>OZ014521.1:316226648-317615398 GCA_963966055.1 Lathyrus aphaca | reverse complement strand
TGATTAGTCTACATAAAAACTTATTATTTTAAATATATAAATAAGAAATTTAAATAATATTTAAATAAACTAACAAACTAAACAACCAATGAGACTGAAAATTTGTTAGTATTGATTTATTCTAATTTACCTATTAACATAAGTTTTGTGAGACTATTTATTTAAGATAACTTATGAAAATAACTTATAACATTGTTTAAGGTGTTTTCATCTTATTTTCATAAATTCTCCAAGACAATCAATTTTTATTTATATATTTTAGATAATGATAATAAAAATATATTCATATTTATTTAGAAAGGTCGACTTGTTATGTTTAAAAGACTTTTTTATGGCTTGAGACCTAGTTTTTTCCAACTAAATACGCTTATAAAAATGCCTAGGCCTTTACTATTTTTAAAAAACTTGACTTGACCTATATAGGCCTAGGCCATAGGCTCATATTATCCGTTGACCTATTTTCATCCCTAGTTTTCATCAACATATTTAAATATTATTTAAATATTTTAATAATTATTACTTAAACATATTTATTTTAATATTTTAATAATTATTACTTAAACATATTTATTTTAATATATTAGTTATTTTAAATAATTAAATATTTAAATAAAATTAAAAACTTAATTAGATTTTAATTATAAATAAATAAATAAATTTATTGAATATGAATTCGTCATGAGATATGAGATGACACATTGAAATAATAGAAAATCTAATCAATCCTTGTAGAGTCAATAATGTTTAAGAAATTCTACTATAACAAAAGAATATTGATTGAAAAAAATTAGTAAAATAATAAATAAATGTTAATCATTTATCTCTATACTTTATATTTTAAAATTATTGCTCATTATTTAAAAAGCCTTTTACTTAGAGATAATCCTAAGATCCTTAATGAATTAATATATAGTAGATCACAATATTGAGTGTATGTATGTTCATATATTTTTTTATTTCCACCATAAATTTTAATTTTAATTATAGTTTTAAAGTCTCATCAGTTATGTGAATTATAATTTTGAAGTCTCATCAATTGTTTTAAAGACTACACAAACGCTTAAAAAATGTAAGAATTAGATATTAAATAAATATTTATAAAAAATAAACATTTCTCATGCATCTTTATAAAATATGAGTCTAAAATTATACACTAGATCATCAACATTGTTTTTTAAAACCTACAAAATGGACTATCACATTTTGACACATGTAAACTATATTTAAAAAGAATTTTATAAATATATTTTTACGATTAAATCATTCAAAAATTTAAAACGGTTATGCCATCATTAACACTTTAAATGATTTAATTCAATTTAATCAAACTATAATATATTTAGAATGTAATTGATAATAAACTATCATCAAAACTTAAAATATTTCTTAAATATGACAACAAAATTTTAAGAACTAAATCAAATAAAATATTCCATTCAGAGCACTTGAACAAAACGTTAAGAGATATTTTTTTTTCTATATTAGAGATAATTTTTTAATTATTAATTTTCCTTAATTTGAGAGAGTAATCAGTTACATGCATCAAAAATTAAATTTATAAAAAATAAAGTGAGTCAATCAATTACTGAGTTGTAAAAGCCATATTTATAGTTATATTAATTGAATAGTTTGACTGAAATTTTAATATAATTAAAAATATATAAATTATGATTAATTTAATATCATATTTAATTTTAAAAATATTTCAACTTTTTTATCATTAAAATATTACTACTTTTATGTCCCAAAAAATAAATATTACTACTTTTTTTATCTTTAAAATATTATTACTACTTTTATTTTTATTTTTTATATTTTATTTTTGTTTTTTTGTCCTTTTTGAACAAAAAGAGTTCCTCACACTCTTTTGACACATCTTTCTTCTCTCTCTCTTCTTGTCCTTCACTTCACCATTTTGTCAATAGATTTTCCCTTTTCTTAATTCCTCTTTGTCGGTGAGAGTAACCAAACAACAACAAATGAAACAACACTCTCTCACCAATGTTCTGTTCTTCATTTTTTCCATCTGGGTCATTTTGTTACAATCTTATTTTCATGATTCAATTTAGATAAATTTTGATTTTTTCTTTAATGGGGTTGTGAATTTTCTTCCAAAGTTTCAACCTTTATGATTTTCATAGTAGCCATGAAGGTTAAAGTTTTCATATTTCTCTTGTTTTGTCTTATGATGTTTGTTACATTGTGTTGTGGTGAAACTGACCCAAATGATCTCAAAGTTCTGAATGATTTCAGAAAAGGGTTGAAGAATCCAGAGCTTCTCAATTGGCCTGAAAATGGAGATGATCCATGTGGTCCACCTCAATGGAGTTATGTGTTTTGTAACAATGGGAGGGTTACTCAGATTCAAGCTAAGAATCTTGGTCTTAAAGGCTCTTTGCCTTCAAATTTCAACCATCTTTCTGAGCTTCAGAATTTAGGTCTTCAGAGAAACAATTTATCTGGAATGTTACCTAGTTTGAGTGGATTATCCAAATTGCAATATGCTTATTTGGATTACAACGAATTCGACGGAATCCCGATGGATTTCTTCGAAGGACTCGATAGTCTTCAGGTTTTGACTTTGGAAGAAAACCCTTTGAATGCTACTAATGGTTGGTTGTTTCCTTTGGGATTGAAAAATTCAGTTCAGTTGGTGAATCTTTCTCTGGTGAGCTGTAATGTGGTTGGTCCTTTACCTGATTTTCTAGGCACATTGTCGTCTTTATCAAATTTGAGGCTTTCGGGAAACAGAATTTCGGGGGAAATTCCGGGTAGTTTCGGTCAATCGTCGTTACAGGTGCTATGGTTGAATAATCAACTAGGTGGTGGAATGACAGGTTCTATTGATGTTATTGGTTCTATGACATTTTTGACACAGGTTTGGTTACACGGGAACAAGTTCACCGGAACGATTCCGTCGAATATCGGGAATTTAACTTCTCTTCGGGAGCTTAACCTCAATCGTAATCAACTTGTTGGTTTGATTCCAGATTCATTGGCAAATATGGAACTTCAAAACCTTCAGTTAGATAATAACATGTTCGTCGGTCCAATACCGAAGTTTAAGGCTAAAAGTGTATCTTATACTTCGAATTCCTTTTGTCAAAGTAAACCTGGTCTTGAATGTGATCCGAATGTTAATATATTGATGAATTTTCTATCTGATTTGAATTATCCGTCATTTGTTGTTCCTAAATGGGTTGGTAATGATCCTTGCGGAGGATCATGGTTTGGATTGAGCTGTATTCGTAACTCGGTATCGATAATCAATCTGCCTAGAAAAAATCTTACCGGTACGTTGAGTCCTTCGCTTGCTATGTTAGATTCGTTACTTGAAATTAAGCTTTCGGGAAACAATATAACTGGTAAGGTTCCGAGTAATTTTACTGAGTTGAAATCTTTGAGGTTGTTGGATTTAAGTGCTAACAATTTTGAACCTCCATTGCCAAACTTTCATGACGGCGTGAAGGTTATCGTTGACGGTAACCCTCTATTCGATAATCAACCTCGACCGAGTCCTGCTCCTATTTTAACTCCACCGCCAATAATCGAACCACCATCACCACCACACAACGTGCCGCAGCGACAATCAAAGCCGCCGTCCCCGTCCTCCGATAGTCCACAATCTAATCAGTCTAGGAATGTCGAATCAAATCCTCAATCTAGTAAGTCGAATAGACTAAAAACATTAGCGATAGTGGCCGGAGGTGTAGTCTTTGGATTTGTAGCTCTTTCGGTTATTGTTTTCTTTGTATGTTGTTGTTCGAAGAAGAAGAATAAGAAGAAAGTCTCAATTGACGCTTCTAGCTCTGCTGTGGCTCACGCTCAAGATCTGTCCGATCCAAAAGTGATGGTTAAATTAGCGGTGTCGGATAGCACCACGGGAAGCTTATCGACAAATACAGGAATAAGTTCTCTGACAAACAATAGCGGCGAAACTGAAAACTATCATGTAATTGAGTCTGGTGGTAACCTTGTCATATCGGTTCAAGTTCTACGCAAGGTCACCAACAATTTTGCTTCGGAAAATGAGCTGGGCCGTGGTGGGTTTGGAACCGTTTACAAAGGCGAACTAGAAGACGGGACGAAGATAGCAGTGAAAAGAATGGAATGTGGAACCATTAGCAGTAAAGGACTCGACGAGTTTCAAGCTGAAATAGCCGTTCTTTCCAAAGTTCGGCACCGACATTTGGTATCCCTTCTAGGCTATTCCATTGAAGGAAATGAGAGGCTTTTGGTTTATGAGTACATGCCTCTTGGGGCTCTAAGCAGACATCTTTTCCATTGGGAAAGCTTGAATTTGGACCCTTTGACTTGGTCGCAGAGGCTTGTTATAGCACTAGATGTTGCTAGAGCGGTGGAATACCTTCACAGTCTTGCTCGACAAATCTTCATTCATCGAGACCTCAAGTCTTCAAATATCCTACTTGGTGATGATATTCGAGCGAAAGTTGCTGATTTTGGTTTGGTGAAACTTGCGCCCGATGGTGAAAAGTCTATGGCAACAAAACTTGCTGGAACATTTGGATACCTTGCCCCTGAATATGCAGGTATGTTTTTGCTTTACACCAACTATGTACATTCCTTGTAACCGACACCTCTGGAAAGAAGGTGTGACCGAGTCAGTGCAGGACACCGACACCGGCACAATACCGACATTTGTGATTACATTCAATATTTTTTTTTAAATTATTACCGGTGTCGTGTCCGTGCTTCATAGATAAGGACATGGTTTATGATATGGAAATAAGAATGGAATCATGTTAATCTCTGCATATTAGCACATTGTTTCTCCCTATGATTCTAATTGCGGTTGCGGTCACACTGCAATTTTGGTTGCGGTGGTGTCATAGACATATAAAACCTTTATATTGATTGTGGTCGCAATTGCGGTTTTGGACTGCAATTTAGATTTATCCCTAGTGACTTTAACATATTTCAAATTCGCAATTGTGACCGAAATATAGTTTTAGAGTTCTCCGCAAGTAATGAGCTATATTATTCTAATATATCACATCCATTGTCTATTACATCTCTACACAAACTTGCACCTAACTAAAAGTTTCTATAAATTTCAGTAATGGGAAAAATCACGACAAAAGTGGACGTATTCAGCTACGGAGTCGTGTTGATGGAACTTCTAACCGGATTAACAGCTCTCGACGAGAGCCGACCAGAGGAAAACCGGTACTTAGCCGAATGGTTTTGGCAAATCAAATCCAACGAAGAAACGCTCAAGGCTGCAATCGATCCATCACTTGAAGTAAACGAAGAAACATTCGAGAGCATTTCAACTGTAGCCGAACTTGCCGGACATTGTACCGCCCGGGAAGCCAGCCATAGGCCGGACATGGGGCACGCGGTCAAAGTGCTATCGGAGTTAGTAGAGAAATGGCGACCGGTTGACGAGGAGTTTGATTACACCGGCGGAATCGACTTTTGTCAACCGCTACCGCAAATGTTGAAGATTTGGAAGGAAGCAGAAGGGAAAGATATAAGCTATGCAAGTAGTACTAATGATAGTAAAGGAAGTATACCAGCAAAGCCTTCTGGTTTTGCAGATTCCTTTACTTCTTCTGATGCTAGATGATTTGAATTTGTCCCATAAAGTACTTTTTTTTAATTTTATTTTTTATATTGGTTGTGTTTGTTTTGATTGAAACAAAAAAGTATAATTTATGTTTTTTTATTTGTATTTTGTTGGTTTTGTACTTTAGAGTGTACTTCAAGGTACATGAGAAAAAAAATATGATATGAAGATGTAGATAAAGAAATATTATATTATATTAATTCTTTGTTTTATTTGGTTATTTATATTGGTTGATGAAGATTGAAAATATTAAGAAATTATGATTAGAATATTTAGAAGCAAAGGTGCAATGCGTGAGTATTTCACATGGTTCACACAAATGTGGTACTTTTAGTTTGAGTTTGGGAAAAGTAAAAGGCTCTTAAAGGTTTATTTTAATATTTATTTTGTTGATTGGTTAAGTAAAAGGTAGATATTGGTGGATTGGCTAAAGGACAAAACAGGATTTGTCCTTTTGTGTTGTTTTTTTTAATGTTGGAATTAGGAGTATTTGACTCTGACTTATAGCACTGACCAGTGACTATGAAGTTATTCGACTGGATGGAATTTAAATTGGAAATAATTTCATTTATATTATTGAAAATATACACTTCTCTGCCTCAAATTATGTGACCTCCATTAGTTATATACTCCAAGGCAGTGTGGCCTTGATCGTCTATCCACAGGGTTGGATCTATGCATCAACTATAAATGATAAAAATATTAGATATATAAGAGAAAATACTCTTACATCCGTTGCTTTAAGATTTTGGTGAATATATCGTGTCATGGTCTCATGATTTTGGTTCTGTTATACCTCTCGTATTCACTAGATCCTTCAACAAATGATATCAAAATTTAGTTCGGCATGGTGGGGGAGCGTAAGTTGGATTCCGTGTTGAATCCTATTATAAGATGTGCGAACTCATTTGCTGGGAGTGTTGAAGTTCATGTATGCGATTAAGTCCTACATCGATATGATAGATATTACGAAAAATTAAAGTCTCACATCGTCTATAATTAATTGAGCCTGAATGAGTATAATAAGAAAAACTCAAATCCACATCAATTATAAATGAAGGTGTGAAGAAGTGTATTGAGAAAAATTCAAGTTCCCCATCAACTATAAATGGAGGTGTGAAAGGTGTGTTAGAAATAACTCAAATCTCACATTGATAAATTCTACATTAATTATAAATGGGACGTAGAATGGCGTGTTGGATAAACTTAAATCCCACTTTAGTGCCGGCTGGTGTTGGCAAAGATGTGTATTTTGGCTCGGATTGCATCATTTACTTGGAGGAGCTTCGAGGACAATAATGATCTTTGTTTTGGTCTTTATGGGAGCATCTTTAGTATTGGCTGATTTCAATGATATTTATGGCATTCTTATTTCTTTCCTTTAAGGCATTTTGGCAGTCTTGGTTTCCTTGCATTATGGTGCAATTTTCCTTTGTTCATCTAAATGTTATAAGTTTGGTGGTTAACAGGGTGTTCAAATTTAGTTGTATGTGTTATATTATCTGTCCGTGGTTGAAATTTTGGTACTTGGATACAGATGTTGAGACAAATTTCACAACACTGGTAATCTATACCATTTTCATTAAGCACATAAGTACATTGATTCTTCTTCACACCACCCCTATCTTCTTTATCTCCTTTGTCATACAAATCTTTCTCTTTTTCAGCAGACATACCGTTATCATCAAAATCATCTATTTTACTACCAGCAAAATGATCAGGTTGGGCCAAGGATGTTATGAAATTCTCCACAACATTAGACCAAGATCTTAGAGAGCGACATCAGAATATCTCATCTTTATGACATAAGATTCTCTTTATAAACTCAGACTTACAACTCTCCATCCTTAAATAACAAAGGGGTTCTGGTTTGTACTACCTTTCCATAACTCATATAAAGAAGTCGGAGTACCTTTCCTCAAAGTAACTCTATAATTGGAAATGTTCAATATTTCATCCCAAAGAGGTGGGGCAGATGATAAGCATGAATAAAAAATTCAGTATGATCTTGGATAGATATATTTTTGCATTCCGCAACACTATTTTGCTGGGAAGTAATTTAGAGGATAATACATGACCAAGTTCATCAACATTAATGTTCTCAAACTCCTTCCTACCACAATCCACATTTACTTCAAGAGTTGAGATACATCATCAAAAACAAGGATTTATGTTTCAACATGAGGTGACTATAAAATCCTTGGACAATAAGCTCGAGCAAGAAAACTCTGGGGCACATAGACAACAACCTTCATTGGACACCAATTTCTCCATAAGTGATTAGGCTGAATCCCTTACACAAGGTCCAACATAACGACTGGAACACCCAATTCAACAAAAAACTTCTTACCCCAGTAAGAAATCTGAAACACTCATACCATCCAACTTAGATGTAGAAGATATGAAAACACCAAGCAACCAACAACTCCCTTGAGCTTTTGTCATTGCATAATTCATAAAGGTTGAGATAGACTTCATAAACAACCATACAGTTTGGAGAATAACCAGTCCTTAGAAGACCAACTTATAACAAGATGGTACTGCTCCAATGCACACAAGGCCTTACGCTTGAACATCCTGATGTTCAACATAATGTCAGAGCATTTAAATGATATCAGTGACTTGACTAGTAAACTGATGAAATTACACATGCTTGATACAATCTAGAAGATCTAACCCTTAGACTTCCAGATATTATCCCACCTTGAAGAAATTCTCCACCATAACAGAAAAAGAGTTTCATGCTCTCATAGACTTGATCATGATATCAAGTTTGAGTAAACAACCTCTATCATATATATGTAAATGGAAAAGAAACAACCAAACTTTTCTAGAACAATCACAAGAGAATAGACAATTACCTTGAAAGCAATCTGCTTCATGCACAATTCTCCATGAAAAATATCCACACCAAGATTAAAGTCCACAACATAGGCTAACCTTTTTATAAAAAATAGTCACACGATAGACACAAACAATTGCAAGTTCACTCAGATCCAACTGACGATCACCCAGAAGAGTCTTCAATATGTCAAGGTGAATGTCCTAGACATTTATCCTTGACTTCCATAAGCACAAAATCTGGTTAATATACCTATCACAGTTATTCATGAAAAAACATGCCACAAGCTTTTACAGAGAGAAGACAAAATACACACTTTTGCACTCTTATTAAATTAGATCAGAAATAAACTAATATAAGGAATATTCACCAAGGCTGATGAGTCTTGATCATCATCTTCACCAATACACTCATCCAGGACAAGTCTCTTAGAAAGAGACCACCAATCCCTGCTAATAAAAAGTCTCTTCAAGAGAATTCTTTAGAGATTCCCCAACACTTTTGATCATAACACATATGTTTAGAAGACTGAACACGTGTCACACATCTTCTTTGGCTCCAGAATTCTCAACTTAGAATCACAACAGTCAGCACACAATTTTCTTCTAGAAACAAAACCACGCACTCTTTGGTGACAAATTTGCAAGAGATGTTGTCCTTTCCAAAGACTAACTAGTACCAGAAAAATATTCCCTGAAGCTCACCTTACACTGACTAGGATGCCAACTCTGATACTAATTGAAATTTTGGTACTTGGATACCAGATGTTAAGACATATGTCACAACACTGGTAATCAACATAGTGTGTATACAACACACACATACTCAGCCATACAATATTCTCGTTAAGGATATTCAATCCGGTATACCATAATCATAGTGAAATGTCATGATAGATGTTGAAACATATGCATACTTCCAAGGACAGTTTATCCTCCCATTTAGATGATATATAATTTTATTGCTTAAGGATAAATAACAAAAAGAATTGTTAACCCATTTCGGTGTAACATCACCTACATCTGGGGGTTACCAAGTCAGAAAGGAAATCCATTATCAGTAGTATCAATTCAGAGTTAAGCAATCCATGTTTACAGCTCTTCACTTAATCCATACCCAATGCAACTTCTACCTAGGAACTCCAAGATATGAGAATCCCCTCTCACTTTCCTCAATCACATACAATGATATCAAACAATCCCAGTTCAAGGGAATGTCTCAAGAAACCAAAAAGAAAAATCTACTATATTTCTTTTATAATACTAGATAAAGAATGTTAATAAGACCAATACTCAACTCTTTGCTTAAAAGCTTTAGAGTGAGAATGATAAACATCAATAATATGTCTACCACAATGTATCAAAAGATACAAAGAGTGACTTACAAAGTTTTCACCCCAGAGACTCTAAAAACTCTAAGTTCTTAAATCCTTCCCCTAGTTTTTACAATTGTGAAAGTCCAATTTTACATTAGGTTAGGATTCCCTTTTAAATACATCTCTTCAGTCTTTGGGCTTAGAATTCTGCATCTAGAAGATTCTTGATCCACAAGCCGAATGATTCATTAAAGTCTCCTTAAATCTTGGAATAAACAAAACAAAGTTTCCTAAATTGTCTCAATGCCTAATTTAGTAAATTTTGTACTACTGTAGATGTAAAACCTGTTCAAAATACACTCTTCTTAACATGCGAAAAATAGTGAGATGATTCCACAAGAAATCTCACTAAAAACAAAAGAAATATGTCAAGAGATAAACAAATCTAGAACTGATGTTCTGATGCTAACATGTTACGACATCTTGTAGGACATTTGCTCACATGTCTATCAGATCAGCATGTCATAACATCTCATATTCTGTTGTGAAATAAATTTTAGCAAAATTATTGCCAACTTTACAAACATTGAATCATTAATTTTTCCCTTTGGCAAAGTGAACCTTCAATGGTGATTTTGTTCAAGTCATTGGTGATAGTGTTTCTTTGTTGGATTTTTAATATTATTTCTGTTTTGGTCTTGGGTAGGTGGGTTGATGTTGTTAGTTTTTCCTCATGGTATTTTTATTCAGGTGTTTCTGTGCTTATAAATGGGTTGATTGTTCTATTAGTACTTTTAATGTCATCCTTGGTGTCAAGTAATCAATATATTTTGCCTTTTCAAAATAATAATAATAATTAAAACTAAAGGCTAAAAGAATACTATTAAGATTCACCTAACAAATCGAATTTTTGTAAGGAAAAAATCAGACTAAGTTCTAATTTTAATAGGTCCAACTTATTATCTCCTTTATTCTCAATCCAATATCTTTTAGTTTACAATTATGATAAAAGTAAATATACAATGCATAATAAATATTTTTTAATATTTTTGTCATCTATTAATATTGTACGAAATTGTTAACTTGATCATTCATTTTAAAATGACCACTATTATTTATTTATACATATTATTAATGTTAAATAATAGGATTGAATTTTCACCCTTCTCCCTCCTCGTGTGTATGTAGCCACTAGACCACTCATATAATGAAAACATAATTAATTACTTAAAGTGACACTTATATTACAATTTTTTTTAAACATGATATTTCTTTTGGATGAATGAAATATTATTTATTGTTAGTTTTTAAGATCCGATTCAAAAACAATTCTAATTAAAGAAAATTATAAAATAGTAAATACAACATACAAAATGAAAAACGAATATTATCTCATTAAATCAGTTTAGTTGATAATTATGTAGGAACATCAAATATATCATATGAATTCAAATATATAACATCTCATTTGTTTAACTTTAAAAAGAGAGAATTTCAAACACTAGACACTAAATTATTTAAAATATATAAAAATGAATACTAAATATAATGTATTTTGAATAATATGCCACAATTTTCGAAATAAATAAAATACTGTGCCCCCCTATCGAACTGATTGAACTTCGTCAATCATGTGGCATGGGGGCCAAAATATAAGTTTTCAAGTACGAGAGTTGGTATAGAATTGAACTCCCTCATTTCTAAAGTCTATTTTAGATTGGATGCAAGGATTTTGTGTTGAATGGATTGTGGTTTCAACATTCCAAAATGGTCCTTGGAATATTTAGAACCCAAAAACTTTTCATTCACAACCAATAACTTCACAATTGAGTCATTCATCTCCATTTGAAAACAATTACCACTTTACATATTTATTGTCACATTTTATTGAAATTTTTAAAGAACATAGGGTTAAAAAAAACCATATTTATATGAAGTATGTTTTAAAACATACATATACAATTATATTTATTTGAAAGAAGTGTATTTATTTTTAAAAAGTATATTTATTTAAAATAAGTATTATTTAAATATTCTTTTTATTTAAAATATCATTTGATATATTATTTGTATATATATGTACATCCCATAAATATTTATAATAGCCGAGTTATGTAGCCGACAAGACCAAATGTGAACAAGGTCAGAAAATCAAGAGAGATCGGACAACAGATTAACCGGGTAAGATGACTTCATATCTCAGAGTCGAATCCTAGGATGAACTCGGACACAACAATGGCATAAACGTCGGCAGGGAGGGTCGAAAAGCCGAGGATGACCCATGACGAGCTCAGAACCTTAGCCGAAGACATAACTCAGAGGAATTCTAAAAGTCATAGCGTCCAACAGTTAGTCAATGTGGACGTTACTTATTACTCAAAGGTTGCAATTATAGTGGTAGGTTACGGTAATGATGGCCAGGAAACGGTGGAAGTCCATGAGATCTCTATTGAATGAGGCTCTTGAATGAAGGAGGAAGGAAGACTATAAAAGGGGCTCCCGACAGAGGGATAAACCATATATTATCTCTTGGGAATACACATAACATTCATGTAGCTCCTGAATCCCCAAAGATACCTACTAAGTACACATATTGTATTTCTCCTTGTCTATACAAGGGAACTATTAGTTTTAGTGTTCTTTACCAAGAACATTTGGCTCCTACCGTGGGGCCCTGGTAAAATATTCCTAGGAAATATATCACGTTCACAAATATGTCATTTGAAGAAGATCCCCCAGACATGACACAACTTTTGTCCATGGTGGATGCTTTTCGCTAGCAACATGAATCACTGCAGGATAACGTTCAGGTGCTACAACAACAAAGTCAAGCAAAGGGTGATCAAAAACAGGAAGCTCCTGAGCCTCAACCATTCTCTCAAGATATATGGGATGATCAAGTGCCCGAGAATTTTAAAGCACTTGCGCTTTCCTCTTTTGATGGAAAAACATATCCTCAGGAGCATGTCGTCGCCATTAATAATCAAATGGCAATAGTCGCACCCACCGACTCATTAAAATATAAACTCATGGCAGGTACTTTTAATGATGTGGCCCTTAGGTGGTATATGAGTCTTGCTCGACTTTCCATAAAAAGCTATCAAGACTTAACCAAAAAAATGGTTCAACACTTCTCGACGAACAAATATCGAAAAGTATCAAACACCACCTTGTTCAATTTACGGCAGAGAGACACCGAGTCTTTGTGTGAATACTTAGCCATATTCAATAAGGAAACCATCAAAGTTTCTCACCCTAACTAGGAGTTGTTCGTTGGAGAATTCCAACATGTGCCACTAGTCGGTTAGTTTAACGAATCCTTAGCACATAAGCTGACAACCAATATGGACGCGATCATAACTCGGGCCAAGTGCTATATGAAGGGTGAAGAAAGTAATCGGAGAAACAAAATCGAGATAGTAATAAAAAAGTGAAAAGCAAGGATGAAGGATCAAGTAGAAGAAGAGAACACACCCGAGTTGCTGCACGAGTCCGACACATTCCTAGACCATATAGGCGATCAGACAATTCAGACACATGCCTCACCCCATTGAACACTCGAAGAGAAGATATATTTAAAGTAGTAGGTCACCTAAATCTGCTGCTAGAGCTTCCTCGTTCCAAAAAGGTAAATGCTATAATGAGAAAAAAAACCTGACACATGGTGCATTTATCATCAGATCCAGGGTCATCATACAGATGACTATCAACTGCTCAAAAGGGAAACTGAGGCATTAATTCAAATAGGCCATATTTTGTCTTATGTAAAAGATATCATGTCTTGAACCACCAAAAGAATCCCATGTATAGATGATCAAAGTTCATAAAAGTCCTCCCACAAAAAGGGGGCGGATAATGAGGAAGTTCATGAAACGAAGTCTGCTAGTCACACGTTGAACACCATTGATGAGGGCTTTGCTGCTGGTGGGGAGACCAGTTTGGCGAGAAATAGGTATGCCCAAGAAGTGATGCACATTGATCGAAAAGTTCAGAAGGAGCCAGAGGGTGATTTAGATGCGGTTAGCTTCTCGAAACAGGATGCCAGATGAGTTATGGCTCATGAAAATGATCTGATGGTGATAAAAGCACAAATTAGAGATTGAAGTGTAAAAAGTGTACTAGTTGACCCTGGAAGTTTAGCTGATGTCCTTTATTGGGATGCTTACAAAGGAATGGGTCTTGATACATCAGAGTTATTACCATCTAAAGGGGAATCTCTCGTTGCTTACCACTTTTGGCAACACAAAAAATGCAAATACAATTCGAGTGAGATATCTGATAGTAAATGTTGCCTCCCCGTATAACATTATTATTGGCCGGTCATCATTTAATGCTTTGGATGAAGTACATTAGACTTTATACCTCACCATGAAATTCCCGTTAGGGGATGACCGAGTTGGTATAGTGAAAGGCGACCAGAGCCTGGCAAGAAAATATTATAAGGATAACCTGAAGTTGAAAAAGAAGAACCCACCGGGAGGAACTGATCAACCCAGTGATTTCAAGGTTAATCTCATTGACATAGAGTCCGTTGATGAGTCGACCAAAGAAAGTTGGTTACTCATTGAAAAACCTAGACAGGTCCAGGCCAAACACTGTCCTTTCAACTTTGAAATCAACTTAGTTAGTAGGAAAGAAAAGGAGAACACCATAAAGTTGTTTTCTAGGAAATTTCCAATGAAGTTCATACACCAGGACCTAGCAGCAACCAAGTATGACTTCAAAGGAAGTAGAGCACGAATGATGGAGAAGTAATTAGAGAGTTTTATATATTTTATATACTTAAATTTTCAGGTTAGCAAAAATCAAGAGGAATATTATGTTCTCATTGAAAAGTTGAGGCGTGAAATTGAGGCAACCTACATGCTGGACGAGACCAAAATCAGTCAGATCCCAAGGTAAAAGAGCACTTGGGGAGATCTCACAGTAAGATTGGTTAAGATTAAGAGCTCAATTGAGAATGCTACAATAGTGCAGGAAGTGTTAGAGACACCTAATATGAATTTGAAGCAAATTTTATTGACCAAAGACGATACATGATGGATGATGCTAGAAGCACTCCCCAAAGAAGAGACTAAAGCCCGACTACTTCGAAGAATAAATGTCATGATTGTAGCTCAATTTATGTGGTCTTTAATCACTATTGCATTTTTGCTACTTTCTTATTTCTTTATTTTTCCTGGTGAAGCTGGTTATGGAAGGGAAAATATATCTTAAACTCACCCCGCTTTGCGCACTGTTGATTGACAAATGCCTACATGGTTTTGGATTCTTCCTAGATTATTTCTTCCTTAAGTATAGTGCAAATTTTTTCTTTTTGATATTGGTGGGGTATCTTTGATTTGGGTATGGGAATGAGATGAGTGTTGGTAAGATAGGATGATGTTGATGTTTTTGGTGTTTGGATATTTCTGATGTTTTTGATAGGTCTGAAAACCTATTGTTGTTTTTTGTTTGGTGTGCTCGCAAAGATCTTACGAACTTTTGCCTACGTACCCATAAAACAATAATTGAGGGATCAAAACATCATAGTTCGTCCTAAAAGGCTAGAGTTAGGAGGAGAGGTTAATTTTGTATCCTGGTTAAAGACAACATGATGATGCTCAAAGTTTGTATTTTGTGTCTTGATCAAAGCCCAAGATTGAAGTTGAAAAGTTTGTTTATGTCCTGATCAAAGCCCAGGATTGAAGTTGAAATGGTTTGATGTAACTGATAGGGGTGCTTGAATTACATAATTCAAGGCATAAGCTGAATCAGGTATCTTGATTTGCATAGCTCAAGAAAGGCTGAATGGGTACCCTGAATTGCATATCTCAAGGAAGACCGAATGATTGACCTGAATTGTATAGCTCAAGAAAGCTGATTTGGGGTGGAGATATGATTGGTGGAAACTGTTCTTAGTTATTGTCCAAGCATATGACTGAAGATATTAACTTAGTTAGAGTCCAAGACTATGATTGTTGATTTGGATATTAACTTAGTTAGAGTCCAAGACTATGACTGTAATGTTGAGTTAGCTTAGTTAAAGTCCAAAACTATGACTATTGATTAGCTTAGTTAAAGTCCAAGACTATGAATGTATTGATTAAGCTTAGTTAAAGTCCAAGGCTATGACTGTAATGAATTAGCTTAGTTAAATTCTAAGACTATGACTGTATTATTGTTGTTAACTTAGTTAAAGTCCAAGACTATGACTGTATTGTTTTATTGACTGTAAAGTGGTTGACTTTTGTGCCTTGATTGAAGCCCAAAGTTGAAGCTAAGAGATACTCAATAGAAAGATTTTTTCATCTCTAAAGAGGGAGAGGTTTTATTTATCTATGCCTTGATTGAAGCCCAAGGTTGAAGCTAAATAAAGAAAACTGACTCTATGGGAAAGTTTCATCTGTGCCCTGATTTAGAAGCCCAAGTTTAAAGCTTATTTGTGAGAGACTGACTCTTGATTTATATGTATCTTATAAGAAACCTAAGATGGGAGGCTTAAAATTTGAGGAAGACTGAATCTGTATGATGAGTATTTTGTCTGTTGTTTGATAAAAGTTTGAGGCCATCAGACATTCCTTTGTCTGGGAGGTTCAATTGTACAAAGCCCAAAAGTAGGCTATCTTGGTCATCCTCCGGGGAAACGAAGACTATTGTATGTGTTCGATTCTCTAAGGATCTGTTCCTATGCTTTTAGGAAGCCTTTGAGGGTCCTTGTTGTCGCTCCCCGAAAAGACACATGGTCTGATAGGGTACAGACGCGAACGGTCGACGAAAGGAGAAAATGAAAGTAAAGATGAAAAGAGTCGCCAACTAGGCATTTTTATCCCAAAGAAAAGGTAATGATGCATAAACCTAGAAAAGGATGGATAAGACGGTTGCGAACCAGAGAAACTGAGAAAGGGGGTTGGTTACAACCTGGGAAGGTATTAGCACCCAGATTGTCCGTCGTACTCGACGGGATCCACGCTCAAAAGATTGTATTTAAAGGGGTAAGTGTATGTGCTATCTGTGTGCAAAAGCTGGAAAAGAATATACAAGTGTCAGTGCAAAAAGAAATGAAATGCTCAGGACTGAGGCTTAAAAGAGAATGCTGAAAGAGGGGGAGAGACACAAAGACTTTTGTTCGATAATTGTTAAGTTATGCCTACGTATCCTCGCGTGCAATGAGGAAGTCAGAACACCGTAGTTCTACTCAAAGATACTGAAAGATAAATTGACTGTGAACTACTTGCTTGTCTATGCTCAAGTGTATGACTCGTCTGGCTCGAGTGCTAACTGTATTGCATTAGACGGATGAAGCAAGTTCTCGCTTATGAATGAGGATGATGAGGAAAGAATCCCGAAGGAGACGATTATTGTTTGTTTTTGTGTTTTCAGTTTTGTTATTGTTTTTGGTGTTTTGCATAAGTTAATGAGCTTAAGCCTAAATCAAGGGCTTGTAAACTCATTATATCCTCCCTGTGATTAGGGATAATGAGCCTACTTAAGTATGAGATAAGCATCTCAACTTAATTACCATGATGATGTAGGATTAAGATCATTAACCTACTTGTGATTAATTAAGTATTTTTGGGTTTTTGTTTAGTGTTAAGTAATGAGTTTAATCTCTAATCACAGATTAGTGAACTCATTACACCATCCTAATAGAAGGATAATATATGAGAACACTTAAGCTGAGGAAGATACCTCAACTTAATCCATGGTTAGGGATTAAATTCATTATATAACAAAGCCTTTATTAAGTGGATTTTAATTAAGGGTGAGATTAAGAAATGAGTTTTATGGTTTGTAAGACAACTTGAGGGGGACTTGTCCATTAAACACTAGGGTTAGTCCTTCTTAACCATAAAGGAAGAATTAGAACCCCAATGTAAGGCCCAAGTTATAAGATGAAGTCTTAGTGATTATTTAGATGATTTGATTAAGAGGTTTAAACAAATTAAAGGTTTAACACTTAGGATTAAAGTTATACACTCCATCCTAAGAGAAGGATGTAGGCATAACCCTAATTCAAAAGTCCTAAAACTTTAAGAGTTTAGTCTCTGTTTAAGAGATGAGAAGAGAGACTCAAAGAAGACTCAAAGGTGAAAGGCTAAAGGGGGACTGTGTACAATCCTAAAGTTATCATGCTTGGTTATCCTATGGTTTTTGAGGCTCAAGATAAGTCTTCAAGATGGCCACCAAGGAAGAAGCAGATGAAAAGAGAAGAAAGGAGGATTAGGTTACTTACTTCATTTAAGAAGATAATTAAACCTAAGAGAAAGACAAGAAAGGAAGAGGCACAAGTGAATGAAATTCACTTCAAACACAAGTATAATGTAAAAAAATTAGAGAGAAAGAGAAGTTAGATGTGGATGCACATCCACACCTTAAACAACTTACCATAAGCCCCTGAAATGTTAGTTGAGCATATAAAGAAAGAAATGAAATGCAAATGCAACAAGAAAAGGTGCCAAGACCAAAGTCAGAAGTGAATATGCAATGCAAATGAGTTATGAGATGATGCAAAGTCACACATGATGCATATGTATGATCATACAAGAGATGGATGCAAATGAAGGCAAGTTAGAAGCTTGAAAACACATGTATGTTCATGAAATGTTATGAATGCAAAGCATACCAAATGGATGAATAAATTATCAAGCTATGTTCTAACATGTCCTAGGGTGTCTAAGATGACATACAAATGCTTGAGATGGCATGGCAAGTCAGGTATTGATGCTTATGCTAAGGTGAATGCAAGTAGACATGAGAAATTTGGGTTTTATGAATGTATGAGATGCACATGACCAAAACAGAAGCAATGCACAAGATAAAAAAATTGAAAATGCACTCAAAGGAACCCTAAACCTATACTAGGTTACCATCCAAAGGGGGAGGTCAGAAACTAAACCTAGAAGAAGTTATGGATTTTCTAAGTTTGCTAGGGTTTTTGGGTGATCTTCAGTGTAAAAGGCCAAACAAATTGAAAATGCAAGATAAAAATGAAACAAAAATGTTTTTAGATGCTAGAGGACATGTACAAAGCAAGGCAAAAAGAATCATTCACAAACTCAACTTAGGTTTAGGGTTATGAATTTTTGAAGCCAGGGTTAGAAAATGGACATTTTTAAGAACCCTAATTCATTGAAAAATCTCAAAGTATGATCAAAACCAAAAAAGAATTTTGTAAGGTGAGTTTGTAAATGTTTGTAAATGTTTAAGGATGCTCTCTGATTTTTTTGGTGATTTTTAAATACCTAAACGTATTTTTAAGTAATTAAAATGAATTAATTAATTAAATAAAACATTTAAATGATTTAAAAATACTTTTTAATGCAAATATTAAAAATAAAAAATGTTTCTGAGTTTAGAAAAATATTTGAAATGAAAATGCAAAAAAATGAGATTTTTAAAAGTATTTTTGCTATTTTTAATAATTAAAGGAAATAAAATGAAATAAAAATAAAAGAAAATAAAAAGTATGCACAAAGGATGGCCAGGATGCAAAGCTGAGATGATCAAGGGTCCAGGGCGTGAGTCAAATTGACCAAGGGTAAACAGAATCAAGGGCTCAGGTTTAAACCTCCAAAACGCGCGCAATCTGATGGCTGGTATTCAAATTGGCTAAATAATTTTAATTTATTTTAATTAAGCACAATTAGGGTTTAATGACAAATCCTGACCACTCACGCGCTAAGCTAATCTTCATCCAAGGGCTGACATTGAATCTGGGCACGCTAACCCTAATGATTTTCAGGTGACCGGAGCTAAGCTCCGGTCATCTTCTCCGGTGACTCTAAATCCTAACTTCCTCCCTAAGCCTCTAAAACTCAATATCTCTGCCCAGAAATGATCCCCATACACCATACATTAAGAATAACCAAACAAACAACATTTAAAACACATCAAAAGTGAGAATCGAATCAAAACAGTTCTAGGTCAAAAAATTTCAGAACATGAATACATACTCATTTCTCAACCATTTTCAAAACAAAACACATCAGCATGATCAGTGAAGCATAGAGAATCATTTAGGAACTTAAAAATGCATTTTTGGAAAAAATGTTCTTGAGGTTACATGAGTTGGAGCTTTTCAGTTAGCTGCTTCCTGACCCCTTCTTTGGTGCAAACCAGCTCCCTTAAGTCCCTTGAGGATGTTGAGAAGCTTAGAACAAGTTTTTGTTGGCTGTTTTGAAGGTTCCAGTTCAAAGCATGTCAGAATCGTGTTTTTGTTTCAAGGGGTTTCAGGCTTGTGTAAGGGGTGGGAAATGATCTATGAGGTATATGGAGATGATTGGTGAAAGAATTTTGAAGTTTGGTTGGGTGGTTTGAGAGTTTCGAAGAGATGAAGTTCTTGAGGGATTTTTGGCAATCTGAGCTATGGGATGATTCAGGCTTGTGTGTTATGTGTTTTTTGATCCATAAGGTTTGTATAAGCCAATGAGAATGCTCAGAGAAGTGGTTGTGGCACAGGCTGATTGGTATGAGAGGTTTTGCAAAAAAGTCAAGGTTGGTGTACCTCAAGCATGGGCACGAGTCAGAGCTGTATTTGGGCATGTTTGTCCTCAGCTGAGTTCATGGAGAGCCCTTGGATTGAAATTGATGAGCTGGAACACTTGATGCTAGGGTTTACAAGGTTTTTGCATATGTTCCCTCTTTGATGTTTCTTGTGTTTCAAGGCATGAAATGACCTAATTCTTGGGCCAATTCTGAGTCTTTGATGTTGTTTGATCATGTAATGGCATATTTGGGCACTTTAGAAGTCATTTGAGGCCTTGGCAAGTGGTTTTGCAAAAATCCCTCTTTGGTGCACTTTTGAAAATTATAGGATTTTTGTCAACTTTGAAGGATCATAACTTGAGTTCTATAATGAATTAGAAGGAGTTCTTGTACTTTTTGAAAATGGGAAGATCCATCCTACAACTTTCATGTTTGAGTATTTTTCATTTGAAGCTTTTTTGGATCAAAAAGAGGTGGTTGAAAAACATTCCCAAAATGGAAAGTTTCCATTACAAGTCATTTCCATTTTTGGCAACTTTGCAAATGGCTCAAAATTCTTCAATCTTGTGAACTTCCAACCTCTTCTAAGATCAAATAAAGATCATATAACTTCAATTTGATGAAAATACCCCTTTGGTTCCATTGTTGGGGGCCTCAGATGCCCTGATTTTAACTTAACTTGCTCAAGAAGTTACCCAGTGAACAGATGACTTCCACAATGAATTTCTTAATAAAACTTGGTACACATGATCCTTATAAAATCTTAAGAACATTAGAAACAAGAATGGCCAAAAAATTTGGAATTGAGGCCTCTGAAACCAAAACCCTAATTTTGGTCATCTGTGTAGTGAAAACCCTAGCTCTACTTCCATGCCTTGCCAGTTCTTGTGATCTCTTGACTTCCGAACTTTGAGGGACACAATATGATGATAGAACATACATGGACCCTCTTGGACAGATTTAAGACCTTTGGGGTGGCTCATATGGAATCTTGGATTGCTCAGATCACAAACCCTAGATGCAGATGAACTTGAACTATGCAGTGAAACAAAAAATGCAATATGAGATGGTATGCTTATGCTAATGCAAATATGAAAGATCACAAGCCATGGTGTGAAATTAGTGAGGGAAAATTTGGGGTGTTTACAGCTGCCCCTATTCAAACATGAGTTAGCTGTGTAGGATGTAAGCGCATTGCTTAACAGACAAACAAGATAACTTGTGGTTGAATACCAAAGACAGTCCAAAATTTGCACTCGATGGATAGAAGAAGAAAAGGGATATAAATTGTAAAAGGTAGTATAGCATGATTATCAAATGAAGGCGATGGAGGACGACCATCGAGCAGAGGACGACTGCTGGGGATAAAGCAATGAGTAAAGCAATGACGGGGACGACCGACAAGCTGGGGAAATAAAAAGATCATGATGGGGACGGCCATCAGGCTTGGAAAGTAAAGTAAAAAACCGATGGGGAAGGCCATCAATTTAAAGAATAAATGAAATATTAATGAGGGACGGTCATCAAAGGTGAAGGACGATCATCTAGCAGGGGACGACTGCTCTTTATCACGATACAAGACAAATTTCAGATAGAAAAGGTCGACGATGGGGACGGCCATCGGATAAGCATGATGAAGGACGATCATCAAGTGTCGCTCCCGGGATTTTCATCCTAGTACAAACGCGAAAGTGGCGCGGAAAAGGTAGAGTCGCCAGCCAGACATTTTTATCCCGAATGAATGGGAAAGGTAATGTTGCACAAACCTGAGGAAGAAGGAAAGGACAAGGTCCTGCGAACCAAAGATCTGAGTCCGGGAGTCGGTTACGACCTGGGAAGGTATTAGCACCCCAAATCGTCCGCCGTACCCGACGGGATCCACGCTTGCTTGAGAAACTGTTTCAAAGGATGAGAAATAATATGCTGTTCAAATGAAAGAATGGCTATCTGGAATGGAAGTGAAATGAGAAATAGAATAAGAAAATGAAAATGGAAAGAAGGGGGAAATGTAGGGAAAATAAAGATTGTGCTCGAATGGGCCCTACCCCAATGCCTACGTACCTCATCGGGATAAATGAGGATCAGAGACGCCGTAGTTCGTCTAACTAGGGGTGGAAAGGATTTCTTGTGTGTTAAGGCTTGAACTGCCTATGTCAATGCTCAGGTGTTGCAGACTCGGACGACGAGTGCGTTACCATCTTGCAAAATGACAAGTAGGAGCAAGTTCGCGTACGGAGCGAAGGAGATGAGAAAATAATTCCCGAAGGAAAGACGCTTATTGTTTGTTTTGTGTTTTTTAGAAGCTTTTATGAGTGTGTCACAAGGAAGTGAACTCAAGCTCTTTTCCATGGAATGTGCACTTGTCGCTACATTCCAAGATGGAATAATAGAACAAGCACACTCAAGTAAGGAGAAGATCCCCAAAACTTGAACCCAAAGATTAGGGCCTAGGCTCACTAACCTGCTTAATTATTAAGTGTTTTTGGTTATTTACAAATGAAGAAGTGTTTTTTATGCTTTTCTTTTATGAAGAAGATACCTTGATCAGACTTGTTCATCACAAGGCAAACTTGTACTATCCCAAGATGGGATGACTACAAGCATACCTCATGGAATAAGGCTATGGATCAATGTATCATTTCAGATTTATTAAAGTGTTCTTTAGAGTTATGAGATGAGAAGAGAAAAAGAACCAAAAGGATCACAAAAGGACAAAATCCTAAAAGGGGGACTAAAACAATCCTAAGTTATTTATCATATACAAAAGGGAGATCCTATGGTTAATGAGGTATTCTAATTCTAAGAAAGAAAAGAAAAGAAGAAAATAGAACTTAGAAATCAACTTACTTCCTAAGGAAGGTAAGTTGTTTCTAAAGAAAGGGAAAACCTATAAGCAAGCACCAAGTGCTAAGGAAACCACATTTAGAATGCATAAAAGATAGGAATGAAGTGAGGCTTACCTCAATCTTCCCCCCTACAAAACAAAGATTAGCATGACAATGCATATTGAAAGTAAAATCGAAGCATGAAAGCGATTAAGTACCATAAACATCCTAGAATGGGACTAGGGTTCAAAATAAGACCTAAGTCTAAAGGTGAAGGTACCTAAAGGTCACATGACTTCTAAAGTCAGTAGCTACATGATATAGGTCCCTAAGTATGCTAGGATATCTCACAAGATCAAACTATGTCAAACTATGTACAAAAAGTTCACCTAAGTTCACCTAAATGCAAATTAGGACTCATGGATGAAATATGAATGCATATGGCTTACAAAAATGGATTAATGCATAAAATGAACATAAAAGTCAGTAATGAATGCTTATGAAGATGGATGAATGAATATACAATCATGGATGCAATGGATTAGGCATATGGAGCAATGAGAAGAAGATATGAGAAGAAACGAACAAAAATCGCATAAGATCGCACATGATGAAAGTTAAGGAAGAATGACATGTGAATATGCATGAAATGATTATGGGTCAGTAGCATAAAAGGTATGAGATGCAATTAGAATTCATGAATAGGCATTAATGATATCCACATAATTCAAGTTATTATTTAGAGGAGAAGAGAATCTAGTTTAGGTTAAAGTTAATTCACATAAGTATGCACTTTAAAGCACCAAAACAAACCAAATGAGTATGGTTCAAAAAATGACCTATGACTGGAATTAAAGACATACAAATGACCTATAATCAACTCCTAAAAGTTACCAAAAAGTATTCCAAGCAAATGGCATGAATGCCTTCCTATCATTTAAGTTATGGAGCAAATAGACACATGAATCAACCTAAGATCTAGGTGACATGGAAAAAATAGCAAAAAGCCTTAAAAAATTATGAAATTAAATCCCTGGAATGATATAATCATTATCCTACATGGTCTAAAAGTATTCCACAAAACTATGCACCAAAGTGCCAAAACAATTCCTTGATTAGCAAGGTAGCAATGAATGATCACCCAAAAACAACTCCACAAAGTGGATCAAAAAGGGCACTAAAAATTATGGAATAAAATTCCTAAGGAGCATAAAAATGTCACAAATTACAGTGATTAATCACACACAAAAAATAGGTCTCACGCCTATGGGAAAAAATCAATTTCGGTCCCTTATGCCAAAACATTCCTTTTTGGGACAGCTTATGATCTAAAATCCAAATTAATTATTAAAACCACCCAAATCTGGAATCAAAAAATATGACAAATTAATTAAGAGGATAAGGATCACTCATGAATTTTTCCAGAATTTTATCTCACCTAAAACTATTTTTAATAATTACGACGAAACGGGTAAAAAAGTGGATTTTAAGGGGAAGTGAAAGGAATCGAATTCTCTAATCCGTAACCTAATTCCTAAACTCCGAAATCGACACATATCAATATATATCACAAATAAATCCAATGCCTCAGGTGGGAGGGCTCAATATGCACCTTAAGTTATATGATCCTAAGTCGCATACAACTAGAATGATGCATTAAAGTAGAGAATCGAGATTACTTACTTGGTCGAAGTGCCGATTCTTTCACATAAAAGAAATCCAAAAAAACTTCAAGCCAAGCCTTGTAATCTCCCATGAGCAAAATAAATGCTCATCTTCCATAATTGCTTTGTGAAGATTCCCCATAATCGAAACAAAAACAACGGCACAAAATATCATTTGAATCCAAAGGTATCCCACAAATAAAGTGGAATACCAACCAAACGACCGTCGTTAAGATCTTTGCGAGAACCTTGCATGAACTCAACAAACGCCTTAGAAACCAAAAAGAGGTGCAACCGGAAGTTGCACCTATGCCTCACAACTCCAAATCAAGTAGAAATATGAATATACGAGTCATGGACATGCATTGAAATTTACGTTTCAAAACGGGGCAGCACTTATGCTCTAACATAAACAACATGCAAACTCAAACCGGAATCGAACAAATTTACATGCAATGAATGACAAATGATCAACAAACATAAGTACAAGTCAAAACAAGACCAATGCATCAAAACCGCACCAAACCGAACATAAAAAGCCTTGAAACGAAAAAACGCGTCAAAAATCATCGACTCGAAATTGAACGAAAATCACATGGTAACTTGCAAACGTGCCAACGGATTCAAATATGCAATAGCGAAATAGCCGAAATAGCCGAAATAGCCGAAATAGCCTTGAAATTGAAAATTCCGCTCGGAAGTGGAACTTTTTGGCCGATTTTATCGGCTGGCAGTAGCGAAATAGCCGAAAAAAATTGTCCGAAATCGACTAAAAAGTTTACCAATGGCTCCGGAATAATCAACAAAGTCAATTTACACTATTCACATTCGCGAAAACGCGCTACGGTTAGGAAGTTATGACCAAAACGCACTTATCGACACGCGACACATGAACAACATCAACAATTAAGCTTCAACCTATCCTATTCCGAATTTACACAATGAAACAAGCATGAATTCAAAAGTCAAGCACTTCAATCAATATCAAGTCATAATAATTAGCTCTCTTAGGAATTTTGTCAAACACCTAACATTCACCGATTATTCTATGTCAACGTTACCAAGCCTTTTCAATCATGCACCACAACAATTATTAGGATAAATTAATCAAGAATCAATCAATAATAAAATTATGAATCAATGCACATAATCTCCACAAGATAAATTCAACTTCAAGATTCAATTCAAGAAACAATTCAACAATTATTCATGAATTAAAGTTTAAGAAGCTTACCGAATGAAGAATCGACGAAGAAATTGCGAATCCGAAGGAAGCGAGACGCAATCATGAACGGAGGAGAGGAGGAGAGGCCGCGCGGCTGCCGGTGGCGGAAGATGGTGGTCTTACGGTGGTGAAGTTGACCGGAGGTGGTGGTTCGTGGCGGCTCGGCTACCGAAAGCTTGATCGGAATTGTTGTGTTCTTGAGTTCTTGATGAAGTTGTTGTTGTGTTCTTGAGAAAGAATTGAGAGAATGAACTTTGATCCTTTAGAGAGAGTTTGTGAGAGTTTTTTGGTGTTTGTAAATTATGATTGAAGTTATGAGACAAATTGTGGGTCAAAAGAATATATAGTGGAGTGTAAAATGAAAGGCAAAAGGTAGAATTTCGGCTTAAGTGAAAATAACAATATCTTCGGCAAGAAATTTCGACTCTGAACCTTCCACAACATCGTCCGCCTCTGAATCACGGTTGCAATGCAAAAATAACGAACGTCATACGATCAAAATCGAGTGCGATCGATACGTTTAAGCTGCAAGACGTCACTGAATAAGTTGTTTTTTCGGCTTATTTGGTGTCCGCTACTCGAAAATGTGACGAGGTCAACCTCTTCGGAGCATAATCACGACTCGATTTTGTCAGCAAAGTTGTAGATCTATGAGTCAGTGACCTGGTGTTAAAATCTAAGCTCAACCGGAAAAACGACGAGGGAGATATGAATTTTCTCGTGAAACCACTTTCAGCCTTTTTCTTCGGTTCAACACTTCAGTTTTGTGAAATAAACCAAAATGATAATCTTTGGAGCACCGTTCAAACTCGCATTTGTCTTTGAACTTGAAGAGGATAAAATTTTTGAACCAACGCTTCAAGAACGGGTGCAATCCGATGAAAATTGACCGAGTTATGAATTTTACAAAATCTGACAGACAATGCAGTGCACCAAAGAACCTTATTGGTAATTCGCATTTTCGAGATCCTTCCGCTTGGACCGAACCAAAACTGAATTCATATAATGAAGATAACATCTAAACGGAATTTTAGGCACCAAAACGACATCAATTCGATAAACGATCCAAGAGTTATGAATTTTTTAGTGTTCAAAACTCACCGGTTCAGCACTGTTTTTCACTATGTCGACTCTAAAGACTCGCACATTCTGAGATCTTCTTCAAAGAATTAGTTCTCGGCCAAAACCCAAAAGTTGGAAAGGATATCAAGACGGAACTTTTGTCATATGAATCTCTCAGACATGTTGACCCAATAAGAAGTTACAAACTCTTGAATACCGCTAGCACAATTAATCGACGAAATCGAAATTTCAGAAACAAATAAATCCCGCCATTTTCCTTGATGAATTGGCCTCCAAGCCGAACACAAAAGTTATAGAGAATAATGAAACGGTCTAAACTATTGAGTTTCAAGCCAAAATGAGTTTCCGAGCATAAGTTACAACTTTTGCAAACTGCACCATAAAACTGATATTCAGCTTAAACTCCTCTGAATCAACCGAGAACTTTTGGCTTCTTCTGAGATTATTGTGCACGTGCCGCATGAAGAAATAAAGGCTAGTCGCAACCTGTGAAAGCTCAAATGGAGATGTATGTTCATGTATGTTTATGATGCAATTGTGATCTAAATGCAATGCAATATATGAAAGGATATGCTAAATGGCATGAAAATGAGAGGGCAAATTTTGAGGTATTACATCAAGAGGTGAAGGATGATCACCTAGCAGGGGATGGCTGCTCTCGGGCTTTATCACGATATAGGACGAATGCTGGATAACAAAATCAACGATGGGGACGGTCATCAGATAAATGATGAGGGACGATCATCAAATGGTGATGGACGATCACCTAGCAGGGGACGGCTGCTAAATATCACGACATAGGATGAATGCCGGATAGAAAAGGGTTCCAATAATGTAGACTCCGCTAGGAAAAGGGATGAGGGACGGTCATCCAAAGGTGAAGGACGATCACCCGGCAGGGGACGGCTGCTGAAAGTATCACGACATAGGACGAATGTCGGATAGGAGAAAGTTGTTTTGTTGGTGACTTACTGGGGAACGGTAAACACGGACGAGTGCTCACGCTCAAGAATAAAAGGTATGAGTGTTTGACGCTGTGTATAGATTAAAGATGCAAGACGAGCATCCTTAGGTCCATGATACGGACGAGTATCGGTAGAAACAAGCGCTGATGCGTGTTCAGAGATGATGTACGGACGAGTACCAACTGGTTAACAAAGAACACAGACGAGTGTCGAATCTGTTGAAGAGTGATATATATACGAGATACGGACGAGTATCAAAGACTTTTGTATAGGTATGAGTGAGGATTGTTTTGTTGATTGAAGTATGAGCAAGACACAGACGAGTGTTCAACTTGCTGGGGAATGTATGACACAGACAAGTGTCAAATATGTATAAGTTATGCACAAATATTTGTATGTGAGAGTGTAAAAGGTGTTCTGGCGACCCGTGGGGATAGGATGACACGGACGGGTGTCGCAAAGGGCATGTTATAAACAAACGTTTGGTTTGCAACAAATGTTTTGGCAATCATGCTGGGGGAATATGGCACGGAAGAGTGTCAAAAGAGCATGTATAGGTATCTGTATTCGAGAGTGCAAAGGAGATGCTTTGGTTTATATCTGCGGGGAATAATATGACACAGACAAGTGTCGAAAAGAGTATATATGAACAGGCATTTGTGTTGGTGAGTGCAAAGGGGACGCTTTGGCTTTTATTTGCAGGGGATGCGAGTTTATATATATATTGCTGATGAAATACTGATGGTAATTACAGGTGACTGGCTCGAACGTGGCTTGTGATCATGCAAATGTTTTATTTTTGCCGTAATGCTCCGTATTAGACGGAATGCTACGCTTATTTGGTGAATATGATGCAAATGCTATGATTATGCAAAAGAGGAAACGATTCGGGATTCAGATCCTGCTGAAGAAAAGATCTCTGGCTGATCTGCTTGGAGGGATATCCCAGCTGGGGAAGAGATCATTGGTAGATCTGTTAGTAGATATAGCTCTGCTTGGGGAAATAGATCGTTGATAGACCTATCCGTAAGGAGAACTCAGCTGGGTAGAAGGAAACTTTCGTCATTTTGTTGTGTAAGAGTTTCAGGCATTGCTCTTCTAGGGAGAAGCTGGAGACTCTGTGGGGAGATGGTTCTTACTAAAGATGAGGGATCTAGCACTCTGGTGGGGTTCTTGGCTGGGGAAGCTCTTGTTGAGTAGACTTGTGCTAGAGATGAGGAGGCTTTGATAACTTCGCTGGGGAAAAGCATTTCAGATATTGCTCTTCTGGGAAGTAACTTGCTTGGGGACACAATGCTTGGCATGCCCCATGTTGTGTATTGAAAACCTACAACCTGTTAAGACAAAAGAAACGCACAAGTATCCCGAGGTATCCCTTACCGGATTCCGTCATAGGAGTTAGGCTTTCCCAAAAGTAATATATTTCCTGCAAGCGTTTATTATTAAAGAATGGCTCATTTGTTTTATGCAAGTATTATATCATGAGTACTGGACATTTTGCAAACGAAACAAAAATGTACAAAACGAGGTGTGACTGAAAAATCCGATTTTATTAATCTGGGTGCCCTGAATTGGCGGATACAGTCAAAGAAACAGATCTCCTGGAATGAGGAGATTGCTACAAATTGAAAAAAGTAAATGTGTTGGCAATGTTGATGACACTCCGGTGAGCTTCCCTTGCTATGACCTGTCTGACCTTGACGTTCTTCTCATCTTGCTTTCTGAAGAAGGCTGATTCTGACTGATGCTTTATCCTTTCGAAGCTTGTGGCGTTGTAAATGATACCGACGAATTCAGAATGCAGATGTTCGCTTATTCCCTGATTTTGCGTGGATCGCCCTTTCGGGTTTTCAATCCACCGGGATACCCATTTTTGCCTGAGCTGTCCAATGTGGCTTTTCAACTCAGCGGGTGTACTTTATTTTCAATTCTTCCCTTATTTTTGCCCGAGTCTTTTATTCTGTTTTTGACTCGCCGGGATACCCTATTTTTGCCTGGACTTACATTATGTTTTTATGTCCAGCGGGTCATTTTATGCGAAGTATTTTTTAACTGCATCTGAATTCACAGGGGATAAGAAATCTTCGCCATCCATAGTAGTGAGCATCAGTGCCCCACCAGAGAAAACCTTCTTTACTATGAATGGACCATCGTAATTTGGAGTCCATTTGCCCCTATGGTCTGTATGAGGAGGAATAAGTATTTTTAGCACAAGATCTCCTACTTGGTATTCCCGAAGCCTGACTTTCTGATTGAAGGCTTTCTTCATTCTTTTCTGATATAACTGCCCATGACAGATGGCAGCTAGCCTCTTTTCTTCGATTAGATTTAGTTGATTGTACCGAGATCGGACCCATTCTGCTTCATTCAGCTTTACATCCATCAGTACCCGTAAGGAGGGTAGCTAAACTTCAACAGGCAGAACAACTTCCATACCGTATACCAGCTGATAAGGTGTTGCCGCAGTGGATGTTATGATTGAGCTTTGATACCCATGCAAGGCAAATGGTAGCATCTCATGCCAGTCTTTGTAAGTAACCACCATCTTCTGCACAATCTTCTTGATGTTTTTGTTAGCTGCCTCAACAAAGCCATTCATCTTTGGCCTGTAAGGAGAAGAATTGTGATGTTGGATTTTGAAGTCCCGACACAGTTATGCCATCATTTTGTTGTTCAAATTGGAACCATTGTCAGTAATGATTCGCTCGGGTACTCCATATCGACAGATGATGTCTCTTTTCAGGAATCTGGCTACCACTTGTCTGGTGACGTTTGCATACGAAGCTGCTTCAACCCATTTGGTGAAGTAATCAATGGCTACCAGGATGAATCTGTGGCCATTTGAAGCAGTTGGTTCGATATTTCCAATCATGTCAATGCCCCACATGGCAAAGGGCCAAGGTGAAGACAATACGTTCAAAGGATTTAGAGGCACATGCACCTTGTCTGCATAGATCTGGCATTTGTGGCACTTTCTGGCATATGCACAACAATCTGCATCCATTGTGATCTAGTAGTAACCTGATCTTAATAATTTCTTAGCCATTGCATGTCCTCCAGCATGGGTACCGAAAGATCCTTCACGCATCTCGTGCATCAGCAAGTCTGCTTCTTCCTTATCAACACATCTGAGTAGTACCATGTCAAAATTTCGCTTGTATAATGAACCATCGGCATTAAGGAAGAAACTACCGACCAACCTTCTTAATGTCTTCTTATCATTGGATGATGCCCCGGGTGGGTATGTTTGATCCTCCAAGAAGCATTTGATGTCATGGAACTGTCGCTCCCCGGATTTCCATCCTGGTACAAACGCGAAAGTGGCGTGGAAAAAGAATAGAGTCGCCAGCCAGACATTTTTATCCCGAAGGAACGAGAATGTTAATGTTGCACAAATCAGAAGAAAAGAAAAGGAAGGACACGGGTCCTGCGAACCAAAGAGACTGAGTTCGGGAGTCGGTTACAACCTGGGAAGGTATTAGCACCCAGATCATCCGCCGTACCCGACGGGATCCACGCTTACAAAGAAACTGTTTCAAAGGGTGAAGAAATGAAAGCTGCTGCAAAGGAAATGAACTGGATACAAAGAATATAAGAGGAAACTGCACGAGAGATGAAAAGGAAAAAATGTAGGGAAAATAAAGATTGTGCTCGAACGGGCCCTACCCCGCTGCCTACGTACCTCATCTGGACAATGAAGATCAGAGACGCCGTAGTTCCCCTAACTAGGGGTGGAAAAGATTGCTTGTGAATAAAGGCTTGAACTGCCTATGTCAATGCTTAGGTGTTGCAGGCTCGGACGACGAGTGCGTTACCGTCTTGCAATATGACAAGTAGGAGCCAGTTCGCGGACGGAGCGAAAGAGATGAGAAAAGAATTCCCGAAGGAGAGACGCTTATTGTTTGTTTGTGTTTTTTAGAAGCTTTTATGAGTGTGTCACAAGGAAGTGAACTCAAGCTCTTTCCCATGGAATGTGCACTTGTCACTACATTCCAAGATGGAATAATAGAACAAGCACACTCAAGTAAGGAGAAGATCCCCAAAAATTGATTCCAGAGATTAGGGCTTAAGCTCACTAACTCATTAACTTATTAAGTGTTTTTGTATTTTTGAATGAAGAAGTGTGTTTTATGACTTTCTTGGTGAAGATAATATCCTGATCAGACTTGTGCATCACAAGACAAGCTTGTACTATCCCAAGATGGGAAGACTACTAGTGTCTCATGGGATAATGCTATTGTTCAAGATATCACTTCAATCTTTATTAAGTGTCTTCTTTAGAATTTTGAGATGAGAAGAGAAGAGAAACAAAAGGATCACAAAGGTAAAAGTCTAATGGGGGACTAATGAATCCTAATTGTTATCATGCATGGAAAATCCTAGGTTAGTGAGGTTTAATATCCTAAAGAAGAAAGAAAGAAGAAGAGAAAGAGAAGAATGAAGAATAGAAGAGGGAGGAAGTAAGGCCTAAGCCCAACAAACACAAGGTTAGAAAAAATAATAAGGAGAAGAGAAGAGATAAGATTTGGAGATGTGGGAATCACATCCACACCTCTCACTTACCAAAGCCCCTGAAATGGTTAGTGACACAAGCATAAATGCAATAAAAAATGAACATAATGTCAAATCAAAGTCACACAACCAGAAGTGAAGTCATAAACACAAATTCCAATTGCAAACTCAAAGCACAAGAATGAGAAGAGAAATACAACTCACAATGAAGCATTATGAATCACCATGACAAAACAAAGTAAACATGAGAAGACACAAAGCAAAATAGTTAAAGTAACACCACAAAGTGCCAAACCAGAACCCTAACATGTTAATAAAGTGTCTAGGACCACATGAGATGAAGAGAAAAAGTGCACATAGTCAAGTATTCACATCATGAGAAGAAAGAAGCAAAGGAAGTGAGGTGAGCATGCATAAGTGTGGAAGAACTTCAAAACAAACAAATTACAAAATTATCAAGGTACAAACCACAACTCAAGATCATAGAGCCATTAACAACCTAAGATGGCCCTAAACAACTTGAAGAAGTTGGCACAAGTGCCCTTCTAAGCTAAGGAGAGAACAAATGATCCAAAAGAGGCAAAAAGAGACAAGCAAGGAACAAAAATTCAAAACAATTCAAATGAGCATTCAAAAATTCCACAATCTTGCACAAATGATCTTCAATAATACCATAACAACATGCCAAAAGGAGGGGATCAAAATCAGAAGCTTAACCATTCAAATGAGGGTACAAACATGGATTAGGGTTAGAAAGCTTCATGCACAAGTTAGAGATCAAAATCAATTAAACAAAATTCTAAAAATCAGAACACAAATCACCATTAAACTACATCTCATCATGAATCCAGAGCAAAAAGAACCATCTAAAAATTCAAAATAGTGATCAAGATAGAAAATGAACAAGTCAGTATGCTTCAAAATGAAATAAACACAATTAATTAAAAGAAACAATTAATTTCTGCGTGGTAATTAAAAATAAATGAAAAATAAAAATTCCAAAAATTAGAGAAAACTAAAAGAAACACTCATGAATGTTTTTAGAATTTTTGGAGACCTAAAACTATTTTTAAAAATTAAAAAGCAAACTGAAATTAAAATAAACAAAATAAAAGAAATGATGAAGCTGTGGTGCAAATAGCAAACAAATCCAGTTCAAATAAAATGGGCATAATGAGAGGGGGTGCGAATAGAACAAAGAGGCCCATGATCCAACGCAGGTTCATAAGAATTATTGTGGAAATTCAGTTAATTCAGCAAAAAATAACAAACCAACGGATCAGATGGACGCACAAGATCAAGTCATTCATTAAACATAGTAATCACATTAATTGGCCAGGGCATTGAGAGCACACTAACTATGGTGTGGTGAGAAACAAAATGATTAATTCAGTTTTAAATATAAAATAGAAAGCACGTGCAAGGGAGGGTGGAGTTTTAATGCGTTGTCATGTTTTCCTCCGTCCAGATCCCAGATCCAAAGGCCAGCGTCCATCTTCTTCCTTGAGCTCAGATCAAAATCCGGTGACCGGAGCCCTAGCTCCGGCACCGAAAAATTCAAACATATGAACAAAACAATACAGAAATACATCAAAACCTCCAGATCAAGCAAACAACTCATGCTGAATCTAGATATAGCAACCAAATTCACAATGGATCAAATAATAAGCTGGATCGAAGAAAAACAGATCTATGCATCAAATTTTAGATCAACAATACAACCTCAATATTCATCCATTTTCAAATCCAATCATCACAGAATCATCAGCATATCACACAGAACACAATGCACACAACTAAAACCATTTCTAGATCCATGAACTCAGTGAGTTACCTGAACTTGCAAAGCACGAATTAGGTCAAGATAAGCCTCTAAATGCTGCAGATCTACCTCCTTTAGCCTCTCCTTGCAAAATAAATGCAAGAGAGAGCTTGAATTGCTCTGAATCTTGAAATTTGAACTGAACTGCACCTTGTGAAATCTTGAGCTTCAGCTTGAATCAATGGTGGATTGATGATCCTTAGGGTTCAAGGAAGAAGAATATGAAGTTTGTTTGATGAATGAGTGGGAGAATCAGAGGATTCGAAGAGAAATGCAAAAGAAGCCAAAACTTGAGAGTGATGAAATTGTGATGAATCTGAGCATAAAGTAAACCCTAGCTGCTTATATATGATGTTAAATGATCACTGATGAAAAATAAGAGGGAATGCACGTGAGGAATGAGTGGGAGGAAGAAATTGCAAAATTGGCATGAAGAGTGTGATGATGTGATTTGCTCGTGCATCCTTCTCATCCTTTGCACATGTTAAATCACAATCCAACCCTTGGTTCAAAACAGGAAGTATCCTGGCCCTTGGATGTGAGGGTCATGCATTTTGAGTGATCATGCAATTTTGCACCTTATGGAATATCTCACCTCTCATGCACGAATTATTTTGTTTCCTTGGGCAAAAAATCTTCTCATGCATTTCCTTGAAGTACTATAACCTCATTTTGGCCATCAAAACACTTGAAAACAAGTTACATGAGATTTTGCATTTGGAGGAGGCTTAAAATTCATGTCATGCCCTAGAATTCAAGAGATTTTCGAAGGGCATATCTCTCAAACCATGAGGGCTATGAAAAAGTACTTGTACTTTTAAAAAATGGGAGGCTTTAATCTTCAATTTTCATGTTTGGTGGTGATCCATTTGAAGCTTTTTTCACCAAGTTATGTACACTTGAAAATTAGGGCAAAAGGTTACTAAAAATGGAAAATTTCATGACCAATCACATGCCAAAAATGCAAAACACCTCAAAACCTCTTGGTTCTTGATTTTTAATCTTGCCAAACCTCTTATAATGTTATAAGAACATCTCTTGACTTGAAAAATAAGGTTGGACCTTTTGAATTCCCACAGTTGACTTCTAGAATGCACAGTTGACCAATTTCTTCATTTACAAGCAACTGAAGAAATACCTGACTTCCACAAGGAATTTTCTCACCAAATTTCATCCCTAGGATCATCTTAACATATGAAAGACTTTGCCCAAATGAAATGTCCAAAGTCACAAAGTTTTCATTCTTTAAACTCAAACCCTAATTTGGGATCATTGTGCAGGAGCTTTGCCCTAGCTTGAATTCCCTGATGATCCTCCCACCTCCTGGGCTTTTGTGAATGATCTTGAACTTGTGAATGCAATGTAGACTCCTCATAGGACTTGAGCAAATCCATTGAGCCTCTTGTTATAACTTGTGATGCCTCAAATCCTTCCACAAATGATCATATGCCTAATGCTAGGTCATGAGAATGTTATGACTCATCTTTCCATGCTAAGATGCCAAGAATATGATATGCTTATGATGAATATGATATGATGATGATGCTTAAAAAAGAAGAAGGCAAAATTGGGGTGTTACAGGAACCACGGCTTGTTATCTTTAGCAATGTCCACAGAGAATACGTATGTCGGTCGGTCTAGTCTGGATACCGAAATCCGAGGCACATAATTGGCAGTTTGAACCTTGATCATGGAGGAAATGGTATCTAAAGCATCTGCGAACTGATTTTGGTCTCGAGGCATGTACTCAAGTTTGACTGTTGTGAAAAAAGTCAATAATCTCCTCGTGTAGTCACGGTATGGGATCAGATGCTCTTGGTGGGTGTACCATTTGTCGTTGGTCTGATTGATTAACAAAGTTGAATCTCCGAATACATTCAATGTCTTGATCCTGAGGTCAACGAATTCCTCGAGACCTAGGATACATGCTTCGTATTCTGCTTCATTGTTAGTGCAGGCAAAGGTGAGTTTTGTCGAGAAAGGCATATGAACTCCTTTAGGTGTAATGAGCACTGCACCAACTCCCCGAACATTCATATTGACAACCCCATCAAACATCATAGTCCATTCTTCTTCTGGGTCGGGCCCTTCAGTGTGAATAGGCTCTTCGTAATCTTTTGCTTTTAAGTACATGTTGTCTTCATCATGGAAGTCAAATCTCATGGGCTGGTAATCATCAATGGGTTGCTCAGCTAGATAGTCAGACAGTACACTGCCCTGGATGTCATACTCTGTCAGAATCATTTGCCATCTTGCAACCCTTCCGGTAAGAGTCGCTTCCCAAGATTTGCATCCCGGTACAAGCGCAAACGGTCGGCAAAAGGAGAAAATGAAATGAAGGTGAATAGAGTCGCCAGCTGGGCATTTTTATCCCGAAGGAAAGGTAATGCTGCATAAACCTAGGAAAAGATGGATAAGATGGTTGCGAACCAGAGAAACTGAGAAAGGGGGTTGGTTAAAACCTAGGAAGGTATTAGCACCCAGATTGTCCGTCGTACTCGACGGGATCCACGCTTAAAATATTGTGTTTAAAGGGGTAGTGTATGTGCTATCTGTGTGCAAAAGCTAAGAAAAGAATATACAAGTGTCAGTGTAAAAGTGAGAATTGCTCAGGAACTGAGGCTTAAAAGAGAATGCTGGAAGAGGGGGATGACAAAGAGACTTTTGTTCGATAACAGTTAAGTCATGCCTACGTATCCTCTCGTGCAATGAGAAAGTCAAAACACGGTAGTTCGACTCAAAGAGACTGAAAAATGAATTGACTGTGAACTGCTTGCTTGCCTATGCTCAAGTGTATGACTCGTATGGCTCAAGTGCTAACTGTCTTGCATTAGACAGAAGAAACAAGTTCTCGTTTGTGAATGAGTGTGATGAGAAAAGAATCCCGAAGGAGACGATTATTGTTTGTTTTTGTGTTTTCAGTTTTGTTATTGTTTTTGGTGTTTTGCATAAGTGAATAAGCTTAAGCCTAAATTAAAGGCTTGTAAACTCATTATATCCTCCCTGTGATTAGGGATAATGAGAATACTTAAGTATGAGATAAGCATCTCAAATTAATTTCCATGATGATGTAGGATTAAGATCATTAACCTACTGTGATTATTTAGATGTTTTTGTGTTTTTGTTTAGTGTTAAGTAATGAGTTTAATCTCTAATCACAGATTAATGAGCTCATTACACCATCCTAATAGAAGGATAATAGATGAGAACACTTAAGCTAAGGAAGATACCTCAACTTAATCCATGGTTAGGGATTAAATTCATTATATAACAAAGCCTTTATTAAGTAGATTTTAATTAAGGGATGAGATTAAGAAATTGATTTTATGGTTTGTAAGACAACTTGAGGTGGACTTGTCCATTAAACACTAGGGTTAGTCCTTCTTAACCATAAAGGAAGAATTAGAACCCTAATGTAAGGCCAAAGTTACAAGATGAAGTCTTGGTGATTATTAAGATGGTTTGATTAAGAGGTTTAAAAAAATTAAAGGTTTAACACTTAGGATTAAAGTTATACACTCCATCCTAAAAGAAGGATGCGGGCATAACTCTAATTCCAAAGTCCTAAAACTTTAAGAGTTTAGTCTCTGATTATGAAGATGAGAAGAGAGACTCAAGGAGACTCAAAGGTAAAAACTAAGGGGGACTAATCACAAGCCTAATTATTATCATGCTTGGATGTTCATATGGTTTGTAAGGCTTAAGAGAGATCTTCAAGGAAGCCACCAATGGAAGAAGCAGATGAAAGGAGGAAGAAGCAGAAGAAATAAGTTACTTACTTCAATGAAGAAGATAAGTAACTTAAAGAAAGAAAGTGAGAAAGAACATAAGTGAACAAGTTCACTTCAAGGAAAATTAAAGATGCAAATGAATAAGATAAGAAGGCATGAGAAGTGAAGGCAAATTCACTTCTCAAGGTAACTTACCACCTGAAAATGTTAGCATGAATGCATAAGGTATAAAGGATAAAGAAATGAAATGAAATGAGATAAAATGAGATGAAATGATCAAATTAAGAAGTGTCTATGCAATGTTAATGTCATCCGAGATGATGCAAAGTCATACAAAGTGAATATGTATGATCATACAAGAATGAGATGTCATGTAAGCATGCTTTGAAGTTTGAAAGTTCATGAAAGTTAATGAAATGAAATGAATGCAAATCATGGCAAATGAATGAAGAAATGATCAAGCATGATTCTAACATGTCCTAAGATGTCTAAGATGACATATGAATGCAAGAAATGTCATGGAAAGTTCATGTATTAATGCATATGCAAGATGAATGCAAATGAACATGTAAAATTAGGGTTATATGGAAGTATGAGATGCACATGAGCAAAACAGAAGTATATGACATGATAAAAATTTGAAATCACACTCAAACAAACCCTAATCCCATACTAGGTCACACCCCAAAGGAGAAGGTCAGAAGCCTTACCACTCAAAAGTTATGAATTTCCTAAGTTTCTAGGGTTTTTGGGTGATCCTCAATGTAAAATGCCAAATAATTTGAAAATGCAGGATAAAAATGAAACAAAAATGTTTTTAGATGCTAGAGGGCATGTACAAAGCAAGGCAAAAAGAATCATTTACAAACTCAACTTGGTTATAGGGTTATGAATTTTTGAAGTTAGGGTTAGAAAATGAACATTTTTAAGAACCCTAATTCATTGAAAAATCTCAAAGTAAGATCAAAACCAAAAAGAAATTTTTAAGGTGAGTTTGTGAATGTTTCTAAATGTCTTAGAATGCTCTCTGATTTTTTTGGTGATTTTCAAATACTTAAATGTATTTTTAATTAATTAACATGAATTAATTAATTAAATAAAACATTTAAATGTTTTAAAAATACTTTTATAATGCAAAAAATAAAATAAAAATCTTTTTCTGATTCAGAAAAATATTTGAAACAAAAATGCAAAAGGAAATATTTTTTGAAGTTTTTAAACTATTTTGAATAAATTATGAAAGAAAAATACAAAGAAAATGAAATAAAAATAAAATAAAGGGGAAGTAATCACATCTGAGGGTCCAGATTCAAACTGGGGGGAATGGGGTTGACCACGCGCGTTATCCAATGGCTGAGGTTCCATTTGGCTAAATGAGATTAATTAATTTAATTAAATGGATTAGGGTTTGGTGAGAGGATCCTGACCATCCACACACGCGGGAAACAACATCCAACGGCCTAAATTCAAACTGGGGAATTAATCACAGATTAGGGCTTAATAACTTTCAGGTGACCGGAACAGTGTTCCGGCCATCTTCTCCGGCAGCCTCAAAACTCAAACTCTCTCCCTAAGCCTCTAAAACTCAATATCTCTGCCCAGAAATGATCCCCATACATCATACATCAAGAATCAGCAAACAAACAACATTTATAACACATCAAAAGAGAGAATCAAAACAAATCAGTTTTACGTCAAAAATTTCAGAGCAAGCATACATACTCATTTCTCATTCATTTTCAAAACTAAACATATCAGCATGATCAGTGAAGCATGTAGAATCATTTAGGAACTTAAAAATGCATTTCTGGAAAAAAATGTTCTTGAGGTTATCTGAGTTGAAGCTTTGCAGTTTGGAGCTTTCTGACCCCTTCTTTGGTGCAAACCAGCTCCCTTGAGTCCCTTGATGCTATTGAGAAGCTTAGAACAAGTTTATATGGCTGTTTTTTTTTGAGGTTTCAGTTTAGAGGGGGGTGAAATCGTGTTTTTGTTTTAGGGTGTTTCAAGCTTGTGTAAGGGGTGGGAAATGATCTATGCGTTATATGGAGATGATTGGCGAAAGAATTTTGAAGTTTGGCTGGGTGGTTTGAGAGTTTCGAAGAGATGAAGTTCTTGAGGGATTTTTGGCAATCTGAGCTATGGGATGATTCATGCTTGTATGTTGTGTGAAATGTGTTCCATAATGTATGCTTTAGCGAATGGAAATGCTCAGAAAGTTGGTGATGGCATAGTGTGATTGGTATGGGGTGATTTGCAAAAAGGTCTAGAATGTGTACTTGAGGTATGGGCATGGTGCAAGCCTGAGTTTTTGGGGTGTCTGGCCTCAGCTGGCTTTGTGGAAGGCCTTTAGATCATAAGATTGCAGCTGGATGGTTTGGATCATGAGATATCATGTTTTATGCAATTTTCCCTCTTTGACATTTCTTGTGAATCAAGCCATAAAAATGCCAAGTTCTTGGGCCAATTCTGATGTTTAGAAGTCACATAGGCATGTTATGAAGTGTTTGTGTCCATTTGAAGTCATTAGAATGCCTTAACATGCCAATTTGCAAAATCCCTCTTTGACATGAAACTTAAAACTTTAGGATTTTTGCCAACTTTGAAAGGCCATATCTTGAGTTCTATGATGAATCAAGACATGTTCTTGTACTTTTTGAAAAAGGAAAGACCTAATATACAACTTTCATGACCAATAATTTTTCATTTGAAGCATTTTTGGTTGAGAAAGTGGAGGTTGAAAAACTTTCCCAAAATGGAAAGTTTCCATTACAAGTCATTTCCATTTTTGGCAACTTTGCAAATGGCTTAAAATTCTTCAATCTTGTGAACTTCCAACCTCTTATAAGATCAAATAAATATCATATAACTTCAATTTGATGAAAATACCCCTTTGGTTCCATTGTCGGGGGCCTTAGATGCCCTGATTTTGACCTAACTTGCTCAAGAAGTTACCCAGTGAACATATGGCTTCCATAATGAATTTCTTCATCAAACTTGGTACACATGATACTTATAACATATTAAGATCATTAGAAACAAGAATGGCCCAAAAATTTGGAGTTGAGGCCTCTGAAACCAAAACCCTAATTTTGGTCATCTGTGTAGTGAAAACCCTAGCTCTGCTTCCATGCTTTGCCAGTTCTTGTGATCTCTTGACTTTTATGAACTTTGAGGGACATAATATGATGATATAACACACATGGAACCTCTTGGAACACTTTGAGGCCTTTGGGATGGCTCAGATGGAATCTTGGATTGCTCAGATCACAAACCCTAGATACAGATGAACTTGAACTTATGCAGTGAAGCAAAAATGCAATATGAGATAGTATGCCTATGTTAATGCAAACATGAAAGATCACAAGCCATGGTGTGATATGAGTGAGGGCAAATTTGGGGTGTTTACAGTTGCCCCTATTCAAGCATGAGTTAGCTGTGCAGGATGTAAGCGCTTGACTTAACAGACAAACAAGATAACTTGTGGTTGAATACCAAAGACAGTCCAAAATTTGCACTCGCTGGATAGAAGAAGAAAAGGGATATAAATTGTAAAAAGGTAGTATAGCATGATTATCAAATGTAGGCGAAGGAGGACGACCATCGAGCAGAGGATGACTGCTGGGGATAAAGCGGTAAGTAAAGCAATGACAGGGACGACCGACAAGCTGGGGAGATAAAGAGACCACGACGGGGACGACCATCGGGTAAAGAAACAAGATTCTCCGGGGATTAAAGTAAAGGCAATGACGGGGACGACCATCAGGCTTGAAAAGTAACGTAAACAACGATGGGGACGACCATCAGTTTAAAGAATAAATAAAATAATGATGAGGGACGATCATCAAAGGCGAAGGAAGATCACCTAGCAGGGGACGACTGCTCTTTATCACAACATATAACGAATGTAGGATAGAAAAGGACGATGATGGGGAAGGCCATCAGACAAAATGATGAAGGACGATCATCAAGAGGTGAAGGACGATCACCTAGCTGGGTATGGCTGCTCTCGGGGTTTATCACGACATAGGACGAATGTCAGATAACAAGATCAACGATGGGGACGACCATCCGATAAAATGATGAAGGACGACCATCAAGAGGTGAAGGACGATCACCTAGTAGGGGACGGTTGCTAAATATTACGACATAGGATGAATGCCGGATAGAAAAGGGTTCCAATAATGGAGACTCCGTTGGGGGAATGATGAGGGACGGTCATCCAAAGGTGAAGGACGATTACCTGGGAGGGGACGGCTGCCGAAAGTATCACGACATAGGGCGAATGTCGGATAGAAGAAAGTTGTTCTGTTGACGACTTACTGGGGAACGGTAAACACAGATGAGTGCTGACGCTCAAGAATAAAAAGGTATAAGTGTTTGACGCTGTGTATGGATTAAAGATGCGGACGAGCATCCTTAGGACCATGATACAGACAAGTATCGTTAGAGACAAACGCTGACGCGTGTTCAGATATGATGGTACGGACGAGTACCAACTGGTTAACAAAGAACATGGACGAGTGCCGAATCTGTTGAGGAGTGTTACATAAATAAGATACGGACGAGTATCAAAGACTTCTGTATAAGTATGAATGAGTATTGGTTTATTGGCGAAGTATGAGCAAGACACGGACGAGTGTTAAACTTGCTGGGGAATGTATGACACGGACGAGTGTCAAAAGAGACTATATATAAGTTATGAACAAATATTAGCGTGTGAGAGTGCAAAAAGGTGTTTTGGCCACCTGTGGGGATAGGATGACACTGACGGGCGTCGAAAGGAGTGTGTTATAAATAAGTACTTTGTTTGCACCAAGTGATTTGGTAACCATGCTGGGGAAAGGTGACACGGACGAGTGTCAAAAGAGTGTGTATAAGTATCTGTATTTGAGAATGCAAAAGGGACGTTTTGGCTTATATCTGCGGGGAATAATATGACACGGACGAGTGTCGAAAAGAATATATATGAACAGACATTCATGTTGGAGAGTGCAAAGGGGACGCTTTGGTTTTTATTTGCAGGGGATGTGAGTATTATATACACTGCTGATGAAATTCTGATGGTATTTGCAGGCGACTGGCTTGAACCTGGCTTGTGATCATGCAAATGTTTGATTTTTGCCGTAATGCTCTGTGTTAGACGGAATGCTACGCTTATTTGGTGAATATGATGCTAATGCTATGATTATGCAAAAGGGAAACCGATCTGGGATTCGGCTCCCGCTGTTATAAAGATCTCTGGCTGATCTGCTTGGAAGAATGTCCCGACTGGGGAAGAGATCATTGGTAGATCTTCCAGGAGGTGTAAATCTGCTTGGGAAAATAGATCATTGATAGATTTATCCCGTAAGGAGAACTCAGCTGGGGAGAAGGAAACTTTCGTCACTTTGTTGGATAAGAGTTTCAGGCATTTCTGTTCTGGGGAGAGGATGAAAATTCTGTGGGGAGATCGGCTGGGGATGCTCCTGTTGAGTAGACCTGTGTTGGGGATGAGGAGGCTTTGACAACTTTGCTGGGGAAAAGCTTTTCAGATATTGCTTGGGAGATCCTGCTTGGGGAGGAGGTAACTTCCGGGAGGTAGCATGATGGGGATGCGATGCTTGATATGCCCCATGTTGTGTATTGAATACCTGCAATCTGTTAAGACAAAAAAGAAACACACAAGTATCCCGAGGTATCCGTTACCGGATTCCGTCATAGGAGTTAGGCTTTCCTGAAAGTAAATTTATTTCCTGCAAGCATTTATTAAAAATGGCCCATTTATTTTATGCAAGTACTATATCATGAATATTGGACATTTTGCAAACGAAACAAAAATGTATGAAACTAGGTGTGACTGAAAACTCTGACTTTATTAATCTGGGCGCCCTGAATTGGCAAATGCAGTCAAAGAAACAAATCCCCTGAAATGAGGAGATTGCTATAAATTGAGAAAAGTAAAAGTATCGGCAATGTTGACGACGCTCCAGTGAGCTTCCTTTGCTATGTCATGTATGACCTTGACGTTCTTCTCATCTTGATTTCTGAAGAAGGTTGATTCTGACTGATGCTTTATCCTTTCGAAGCTTGCTATGTTGTGAGTGATGCAGACAAATTCAGAATGCAGTTGTTCTCTTATTCCCTGATCTGCGTGGATCTCCCTTTCGGGTTTTCAATCCACCGGGATACCCATTTTTTCCTGAGCTGTCCAATGCGGCTTTTCAACTCAGTGGGTGTACATTTTTTCAATTTTCCCTTATTTTTTCCCGAGTCTTTTATTCTGTTTTTGACCCGCCGGGATGTCCTATTTTTGCCTGGACTCACATTCTGTTTTTATGTCCAGCGGGTCATTTTATGTGAAGTATTTTTTAACTGCATTTGAATTCAAAGGGGATAAGAAATCTTCACCATCCATAGTAGTGAGCATCAGTGCTCCACCAGAAAAGACCTTCTTTACTATGAATGGACCATCGTAATTTGGAGTTCACTTGCCCCTATGGTCTGTATGAGGAGGAATAAGTCTTTTCAGCACAAGATCTCCCACTTGGTATTCCCAAAGCCTGACTTTCTGATCGAAAGCTTTCTTCATCCTTTTCTGATACAAATGCCCATGACAAATATCAACTAATCTCTTCTCTTCGATCAAATTCAATTGATTGTATCGAGACCGGACCCATTATGCTTCATTCAGCTTTACATCCATCAGTACCCGTAAGGAGGGTAGCTCAACTTCAACAGGTAGGACTGCCTCCATACCATACACAAGCTGATAAGGTGTTTCCCCAGTAGACGTTCTGATCGAGGTCCGATACCCATGCAAAGCAAAAGGTAGCATCTCATGCTAGTCTTTGTAGGTTACCACCATCTTTTGCACAATCTTCTTGATGTTTTTGTTATCCGCCTCAACAGCTCTATTCATCTTTGGCATGTAAGGAGAAGAGTTGTGATGTTGGATTTTGAAGTCCCGACACAATTATGCCATCATTTAGTTGTTCAAATTGGAACCATTATCAGTAATGATTCGTTCGGGAACTCCATATCAAAAAATGATGTCTCTTTTCAAGAATCTGGCTACCACTTTCCTGGTGACGTTTGCATATGAAGCTGCTTCAACCCATTTGGTGAAGTAATCAATGGCTACCAGGATGAATTTATGGCCATTTGAAGCAGTCAGCTCGATCTTTCCAATCATGTCAATGCCCACATTGCAAAGGGCCAAGGTGAAGACATCACGTTCAACGGATTCGGAGGCACATGCACTTTGTCTGCATAAATCTGGCATTTATGACACTTCCTGGCATAGGCACAACAGTCTGCATCCATTGTGATCCAGTAGTAACCTGATCTTAACAATTTCTTAGCCATTGCATGTCCTCCATCATGGGTACCGAAAGATCCTTCATGCACCTCGTGCATCAGCAAGTCTGCTTCTTTCTTGTCAACACATCTGAGCAGAACCATGTCAAAGTTTCGCTTGTATAATGAACCATCAACATTAAGGAAAAAACTACCGGCCAGTCTTCTTAATATCTTCTTATCATTGGATGATGCCCCAGGTGGGTATGTTTGATCCTCCAAGAAGCATTTGATATCATGGAACCACGGTTTGTCATATTTAGCAATGTCCACAGAGAATACGTATGTTGGTCGGTCTAGTCTGGATACCGAAATTAGAGGCACATAATTGGCAGTTTGAAGTCTCTTTGAGTCGAACTATGGTGTTCTGACTTTCTCATTGCACGCGAGGATACGTAGGCATAACTTAACTGTTATCGAACAAAAGTCTCTGTGTCTTCCCCCTCTTTCAGCATCCTTTTCTGAGCCTCACTTCCCGAGCATTCACCCTTTTGCACTGACACTTGTACATTTCTTTTCCATCTTTTGCACACAGATATCACATACACTACCCCTTTAAACACCATCTTATAAGCGTGGATCCCGTCGAGTACGACGGACAATCTGGGTGCTAATACCTTCCCAGGTTGTAACCAACCCCCTTTCTCAGTTTCTCTGGTTCGCAACCGTCTTGTCCATCTTTTTCCAGGTTTATGCAGCATTACCTTTCCTTCGGGATAAAAATGCCTAGCTGGAGACTCTATTCACCTCATCTTTATTCTCTCCTTTCACCGACCGTTCGCGCTTGTATCGGGATGCAAATCTTTGGGAGTGACAGCTTGGCGACTCTGCTGGGGATCTTATATTGCAACCAGGGCTTCTGGTTCTTTTTGTGGGTTTCTCCTAGCGCTTGTTTGATTTGTGTTTACGGGGGTGTTATGTGCTACTTGTGCTTTTTGTTTATTGCTTTATTTATTGCTTTATGTACAACTTTATTTATTGTTTTCATTTACAGTTTTATGCATTTCATACTGTTATTATCATATCATTAGTGCTGGATCTCCTGTCTGCTTTGGTGGGTGGGATTGTTGAGTGATTAAGGTTCCATACCAGGGACTTAAGTGACACATAGGCTAGAGTGGCTTCATATTCTTTCCCATTCCATTCCGGTCTGGTGCGGGAATATGAAATATGGCTCAGACATGGGTTTCTTCTTGAGAACTCTGTGCTACGGATTTCCTGTAGTGCTAGGGCTATCTAGGAAGCCTGCTAAGTCTGGATGACCTTTTTATGACCTTCAGCATCTGAGGTGAATTAGAGGAGGATCCTTTATGGTTATTGTAAACACTGTACCTCCGGGTTAGAAGTGTTTACACTTCTCATAACTGATCCAAGTCTGAGGATCCTTGTTCTAGAACAATACATGTGAGGGGGTTGGGATGTTTACAGGTTTGCAGGAACCCTTGGCCTCATCATACCTTGTTACTAGATTTGTTAAGGTTGTATTATTTTGGACAGTTCTTGTGAAACCCCGGACTTGTGACTCTTTATTTGAGTCCCCCACCTGGTTACTGGTTTTCTAAGCCTCCATCCGGATTTATGAACACACATGGACCCTATCAAGGCAGATAACAAATCCAGCACTTGATCACAAATCCAGCCTTCTTCATCAGTTGTCTTCATCAGAGAATTTTCTTCAGCATCTTTTTTCAGTGGCTTTCATCAGCAGTTACTCTCAGTCTTCTTCACCAACATCCATTGTCAGCATGGACACTTCCAGAAAGGGCAACATCACCTATCATTTCTTTGAGCCCACTCTGACAGGCATCAGACAGATCCAGTCTCTCATCACTCCTGATCATGTCCCTTTATTCAGGGAACATTATGGAGGCATATTGGACATGATCATGGACCTAGATGCATCCCAGAGGAGCATGATTCACACTTGCTTACAATTTTATGATCCTCCTCTCAGGTGTTTCACATTCCTTGATTTTCAGTTGGGACCTTTTCTAGAAGAATTTTCCATGTTGTTAGGTGTTCCTATCAGGAGAGGGATTCCCTTCAACCCTGAGATGGTTGCTCCCAAGAATGAAGATATAGCTAAGGCTTTGCACTTGGAGCCTACCCTCATTAATCAGAGCATGACCACCAAGGCTGGAATCCCAGGCCTTCACTTGGACTTCTTGATATCCCAGGCCACCCTGCATGCTGCAGCAGGGAAGTGGGATGCTGTTTTTGCATTTCTAGCCCTCAGCATATATGGAGTCATCTTGTTTGCAGACGAGCCAAAGTTCGTAAGCAAGAATTCTATTCACCTGTTCTTACTGAGGAACCTAGTCCCTACCTTGCTTGGAGACTTCTACTATTTAGTACACCAAAGGAATGAGAATCAAAGGGGAAGATTAGTCAGATGTTGTGCACATGTTGCACCCCAAAATTTGCCGTCACCTAGTCAAGGCATTGTGTACCAAGGTTTCCCAAGAGGTTAACAAGGTTCACAATGGTCACAAGGGTCACAAGGTTCACAAGGTATCCTAGGAGGTTCACAAGGTTCACAATTAGTCAGAAAGTTTGACAATTCCCTTAGAAAAAGCATCCTCCTAAGCAATGCATCCTAAACTAGGGTTTTTAGTTTCATCAGGCTAAATGGATTTCCAAGGCATCAAGTGAGCTTCATAACATCCCACATGTCTTCAAGAATCCCTATGTCAAGTTTCAAGGCTTTCCCAAAAGGTTTGCTCAGTCAAATGATCAGATAGGCTAAAATCAGTCGAAGCAGTAAAAAAGTCAAACTGAGGTCAAGTGTGGTCAAACCAAAGTCAAACTTCATGATTATTTTCCAACATCAAGTATATGAAGTAAAATTCATCATTTTATCAATGGTTGATCATGATTCATCAAGGAGATTTCAGATCATCAAGAATCAGGAGTTTCTAAATTAGGGTTTTCACAGGAAAAGTCAACTGAACTTTGACCAGCCATAACTTTCACATGCTTCATCAAAATTTTTCCATCTAAAGCTCATTTTGAAGGAAATTTAATTCTCTAAAACTTTGTGTCTCACAAGCCAAGCCTTAAAATGCTTCATTTGGAAGGTATGAGCTAAGACATTATAGGTCATTTTAAAAGTCAACAAAAAGTCAACATCTTCCAAAGGGCATAACTTGAAAATGATAAAAGATATGGACATGAGACCAAAGAGGTTGGTTTGAGGACTCTCTAAGCTTTCCAAAATGTCTGAGAACACCTTCATAGACTTAAAATTGAAGGAGATATACCTTTGAAAAGTTGGGAAATTTTTAGGAGGTATATGAAGCAAATGGGGCCTTAAAACCAAACTTTTCCAAATGGGCTTGTAATGTTGTAACCCAATCCATACAAAGACCTCAAGCACGACCCAAAGCAACCAAGTTCTGATTTTTTATTATTTATTTTTATTTTATCCATTAAAAGTCAAATTAAATCTAAATAAAATATAAAAATCAATATTTGGACATGATTCTTCTTCTAGAAAATCTTAAAAATCATTTAAAGTTGATTGAGATCATACAAATTCGTGCTAGCTTGATTTAGAAAGGTTTGATGAGATATTTTTGAATATTTGAAAGGATGAATCTTCATGATCAAGTAATCACTACAAGCCCAAAAATCCATGATATTTTGACCTAATTACACTCCATACAAATACACAAACTCAAGACAATCACAAGGGGACGAAATCCTGCCTCCAAGAACACTCTTCAAACTTCAAATTTTCATCCAAAAAGTGAGATTCGGTTTTTGACCTAGAGGCCATATCAAGAGGTTTTGAAGGTTGCAATACATTCCTAGATGATCACTGAACCTATTTGAATCGTTTGCAGCATCCAAATAATGACATATTACATAAACCGAATCGTTTTTGTTCTTCAATATATTGTTTTTCGATTTCATATATCTAGCTAATATAAACTGATTTTGTTGTTTGATTTGTGTTAGTCATGATCTAGAGATGCTTTCTGGACAGTTTCTTGAAGAACCATAGCCTAAAACACGAACTGCCATTGTTAGGGTTTTAAGGTTCAAATTGGGGGTTCATGATTTACCAAATATAAATAAATTCTAAGGACATAGATGAATCGTATGAGTCATAAGGAAATCATTGGTGTAATTAATTTGAAGAAATTGTACCTCTTGCATGGTGTTTGATATTTGCAGGTTTCATAGGCAGGAAAATTCGCAGGAAGAATCATAGGAATTTTCGCAGGAAATTTGAATGGAGAAGACGAAGTTTGGCGCGAAAATTTCATTTTGAAAACTTGTTTTATTTTATAATGATTGGTGATGGATATTTGTTGCACACGCCCCATGTGGCTCAACTGGTTGGAGTGTTTGTGTGTTATTGCAATGGTCCTGGTTTCGAATCTGGCCGCAGGCCATTTTGTTTTGTATTTTATTTGTTTTTGCAGGTTCAATATAAAATAATCAATACTCATCATATGCTCACCAGGCGCAGCTGGCCTAGTGGTTGTGATGCTGGACCAAGGGTTGTGAAGCCTAGGGCGTGGGTTCGAATCCCAGCCCCAGGTATTTTGCTTTTTTCTTCAATTTTTTTTGTATTTTATTTGTTTATATATTATTCAATTCATTTAAATTCCTATAAAAATAATTTCTAAACAATAATTCATAATATTTTCCTATAAAACTTTATATTTTTAAAAATCATAATTTATTTTCTTAAATTTAAATTGTTTCTATTTATTTTATAATATGTTTATATTTATTATTATCATGTATATATTTTTGTAAATAAATTAACTAATTAGGTTTAGACTAATTTTCTTAACCCTAATTTTCTTAACTCTAAATTTTCTTAACCCTAATTTTTATTAACCCTAAAAATTAACCTAATTTTTGTAAACCCTAATCAAATCATTATTTTTTAATATGTAAATAATTTGTTATTTAACTTATTTTCTTAATTCTTAAAATACTTTTCTAATATTAATTTTTCTTGCTAAATTCTTATTTCTTTTATTCTATTATTCTAACCCTTATTCTTATTTCATTATTATTAATATTCAATTATTGCGTATTTATTATTATTATTATATTTATCATTATTATTATTTCTCGATTATATTGTAATTGTCCCGAAGCCTTGTAATATTTGTAGGTTTATTTTCTCATACTTATTTTCATTGTAAATACCTTTATTGTGTGGTTAGTAATTCTAGGGTGTGATAAACTATGTGTAATTAAAATTAACTTAGAAAATTAACTTAAATAAGATAAACATTTGGATATGAACACTCACACACGTAAGTCGATCTTTGATCGCCATCTTGCACTTCCTAGGGTTGCCTCTCAGTTGCCTAATTCAAAAGGTCAAGTAGGGTGTCTTAAGCAAAAGTCCCTCCATAAAACAAATCATCTAGTCCCTTTCCAGATTATAAAAGATCAAGTCCCTTCGAGGTTGCCTACGATAAATGATCTTGTCCCTTCGAATAAAAGATGATAAGTCACTACGAATTGCTAAAGACACCCTACAGTTGCCTATATACAAATGACCCTACACATGTCCCTTGATACACATCCAAGGTAATGACTACCTATTCCTTAATAATAGGGATAGTCTTACCATTGAAAGAACATAAGAACAAGAAAGACTTAATCTAGGGTAGGTTCCTCATAGTTACTTGCTCACTCTTCAAAAATACTCTTTACACCCCACTTTTCAAACAATTTTCAAAAACGAGGCTTTGTATACATCCATACGAAGATCATTACAAAGTACATAGAAAGTTTCTAATCACACACTACACCTTTCAAAACAATTTAAAGCGAGCTAAGTAACTAAGAGCCCATGGATAACCATGGATATAAAGGGTGCTAACACCTTCCCTTTGTATAACCTACCCCCCGAACCCAAATCTTTTAAAATAGGTCTTTCCTGTTCTTTTATGTCCTTTCCTTATGGATAAAATAAAAGTCGGTGGCGACTCTTGCTATCCGCAACATTTATAGAAAGTCAGTTCTCCCACCGTGTTACAGAACTGGCGACTCTGCTGGGGATTTAATAAAAGAGGGGTACCCTTAGGAATTAGATCACTTAAATTGTTTGCTTTGTTTGCTTTATATTACTTGTTGGGCTTTATCTATGAAAGATCTTAACCTGGATCTAGTGTACCTTAGGTAAATGGCAATAGACCAAGGAAACTGTACAGCGTATACCGATATGGTTGATATGATGGGCATAGTTAGTGTGACTTCTTGGTTGGTGCTTATGTTCCTTAAGTAAGTTGAGGATAATATGAGGCTGCCATATGTTGTCAATACACTAATTGACTTTTAGAACCTTAGTCATCCCATCTTGGCCTTTAGAAAGTAGTGAGATATCCGACTTTAGTGAAGACTGAAGTTGGTTGATACTCGATGCTACGCTCATTGAGATCCTAAACTTGGAGGGTTTTGGTTGGCAAGTAAGTTGCCTACTGAACAACCACCCTTGGGAAGGATCAATGATATTGAGATCCCTTAGAACCCGGTTACTTTTGTAGGACAAGATGAACCAACTAAACTTCAAGGGAGGGTACTTACCTTTAAACCTCATGCAAGCCTTCAAACCCAGGGCTATTGTGTGACTTGTTTGTGTGTGCCACATGTTTGTGATTGAGCATAACATCATGACATCATGCATCATAAGCATAGCATTTTCACTAACCATTTCAAGGACCAAAGGATTTATCTTTGTTCTTTGTTGTAGGTTATGGCTTCTGCCCATAGGAATACTATCCAGATCAACTTTGTAGGAATACCTCCTAAGCTTAAGGAATTGGTCTCTCAAGTTTCTGAAAACTCCCAATTCATCAAGAGGCATGGTCACCAACTGGATCTAGTCACTTCAGGGTTCAATGAAGACATGATGAGTGTCCTATTTCAGTTCTTTGATCCTAAACATCATTGCTTCACATTCCCCGACTATCAACTGGTTCCTACAATGGAAGAATTCTCCAAACTATTGGGTATACCTATCCTTGATCAGAGACTCTTCACAGGCTTAGAAAAGAGCCTAAACCTGAAGTCATTGTTGCAGCCCTACATCTGAAGAAATCAGACATTGTCCTAGAAACAAGAAGTGGAGTTAAGGGTATCCTTGCTAAGGTATTGATGGAGAAAGCTCAAGTGTTCCTGAAGGCTATGAGTTATGATGCTTTTGAGGAGATCTTAGCCTTATTAATCTATGGATTAGTTCTGTTCCCTAATCCAGACCAGTTCATAGACGTACACGCCATCAACATATTTCTGACTCACAATCCAGTGCCTACATTACTTGGAGATATCTTACACTCTCTTCATACCCGTACTACGAAGGCACGAGGAACTATGATGTGTTGTATACCTCTATTGTCTAGGTGGTTTATTTCTTACCTTCCTCGATCAGTGATGAAGAATGAACAAGGGTTAAGGTGGTCTAAAAAGATCATGTCACTTTCTCATTCAAACATTTATTGGTGTTCTAGATCTATGGAAAATGTTACTATCATTGACCGTTGTGGGGAATTCCCCAATGTGCCACTCCTTGGCATAAGAGGTGCATTACCTACAATCCTTCTTTAGCTCTATGTCAGTTTGGTTATGCTCGGTGTAATGGTCCTCATGACATGCTTATTCAAGGAATTATGTTCGACTACGACAACGATCTGCAAGGTTACCGTCAAAGGTTCATACGAGCTTGGGGTAAAGTGAACAAGGTTGACAACAAGACTCTGGAACCAAAGTACTCCATTCCTATGGAACCTTACCTCAGATGGGTGCGATCTCGTGCTCAGACTCTTATGATGCCATATCCTGCTATTCTACCAGTTACTATGGAACCTGTTGTAGAAGGAGATACTCCTTATACCATCCTTCATCCAGATATGCCCACTAACCTGGAAGAAATGCAGAAATCATGGATCCAACTGAAGGAACAAAGAAATACCTTCGAAGCTCAATTCAGGATTAGCCAAGAAAAAGTGTTGGAGCTGACCAAGCAACTTCACGAGGAACGGAACCTCAACACATACCTCCATACAAAGAGGAAACGTCCATGGGAGACTTAAAACCCCATTTTTGTACTTACTTCCCTTCATTGTAAGCCCAAGGGGCAAAATAATTTTAACATTTACTAATAAAAGTTTTATTTCCGTTTGTTTAACAAATGTAAATTCTGCGGTCCTTGAAAACATGGCATATGCATCTACATACCATATCATTGCATGACAGGTTGTCGCAACAGGTTTCTCATCTTCTCGCTGTTTATTTCAGCAGAAATGGCTCTCGAACAATCTGTCAAAGATCTTCAAGCTCAGAATGCTCAGTTTCAAGAAGTGATTCTGAATTTGTCCAAGGGGCAAGAAGAGTTGAAAGCACTCCTCTCTAAGGACATGAAGAAGAAGAATCTTAAGGACAACAAGGATGATCAGCTGAAACAACTACAAGATGAGATGGCAGAGATGAGGATCCAGATGAATGGCCAAATGGCTCTTATCCAGAGTTTGGTCCAGGGGCAAGAAGAGCTGAGAAGCTTTGTCAATAAACTTCGACATAATGGAGTTGGGAATCTAATCATCAGTCAACCTCCGTTGAAACAAGCCGACTTGGCTGAAAGGAAAGTAAGGATAAGAGAAGGAAAGAGACAGGCTACCACTGATTGTTCTTCAATGAAAGAAGGAAGACCCTATAAGATTAATCCACTTCGACAAAAGGAATATAAAAGACAGTTCATCAAATTCAACACGCCAATGCCACAAATGCTGCAATGCTTGTTGGAAATGAAGCTAATTTCCTCGGAAAATTCTCCTAAAAATCCTAATACCTCTTCTCCTCGCTATAATCCCAAAGCAAGGTGTATGTACCACTCCGTCAGTCCCGGACACGACACTAATAACTGTTGGGCATTGAAGAATAAGATTCAAGACCTAATTGACGAAGGAATACTCGAGGTTACGCCAGAAGGCCAGGTTGAGTTCTTCTATCGTCCATTAAGCATCAAAGTTTCCAGATAACTGGAGTGACGAGTTTAGAGGAAGAGGCTTTGAGAACATTTGAATTTTTGTTTGTAATTTCTTTTGTTTGCCTAAACACTTACTATTATGTTAGACTTTATTTTCACTAATGCATTGCATATGTTTGTCTTGAGTTAATCCATTCGTTTCATTATATTTAAAACTATGCTTCATATCTCTATTTTGTGATATTTAACTCTTGATAAAGCTATAAGCCTGTAGAGGGAGGATGACAAAAACAATACCATAATCTTATGCAATATGCTTTTGAACAGACTATGCTGACGATGTACATGCATTGTTTCAATTCCTAAAAAGTGGAGATATAAGGAAGTTAATCCCTAGTCAACCCTTTTGAGCCTATGAAGTAGGATTTTTTCATTCTCATACAAATTAAAACCCTTATTCATAACCTGGGGCAGGGTAGTTACTCGTTTAACTCAAATATGCCAATTATCTGTGTTGTACACAACTAATGATGGTTCTTTGTAATCATTAAACCTGACAGTCAATATCCAGCAAAAGAAAAAGCTCACTAAGTCAAAACCTATGAAGGGGACTTAGTAAAAAATTAAGACATCCCGCTGACTGTAACCTTGAAATAAACAGTTCAGGCAAAAAAGAAGGGATAACAAAGTCAAAAGAAAAAAAGGAGGTCACAACAAATCCTAAATAAAGAAAGATGACTGAATGTTCAAATAAATTTTTGGTTTCTGAACCATCACAAATGTCAGTGTTACAATTCCAAACTCCTTTGGAACCTCAATGCATAAGTTAACCGAACATAGGACTGAAGAACATCATGGAGATTGGGTTGGGTACAAATAAAATTTGAGCCTTTATCCTTTGTTTCTAAAATCGTGAACCAGACCATGTTATAACCCTTTAAAAGTCCTAACTGAAGCATGGTTAGTTTGAAAGCGTACTGCTACAAAAAGGTATCCTGACTCCTCTAGGGCTTATTATAAAACTTGAGTTAATATCACAGTTTTCACAAAAAATTGTTTTTCTAAAATAATTCTTTTTCAAAACTTCAAGACAGACATAAGCATTGCATATTTGAATATATTTGTTTGCATATACCTGAGTGTTTGATAAACAGAGAAACTTACAGGATGAATGTTCAATAAGCCAAAGTCATTCCGATAAAAAAAGTTGCTTCCTGGATCAAAGTCCATGTATACAAAGGGGCATAGTCATTATCTCCCAATCAAGGGGGCAGGCCATGATACTGCCTAACTCATTTGGGGCAATCAGGACAGGATTCAACTATGTTTAAGTAGCCAGGGGAAACTTTCCTCATCTATTTGAATTACCAAGGGTAACATTACAAAGTTCATGATATCAGGGGCATATTATTGTGGGGCATTCTTCCTATTTCTCTTAAGGTAACTACATCCAGATACTTCCATTATGGGACAATTCATCCTCAACCAAGGGGCAATGCTCTCTTTTCAAATCTAATACCCGGAGCGTATATGGTCCATCACAATTTGAAAACACGTTCCTCTCATTGTATTACCTTGATATTGGATTCTCAGCAGAAGCCATTGTGGAAATTAATTGTCTACGCCAGTAGTATCAGATGGTGTCAGTATCATGTCTTCAGATCCAGCTATGAGGATTTCTGGGAAGGTATTCATGAAAGTTAAGAATCCCAGGAGCTCTAAATCCAATTGGTTATACACTCTCAAGGTTGAAACAATTCTGTTTTCGAGTTCAGCTTTACTTTTCCCCTTTTACTAAAGCAAAAAACGTCCATTGGTTATATTTGAATGTGTGTATGTTTTTGAATATGATTGATGTTTACCAGAAATGCATAAAATGCAGTAATAGTATTTACTAAGGACGAACGAGGGTAGGAATTCAACGAAGCTTCGCCGGTTCATCCCCACAGGGTAATCTTTAAGGATATCCATACAGAACTCTTCATGTAATATCTTATACTTCCCACTCGACGAAGTCTTCAAGCAGTTTCATATCCTCCGAAGAATTAAGTCTCCCGGATCTATGTCCATCTCTTTTATCCTCAGTCAAGATATTCAGGAACCTAATCCTTCAATAAATAGAACGAGAACGGGAGGTTCTGAGTGCCATATTATTAAACAAGACGGGAACGAAGTCCTCATGTTCCTCAGCAACGAACCGGGATTTATTTTCCCCAGCCAGCAATTGTTATACAGAGATACCCAGACACTTCAGGCTCCATGATTCATACATCATTTACATTATATCATGGCATATGCATCCATAACCCATATGACATTCTTACTTAAGAGCATCATGCTATACATGCATACATCAAATAATCTTGCATAAACTAACTTTTTCTTTTCAGGATAGCTGCAGGAAGATAAACACTATCAAACAATTCAGAGATAATCGTTAGGAAGATTCTTTCTGATGATCAATACAAGTTGTCCTTGAGATGGAACATAAATGGTCTATACAAAGACCTAGTGTTCAGTCTAGGATATTACCAGGAGCAATTCAGGAGTAATTGCCACGAAGATTTAATCCTGATGCTCAAGTTGTCCTTGGAAGGGTACGTAAATGATCTATACGAAGATCTAGTGCTTAATCCAGGATATTTCCAGAGGAGATAATCGTTACGAAGATTTATTTCTGATGGTCAACTATCTTTGGGATAGTGTGTAAATGATCTATACGAAGATCTAGCACTTAATCCAAGAGATTCTTTCAGAAGAAGTTCAGGGATAATCGCCACGAAGATTTAATCCTGATATTCTTTTTGTCCTTGGAAGGGTACGTAAATGGTCTATACGAAGATCTAGTGCTTAGTCCAGGATATTTTCAGAGGAGATAATCACTACGAAGATTTATTTCTAATGGTCTATGCAACAGTTTATCTGTGGGATGGTACATAAATGATCGATATGAAGATCTTGTACTTAGCCCAAGATATTACCAAAAGCAATTCAGGAGTAATCGCCACGAAGATTTAATCCTGATGCTCAAGTTGTCCTTGGAAGGGTACGTAAATGATCTATACAAAGATCTAGTGCTTAATCCAGGATATTTCCAGAGGAGATAATCGTTACGAAGATTTATTTCAGATGGTCAACTATCTTTGGGATAGTGTGTAAATGATCTATACGAAGATCTAGCACTTAATCCAAGAGATTCTTTCAGAAGAAGTTCAGGGATAATCGCCACGAAGATTTAATCCTGATATTCTTTTTGTCCATGGAAGGGTACGTAAATGGTCTATACGAAGATCTAGTGCTTAGTCCAGGATATTTTCAGAGGAGATAATCACTACGCAGATTTATTTCTAATGGTCTATGCAATAGTTTATCTGTGGGATGGTACATAAATGATCGATACGAAGATCTTGTACTTAGCCTAAGATATTACCAGAAGCAATTCAGGAGTAATCGCCACGAAGATTTAATCCTGATGCTCAAGTTGTCCTTGGAAGAGTACGTAAATGATCTATACAAAGATCTAGTGCTTAATCCAGGATATTTCTAGAGGAGATAATCGTTAAGAAGATTTATTTCAGATGGTCAACTATCTTTGGGATAGTGTGTAAATGATCTATACGAAGATCTAGCACTTAATCCAAGAGATTCTTTCAGAAGAAGTTCAGGGATAATCGCCATGAAGATTTGACCCTAATATTCTTTTTGTTCTTGGGAAGGTATGTAAATGGTCTATACGAAGATCTATTACCTAATCCTGGATATTTCCAGAAGAGATAATCGCTACGAAGATTTATTTCTAATGGTCTATGCAACAGTTTATCAGTGGGATGGTACATAAATGATCAATACGAAGATCTTGTACTTAGCCCAAGATATTACCAGAAGCAATTCAGGAGTAATCGCCACGAAGATTTAATCCTGATGCTCAAGTTGTCCTTGGAAGGGTACGTAAATGATCTATACGAAGATCTAGTGCTTAATCCAGGATATTTCCAGAGGAGATAATCATTACGAAGATTTATTTCTGATGGTCAACAATCTTTAGGATAGGGTGTAAATAATCTATACGAAGATCTAGCACTTAATCCAAGAGATTCTTTTAGAAGAAGTTCAGGGATAATCACCACGAAGATTTGACCCTGTATTCTTTTTGTTCTTGGGAAGGTATGTAAATGGTCTATACGAAGATCTATTACCTAATCCTGGATATTTCTAGAAGAGATAATCGCTACGAAGATTTATTTCGAATGGTCTATGTAACAGTTTATCTGTGGGATGGTACATAAATGATCAATACGAAGATCTTGTACTTAGCCCAAGATATTACCATAAGCAATTCAGGAGTAATCGCCACAAAGATTTAATCCTGATGCTCAAGTTGTCCATGGAAGTGTACGTAAATGATCTATACGAAGATCTAGTGCTTAATCCAGGATATTTCCAGAGGAGATAATCTTTACGAAGATTTATTTCTGATGGTCAACTATCCTTGGGATAATGTGTAAATGATATATACGAAGATCTAGTGCTTAATCCAGGATATTTCCAGAGGAGATAATCGTTACGAAGATTTATTTCTGATGGTCAACTATATTTGGGATAATGTGTAAATGATCTATACGAAGATCTAGCACTTAATCCAAGAGATTCTTTCAGAAGAAGTTCACGGATAATTGCCACGAAGATTTAATCCTGATATTCTTTTTGTTCTTGGGAAGGTATGTAAATGGTCTATACGAAGATCTATTACCTAATCCGGGATATCTCCAGAAGAGATAATCGCTACGAAGATTTATTTCTAATGGTCTATGCAACAGTTTATCTGTGGGATGGTACATAAATGATCGATACAAATATCTTGTACTTAGCCCAAGATATTACCAAAAGAAATTCAGAAAAGATCGCCACGAAGATTTGATTCTGATGCTTAAATTAAAGTATGTTCCTAAAAATGGTTCAGAGCCGATCTATACGAGGATTTAAGTACTGACACCTAATGAAGGATATTCTTTTCCCCAAGAAATAATGCAGAGAAAATCTATACAAAGATCTAGTGTTGACATTCAACTCAAACCATGTTACAGGAATGATTCAGAGATGGCCTATACGAAGACCTAATACTGATATCCAGTGACAACATAAAGATACAATCACCTTTTGATATTATGGATGGCATCTATAAGCCCATCTCCAGTTCCTCTGAGTGGCATCTTTAAGCCCATTCCAGCATATACAACCAATCAGTAGTGTTACTTTACGCACCAGCGAGTGCAAATTTTTGGGCTTTTGTGTTCAATCCCCTTCAACCTTCCAATTCACGAATGGCATACAGGCAAATCTAACACCTCAGGTTTCAGAAAATTGAACAGGGGCAGCTGTTGCACCCCAAAATTTGCCCGCACCTAGTCAAGGCATTGTGTACCAAGGTGTCCCAAGAGGCTCACAAGGTTCACAAGGGTCACAAGGTTCACAAGGTATCCTAGGAGGTTCACAAGGTTCACAATTAGTCAGAAAGTTTGACAATTCCCATAGAAAAAGCATCCTCCTAAGCAATGCATCCTAAACTAGGGTTTTGAGTTTCATCAGGCTAAATGGATTTCCAAGGCATCAAGTGAGCTTGATAACATCCCACATGTCTTCAAGAATCCCTATGTCAAGTTTCAAGGCTTTCCCAAAAGGTTTGCTCAGTCAAATGATCAGATAGGCTAAAATCAGTCGAAGTAGTAAAAAAGTCAAACTGAGGTCAAGTGTGGTCAAACCAAAGTCAAACTTCATGATTATTTTCCAACATCAAGTATATGAAGTAAAATTCATCATTTTATCAATGGTTGATCATGATTCATCAAGGAGATTTCAGATCATCAAGAATCAGGAGTTTCTAAATTAGGGTTTTCACAGGAAAAGTCAACTGAACTTTGACCAGCCATAACTTTCACATGCTTCATCAAATTTTTTCCATCTAAAGCTCATTTTGAAGGAAATTTAATTCTCTAAAACTTTGTGTCTCACAAGCCAAGCCTTAAAATGCTTCATTTGGAAGGTATGAGCTAAGACATTATAGGTCATTTTAAAAGTCAACAAAAAGTCAACATCTTCCAAAGGGCATAAATTGAAAATGATAAAAGATATGGACATGAGACCAAAGAGGTTGGTTAGAGGACTCTCTAATCTTTCCAAAATGTCCGAGAACACCTTCATAGCCTTAAAATTGAAGGAGATATACCTTTGAAAAGTTGGGATATTTTTAGGAGGTATATGAAGCAAATGGGGCCTTAAAACCAAAATTTTCCAAATGGGCTTGTAATGTTGTAATCCAATCCATACAAAGACCTCAAGCACGACCCAAAGCAACCAAGTTCTGAGTTTTTTATTATTTATTTTGATTTTATCCATTAAAAGTCAAATTAAATCAAAATAAAATATAAAAATCAATATTTGGACATGATTCTTCTACTAGAAAATCTTAAAAATCATTTAAAGTTGATTGAGATCATACAAATTCGTGCTAGCTTGATTTAGAAAGGTTTGATGAGATATTTTTGAATATTTGAAAGGATGAATCTTCATGATCAAGTAATCACTACAAGCCCAAAAATCCATGATATTTTGACCTAATTACACTCCATACAAATACACAAACTCAAGACAATCACAAGGGGACGAAATCCTGCCTCCAAGAACACTCTTCAAACTTCAAATTTTCATCCAAAAAGTGAGATTCGGTTTTTGACCTAGAGGCCATATCAAGAGGTTTTGAAGGTTGCAATACATTCCTAGATGATCACTGAACCTATTTGAATCGTTTGCAGCATCCAAATAATGACATATTACATAAACCGAATCGTTTTTGTTCTTCAATATATTGTTTTTCGATTTCATATATCTAGCTAATATAAACTGATTTTGTTGTTTGATTTGTGTTAGTCATGATCTAGAGATGCTTTCTGGACAGTTTCTTGAAGAACCATAGCCTAAAACACGAACTGCCATTGTTAGGGTTTTAAGGTTCAAATTGGGGGTTCATGATTTACCAAATATAAATAAATTCTAAGGACATAGATGAATCGTATGAGTCATAAGGAAATCATTGGTGTAATTAATTTGAAGAAATTGTACCTCTTGCATGGTGTTTGATATTTGCAGGTTTCATAGGCAGGAAAATTCGCAGGAAGAATCATAGGAATTTTCGCAGGAAATTTGAATGGAGAAGACGAAGTTTGGCGCGAAAATTTCATTTTGAAAACTTGTTTTATTTTATAATGATTGGTGATGGATATTTGTTGCACACGCCCCATGTGGCTCAACTGGTTGGAGTGTTTGTGTGTTATTGCAATGGTCCTGGTTTCGAATCTGGCCGCAGGCCATTTTGTTTTGTATTTTATTTGTTTTTGCAGGTTCAATATAAAATAATCAATACTCATCATATGCTCACCAGGCGCAGCTGGCCTAGTGGTTGTGATGCTGGACCAAGGGTTGTGAAGCCTAGGGCGTGGGTTCGAATCCCAGCCCCAGGTATTTTGCTTTTTTCTTCAATTTTTTTTGTATTTTATTTGTTTATATATTATTCAATTCATTTAAATTCCTATAAAAATAATTTCTAAACAATAATTCATAATATTTTCCTATAAAACTTTATATTTTTAAAAATCATAATTTATTTTCTTAAATTTAAATTGTTTCTATTTATTTTATAATATGTTTATATTTATTATTATCATGTATATATTTTTGTAAATAAATTAACTAATTAGGTTTAGACTAATTTTCTTAACCCTAATTTTCTTAACTCTAAATTTTCTTAACCCTAATTTTTATTAACCCTAAAAATTAACCTAATTTTTGTAAACCCTAATTAAATCATTATTTTTTAATATGTAAATAATTTGTTATTTAACTTATTTTCTTAATTCTTAAAATACTTTTCTAATATTAATTTTTCTTGCTAAATTCTTATTTCTTTTATTCTATTATTCTAACCCTTATTCTTATTTCATTATTATTAATATTCAATTATTGCGTATTTATTATTATTATTATATTTATCATTATTATTATTTCTCGATTATATTGTAATTGTCCCGAAGCCTTGTAATATTTGTAGGTTTATTTTCTCATACTTATTTTCATTGTAAATACCTTTATTGTGTGGTTAGTAATTCTAGGGTGTGATAAACTATGTGTAATTAAAATTAACTTAGAAAATTAACTTAAATAAGATAAACATTTGGATATGAACACTCACACACGTAAGTCGATCTTTGATCGCCATCTTGCACTTCCTAGGGTTGCCTCTCAGTTGCCTAATTCAAAAGGTCAAGTAGGGTGTCTTAAGCAAAAGTCCCTCCATAAAACAAATCATCTAGTCCCTTTCCAGATTATAAAAGATCAAGTCCCTTCGAGGTTGCCTACGATAAATGATCTTGTCCCTTCGAATAAAAGATGATAAGTCACTACGAATTGCTAAAGACACCCTACAGTTGCCTATATACAAATGACCCTACACATGTCCCTTGATACACATCCAAGGTAATGACTACCTATTCCTTAATAATAGGGATAGTCTTACCATTGAAAGAACATAAGAACAAGAAAGACTTAATCTAGGGTAGGTTCCTCATAGTTACTTGCTCACTCTTCAAAAATACTCTTTACACCCCACTTTTCAAACAATTTTCAAAAATGAGGCTTTGTATACATCCATACGAGGATCATTACAAAGTACATAGAAAGTTTCTAATCACACACTACACCTTTCAAAACAATTTAAAGTGAGCTAAGTAACTAAGAGCCCATGGATAACCATGGATATAAAGGGTGCTAACACCTTCCCTTTGTATAACCTACCCCCCGAACCTAAATCTTTTAAAATAGGTCTTTCCTGTTCTTTTATGTCCTTTCCTTATGGATAAAATAAAAGTCGGCGGCGACTCTTGCTATCCGCAACATTTATAGAAAGTCAGTTCTCCCACCGTGTTACAACACCCCTCTTCTACTGTTGGTTGTTAAGGCACTTGCCGAAGTCAGACACTTTCCTGAATCCTCATTAGCCAAGGAACTGGGCTAAGAGATTGATTGCCTTTACATCAGAAGACATCAGATGGTGCACTTAGAGCACCAAGGGAAAAGATATCATTACTAGCTTTGGGCAATATCCCAATGTACCCTTAATTGGAGTAAAAGGTTGCATCAACTACAACCCTTTTCTTTTTAAGATACAATTAGGGTATGCTTTGGTACATCCCCCAAGAGGGAAAGATTTGACAGAAACCCTCTATTGTGACATCCAGCACAACCTTGCCATTGTCAGACAGGCAGCCTGGGCCTGGGACAACATTCAGACTAAGGGGACATCTATCCTTGGCAAGTGCAACAACATTGCTTCAGCTTAGTATCTTGACTGGTCTCGTATCAGGGGACAGATCACCCGGATGCCATTCACATTAGAGGATGTACCTGGTCCTTCAGCAGTGGAGCCTGCAGCTACTGTCAGTTTGGAAGAGTTTGAGAAACTGAAGGAAAGGAATGCCCAGCTCTCTGAAGCATTGAAGAAGACCCTCTGGGAGAGGAATGACAACTGTTTAGATAATGAGAGGCTAGAGAAGCTCCGGATTGAGCACTTGACCAAGATTGAGAAGACGGATGACTACATCAGAAAGGCTAGAGTAGGAGAGTTAGTACTGAAGAATGCTTGCAAGGAAGCTAAGACTCAGAAGGCCAGAGCTGAGCATTACTTAGAAGAGAGCCAGGCTAGGTGGATTAGGATCACTGAGGCTCTTGCACAGGAAGATCAAAGAACCCAAGCTAGGATAGAGCAACTGGAGGCTAGTGAGAAGAAGAATCAGGAGGCCTTATTAGCAACACAGAAGGAGATCTCTGAGTTGAAACTCCGGGCGGGGTTAAAAAGGTCAAAGGACCAGGATAAGCATAAGAAGTTGACCAGTTCCATTGCCACCAAGAAACTTCTTATCAGGACCATTACAGAGCACCCAGTTGGTCCAGTAACTGAGGCTCTCCTGAAGGAAGTCAGAGAGGATGACTTTGGATTAGATGTTTGACTCTTTTGTTTGTACTTCATTTTGATTGTTGATTGTATTTTGACCCATCATGGGGACTTTGTTGTAATCAAACTATGTATCTTCACATTTTTGTAATATATGGTTTGTATTATTTCATGGGCTTTATCTCTCTGCAACATCATCATTTCCTCGAGGTCTGGAAAGGTCAAAACCAAAGAACCAAACCGGATACCCTTGGAAGACAAATAGGCATCCTGCATTGCATACTAACATCTTTTCTTTGTTTTGTAGGTTTTTGTTTTTGCTGCTTTTCACTTTGTTGTGGTTTCAGGAAACATTGCTCGCAGAAGAGTGTTCCCTGTCAATAGAGTGCACCAGTATCCAACAAGAAACAACCTTCCGGGATTACAAATGGATCAGGTTCAACAAGACTTGACTGAAGTGAGAGCCCAAATGGCCAATGAGAGGACAGATATGAGGGCCCAAATGAATCAATTTATGACAGTGATGACTGGTTTAGCTCAGAGCCAGGAAAGACTAAGAGAGTTAATCGAGCGGCAAACTCCCGAGGAAAACCATCCAGGTACAGGGGGTACCAGTAACAACGATCACATACAGCCTCGTACTGATCCACCAGAGTTTGGACCTCATCTGAACCCATACATCAATGCTATAAGAAACACCCAAGGTAACACTAGAGGAAGGGCTTTGCAGGAAGACCCTCAAGAAGAACAATTTACTGTGTTTGGGGCTGGAGACGAAGTTTACGATCGTTGGTTGGATGAAATAGCAGAGAAGCTAAGGTCTCTTGAATCCCAAAACTCTCTGGGTTTTGATGTCATGGACATGGGATTGGTGGAAGGGGTTAGAATTCCGCATAAGTTCAAACCTCCTTGTTTTGAAAGATACAATGGCACATCCTGCCCATGTACCCATCTTCAGTCTTTCCTGGGGAGATTGAAAGCCTACACCATGGATGAGAAACTATGGATGTTCTACTTCGAGGATAACTTGACAGGGGCATCCCGGGAGTGGTATTCCCATTTGACCAGGGCCACAGTGAGAAATTGGAAAGACTTGGCTGAAGCTTTCATCCATCAATATCAGTATAATCTGGACATGGCTCCAAACAGAACCCTTCTGATGGGAATGTCACAGTCTTCCCGAGAAAGCTTTAGAGAGTATGCCTAAAGGTGGAGGCAACTGGCTGCTGCCGTTCAACCCCCAATGTCAGAAAGGGAGATGGCAGATATGTTCATGAATACTCTCCAGGGTACTTATATTGACAGATTGGCTGCATTTGCTTCCACCAGATTTGCAGACGTGGTGATAGCTGGGGAATGAATTGAGAGCTTACTGAAGATGGGAAAGATCTCCGACAATGGTGCCAGTTCAAGCAGTGCAAGGAAGCCATTTGCTGGGCCCCATAGATCTGGTGAAACAAATTCTGTACACATGGGAAAAGGGAGATCCCAATATCTGCCCAGATCAGTTGCTGCCGTTACTATTCCTACTTCACCTCCTCAGTATACCCAACAACCACAACACTTTCCTCAACAGCCACAGTTTCGTCAACAGAGATCCTACAACAACAATAACAACAATCAACAACAGCGCCCTTTTCAACAGCGGCCATCTCAAATCAACAGGGTGATTGACCCTATTCCAATGCCATATTCCACTTTGCTTCCACAACTCCTAAAGCTCAATCTTGTTGAGTTAAGGACATTGGCTCCACCTGATCCTCAGAACCTTCCGAGAAATTACGATGTCAACGCTAGGTGTGCTTTTCATTCTAATTCACCTGGTCACTCCACGGAAAAATGCAGGGCTATGCATATGAAGGTCCAAGATCTGGTAGATTCAAAGGCCCTGAACTTTGCGCTACCTCCCAATGTCATGAAGAACCCTATGCCCAGCCATGGTGGGCCAAGGATAAATGCTATCAAGGAGGGCTCACCCATGAGTATAATTGAAGATACTGCAAGTATTCAGACACCTTTGGCAGAGGTTAAAGCTCAGCTTTTGAAATGCCAAGTGTTTCCAGGTTGTGAGGCCTGCTGTGAATCTTGCCAGGTTTCCGTGAACGGGTGTGCAAGCTTGAGGAATAGTATTAATGGCTTGATCAAAGAAGGCATTCTACAAATAACCATAACAACTTTTACAACACCAACAACTCCTTTTACAACAACAAATGATTCTTCTACAACTGCAACAACAATAGTTCCTACGGACTCATCTACAACATCAACAACCACTTCTTCCATCACTTCAACAAACAATAGTTCATTTTCATCCACTTCTACAACTTCAGCAACCACCAAGCTTTCAACAGTCTCATCAACAGTTTCAGCAACAACCAAGCTTCAATTCATCACCACCAACATCCACAAGAAGTCCTGTCACCATCTTCTATGATCCACATACAATAAAGGTTCCACCCTCTGCTACAGTAAGCCCAGTCACCATCACGGTGCCAGGGCCAATTCCATATGACAAAGACAATCTTGTACCATGGCATTACGGTGCAGACCTTTACTGCAACGGAGAAAGAGTCCTTCTTGATTCTTATGTTCCTACGTCCCAAGTGGATAATGTCGGGGGAGGCGGACGCTTCACCCGAAGCGGACGTCTCTTCGCGTCACAAGCTCCAAAGACTAGTACTGAGGCAGAGGCTACTGCCAAAGCCAAAGGAAAAAGTGTGGCACCTGAAGAACCTGCACCAAAAGAGACTCATAAATCATCCTTTGATCAGGATGTAGATGAATTTATGAGGATAATTAAAAGAAGTGACTACAAAGTTGTGGATCAGCTCCACCAGACTCCTTCTAAGATCTCCATCTTATCCCTGCTGTTGTGTTCCGAAGCTCATCGGGATGCACTACTTAAAGTTCTGCTCGCTGCCTACATGCCAGAAAAGATCACATTGAATCAGCTTGAAACAGTGGTGTCTAATGTCAATACTAGCCATGGGCTAGGTTTCACCAATGCTGATTTGACAACAGAAGGACGTCACCACAATAAGGCTTTGCACATCACCCTGGAGTGCAAAGGAGCTGTACTCTCTCATGTTCTTGTGGACACTGGGTCTTCACTCAATGTCTTGCCGGAGAAAGTTCTTGTCAAGCTCGAATATGATGGAATAGCTCTTCGACCAAGAAATCTTGTGGTCAGGGCTTTTGATGTCTCCAAGAGATCTGTTCTTGGAGAGGCGGAGTTGCCTGTGATAATCGGTCCGCAGGTCTTTCAGACTACTTTCTATGTGATGGACATTCAGCCGGCCTACAACTGTTTGTTGGGTCGACCATGGATTCACGCCGCTGGCGCAGTTACGTCGACCCTTCACCAGAAATTGAAATATGAGTGGGAATGATAGATTATCACCATCTGTGGTGAATAGGACATCTTTGTTAGCCATCTGGCTATGTACAAACACATTGAGATGGATGGTGAAATCCATGAAACTATGAGCCAGGGGTTCGAGGCTTCGAACATCAATGAGGCAACGACCAAAGTATTTGCTGCATCCCAGGAGGATAGGATGGGTACTTCAATTGTCTCCTATCAGCAAGCCTAGAAGGTTGTTGAAGATGGTAACGCCCAAGGCTGGGGCAAACTGCTATCGGTGGAGAAGAAGGAGGACAAATTCGGTTTGGGTTACAAACCATTCCGACAAGATCAATCAGAGGCTGCTAAAGAGCCCAAGTTCACCAGTGGGGGGATGCTCACCCCATATGCTGTTAACAACCTGGAAGACGAGGCGGAAAGCGACCTCAACCTGGAAAGCTGGATACGTCCAAGGATCCCGGGTCATCAAGTTCTTAACTGGTCTTCCCAGGAAATTATAAGGGTTACTCCTGCAGAGTAATTATTATTTCCTGCTTTTTTTTAGCTTGCATCAAGTCCTGTATCTTGCCCAAGGTGTCAGGACTCATTTTGTAATAGAGCCATATTGTAATTTTGTGCAAATGGATTATCAATGAATATCGGACATCTTTTGCAAACAAGTCTCTTTTTCGCTCACTGTCTTTTCCTTTTTCACTTTTGTACAAAACAATAAAATGGCAATGTTTTCAAAATAATTAACTTCATTTTTAAGCAAAATTAAAATTGATCACTAAAACGAACCAATCCCCAACCTCGCAGAGATTACCCTCCAGATTGCACCGACAACAACATTGCTATGACCTTGTATGACTTCGACAATCCAATCAATCAAGCTGATGAAGGGGTTGAAGAAGATTTTAAGTTACCTGAAGAGTTAGCCAGGTTGTTGAGACATGAAGAGAAAGTGATTACTCCTCATTAGGAGGAGGTTGAAACAGTTAATCTTGGTACTGAAGAGGATTTGAAAGAAGTGATGATTGGGGCCGATCTGCAAGCTTCAGTAAAAGAACGACTCATTGACATGCTTTGAGAATACATCAACGTCTTTGCTTGGTCCTATCAAGCATGCCAGGTCTAGATACGGATATTGTTATGCACAAGCTGCCATTAAAAGAAGATTTCCCTCCAGTAAAGCAAAAGTCACGCCGTACTTGTCCAGATATGGCCATGAAGATTAAAGAAGAGGTACAAAAACAGTGGGACGCTGGTTTCCTTGCTGTAACTAGTTACCCACCGTGGGTTGCTAATATTGTACCAGTGCCTAAGAAGGATGGCAAAGTACGAATGTGTGTGGATTACCGGGACCTGAATAGAGCCAGCCCGAAGGATGACTTCCCATTACCTCACGATGTATTGGTTGACAACACATCCCAATTATCGGTATTTTCCTTCATGGATGGATTTTCTGGGTATAATCAGATCAAGATGTCACCCGAAGACATAGAGAAAACAACCTTCATCACACCTTGGGGCACATTTTGTTACAAGGTAATGCCGTTTGGACTGAAGAACACCGGTGCAACTTATCAACGGGCTATTGTAACATTATTCCACGACATGATCCACAAAGAAATTGAATTCTACGTGGATGACAAGATTGCCAAGTCCCTTACTAAAGAAGATCATCTGGTAAATCTGCTGAAGTTGTTCAAGCGTCTGAGAAAGTATCAGCTGAAGCTAAACCCCAACAAATGCACGTTCGGGGTACGTTCCGGTAAGTTGTTGGGATTTATCGTAAGTGAAAAGGGAATTGAAGTTGATCCTGACAAAGTCAAAGACATTCAGGAGATGCCTGCACCTAGGACTGAAAAAGAAGTTCGGGGGTTCTTAGGTAGATTGAACTATATATCAAGGTTCATATCTCACCTCACTGCAACCTGTGAACACTTGTTCAAACTGTTAAGAAAGGAACAAACAGTCAGGTGGAACGAAGATTGTCAGAAGGCTTTTGACAAGATCAAGGAGTACCAGCAAGAACCTCCATTTCTCATGCCTCCAATTGAAGGAAGACCTTTGATAATGTACCTGACAGTATTAGAAGGGCCAATGGGGTGTGTGTTGGGCCAGTAGAAGAAAACTTGATGTGCTTTAGCATAGGCTGCTCGCCGACTAAGGTAGTATATGTTGACTCACACTACCTTGTTGATCTCAAAGATGGACCCCGTCAAGTACATATTTGAGAAGCCAGCACTTACCGGAAGGGTTGCAAGATGGAAAATGATCCTGACAGAGTATGACATTCAGTACATATCTCAAAAGGCCATCAAGGGCAGTGTATTGTCTAACTATCTGGCTGAGAAACCCATTGATGATTACCAGCCCATGAGATTTGACTTCCCTGATGAAGACATCATGTACTTAAAAGTAAAAGAACATGAAGAGCCAGTTCACACTGAAGGTCCTGATCCAGAAGAAGAGTGGACAATGATGTTTGATGGGGTTGTCAATATGAATGGTCGTGGAGTTGGTGCAGTGCTCATTACACCTAAAGGAGTTCATATGCCTTTCTCGGTGAAACTCACCTTTGCCTGCACTAACAACGAAGCTGAATACGAAGCATGTATCACGGGTCTTGAGGAAGCCATTAACCTCAGGATTAAAACTTTGAATGTATTCGGAGATTCAGCTTTGGTAATTAATCAGACCAACGACAAATGATATACTCACCAAGAGCATTTGATTCCATACCGTGACTATACGAGGAGATTATTGACTTTCTTCACAACAATCAAACTTGAGTACATCCCTCGAGACGAAATTCAGTTCGCGGATGCTCTAGCTACCATTTCCTCCATGATCAAGGTTCAAACTGCCAATTATGTGCCTCGGATTTCGGTATCCAGACTAGACCGACCATCATACGTTTTCTCTGTGGACATTGCTAAAGATGACAAGCCTTGGTTCCATGACATCAAAAGCTTCTTAGAGGATCAGACATACCCACCTGGGGCGTCTTCCAATGATAAGAAGACATTAAGAAGGCTGGCCGGTAGTTTCTTCCTTAATGCTGATGGTTCATTATACAAGTGAAACTTTGACATGGTTCTTCTCAGATGTGTTGACAAGAGAGAAGCAGACTTGCTAATGCACGGGGTGCATGAAGGATCTTTCGGTACCCATGCTGGAGGACATGAAATGGATAAGAAATTGTTAAGATCAGGGTATTACTGGATTACAATGGATGCAGACTGTTGTGCCTATGCTAGGAAATGCCACAAGTGCCAGATCTACGCAGATAAAGTGCATGTGCCTCCGAATCCTTTGAACGTGATGTCTTCACCTTGGCCCTTTGCCATGTGGGGCATTGACATGATTGGAAAGATCGAACCAACTGCTTCAAATGGCCACAGATTCATCCTAGTAGCCATTGATTACTTCACTAAGTGGGTGGAAGCAGCTTCGTATGCAAACGTCACCAGGCAAGTGGTAGCCAAATTTCTGAAAAGAGACATCATCTGTCGATATGGAGTTCCTGAGCGAATCATTACTGATAATGGTTCCAATTTGAACAACAAAATGATGGCAGAATTGTGCCGGGACTTCAAAATCCAACATCACCACTCTTCCCCTTACAGGCCAAAGATGAATGGCGCTGTTGAGGCAGCTAATAAGAACATCAAGAAGATTGTGCAGAAGATGGTGGTTACTTACAAAGACTGGCATGAAATGCTACCATTTGCTTTGCATGTGTACCGCACCTCAATCAGAACGTCTACTGGGGCAACACCGTATCAGCTTGTGTATCGTATGGAAGCAGTCCTACCTGTTGAAGTTGAGCTACCCTCATTACGGGTAATGATGGATGTGACGCTGGACGAAGCAGAATGGGTCCTTTCTCGGTACAATCAACTGAATTTGATCGAAGAAAAGAGATTAGCTGCAATCTGTCATGGGAAGTTATATCAGAAAAGGATGAAGAAAGCCTTCGATCAGAAAGTCAGGCTTCGGGAATACCAAGTAGGAGATCTTGTGCTGAAAAGACTCCTTCCTCCTCATACAGACCACAGGGGCAAATGGACTCCAAACTAAGATGATCCATTCATAGTAAATTAAGTTTTCTCCGGTGGAGCACTGATGCTCACTACTATGAATTCAGATGCAGTTATCCCCTGTGAATTCAGATGCAGTTAAAAAATACTTCGCATAAAAAATGACCCGCTGGACATAAAAACATAATGTAAGTCCAGGCAAAAATAGGGCATCCCGGCGAGTCAAAAACAGAATAAAAGACTCGGGCAAAAATAAGGGAAAATTGAAAAGAAATGTACACCCGCTGAGTTGAAAAGCCGCATTGGACAGCTCAGGAAAAATGGGTATCCCGGTGGATTGAAAACTCGAAAGGGCGATACACGCAAAAGCAGGGAATAAGCGAACAACTGCAATCCGGGTTCGTCTGTATCACTCACAACACGGCAAGCTTCGAAAGGATAAAGCAACAGTCATAATCAATTTCTTCAGAAAGCAAGATGAGAAGAATGTCAAGGTCATACAGGTCATAGCAAAGGAAGCTCAATGGAGCGTCATCAACATTGCCAACACTTTTATTTTCTCAATTTATAGCAATCTCCTCATTCCAGGGGATTTGTTTCTTCGACTGTATTTGCCAATTCAGGGCACCCAGATTAATAAAATCAGAATTTTCAGTCACATCTCGTTTTGTACATTTTTGTTTCGTTTGCAAAATGTCCAATATTCATGATAAAGCACTAGCATAAAACAAATGAGCCATCTTTAATAAATACGTGCAGGAAATATATTACTTTCAGGAAAGCCTAACTCCCATGACGGAATCCGGTAAGGGATACCTCGGGATACTTGTGCGTTTCTTTTGTCTTAACAGGTTGCAGGTACTCAATACGCAACATGGGGCATGCCAAGCATTGTGTCCCCAAGGAGGTTACTTCCCAGAAGAGCAATATCTGAAATGCTTTTCCCCAGCGAAGTTATCAAAGCCTCCTCATCCCCAGCATGAATCTATTCAACAAAAGTTTCCCCAGCCAAGCTCCCCACAGAGTTTCCATCCTTTCCCCAGAAGAGCAATGCCTGAAACTCTTACCCAACAAAGTGACGAAAGTTTCCTTCTCCCCAGCTGAGTTCTCCTTACGGATAGATCTATCAATGATCTATTTCCCCAAGCAGAGCTATATCTCTTGAAAGATCTACCAATGATCTCCCCCCAGCTGGGATATCCCTCCAAGCAGATCAGCCAGAGATTTTGTCTTCAGCAAGACCCGAATCCTGAATCAATTTCTCTTTTGCATAATCATAGCATTTGCATCATATTCACAAAATAAGCGTAGCATTCCGTTTAATACGGAGCATTACGGCAAAAAATCAAACATTTTCATGATCGTAAGTCAGGTTCGAGCCAGTCACCTGCAATTACCATCAGTACTTCACCAGCAATATATACAATACTTTTATTTCCCGCAGATATAAGCCAAAGCGTCCCCTTTGCACTCTCAAATAAAGATACCTATACATACTTTTTTGACACTCACCCGTGTCACCTTTCCCCAGCATGGTTGCCAAAACACTTGTTGCAAACAAAGTACTTATTTATAACACACTCCTTTCGACACCCATCTGTGTCATCCTATCCCCACAGGTCGCCATAACACCTTTTTACACTTCCACATACAAATATTTGTTCATAACTTATACATATTATCTTTTGACACCCGTCCGTGTCATACTTTCCCCAGTAAGTTGAACACTCGTCCGTGTCTTGCTCATACTTCACCTACAAACCAACACTCACACTTATACAGAAGTCTCTGATACTCGTCCGTATCTTGTTTCTATATCACTCCTCAACAGATCTGGCACTCGTCCGTGTTCTTTGTTAACCAGTTGGTACTCGTCTGTATCATCATCTCTGAACACGCGTCAGTGTTTGTTTCTACCGATACTCGTCCGTATCATGGTCCCAAGGATGCTCGTCCGCATCTTTAATCTATACACAACGCCAAACACTTATACCTTTTATTCTTAAGCGTAAACACTCGTCCGTGTTTAACGTTCCCCAGTAAGTCACCAACAAAACAATTTTCTCCTATCCGACATTCGTCCTATGTCGTGATACTTTTGGCAGCCGTCCCCTGCCAGGTGATCGTTTTTCACCTTTGGATGACCGTCCCTCATCCCTTTCCCCATTGGAATCTCCATTATTGGAACTTTTCTATCCTGCATTCGTCCTATGTCGTGATAAAGAGTAGCCATCCCCTTCTAGGTGATTGTCCTTCACCTTTTGATGACCGTCCCTCATCGTTTATCCGATGTCCATCCCCATCGTTGATCTTGTTATCTGACATTCGTCTTATGTCATGATAAACCCCAAGAGCAGCTGTACCCTGCTAGGTGAACGTCCTTCACCTTTTGATGACCGTCCCTCATCATTTTATCTGATGGACGTCCCCATCATCCACCTTTTCTATCCGACATTTGTCCTATGTCGTGGTAAAGAGCAGCCGTCCCCTGCTAGGTGATCTTCCTTCACCTTTGATGACCGTCCCTCATCATTTATTTCATTTATTCTTTAACCTGATGGTCATCCCCATCGTTGTTTACTTTAATTTCCAAACCTGATGGCCGTCCCCATCATTGCATTTACTTTAATCCCCAGAGAATCCTGTTTCTTTCCTTGATGGCCGTCCCCATCATGATCTCTTTATTTCCCCAGCTTGTCGGCCGTCCCCGTCATTGCTTTAATTACCGCTTTATCCCCAGCAGTCGTCCTTTGCTGGATGGTCGTCCTCCATCGCCTACATTTGATAATCATACTATACTGTTTTTTACAATTTATATCCCTTTTCTTCTATCTAGCGAGTGCAAATTTTGGACTGTCTTTGGTATTCAACCACAAGTTATCTTGTTTGTCTGTTAAGCCAGACGCTTACATCCTGCACAGCTAACTCATGTTTGAATAGGGGCAGCTGTAAACACCCCAAATTTGCCCTCACTCATATAATACCATGGCTTGTGATCTTTCATAAGCATAAGCATACCATCTCATATTGCATTTTTGTTTCATCTGCATAGTTCAAGTTCATCGGCATAGTTCAAGTTCACCTGCATATAGGGTTTGTGATCTGAGCAATCCAAGATTCCATCTGAGTCATCCCAAAGGCCTCAAAGTGTTCCAAGAGGGTCCATGTGTGTTCTACCATCATTTTATACTCCTCAAAGTTCATAGAAGTCAAGAAATCACAAGAACTGGCAAGGCATGGAAGCAGAGCTAGGGTTTTCACTACACAGATGACCAAAATTAGGGTTTTGGTTTCAGAGGCCTTAACTCAAAATTTTTGGTTCATTCTTGTTTCTAATGTTCTTAAGATGTTATAAGGATCATATGTACCAAGTTTTATGAAGAAATTCATTGTAGAAGTCATCTGTTCACTGGGTAACTTCTTGAGCAAGTTAAGTCAAAATCAGGGCATCTGAGGCCCCAACAATGGAACCAAAGGGGTATTTTCATCAAATTGAAGTTCTATGATCTTTATTTGATCTTAGAAGAGGTTATAAGTTCACAATATTGAAGATTTTGAGCCATTTGCAAACTTGCCAAAAATGGAAATGACTTGTAATGGAAACTTTCCATTTTGGGAAAGTTTTTCAACCTCTTCTTTCTCAACCAAAAATGCTTCAAATGAAAAATTATTGGTCATGAAAGTTGTAGATTAGGTCTTTCCCTTTTCAAAAAGTACAGGAACATGTCTTGATTCATCCTAGAACTCAAGATATGGCCTTTCAAAGTTGGCAAAAATCCTAAAATTTCAAGTTTCATGTCAAAGAGGGATTTTGCAAAATGGCATGTTCAAGCATTCTAATGACCTCTAATCAACTTCTACACTTCATAACATGCCTATGTGACTTCTAAACATCAGAATTGGCCTAAGAATTTGGAATTTCCATGACTTGATTAACAAGAAACTTCAAAGAGGGAATTTTGCAAAATCTATGATATCTCTTCATCCAAGCCATCCAGCTGCAATCTTTTGATCCAAAGGCCTTCCATAAAGCCAGCTGAGGCCAGACATGCCTTGGAACCACTCCTGCCATGACCCATGTGTCGCTCCCACCAAATGACACCGGGTCAGACGGGGTACAGACGCGAACGGTCGGCGAAAGAGGAGAGAACATGAAGATGAACTGAAAAGAGTCGCCAGCTAGGCATTTTTATCCCGAGGAAAGGTAATGCTGCATAAACCTAGAAAGAGATGTATAAGACGGTCGCGAACCAGAGAAACTGAGAAAGGGGGTTGGTTACAACCTGGGAAGGTATTAGCACCCAGATTGTACGTCGTACTCGACGGGATCCACGCTTAAAAGTTTGTGCTTAAAGGGGTAGTGTCAGTGCTATCTGTGTGCAAAAGCTGGAAAAAGAATGTACAGGTGTCAGTGCAAAAGGTATGTGAAAAGAAATTGCTCAGGAATGAGACTTAAAAGAATAATGCTGGAAGAGGGGGAATATACAGAGACTTTTGTTCGATAACGGTTAAGTTATGCCTATGTATCCTCTCGTGCAATGAGGAAGTCAAAACACCGTAGTTCGACTCAAAGAGACTAAAAGAAGATGAATTGACTGATGAACTGCTTACTTGTCTATACTCAAGTGTATGACCTGTCTGGCTCAGGTGCTAACTGTCTTGCATCAAACGGAAGAAGCGAGTTCTCATTTTTGAGTGAATGAGGTGAGAAAAGAATCCCGGAGGAGACGATTATTGTTTGTTTTTGATGTTTTCAATCTTTTATTTCTTTTTGTGTTTGTCATAAGATAATGAGCTTAAGCCTAAACCAAGGGTTAGTAAACTCATCACATCCTCCCTCTGATTAGGGGTAATGAGGATACCTTAAGTATGAAGTGAGCACCTCAAACTCAATTACCATGATGTAGGATTAAGATCATTAACCTACTTGGAATTATTTAGATGTTTTTGGTATTTTTGTTTAGTGTTAAGTAATGAGTTTAAGCCATAATTAAGGATTTAATGGACCCATTACACCATCCTAATAGAAGGATGATAGATGAGAACATTTAAGTTGAGGAAGATACCTCAACTTAATCCATGATTAGGGATTAAACTCATGACAAAACAAAGCCTTTATTAAAGTGGATTTTAGTTAATGGTAAGGTTAAGAAGTGGATTTTATGGTTTGTAAAACAACTTGAGTGGGACTTGTCCATAAACACTAGGGTTAGTCCTTCTTAACCAATTAAGGAAGAATTAGAACCCTAATGCAAGGCCCAAGTTACAAGCTATTGTCTTAGTGATTATTAAGATGGATTTATTAAGAGATTTAAACACATTAAGGGTTTAACACTTAGGATTAAAGTTATACACTCCATCCTAAGAGAAGGATACAGGCATAATCTTAATCACAAAGCCTTAAAACCTTAAAGGTTTAGTCTCTGATTATGAGATAAGAAGAGAGACACAAAAGAAGACACAAAGGTAAAACTAAAAGGGGACTAATCAAAACCCTAATTGTTATCATGCTTGGGTGTTCCTAGGGTTTATGAGGCTTGCAAGAGATCTTCAAGAGAAGCCACCAAGGAGAAGCAAGATGAAAGGAGGAGAAGCAGAAGAAACAAGTTAAATTACTTCACTTAAGAAGATAAGTTACTTGAAGAAAGAAAGTGGATGATGAACATGAATGAGCAAGCTCACTCTAAAGCAAAGATAAAATGCAACAAGGATGCATAAAAGAGAATGAGAAGAGAAATGAGAAGTGAATTCAAATTCACTTCTCAAAGCACTTACCACCTGAAAAGTTAGCATAAAGGAATGAAATGAAAATGAGATGTATGCAAGGATGCAAACCAAAATCAGAAGCATATTCATGATGTAAATGATGCTAAGAGATGATGAAAATGTATGTCAAGAGTAATGGATGATCATACAAGTGATGAGAATGCAAATGAGGCATGAAAGAAGCATGAAAGTTCATGAATGTTCATGGAGTGTAATGAATGCATAACATGGTAAATGGATGAAGAAATGATCAAGCATGATTCTAATGTGTCCTAAGATGTATTAGAAGTCGTGTGAATGCATAAAATGTCATGGCAAGCTCTTAGATGAATGCTTATGCAAGATGTATGCAAAGGAAGATGGGAAATTAGGGTTTTCATACAACATGAGATGCAAAAACCAAAAACAGAAGCAAATAACAAGATAAAAAATTGAAAATTCAATCAAAGGAACCCTAACCCCATATGATATCACACCCCAAAGGAGAATACCTAAATCTTGACCTAATGAAAGTTATGATTTTTCTAAGTTATCTAGGGTTTTAAGGTACCTAAAGGGAAAAAATGAAAATCAATTAAAAAATGCAGAAGAAATTTGTGACAAAATTATTCTAGATACTACATGTCAAATGAAGATCAATGCAAAAAGAACCATTGTCATACAATTCTTGGTTAGGCAGAAAAGAATTCTTGAAGTTAGGGTTCTAAAATAGGAATTTTATGAACCCTAAATTCAAGAAAATTATCAAAGATGGTTCAAAACCAAAAAGAAATTTGTGTGGATGGTATGATAATGTTTCTAAATGTTTAAAGATGCAATGTGAATTTTTTTGGGATTTTTAGAAACCTAAATGATATTTTAATTAATTAATTCCCATTAATTAATTAAAATAAACATTTAAATGTTTTAAAAATGATTTTTTAATGTGAAAAATAAAAATAGAAATATTTTTGGGTTAAAAAAATTATTTGAAATAAAAATGCAGAACAAAATATTTTTTAGAATTTTTTTGCTATTTTAAATAAATGGTATAAAATGAAAATGAGAAAAATGAAATAAAAATTAAAATAAACAGAAGTATGCGCAATCAAAGGCTGGGATTGATTCTGGGGATTTCTAAGTTGACTGCGCTCCAGATCCTATGGTCCATATTCAAAAATTACTTAAACCTAATTAATTATTTAATAAATCCAGATTAAATATTAATGAAATGATCCTGGCCACACAACACACGCGGGAAGGAAAGATCCAACGACCTATATTCAAACAAAGCCCTAACCCTAATTAACACAGTTAATGACTTTCAGGTCACTGGAGAAGAGCTCCGGTCGTCTTCTCCGGTGACATCCTCCCCTGAAAATCTCATACTCTCCCCCTAGGTCATTTCTAGAGCTCTAAAGCTCCAGATCAACTCCCCTCATCTCCCTGAACTCAAATCCACCCCTAAAACAAATTTATTCTTGCTCAAACTCAAGTTTCGAAGGAAAGATTAAAAATGGCAAAACTTTCAGAACATTCATACAAAACTCATTTCTTAACCATTTTCGAAAATACAAAGCTCAGAGTGATCAGTGAAGCATGCTCTTTCACATTGTAACATAAAAAAGGAGTTCTAGAAAAATGATTTCAGATGACTACCTGAGATGGAGCTTTCCAAACTTGAGCTTTCTGGCCACTTTCTTTGTGCAAAATGACCCCCTTTGACCTCCTGAGACTAATGGAATGCTTCAAAGGCTTTGAGAATGGCTGGTTTTTGTTGTAGCAACTGAACTGACCAAGAATCGTATTTTGTGTATGGGGTTCTTGGCTGGTTTGAGGGTTGCTTTGTGGTCAGTGAGTTATTTTGAGATCAATGGTGAAATTGGTTTGAAGATTGAGTGAGTGAGCTGAGAGATTCAAAGGTTTTTGCAAGAGGGAGTGATTTTGGAAATGCTGACTTAGAGTGTTAGGCTTGTGTGTGTTATGAAAATGAGTCTTTAGAGCATGCTTGTAGAGTCTGGATTGGGCAGAGAGTGGGTGGTAGAGTGTTGTGATTGGTATGGGTGTTTTTGCCAAAACGTTAAATGTGTTGTACTTGAGGTATGTGCAATGGTGTAGCTGGCTCATTGGCTTGTCCATGCGCAGCTGAGTTAAGGATGTCCACAAAATCAGTCTTGAGGCAATTCAACAAGTGGGAGCAAAGTTATGTGGTGTTTTGCAATTATGTGAAGTTTTGGCCCCTTTGAGAATTCTTGATGTTCAAGGCATGGAATGATGCAATTCTTTGGGCAATTATGATCTTAAAGCAATGCACTATGATGTTATGATACATAGAAGTATGTTTGAAGTCACAAAAAGCCTTGGCAAGTGGTTTTGCAAAGAATCCCTTTTGGTGCATTCTTGAAAATTATGGGATTTTTGCCAACTTTGACAAGCCATATCTTGAGTTACAAAATGAATTAGAACTTGTTCTTGTACTTTTTGAAAAGGGAATGATCTAATCTACAACTTTCATGATCAACAATTTTTCATTTGAAGCATTTTTGGTTGAGAAAGAGGAGGTTGAAGAACTTTCCTAAAATGGAAAGTTTACATTACAAGTCATTTCCATTTTTGGCAACTTTTGGTTTAGCTCAGTTTTCTTCAATTTTATGAACTTCCAAGCACTTAAATGATCAAATAAAGATCATATAACTTCAATTTGATGAAAAATCCCCTTTGGTTCCATTGGTAGGGGCCTCAGATGCCCTGATTTTGCTCTGACTTGCTCAAGAAGTTACCCAGTGACCATATGACTTCCACAATGAATTTCTTCATCAAACTTGGTACACATGATCCTTATAACATATTGAGACCAATAGAAACAAGAATGACCAAAAAATTTGGAGTTATGGCCTCTGAAACCAAAACTCTAATTTCAGGTCATCTGTGCAGTTAAACCTTGGCTCTACTTCCATGCTTTGCAAGTTCTTGTGATTCTTTGACTTCCTTGATCTTTGAAGGATATAATATGATGATTGAACATACATGGAGCCTCTTGAGATGATTGAAGACCTTTGGAATGGCTCAGATGGATCCTGGATTGCTCAGATCACAAACCCTAGATGCAGATGAACTTGAACTAATGCAGATGAAACAAAAATGCAATATGATATGATATGCTTAAATTTATGCAAAGGTGAAAGATCACAAGCCATGGTGTGAAATTAGTGAGGGAAAATTTGGGGTGATTACAGCTGCCCCTATTCAAACAAGAGTTAGTTGTGCAGGATGTAAGCGACGGGCTTAACAGACGAACAAGATAATTTGTGGTTGAATACCAAAGACAGTCCAAAATTTGCACTCACTGGGGTGAAGAAGAAAAGGGATATAAATTGTATAAAAAAAGTATAGTATGATTATGAAGTGCGGGCGATGGAGGACGACCATCGAGCAGAGGACGACTGCTGGGGGTTAAAGCAATGACGGGGACGACCGACATGCTGGGGGAATAAAGGGATAAAGATGGGGACGACTATCAAATAAAATTCTCTTGGGATAAAGACCAAGGAAATGATGGGGATGACCATCAGGCTTAGAAAGTTAAAGTAAACAACGATGGGGACGACCATTGGTTCAATGAGATATTGATGAGGGACGATCATCAAAGGTGAAGGACGATCACCTAGCAGGGGGACAACTGCTCCTTATCACGACATAGGACGAATGTAGGATAGAAAAGGTCGACGATGGGGACGGCCATCGGATAAACATGATGAAGGACGATCATCGGGAGGTGAAGGACGATCACCTAGCAGGGTACGGCTGCCCTCAGGGTTTATCATGACATAGGACGAATGTCGGATAAAAAGACCAACGATGGGGACGGCCATCGAATAAAATGATGAAGGAAGATCATCAAAAGGTGAAGGACAATCACCTAGTAGGGGACGACTACTCTGTTTGGGGAATAAGGATGAAGGACGGTCATCCACGGTGAAGTACGATCACCTGGCAGGGTACGACTGCCGAAAATATAACGACATAGGACGAATGTCGGATATAAAAGGATTCAAAGAATGGAGACTCCGCTGGGGAAAGGATGAGGGAAGATCATCCAAAGGTGAAGGACGATCACCTGGCAGGGTATGGCTGCCGAAAGTATCGCGACATAGGACAAATGTCAGATAGAAAAAGATGTTTTGTTGGGGATTTGCTGGGGGATGGTAAACACGGACGAGTGCTTACGCTTTTTGAAAATAAAAAGGTATAAGTGTTTTGACACTGTGTATAGATTAAGGATGCGGACGAGCATCCTTAAGACCATGATACGGACGAGTATTGGGAAAGAAAGTGCACAAGTTATGAGTGTATTCTAGAAACCTGTGGGGATAAGATGACACGGACGGGTGTCGAAAGGAGTGTATAATAGACAAGTGTTTGGCAATTGTGTTGGGGATAGGATGACATAGACGGGTGTTAAAAGAGGTATAAGCATGGGTTTGGATTATATCTTGCAGGGGATGATATGACACGGACGAGTGTCGAAAGAGTGTATATGATCATGTGTTTGTGAGTGCAAAGGGGACGCTTTGGCTTTCTGTGGGGAAATATGAGGTGACACAGACGAGTGCCGAGAAGAACCTGTTATGTAAAAGCATATGTTTGTAGAAAGTGTTCTGGCGACTTTACTGGGGAAAGGTGACACAGACGAGTGTCAAAAGGAGCATGTATCTATATTTTGAGAGTGAAAAGGGACGTTTTGGCTTTTACGTGCAAAGGATGTATTTTGTATATTGCTGAAGGTATTGTTGGTATTTACAGGTGTCGCTGGTTCGAACCTGACTTGTGATCATGCAAATGTTTGATTTTTGCCGTAATGCTCCATATTAGAAGGAATGCTACGCTCTAGGGAAAAAAATGACGCGAATGCTATGATTATGCAAAAGAAACCGGTCCGAGATTCGGATCCCGCTGCTGTGAAGATCTCTGGCTGATCTGCCTAAAGTGACATCCTAGCTAGGGATGAGATCATTGGTAGATCTGATAAGATGTTTGACTCTGCTTGGGGAAATAGGTAACTGATAGACCTATCTTTGTAATGAGGAGCCCAACTGGGGATGTGAAAGCTTTCGTCACTTTGTTGTGTGAGAATTTCAGACATTGCTCTTCTGGGACAATCTGGAGTTCTGTGGGGAGATGGTTCCCTGTCTTTGCTGGAGATGAGAGATTCGGCACTCTGGGGGAGGAAAGATCAGTGAACGATCTTCCTAGAGGTTTCTGTGAGGATCCTGCTGAGGATGAGGAGACTTGACAACTCAGCTGGGGGAAATGAGCATCTTCTAATGCTGCTTGAAGAAGATGTGTTGGAGAAGTAATGCCTTGGCAACTTTGCTGGGGAAAAACATTCCAGATACTGTTTGGGGGAGGAAGTATGTTTGGCGTGCCCCATGTTGCATATTGAATACCTGCAATCCTGTTAAGTCAAAGAAAAGCACAAGTGTCCCGAGGCATCCCTTACCGGATTCCGTCATAGGAGTTAGATATTCTTGAAAGCAAATACATTTCCTGCAAGCATGTAATTTAGAAAGGCACATCTGTTTTATGCAAGTATTATGGATATTGGACACTTTGCAAACGAGACAGAAATGTACAAGACGAAGTGTGACTGAAAAATCTGATTTTATTAATCTTGGTGCCCTGAATTGGAAAATACAGTCAAAGAAACAAATTCCCTGAAATGATGAGATTGTTACAAATTGAGAAAAATAAAGGTGCTGGCAAGGTTGACGACGCTTCAGTGAGCTTCTCTATGCTATGACACGTATGACCTTGATGTTCTTCTTATCCTTCTTTCTGAAGAAAGTTGACTCTGACTGATGCTTTATCCTTTCGAAGCTTACCGTGTTGTGAGTGATATAGACGAATTCAGAATGCAGTTGTTCGCTTATTCCCTTATTTTGCGTGAATTGCCCTTTCGGGTTTTCAATCCACCGGGATACCCATTTTTTCCTGAGCTGTCCAATACGGCTTTTTAACTCAGCGGGTGTACATTTTTTCTTTATTTTCCCTTATTTTTGCCCGAGTCTTTTATTCTGTTTTTGACTCACCGGGATGCCCTATTTTTGCCTGGACTTACATTCTTTTTTTATGTCCAGCGGGTCATTTTATGCGAAGTATTTTTTAACTGCATCTGAATTCACAGGGGATAAGAAATCTTCACCATCCATAGTAGTGAGCATCAGTGCTCCACCAGAGAAAAACTTCTTTACTATGAATAGACCATCATAATTCGGAGTCCACTTGTCCCTGTGGTCTGTATAAGGAGGAAGGAGTCTTTTCAGCACAAGATCTCCTACTTGGTATTCCCGAAGCCTGACTTTCTGATCGAAGGCTTTCTTTATTCTTTTCTGATATAACTGCCCATGACAGATTGCGGCTAATCTCTTATCTTCGATCAGATTCAGTTGATTGTACCGAGATTGGACCCATTCCACTTCATTCAACTTGAAATCCATCAGTACCCGTAAGGAGGGTAGCTCAACTTCAACAGGTAGGACTGCCTCCATACCATACACAAGCTGATACGGTGTTGCCCCAGTGGATGTTCTGATTGAGGCACGATACTCATGCAAGGAAAATGGTAGCATTTCATGCCAGTCTTTGTATGTGACCACCATCTTTTGCATACTCTTCTTGATATTCTTGTTAGCTGCCTCAACAGCGCCATTCATCTTTGGCCTCTAAGGAGAAGAGTTGTGGTGTTGGATCTTGAAGTCCCGGCATAATTATGCCATCATTTTATTATTCAAGTTGGAACCATTGTCAGTAATGATTCGCTCGGGCACCCCATACTGACAAATGATGTCTCTCTTCAGAAATCTGGCCACCACTTGTTTGGTGACGTTAGCATACGAAGCTGCTTCAACTCATTTGGTGAAGTAATCAATGGCTACCAGGATGAATCAGTGACCATTTGAAGCAGTCGGTTCAATCTTTCCAATCATGTCAATGCCCCACATGGCAAAGGGCCAAGGTGAAGACATTACATTCAAAGGATTCGGAGGCACATGCACTTTGTCTGCGTAAATCTGGCATTTATGGAACTTTCTGGCATAGGCACAACAGTCTGCATCCATCGTGATCCAATAATAACCTGATCTCAACAATTTCTTAGCCATTACATGTCCTCCAGCATGGGTACCGAAAGATCCTTCATGCACCTCGTGCATCAGCAAGTCTGCCTCTTTCTTATCAACACATCTGAGAAGAACCATATCAAAGTTTCGCTTGTACAAGGAACCATCAGCATTCAGGAAGAAACTACCAGCCAGCCTTCTTAATGTCTTCTTATCATTAGATGATGCCCCAGGTGGGTATATTTGATCCTCTAAGAAGCATTTGATGTCGTGGAACCAAGGCTTGTCATTTTCAGCAATGTCCACAGAGAAAACGTATGCTGGTTGGTCAAGTCTGGATACTGAAATCTGTGGCACAAAATTGGCAGCTTGAACTTTGATCATGGAGGAAATGGTAGCCAAAGCATCTGTGAACTGATTTTCATCTCGAGGGATGTAATCAAGTTTGAATGTTGTGAAGAAAGTCAGTAATCTCCTCATGTAGTCTCGATATGGAATCAGATGCTCTTGGTGAGTGTACCATTTGTCGTTGGTCTGATTTATTACCAAACCTGAATCTCTGAATACATTTAAAGTCTTGATCCTGAGGTCAATGGCTTCCTCAAAACCCATGATACAAGCTTCATATTCAGCTTCATTGTTAGTGCAGTTAAATGTGAGTTTTGCCGAGAAAGGCATGTGAACTCCTTAAGGTGTAATAAGCACTGCACCAACTCCACGACCATTCATGTTGATAGCCCCATCAAACATCATTGTCCATTCTTCTTCTGGGCTAGGCCCTTCAGTGTGAACAGGATCTTCATGATCTTTTTCTTTTAAGTACATGATGTCTTCATCTGGGAAGTCAAATCTCATTGGTTGGTAATCATCAATGGGTTGCTCAGCTAGATAGTCAGACAATACACTACCCTTGTTGGCCTTTTGAGATGTGTATTGAATGTCATATTCTGTCAGAATCATTTGCCATCTTGCAACCCTTCCGGTAAGCGTTGGCTTCTCAAATATGTACTTGACTGGATCCATCTTTGTGATCAATAAAGTAGTGTGAGTCAACCTATACTGTCTTAGTCGGCGAGCAGCCCACGCTAAAGCACAATAAGTTTTCTCGAGCAGTGATTAACTTTGTTCATAGTCGATAAACTTTTTGCTTACGTAGTATATTGCATACTCTTTTCGACCAGACTCGTCATGCTGGCCCAACACACACCCCATTGACCCTTCTAATACTGTCAGGTACATTATTAGAGGTCTTCCTTCAACCGGAGGCATAAGGATTGGAGGTTATTGTAAGTACTCCTTGATTTTGTCAAAAGCCTTCTGGCAGTCTTCATTCCTCCTGACTGTTTGTTCCTTTCTTAACAATTTGAAAAGGGGCTCACAGGTTGCTGTAAGGTGAGATATGAACCTTGAAATGTAGTTCAATCTTCCTAGAAACCCCCAAACTTCCTTTTCAGTCTTAGGTGCAGGCATCTCCTGAATGGCTTTGACTTTGTCAGGATCAACCTCAATTCCCTTTTCACTTATAATAAATCCTAACAGCTTACCGGACTGTACTCCGAATGTGCATTTGTTGGGGTTTAGCTTCAGCTGATAATTCCTCAGACGCTTGAACAACTTCAACAGATTTACCAGATGGTCTTCTTCTGTGAGGGAATTGGCAATCATGTCATCCACATAACATTCAATTTCTTTGTGGATCATGTCGTGGAATAATGTCACCATAGCCCGTTGATATGTTGCCCCGACATTCTTCAGTCCAAATGGCATCACCTTATAACAGAATGTGCCCCAGGGCGTAATGAAAGTAGTATTCTCCATGTCTTCAGGTGACATCTTGATCTGATTATACCCGGAGAATCCGTCCATGAAGGAGAATACCGAGAACTGAGCTGTGTTGTCGACCAATACATCAATGTGAGGTAATGGGAAGTCATCTTTCGGGCTAGCTCTGTTCAGATCCCGGTAATCCACACACATCCGTACTTTGCTATCCTTCTTAGGCACATGTACAATGTTAGCGACCCACGGCGGGTAACTAGTTACAGCAAGGAAACCGGCGTCCCACTGGTTTTGTACCTCTTCTTTTATCTTCATGGCCATATCTGGACGAGTACGGTGTAACTTCTGTTTCACTGGAGGACAGTCCTCTTTTAGTGGCAGCTTGTGCACAACAATGTCGGTATCTAGACCTGGCATGTCTTGATAGGACCAAGAAAAGACATCAACGTACTCTCGAAGCATGTCAATAAGTTGTTCCTTCACTGAATCTTGCAGTCGGGCCCCGATCTTTACTTCTTTCAAATCTTCTTCGATACCAAGATTAACTGTCTCCACTTCCTCCTGATGAGGAGTGATAACCTTCTCCTCTTGCTTTAACAATCTGGCTAGTTCTTCAGGTAGCTCATAATCTTCTTCAACCCCTTCATTGGCTTGATTAATCGGATTGTCGAAGTCATACAAAGTCATAGCAATGTTGTTGTCGGTGCAATTGGGAGGGCACTCTCTGCAAGGGTTTAGATTGGTTCATTTTAGTGATCAGTTTTATCTTATTTAGAAAAAGTGAAAATGAAGTTATTATTTTGAAAACATTGCCATTTTATTGTTTTTGTACAAAAGTGAAAAATGAAAAAGACAGTGAGCGGAAAAAGAGACTTGTTTGCAAAAGATGTCCTGATATTCATTAATTAATCATTTGAACAAAATACAAGATGGCCCTATTACAAAATGAGTCCTGACATCTTAGGCAAGATGCAGGACTTGATGCATGCTTGAAAGACAGGAAATAATAATTACTATGCAGGAGTAACTCTTATAATTTCCTGGGAAGACCAGTTGGAGACTTGGCTCCCTGGGATCCTTGGACGTATCCAGTTTTCCAGGTTGCGTTCGTCTTCTTCCTCGTCTTCTAGATTGTTCACAGCATCCGGGGTAAGCATTCCCCCACTGACAAATTTGGGCTCCGTTGCAGCCTCTGGTTGATCTTGCCGAGTTGGTCTGTAACCCAACCCGAATCTGTCTTCTTTCTTTTCTACTGGCAGTAGCTTGCCCCAGCCCTGAGCGGTACCCTCTTCAATAACCTTCCGGGCTTGTTGATATGAAATGATGGAAGTTCCAGACACAACAGTTGCTTCATTGATGTTAAGGGCCTCAAATCCCTGACTCAAAGTCTCGTGGATCTCCTCGTCCATCTCTATATACTTGTAAGTAGCCAGCTGGCTAACGAAAATGTCTTCCTCCCCGCAGATTGCGATGATCTGGCCTTCCCACTCAAATTTTAATTTCTGGTGAAGGGTATATGTAACAACGCCAGCGGCGTGTATCCAGAGTCTACCCAACAAACAACTGTAGACCGGCTGTATGTCCATCATGAAGAAAGTAGTTTACAGATTTGTGGGCCAATCATCACAGGTAAATCAATCTCTCCAAGCACTGATCTCTTAGAGCCGTCAAACGCTCTCACCACCAAGTTACTTGGACGCAATGCCAAACCATCATATTCCAGCTTCACCAAGGCTTTCTTTAGGAGGACATTGAGTGAGGACCCAGTGTCTACCAGCACATGAGAAAGAACAACACCTTTGCATTCTAAGGTGATATGTAAAGCCTTGTTATGATTGCGTCCCTCCGTCGTTAAATCAGCATCTGTGAAGCCCAGTCCATGACTGGTGTTAACGTTTGCAACCACTGTTTCCAGCTGATTAACCGTAATCTCTTCCGGCACATAGGCTGCGTGCAGGACCCTCAAAAGTGCATTCCTATGGGCTTCGGAACACATTAACAATGACAAAATAGAGATTTTGGAGGGTGTCTGATGAAGCTGGTCCACCACTTTGTAATCACCCTTTTTTGATTATCCTCATGAACTCGTCCACCTCTTGTTCAAAAGACGTCTTCGGAGTTTCTTTAACAGCTGGCTCTTCAAGTACCGCATTCTTCCCTTTTGCCTTAGCAGCAGCCTCTGCTTCAGCATTGGGTCTTGGTATTTGTGAGGAAAAAAGGCGTCCGCTTCTGGTGAAGCCTCCGCTTCCCCCAACATTGTCAACTTGTGGTGAAGAGGTTGATGAATCTAGAGTGATCTTCTTTCCGTTGCAGTAGAGATCAGAGCCGTAGTGCCAAGGTATGGCATTACTGCTTTCATAAGGAACGGGTCCAGGTACCGTAATGGTGACCAGACTGATTGCTGCAGCGGAAGGAACTGTGATGGTATGCGGGTTGTAACAGATTGTGACTGGAGATCTGACAGTAGGCGTTGCAGTTTGTTGTTGAAAATTGTTGTTGGGATGAACAGTTTCCGGGTCATAATAGATCGTGACCGTTGAGACATCTTCGTTAGTGTTTGTTGGTGTTGTAGGCGATTCCGTTGATAAGATGGGTGCTGACGTTGTAGAAGTAAGTGTTGCTGAACTTTGGTTTGTTGAAATAATGGAAGGAGTGATTGCTGGAGTTGTGGATGAATCAGTGGGAATGATAGTTGTTGCAATTGTAGGAGGACCTGTTGTTGCTGAAGAAAGAGTTGTTGATGTTGTAGGAACCGTTGTGGTAATTTGCAAAATTCCATCTCTGATAAGGCCATCTATGCCAAGCCTTAGCCTCTCACAACCATTAATAGCAGTTTTGCACGATTCGCAGCAGGCCTCACAGCCTGGGAACACCTGGCATCTTAAGAGTTGAGCTTTGATTTCTGCCAACGGTGTCCGAATCTGTGCAACATTGTCAATCAGTGCAAATGGTTGGTCCTCTTCTACGACATTAATCCTGGGCCCACCATTATTAGGCATAGGATTTCTGTTAACATTTGGAGGAGGTGCGAAATTGAGAGCTTTGGAATCGACCAGATCTTGAACCTTAATTTGTAAGGCTCTACATTTCTCGGTATTGTGACCAGGTGCATTGGAATGAAAGGCACACCTGGCACTAGTATCATAATTCTTCGAAAGGTTGAGAGGATATGGTGGAGCCAACGTCCTTAACTCAACCAGGTTGAGCTTCAGTAGTTGTGGCAGTAGAGCGACATAAGGCATAGGAATGGGGTCAATCACCCTATTTGCTTGACATGGCCTCTGTTGAAAGGGGCGCTGCTGTTGGTTGTTGTTGTTATTGTTGTACGTTCTTTGTTGCGGAAAATGAGATTGTTGCTGATAGTGATGTTGTTGTTGTTGTTGTTGAGGAAAAAGTGGTTGTTGTGGAACTGGAGCCGGGATAGTAACAACTGCTATTGATCTGTGAGAATACTGGGGTCTGCCCCTGCCTGCATGAATAGCATTTGTTTCACCCGCCCTTCGGGGTCCTGAAAAAGGTTTTCTGGGATTGTTGGAGGAACTTGCACCGTTGTCGAAGATTTTACCCATCTTCAAAAGACTCTCAATTCTCTCACCTGCTATAACTACATCAGCAAAGCTGGTGGAAGAGAAAGCAACAAGTCTAACAATATATGTTCCTTGAAGAGTGTTCATAAACTTGTCGGCCATTTCTCTTTCAGACATGGGTGGTTGGACAGCAGCAGCAAGCTGTCTCCACCTCTGAGCATAATCCCGTAAACTTTCCCTTGAAGACTGAGACATGCCCATTAGAAGGGTTCTATTGGGAGCCATGTCTAGGTTGTACTGGTATTGACGGATGAAGGCTTCGGCCAAGTCTTTCCAACATCTTATAGTGGCCCTGGTCAGATGCGAATACCATTCTCTTGATGCTCCAGTCAGGCTGTCCTCAAAATAGAACATCCATAATTTCTCGTCCATGGTATAAGCCTTGAGTCTCCCTAAGAAAGATTGCAGATGAGTACGCGGGAAGGAGGTACCATTATATTTTTCAAAGCACGGGGGTTTGAATTTGTGAGGAATCCTCACCCCATCTACCAGCCCCATATCCATTACGTCAAAGCCTAGAGAATTCTGGGATTCCAAAGACCTCAGCTTTTCAGCAATCTCATCCAGCCTTCTGTCATACACCTCATCCCCAGCCCCAATAACTGTGAACTGCTCTTCCTGAGGATCTTCTTGCAAGATCCTGCCTCCAGCAGTGTTTCCTTGAATATTCCTTAGGACATTAACATATGGGTTCAAATGGGGCCCGAACTCTGGTGGATCAATGCGAGGCTGCCCGCGTTCATTATTGCTGGTTCCTCCTGTTCCAGGGTGGGGCTCTTCAGGAGTCTTCCTTTCCACCACCTCTCTCACCCTTTCCTGGCTCTGAGCTAAGCCAGTCATCACAGCCATAAACTGGGTCATTTGATTTCTCATCTCAACCCTTTCGTTTGCCATTTGGTTTCTTACTTCATTAAGGTCCTGCTGTACTTGATCCATCTGAATGCCCGAAAGGTTGTTTCGCGTTGGGTACCGGTGTGTTCGGTTGATAGGGAACACTCTGCGACGAGCAATGTTTCCTGAAACCACAACAAAGTGAGAAACAAATAACAAACAAAAACCTACAAAACAAAGAAAATGTTAGTATGCAATGCAATATGCTTATTTGTCTTCCAAGGGTATCCGGTTCGGTTCTTGGTTTTGACCTTTCTAGACCTCGAGGAAATGCTTGATGATGTTGAGAGATGAAGCCCACCAATAAAACAAACTAATATATTACAAATGATGAAAATACATAGTCTGTTTACAATATATGCCCATGGTGGGTCAAAAATACAACAATCAAAAGAAAAGTACATCAAAAGAAAAGAAATACAAGCAAAAGGAATCATACATCCAATCCAAAGTCATCCTCCCTGACTTCCTTCAGGAGGGCCTCAGTCACCGGACCAGCTGGGTGCTCTGTAATAGTCCTAATGAGGAGGTTCTTGGTAGCAATGGAATTAGTCAGCTTCTTATGCCTGTCCTGATCCTTTGATCTCTTTAACACCGCCCGAAGTTTCAATTCTGATATCTCCTTCTGAGCTGCCAACAAAGCTTCCTACTGCTTCTTCTCATTGGCCTCCAACTGCTCAATCTTGGCCCGAGTCCTATGGTCTTCTTGTGCACGGGCTTCAGTGATCCAGATCCACCTAGGCTGGCTTTCCTCCAGATAATGCTCAGCCCTAGCCTTCTGAATCTTGGCCTCCTTGCAGGCATTCTTCAAAACCAACTCTCCTGCTCTGGCTTTCCTTATGTAGTCATCTGTCTTTTCAATCTTGGTCAGATGCTCAGTCTTGAGTATTTCCAATCTCTCAATGTCCAGACGACTGTCATTTCTCTCCCAGAGATTCTTCTTCAGGGCTTCAGATAGCTGATTATTCCTCTCTTTCAGCTTTTCAAATTCCTCCAGGCTAACAGTTGCTGCAGGCTGTACTGTAGATGGTCTAGGTGTGTCTTCCAAGGTGAAAGGCATCCTGGTGATCTGAGCTCTAGTACGGGACCAGTCAGAGTACTGGGCTGAAGCAATATTGTTGCACCTTCCAAGGATGGCTGTCCCTTTGGTCTGGATGTTGTCCCAAGCCCAAGAAGCTTGTCTGACAACAACTGAGTTAGGTTGAACTTCACAGTATAGGGTCTCAGCCAAATCTTGTCCTTTGGGAGGATGAACCAAGGCATATCCTAATTGTCTCTTAAACAGTAAAGGGTTGTAGTTGATGCAACCTTTTACCCCTATCAGAGGCACATTAGGGTATTTCCCACAACTGGTAATAATATCCTTGCCTTTGGTGCTCTAGGTGTACCATCTGATATCATCTGATGTTAAGGCAATGAACCTCTTGGCCCAATTCTTCTGCTGATGGGGGTTCAAGAAAGCATCTGATTTAGGCAACTATCTGAGCAGCCAAGAGTAGAACAGAGGAGCACAACATCTGACTAGCTTCCCTATTTGCTTTTCATTTCTCTGGTGAATGGAGTAGTAGAAGTCTCCCAGTAATGTAGGGACATGGTTCCTCAGCAAGAACAAGTGGATGGCATTCTTATTCACAAATTTGGGCTCATCTACAAACAATATAACCCCATATATGCTGAGGGCTAAAAGTGCACAGACTTCCTTCCATTCTCCCACTGCAGCCTTCAGGGTGGCCTGAGAAATCAAGAAGTCCAAATGTAAGCCAGGAATCCCAGCTTTTGTTGTCAAGTTTTGCTCAATGAGGGCAGGCTCCAAATGCAATGCCCTTGCTATCTATTCACTTCTGGGAGAAGTCATCTCTAGGTTGAAGGGGATCCCTCTCCTGATAGGAACTCCGATCAACAAGGAAAACTCTTCTAGCAGTGGTCCCATCTGGAAATCAGGAAAGGTGAAGCATCTGAGTGGAGGGTCATAAAACTGCAAGCATGTGTGGATCATGCTCCTCTGAGATGAATCAAGATCCATGACCATGTCCAAAATACCCCCATAGTGCTCTCTAAACAGTGGGATGTGGTCAGGTGTGATAAGGAACTGGACCTTCCTGATACCAGTCAAGGTGGGCACAAAGAAGTGGTAAGATATGTTGCTCTTCCTTGGAGTATCCATGAGTGCTGATGAAGAAACTGAGAATAAGCTGATGAAGATCACAGACTGAGAAGCTGAAGGTGAGTCTCTGGTAGACTGATGCAGGTGCTGAGGGAGATAACTGAAGCAGAGGTCCAAGCAACAGAAGGGGTCAAAACCAAACCAAATTTGAAGATGGATACCCTGTAAAACAAATAAATAAATGTTAAATGATGCAATGATGATATATGCAAATGATATGCAAAGGTTTGTGATCAAGAGCTGGATTTGATTATCTGTCTTGGTATAAGGTCCATGTATGTTCAAAGGTCCGGATGGAGGCTCAGAAATCCAGTAACCAGGGTGGGGGACTCAAATAAAGAGTCACATGTCCATGGCTAATCACAAGAACTGCCCAAAGTGATGAATTCTTAAAACAATACTAGTAACTAGGTATGATGTGGTCAAGGGTTCCTGCAAAACCTGTAAACAACCCAACCCCCTCACATGTAATGTTCTAGAACAAAGATCCTCAGACTCTGACCAGTTATGAGAAGTGTAAACACTTCTAACCCGGAGGTACAATGTTTACAATAACCATAAAAGATCCTCCTCTAATTCTCCCCAGATTCTGAAGGTCAAAATAAAGGTCATCCAAACTTAGCAGGCTTCCCAGATAGCCCTAGCACTACAGGAAATCTGTAGCATAGAGTTCTCAAGAAGAAACCCACATCTGAACCGTGTTTCATATTCACACACCAGACCGAAATGGAATGGGAAAGAATATGAAGCCTCTCTAGCCTAGGGGTCACTCAGGTCCCAGGTATAGGACCTTAATCTCTCAATGAAACCCCACCCACCAAAGAAAACCAGATCCAGCACAGTGATAATGACAGTATGAAATATGCATAAGACTGTAAAAGAAAGCAATAAATAAAGCTGTACATAAAGCAATAAATAAAGCAAATAAATAAGCACAAGTAGCACGTAACACCCCCATAAACACAAATAAAACAAGTTCTAGGAGGAACCCAAAAAGAACCAGAAGCCCTGGTTGCAGTATAACTTTCCCCAGCAGAGTCGCCAAGCTGTCGCTCCCACCAAATGACACCGGGTCAGACGGGGTACAGACGCGAACGGTCGGCGAAAGAGGAGAGAACATGAAGATGAACTGAAAAGAGTCGCCAGCTAGGCATTTTTATCCCGAAGGAAAGGTAATACTGCATAAACCTAGAAAGAGATGGATAAGACGGTCGCGAACCAGAGAAACTGAGAAAGGGGGTTGGTTACAACCTGGGAAGGTATTAGAACCCGGATTGTCCGTCGTACTCGACGGGATCCACGCTTCAAAATTTGTGCTTAAAGGGGTAGTGTCAGTGCTATCTGTGTGCAAAAGCTGGAAAAAGAATGTACAGGTGTCAGTGCAAAAGGTATGTGAAATGAAATTGCTCAGTAATGAGACTTAAAAGAATAATGCTGGAAGAGGGGGAATATACAGAGACTTTTGTTTGATAACGATTAAGTTATGCCTACGTATCCTCTCGTGCAATGAGGAAGTCAGAACACTGTAGTTTGACTCAAAGAGACTGAAAGAATGTGAATTGACTAATGAACTGCTTATTTGTCTATACTCAAGTGTATGACCTGTCTGGCTCAGGTGCTAACTGTATTGCATCAAACGGAAGAAGCGAGTTCTCGTTTGTGAGTGAATGAGGTGAGAAAAGAATCCCAGAGGAGACGATTATTGTTTGTTTTTGATGTTTTCAATCTTTTATTGCTTTTTGTGTTTGTCATAAGATAATGAGCTTAAGCCTAAACCAAGGGTTAGTAAACTCATCACATCCTCCCTCTGATTAGGGGTAATGAGGATACCTTAAGTATGAAGTGAGCACCTCAAACTCAATTACCATGATGTAGGATTAAGATCATTAACCTACTTGTCTTTATTTAGATGTTTTTGGTATTTTTGTTTAGTGTTAAGTAATGAGTTTAAGCCATAATCAAGGATTAAGTTGAGGAATCTTCCTCGGCTTAAATGTTCGAATTGAGAGTCTTTTGAAGATGGGCAAAATCTCCGACAACAGTGCAAGTTCCTCCAACAATCCCATAAAACCTTTTTCAGGACCCCGAAGGGCGGGTGAAACAAATGTTATTCATGCAGGCAGGGGCAGACCCCAGTATTCTCACAGATCAATAGTAGTCGTTACTATCCCGACTCCAGTTCCACAACAACCACTTTTTCCTCAACAACAACAACAACATCACTATCAACAACAATCTCATTTTCCGCAACAAAGAACATACAACAATAACAACAACAACCAACAGCAGCGCCCCTTTCAACAGAGGCCATCTCAAGCAAATAGGGTGATTGACCCCATTCCTATGCCTTATGCCGCTCTACTGCCACAACTCCTGAAGCTGAACCTGGTTGATTTAAGGACGTTGGCTCCACCAGATCCTCTCAACCTCCCGAAGAATTATGATGCTAGTGCCAGGTGTGCCTTTCATTCCAACACACCTGGTCACAATACCGAGAAATGTAGAGCCTTGCAAATGAAGGTTCAAGATCTGGTCGATTCCAAAGCTCTCAATTTCGCATCTCCTCCAAATGTTAACAGAAATCCTATGCCTAATCATGGTGGGCCCAGGATTAATGTTGTAGAAGACGACCAACCATCTGCACTGATTGACAATGTTGCACAGATTCAGACACTGTTGGTAGAAATCAAAGCTCAACTCTTAAGATGCCAGGTGTTCCCAAGCTGTGAGGCCTGCTGCGAATCGTGCAAAACTGCTATTAATGGTTGTGAGAGGCTAAGGCTTGGAATTGATGGCCTTATCAGAGATGGAATTTTGCAAATTACCACAACAGTTCCTACAACATCAACAACTCTTTCTTCAGCAACAACAGATCCTCCTACAACTGCAACAACTATCATTCCCACTGATTCATCCATAACTCCAACAATCACTCCTTCCATTATTTCAACAAACCAAAGTTCAACAACACTTACTTCTACATCGTCAACACCCATCTTATCAACGGAATCACCTAAAACACCAACAAACACTAACGAAGATGTCTCAACGGTCACGATCTATTATGTCCCGAAAACTGTTCATCCCAACAACAATTTTCAACAACAAACTGCAACGCCTACTGTCAGATCTCCAATCACAATCTATTACGACCCGCATACCATCATAGTTCCTTCCGCTGCAGCAATCAGTCCGGTCACCATTACGGTACCTGGACCCGTTCCTTATGAAAGCAGTAATGCCATACCTTGGCACTACGACTCTGATCTCTACTGCGACGGAAAGAAGATCACTCTAGATTCATCAACCTCTTCACCACAAGTTGACAATGTTGGGGGAGGCGGAGGCTTCACCAGAAGCGGACACCTTTTTGCCTCACAAATACCAAGACCCAATGCTGAAGCAGAGGCTGCTGCTAAGGCAAAAGGGAAGAATGCGGTACTTGAAGATCTAGCTGTTAAAGAAACTACGAAGACGTCTTTTGAACAAAAGGTGGACGAGTTCATGAGATTAATAAAAAAGAGTGATTACAAAGTAGTGGACCAGCTTCATCATACACCCTCCAAAATCTCTATTTTGTCATTGTTAATGTGTTCCGAAGCCCATAGGAATGCACTTTTGAGGGTCCTGCACGCAGCCTACGTGCCGGAAGAGATTACGGTTAATCAGCTGGAAACAGTGGTTGCAAACGTTAACACCAGTCATGGACTGGGCTTCACAGATGCTGATTTAACGACAGAGGAACGCAATCATAACAAGGCTTTACATATCACCTTAGAATGCAAAGGTGCTGTTCTTTCTCATGTGCTGGTAGACACTGGGTCCTCACTCAATGTCCTCCCATAGAAAGCCTTGGTGAAGCTGGAATATGATGGTTTGGCATTGCGTCCAAGTAACTTGGTGGTGAGAGCGTTTGACGGCTCTAAGAGATCAATGCTTGGAGAGATTGATTTACCTGTGATGATTGGCCCACAAATCTTTAAAACTACTTTCTTCGTGATGGACATATAGACGGTCTATAGTTGTTTGTTGGGTAGACCCAGGATTCACGCCGCTGGCGCTGTTACATCTACCCTTCATCAGAAATTAAAATTTGAGTGGGAAGGCCAGATCATCACAATATGCGGGGAGGAAGACATTTTCGTTAGCCAGCTGGCTACTTACAAGTATATAGAGATGGACGAGGAGATCCATGAGACTATGAGTCAGGGATTTGAGGCCCTTAACATCAATGAAGAAACTACTATGTCTGGAACTTCCATCACTTCATATCAACAAGCCCGAAAGGTTGTTGAAGAGGGTACCGCTCAGGGCTGGGGAAAGCTGCTGCCAGTTGTAAACACCCCAAATTTGCCCTCACCCATTCACACCATGGCTTGTGATCATCCTCATATTCATAAACACAAACATATCATCTCACATCTCATTTTTGATTCACTGCATAGCTTTCAAGGCATCTGCACCTAGGGTTTGTGGTCTGAGCAATCCCAGAGCTTCTTGAGGCACCCCAAAGGCCACCAATCAACTCAAAGGGGTCCATGTGTGTTCTTATATCATATTTCACCTCCTCAAAGTCAAAAATGCAGAGGAATCACAAGAACTAGGGTTTGAGTGGATGCAGAGCCAGGTTGAACTGCACAGTTGACTGAAAATTAGGGTTTTGGTTTCAGAGGCCATAACTCCAAATTTTTTGGCCATTCTTGTTTCCATTGATCTCTATATGGTATAGGGAGTATACATATCAATTTTCATGAGGAAATTCCATGGGGAAGTCATCTGATCAAGAGTTGACTTTCTAGACAAGTCAGTGCAAAATCAGGGCATCTGAGGCCCCCAATGACCCAACCAATGGGTGATCTTCATCATTTTGAGTGTATATGGTCTTTATTTGATCATGGAAGAAGATTGAAGTTCATAGAAATCAAGAATTTAGGGTTTTTGCAAATGTTGACTTTTTGGGCATAGTTGACTTTTCAAGAATGCATCATTTTAGGTCATTTTTCAAGCTTTGATTCTTGGTCCAAAAAGGCTTCAAATGGAAAAACTTTGGTCATGAAAGTTGTAGATCTCATCTTTCCCTTTTCAAAAAGTACAAGAACATGATCAAACTCTTCTTGGATCAAAAGTTATGGCAATGCATAGTTGGCTAAAATCATTAATTTTCAAGGCATGCCCTAAGTGAGAACTTTGCAAAATCTTGGACCAATGCACATTGCAGCCTCTAATTCATTTCAAACCAGCACATAAGCATTCTCTAAGTTACAAAATTCAGAATTGGATCAAGTTTCATCATGGTTTGGTTTGTGTAACAAGGCATTTTTCATGAAAATCCATAAAGTAACCAAGTTGCAAAACTCATGATCAAGCCTTCACCACTTGCTGCCTTGAATGCTGGACCAAGCTGACATTTCCCCCTCATCTTGCTGCGCATAGCCCATGCCTTGTACCAAGCTAGCACCTCACCATACTTTCTCTTACACAAGAGTTGACAAATTGCAAAAGTTGCCTCACCTATCCATAAAGCACATGTCAAATCAACTGACCAATGAGAGAGAGTCATATGGACAATTTGCAAGCAAAGCATAGCATAAGGCAAGGCTGAAACATACACATTCACAACATTCACAAAAACACACCACATTGCATAAGCCTTCGAATTTCTCTCCACAGCCTGAAAACACTTCAACCACCTTCACCAATCATCTCACCTTGTTCCATAGACCACCCAGCAACCAAGAACCAAGCTTAAAACAGCCAGATTACTCCATAGCCATTTCTCACTCCATTTTTGCAGTTTCATTCGAAACTCTCATCCTAGCTCACAAACACACAAGAAAACACTCTAGACCTCCTCCATTCATCCTCAGGACCTCAAACAATCACTCACTATGGCCTGAAACCTCCAGAAACACCATTGCCATTTCTGATCAAGCTTGAGCAGAAGCTTTCGAATCTCATTATCCAGCCAACTTAAACTCCTTTTGAGCATTCAAGCATCTTCTGTGAACCAAGTGGAGTGGATTGCACAAGGAGAAGTGGCCAGAAAGTCCTCAAACTGAAAGCTCCAAATCTCAGGTAGCTCGAAAATTATTTTTCCAGAAATCATTTTTCTTGTTACAAACTTGTTCTTTGTGTTGTCCTGATCATCCTGATGTTCTTAGTTTTTGAAATGGTGATGAAATGAGCATTTAATTTCTCTCTGAAACCTGCGTGCCCTAGTTTTCTTTTTCTTCGATTCAGTTTATTTAGGAAATATAAATGTGTTTTAGGATAGGGGTTTGATTCGTGAGGATGTGAGGATCATTTACCTGGTCTTAGGTTTCATTTTTGTTATGATTTGAGAGGTTTGGGAGATTTTCAGGTGAGCTGCTCGCCGGAGAAGATGACCGGAAGTCTTCTCCGGCAGCCTGAGTTTGATTAGGGCTAATTGTCATTAATTAAGCAACTTTGAATCTGGTCCCTTGGATGGACTCTCCCGCGCGCGAATGAAAGGCTGAGATGAGCCATTAGAAACCCTAATCCTGATTATCCATTTAATTCCTGATTAATTAATTCATAATTTTAATTTAACCAAGTTTGAATTTGGACCACTGGATCACGCGCCAAGTCAACCATCTCCTCCCCAGATTGCATCCCAGCCTCTCATTCTAATTACTTTCATTTTTATTTAATTTTAATTCATTTCTTTCTCATTTGTTTTGCATATTTAATTTAAAATAGCAAAAATATCTTAAAAATTATGAAACTTTTTCTTTAAAGTTTTATTAATTTTTATGACCCAAAAACATTTTTATTTTATTTTTTATCATTAAAAAAAGTATTTTTAAATATTTAAAAGATTATTTTTAATTGATTAATGAGAATTAATTAATTAAAAATACTTTTAGGTATTTAAAAATCACCAAAAAATTCATGAAATGTTCTAAGACATTTAGAAACATTGTCTAACCTTCAAACCAAATTTCTTTTTTGATCTTGATGCATTTTGAGAATTTTTCATTGAATTAAATCATATTTTATGCATTATTTTGATCATGGATTCAAAAATTCATTTCTGCCAATTGGTGAAGGTTGAGACATTGATTCTTCTTGCATTGTCTTTTGTTTTGCATGTAGTTCCTAGGATAAAAAGGCCATGAATTGTTCTTGCATTTTCAAATTGTTTGGCATTTGTTTTGTTAAGAACCCTAAAAAACCCTAATAACTTAGAAAATTCATAACTTGAGTTTGGTTGAGAGTTGAGAGCTCCCCTTTGGGCAGTGGTTCATCATAGGCCTAGGGTTTCTTTGGGTGCCATTTTCCATTTTTTTTATCATGAGGTTTGCTTCTGTTTTTGGTTTGTGTTTGATGTTTGATCCATGAACCCTAATTTGGGCTTTCATTTGCATCCCTCTTGCATTTCCTTGCATAACATGACTTGTCATTGCATTTTGTGCATTCTTATGATCCATTTGACATCTTAAGACATGTATAAAGCATCTTTGATCATTGCATCCCATATTTGCCATGTCATTTGTCTTGTATGATTCATAACTTTTCATGTTTGTTCATGCTCCTTAGCTTGCATCATTTGCATTCATGATCTTGTATGAGCATCTCCATGCCTTGTCTCATGTTTGCAGCACCTCATAGCATCATTTTCATCATCACCATGCTTCTGGTCTTGCTTTGCATCATATCATTTCATCTCATCTTGCATTGCATTGCATTTCTTTCTAACATTTCAGGTGGTAAGTAAACTTGAGAAGTGGATTTGCCTTCACTTCTCATAACTTTTCTTTTCACCTCTCTTGCATCCATTGCTGCATTCTTATATGTGTTTGAGTTTGAGCTTGCTCATTCTTCTCCTTCCCACTTTCTCTCTTCAAGTGACTTGTCTTCTGAAATGAAGCAAGTTACTTTGTTTCTCTTTGCTCCTGTTCATCTGCTTCCTGGTGGTTCCTCTGAAGATTGTTCTTGCAAACCTCACAAACCTTAGGACCAACCAAGCATGACAATGAATTAGGGTTTTGATTAGTCCCCCCATAGTTTTTACCTTTGTGTCTTTCCTTGAGTCCTCTCTTCTCACCTCATAATCAGGGACTAAACCCTAAAGGCTTTAAGACTTTGTGATTGAGCTTATGCCTGCATCCTTCTCTTAGGATGGAGTGTATAACTTTAATCCTAAGTATTAAACCCTTAAGGTGTTTAAATCTCTTAACCAATTCACTTAATAAATATCAAGACATTACACTTGTAACTTGGGCCTTGCATTAGGGTTCTAATTCTTCCTTAAGTGGTTAAGAAGGACTAACCCTAGTGTTAATGGACAAGTCCCTCTCAAGTTGTCTTACAAATCATAAAAAACACTTCATCATCATCATTAATCTAAAATCCACTTAATCAAAGGCTTGTTTTGTCATGGGTTTAATCCTTAATCATGGATTAAGTTGAGGAGTCTTCCTCAGCTTAAACATTCTCATCTATTATCCTTCTTTTAGGATGGTGTAATGAGTCTGTTTAATCCTTGATTATGGCTTAACCTCATTACTCAACACTAAACAAAATCACAAAAACATCTAAATAATCACAAGTAGGTTAATGATCTTAATCCTACACCGAAGGCGATTAAGTGTGAGAATCTGACTTCACACTTAAGGTATTCTCATTACCCCTAATCAGAGGGAAGATGTGATGAGTTTACTAAATCCATTGGTTTAGACTTAAGCTCATTATCTTATGACAAATCTTCAAAAAAAGCAATAAAAGACTGAAAACACCAAAAACAAACAATAATCGTCTCCTTCGGGATTCTTTTCTCATCACCTTCACTCACAAACGAGAACTCGCTTCTTCCGTCTAATGCAAGACAGTTAGCACCTGAGCCAGACAGGTCATACACTTGAGCATAGGCAAGCAAGCAGTTCACAAGTCAATTCTTTCTTTCAGTCTCTTTGGGTCGAACTACGGTGTTCTGACTTCCTCATTGCACGAGAGGATACGTAGGCATAACTTAACAGTTATCGAACAAAAGTCTCTGTATATTCCCCCTCCTTCCAGCATTATTCTTTTTAGCCTCATTATCATGAGCATTTCATTCTGTTCTTACACTGACACTTTCATACTTCACATCACTTATACACTATACACTGACACCTGTACACATCCTTTTCCAGCTCTTTTGCACACAGATTGCACCGACACTACCCCTTTAAAACACAAATCTTTTAAGCGTGGATCCCGTCGAGTACGACGGACAATCTGGGTGCTAATACCTTCCCAGGTTGTAACCAACCCCCTTTCTCAGTCTCTCTGGTTCGCAAACCGTCTTATCCTTATCTTTCCAGGCCTATGCAGCATTGCCTTTCCTCCGGGATAAAAATGCCTAGCTGGCGACTCTTTTCATCTCCAGTGAGTTCACGGCTGTGTGTTCTCACTGTTCCCTTCGCCGACCGTTCGCGCTTGTACCAGGATGCAAATCTTCGGGAGCGACAGCTTGGCGACTCTGCTGGGGAACCTTATACTGCAACCAGGGCTTCTGGTTCTTTTTGTGGGTTCCTCCTAGCGCTTGTTTGATTTGTGTTTACTGGGGTGTTATGTGCTTGTTTGTGCTTGTACTTATTTCTGTTATTTGCTTTATGTACAATTACTTTACTGCTTTCTTTACTGCATTTATATATCATACTGTCATTGTTGCTGGCTGGATCTGGTTTTTTTCTTTGGTGGGTGGGTGTTTCATTGAGAGTTAAGGTCCTATACCTGGGACCTGAGTGACACCTAGGCTAGAGTGAATCATATTCTTTCCCATTCCATTTCGGTCTGGTGCGGGAATATGAAACACGGTTCAGATATGGGTTTCTTCTTGAGAACTCTGTGTTGCAGATTTCCTGCAATGCTAGGGCTATCTGGGAAGCCTGCTAAGTCTGGATGACCTTTTAGTACTGACCTTCAGAAACTGAGGTGAATTAGAGGAGGAATTGTTATGGTTATTGTAAACACTGTACCTCCGGGTTAGAAGTGTTTACACTTCTCATAACTGATCCAAGTCTGAGGATCCTTGTTCTAGATCATCACCTGTGAGGGGGTTGGGCTGTTTACAGGTTTGCAGGTACCTTGACCTCAGAATACCCTGTTACCTTGACTTTGTTAAGAATACTCCATGTTGGATAGTTCTTGTGATTCTGAACCCTGGACTTGTGGCTCTTTATTTGAGTCCCCCACCCTAGTTACTGGATTCTTAGACCTCCACCTGGATTTCTTGAACACACATGGATCTATACCAAGGCAGTTAATCAGATCCAGCTCAGTCACAAACCCTTGCATTTCATTTGCATACATACTCATTGCATCATATTAACATTTGCTTATTTGTGTTTCAGGGTATCCACCTTCATCTGGTTTTGGTTTTGACCCCATCTACTATATTGACCTATCTCCACCAGCACTTGCTTCAGTTTGTCAGCCATATACTTCAGTCACTTACACTAGCCAGCCAGTGGCCCACTCCTCAGCATTTTCATCAGCACTTATTCTACTCAGTCTCAGCATCATGGCTCCAAAGAAAAGCAACATCACCTATCATTTCTTCCAACCAGACTTATCAGACATCAGGAGGATCCAAACCCTGATCACCCCAGATCACATTCCTTTGTTCAGAGAGCATTATGGGGATATACTTGACTTGGTCATGGATCTGGACCCATCTCAGAGGAGCCTCATCCACACCTGCATTCAGTTCTATGACCCCCCATTGAGATGTTTCACCTTTCAAGACTTTCAGTTGGGGCCTCTTCTGGAAGAATACTCATCATTGACTGGTCTGCCCATCAAAAGAGAAATCCCATTCAACCCTGAAATGGTCTTTCCTAGCAATGGAGAGGTAGCAAAAGCTTTGTATCTGGAGCCTGTTTTGATTGAACAGCATATGACCTCTAAAGCTGGAATCCCTGGTTTTCATCTTGACTTCCTGATTTCTCAAGCTAGTTTGAAGGCCTCCTTGGGGGAGTGGAAAGCTGTTTGTGCTCTGTTGGCCTTAAGTGTATATGGAATTGTGTTGTTTGCAGATGAGCCTCGATTCATTAGCAAGAATGCAATCCACTTGTTCATCCTGAAGAACCCTGTGCCAACTTTACTGGGTGATCTCTATTACTCAGTACATCAGAGAAATGAGAAGCAGAGGGGAAGATTAGTAAGGATTTGTGCACCATTATTCCATGCTTGGCTTCTCAGGCATCTACCCAGGACAGATGCATTTCTAAATCCTCATCAGCAAAGCAACTGGGCCAAGAGGCTCACTACTCTCACTTCAGCAGACATCAGATGGTGTACTCAAAGCACCAAGGGCAGAGATATGATCACCAGCTGTGGGCACTTTCCCAATGTGCCCTTAATAGGAGTTAAGGGGAGTATCAATTACAACCCTCTGCTGTTCAGGAGACAATTGGGCTATGCACTGGTCCACACTCCTAGGGAACAAGACCTGGTTGAGACCCTCTACTGCGAGAACAAGATTAGTCTAGCAACTGTTAGGCAGGCTGCCTGGGCCTGGGATCATGTTCAAACCAAGGGAATCACCATTCTGGGGAAGTGCAATAATGTGGCATCAGTCCAATATTATGAGTGGTCCCATGCTAGGGCCCAATTCTCTGGAATGCCCTTTACCATAGAAGATATGCCTGAGTCATCTTCAGCACCACCCCCTGCCACTATCAGTTTGGAAGAGTTTGAAAGCTTGAAGGAAAGAAATGAGAAGCTAACCCAGGCTTTGCAGAAGACCCTCCGGGAGAGGAGTGAAGGTGTGAGGGAAATTGAGAGACTGGAGAAGTTAAGGGTGGAACACTTGACTAAAATTGAGAAGTCTGGAGAGTATATCAACAAGTCTAAAGCTGGTGAGCAGATTCTGAAGAATGCTTGTAAAGAAGCCCAGTTCCAAAGAGCAAGAACAGACTTGTATTTGAAAGAGAGTCAGGCCAGGTGGGTCCGGATCACTGAGGCCCGTACTCTAGAAGACAAGAGAGCTCAAGACAAGATGGAGCAGATGGAAAAAGCCCTGGCAGCAGCCCAGGAGGAAATATCAGAGCTGAAAATCAAAGCAGGATTGAAGAGGTCTAAGGACCAAAGTCAGAGCAGGAAGTTGACTGCAGCAGTTGCAACAAGAAACCTTCTCATTGTCGCTCCCGGGATTTTCATCCTAGTACAAACGCGAAAGTGGCGCGGAAAAAAGGTAGAGTCGCCAGCCATGCATTTTTATCCCGAAGAAAGGGAATGGTAATGCTGCACAAACCAGAAGAAATAAAGAGGAAGGACACGGGTCCTGCGAACCAAAGAGACTGGGTTCGGGAGTCGGTTACGACCTGGGAAGGTATTAGCACCCAGATCGTCCGTCGTACCCGACGGGATCCACGCTTGCAAAAGAAACTGTTTCAAAAGGTGAGGGTATGAAAGCTGCAGCAAAAGAAATGAAAATGAAAAGAAACTGGAACTGGAAAAGAACTGAATAAGAAAGCAAAAGGAAAAATGTAGGGAAAAATAAAGATTGTGCTCGAACGGGCCCTACCCCGCTGCCTACGTACCTCATCAGGATAATGAGGATCAGAGACGCCGTAGTTCCCCTAACTAGGGGTAACAAGGAAATTGCTTGTGAATTAAGGCTTGAACTGCCTATGCCATTGCTCAGGTGTTGCAGACTCGGACGACGAGTGCGTAACCGTCTTGCAAACTGACAAGTAGGAGCAAGTTCGCGTACGGAGCGAAGGAGATGAGAAAAGAATTCCCGAAGGAAAGACGTTTATTGTTTGTTTGGTGTTTTTTAGAAGCTTTTATGAGTGAAAGTTTGCATAGGTAAGTGTACCCAAGTCTTACTCAATGGGATGTGTACATCTCACATCATCCCGAAATGGAATGCGCAAGAGACACACCTATCTATGGAGGAAATCCCCAAAGCTAGTCCCACAAGTGAAGGCTCAAGCACACTAACCTATTATCATTATTAAGTGTTTTTGTGGTTTTGATTAGGAAGTGTTTTTTAGCTTTTCTTTGTGAGGTACTCATGTTAAGACCTATCCACCACGAGTGATGACTCACACCTCGCCCCGAAATGGAACGCATGTGAGCATCTCATAGCAAAGTCTCATGTCACATGAAAGTACTCAACCTTTATTAAATGAATTAGAATTAAGTTTGAAGATGAGAAGAGAGAGCACCAAAGGATCTTAAAGGAAAAATTCTAAAGGGGGACTAAAATAATCCTAAGTATTCACATGCATGGAAGTCCTAAGAGTTAGTGAGATTTCTACCCTAATGAAAGAAAAAGAAGAAGATAGAAGAAGGGATGAGAAAGGCCTAAGCCCAACAACAAAGGGTTAGTAACATAAACATAAGAGGAAGATGAGAATTGGAGATGTGGAACTCACTTCCCACATCTCTCACTTACCATAGCCCCTGCAAGGTTAGTATGTACAAAAAAAATCCAGCAAAGTGACCAACACAATCATGGAATTAGTCATGCTCAAAGGTTCTTGTGAACAAGAATCAAACATCATGCCAAACATTGCAAGTACACGACTTACGCGTCGAAAACATGAAAGCATACATCAACCAGCAAGCAAATCACCCTAAAATCTCATGTTTAATGATCATGCAATGATCCATGGCAATTAGAACAAGCAAAGGGATCAAACAAGCTCAAAACAACACTAAAAAACCATTCTGCTTCAGTGTTAACCGGTTAACCATATGCGTTAACCGGTTAACCAGCTCAAACCTGCACAAAATACGCACAAAACAGGGGCGTTAACCGGTTAACCATATACGTTAACCGGTTAACACTGATAAAACAGCAACAAATCCTGCAGAAAACAGCATCTCAAAACAGCTTATTCAAATAAGCTTGCACCAGACCAGCAATCAATTACACATGGAAAATTAGATCAATTCACATTAATCCATATCATTAAGCTCATGAACAATAACATTCGGATCCGGATACAAATCAAACAATCAATTCATGCAACACAATCAAATACACAAACACATGGTGGATCTAAAGCACAAGCATGCAAATAAGCTAAAAACAGAGCTAGATCTGAAATTAACCAACCTACAAAGCTGAGGTATGCTTTGGTAATTGTTGATTGAGCTGAAAACAGTAGATCTCGCGCAAAACTTTAAAGATCCGATGCTAAGCTCCACACTCCATGCAAAATAAATGCAAGAACAAGCTCTTGATGCAGAATTTTGGATCCAAAAGCACTTCTAGATCTCAAACCAGATCTGAATCTCCAATAAAACCAGCAAAGAGATGCAAAGAAGCTATGAAAAGAGGTTTAGTTCCAAGATCTACACACCTCAAGGCAAGGTTGTGTGATCTTCAAAGAGGAACTTTGAGTGATTTGGAAAATTGGGAGAGAAAAGTGAGAGAATTGTGAGTGAGAGGAATGAAAATTCAGAAATGAGAGTGAAAAATGAGTGAGAGCCCCTTTGGTTTGGAAGGAAATGGAATAAATATGATTTAGGTTTGGGGCCCAAAATTTTGGTTTGGGATCCAAAAATATGGTTTGGGATTAGCTTAGAAAGTGATTTGGATTTAGGGTAGGAATGAGGCTTGGATAAATGCTCTAGATCCTTCTCTCAAATTCAAATTTAATTCAAATGAATAAAAAACAGAAAATTGGAAAATGAAGCCAAAACACACATGCTGAAATTGCTGCTGGAAATTCAAATTTCGCAGCTGTTAACCGGTTAACCATATGCGTTAACCGGTTAACGCATGAAAAATTTGAATTTCCCTCCCTTTGGTGGGAACCTTCAAAAAATAGACCTGCACCAACCGTTTCAAGCAAATTTTGATCCATCTTCTCTTTCTAGGGCTCTGAACATGATACCAGGCTTGTGCAAAATGATCCTGTGAGATTCTTGCCAGATCACCATGCTCTTGATTTTGACTTGCAGATTCAGATTTTCCCAGATGACCGGTCATATGCCTTATGCTAGAACATGCGAGTGTTATGCTTTATTTTTCTATGCAAAATGATAAGGATATGGTATGCTCATGATGATTATGATATGATAACGATGCTAAACAAGAAGAGGGCAAATTTGGGGTGTTACAGCTGCCCCTATTCAATCAACTGTTAATCTGAAAAGGATGAGAGCAACGGCTATCAGACATTCGAGATAAACTGTGATTGAATACCAAGAAGACCTGAAATTTGCACTCTGACGAAGAATGCAACACTGGGAAATAAACCCAACCAGATGACGCTCTGGGGATAAGAAGGAGAGAAAAAAGCAGACGAGCTTCTTCCAAGTTGAAACTGATATCTGGAATACTATCATGCTGACAGACGAGTCTTCGCATGACCTGTGACGCCAGGTGCAGAGAGCGGACGAGCCCTTAAGGATCTTCAAAGTAACCTGAGATGGACGAATCTCCTTCACTAATCCTTACGCAGATAAGTGGAATAAGACGGACGAGTCTTCTTCGGATAACCCTTACGCAGGCTCCGGGAATGCATATAAGTCTGTGGGATAGACATGCAATCAAGGTAGACGAACCTTCTTCATATATTATCCGCGGATATATGGCATAAGACAGACGAGTCTTCTGAGCAAACCTGTTATGCCAGGTGCAGCAACCATAATAATTGGTGCTTGAGACGGACGAGCCTCCCTCGGATTTACCTGTTACGCCAGGACCGGTAACCATTTCGACATTTAATTCCCACTGTCAGGATTTTAAACCTCTTCAATACAGACGAGTATTGGATGATCATCAAGAGAACACAAACGAGTGCCAATAGTCAAAGATACAGACGAGTATCGGACGATGATCTGAGAAACACAGACGAGCGCTTCAGGCGATGATACAGACGAGTATCAGCCACTGGTATAGACGAATACCAGAAATTCAAACACAGACGAGCATTTGAAGTAGTCACAGAGATATCAGGGTAAACAGCGAATCTTCACATTCAGGTGCAAGCTAGCACAGACGAGTGCTGAGGATGATACAGACGAGTATCCAGGCAAAGCAGACGAGCTTCAGAACACAAACGACTTCTGGGGGATAAAAGCAGACGAGCTTCAAACACACACAGACGAGTGCTGGACAGTTGCAGACGAGCAACAACAGAGAATACATATCAAGGCACAGACGAGTGCAGCGAAGGATCCAATACCAAACACAGACGAGTGTTGGAAGGTTGCAGACGAGCAACAGCAAATATCATCTCAGAACACAGACGAGTGTTGAGGAGTTGCGGACGAGCAACAACGGAGGCATCATGACACAGACGAGTGTTGGAAATTGCAGACGAGCAATAACAAGGTAACCATTTCAAAGCACAGACGAATGCTGGAAACAGCAACACAGAGCTAACACAGACGAGTGTTGAAAGATGCAGTCGAGCAGCCATAAAGCAGTGATATGTCCTCGCTGGGGAAACTTGCTTAGGGATAACACATACGAGTGTTGAAGATTGCAGACGAGCAATAAACGAATGCCTGATCGGCAACAAGAGATACAACTCTGCAGGGGAGAAAAAGTCAAGAGGTCTGGATACCCACTCCGACTGAGGTGATGAATACCTGGCTGCCTCATCAAATAAACCAACAATAGGGCAAATCTGCTGGGGAATATTTCACGGACGGAGGTGAAAATCAAATATGAACTCTGTGGGAGGACAGATCATCTTCAGACTTGGCTGGGGAAGCTTCCCGGGCAAATACTTTGGCTGGGGAGAACATCCGATGATTCAAGACTCTGAGGGAATATCAGGCCCTCAAGCACCTGACAGGCAAGGACTCTTGCTGGGGAGAGCATCCGATGATAAAATACTGTCAATTCCACCTCTGATGATGACATGCTCTCAGGTACTTGCTAGGCACACTCCGCTGGGGAAGAATGGACTACTACTTCACTTGGGAAGAAGAACCTGCTTGGGCTGCTGCCAAGACTTAGTTGGAGGAAAATATCTATTTAGACAAGTCAGGCTTTCAGCTACCTGCTGGAGAAGAAAAATCTCTGCTTGGGGAGATACTCTACTGGGGGAGAGTAAATTGCTTGATGTGACGCCATCCTGCAACCTGCAACAACAGAAAACACACGTGTGTCCCGGGGATTTGCATGGCGTGATCTGTTCATCCATTATCACCCGACACTCAAAGAGGGTTACAGTTTCCCTGCATGTCAGTTTTCTTTTCAAGATTATCACCATGTTTAGATGCAATGCTATTTTTGTCAAAAATTCAGGACATTTTGCAAACAAAAATAAACACACACAGCTTTTTGACTGAATATTATTTTTATTGAATGGCCTCTGAATAGGCACAGATTTACATCAGGAAGCAACCACCTGGAAAGAGGTAGCCACTATAAAATTGAGAAAAGAAACTATCCTAATGGCAATGTACATGGCATTCCAAGGAGTTCCATTTCTGCTATGACCTGCATGTCTTCAAGACTCTCCATTATGCTTTGGCTTTCTGAGAAGACAAGGGGACTGTTTCCTATCTTTCCGATATTGTCAAACCGTACGAAACGATGACGTGGTTCAGATAACTTGGATCACAGTTGTTCGCTTATTCCCTTATTTTGCGTGGATCGCCCTCTCGGGTTTTCAATCCACCGGGATACCCTTTTTTGCCTGAGCTGTCCAATGTGGCTTTTCAACTCAGCGGGTGTACACATTTTTTATATTTATTTCCCTAATTTTTGCCCGAGCTTTTTATTCTGTTTTTAGCTCGCCGGGATACCCTTTTCTTGCCTGGACTTACATTCTGTTTTTGTGTCCAGCGGGTCTCTTTATGCGAAGTATTTTTTAACTGCGTCCGAGTTAACAGGGGATGGGAAGTCTTCTCCATCCATAGTGGTGAGCATCAGTGCCCCTCCTGAGAAAACTCTCTTCACTATGAATGGTCCTTCGTAGTTTGGGGTCCACTTGCCCCTGTTATCTGAACCTGGAGGAACGATCCTCTTCAATACAAGCTCTCCCACTCGATACTCTCGAGTACGTACTCGTTGATCGAATGCCCGCTTCATTCTCCTCTGATAAAGCTGACCATGACAGATAGCCGCTAATCTCTTTTCCTCAATTAGACATAGCTGATTGTAACGAGCACGCACCCATTCAGCCTCATCCAGCTTGACATCCATCATCACGCGCAGTGAAGGAATCTCTACTTCAACAGGCAGGACTGCTTCCATGCCATACACTAGAGAGAAGGGAGTTGCCCCTGTTGACGTCCTGACCGACGTTCGGTACCCATGCAAAGCAAACGGTAACATCTCATGCCAATCCTTGTAGGTGACAACCATTTTCTGCACAATCTTCTTGATATTCTTGTTAGCTGCTTCTACCGCACCATTCATCTTTGGTCGGTAAGGAGAAGAATTGTGATGCTGTATTTTGAAGTCCCGACATAAGTCTGCCATCATCTTGTTGTTGAGATTAGAACCATTATCAGTAATGATCCTTTCGGGTACTCCATATCTGCATATGATATCTCTTTTCAGAAATCTTGCCACTACTTGACGAGTGACATTGGCATAAGACGCTGCTTCTACCCACTTGGTAAAGTAATCAATCGCGACCAGGATGAAACGATGACCGTTCGAAGCAGTCGGTTCAATCTTCCCGATCATGTCAATGCCCCACATAGAGAAAGGCCAAGGAGATGACATGACGTTGAGCGGATTTGGAGGAACATGCACTTTATCTGCATATATTTGGCACTTGTGGCATTTTCGAGCGAATGAACAACAGTCTGCATCCATTGTCATCCAGTAATACCCTGATCTCAGCAGTTTCTTTGCCATAGCATGCCCTCCTGCATGGGTACCAAAAGATCCTTCATGGACTTCCTGCATCAACAGGCTTGCTTCGTGTCTATCCACGCATCTGAGCAAGACCATGTCGAAGTTCCTCTTGTACAAAACCCCGTCTGTGTTCAAGAAGAAGCTAGCAGCAAGTCGTCTCAAGGTCTTCTTGTCTTTGGAAGATGCCCCTGTTGGGTATTCTTGCTTCTCCAGGAACAACTTGATATCAAAATACCAAGGTTTCTCGTCAGACACGGCGTCTACGGAGAAAGCATAAGCCGGAGAGTCAAGCCTGGAGATGTCAATTCTGGGCACAAAGTTCCAACATAGGACTTTAATCGACGAAGAGAGAGTGGCCAAAGCATCGGCAAATTGATTTTCGTCCCGTGGTATGTATTTGAGCTCAACTGTCGTGAAGAATGTCAACAGTTTTCTAGCATAATCCCTGTACGGAACTAGATGCTCTTGATGTGTATACCACTTGCCGGTAATTTGGTTAATGACGAGGGCTGAATCTCCGAATATGTCGAGGTTCTTAATCCGAAGATCAATTGCCTCCTCTATTCCCATTATACACGCCTCGTATTCCGCTTCATTGTTGGTGCAGCCAAAAGTAATTTTGGCAGCGAAGGGTAAATGAACACCTTCAGGAGTAATGAGTACGGCACCAACTCCACGACCATTGATATTGACAGCCCCATCAAACATCAACTTCCATTTGGATTCAGGGTCAGGCCCCTCCTCCGGAAGTGGTTCCTCATAATCGTTTGTTCTGAGGTACATGATGTCCTCATCAGGGAAATCAAATCTCATCGGCTGATAGTCATCCTCAAGAGGTTGCTGAGCAAGGTATTCCGACAATACACTTCCTTTGATGGCTTTCTGAGAAGTGTACTGGATGTCGTATTCAGTTAAAATCATCTGCCATCTAGCAACCCTTCCGGTCAATGCTGGTTTCTCAAAGATGTACTTGACAGGATCCATCTTGGAAATGAGAAGTGTAGTATGGGTCAACATGTACTGCCTCAGTCGGCGAGCAGCCCATACCAAAGCGCAGCAAGTTTTCTCGAGCAGTGAGTATCGGGATTCACAGTCGGTAAACTTTTTGCTAAGGTAATAAATGGCGTACTCTTTTCGACCAGACTCGTCATGTTGGCCAAGCACACACCCCATCGACCCTTCTAGCACGGTCAAGTACATGATTAACGGTCTCCCCTCCACTGGAGGCATCAGAATTGGAGGCTCCTGCAAATATTCCTTTATTTTATCGAAAGCTCTTTGGCAATCATCATTCCACCTGACTGTTTGCTCTTTTCTTAGCAGTTTGAATATCGGTTCGCACGTGGCAGTTAGGTGAGATATGAACCGAGAAATGTAGTTCAATCTACCTAAGAACCCGCGCACTTCTTTTTCTGTCTTTGGTGCAGGCATATCTTGAATAGCTTTCACTTTAGCAGGATCTACCTCAATTCCTCTTTGACTTACAATGAAACCCAGCAATTTTCCAGAACGCACTCCGAAAGTGCACTTGTTCGGATTCAACCTCAACTTGTACTTGATCAATCTATCAAACAACTTCTTCAAATTAACCAAATGCTCCTCTTCGTCTTTGGACTTTGCAATCATATCGTCCACATAACATTCGATCTCCTTGTGGATCATGTCATGGAACAACGTGACCATTGCCCGTTGATAAGTTGCCCCTGCGTTCTTCAGACCGAAGGGCATGACCTTATAGCAGAACGTTCCCCACGGGGTAATGAACGTTGTCTTCTCCATGTCTTCCGGCGCCATTTTTATCTGATTATAACCGGAGAATCCATCCATGAAGGAGAATACTGAGAATTGAGCAGTACTGTCGACCAACACGTCAATGTGTGGCAACGGAAAATCATCCTTTGGGCTTGCTCTGTTCAAATCTCGATAGTCAACGCACATCCGGACCTTGCCGTCCTTTTTAGGCACTGGTACGATGTTAGCTACCCAAGGGGGGTAACTAGTCACGGCAAGGAACCCGGCATCCCACTGCTTCTGTACCTCCTCTTTAATCTTCATCGCCATCTCCGGGCGAGTTCTTCTCAATTTTTGCTTTACAGGAGGACAGTCTTCTCTCAGGGGTAGCTTATGCATCACGATGTCGGTATCCAACCCTGGCATATCTTGATATGACCAAGCAAAGATATCCACATACTCTCTCAACATACTGATCAGTTCTTGTTTGACGTCGGCCTGCAGATTGGCTCCTATCTTGATTTCTTTCTTTGCATCTTCACTGCCAATGTTGATGGTCTCAATCTCCTCTTGATGAGGCTGAATAACTCGTTCCTCTTGTTTCAACAATCTGACCAACTCTTCAGGTAGGTCACAATCTTCCTCAACCCCTTCATCAGCTTGGTAGACTGGATTATCAAAGTCATGCATAGTCATAGCAGGAACGTTATCCGTGGAATCCGGATGATCAATACTGCACAAATGATGTGCTTATTCAGAATCTGCTTATTTTGAAAAGAGACGCTAACACAAAGCAAAAAAATGAAAAAAACACATTGCCATTTTTATATTGTTTTTTTGTGAAAAAGTTTAAAAACAAAGAAAGAGAGCACAATTTGTCTGAAAATGTCCTTTTATTTCATGGCAAAAATAACGATGCAATACAAAACATGGTGGCCCAGTACAATGGATCCAAACATCTTGGGCAGAATGCTGGATTTGACAATGCAGTATGCTAATAAAAGGAAACAAAACAATTACTTTGAGAGCCAGGTGACTTGAACAATGTCCTCAGCAGACCAATTTCCTAGCTCCTCGCCGGGTGCACACGGGCGGATCCAATTGTTGTCCCAGTCTTTGCCACTATCCCCGTCTTGGCTTGTCGTACAGATTTGATCGCGGTCAAGCAACCCAGCACTTGTGAATGAGATAGCTTTACCATTCTGAATAGACCCCCCAGGTTGATACCCTAAGCCAAATTTATCACCCTTCTTTTCCACCTCCAGTAGCTTGCCCCAGCCCTGGGCATTGCCTGATTGGACGGCCTCTTTTGCTTCCCGGTAGGAATGAATTGACGTGCCTTCGTTGTTTTTCTTCACCGGAGTCAAGATACTGACATCTGCTTCAAAAGCTTGGCACAAAGTCTCGTGAATTTCTCCGTCCATTTCTACATATTTAAATGTCGACAAATGGCTGACGAATATATCTTCTTCCCCGCAAACTGTGATGACCTGGCCATCCACCACATATTTAAGCTTTTGGTGCAGGGTTGAGGTGACGGCTCCAGCTGCGTGTATCCACGGTCTGCCCAACAAGCAACTATACGCAGGCTGGATATCCATGACATAGAAGACACTCTTGAAGACTTGAGAGCCTACCTTGACAGGCAACTCAACCTCTCCGAAAACTGATCTTCTTGAACCATCGAAAGCTTTAACCACCAAATCACTCGGCGTTAGGACAATCCCATCAATGTTAAGCTTCATCAACGCCTTCTTCGGGAGCACATTCAAAGAAGAGCCTGTGTCTACAAGGACATGAGACAACACAGCGCCCTTGCATTCCATCGTGATATGCAGTGCTTTGTTGTGATTCCTTCCCTCCGAGGTGAGATCTCGGTCAGTGAAGCCTAAGCCATGGCTAGCATTAACACTTCCAACAACAGCTTCGAGTTGATTAACAGTGATTTCTTGAGGAACATAGGCCATTTGAAGTACTCTCAGCAAGGCTTCTCGGTGCGCGGGAGAGCACATCAACAGTGACAAAATAGAAATCTTTGAAGGCGTCTGGTTCAGTTGGTCAACTACCTTGTAGTCACTCCTTTTGATGATCTTCATAAACTCCTCTACCTCCTTTTCAAACGTCCCCTGCCCAGCCACAGGAGTATCTAACTCATCATTCGCAGTCTGCTTTCCTTTGTCTTTGGACGAAGCTTCGGCCTCAAGATCCTTTCTCAGTGCAGGGGGAGCAAACAAACGACCACTTCGAGTAAAACCTCCAACACCTCCCACATTTTCAATGGTCGGGTCAGCAACAGGTCTACTTTCCATCTTCTGTCCCGCCACATAGACATCGGAACCATAATGCCACGGAATGGCTCTATCATCATTATACGGCATTGGCCCAGGTACAATTATAGTCACAGGACTAATCTGAGGAGTGTAAACAGTAATTGGCTCTTGTCTGACGGGCATGTCAGCTTCATTGTAGAAGATAGTAATGGTTGACACATCATCAGCCTTTTCATTACTAATCTTGCTAAATTGTAGGGACCCAACATCAATCAACTCTTGCAAACCCGTCTTCAATTTCTCGCAGCCATTCGCAACACTTATACAGTCTTCACAATCGAGAGAACAACCAGGAAACACTTGACCTTTCAATAGTCTCTCTTTCACCACCTTCAACGGCGTCTTGACTTCATCGATTCTCAATACCAAACTCAACTTGTCATCACGCTCAACAGCATTAACTCTTGCCCCTCCATGATTAGGTATAGGGTTCGAGTTGATATTCGGTGGTGGCGCAAAGTTGATTGCCTTTGAATCCACGAGATCTTGAACTTTGTGATGTAGCGCCCTGCACTTCTCGGTTGAGTGCCCGGGTGCCCCTGAATGAAAAGCGCATCGCGCGTTGACGTCATAACCAGCTGGAAGCTCTCCAGGAGGTGGTGGTGCCAAAGTCCTTAATTGAATAAGGTTCAAGTCTAGTAGTCTCGGCAACAAGGCAGCATATGTCATCGGAATAGCTTCAATCACCCTGTTAGCAGGACGAGTCTGCCTCGGCTGATAAGGTCTTTGCTGGTAGTTGGCTCTAGGTTGTTGTTGTTGTTGAGGTGGAGGTGGCATCTGTTGTACGGGAGCTGCAGGAATAGTGACAGCAGCCACATGTTCATAAGGTCTTCTGTAACCACGGCCCTGGCTTCGGCCGAATACAGCATTGGTCTCTCCTTCTCGCCTTCTTGGAGGTCCGCTAAAAGCTTTCCTCGCTCCATTTGAGCTACTAGCACCTGGGTCTTGTATCTTCCCCATTTTCAACAGCGTTTCGACCCTTTCTCCCGCAATGACAATATCGTTGAACTTTGTAGCAGAACTTGATGCCAATCTCTCAAGAAATACCCCCTGGAGGGTACCCATAAACATATCGGCCATCTCATTCTCTAACAAGGGTGGCTGCACCCTAGCAGCTAGCTGACGCCACCTCTGGGCGTATTCTTTAAAGCCTTCTTTTGCTGTCTGAGCCATATGTTGCAACTGGGTGCGATTCGGAGCCATATCCATGTTGTACTGGTACTGCTTCACGAAGGCCTCAGCGAGATCCTTCCAGCTCTTAACATTGACCCTGCTGAGCTTCATGTACCACTCAAGGGAAGCTCCCACCAAGCTGTCCTGAAAGTAATACATCCATAGCTTTTCATCGTCTGTATGCGCGGCAATTCTCCCCACATATGATTGCAGATGGGTCTTTGGGCAAGCAGTGCCATTATACTTCTCGAAAGTAGGAACTTTGAATTTGTACGGGATTCTGACTCCCGGAACCAAACCCAAGTCTGTTATATCGAATCCCAAAGAACTCTGGGACTGAATAGCCTTGATTTGCTCGGCCATCTCTTCGAATCTCTTATTCATTTCGACCCCTTGACCCTCGGTCTCATCAAGTAAAGTGAACTGGTCCTCCTGGTGGTCCACATGAATGTTATGCATCCCGTCATTGACCACGGTCGCCCCTGGTTGTATAACATGAGGTCCACCCTGACGTGCGCCCGCACCGGTATGATTACCAACATTTGCAGCAGCAGCAGCGTTTCTGTTCTGATTCTCAACCAACTCTCGCAGCCGTTCTTGATTCTGCCCCATGCCGGTCATTAACGTCATGAAATTATCCATTCTCTGTCTTAGGTCTGCCAAATCTGCCTGCATTTGATCCATGGCTCTCTCTCTGTTAACCTTGGTTGGGTACCTGTGTACTGTTGGCTGCCCCCGAGCTTTTCGAGGAGCTATAGTGCCTGAAACACAAAATACGTTAGTAACCGAGACACTACCTGCAAAACAACAAACAGGTTATATGGATGCAATGCAGTTGTTTATGTTTCCAAACACAAGTCACTTATGCCCCGGCTCCGGTATTTAGCAAAGAAAACCAAATGGGTACTGATCCTCGACTTTCAGAAACCTTTGCGGGAAACCACATTCAAACCATAATAGCAAGCAAACCAAGAAATAGTGAGAAACATCTTAACATAGATCAGCCCATCAGGCACAATAAAAACAGAATACCTCATAGAGTACGAGTTCTTACAGAGTATAAACAAACAACTAGGACTCCTACAACATGCCCGTAGGTAATCCAAATACAAAGAAAACAAACTAAGAAGCATAACCGCCGCCTGAGGATCCTGAAACTCCATCATCAGACCTGACCTTCTTGACTCCTGCCATCAACTTGAGGTCTTCAATCTCTTTGAGTGCTTCTTCGAGGGCTTGTTGACTGTCTGCAAGCTGTTGGGTCTTCTCTCTGCGAATCTTGTGGGCCTGCTCCACCTCTTCTTTCTTGTAAGCCATCTGAGTCTCAAAGAACTCCTCTTTTTCCTTATATTGCTTCAACTCTTGCTCTCTTTGTCCCTTCAACCAGACAATAGACTGTCGAGCATCTCTAAGGGTCTTTGACTTCTTCTTGCGCTCAACTTCTCTTTGGGCTTCCATCATCCCCAACCTGCGGAAATGCGCTTCTTTTCCTGCAAAGTCTTTCTCCTTAGCCTCCAAAGTCATCTGTATCTTCAGCAACTTCTCCTCAGCTTCCTTCTTGGCCCTGTTAGCTTGGTAATACAAGCTTACCATCTCGGTATTTTCAACTCTAACTGCATGTAACTGGGCTTCTAACTTCTCGAATTCCTCTAAAGGCACAGTATCAATGGACTCAGCAACTGGTGCTGAAAATGGTAACAAAACTCTTCTGGCTCTGTCTTTCAACCAAGCTTCGTACCCTGGGAACGTCTGATTGTTGCACTTCCCGAAACTAGCTATTCCTTCTCCTTTGATGCTTTTCCAAGCCCCCGCAACCTTTCTCACTAAGGGCATATTATCTTTCACGGAAAAGTAGAAAATGGGGGTCAGCTTCAAATCTTCAGGCACATCTCTCAAAGCGTATCCTAATTGTCTTCTTAACAAGATTGGATTGTAATTAATCCCTCCAGTTATTCCCAACAAAGGCACACTATGATAACTTCCGCAGCTGGTAATGAAACGTGCACCTTGCAGCCTCTGAGTGAACCACCTAACATCCTTGGCAAGCAACTTTTCCAGCTTCTGAGCCCATATCAGACTATGGTCACTAAACACTCCCGTACTAGGCAAATGCCTCATGAACCACATGTGAAATAATGGAGCACAGCAACGAACCAAACCTCCCCTCTTCTTTTCAGTCTTGTAATGAACCGAGTAATACAAATCCCCGAGTAAGGTAGGCACAGGATTCTTCAGCAAAAAGAGATGTATGGCGTTTATATCTATGAACTTCTCCATATCAGCAAACAAAATGGTGCCATAGATAGAAAGAGCCAAGATAGCACAGACCGCATCCCATTCTTCTTCAACAGCCAATTCTTCCGCCTTCTTTACCAGAACCTCCAAAGAAAACCCAGACACACCTCCTTTGATAATGGTCAAAGACTTCACAGTAGAAGGACTCAAATAAAGAGCCTTAGCAATAGCCTCCGGTGCTGGTCTACTCATCTCAGAGTTGAAAGGAACCTGATCTTGAACTGGCACACCCAGGATCAAAGCATACTCCTCCAGCATAGGGCCCAACTGGAAATCAGGAAAGGTGAAGCAACGGAGCTGAGGATCATAATACTGAAGCAATGTATGAATGGCACTCCTCTCTGAAGGATTTAGCTCTATCACCACATCAAGAATACTCCCATAAGCTTTTCTGAATCTCTCTACCTGGTTGGGCGTAATCAGCTTTACCATCTTCTTCAGCAAACCAATCTTGACATCAAAGAACTTGAAGTGAATATTCTGCTTGCGAGGATCTTCCATCTTTGAAGAGAATACCGGAACCGGAAGCAGAAATATGAACCTGTGAATGAAAACAAAACAATGATTAATGATGCAATGATGCAATGCAGATGCAAATGCAAAGGCAAATGGTCATCTGAGACTGTCTGGAATCTGGCCACTGACAAGATCCCTCTGACAAACCAAAAGTTCACTGAGTCACCCTCTCTGATAACCACAACCCTCTGAAGAAAATCTCAGGACCATAGTATCACGAATACCAGAACCAGAAAACCAGAACTCCGGAACCAAAGTAACTGCATCATAACATGAACTGCACTGATAACAAGGGTATGATGAGGTCAAGTGTTCCTGCAAACCTGTAAACCCATCCCAAATCTCACGGGTGTGCTCCGGGTCAAACATCACGGACTCTCAAAGCCGAATAGCAATAATACTTTCACCATTTCCGAGAAGTGGCTCATGACCAAGTCAGGGAATCGGTTAGGCATTATATACTACGCAGGGAGGCCTCAGCTGAGTCCGGGAAAAACAAGCATCCCTTACAGGTTCCCAGCTTCAAGCGCTGAAATCGAGAAACAATAGTACATTCAGCCCGTAGGATACAGTACTAATGCCATACGACCAGATGCTTTGACTGAGTTCCTATAAGAGAACCAGGCCATCCTATGCGAGTTCCCAGTGGACCCTCGGGTGCGAATGGGTTTGCCACAAAATGTGGTCTGCCACTGTCACCACCGGAGAGGGTCGTTTCCACAAAGGTTCTCAATGATCGGTCCCCAGATGCACATAACCATCAAGGTCCTATCCCGAAGTGGAGGAAATCCCCACACAAGATATTTCCAAGACAGTCGCAATCTGGGCGTGAAACACATCGCCACTCATCATGCCACATGCGAGTACAATATGTCCACTCTAATCCTAGGGTGCACTCAAGCCGGGTACTTGGCTTATCTCTCAGAAACAGTATCACCCATCCCACCAAACAGAAAACCAGTCCAGACAGTCCAGTATGATATAAATGATGCGGAAAATAAATACTGAAGACTGTAAATAAAGCTGTAAATAAAGCTGTAAATAAACAACAATACAGTACAACAAGCCACATCAAGCAAACATCACCCAATGAAACAGCAACACACAAACGCTAGGAGAGACTCACAGGGGAACCAGAGATTCTGGGTTCGATCCCCAGCAGAGTCGCCAGCTGTCGCTCCCGGGATTTTCATCCTAGTACAAACGCGAAAGTGGCGCGGAAAAAAGGTAGAGTCGCCAGCCATGCATTTTTATCCCGAAGAAAGGGAATGGTAATGCTGCACAAACCAGAAGAAATAAAGAGGAAGGACACGGGTCCTGCGAACCAAAGAGACTGGGTTCGGGAGTCGGTTACGACCTGGGAAGGTATTAGCACCCAGATCGTCCGTCGTACCCGACGGGATCCACGCTTGCAAAAGAAACTGTTTCAAAAGGTGAGGGTATGAAAGCTGCAGCAAAAGAAATGAAAATGAAAAGAAACTGGAACTGGAAAAGAACTGAATAAGAAAGCAAAAGGAAAAATGTAGGGAAAAATAAAGATTGTGCTCGAACGGGCCCTACCCCGCTGCCTACGTACCTCATCAGGATAATGAGGATCAGAGACGCCGTAGTTCCCCTAACTAGGGGTAACAAGGAAATTGCTTGTGAATTAAGGCTTGAACTGCCTATGCCATTGCTCAGGTGTTGCAGACTCGGACGACGAGTGCGTAACCGTCTTGCAAACTGACAAGTAGGAGCAAGTTCGCGTACGGAGCTAAGGAGATGAGAAAAGAATTCCCGAAGGAAAGACGTTTATTGTTTGTTTGGTGTTTTTTAGAAGCTTTTATGAGTGAAAGTTTGCATAGGTAAGTGTACCCAAGTCTTACTCAATGGGATGTGTACATCTCACATCATCCCGAAATGGAATGCGCAAGAGACACACCTATCTATGGAGGAAATCCCCAAAGCTAGTCCCACAAGTGAAGGCTCAAGCACACTAACCTATTATCATTATTAAGTGTTTTTGTGGTTTTGATTAGGAAGTGTTTTTTAGCTTTTCTTTGTGAGGTACTCATGTTAAGACCTATCCACCACGAGTGATGACTCACACCTCGCCCCGAAATGGAACGCATGTGAGCATCTCATAGCAAAGTCTCATGTCACATGAAAGTACTCAACCTTTATTAAATGAATTAGAATTAAGTTTGAAGATGAGAAGAGAGAGCACCAAAGGATCTTAAAGGAAAAATTCTAAAGGGGGACTAAAATAATCCTAAGTATTCACATGCATGGAAGTCCTAAGAGTTAGTGAGGTTTCTACCCTAATGAAAGAAAAAGAAGAAGATAGAAGAAGGGATGAGAAAGGCCTAAGCCCAACAACAAAGGGTTAGTAACATAAACATAAGAGGAAGATGAGAATTGGAGATGTGGAACTCACTTCCCACATCTCTCACTTACCATAGCCCCTGCAAGGTTAGTATGTACAAAAAAAATCCAGCAAAGTGACCAACACAATCATGGAATTAGTCATGCTCAAAGGTTCTTGTGAACAAGAATCAAACATCATGCCAAACATTGCAAGTACACGACTTACGCGTCGAAAACATGAAAGCATACATCAACCAGCAAGCAAATCACCCTAAAATCTCATGTTTAATGATCATGCAATGATCCATGGCAATTAGAACAAGCAAAGGGATCAAACAAGCTCAAAACAACACTAAAAAACCATTCTGCTTCAGTGTTAACCGGTTAACCATATGCGTTAACCGGTTAACCAGCTCAAACCTGCACAAAATACGCACAAAACAGGGGCGTTAACCGGTTAACCATATACGTTAACCGGTTAACACTGATAAAACAGCAACAAATCCTGCAGAAAACAGCATCTCAAAACAGCTTATTCAAATAAGCTTGCACCAGACCAGCAATCAATTACACATGGAAAATTAGATCAATTCACATTAATCCATATCATTAAGCTCATGAACAATAACATTCGGATCCGGATACAAATCAAACAATCAATTCATGCAACACAATCAAATACACAAACACATGGTGGATCTAAAGCACAAGCATGCAAATAAGCTAAAAACAGAGCTAGATCTGAAATTAACCAACCTACAAAGCTGAGGTATGCTTTGGTAATTGTTGATTGAGCTGAAAACAGTAGATCTCGCGCAAAACTTTAAAGATCCGATGCTAAGCTCCACACTCCATGCAAAATAAATGCAAGAACAAGCTCTTGATGCAAAATTTTGGATCCAAAAGCACTTCTAGATCTCAAACCAGATCTGAATCTCCAATAAAACCAGCAAAGAGATGCAAAGAAGCTATGAAAGGAGGTTTAGTTCCAAGATCTACACACCTCAAGGCAAGGTTGTGTGATCTTCAAAGAGGAACTTTGAGTGATTTGGAAAATTGGGAGAGAAAAGTGAGAGAATTGTGAGTGAGAGGAATGAAAATTCAGAAATGAGAGTGAAAAATGAGTGAGAGCCCCTTTGGTTTGGAAGGAAATGGAATAAATATGATTTAGGTTTGGGGCCCAAAATTTTGGTTTGGGATCCAAAAATATGGTTTGGGATTAGCTTAGAAAGTGATTTGGATTTAGGGTAGGAATGAGGCTTGGATAAATGCTCTAGATCCTTCTCTCAAATTCAAATTTAATTCAAATGAATAAAAAACAGAAAATTGGAAAATGAAGCCAAAACACACATGCTGAAATTGCTGCTGGAAATTCAAATTTCGCAGCTGTTAACCGGTTAACCATATGCGTTAACCGGTTAACGCATGAAAAATTTGAATTTCCCTCCCTTTGGTGGGAACCTTCAAAAAATAGACCTGCACCAACCGTTTCAAGCAAATTTTGATCCATCTTCTCTTTCTAGGGCTCTGAACATGATACCAGGCTTGTGCAAAATGATCCTGTGAGATTCTTGCCAGATCACCATGCTCTTGATTTTGACTTGCAGATTCAGATTTTCCCAGATGACCGGTCATATGCCTTATGCTAGAACATGCGAGTGTTATGCTTTATTTTTCTATGCAAAATGATAAGGATATGGTATGCTCATGATGATTATGATATGATAACGATGCTAAACAAGAAGAGGGCAAATTTGGGGTGTTACACTCATCAGAAGTCTCACGGAGCATCCGGCTGATCCTGTGACCGAAGCACTTCTCAAGGAAGTTCGTGAGGATGAGTTTGGCCTTGGAGTTTGATCATTTGCTTGTTGTTGTTCCTTTTCCATGTACTTTTGCTTTTTGTGATGTATTTTGGCCCCTTTGAGGGTTTGTGTTGTAAAATGAACAAATTGTATTATTTCACCTTTGTAATATATTTGTGTTGGTTTCTATCTGGGTTCACATCAAAAGCAACTTCAACAGCATCATCTTCAAGGGTCTGGAAGGGTCAAAACTGAAAACCAAACCGGATACCTTGATAGCAAATAAGCATAACTGCATTGCATGCTAACCCTTTTGTTTGTTTTGTAGGTTTTTGTTTTGTTGTTGCTAACCTCTGTTGGGATATTCAGGAATTATTGCTCGCCGCCGGGTTTTCCCCCTCAACAGGCCTCACAGGTACCCAACTAGAAACAACCTTCCGGGAATTCAGATGGATCAGATGCAGCAGGACCTTACGGAGGTCAGAAACCAGATGGCCAACGAAAGGTTGGAGATGAGAACCCAGATAACACAGTTCATGGAAGTGATGAACAACTTAGCTCAAAGCCAGGAGAGGCTCAGGACTTTGGTAGAAGGGAGGAATCAAGAGGAGCCCCATGTGGGGACTGCAGGCACAAGTAACAATGAACGGGTGCAACCACATGTTAACCCCCCTGTGTTTGGTCCACATCTACATCCTGAGGTTAATATTCCCGCAAACATTCAAGGAACAGCCACTGCAGCCAGAGTACTTCAAGAAGATCCTCAGGAGGACCAGTATACAATGATGGGTGCTGGAGAGGAAACTTATGATAGACGATTGGAAGAAATAGCTGAGAAGTTGAGGTCCTTAGAGTCTCAAAACTCTTTGGGGTTCGACGTCATGGACATGGGTTTGGTAGAAGGGGTCAGGATCCCCCATAAGTTCAAGCCTCCTTGCTTCGAAAAGTATAATGGGACTTCATGCCCCCGGACTCATTTGCAATCATTTCTGGGAAGGCTGAAGGCCTATACAATGGATGAGAAATTGTGGATGTTCTATTTTGAAGATAGCTTGACTGGAGCTTCGAGGGAGTGGTATTCCCATCTGACAAGAGCAACAATTAGATGCTGGAAGGACCTGGCAGAGGCCTTCATCAGACAGTATCAGTATAATCTAGACATGGCACCCAACAGGACTCTCCTAATGGGAATGTCACAGTCTTCAAGGGAGAGCTTCAGAGAATATGCTCAGAGATGGAGACAATTGGCTGCTGCCGTTCAACCCCCAATGTCTGAGAGAGAAATGGCAGACATGTTTATGAATACTCTTCAGGGAACGTATATTGATAGGTTAGCTGCTTTCTCTTCCACCAGCTTCGCAGATGTTGTCATAGCTGGGGAGAGAATTGAAAGCCTGTTAAAAATGGGAAAGATCTCAGATAACGGTGCAAGCTCGTCCAGTAGTACAAGAAAGCCTTTTGCAGGCCCGAGAAGAACTGGCGAGACCAATGCCATTCACACCAACAGGGGTAGGCCCCAATATGCTCAGAGGTCAATAGCAGCAGTCACTATCCCTGCTCCAGCTCATCCTCAGCCAATCTATCAACCTCCGCAACAAAACTTCCAACAACAACCTCAGTATCTGCAGAATCAGTATCCTCCAAGGAACTACAACAACAACAACTCCAACAACAACAATCAACAGAGGCCATTCCAACAGAGGCCATCTCAAGCTAACAGAGTGATCGACCCGATCCCAATGCCGTATGCTGCCTTGCTGCCACAACTTCTGAAACTCAACCTGGTTGAGCTAAGAACGTTGGCGCCTCCGGATCCCAACAGTCTACCAAGGAACTATGACTCCAATGCTAGGTGTGCTTTCCACTCGAACGCACCTGGTCACAGTACAGAAAAATGCAGGGCTCTGCATATGAAGGTACAAGACTTGGTAGACTCCAAGGCTCTGAACTTTGCACCTCCGCCCAACGTCAATAAAAACCCTATGCCAAACCACGGTGGTCCCCGAATTAATGCTATTGAAGAAGACCAACCGTCTTATTTAATAACTAGTGTGGATCAGATCAGGACACCATTGGTGGAAATCAAAGCTCAACTCCGTGAAAACCAAATATTTCCGGGGTGTGAACTAGGGTGCCCATACTGCAATATTTCATGGAATGGGTGTGAAGATTTAAGGAATGGCATTAACAGCCTTATTCAGAGTGGCCTGCTACAGATCACTACATCATTTCCGACAAATCCGACAACTTCATCAACAACGGTTTCAGAACCTCCTACAACTGCAGCAACTAATGTTCCCGACAATTCACCAGCAACATCAACAAGTACTTCACCTGTCCTCCCAAATGATCAGTTTTCAACAGTTTCTCCTGCTACAACTTCAGCTTCATTCCATTTCGACTCTCCATCAGCAACAACAACAGTCCTTCCAACAGTACCTCCTACAACTCCAGCAATCAATCATGAAGATGTCTCCACCGTCACCATATTCTACGATCCTGAAAATAACTCCGCTTACCATTCAGAAGGTGCTGCTCCCACCCGAGCACCAGTTACAATCTTTTATGATCCACAAACAATTACAGTCCCTTCAGCAGCAGCAATCAGTCCAGTCACTGTCACGGTGCCTGGACCAGTACCATATGAAAGCAATAGGGCCATCCCTTGGCACTATGGCTCTGACGTGTACTGTGAAGGGAAAAGAATCACTCTTGAAACATCAGCACCTGCACCACAAGTAGATAATGTGGGGGGAGGCGGAGGCTTCACTCGAAGCGGACGTCTCTTTGCTCCACCAATTCAAAGACCTACTGCCGAAGCAGAAGCTGCTGCCAAGGCAAAAGGAAAAGGCCCGGTGCAGGAAGATCCAGCTGCCAAAGAAGCCCTGAAGACTCCATTTGATCAGGAAGTTGATGAGTTTATGCGGATCATCAAAAAGAGTGATTATAAAATTGTGGATCAACTTCACCAGACACCATCCAAAATCTCCATCCTCTCACTGCTTATGTGCTCCGAAGCCCATCGGAATGCACTACTTAAAGTCCTGCACGCAGCTTACGTGCCGGAGGAGATTACTGTCAACCAATTGGAAACCGTGGTTGGAAATGTTACTGCTAGCAATGGGCTAGGGTTTACCAATTCTGACTTGACAGCGGATGGTTGCAACCACAACAAAGCCTTGCACATAACCCTGGAATGCAAAGGAGCTGTCCTTTCTCATGTGCTGGTGGACACAGGTTCTTCCCTGAATGTCCTACCAAAGAAGGCTCTGGTGAAGTTAGAATATGATGGATTGGCATTGAGACCCAGCAACCTGGTAGTAAGAGCCTTTGATGGTTCTAAGAGATCGGTTCTGGGAGAGATTGAGCTGCCTGTGACAATTGGCCCACAGACTTTTAAAACTATCTTTTATGTGATGGACATTCAGCCCGCCTACAGCTGTTTGTTGGGTAGACCCTGGATTCACGCCGCTGGCGCAATAACGTCTACCCTTCACCAAAAGTTAAAATTTGAGTGGGAAGGTCAAGTTGTCACAATCTGTGGAGAAGAGGATATTTTCGTTAGCCATCTGGCTACCTACAAGTACATTGAGATGGATGGAGAGATCCATGAAACAATGAGCCAAGGTTTTGAGGCCTTGAATGTCAATGAAGCATCTGCTGTATCTGGTATCTCCATGTCATCTTACCAACAAGCCCGGAAGGTTGTTGAAGAAGGAACTGCCCTAGGCTGGGGCAAGGTCTTAGCTGTGGGGGAAAAGAAGGACAAATTTGGGTTGGGTTACAGACCAACTCAACATCAAGCAAAGGCTGCTGCAGAGCCTGGTTTTGTCAGTGGGGGGATGCTTACCCCCGATGCTATCAACTGTCTGGAAGACGAGCTGGAAGAGGAGCGCAATCTGGAGAATTGGATTCGTCCGAAGATCCCGGGGAGCAGTGTCTCGAACTGGTCTTCCCAGGAAATTATAAGAGTTACTCATGCAGAGTAATTATTATTTCCTGTATTTTTATAGCATGCATCCAAGTCTTGCATCTTGCCCAAGATGACAAGACTCATTTTGTAACCAGGGCCATCTGTACTTTTGTGCAAACAAGATTAAATTAATGAAATATCAGACATCTTTTTGCAAACGAGTCTTTTTCTTTTCTGCTCACTGTTTTTCCATTTTTCTTTTTGTACAAAAATAAATGGCGGTGTTTTCAAAATGATAACTTCATTTCACTTTTAGTAAAGCAAGATTAAAATCAATCACTAAAACGAACAACTTAACCCTTGCAGAGAGTGCCTTCCTGACTGCACCGACAACAGCACGGCTATGACATCGTATGACTTTGACAATCCGATCAATCAAGCTGATGAAGGGGTTGATGAAGAATATGAGCTTCCTGAAGAGCTAGCCAGGTTGTTGAGACAAGAGGAAAAGGTCATTACTCCTCACCAGGAGGAGATTGAAGTGATTAATCTTGGTACTGACGAAGACGTGAAAGAAGTTAAAATCGGGGCCTGCCTGCAAGACTCAGTGAAGAGACAACTGATAGATCTGCTTCAAGAGTATGTTGATGTGTTTGCTTGGTCGTATCAAGATATGCCAGGGTTGGATACCGACATTGTTGTGCACAAGCTGCCTTTGAGGGAAGAATGCCCACCAGTTAAGCAGAAGTTGCGCCGAACTCGCCCAGACATGGCTATGAAAATCAAGGAAGAGGTACAAAAGCAATGGGACGCCGGTTTCCTTGCTGTAACTAGCTACCCGCCGTGGGTTGCTAATATAGTACCTGTGCCTAAGAAGGATGGCAAAGTAAGAATGTGTGTTGACTACCGGGATCTGAACAGAGCCAGCCCGAAGGATGATTTCCCATTACCTCACATTGATGTATTGGTGGATAACACGGCTCAGTTCTCGGTATTCTCCTTCATGGATGGATTTTCAGGATATAATCAGATCAAGATGTCACCTGAAGACATGGAGAAGACAAAATTCATCACACCCTGGGGTACGTTCTGCTACAAAGTGATGCCATTCGGACTGAAGAATGCTGGTGCCACATATCAACGGGCTATGGTGACATTATTCCATGATATGATCCATAAGGAAATAGAATGTTATGTGGATGATATGATCGCCAAGTCCCTTACAGAGGAAGATCACTTGGTAAATCTACTCAAGTTATTCAAGCGTCTGAGGAAATACCAATTGAAGCTGAACCCCAACAAATGCACATTCGGGGTGCGATCCGGTAAGCTGCTGGGCTTTATTGTAAGCGAGAAAGGGATTGAGGTTGACCCTGATAAAGTCAAAGCTATTCAAGAAATGCCTGCACCGAAAACTGAAAAAGAAGTTCGAGGGTTCTTAGGTCGATTGAACTACATCTCGCGGTTCATATCTCACCTCACGGCAACCTGTGAACCCTTGTTCAAGCTGTTAAGAAAAGAACAAACGGTCAGGTGGAACGAAGATTGCCAGAAGGCTTTTGACAAGATCAAGGAGTATTTACAAGAACCTCCAATCCTTATGCCTCCAGTCGAAGGAAGACCTCTGATCATGTACTTGACAGTATTAGAAGAGTCAATGGGGTGTGTACTAGGTCAGCATGACGAGTCTGGTCGAAAAGAGTATGCAATATACTACCTAAGCAAAAACATTACCGACTGTGAACAACGTTATTCACTGCTCGAGAAAACTTGTTGTGCTTTAGCGTGGGCTGCTCGCCGACTGAGACAGTATATGTTGACCCACACTACCTTATTAATCTCAAAAATGGATCCAGTTAAGTACATTTTCGAGAAGCCAGCTCTTACCGGACGGGTTGCAAGATGGCAGATGATTCTCACAGAATACGACATACAGTACACATCTCAGAAAGCCATCAAGGGCAGTGTATTATCTGAATATCTTGCTGAGCAACCCATTGATGACTACCAGCCTATGAGGTTCGACTTCCCTGATGAAGACATCATGTTCATTAAAGCAAAAGATCACGAGGAGCCTATTCACACTGAAGGGCCTGACCCGGAAGAAGAATGGACTATGATGTTTGATGGGGCTGTTAACATGAATGGCCGTGGCGTTGGTGCAGTACTCATTACACCAAAAGGAGTTCACATGCCTTTCTCGGCAAAACTCACTTTCAACTGCACTAACAACGAAGCTGAATACGAAGCTTGCATTATGGGTCTTGAGGAAGCCATCGACCTCAGGATCAAAACATTGACCGTATTCGGAGATTCAGCTCTGGTAGTCAATCAAACCAGCGGGAAATGGTACACCCACCAAGATCATCTGATACCTTACAGGGATTATACAAGGAGGTTACTGACTTTCTTCACAACAGTCAAGCTTGAGTATATCCCTCGGGACGAGAATCAGTTTGCGGATGCTCTTGCTACCATTTCGTCCATGATCAAAGTTCGAGCTGCTAACTTTGTACCTCAGATTTCAGTGTCGAGACTTGATAGACCAGCATATGTATTCGCAGCAGATGTTGTCAAAGACGATAAGCCTTGGTTCCATGACATTAAGTGCTTCTTGGAGGACCAAACATACCCATCTGGGGCATCTTCCAATGATAAGAAGACTTTGAGAAGGCTTGCTGGTAGTTTCTTTCTGAACACTGATGGGTCTTTATACAAAAGGAACTTTGACATGGTACTCCTCAGATGTGTTGACAAGACGGAAGCAGATTTGCTGATGCATGAAGTGCACGAAGGATCTTTTGGTACCCATGCGGGAGGGCATGCCATGGCTAAGAAGTTGCTAAGATCAGGTTATTACTGGATCACAATGGATGCAGACTGTTGTGCCTATGCCAGAAAATGCCACAAATGCCAGATCTATGCAGATAAGGTGCATGTGCCTCCTAATCCTTTAAACATCATGTCTTCACCATGGCCCTTTGCTATGTGGGGCATTGATATGATTGGCAAGATTGAGCCAACTGCTTCAAATGGTCACAGATTCATCTTAGTCGCCATCGACTATTTCACCAAGTGGGTTGAAGCAGCCTCATATGCTAATGTTACAAGGCAAGTGGTAGCCAGATTTCTGAAAAGAGATATCATCTGTCGATATGGAGTGCCCGAGCGAATCATTACTGATAATGGTTCCAATTTAAACAACAAAATGATGGCAGAGCTGTGCCGGGACTTCAAAATCCAACATCACAATTCTTCTCCTTACAGGCCAAAGATGAACGGCGTTGTTGAGGCAGCAAATAAGAATATCAAGAAGATTGTGCAGAAGATGGTAGTCACATACAAAGACTGGCATGAAATGCTACCGTTTGCCTTGCATGGGTACCGCACATCAATCAGAACATCCACTGGGCAACACCGTATCAGCTCGTATATGGTATGGAGGCAGTCCTACCTGTTGAAGTTGAATTACCCTCTCTACGGGTATTAATGGATGTTAAACTGAGTGAAGCAGAATGGGTTCGGTCCCGATACGAACAACTGAGTCTGATCGAAGAGAAAAGATTGGCTGCAATCTGCCATGGGCAGTTATATCAGAAGAGAATGAAGAAAGCCTTCGATCAGAAAGTCAGGCACCGAGAGTACCAAGTGGGAGATCTTGTGCTGAAAAGAATCCTCCCTCCTCATACAGACCACAGGGGCAAATGGACTCCAAATTATGAAGGACCATTTGTTGTAAAGAAAGTTTTCTCTGGTGGAGCACTGATGCTCAGCACCATGGATGGTGAAGATTTCCCATCCCCTGTGAATTCAGATGCAGTTAAAAAATACTTCGCATAAAATGACCCGCTGGACATAAAAACAGAATGTAAGTCCAGGCAAAAATAGGGCATCCCGGCGAGTCAAAAACAGAATAAAAGACTCGGGCAAAAGTAAGGGAAAATAAATGAAAAAATGTACACCCGCTGAGTTGAAAAGCCGCATTGGACAGCTCAGGCAAAAATGGGTATCCCGATGGATTGAAAACCCGAAAGGGCGATCCATGCAAAATAAGGGAATAAGCGAACAACTGCATTCTGAATTCGTCTGTATCACCTACAACTTGGTAAGCTTCCAAAGGATCAAGCTTCAATCAGAATCAACTCTCTCCAGAAATCAAGACGAGAAGAACGCCATTGTCATACGAGTCATAGCAGGAGAGGAAGCTCCTCAAAGCGTCGTCAACACCGCCAACATTTTGTTTCTCAATTTGTAACAATCTCTTCATTCCAGGAGATATGTTCTTTGACTGTATCTTGCCAATTCAGGGCACATGAATTAATAAAATCAGATTTTTCAGTCATATCATGTTTTCACATTTATGTTTTGCAAAGAATTGTCTGATATCTCTAAAATACAATTGCATAAGTACAAATGCCTTTCTCTAAAAATAGAAACACATGCTTACAGGGAATATACTTACTCTCGAAAGTACTTAACTCTTATGACGGAATCCAGTAAGGGATACCTCGGGACCTTTTGTACGTTTCCTTACCTTTGCAGGATTGCAGGTATCCAGAACGCAACCTAGGGCATGCAGGTTACATCTCAGCAAGCTGGCTAATCAACAAAAGATATCAGCATCCAAGGTGCTCTATCCCCAGCTGAGTTGCTCCCCATTGCTTTCCCCAGCAAAGTTGCCAAATCGACATGCACTCAATCTCAGCATCGGAAATGCTATATCCCCAGCTGAGTTGCCTCTTGTTGCTCTCCCCAGCTGAGTTGCCTCTCAATTCCCCAGCCGAGTTGCCATTTCATCCTCAGCTGAGTAAAGGAATCAGGGAATCGTCTCCCCACAGAATCTTCAGCCTCTATTCAGAAGGGCAACGCACGAAGAAGTCACAACAGAGTACAGGAAGCTTCTACAAACCCCAGCTGGGTCCCATATTATGAGGATATGTCAATCAGCGACCTATATCCCCAAGCAGATGCATCATTAGATCTACCAATGATCTCATCCCCAGCTGGGATGTTCACTTCAAGCAGATCAACCCGAGATCTTCACAGCAACGGGATCCGAATCCCGGATCTGTGCCCTTTTGCATAATCATAGCATTCGCATCATATTCACCCCCCAAAGCGTAGCATTCCGTCTAATACGGAGCATTACGGCAAAAATCAAATGCATAGCATAATCATAAGTCATGTTGTGAATAGAACACTTGTGAATAATAAACTGTTCATCATCACTGTACAAAAATCCCCATCAGAGCCCCAGCGAAAGCAGCTGCCTCACAATCACAAACACCAGTATATACACCTTTTGGTACCCGTCCGTGCCATCACTCCCCAGTAAAGCCGCCTGAACATCTTTACGAACAAGATCACCCGTATTACAGATACGTCCTGACACCCGTCCGTGTCATACCCCAGCAGAAAGCCAAAGACATCTTCTTTGCACTCACATATACCTATATATACATTTTCTTGACACCCGTCCGTGTCATATCCCCAGCGCAGTCGCCTAGACTTTGTATAGCAGGTACTTGTTCATATTATACTTTTCTCTCTTGACATTCGTCCGTGTCACTCTCCCCAGCAGATAAACACTCATTAATGCAATACTCATACTACTCATGGTACGCTTATACAGATACTCGTCCGTATCTTGTATACATCATCACTCATATCCCCACAGATTCGACAGTAGTCCTTGTTCTTTGTTAACCAGTTGGTACTCGTCCGTACCATCATCTCAGAACATTGCGTCTAGTGTTTGTTTCTACATGATACTCGTCTGTATCATAGTCGTAAGGATGCTCGTCCGCATCTTTAATCCATACACCGTGTCAAACACTTATGTCTTCTTGAATATAGACACTCGTCTGTGTCTACTATTCCCCAGAAGAGTCCCCTCAGAATCAAAACTTGTCTGTGTTCCCTGTTAACCAGTTGACACTCGTCCGTATCATCATCTCCGAACACGTGTCAGTTTGTTTCTACCCGATACTCGTCCGTATCGTAGTCTTAGGGATGCTTGTCCGCATCTTTAATCTATACACTAACGTCAAAACACTTATACCTTTTTGTTTCTCGGATATAAACACTCGTCCGTGTTTACTACTCCCCAGTAGATCGCCAACAAAACAAATTTTCTTTTTATCTAACACTCGTCCTGTGTTATGATACCTCTGAGAGCAGTCGTACCCTGCTGAGTGGTCGTCCTCCACTTCTTGATGGTCGTCCTCCATCATGCTCATCCGATGGCCGTCCCCATCGTTGATTTTAGCAGCCGTCCCCTGCTAGGTGGTCGTCCTCCACCTTTTGATGATCGTCCTTCATCACTTTATCCAATGGCCGTCCCCATTGTTGATTTTGGTTATCTAACACTCGTCCTGTGTTATGATAAACCCCGAGAGCAGCCGTCCCCTGCTGAGTGGCCGTCCTCCACTTCTTGATGGTCGTCCTCCATCTTGCTCGTCCGATGGCCGTCCCCATCGTTGACCTTTCCTATCCGATGGCCGTCCCCATCGTTGATATTTTCGGCAGCCGTACCCTGCCAGGTGGTCGTCCTCCACCTTTGATGGCCGTCCCCATCATATTTTCTTTCCCCACAGAGCAGCCGTCCCCTGCTAGGTGATCGTCCTTCACCTTTGATGGCCGTACCCCATCATCTGTTTATTTCATTTATTCTTTAACCCGATGGCCGTCCCCGTCGTGGTCCCTTTTCCTTTTTAGCCCGATGGCCGTCCCCATCGTTGGTAACTTGACCTTTATGAACTTGATGGCCGTCCCCGTCATGTTTCATTAACCCCAGAGAATTTTACAACTTTATCTTGATGGCCGTCCCCATCACGATTTTACTTTCCCCAGCTAGTCGGCCGTCCCCGTCTTAGCTTTACTTGTTTTTCCCCAGCTAGTCGGCCGTCCCCGTCTTAGCTTTACTTTTTATCCCCAGCATGTCGGCCGTCCCCGTCATCGCTTTATTTCACACATTTATCCCAGCGTGTCGGCCGTCCCCGTCATCGCTCTTTACCCAGCAGTCGTCCTCTGCTCGACGGTCGTCCTCCGTCGCCCATACTTTACAATATACTTTGTTTTGCTTTTACAATCTATATCCCTTTGCTTCTTCATTCTGTGAGTGCAAATTTTGGACTGTCTTTGGTATTCAACCACAAGTTATCTTGTTTGCCTGTTAAGCCGTCGCTTACACCCTGCACAGCTAACTCATGTTTGAATAGGGGCAGCTGTAAACACCCCAAATTTGCCCTCACCCATTCACACCATGGCTTGTGATCATCCTCATATGCATAAACACAAACATATCATCTCACATCTCATTTTTGATTCACTGCATAGCTTTCAAGGCATCTGCACCTAGGGTTTGTGGTCTGAGCAATCCCAGAGCTTCTTGAGGCACCCCAAAGGCCACCAATCAACTCAAAGGGGTCCATGTGTGTTCTTATATCATATTTCACCTCCTCAAAGTCAAAAATGCAGAGGAATCACAAGAACTAGGGTTTGAGTGGATGCAGAGCCAGGTTGAACTGCACAGTTGACTGAAAATTAGGGTTTTGGTTTCAGAGGCCATAACTCCAAATTTTTTGGCCATTCTTGTTTCCATTGATCTCTATATGGTATAGGGAGTATACATATCAATTTTCATGAGGAAATTCCATGGGGAAGTCATCTGATCAAGAGTTGACTTTCTAGACAAGTCAGTGCAAAATCAGGGCATCTGAGGCCCCCAATGACCCAACCAATGGGTGATCTTCATCATTTTGAGTGTATATGGTCTTTATTTGATCATGGAAGAATATTGAAGTTCATAGAAATCAAGAATTTATGGTTTCTGCAAATGTTGACTTTTTGGGCATAGTTGACTTTTCAAGAATGCATCATTTTAGGTCATTTTTCAAGCTTTGATTCTTGGTCCAAAAAGGCTTCAAATGGAAAAACTTTGGTCATGAAAGTTGTAGATCTCATCTTTCCCTTTTCAAAAAGTACAAGAACATGATCAAACTCTTCTTGGATCAAAAGTTATGGCAATGCAAAGTTGGCTAAAATCATTAATTTTCAAGGCATGCCCTAAGTGAGAACTTTGCAAAATCTTGGACCAATGCACATTGCAGCCTCTAATTCATTTCAAACCAGCACATAAGCATTCTCTAAGTTACAAAATTCAGAATTGGATCAAGTTTCATCATGGTTTGGTTTGTGTAACAAGGCATTTTTCATGAAAATCCATAAAGTAACCAAGTTGCAAAACTCATGATCAAGCCTTCACCACTTGCTGCCTTGAATGCTGGACCAAGCTGACATTTCCCCCTCATCTTGCTGCGCATAGCCCATGCCTTGTACCAAGCTAGCACCTCACCATACTTTCTCTTACACAAGAGTTGACAAATTGCAAAAGTTGCCTCACCTATCCATAAAGCACATGTCAAATCAACTGACCAATGAGAGAGAGTCATATGGACAATTTGCAAGCAAAGCATAGCATAAGGCAAGGCTGAAACATACACATTCACAACATTCACAAAAACACACCACATTGCATAAGCCTTCGAATTTCTCTCCACAGCCTGAAAACACTTCAACCACCTTCACCAATCATCTCACCTTGTTCCATAGACCACCCAGCAACCAAGAACCAAGCTTAAAACAACCAGATTACTCCATAGCCATTTCTCACTCCATTTTTGCAGTTTCATTCGAAACTCTCATCCTAGCTCACAAACACACAAGCAAACACTCTAGACCTCCTCCATTCATCCTCAGGACCTCAAACAATCACTCACTATGGCCTGAAACCTCCAGAAACACCATTGCCATTTCTGATCAAGCTTGAGCAGAAGCTTTCGAATCTCATTATCCAGCCAACTTAAACTCCTTTTGAGCATTCAAGCATCTTCTGTGAACCAAGTGGAGTGGATTGCACAAGGAGAAGTGGCCAGAAAGTCCTCAAACTGAAAGCTCCAAATCTCAGGTAGCTCGAAAATTATTTTTCCAGAAATCATTTTTCTTGTTACAAACTTGTTCTTTGTGTTGTCCTGATCATCCTGATGTTCTTAGTTTTTGAAATGGTGATGAAATGAGCATTTAATTTCTCTCTGAAACCTGCGTGCCCTAGTTTTCTTTTTCTTCGATTCAGTTTATTTAGGAAATATAAATGTGTTTTAGGATAGGGGTTTGATTCGTGAGGATGTGAGGATCATTTACCTGGTCTTAGGTTTCATTTTTGTTATGATTTGAGAGGTTTGGGAGATTTTCAGGTGAGCTGCTCGCCGGAGAAGACGACCGGAAGTCTTCTCCGGCAGCCTGAGTTTGATTAGGGCTAATTGTCATTAATTAAGCAACTTTGAATCTGGTCCCTTGGATGGACTCTCCCGCGCGCGAATGAAAGGCTGAGATGAGCCATTAGAAACCCTAATCCTGATTATCCATTTAATTCCTGATTAATTAATTCATAATTTTAATTTAACCAAGTTTGAATTTGGACCACTGGATCACGCGCCAAGTCAACCATCTCCTCCCCAGATTGCATCCCAGCCTCTCATTCTAATTACTTTCATTTTTATTTAATTTTAATTCATTTCTTTCTCATTTGTTTTGCATATTTAATTTAAAATAGCAAAAATATCTTAAAAATTATGAAACTTTTTCTTTAAAGTTTTATTAATTTTTATGACCCAAAAACATTTTTATTTTATTTTTTATCATTAAAAAAAGTATTTTTAAATATTTAAAAGATTATTTTTAATTGATTAATGAGAATTAATTAATTAAAAATACTTTTAGGTATTTAAAAATCACCAAAAAATTCATGAAATGTTCTAAGACATTTAGAAACATTGTCTAACCTTCAAACCAAATTTCTTTTTTGATCTTGATGCATTTTGAGAATTTTTCATTGAATTAAATCATATTTTATGCATTATTTTGATCATGGATTCAAAAATTCATTTCTGCCAATTGGTGAAGGTTGAGACATTGATTCTTCTTGCATTGTCTTTTGTTTTGCATGTAGTTCCTAGGATAAAAAGGCCATGAATTGTTCTTGCATTTTCAAATTGTTTGGCATTTGTTTTGTTAAGAACCCTAAAAAACCCTAATAACTTAGAAAATTCATAACTTGAGTTTGGTTGAGAGTTGAGAGCTCCCCTTTGGGCAGTGGTTCATCATAGGCCTAGGGTTTCGTTGGGTGCCATTTTCCATTTTTTTTATCATGAGGTTTGCTTCTGTTTTTGGTTTGTGTTTGATGTTTGATCCATGAACCCTAATTTGGGCTTTCATTTGCATCCCTCTTGCATTTCCTTGCATAACATGACTTGTCATTGCATTTTGTGCATTATTATGATCCATTTGACATCTTAAGACATGTATAAAGCATCTTTGATCATTGCATCCCATATTTGCCATGTCATTTGTCTTGTATGATTCATAACTTTTCATGTTTGTTCATGCTCCTTAGCTTGCATCATTTGCATTCATGATCTTGTATGAGCATCTCCATGCCTTGTCTCATGTTTGCAGCACCTCATAGCATCATTTTCATCATCACCATGCTTCTGGTCTTGCTTTGCATCATATCATTTCATCTCATCTTGCATTGCATTGCATTTCTTTCTAACATTTCAGGTGGTAAGTAAACTTGAGAAGTGGATTTGCCTTCACTTCTCATAACTTTTCTTTTCACCTCTCTTGCATCCATTGCTGCATTCTTATATGTGTTTGAGTTTGAGCTTGCTCATTCTTCTCCTTCCCACTTTCTCTCTTCAAGTGACTTGTCTTCTGAAATGAAGCAAGTTACTTTGTTTCTCTTTGCTCCTGTTCATCTGCTTCCTGGTGGTTCCTCTGAAGATTGTTCTTGCAAACCTCACAAACCTTAGGACCAACCAAGAATGACAATGAATTAGGGTTTTGATTAGTCCCCCCATAGTTTTTACCTTTGTGTCTTTCCTTGAGTCCTCTCTTCTCACCTCATAATCAGGGACTAAACCCTAAAGGCTTTAAGACTTTGTGATTGAGCTTATGCCTGCATCCTTCTCTTAGGATGGAGTGTATAACTTTAATCCTAAGTATTAAACCCTTAAGGTGTTTAAATCTCTTAACCAATTCACTTAATAAATATCAAGACATTACACTTGTAACTTGGGCCTTGCATTAGGGTTCTAATTCTTCCTTAAGTGGTTAAGAAGGACTAACCCTAGTGTTAATGGACAAGTCCCTCTCAAGTTGTCTTACAAATCATAAAAAACACTTCATCATCATCATTAATCTAAAATCCACTTAATCAAAGGCTTGTTTTGTCATGGGTTTAATCCTTAATCATGGATTAAGTTGAGGAGTCTTCCTCAGCTTAAACATTCTCATCTATTATCCTTCTTTTAGGATGGTGTAATGAGTCTGTTTAATCCTTGATTATGGCTTAACCTCATTACTCAACACTAAACAAAATCACAAAAACATCTAAATAATCACAAGTAGGTTAATGATCTTAATCCTACACCGAAGGCGATTAAGTGTGAGAATCTGACTTCACACTTAAGGTATTCTCATTACCCCTAATCAGAGGGAAGATGTGATGAGTTTACTAAATCCATTGGTTTAGACTTAAGCTCATTATCTTATGACAAATCTTCAAAAAAAGCAATAAAAGACTGAAAACACCAAAAACAAACAATAATCGTCTCCTTCGGGATTCTTTTCTCATCACCTTCACTCACAAACGAGAACTCGCTTCTTCCGTCTAATGCAAGACAGTTAGCACCTGAGCCAGACAGGTCATACACTTGAGCATAGGCAAGCAAGCAGTTCACAAGTCAATTCTTTCTTTCAGTCTCTTTGGGTCGAACTACGGTGTTCTGACTTCCTCATTGCACGAGAGGATACGTAGGCATAACTTAACAGTTATCGAACAAAAGTCTCTGTATATTCCCCCTCCTTCCAGCATTATTCTTTTTAGCCTCATTATCATGAGCATTTCATTCTGTTCTTACACTGACACTTTCATACTTCACATCACTTATACACTATACACTGACACCTGTACACATCCTTTTCCAGCTCTTTTGCACACAGATTGCACCGACACTACCCCTTTAAAACACAAATCTTTTAAGCGTGGATCCCGTCGAGTACGACGGACAATCTGGGTGCTAATACCTTCCCAGGTTGTAACCAACCCCCTTTCTCAGTCTCTCTGGTTCGCAAACCGTCTTATCCTTATCTTTCCAGGCCTATGCAGCATTGCCTTTCCTCCGGGATAAAAATGCCTAGCTGGCGACTCTTTTCATCTCCAGTGAGTTCACGGCTGTGTGTTCTCACTGTTCCCTTCGCCGACCGTTCGCGCTTGTACCAGGATGCAAATCTTCGGGAGCGACACCAGTAGAAAAGAAAGAAGATAGATTCGGGTTGGGTTACAGACCAACTCGACAAGATCAACCAGAGGCTGCAATGGAGCCTAAATTTGTCAGTGGGGGAATGCTTACCCCGGATACTATGAACAGTCTGGAAGACGAGGAAGAAGACGAACGCAACCTGGAAAACTAGATACGTCCAAGGATCCCGGGGAGCCAAGTCTCCAACTAGTCTTCCCAGGAAATTATAAGAGTTACTCCTGCAGAGTAATTATTATTTCCTGTCTTTTAAGCATGCATCAAGTCCTGCATCTTGCTCAAGGTGCCAGGACTCATTTTGTAATAGGGCCATCTTGTATTTTGTGCAAATGATTAATTAATGAATATCAGGACATCTTTTGCAAACGAGTCTCTTTTTCCGCTCACTGTCTTTTTCATTTTTCACTTTTGTACAAAAACAATAAAATGACAATGTTTTCAAAATAATAACTTCATTTTCACTTTTTCTAAATAAGATAAAACTGATCACTAAAATGAACCAATCTAAACCCTTGTAGAGAGTGCCCTCCCGATTGCACCGACAACAACACTGCTATGACTTCGTATGACTTCGACAATCCGATTAATCAAGCTGATGAAGGGGTTGAAGAAGATTATGAGCTACCTGAAGAACTAGCCATATTGTTAAGGCAAGAGGAGAAGGTTATCACTCCTCATCAGGAGGAAGTTGAGACAGTTAATCTTGGTACCGAAGAAGACTTGAAAGAAGTAAAGATCGGGGCCCGTCTGCAAGATTCAGTGAAGGAACAACTTATTGACATGCTTCGAGAGTACGTTGATGTCTTTGCTTGGTCCTATCAAGACATGCCAGGTCTGGATACCGACATTGTTGTGCACAAGCTGCCACTAAAAGAGGACTGTCCTCTAGTGAAACAGAAGCTACGCCGTACTCGTCCAGATATGGCCATGAAGATAAAAGAAGAGGTACAAAAACAGTGGGACACCGGTTTCCTTGCTGTAACTAGTTACCCGCCGTGGGTCGCTAACATTGTACATGTGCCTAAGAAGGATGGCAAAGTACGGATGTGTGTAGATTACCGGGATCTGAACAGAGCTAGCCCGAAAGATGACTTCCCATCACCTCACATTGATGTATTGGTCGACAACACAGCTCAGTTCTCGGTATTCTCCTTCATGGATGGATTCTCCGGGTATAATTAGATCAAGATGTCACCTGAAGACATGGAGAAGACTACTTTCATTACGCCCTGAGGCACATTCTGTTATAAGGTGATGCCATTTGGACTGAAGAATGTCGGGGCAACTTATCAACGGGCTATGGTGACATTATTCCACGACATGATCCACAAAGAAATTGAATGTTATGTGGATGACATGATTGCCAAGTCCCTCACACAAGAAGACCATCTGGTAAATCTGTTGAAGTTGTTCAAGCGTCTGAGGAAGTATCAGCTAAAGCTAAACCCCAACAAATGCACATTCGGGGTACGGTCCGGTAAGCTGTTAGGATTTATTGTAAGTGAAAAGGGAATTGAAGTTGATCCTGACAAAGTCAAAGCCATTCAGGAGATGCCTGCACCTAAGACTGAAAAGGTAGTTCGGGGGTTTCTAGGAAGATTGAACTACATTTCAAGGTTCATATCTCACCTTACAGCAACCTGTGAGCCCCTTTTCAAATTGTTAAGAAATGAAAAAACAGTCAGGTGGAATGAAGACTGCCAGAAGGCTTTTGACAAAATCAAGGAGTACTTACAAGAACCTCCAATCCTTATGCCTCCGGTTGAAGGAAGACCTCTAATAATGTACCTGACAGTATTAGAAGGATCAATGGGGTATGTGTTGGGCCAACATGACGAGTCTGGTCGAAAAGAGTATGCAATATACTACCTAAGCAAAAAGTTTACCGACTGTGAACAACGTTATTCACTGCTCGAGAAAACTTGTTGTGCTTTAGCGTGGGCTGCTCGCCGACTAATACAGTATATGTTGACTCACACTACTTTATTGATCTCAAAGATGGATCCAGTCAAGTACATATTTGAGAAGCCAGTGCTTACCGGAAGGGTTGCAAGATGGAAAATGATTCTGACAGAATATGACATTCAGTACACATCTCAAAAGGCCATCATGGGCAGTGTACTGTCTGACTATCTAGATGAGTAACCCATTGATGATTACCAACCAATGAGATTTGACTTCCCTGAAGAAGACATCATGTACTTAAAAGCGAAAGATCATGAAGAGCCTGTTCACACTGAAGGGCCTGACCCAGAAGAAGAATGGACAATGATGTTTGATGGGGATGTCAACATGAATGGTCGTGGAGTTGGTGCAGTGCTTATTACACCTAAAGGAGTTCACATGCCTTTCTCGGCAAAACTCACCTTTAACTGCACTAACAACGAAGCTGAATATGAAGCTTGTATCATGGGTCTTAAGGAAGCCATTGACCTCAGGATCAAGACTTTAACTATATTCGGAGATTCAACTTTGGTAATCAATCAGACCAACGACAAATGGTACACTCACCAAGAGCATCTGATTCCATATCGAGACTACACGAGGAGATTACTGACTTTCTTCACAACAGTCAAACTTGAGTACATCCCTCGAGATGAAAATCAGTTCGCAGATGCTTTGGTTACCATTTCCTCCATGATCAAAGTTCAAGCTGCCAATTTTGTGCCTCAAATTTCAGTATCCAGACTTGACCGACCATCATACATTTTCTATGTGGACATTGCTGAAAATGAATAACCTTGGTTCCACGACATTAAATGCTTCTTAGAGGATCAAACATACCCACCTGGGGCATCATCCAATGAAAAGAAGACATTAAGAAGGCTGGCTGGTAGTTTCTTCCTGAATGCTGATGGTTCCTTGTACAAGTGAAACTTTGATATGGTTCTTCTCAGATGTGTTGATAAGAAAGAGGCAGACTTGCTGATGCACGAGGTGCATGAAGGATCTTTCGGTACCCATGCTGGAGGACATGCAATGGCTAAGAAATTGTTAAGATCAGGTTACTACTGGATCACGATGGATGCAGACTGTTGTGCCTATGCCAAAAAGTGCCATAAATGCCAGATTTACGCAGACAAAATACATGTGCCTCCGAATCCTTTGAATGTAATGTTTTCACCATGGTCGTTTGCCATGTGGGGCATTGACATGATTGGAAAGATTGAACCGACTGCTTCAAATGATAACAGATTCATCCTGGTAACCATTGATTACTTCACCAAATGGGTTGAAGCAGCTTCGTATGCCAACGTCACCAAACAAGTGGTGGCCAGATTTCTGAAGAGAGACATCATTTGTCGTTATGGAGTGCCTGAGCGAATCATTATTGACAATGGTTCCAACTTGAACAATAAAATGATGGCATAACTGTGTCGGGACTTCAAGATCCAACACCACAACTCTTCTCCTTATAGGCCAAAGATGAATGGCGTTGTTGAGGCAGCTAACAAGAATATCAAGAAGATTGTGCAAAAGATGGTGGTCACATACAAAGAATGGCATGAAATGCTACCATTTGCATTGCATGGGTACTGTACCTCAATCAGAACATCCATTGGGGCAACACCGTATCAGCTTATGTATGGTATGGAGGCAGTCCTACCTGTTGAAGTTGAATTACCCTCCTTACGGGTACTGATGGATTTCAAGTTGAATGAAGCGGAATAAGTCCAATCTCTGTACAATCAACTGAATCTGATCGAAGAAAAAAGATTAGCCGCAATCTGTCATGGGCAGTTATATCAGAAAAGAATAAAGAAAGCCTTCGATCAGAAAGTCAGGCTTCGGGAATACCAAGTAGGAGATCTTGTGCTGAAAAGACTCCTTCCTCCTCATACAGACCACAGGGGCAAGTGAACTCCGAATTATGATGGTCCATTCATAGTAAAGAACGTTTTCTCTGGTGGAGCACTGATGCTCACTACTATGGATGGTGAAGATTTCTTATCCCCTGTGAATTCAGATGCAGTTAAAAAATACTTCGCATAAAATGACCCGCTGGACATAAAAACAGAATGTAAGTCCAGGCAAAAATAGGGCATCCCGGTGAGTCAAAAACAGAATAAAAGACTCGGGAAAAAATAAGGGAAAATAAAGAAAAAATGTACACCCGCTGAGTTGAAAAGCCGCATTGGACAGCTCAGGCAAAAATGGGTATCCCGGTGGATTGAAAACCCGAAAGGGCGATTCACGCAAACTAAGGGAATAAGCGAACAACTGCATTCTGAATTCGTCTGTATCACTCATAACACGGTAAGCTTCGAAAGGATAAAGCATCAGTCAGAGTCAACTTTCTTCAGAAAGCAGGATAAGAAGAACATCAATGTCATACGGGTCATAGCAAAGAGAAGCTCACTGAAGCGTCGTCAACCTTGCCAGCACCTTTATTTTTCTCAATTTGTAATAATCTCCTCATTTCAGGGGATTTGTTTCTGTGACTGTATTTGCCAATTCAGGGCACCAAGATTAATAAAATCAGATTTTTCAGTCACACTTCGTCTTGTACATTTCTGTCTCGTTTGCAAAGTGTCCAATATCCATAATAATTGCATAAAACAGATGTGCCTTTCTAAATTACATGCTTGCAGGAAATGTATTTGCTTTCAAGAATATCTAACTCCTATGACGGAATCCGGTAAGGGATGCCTCGGGACACTTGTGCTTTTCTTTGACTTTACAGGATTGCAGGCATTCAATATGCAACATGGGGCACGCCAAACATACTTCCTCCCCCAAACAGTATCTGGAATGTTTTTCCCCAGCAAAGTTGCCAAGGCATTACATCTCCAACACATCTTCTTCAAGCAGCATCAGAAGATGCTCATTTCCCCCAGCTGAGTTGTCAAGTCTCCTCATCCTCAGCAGGATCCTCACAGAAACCTCTAGGAAGATCGTTCAGTGATCTTTCCTCCCCCAGAGTGCCGAATCTCTCATCTCCAGCAAAGACAGGGAACCATCTCCCCACAAAACTCCAGACTCTCCCAGAAGAGCAATGTCTGAAATTCTCACACAACAAAGTGACGAAAGCTTTCACATCCCCAGCTGGGCTCCTCATTACAAAGATAGGTCTATCAGATACCTATTTCCCCAAGCAGAGTCATACATCTTATCAGATCTACCAACGATCTCATCCCCAGCTGGGATGTCACTTTAGGCAGATCAGCCAGAGATCTTCACAGCAGCGGGATCCGAATCCCGGACCGGTTTCTTTTGCATAATCATAGCATTCGCATCATTTTTTCCCCCAGAGCATAGCATTCCGTCTAATACGGAGCATTACGGCAAAAATCAAACATTTGCATGATCACAAGTCAGGTTCGAACCAACGACACCTGTAAATACCAACAACACCTTCAGCAATATACAAAATACATCCCTTGCACGTAAAAGCCAAAACGTCCCTTTGCACTCTCAAAATACAGATACATGCTCCTTTTGACACTCTTCTGTGTCACCTTTCCCCAGTAAAGTCGCCAGAACACTTTCTACAAACAGATACTTTTGCATAACAGGTTCTTCTCGGAACTCGTCTGTGTCACCTCATATTTCCCCACAGAAAGCCAAAGCGTCCCCTTTGCACTCACAAACACATGATCATATACACTCTTTCGACACTCGTCCGTGTCATATCATCCCCTGCAAGATATAGACCAACCCCATGCTTATACCTCTTTTAACACCCGTCTGTGTCATCCTATCCCCAGCACAATTGTCCAAACACTTGTCTATTATACACTCCTTTCGACAACCGTCAGTGTCATCTTTTCCCCACAGGTTGCCAGAATACACTCATAACTTGTGCACTTTCTTTTCCGATACTCGTCTGTATCATGGTCTTAAGGATGCTCGTCCACATCCTTAATCTATACACAGTGTCAAAACACTTATAACTTTTTATTTTCGGAAAGCGTAAGCACTCGTCCGTGTTTACCATCCCCCAGCAAATCCCCAACAAAACATCTTTTTCTATCCGACATTCGTCCTATGTCGCGATACTTTCGGCAGCCGTACCCTGCCAGGTGATCGTCCTTCACCTTTGGATGATCGTCCCTCATCCTTTCCCCAGCAGAGTCGCCAAGTTGCCGCTCCCACCAAATGACACCGAGTCAGACGGGGACAGACGCGAACGGTCGGCGAAAGAGGAGAGAACATGAAGATGAACTAAAAAGAGTCGCCAGCAAGGCATTTTTATCTCGAAGGAAAGGTAATGCTGCATAAACCTAGAAAGAGATGGATAAGACGGTCGCGAACAAGAGAAACTGAGAAAGGGGGTTGGTTACAACCCGGGAAGGTATTAGCACCCAGATTGTCCGTCGTACTCGACGGGATCCACGCTTAAAAGTTTGTGCTTAAAGGGGTAGTGTCAGTGTTATCTGTGTGCAAAAGCTGGAAAAAGAATGTACAGGTGTCAGTGCAAAAGGTATGTGAAATGAAATTGCTCAGGAATGAGACTTAAAAGAATAATGCTGGAAGAGGGGGAATATACAGAGACTTTTGTTCGATAATGGTTAAGTTATGCCTACGTATCCTCTCGTGCAATGAGGAAGTTAGAACACCGTAGTTCGACTCAAAGAGACTAAAAGAAGATGAATTGACTGATGAACTGCTTACTTGTCTATACTCAAGTGTATGACCTGTCTGGCTCAGGTGCTAACTGTCTTGCATCAAACGGAAGAAGCGAGTTCTTGTTTGTGAGTGAATGAGGTGAGAAAAGAATCCCGGAGGAGACTATTATTGTTTGTTTTTGATGTTTTCAATCTTTTATTGCTTTTTGTGTTTGTCATAAGATAATGAGCTTAAGCCTAAACCAAGGGTTAGTAAACTCATCACATCCTCCCTCTGATTAGGGGTAATGAGGATACCTTAAGTATGAAGTGAGCACCTCAAACTCAATTACCATGATGTAGGATTAAGATCATTAACCTACTTGTAATTATTTAGATGTTTTTGGTATTTTTGTTTAGTGTTAAGTAATGAGTTTAAGCCATAATCATGGATTTAATGGACCCATTACACCATCCTAATAGAAGGATGATAGATGAGAACATTTAAGCTGAGGAAGATACCTCAACTTAATCCATGATTAGGGATTAAAATCATGACAAAACAAATCCTTTATTAAAGTGGATTTCAGTTAATGGTAAGGTTAAGAAGTGGATTTTATGGTTTGTAAAACAACTTGAGGGGGACTTGTCCATTAACACTAGGGTTAGTCCTTCTTAACCAATTAAGGAAGAATTAGAACCCTAATGCAGGGCCCAAGTTACAAGCTATTGTCTTAGTGATTATTAAGATGGATTGATTAAGAGATTTAAACACATTAAGGGTTTAACACTTAGGATTAAAGTTATACACTCCATCCTAAGAGAAGGATGCAGACATAATCTTAATCACAAAGCCTTAAAACCTTAAAGGTTTAGTCTCTGATTATGAGATGAGAAAAGAGACACAAAAGAAGACACAAAGGTAAAACTAAAGGGGGATTAATCAAAACCCTAATTGTTATCATGCTTGGGTGTTCTTAGGGTTTATGAGGCTTGCAAGAGATCTTCAAGAGAAGCCACCAAGGAGAAGCAAGATGAAAGGAGGAGAAGTAGAAGAAACAAGTTAACTTACTTCACTTAAGAAGATAAGTTACTTGAAGAAAGAAAGTGGATGATGAACATGAATGAGCAAGCTGACTCTAAAGCAAAGATAAAATGCAGCAAGGATGCATAAAAGAGAATGAGAAGAGAAATAAGAAGTGAAGGCAAATTCACTTCTCAAAGCACTTACCACCTGAAAAGTTAGCATAAAGGAATGAAATGAAAATGAGATGTATGAAAGGATGTAAACCAAAACCAGAAGCATATTCATGATGTAACTGATGATAAGAGATGATGCAAATGTATGTCAAGAGTAATGGATGATCATACAAGTGATGAGAATGCAAATGAGGCATGAAAGAAGCATGAAAGTTCATGAATGTTTATGGAATGTAATGAATGCATAACATGGTAAATGGATGAATAAATGATCAAGCATGATTCTAATGTGTCCTAATATGTCTTAGAAGTCATGTGAATGCATAAAATGTCATGGAAAGCTCTTATATGAATGCTTATGCAAGATGTATGCAAAGGAAGATGGGAAATTAGGGTTTTCATACAACATGAGATGCAAAAACCAAAACCAGAAGCAAATGACAAGATAAAAAATTGAAAATGCAATCAAAGGAACCCTAACCCCATATGATATCACACCCCAAAGGAGAAGACCTAACTCTTGACCTAATGAAAGTTATGATTTTTCTAAGTTATCAAGGGTTTTAAGGTACCTAAAGGGAAAAAATGCAAATCAATTCAAAAGTGAAGAATAAATTTGTGACAAAATTATGCTAGATACTACATGTCAAATGAAGATCAATGCAAAAAGAACCATTGTCATACCATTCTTGGTTAGGCAGAAAAGAATTATTGAAGTTAGGGTTCTAAAATAGGAATTTTATGAACCCTAAATTCAAGAAAATTATCAAAGATGGTTCAAAACCAAAAAGAAATTTGTGTGGATGGTATGATAATGTTTATAAATGTTTTAAGATGCAATTTGAATTTTTTTGGGATTTTTAGAAACCTAAATGATATTTTAATTAATTAATTCCCATTAATTAATTAAAATAAACATTTAAATGTTTTAAAAATGATTTTTTAATGTGAAAAATAAAAATAAAAATATTTTTGGGTTAATAAAATTATTTGAAATAAAAATGCAGAACAAAATATATCTTAGAATTTTTTTGCTATTTTAAATAAATGGTATAAAATAAAATGAGAAAAATGAAATAAAAATTAAAATAAACAGAAGTATGCACAACCAAAGGCTGGGATTGATTCTGGGGATTTCTAAGTTGACTGCGCGCTAGATCCTATGGTCTATATTCAAATTTACTTAATCCTAATTAATTATTTAATAAATCCAGATTAAATATTAATGAAATGATCCTGGCCACACAACATACGCGGGAAGGAAAGATCCAACGACCTATATTCAAACAAAGCTCTAACCCTAATTAACACAGTTAATGACTTTCAGGTCACCGGAGACATCCTCCCCTGAAAATCTCAAACTCTCTCCCTAGGTCATTTCTGGAGCTCTAAAGCTCCAGATCAACTCCCCTCATCTCCCTGAACTCAAATCCACCCCTAAAACAAATTTATTCTTGCTCAAACTCAAGATTCGAAGGAAAGATTAATAATGGCAAAACTTTCAGAACATTCATACAAACTCATTTCTTAACCATTTTCGAAAATACAAAGCTCAGAGTGATCAGTGAAGCATGCGCTTTCACATTGTAACATAAAAAAGGAGTTCTGGAAAAATGATTTCAGATGACTACCTGAGATGGAGCTTTCCAAACTTGAGCTTTCTGGCCACTTCATTTGTGCAAAATGACCCCCTTTGACCTCCTGAGACTAATGGAATGCTTCAAAGGCTTTGAGAATGACTGTTTTGTGTTGTAGCAACTGAACTGGCCAAGAATCGTGTTTTGTGTATGGGGTGTTCTTGGTTGGTTTGAGGGTTGCTTTGTGGTCAATGAGTGATTTTCAGATCAATGGTGAAATTGGTTTGAAGATTGAGTGAGTGAGATGAGAGATTCGAAGGTTTTTGCAAGAGGGAGTGATTTTGGAAATGCTGACTTCTTGGAGTGTTAGGCTTGTGTGTGTTATGAAAATGAGTCTTTAGAGCATGCTTGTAGAGTCTGGATTGGGCAGAGAGTGGGTGGTGGACTGTTGTGATTGGTATGAGTGTTTTTGCCAAAAAGTAAAAAGTGTTGTACTTGAGGTATAGGCAATGGTGTAGTTGGCTCATTGGCTTGTCCATGCGCAGCTGAGTTCAAGGATGTCCACAAAATCAGTCTTGAGGATATTTAGCAAGTGGGAGCAAAGTTATGTGGTGTTTTGCAATTATGTGAAGTTTTGGCCCCTTTGAGAATTCTTGATGTTCAAGGCATGAAATGATGCAATTCTTTGGGCAATTCTGATCTTAAAGCAATGCACTATGATGTTATGATATATAGAAGTGTGTTTTAAGTCACAAAAAGCCTTGGCAAGTGGTTTTGCAAAGAATCCCTTTTGGTGCATTCTTGAAAATTATGGGATTTTTGCCAACTTTGACAAGCCATATCTTGAGTTCCAAAATGAATTAGAACTTGTTCTTGTACTTTTTGAAAAGGGAATGATCCAATCTACAACTTTCATGACCAACAATTTTTCATTTGAAGCATTTTTGGTTGAGAAAGAGGAGGTTGAAGAACTTTCCCAAAATGGAAAGTTTACATTACAAGTCATTTCCATTTTTGGCAACTTTTGGTTTAGCTCACTTTTCTTCAATTTTATGAACTTCCAAGCACTTAAATGATCAAATAAAGATCATATAACTTCAATTTGATGAAAAATCCCCTTTGGTTCCATTGGTAGGGGCCTCAGATGCCCTGATTTTGCTCTGACTTGCTCAAGAAGTTACCCAGTGATCAGATGACTTCCACAATGAATTGCTTCATCAAACTTGGTACACATGATCCTTATAACATATTGAGACCAATAGAAACAAGAATGACCAAAAAATTTGGAGTTATGGCCTCTGAAACCAAAACCCTAATTTCAGGTCATCTGTGTAGTTAAACCATGGCTCTGCTTCCATGCTTTGCAAGTTCTTGTGATTCTTTGACTTCCTTGATCTTTGAAGGATATAATATGATGATTGAACATACATGGACCCTCTTGAGATGATTGAACATACATGGACCCTCTTGAGATGATTGAAGACCTTTGGAATGGCTCAGATGGATCCTAGATTGCTCAGATCACAAACCCTAGATGAAAATGAACTTGAACTAATGCAGATGAAACAAAAAAGCAATATGATATGATATGCTTAAATTTATGCAAAGGTGAAAGATCACAAGCCATGGTGTGAACTTAGTGAGGGAAAATTTGGGGTGTTTACACCATTCCCATAGTACAACCAATGTTGACTTTTTGCAAAAACAACCATACCAATCACACTATGCCACCAACAACTCTCTGGCCAATTAGAACATCATATACAAACATTATGGACTCCATTTGATACATCACACAAGCCTGCAAGCACCCATAGACTCAGAATCACAAAATCCTCCATAACACTTCCCCTCTTCGATTTTCATCATACAACCACTAAAAATGAAAACTTTCTTCACCATTCAACTCAGCATCACCTAAAGAACAAATCCCAACCATCAAAATGGCCTGAAACACATCACACACAAAATACGATTTTTCATCCTTCAGAACTGAACTTCAAAAGGAGGCCAAATAAACTCACTCCAAGCATCAAAGCATTCTCAGGAAGCTCATTGGGGTTAGTTTGCACTAAAGAAAGGTCCAGAAAGCTCAAGAACTGAAAGCTCAACCTCAGGTAACCTCAAGAACTTTTTTTACAGAAATGCGTTTTCATGTTATAGAATGATTCCTCATGCTTCACTGATCATGCTTATGCTTTTATTTTTGAAAATGGTTGAGTTTTGAGCATTTCATGATGTTCTGAAATTTTTGCCGTTTTGATGTTTTGATTCGAATCTTGATGATGATAAATGATTTTTTAGGCTGGATTATTGTTTAGGATAGTTAGTTGATCATTTCTGGAGATTTTGGGGGCCTGATTAATTAATTATAAAACTTAATTAAAAGCTAGTTTGAATTCTGACCACTGGATTGTGCGCCAGTCAATTCCCTCCTTTTCCATTTGAATCTCAGCCATTGGATGCGCTGACTTTCACATTTTATTCATTTAATTTCATTTTCTTTCTATTTCTTTTATATAATTATTTTAAAATAGCAAAAATCATCCAAACAATATTTCCTTTTGCATTTTGGTTTTAAATATTTTTCTCAACCTGAAAATGATTTTTATTTTATTTTTTGCATTAAAAAAGTATTTATAAAATATTTAAATGTTATTTTTAATTAATTAAAGTCTTTTAATTAATTAAAAATACATTTAAGTTTCTAAAAATCACCAAAATAATCATGAATCATCCCATTGCATTTAGAAACATTTTCAAACTCTTCACACAAATTTCTTTTAAGGTTTGATCATAACTTGAGAATTTTCTTTGAATTAAGGGTCATTTAAATCATATTTTTGAACCATAACTTGAAAATATCTTTTCTGCCTAACCAAGAAGAGTTTGAAGATGATTCTTTTTGCATTGTTTTGTGCATAGCATGTAGTTTATAGGTTATTTATCTCATGAATTTATCTTACATTTTTGAATTGATTTGCATTTTTCTTTGAGAATCATCCAAAAAAACCTAGAAACTTAGGAAATTCATAACTTTTGAGTGGTAAGGCTTCTGACCTTCTCCTTTGGGGTGTGACCTAGTATGGGATTAGGGTTAGTTTGAGATTCGTTTCAAATTTTTATCATGTCATATGTTTCTGTTTTGTTCATGCGCATCTCATACTTCCATATAACCCTAATTTTACATGCTCATTTGCATTCATCTTGCATATGCATCCATACATGAACTTTCCATGAAATTTATTGCATTCATATGTTATCTTAGACATCTTAGGACATGTTAGAATCATGATTGATCATTTCTTTATCCATTTGCCATGATTTGCATTCATTTCACTTCATTAACTTTCATGAACTTTCAAACTTCAAAGCATGCCTACATGACATCTCATCTTTGTATGATCATTCATATGCACTTTATATGCCTTTGCATCATCTCACATGACATTAAAATTACATAAAAACTTCTGACTTTGGTCATTTCATCTCATCTCATCTCATTTCATTTCATTTCTTTATGCCTTGAACTTTATGCATTCATGCTAACATTTTCAGGTGGTAAGTTACTTTGAGAAGTGGATTTGCCTTCACTTCTCATTTCTCTTTATCTCTTTCATATGCATCTTGCTGGTTTCTTTGAAGTGAACTTGTTCACTTGTGTTCATTATTTCTCACTTTCTTTCTTCAAGTTACTTATCATCTTCAATGAAGTAAGTAACTTGTTCTTCTTTCGCATCTTCCTTTCATCTGCTTCTTCCCTTGGTGGCTTCCTTGAAGATCTTTTTTAAGCCTCACAAACCATAGGAACATCCAAGCATGATAATAATTAGGGTTGTGATTAGTCCCCCTAACTTTTTACCTTTGAGTCACCTTGAGTCTCTCTCCTCATCTTTATAATCAGAGACTAAACTCTTAAAGTTTTAGGACTTTGGAATTAGGGTTATGCCTGCATCCTTCTCTTAGGATGGAGTGTATAACTTTAATCCTAAGTGTTAAACCTTTAATTTTTTTAAACCTCTTAATCAAATCATCTTAACAATCACCAAGACTTTATCTTGTAACTTGGGCCTTACATTAGGGTTCTAATTCTTCCTTTATGGTTAAGAAGGACTAACCCTAGTGTTTAATGGACAAGTACCCCTCAGGTTGTCTTACAAACTTAAAATCCACTTCTTAATCTCATCCTTTAATTAAAATACATTTAATAAAGGCTTGTTATATAATGAATTTAGTCCCTAACCATGGATTAAGTTGATGTATCTTCCTCAGCTTAAGTGTTCTCATCTATTATCCTTCTATTAGGATGGTGTAATGAGTTCACTAATATGTGATTAGAGATTAAACTCATTACTTAACACTAAACAAAAAACCCAAAAACATCTAATTAATCACAAGTAGGTTAATGATCTTAATCCTACATCATCATGGCAAATTAAGTTGAGATGCTTATATCATACTTAAGTAGGCTCATTATCCCTAATCAGGGAGGATATAATGAGTCTACAAGCCTTTGATTTAGGCTTAAGCTCATTAACTTATGCAAAAACACCAAAACCAATAACAAAACTGAAAACACAAAAACAAACAATAATCGTCTCCTCCGGGATTCTTTTCTCATCACACTCATTCATAAACGAGAACTTGCTTCTTCCGTCTAATGCAAGACAATTAGCACTCGAGCCAGACAAGTCATACACTTGAGCATAGACAAGCAGGCAGTTCACAGTCAACTTGTTTGCAGTCTCTTTGAGTCGAACTACGGTGTTCTGACATTCTTATTGCACGCGAGGATGCGTAGGCATAACTTAACTGTTATCGAACAAAAGTCTCTGTGTCTTCCCCCTCTTTCAACAACCTTTTCTGAGCCTCAGTTCCTGAGCATTCACCCTTTTGCACTGACACTTGTACATTTCTTTTCCAGCTTTTGCACACAGATAGCACATACACTACCCCTTTAAACACCATCTTATAAGCGTGGATCCCGTCGAGTACTACGGATAATCTGGGTGCTAATACCTTCCCTGGTTGTAACCAACCCCCTTTCTCAGTTTCTCTGGTTCGCAACCGTCTTGTCCATCTTTTTCCAGGTTTATGCAGCATTACCTTTCCTTCGGGATAAAAATGCCTAGCTGGCGACTCTATTCACCTCACCTTCATTCTCTCCTTTCGCCGACCGTTCGCGCTTGTACCGGGATGCAAATCTTTGGGAGCGACACACTCTAATAAAGGCCCATAAGTGTTTTTGATTTCAAAGTTAGAGGTGATAAAATCAAAACCCTAATTTTGTATTTTATCCATGAGATGACTTGAATATCATTTGTGTTTTATATGAAAAATAAGTTTAAATCTTGGATTAATGTTTGGAAATTTGTGTTTTATCCATGAGATGACTTGAATATCATTTGTGTTTGAAAAAATCAAGTGAAATAAACAATTTTTAAATGTTTAGAAACAAATAAAATTAATTCTTTAAGAAAATATTAAATATATTAAATAAATAATATTTTTGGATTTTTTCATGAAATAAAATATTTAAACATTTTTGATAATTATTGAAAAAAGATCATTTCAAAACTAAAAAAGAATCGGAGTTATTGATTTTTGAATCAATTAAACGAAACTTACAAAAAATCAAAAATTCAAATTTTTGAAAAGGGCTCCAAGAACACATGTGAAGGTGTTTTTGCCCAGATTTGCAAAACCAATCGTATCTCATGGAATATGCATCCATTTGAGATGAAATAAATATCAAAGTTGTGTGTTTTGATCCCACAAACAAAATGGATACTTTACTTTCATTTATTTTAAGTGTAAGTGAAATATCAGTGATGAACACTGAAGAACCCTAATTTGGACTAAGCCTCATGAAAATCTACATGATGATGATTTTGTGATATTGATTGAGAGGAATGATTTAATATATGATTACGCGCATGTAGTAAAAAGATAGTGCGAGGAAATATGCATAGATTATGAAATGATCAAGTCTTAGGCTTACCTGACTTGGAGCTTGCACCAGCTAGGTGATTTTGTTCTAGAGGTGTTACAGAAGACTTCTGATTATCTCAACAGTTTCCTTGGATGATATGGAGTGTATTTGAACACCTGGACTTGATTGCGAATGGCCAGATCAAGTTTTGACCTTCAAGTTGCAGAATTAAGGTTTCTTTGAGGTTTTGAAGAGTGATTTTTAGTTAAAGGTGTTTCTGGATTAGTTCAAGTATTTGAACACCTCAGATACACCATATTTGATGTGTTTGGGAAATTAGATTGAGTTGATAATGGCCACAACTCAAAACCCGATAGTGTTTGCTCAAAATATTAAGTTTTGAGTCTTTGAGAGTGAAGAAGAGAAAGCTTGGGATTCAGAGGTTTTCGTGTGATTTTTATGATCAAATGAGGTCTCTATTTATAGGTAAATATGTTGAGATTGCCTAGCCTCTATGTCTGGAAGTGATAAGATCATAAATTGTGAATCACGGTTTGCCATAATATCTCTTAAATGGTGAATGATAAGATTCCCAAATAGCTCAGCTATGTAGCATGGAAATTCACATTCTTCAGATGTTTTGATCTTGGATTATGGACACCTTTTGCTTATTGATCAAGAGATCCAAGAATATGCCACTTTGGAGCATGGTGACCATTAGATCAAAATGCATATGTGTTGAAATTCATAAATGCTATAAATGAGAATTCCTTGGTGTAATCATGAGTTTTCATGTTTGATCAGGTTTGTAATGATTATTTAGATGCTTAAGACCATCTGTTCTTATCCCTTGACTCACCAAAATCAGAATTTTAAGTTTTATAAAAATCTATTTCCAGAAAACTGTTTGTCATGGTGACTTTGATCCATGATTTCTTCATGTTCAAGCAAGATCTTTTCATGCTAATTGGTTCTTTGAATTGTTGGCAACATTTGTGATAACATTGATGCATAACATTGGAATTGATTCAGCTTGGAACTATGTGAAATAATCCTCCAAGTTTTGATGTTTTGACTGATTTTGTACTTAGGCAGATTTTGTCTAAGTGTTGAAATTTCCAATTTTTTTCTTGATTTTGATCAATATTCAACTTAAAATCCATAATGTATTGAAGTTTTGTGTAGTTGAATCATTTGTAGTTTGTGGAAAGATCTTTCATTTTAGCTTTGGTTCACAAAAATCTGATGCTTGAATCACAAGTTATGATGCTTGGAAGTAGGGTACTTGAACACTTTTTCTTATAACTTACAAATTTTTTCTAAGTTTCAAAGATTGCCCCTTTTACAAGTTATCTTCAAATTTCTGATTTTTTGTTATCAAAAGCATAAATGGACCATATATTCTTGTAATATAGGTCATGACGATCATTTTGGGTTAAAAAGTCAAACTTTGACTTTTTGGTCTAGATGGAAATTACACTAGATACCCCTGGTTTTCTGATTTTTTGACTTGACATCCTCTAAAGTATTTTGAACTTGTGAATGGACTTCCATGATTTATATGAACTATTTAAACCATTTCCTATGGTATTGGCTCTTGTCCAGATGAAAATTTTGACTTTGGATTCCCCGATCAGTCAGAAACCCTTTCCGCTTAGTATCTTACACTATAGTGATTAATCGATGTGATTAAACCCAAATTCGATGAAACTTGAAAGAAGATTGGGATACCCAAAGCAACTACACATCAAGTTTCAAATGTCGTGGATCTAATGCAAATTACTAACCACTTTGGGATTACGAGACCAACACGAGGTCCGGTCCACGAAAGTGCAAGTATCCAATTGGATTTTTATTCTGAAGTAGGGACACATTTAGGTCTATGTTAAGAAATTGTCGAGTAATTTACGAAGTAATTACCCTACAAATGAGGCTGGCCAATACTAATTAAGGTAAACAATATTTGTGTTAATACATGTTAAGGAAATGATATAATGAATCATCCTCCGAAAATATGTCACACGAAAAGAAAAAGTGATAACGATCTAATCTTAATCGAGATTTTTATTGATTTATGAAAGGCAACCTATCACGACCCCAAAGTATGGAGAATGATCCAAATGATCATTCATCCATAGATTTGAAATAATGAAGATTAAACATCTTTAAAAATTAATAATCGTCGAATCAGAGATCTCATCGACCAAAATAAAAGAGATGAAGAAAGAGAAGTGGATCTAACATTTATGATCCACTCAACAACCAACCAAAAGAAGTAAAATTAAATTGAAATAGTCATAAAGAAAATAAAAAAGAAAGTCACTAAAATATTTTTAAGGATTTTCTAAAAGACTTTACCAATGGAAAATCTATAAACAATTTTCATTAAAAAAAATTGAAAACAAATAAAATAAGAAAAAAAACAAAAATGTAAAAAAAGAAGAAGAAAAGAAATCATAAGAGAGGGGGGTTAAATGCAACAAACAAGGAGTATGGTAAGCAAAACAATGGGCTCATGAATGGCACCAAGGCCCTAAAACAATCCACAAAATCTTTAAAGAAATAAAACAATAAAATAAAAATCATAAAACAAAAACGTAAGGTCAACTTCTTCTTCCTCTAAACCGCGACTATTGTAGCTTGAATGCTTGTGCTTCGGAGCTCCGTCAAATCAGAGCGACGGAGCTCTGATGTGGTATCGTTTCGACCGGGAAAGTGATAGGATTTATATTATGCGATTGATTTTAATTGTCGTAAACTATATGCAATAAATTTCAGAGACGAAGGTTCGTCGGGAAAACTTCAAATACCTTCAACAATGGTGAAATTGTTCCAATTTTCTTCTCTGCTTTGAATCAATGTTGTTGTTATTGTGTTATGGTGGTTGAATTTGCAGGTTTGGATTGGAAAAAAAATGGATGAAGATCGATGAATTTTAATGGTGTTTGAAGATTTATTTGAAAATGGAAGAATGTTTATTGAAGCTTGAGTTTGAATTGTTTTTTTTGCAGGGATTTGATGTGCTATCCAAGCTTGAAAACTTATGAAGAAATCATTGAATTTATAGAGGAATGTTAGAATCTGAAGATGCCATTTTGCAGGTGCGTGTTGTGCGTTTTGAAGCTTCATGGTGTAACTCGATTTTTGTGGTCTTTAATCACTATCACATTTTTTCTACTTTCTGATTTCTTATTTTTCCCGGTGAAGCTGGTTATGGAAGGGAAAAAATATCTTAAACTCACCCTGCTTTGCATACTGTTATTTAACAGATGCCCACATGGTTTTGGGATTTCCATTAGCTTATTTCAACCTTAGTATTAGTGCAAAATTTGTTCTTATTGATATTGATGGTAGTTTCTATGTTATGGGCATGGGTATGAGATAAGTGTTGATTGATAGGGTAATGTTGACGTATTTGTGTTTCTGTATTATCATAATTTTCTGATGTTTTTCATAGGTTTAGAAACCTAATTGTTGTTTTTTGCTTTGTGTGCTCACAAAGATCTTATGAACTTTTGCATACGTACCCCCAAAGAGAGAATTGAGGGATCAGAGCATCGTAGTTCCTCCTAAAAGGCTATAGCTAGGTGTCGCTCCCGAAACTTTTGCATCCCGGTGCAAACGCGAATGGTCGACGATGTTGGAGGTTGAAGGTTGAATAGAGTCGCCAACTAGGCATTTTTATCCCGAAAGAAAGGTAATGCTGCATAAACCTGGAAGGATATCGATAAGACGGTTGCGAACCAAAGAGACTGAGAAAGGGGGTTGGTTATGACCTGGGAAGGTATTAGCACCCAGATCGTCCGTCGTACTCGACAGGATCCACGTTTACTTGATTGTGTTTTAAAGGGGGTAGTGTATGTGCTGATTGTGTATAAAAAGCTAGGGAGAAATGTACAGAGGTTCAGTGCAAAAGAGGGTGAGATGCTCAAGACTGAGGCTTAGAAAAGAAAGCTGAAAGAGGGGGATGACACAAAGAATTTTGTTCGATAACTGTTAAGTTATGCCTATGTATCCTCTCGTGCAATAAGGAAGTCAGAACACCGTAGTTCGACTCAAAGAGACTGAGATGATTTTGTTGTGAACTGCTTGCTTGTCAATGCTCAAGTGTATGACTTGTCTGGCTCGAGTGCTAACTGTCTTGCATTAGACGGGAGAAGCGAGTTCTCGTTTGTGAATGAAGGTGATGAGAAAAGAATCCCGAAGGAGACGATTATTGTTTGTTTTTGTATTTTCAATTTTTTTTTATGGTTTTTTGGTGTTTTGCATATGATAATGAGCTTAAGCCTAAATCAAGGGTTGTAAACTCATTATATCCTCCCTGATTAGGGATAATGAGCCTACTTAAGTATGAGATAAGCATCTCAACTTAATTACCATGATGATATAAGATTAAGATCATTAACCTACTTGGTTATTATTAAGATGTTTTTGGGTTTTTGTTTAGTGTTAAGTAATGAGTTTAATCTCTAATCAGGGATTAGTGAACTTATTACACCATCCTAAGAGAAGGATGATAGATGAGAACACTTAAGCTGAGGAAGAATCCTCAACTTAATCCATGGTTAGGGACTAAATTCATTATATAACAAGCCTTCATTAAGTGGATTTTAATTAAAGGGTGAGATTAAGAAGTGGATTTTAAGTTTGTAAGACAACTTGAGGGGGACTTGTCCATTAAACACTAGGGTTAGTCCCTCTTAACCAAAAGGAAGAGATGGAACCCTAATGTAAGGCCCAAGTTACAAGCTTAAGTCTTGATCATTATTAAGTGCTTTGATTAAGAGGTGTAAACAAATTAAAGGTTTAACACTAAGGATTAAAGTTATAAACTTCATCCTAAGATAAGGATGCATGCATAACCCTAATTCAAAGTCCTAATGCTTTAAGTGTTTAGCCTCTGATTATGAGATGAGAAGAGAGACTCAAGGAGACACAAAGGTAAAAACTAAGGGGAGACTATATAAAACCCTAAAGATTATCATGCTTGGATATCCTATGGTTTGTGAGGCTTAAGAGAAGAATCTTCAGGAAGCCACCATGGAAGAAGAAGCAGATGAAAAGAGAAGGAGAGAAAGAATAAGTTACTTACTTCCTGAAGAAGATAAGTAACCTAAAATAAAGAAAGTAAGAATGAGAGAGAACAAGTGAAGCAAGTCCAGACAAATAAATAATGTATATGAAGAGATGAGAAGAGGTGGGATGTGAAGGCAAATCCACATCCCAATCAACTTACCATAAGCCCCTGAAATGTTAGTATGAGATGCATAAGACATAAAGCAAAAGGAAATAAGGCAAATGGAAGTGCAATGACCAAAACCAGAAGTGAACATGCTATGTAAATGTGTTATGAGATGCTACAAAGTCATGCATAATGCTTATGAATGTTCATACAAGGATGAGATGCAAAGGAAGCATGTTTAGAAGCATGAAAACACATGGATGTTCATGAAATGTAATGAATGCAAAGTATATCAAATGAATAAAGAAATGATCAAGCAATGATCAAGCATGTTCTAAGATGTCTAAGATGGCATACAAATACTTGGAATGTCATGGCAAGTTAACATGAGGATGAAAACCCTAACCACTCTTAGGTGACCGGAGGAAGCTCCGTTCATCTTCTCCGGTCACCCAAAACCCCAACTTCCTCCCTAGGATACCCAAGCCCTAAAAATTGCCCAGAATCAATCCCTAAACATTACTGAACACAAATCCACCAACAAACAACATTTATTTTACATGAATCATGAGAAACACATCAAAACAGAAAACATAAGAAAATTTTAGAAGCTAAATACATCCTACATACTCAACCATTTTCAATGATTCAAAGTGCATAATGATAAGGGAAACAAACTTTATCAAATGGTAAAATTAAAATCAAGGTTCTAAGAAATTTGTTCTTTAGCTATACTTGAGCTGGAGTTGAGCAAATATGGACCTCCAAAGCCTGTCTATTGTGCAAGACACATCCTTTGAGTCCCCTGGTGCTATTGAGAAGCTTTGAAAGAGTTTAAATGGTCTGTTTTTGAAGATTTAGTTCTGAGAGATGGAAAATCGTGTTTTGGTTTCAGTGCCTTTTAAGCCATGATGAAGGGTGGTTTATGTTCTATGAGTGATATGGAGATGAATGGTGCAAAGAGTTTTGAGTTTTGTTGGATGTGTGTTGAGTTTCGAAGAGATGAAGGTTTTTGAGGATTTTTGGGATTCTGAATGTATGGATGTTTCAGGCTCCAATGTTATGTGAAATGGGTTGCTTGATGTTTGCATAAGAGGTTGTGATTGGTCAAAAAGTTGGTGGTGGCATAGTGTGATTGGTATGGGCCATTTTGCAAAAAATTCAATGAAGGTGTACCTCAAGCATGGCATGAGTCAGAGCTGGTTTGAAGGGTTGTCTGGCCTCAACTTCATTTAAAGATGGCCCTTGGATCAAATTTGAGGACCTGTAGTGCTTGATTCATGTGATAGCATGGATTTTGCAAATTTCCCTCTTTGAAATTTCTTGAAGTGCAAGGCATGAAAACTTGTGATTCTTGGAAAAATTCTGATCAAGGAAAACTATGTGATATTGTTATGATGCTTAGAGGTCAATTAGAGGTCACAAGAGTGCTTAGAACTTGAATTTGCAAAAATCCCTCTTTGGCACATACTTGAAAATTATAAGAATTTTCCCAACTTTGAAACATCATATCTTGAGTTCTAGGATGAATCAAGAGGAGTTCTTGTACTTTTTGAAAATTGGAAGATCCAATCTACAACTTTCATGTTTGAAGATTTTTCATTTGAAGCATTTTTGATCAAGAAAGATGAGGTTGAAAATCTTTCCCAAAATGGAAAGTTTTCATTACAAGTCATGTCCAAAAATGGAAAGTTTGCAAATGGCTTGAAATTATTCAATATTGTGAACTTCTAACCACTTATAAGATCAAATAAAGATCATAGAACCTCAAAATGATGAAGATGACCCTTTGGTACCATTGGTAGTGGCCTCAGATGCCATGATTCTGACTTTTCTTGCACAATAAGTTACCCGTTGATCAGATGACTTCCACAATGAATTTCTTCATCAAATTTGGTACAAATGCTCCTTATAACTTATTAAGACCATTAGAATCAAGAATGACCAAAATTTTTTGGTGTAAGACCTCTGAAACCAAAACCCTAATTTTAGGTCATCTGTGCAGGAAATCCTCAGTCTGCCTCCATGCCTTTGCAATGTTTTGTGATCTCTTGACTTTTAAGAACCCTGGGGAGCATATTATGATAATAGAACACACATGGACCCTCTTGACAAGCTTCAAGACCTTTGATATGGCTCAGATCACTTCTTGGATCCATCTGATCACAAACCCTAATTGTGCAGTCATGCAATGATTTGATGAAGTTGTTTATGCAATGTGAGATGTAATGAGATGTTTATGCAAATGCAATATGAAAGATCATAATCCATGGTGTGAGAAAAAGGTGAGGGAAAATTTGGGGTGTTTACAGCTGCTCCTATTCAAGCATGAGTTATCTATGCAGGGTGTAAGCACCTGGCTTAACAGACAAACAAGATAACTTGTGGTTGAATACCAAAGACAGTCCAAAATTTGCACTCACTAGGGAGAAGAAGAAAATGGATATAAATTGTAACAGGCAATATAGTATGGGTATCAAGTGAAAGCGATAGAGGACGACCATCGAGCAGAGGACAACTGTTGGGGATGAAAAACGCTAAGTAAAGCAATGATGAGGACCACGACGGGGACAGCCATCGGGTAAGGAAATAAAATTCTATGGGGATTAAAGAAATGAGGAAAATCCTGACGGGGACGGCCATCAGGTTTAAGGGGTAAATAAACCGCGACGGAGACGACCATCGGGTAAGAGAATAAATGAAATAATGATGAGGGACGATCATCAAAAGGTGAAGGACGATCACCTAGCAGGGGACGACTGCTGAAAATATCACGACATAGGACGAATGCCGGATTGAAAAGATCAACGATGGTGACGGCCATCGGATAAGAATGATAAAGGACGATTATCAAGAGGTGAAGGACGATCACCTAGCAGGGGACGACTGCTCTTAGGGATTATCTCGACATAGGACAAATGTTGGATAACAAAGATCGACGATGGGGACGGCCATCAGATAAATGATGAGGGACGGTCATCATAAGGTGAAGGACGATCACCTAGCAGGGGACGGCTGCTAAAAAGATATCGCGACATAGGACGAATGCCAGATAGAAAGTTCCAACAATGGTGTTTCCACTGGGGAAAGGATGAGGGGTGATCATCCAAAGATGAAGGACGATCACCTAGCAGGGTACGGCTGCTGAAAGTATCACGACATAGGACGAATGCCGGATAAGAGGATCAACAATGGGGACGACCATCAGATAAAATGATGAGGGACGATCATCAAAAGGTGAAGTACGATCACCTAGCAGGGGACGACTTCCGAAAATATCACGACATAGGACGAATGTTGGATAGAAAAGCTATTTTGTTGGTGACTTACCGGGGAATGGTAAACACGGACGAGTGCTTACGCTTTAAAATAAAAGATATAAGTGTTTGACTGAGTGTATAGACTAAAGATGTAGACGAGCATCCTTAGGACCACGATACGGACGAGTATCGATAGAAACAAATGCTGACACATGTTTAAGGATGATGATACGGACGAGTATCAATCGGTTAAGTAAGGAACACGAATGAGTGTTTATCTGCCGGGGAGGTGATATATATAAGATACATACGAGTATCAAAGGATTGTGTATAAGTATGTACGAGTGTTTGACCTGCTGGGGAAATATGTGCGAGACACGGACGAGTGTCAAAAAGATTGAGCAAAGGACACGGACGAGTGTTTGACTTGCTGGGGGAGTATGAGTTTCTCGAAGGATCCTCTGAGGGGATATGAGTTTTGTATATTGCTGGTGAAGTGATTCTGATGTTTGCAAGTGATTGGCTTTAACCTGGCTTATGATCATGCAAATGTTTGATTTTTTCCGTAATGCTCCGTATTAGACGGAATGCTACGCTTAGTTTGGGGGAAAATGATGCGAATGCTATAATTATGCAAAATGAGAGAACCGATCTGAGGTCCGGATCCTGCAGGGAGAAAGATCTCTGGGCGATCTGTCTGGAGGGAGAACTCCGCTGGGGAAAGAGATCATTGGCTGATCTGTGGGGAGAAAGGATCACCGAAAGATCCTCTTAGGGAACTCCGTGGCGAAATGGGGTAAGGAATCTATGGGGATCCCGGCTGGGGAAGTTTCTGTTAAAGAGACTCATGCTGGGGATGATGAGGCTTCGACAACTCCGGTGGGGAACAGAAAACCCTGACAACTCTACTGGGGAGGAATTGGCAACTCTGCGGGAAAGAAATTTTGCCGACTCTACTGAGGATGAGAAAATCCTGGAAACTCTGATGGGGTACAATAGTTCAGGTATTGTTCGGGAGATTCTGTTTGGGGAGAAGAGAACTTCTGGGAAGTAATCTGTTGCAACTCCTTCGTCCAAGCGACACGCTGGGGATTTAATGAGTTTCTCGAAGGATCCTCTGAGGGGATAACAGCTTCGTGGGGGAATACTTTTGTCAAGTAACCCTGCTGATGAGGTGATTGCTGATTCGGCTGGATATAATGTTTGATCTGCCTCATGCTGTGAAAGGTTGTCCACCTTGAGTACCTGCAACCCGTCAAACAAAAGAAACGCACAAATGTCCCAAGGTATCCTTAACCGGATTCCGTCATAGGAGTTTGATTTATCTGAGAGCAACATATTTCCTGCAAGCATTTATTAAAAGTGGCTTATATGTTTTCGTGCAATTGTTGTATTATGAACTTTGGACATTTTGCAAATGAAACAAAAATGTACAAGACAAAGTGTGACTGAAGATTATGATTTTATTGATTTGTGTGCCCTGAATAGGCAAGTACAGTGAAGAAGCGAATCCCTGAAAGGAGGAGATTGCTGTAAAATTGAGAAAATAAAAGTGTTGGCAATGTTTGAAGTCGATGCTCTAGTGGGCTTCCTTTGCTCTGACATGTATGACCTTGACATTCTTCTTATCTTGCTTTCTGAAGAAGGTTGATTCTGACCGACGCTTTATCCTTTTGAAGCTTGCCATGTTTTGAGTGATACAGACGAATTTAGAATGCAATTGTTCGTTTGTTCCCTGATTTTGCGTGGATCGCCCTTTCGGGTTTTCAATCCACCGGGATACCCATTTTTGCCTGAGCTGTCCGATGTGGCTTTTCAACTCAGCGGGTGTACACATTTTTTCCCCTTATTTTTGCCCGAGTCTTTTATTCTGTTTTGACTCGCTGGGATGCCCTATTTTTGCATGGACTTACATTATGTTTTTTTATGTCCAGCGGGACTTTTATGCGAAGTATTTTCTAACTGCATCTGAATTCACAAGAGATAAGAAATCCTCACCATCCATAGTAGTGAGCATCAGTGCTCCACCAGAGAAAACTTTCTTTACTATGAATGGGCCCTCGTAGTTTGGCGTCCATTTGCCTATGTGGTCTGTATGAGGAGGAAGAGGTCTTTTCAGAACAAGCTCCCCCACTTGGTATTCCCGAGGTATGACTTTTTGATCGAAGGCTTTCTTCATTCGCTTTTGATATAATTGCCCATGACAGATGGCAGCTAATCTTTTTTTTTTTCAATCAGACTCAGTTGATTATATCGAGATCGGACCCATTCTGCTTCATCCAGTTTCACATCCATCATTACCTGCAAGGAAGGTAATTCAACTTCAACAGGTAGGACTGCTTCCATACCATACTTAAGCTAATAAGGTGCTGCCCCAGTAGATGTTCTGATAGAGGTTCGGTACCCTTGCAAGGCAAATGGTAGCATTTAGTGCCAGTCTTTGTAGGTGACTACCATCTTCTGCACAATCTTCTTGATATTCTTGTTAGCTGTCTCAACAGTGCCATTCATCTTTGGCCTGTAAGGAGAAGAGTTGTGATGTTGAATTTTAAAGTCCCGGCAAAGTTCTGCCATCATATTGTTGTTCAAATTAGAACCATTATTAGTAATGATTCGCTCGGGAAATTCATATCGACAAATGATATCCCTTTTCAGAAATCAAGCTACCACTTGCCTGGTGACATTTGCATACGAAGCTTCTTCAACCCATTTGGTGAGGTAATCAATGGCTACCAGGATGAATCTGTGACCATTTGAAGCAGTCGGTTCAATCTTTCCAATCATATCAATGCCCACATGGCGAAGGGCCAAGGTGAAGACATTACATTCAAAGGATTCAGAGGCACATGTACTTTATCTGCGTAGATCTGACATTTGTGGCATTTACTGGCATAGGCACAACAGTCTGCATCCATTGTGATCCAATAGTAACCCGATCTTAATAATTTCTTTGCCATTGCATATCCTCTGGCATGGGTATCGAAAGAACCTTCATGTACTTCGTGCATCTGTAGGTCTGCTTCCTTCTTGTCAACACATCTGAGCAAGACCATGTCGAAGTTTCGCTTGTAAAAAGAACCATCAACATTGAGGAAGAAACTGTCAGCTAGCCTTCTCAATGTCTTCTTATCATTTGACGATGCCTCAGGTGGGTATGTCTGGGTTTCTAAGAAGCATTTGATGTCGTGGAACCAAGGCTTGTTGTCAGTGATAGTGTCCAGGGAAAATACATACGCCGTTCTGTCCAATCTGGATACCAAAATCCAAGGTACATAATTAAAAATTTGTACTTTGATCATGGATGAAATGGTAGCCAAGGCGTCTGCAAACTAATTCTCATCTCGAGGGATGTATTCAAGCTTAACTGTTATGAAGAAGGTCAACAATCTCCTCGCAATGTCACGGTAGGGAATCAGATGCTCCTGATGAGTGTACCACTTGCCGTTGCTCTGGTTGATTACCAAAGCTGAATCTCCGAATACATTCAAGGTTTTTATCCTGAGGTCAATGGCTTCCTCAAGACCCATTATACAAGTTTTGTTGTTAGTGTAGGCAAAGGTGAGCTTTGCTGAGAAAGGCATATGAACCCCTTTAGGTGTAATAAGCACTGCACCAACCCCACGACCGTTGCAATTAACTTCCCCGTTGAACATCATAGTCCATGCTTCTTCTGGATCAGGCCCTTCAGTGTGAATAGGCTCTTCAGAATCTTTTGCTTTCAAAAACATGATGTCTTCATCAGGGAAATCAAATCTCATAGGCTGGTAATCATCAATGGGTTGCTCAGCCAGATAGTCAGACAATACACAGCCCTTGATGGCTTTCTGAGAGGTGTACTGAATGTCATATTATGTTAGAATCATTTGCCATCTTGCAACCCTTCCGGTAAGTGCTGGTGTCGTACCTCGAAAAATACGATCCTAAAACAAAACAACAGAGCCGCCACCTAATTCTATTTATTCTACAAGAGAAAAGGGAGATATAGATACAACCTAAAATAGGACAAGAAATGGTTTGTGAAACCAAATTCTAAGTTAGGGAGTCGGTTACTCAAGGGGAAGGTATTAGCACCCCTCACGTCCGTTGTACTCAACGGGAACCTCTTAGCTAACTATGCGATTAAATGTTTGATCTTAAGTTTTGGTCTTCTAAATGATTATTAATATGTTTGTTAACAGGGAAATTAAAGTTTTAAATTATTATTATTAAGACGGAGAAAAGATTAAAGTTTTTTAAACAGAGAAATAATTAAATTTTTTATTAGGGTGCTCGCGAAGGATTAAAATCCCCGTGCCTACGTATTCCCTTGTGCAATGGGAAATTCAGAGCTCCGTAGTTCGTGCTACTACGGTTCGTGGTTTTTATTGAACAGTTGTTTAAAACGCATTCTACTGTTAAGCATTGGCTTATACTCGTGGTGGAGGCTGAAGCGCTAGCTTGTTCGAGAGATAGAATGATTTAAACAATGTTCGTTTTAGAAGAAAGTGTTTGACTTTTTTAAGATGTTTTAATCGAAAGGGCGATTGAACACATCGCGTGGGGCTAGCCCATGTTGCGGTCCAATCCAGAAAGTGCAGAATGCTAGACTCCGGAATTCTGTCTTTCGATAATTAATTATAAAAATGATTTAAATTTGTTGGTATACGAATGATGATTGAACCATCGCGTGAGGCTAGCCCATTTGCGGTTCAATCCAGAACGTGCGGAATGCTAGACTCCGGAGTTCCTTTTTTCGTAATTTTATTTAATTAAAGATTTGAATAATTGATATACGAATGGTGATTGAACCATCGCGTGAGGCTAGCCCATTTGCGGTTCAATCCAGAACGTGCGGAATGCTAGACTCCGGAGTTCCTTCTTTCGTAATTTAATTTAAATAGATTTGAATAATTGTTTTTAGACGTTTTAGAACCGATGTGATTAATAACGAAGGATTAAACGAACAAAACGCGTGGGGCTAGCCCAGTTGCCATTTGTTCTAGAACATGCGGAATGCTAGACTCCGGAGCTCTATTCCTTGTTAAAATAAATTAAAATACGCAATTCTTAAATACGCAATTCTTAAAATACGCAATTCTCTAAAAGGAAATAAGAAACTAATATATTCTTTAATATCTCTACCTTTCTTAAACAAATTGTAATAAAAAAATAAAAATAAAAATATAAAATTAGGAGCGGCATATTTAAACAAGAGAAAACATTTATAAAAAAAAAGTTTGTTTATCAAAAAAAGAAAAAGAAAAGTGAAGCCCAACAGGGAATCGACCCAAGGGATTGGCTAAATGGATGGAGGGAGCGGGTCAGAGAGTGCAGGCCGGGTCGGAGCCGACCCGGTTCGGCCAAAGGAGGTAAACATGACAAAGTGCTAGCGGCTAAACCTAATTTCACGAAAGAGAATGCTAACTCAAAAGAAACCTCTTCTCAAAACCAAAACCCCCCAATCCCAAATTCATTCATGTTGCTAACAAAATCACACGCTTAAACAAGCATTAAGATGAATTCAAGGGAAGAAAACACACAATCATCGATCATACTTTCAAAATACGAGTAATCAAGATAAAGCTACCGATTCGAAATGCTTTGAACAGGTGATCTTCTTCCCTTCTTGCTCGTCTTTCTTCTTCTTTCGTTTGCGTTTCGTGATGGGGTTGCGGCAGAGGTGTTGTCGGAGTTCGCGATTTTAATGAGTTCTTTCTGTGTGTTTGCTTCTCAGGTTCTCACATGACGGTGGTGGGCGGTGTCGGTTGAGGTGTTTCGTGGAACAGAAATATTGAACGGCGGCGAGATGGCTATGGATGTTGAGGTGGAAGGTTTTATGGTGATGTGGTGGTGACGGAAGTGAAAGTTGATGGTGTCCAGAAGATGCTAGGTCACAAAACGACCGGTCCTTCAATCTCAAAGGTATCTTGGTTTTTTTGTTTTTGAAAAGAACAAGTCTCTGTGTTCTTGTGATTGTTTTGAAAACAAATTTTTTTGATGTTGTTTTCTGTATTTTTTGTTTAGGGCTCTTGATGCTCTCTGTTCAAACGTGGCTCCCTTTTTTTGTGTTGTGAATTTCGTCCCTTCTTATAGAGGTGAGATTAGGGTTTTTTCGAATCCTTTGATCACTTGTCCTCCAAAAATGCTGACCTGAGTTTTGTTTGATAATGATGAAGGGTCCCTTTCTGTTTGCAGGGCCTTCTTATGGAACAGAGGAACTTTCACATTTTGGTGAAAGCAAACAAAGCTGACTTTGGCTGACTTTGCTGTCATTGCACTGCAGCAGGTCCTCTTTGTCTCGTTGTGAGCAGGTTTTGCTCATGGAATAGAGTGTCGTCTATTTTGGTGTAAGGAGAGGCCAGTGCTTTTTGGGTTGTTGACCTGCAGAGTCAATGAATCCATGTTTCTGTAAAGTGATAGAGATAGGATTGACATTCCTGCACTTGCAGTAGTTCTGAGTTTAGTCACAGCAGGTCTGTTACTTCCCTTTTCCATACTACAATTTTAAAATGCCTCATATTATTTTTGCTGCACTTGTACTTCTCTTATTTTTACTATGCTATTTGTGATTTGGGAAAGGTGTGCTTGCTGATTTCGATGTCTGCACCCATGTAGTTTGATTTGAACTTAGTCCATGCGAAATTTGTTTTGTTGTCCAACTTGAAACTTCATGTAACCTGCTGCTGAATTTATTCCTCTTTTGAAATTAACTTATGTCTTGGCGAAATTGTTTTTTTGATTATCAATTGAAACTTTGATGATTTAATCATGTGAAATAAAATAGATACGTTATCTTGAGTCACATACGAAATCTCGAATAGGTATTGATGAAATGTCACTAAATGCGTAAACTTGAATACAACTTTCTGGATAAATTCTAATCACTTTGTCAATTGTATTCGTGTGCATGTATATGAGGCATATGCAAAATTGCTTCGGAAACAGGATGTTCGGGCCTGCTATTGGAGCTGCTGCTGCGGTGAGAAAAATGATGGCTTGGAGCGGAAAGCAAAAGATCTAGGAGGATGGTCTTCAAGTTTCAAAGACACTCATTTTGTATTTCTCTTTTTTTTGGGGCAAGAACCAAGAATATTTAATGTAGGATTTGAATAAAATTAAGTCTGAGATGTAGAATGGAAACTTGTGGTTTGTGTGAACATCAAAGAATTTTGAAAGTGTAATGAACCATGAAATTATGAATATTTGGACATTTGGTATATCAATAACATTGAACATTTGAGGAATTAAAATGAACCTAGGATTTTGGTGTTTGGAGGGAAAAAGATTTGAACTAATAATTTAGAAACTTGAATTGAAACAAAAGAAATTGACATGAGGTAATAAAAATAAAATAATAAAAACAATAATAATAATAAATAAACTAAATTTAAACAATTCAATTAAAACTAAATCTAAATAACCTAAAAAATATATCTAAATTTAAATAAAAATAAAAAAAAAATTAACGATCCCAAGTTAAATGAAAAAAACTAAGTATATTTTTTTGCAATATCTGTAAAGAAATCAACAATATCGAAAATAAAGTAAACTAGTGGAATACTAAATTTGAAAATATAAACCAAATAAAGGTTGAGAAATAAACGAAATATGAATTACAATTAAATCTTAGAAAATAAAATAAAACTACTTCTAAGACAGATAATTAAAAATTAAAAACAAATAAATTAAAGCATTGTGAAATAGTCTAAATAAATCTACAATTACAAAACAAAATAAAAGAGAAAAGTAAGGAAATTCATGATTAATGAAGGCTAATGTATTATTTACCAAAAAGATTGGCGATCTAAATGCGACGAAAATGCGTTAGATGAATGCAAAATGATAGGTTTATCCTTAAAAAACAGAAGTGCTTGATTTAGAACTTATACCGACAGAAAGCATCAGAATTTTGGTCAAAATTTAGGGTGTGACAGTTGCCCCTATTTAATCATCTAGAACCTGAATGTCTGAGTAACAAAGTTTTCAGGTATTCGAGGTGAAAGAGGATTAAATACTAAAAAACCTAAAATTTGGACCGACTGCAAATGAAATGCACTGATATGCAATAATATGAATTCATGATGGACTCTTTTGTTTTGCTGGGGATATGACATGCGAGATGCAATGACCTAACATGCTGATTTTTAATGATGAATATGCTGGGTATGGTATGATGCAGACAAATGCAACGGTGATCCACATAAACGAAAACTGAGGGCAAAGACCCACTGGGGATAAAAATATGCTGGGGATGACAAGGCGAAAACAGGATGTGTCCAAAGTGATAGATCAGCAGGTTCAAATGTAACTGCTGGCACTAAGGAACAAAAGACAAAAAACAAAACGCAAGATAAAAGACAAACTATCTAAAGTGAAGAGTTAGCAAGTTCAAAGTGGTTGCTGGGGATCTCAATACAGCGATTCGGTGATTGAGAAAGATAGAAATGATCTCGACTCGGCAGCCAGGAGAACCAAATAGCAAACACTGACACAGCAGTCAGGAATAAACAAGCATTGACATGGTGATCGAGAAATAAAATAACAGACATCGACGCGGTGGTCAGGAAAATAAAAGACAGGTATCGACACGGTGGTTTTGAAATAAAATAATAGACAGAGACGCGGTGGTCTGGAAATAAAATAACAGACAGAGACGCGGTGGTCAGGAAATAAAATGACAGACAAAGACGCGGTGGTCAGGAAATAAAAGACAGGCAAAGACGCGGTGGTCAGGAAATAAAAGACAGATAGAGACGCGGTGGTCTGGAAATAAAATAATAGACAGAGACGCGGTGGTCTGAAAATAAAAGACAGATAGAGACGCGGTGGTCTGGAAATAAAATAATAGACAGAGACGCGGTGGTCTGGAAATAAAATAATAGACAGAGACGCGGTGGTCTGGAAATAAAATAATAGACAGAGACGCGGTGGTCTGAAAATAAAATGACAGACAAAGACACGGTGGTTAGGAAATAAAATAACCGATAGAGACACGGTGGTCTGGAAAATAAAGTTCAACACGGTGGTTGGAGGAATAAATAATTGTCATAAGTCCAAAATAGTAAAGCAACAGGTTCAAGTGTAGCTGTTGAAACCAAGGATTGGAAAATGAAAATAGTATTCAGGCAGTGGCTCTGTACATGCACACTGACACTGGGAGTAGCATGCGAAGCGTTTAAAGATAAATGCTCTGAGCGACCAAACCGGAAAAATAAGAATAAATGTTGGAGTTTTCAACGAGATAAACGACCAACCGCAGGAAATTCTTAAAACGAATAACTTTTTAGAAGAATTCTTAGGAACTATCAGGGGAACACAGATGCATTTGAATTAGATAGTTCTAAAGTCTTAAGCAAACAGCTTAAAGGATTCATGCTAATGATAATTGGGCTTAAAAAGAAGTATTGGCTGTATTAAGGTACATCAAGAAGAGTCTTTGCAGGGGATGCCAGTGTTGCTGGGAAAAGAAAACTTGGTCAACCACACCGCGGGGTACCAACAACAGTGGACTTAAAATAACAAAGGACAATAATATGGATCTGGGGTGAATTAGACGACAACTGGGGATAGACAGATGATTATGTCAAATGCTTATGCGATGAACATGATGCGAATGACCATGATATGCAAATGCTGACTCTATGGAGAGACAAAAAGTCTTGATAAAGCAGGAAGAGTAGGATCTCAGCGCAAATACTCAGACGAGCAATAAGAAAGATGCTGGGGAGATGTCTTCAAACTTGGAAATCGGTGCTTGGTCCAAGGATTCATCCAAGAGTGCTACCAGCTTATAATTCTCTGTGGGGATTTCTGTAATAATTGCATGGGAGTGTTGCTGCAAACCAGAGGGCTTTTAGAAGACAGAAAATCTTTTAATTTTTCTAAAGTCAAAGAAATTTGGATGTTTTCAGTATGTTTTCAAAAACTGTTTTAAAATTATTTTTGTCATTTTCAAAGTTAAATTGTAATTCAGTAAAGACATTTTGCATAACAAAGAAAATAAGAAGCCGAAAGACAGAGTTTAAAGACAAAGGTTGTATTTCATTCGAGAATGGTAGTTTGCCAATAGCAAAAGCTCCATGGGAAATTACAAATTCGAAAACGGCAATGGGGAAAAGTCTACATTGAATCCAACGACCACTATAATCCCTAATAACTAAAACCGCCCACACTTTGCCTCTGACAAGAGTGACTGAATTGGTCTTCCAGTAATGATCTTCAGTAATGATAAACACCATCTGATACAGCCAAATGCCTTTGTCCCTAACTTTTGCCTGGACCGCCCTTTCGGGTTTTCAATCCACCGGGACGCTCTTTTTTGCCTAAGCCGCCCTTTCGGGTTTTCAACTTAGCGAGCTCTATTTTTTTTATTTTTTATCCCTATCTTTTGCCTGGATCTCCTTCATAGGTTTTGATCCACCGGGATACCCATTTTTGCATAGGTCGCCATTTCTGGTTTTCGACCTATCGGGCTTTATTTAGGCATAATATTTTTTGACTGCATCAGAATTCACCGGGTGCTTCAGTTGTTCACCATCCATACTTGTGAGAATTAGGGAACCTCCGGAGAATTCCATTCTCACAACATATGGGCCTTCATAGTTAGGACTCCATTTCCCACACATGTCTTTGTGGACTGGCAAGATTTTCTTGAGTACCATATCTCCTTCTTTGAATTCTCAGAGATGAACTTTCTTGTCAAAAGCTCTCTTGATGCGCTTCTGGTACAACTGGCCGTGGCACATGGCGGTCATTCTCTTCTCATCAATGAGGTTCAGTTGGTCATATCTGCTCTGGACCCACTCAGCTTCCTCCAGTTTGGTTTCCATCAAGATCCTCAAAGATGGTATCTCTACTTCGATAGGGAGAACTGCATCCATCCCATACACCAAAGAGAAAGGGGTTGCCCCTGTTGAAGTGCGAATTGATGTTCTGTATCCGTGTAGGGCATACGGTAACATCTCGTGCCAATCTTTGTAAGTCTTCACCATCTTCTGCAAGATATTCTTGATGTTCTTGTTCGCTGCTTCAACAGCTCCATTCATCTTCGGACGATAAGGGGAAGAGTTATGATGTTCAATCTTGAATGTGTCACACAACTCCTTCATTGTCTTGTTGTTCAAATTGGTCCCATTATCTGTGATGATTGGCTTGGAATTCCATAACGGCAGATAATTTGGTTCTTGATGAAACGGGAAACCACTTGCTTTGTTACGTTGGCATAGGAAGCTGCTTCTACCCACTTGGTAAAGTAATCGATTGCAACCAAGATAAACCGGTGACCGTTGGAAGCTTTAGGCTCAATTTCCCCTATCATGTCGATGCCCCACATTGAGAAAGGCCATGGTGATGACAGAACATTCAAAAGGGTTGGAGGTACATGCACCTTGTCGGCATAAATCTGGCATTTATGACACTTCCTGGCGTATTTGAAACAATCTGATTCCATGGTCAACCAGAAGTATCCAGCTCTCAAAATCTTCCTGGACATGGCATGTCCATTGGCATGTGTTCCAAATGATCCTTCATGGATTTCCCTGATTAATAAGTCTGCTTCGCGCTTGTCCACACATCTGAGCAGAACCATATCATGATTTCTCTTGTAAAGCACATTGTTGCTGAGGAAGAACTTGGATGCCAATCTTCTCAGAGTCTTCTTGTCCAAAGCTGTTGCATCAGCTGGGTACTCCTGGTTTTGTAAGTAGTTCTTGATGTCGTAGAACCACGGTTTCTCATCAGTTTCTTCTTCGACCAGTAGACAGTAGGCGGGTTCAGTTTTTCGCTCGATTGTAATGAGTGGAGCTTCATTAAGAAATCTGACTTGAAACATAGATGCCAACATAGCTAAAGCGTCTGCAATTTGATTCTCCGCCCTTGGAACATGGTGGAAGGTGACTTCATCAAAGTATTTAATTAAATCCACAATGTGGGCACGGTAAGGGATCAACTTCTCATCACGGGTCTCCCATTCACCTTTGACTTGGTAAATTACTAAGGCTGAGTCTCCATACACTTCAAGGATTTTGATTCTGGTATCGATTGCAGCTTCGATACCTAAAACACATGCTTCATACTCAGCAATGTTGTTTGTACATTCAAAGCACAATCTAGCCGTGAAAGGAGTGTAACCACCATCAGGGTTCATCAAGACAGCTCCCACACCATGCCCCATGTAGTTAGAGGAACCATCAAACATCATCTTCCAACGAGAACCTGGCTCGGGACCTTCATCTGGACCTGGAACTTCACAGTCCTTTATCAACATAATGTCCTCGTCCGGGAAATCGAACTTCAGAGGTTCATAATCTTCGACAGGATGATCAGCAAGGTACTCAGACAAAACACTGCCTTTAATAGACTTCTGGGTTACATACTGGATGTCATATTCGGATAACAACATGTGCCAACGGGCGAGTCTTCCAGTCAAAGCAGGCTTCTCAAAGATGTACTTTATCGGATCCATCTTCGAGATCAACAAAGTGGTGTGACAAATCATATACTGCCTGAGACGTTTGGCCGCCCACGTCAGAGCACAGCAAGTCTTCTCTAAAAGCGAATATCTGCTCTCACAGTTTGTGAACTTCTTGCTTAAGTAATAAATGGCGTGCTCCTTACGACCAGTTTCGTCTTGTTGGCCTAATATGCAACCCATATTTCCCTCGAGTACAGTCAGGTACATGAAGAGAGGTTTCCCTGGAGTAGGTGGGATCAAGATAGGAGGTTCCTGTAGGTAAACCTTAATCTTCTCAAAATCCAGTTGACAATCAGGACTCCACTCAATTGCTTGATTCTTCCGGAGTAACTTGAATAAAGGCTCACAAGTAGTAGTCATGTTGGATATGAATCTAGAGATGTAGTTCAGTCTCCTGAGGAAGCCTCTAACTTGCTTTTCTGTTTTTGGAGCTGGCATCTCTTGAATTGCTCTGACCTTATCCGGATCTACTTCAATTCCTTGTTGACTAACAATAAAACCAAGTAGCTTTCCTGACCGGACACCAAAGGTACACTTAGCTGGATTCAGACGCAGTTGGAACTTTCTGAGACGCTCAAACAACTTCAGGAGATGACTCAAATGATCCTCCTCACTCTGTGACTTGGCAATCATATCATCCACATAAACTTCTATCTCCTTATGCATCATATCATGGAAAAGGGTGACCATTGCCCTTTGATAAGTGGCTCCCGCATTTCTAAGACCAAATGGCATAAATTGGTAACAATACGTCCCCCATGGTGTGATAAAAGTGGTCTTTTCCATGTCATCAGGATCCATCTTGATCTGGTTATATCCTGAAAATCCGTCCCTGAAAGAGAAAATAGAAAACTTAGCAGTGTTGTCAACCAATGTATCAATATACGGAAGAGGAAAATCATCCTTTGGACTGGCTTTGTTCAAATCTCTATAGTCCACACACATCCTAACCTTGCCATCCTTCTTGGGGACTGGCACAATGTTATCTACCCACTCAGGGTACTTTGCAACTGCAAGGAATCCGTCATCAAACTGTCTTTTGACCTCTTCTCTAATCTTCAAAGCCATGTCTGGTCTTGTTCTTCGGAGCTTTTGCTTTACTAGCGGACAATCTGGTCGAAGCGGCAACTTATGAACAACTATGTCTGTGTCCAAACCGGGCATATCCTGGTACGACCATGCAAAAACATCCACATACTCTTTGAGAAGCTTGACCAATCTTTCTCTAACGTCTGCCCCAAGTGTTGTACCAATCTTGACTTCCTTCTTATCTTCATCGGTGCCAAGGTTGATGGTCTCAACCTGCTCCTTATGGGGCTGAAGATCTGTGTGCTCGTCCTCAACTAATCTTGCCAGTTCTTCGGGAATATCACAATCTTCCTCGCTTTCATCTTCCGCTTGGTAGATGGGCGAATCGAAGTTAGAAGAGAATATAGAGTCATTGGATTCAACAGGGTTTTCATTTGTTCTGCATATGGGAATGATTTGCTTTTATTAAAAGTTAAAAATAGAGGGATGCAAGAAAAACTTTTATTAGCTTTGAAAGATTGCCATTTTCTTTTAAAAGTGAAAAGAGAAAAACAGTAAATAAATAAAAAGTAAGAATTTAACAAAATGCCTTCATTGATTGATTAACTTAAAAATGAGAAGGGACCCTACAAAATGATCCCATAGCCTTGGGCAGAGCTAGGGAACTTTGAAAACACTTAAAGAAAACAAATAAATTACTTTGACAATGGAAAAAATTCTGGGATCTCAAATGCCTCCCAATTGCCCAAAGCTGCTTCACACTGATAAACCAAATGATCCACATCTTCATCTTCAGTATCCCCACTAATTGCATTGATCTGATAGCCGGCACTGGAAAACACTTCTTGGATGGTCTTTGGACGTCCTTTGATGGAGGTTGACACTCCTTCCTTCACATGAGTTGGTTTGTAACCCAACCCGTATCGATCTAGCTTTTGCTTGACTTCAATGACATCACCCCAACCTTGGTAGCTTCCTTCTTCAATTGTTGAAATGGTACTCTTCAATGATGCAAAAGATGGAATACCTTTCTCCTTTGGTTCCTTTACTTCCATAAGGACGACATTGGCTATCTCTAGAGCTTGGAAAGCAGTTTCCAAAGCATCCAGCCTCAATGTAGCTAAAGGAGGAAAGGTTGCTGACCATGAGATCTTCTTCACCAGACACAGTTACCAACTTGTTATCGACCACAAACTTCATCTTCTGGTGTAAGGTAGAAGTGACTGCCCCAGCAGCATGGATCCAAGGTCTTCCCAGCAAACAACTGTAATTAGGGTTAATGTCCATAACCTGGAAAGTGATCTTGAACACCTGTGGTCCAATCAAGATTGGCAAGTCGACTTCCCCAATAACAGTCCTCCTTGAGCCATCAAAAGCTTTTACAATCAGTGCACTGGGCCTCATCTCTGCCCCTTGATAAGATAACTTGGCAAGTGTTCTTTTCGGCAAAACATTCAATGAAGATCCTGTATCCACAAGAACTCTTGCTAAAGTATCCTCCTGACATTTTACAGATATGTGAAGAGCACGATTATGGTCCAAGCCATCCTTTGGAAGGTCCTCCATACTGAAGCTGAGATTGTTACATGCAGTGATATTGGCAATGACTCCATCAAACTGATTCACAGTTATATCATGCGTAACATGGGCTTAGGCTAGTAATTTCTGGAGAGCACTCCGATGGGCCGGTGAATGCATAAGAAGTGATAAGATAGATATTTTGGAAGGTGTTTGATGTAACTGATCAATAACCTTGTAATCACTCTTCTTAATGATTCTGAGAAACTCTGCATCCTCTTCTCCCAAGACTACCCCTTTATCTTGGTTGACAACAGTGGGAATGACTTCTTTAGGTGGAACCAGTGGAGTGGTATTGACTTGATGAGTGTAAACACGACCACTGCGAGTTAAACGACCTGCACCTGCTATGTCAGCACTTGCCACTTTTGAACTAGCTTTCTGACTATCTTGTTCAAACTTCTGATGAACTTTCCCTGTATCATACTTCCACGGAACTGTTTTGGTATCTTCATAAAGGAAAAGGTTCCTCCTTTGCTCAAACCCTGGTTCAGGTATATTGAAAATGGGTACCACAGATTCTGGTATATTAAAGATGGGTTGAACCCTCGAGGACTCAGGAAGATTGAACATTGGTACCAAGGTAGAATCAGATTCTGGCAAGTTGAAAATGGGTTCAATCATTTCCACCTCATTCCTCTTCACGACCACTCACTTGTAAAACACCCAGATTAATCAAACTTTGAACATCTTTCAAGACCAATTCACATCCCTTTGGACTATTCGTACAAGCTTCACAATTCTTATGACAGCTCTTCAACATACCCACATCTACTAACTTTGCATGGAAGTCTCTAAGCGGGGTCTTGATCTCTGTGGCGTTGGAAATCAAATCTCCGTCAGACTCGCCGACAATGGCATTTATGGACCCATGCTTAGGTAAAGGATTATTTTTAACATTCGGGCCAGTATCTCCAAATGACAAAATGTTCTTATCCATTAGATCCTTCACAGCCTACCTCAAAGCAATACAACTTTCCAAATCATGCCCCGGAGCACCTTCATGGAACAAGCAATGGGCATTTGAATTGTAACCTGGTGGGAGTGGATCTGGTGGAGGACCCAAAGGCCTTGGAGTAACCAAGCCTTTCTTCAATAGTGAGGGATATAATTCAATATAGGTCATAGGGATCTGAGGATGAGGAGGTCTTCCTCCTGGTCTTCTATTCTGAAAGTTGGAATTCGAATGAGGAGCTGGAGTCCTCTGCTGGTAGGCTGGAGCATTGGGCGCTCGTTGATAGCCTGGATTGTTGAGCATTGGTTGATAAGCTGGAATCACTGGAGCCACTTGCTGATACATCGGTACTGCTTGAGTTGGTCGATATATCGGGACTTGTGGATTATATGACGGTTGAACCGCTGCTACATAAGGATGTTATACAAACTGCGGTGGGTAGACAAATTGGGGTTGAGCCACAGGTGGAGGCCTCTGCCAAAGCGGATTTCTCCTTTGACTCGTCATTATTGCGTTTGTCTCACCCTTTTTCTTCTTGTGGAAGTTACTGGTAAATTTCTTGACATTATTTCCACTACCATTGCTTGAACTGCCAGACGCACCACTCATCCTTCCACTTTTCAGTCCAAGTTCAACCTTAATCCCCACAGCTACAAGGTCAGAGAAGCTAGCCGTTACGCTTCCCACCATTCTCTCAAAGAATTATGGTCGCACCGTGTCAACAAACCAATCAGCTAACTCCTTTTCAGACAACGGGGGATCTACCTGAGAAGCGGTCCCTCTCCACCGCTGAGCATATTCTTTAAATGATTCAGAATCCTTTAGTGACATACTCAACAACTGCCTTCTATCGGGAGCAAGGTCCATATTGTATTTGTACTGCTGGATGAAAGCATCTGTCAAGTCTTGAAAGCTGCGACTCTTTGACTGGTCTAGTGTTAGATACCACTTGGAGGAGATTCCCTTCAGACTGTCCTGGAAACAGTGGATCATTAATTTGTCATTGTCCACCTGCGCAGCCATTCTTCAATAATACATCAAGAGGTGGTTCTTAGGACATGTCGCTCCCTTGTACATGTCAAAAGTGGGTATCTTGAACTTTGGAGGAATTACCAATCCGGACACCAGGCACATCTCTCTAGCAGCAGCCCCGAAGATCTGGTCGCCTTCGATTGCTCTTAACCTTTTCTCAATAGTCTTAAAATTCTCTTGCATCTTCTCATGTTTCTCATTTCCATTCTCCGACATATCTGGCGCGTCATACACCTGAGGGTCATTGAAGTATGGTTGGGCACGGGTGTGCACAATGTCTGGTGTGAAATTAGCAACCACATGGTTCTCTTCGCCAGTCACAGGAATAGTCTGCTGAGCAGCAAATCCTTGAGGGGGAGGTACAAAACCTTGAGAAGTGAACGCAAAACCCTGAGAAGGAGGTGCGAGGCTTTGGGAAGAGAAACCTTGGGAAGGAGGGAAGAAACCCTGAGCAGTAAGTCCTTGAGAAGAAGGAATAAAACTTTGAGAAGCGAAACCTTGGGAAGGAGGGAAAAAAACCTGAGCAGTAAGTCCTTGGGAAGGAGGGATAAAACTTTGAGAAGCGAAACCCTGAGGAGGAGGTACAAATCCATGAGGAAGCCCAAAAGGAGGCCAGGTCACAGGAGTAGTGACTGATGACGTAGGCTCAGTCGTTGCAGTGACAATCTCTGACACTACAGTCTATTGGGTGTCTAATTTTACTCGGATGACCTACAACATTTCCATCATCTGACCCATATTTCCACGAAGATCAGAAAGCTCTTCATTCACTTTGTCCATTTCGGGGTCCCTGTCAGCCATCTTCTTCTTGGCCTGGGCTCGGGTTGAATACTTGCGTGAGATCCTCAGTGTGACAGCTGGAAAGGAGTTGACGAGAATGAGTTTTGACAGAATGCAGATGCAGAGATGCAAACATGAGTAAAAATTTTTAGTAAGTGCCTCAAGGGACTTAAAAAGTTGTTGCAAAATGTCAAAATGGGTAAAGTTCCTTGTTATTTCCCAAAACTAATGAACTGAAGTCCATTTCAGGTAAAATTTATGAGGTTTGCAACAAAACTTCTTTGTTCCTTGAAGCATTCGCTAAAATGATGCATATGATGCTAAGATGCAAAGATGCAGGGATGCAAGGGTGCAAGGTAAATTCAGAGCCTTCTTAACAGGTGGGCTGTAAGAGAGTTGTTCTACGTTTTACTACCCATAAGTCCCCATCACAGGATAGTTTCTACAACGATGGTTTAAGGAAACTCAAGGTCACAGACGTTTATCGTATTAACGCCCCGCCGCAGGCTAGCTGCATTGTGACGATAATAACGATAAGGTCTACCCTGAGTGGAGTTCTCATGCTAGGCGTGCAAGGAGCGAGTCCTTGGAGCCTAACATTACACAACTACCAATATTGAAACAGGTTCTAGGGGGTCCCAGAATCACAGCCCTTTTGTGAATCAGGTCACGCGACAGGCTAGCTGCGTTGCGACAAGATCTACGAAAATTCTAACTATCTGGGGGAGCTTTCATGTTAGGCGTGCAAGGAGCGAGTCCTTGGAGACTAACACTAATAACATCCAATTCTAAACTTAGGTGTTCCCTCTGCTTTTTCCACCACTCAAAATTACTTTCAATGTGACCCCGAGAAACCACAGACAAATATAATGAGCAATAAAGTAAAGCGGTAAAAGAACAGATAAACAAACATAAATAATAAACATAGAGAAGACAAGAAAAGACAAGATCAAACAAATAAACACACAATGCTAAGTTAGGCTCGACTCTCTCTAGCATGGAGCTATTCCCCAGCAGAGTCGCCAACTGTCGTACCTCGAAAAATACGATCCTAAAACAAAACAACAGAGCCGCCACCTAATTCTATTTATTCTACAAGAGAAAAGGGAGATATAGATACAACCTAAAATAGGACAAGAAATGGTTTGCGAAACCAAATTCTAAGTTCGGGAGTCGGTTACACAAGGGGAAGGTATTAGCACCCCTCACGTCCTTTGTACTCAACGGGAACCTCTTAGCTAACTATGCGATTAAATGTTTGATCTTAAGTTTTGGTCTTCTAAATGATTATTAATATGTTTGTTAAAAGGGAAATTAAAGTTTTAAATTATTATTATTAAGATGGAGAAAAGATTAAAGTTTTTTAAACAGAGAAATAATTAATTTTTTTATTAGGGTGCTCGCGAAGGAATAAAATCCCCGTGCCTACGTATTCCCTTGTGCAATGGGAAAGTCAGAGCTCCGTAGTTCGTGCTACTACGGTTCGTGGTTTTTATTGAACAGTTGTTTAAAACGCATTCTACTGTTAAGCATTGGCTTATACTCGCGGTGGAGGCTGAAGCGCTAGCTTGTTCGAGAGATAGAATGATTCAAACAATGTTCGTTTTAGAAGAAAGTGTTTGACTTTGTTAAGATGTTTTAATCGAAAGGGCGATTGAACACATCGCATGGGGCTAGCCCATGTTGCGGTCCAATCCAGAACGTGCGGAATGCTAGACTCCGGAATTCTGTATTTTGATAATTAATTATAAAAATGATTTAAATTTGTTGGCATACGAATGATGATTGAACCATCGCGTGAGGCTAGCCCATTTGCGGTTCAATCCAGAACGTGCGGAATGCTAGACTCCGGAGTTCCTTTTTTCGTAATTTTATTTAATTAAAGATTTGAATAATTGATATATGAATGATGATTAAACCATCGCGTGAGGCTAGCCCATTTGCGGTTCAATCCAGAACGTGCGGAATGCTAGACTCCGGAGTTCCTTCTTTCGTAATTTAATTTAAATAGATTTGAATAATTGTTTTTAGATGTTTTAGAAGCGATGTGATTAATAACGAAGGATTGAACGAACAAAACGCGTGGGGCTAGCCCAGTTGCCGTTCGTTCTAGAACGTGCAGAATGCTAGACTCCGGAGCTCTATTCCTTGTTAAAATGAATTAAAATACGCAATTCTTAAAGTCGTGCAGATGGCGGTCACTTGGTGACCGACTTACGTATGTGAAAGTGTAGGCGAGAATGTTCACTTGGCATTGGACCAAGGAAAATAATAATTATTTTTTTATGGAATGACTATTTTGGGTGATTTCTTTTATCATTGCTATGTATATATTTTCCTTTAATAAATTACGGTTGAATTGTAAATAAAAAGACAAGCAAATTCATATAAATCAACCAACATCAGCGAACGACCCAAAATAAAGAGCCCGGGATAAAACAACATACCAATCGCCTAAAACCTATCAGAAGGATTATATTAAAAAAACTAACTATATATCGAATAATAAAAAAAACTTAATGATACTAATTAATAATATAATTTAGTCTTAATTTGGAAATTATCCTACTACCTTCTTTTTCTCTAAAAGGAAATAAGAAACTAATATATTCTTTAATATCTCTACCTTTCTTAAACAAATTGTAATAAAAAAATAAATATAAAAATATAAAATTAGGAGCGGCATATTTAAACAAGAGAAAACATTTATAAAAAAAAAGTTTGTTTATCAAAAAAAGAAAAAGAAAAGTGAAGCCCAACAGGGAATCGACCCAAGGGATTGGCTAAATGGATGGAGGGAGCGGGTCAGAGAGTGCAGGCCGGGTCGGAGCCGACCCGGTTCGGCCAAAGGAGGTAAACATGACAAAGTGCTAGCGGCTAAACCTAATTTCACGAAAGAGAATGCTAACTCAAAAGAAACCTCTTCTCAAAACCGAAACCCCTAAATCCCAAATTCATTCATGTTGCTAACAAAATCACACGCTTAAACAAGCATGAAGATGAATTCAAGGGAAGAAAACACACAATCATCGATCATACTTTCAAAATACGAGTAATCAAGATAAAGCTACCGATTCGAAATGCTTTGAACAGGTGATCTGCTTCCCTTCTTGCTCGTCTTTCTTCTTCTTTCGTTTGCGTTTCGTGATGGGGTTGCGGCAGAGGTGTTGTCGGAGTTCGCGATTTTAATGAGTTCTTTCTGTGTGTTTGCTTCTCAGGTTCTCACATGACAGTGGTGGGCGGTGTCGGTTGAGGTGTTTCGCGGAACAGAAAGATTGAACGGCGGCGATATGGCTATGGATGTTGAGGTGGAAGGTTTTATGGTGATGTGGTAGTGACGGAAGTGAAAGTTGATGGTGTCCAGGAGATGCTAGGTCACAAAACGACCGGTCCTTCAATCTCAAAGGTATCTTGGTTTTTTTGTTTTTGAAAAGAACAAGTCTCTGTGTTCTTGTGATTGTTTTGAAAACAAAATTTTTTGATGTTGTTTTTTGTATTTTTTTGTTTAGGGCTCTTGATGCTCTCTGTTCAAACGTGGCTCCCTTTTTTTGTGTTGTGAATTTCGTCCCTTCTTATAGAGGTGAGATTAGGGTTTTTTCGAATCCTTTGATCATTTGTCCTCCAAAAATGCTGACCTGAGTTTTGTTTGATAATGATGAAGGGTCCCTTTCTGTTTGCAGGGCCTTCTTATGGAACAGAGGAACTTTCATATTTTGGTGAAAGCAAACAAAGCTGACTTCGGCTGACTTTGCTGTCATTGCACTGCAGCAGGTCCTCTTTGTCTCGTTGTGAGCAGGTTTTGCTTATGGAATAGAGTGTCGTCTATTTTGGTGTAAGGAGAGGCCAGTGCTTTTTGGGTTGTTGACCTGCAGAGTAAATGAATCCATGTTTCTGTAAAGTGATAGAGATAGGATTGACATTCCTGCACTTGCAGCAGTTCTGAGTTTAGTCACAGCAGGTCTGTTACTTCCCTTTTCTATACTTCAATTTTAAAATGCCTCATATTATTTTTGCTGCACTTGTACTTCTCTAATTTTTACTATGCTATTTGTGATTTGGGAAAGGTGTGCTTGCTGATTTCGATGTCTGCACCCATGTAGTTTGGTTTGAACTTAGTCCATGCGAAATTTGTTTTGTTGTCCAACTTGAAACTTCATGTAACCTGCTGCTGAATTTATTCCTCTTTTGAAATTAACTTATGTCTTGGCGAAATTGTTTTTTTGATTATCAATTGAAACTTTGATGATTTAATCATGTGAAATAAAATAGATACGTTATCTTGAGTCACATACGAAATCTCGAATAGGTATTGATGAAATGTCACTAAATGCGTAAACTTGAATACAACTTTCTGGATAAATTCTAATCACTTTGTCAATTGTATTCGTGTGCATGTATATGAGGCATATGCAAAATTGCTTCGGAAACAGGATGTTCGGGCCTGCTATTGGAGCTGCTGCTGCGGTGAGAAAAATGATGGCTTGGAGCGGAAAGCAAAAGATCTAGGAGGATGGTCTTCAAGTTTCAAAGACACTCATTTTGTATTTCTCTTTTTTTTGGGGCAAGAACCAAGAATATTTAATGTAGGATTTGAATAAAATTAAGTCTGAGATGTAGAATGGAAACTTGTGGTTTGTGTGAACATCAAAGAATTTTGAAAGTGTAATGAACCATGAAATTATGAATATTTGGACATTTGGTATATCAATAACATTGAACATTTGAGGAATTAAAATGAACCTAGGATTTTGGTGTTTGGAGGGAAAAAGATTTGAACTAATAATTTAGAAACTTGAATTGAAACAAAAGAAATTGACATGAGGTAATAAAAATAAAATAATAAAAACAATAATAATAATAAATAAACTAAATTTAAACAATTCAATTAAAACTAAATCTAAATAACCTAAAAAATATATCTAAATTTAAATAATAAAAAAAAAAAATTAACGATCCCAAGTTAAATGAAAAAAACTAAGTATATTTTTTTGCAATATCTGTAAAGAAATCAACAATATCGAAAATAAAGTAAACTAGTGGAATACTAAATTTGAAAATATAAACCAAATAAAGGTTGAGAAATAAACGAAATATGAATTACAATTAAATCTTAGAAAATAAAATAAAACTACTTCTAAGACAGATAATTAAAAATTAAAAACAAATAAATTAAAGCATTGTGAAATAGTCTAAATAAATCTACAATTACAAAACAAAATAAAAGAGAAAAGTAAGGAAATTCATGATTAATGAAGGCTAATGTATTATTTACCAAAAAGATTGGCGATCTAAATGCGACGAAAATGCGTTAGATGAATGCAAAATGATAGGTTTATCCTTAAAAAACAGAAGTGCTTGATTTAGAACTTATACCGACAGAAAGCATCAGAATTTTGGTCAAAATTTAGGGTGTGACAGCTGGATTCTAAAATATGTACTTGACGGGGTCCATCTTTGAGATCAATAAGGTAGTATGAGTCAACATATACTGTCTTAGTCGGCGAGCAGCCCACGCTAAAGCACAACAAGTTTTCTCGAGCAGTGAATAACGTTGTTCACAGTCGGTAAACTTTTTGCTTAGGTAGTATATTGCATACTCTTTTTGACCAGAATCGTCATGTTGGCCCAACACATACCCCATCGACTCTTCTAATACTATTAGGTACATGATCAGAGGTCTTCATTCGACTGGAGGCATGAGAATTGGAGGTTCTTGCAGATACTCCTTGGTCTTTTCAAAAGCTTTCTGACAATCATCGTTCCACCTGACTGTTTACTCTTTTCTTAACAGCTTGAATAATGGTTCGCAGGTTGTGTCGCTCCCCGGATTTCCATCCTGGTACAAACGCGAAAGTGGCGCGTAAAGAGGTAGAGTCGTCAGCCAGGCATTTTTATCCCGAAGGAATGGGAATGGGAATGCTGCACAAACCAGAGGAAAAGAAAAGGAAGGACACGGGTCCTACAAACCAAAGAGATTGGGTTCGGGATTCGGTTATGACCTGGGAAGGTATTAGCACCCCAGATCGTCCGCCGTACCCGAAGGAATCCACGCTTGCAAAGAAACTGTTTCAAAGGGTGAAGGGATGAAAGCTGCTGCAAAGAAAAGGAAATGAACTGGATAAAAAGAAAATAAAGGGAACTGAAAAAGAAATGAAAAGTAAAAATTTAGGGAAAATAAAGATTGTGCTCGAACGGGTCCTACCCCGCTGCCTATGTACCTCATCTGGACATGAGGATCAGAGTCGTTGTAGTTCCCCAAACTAGGGATGAAAAAGGTTGCTTGTGTATTAAGGCTTGAACTACCTATGTCAATGCTCAGGTGTTGCAGGCTCGGACAACGAGTGCGTTACCGTCTTGCAAAATGACAAGTAGGAGCAGGTTCGCGGATGGAGCGAAGGAGATGAGAAAAGAAGTCCCGAAGGAGAGACGTTTATTGTTTATTTGTGTTTTTTAGAAGCTTTTATTGGTGTGGCACAAGGAAGTGAACTCAAGCTCTTTTCCATGGAATGTGTACTTGCTACTACATTCCAAGATGGAATAATAGAACAAGCACACTCAAGTAAGGAGAAGATCCCCAAAACTTGGTTCCAGAGATTAGGGCCTAAGCTCACTAACTCATTGAATTTATTAAGTGTTTTTGTAATTAAAATGAAGAAGTGTTTTTTATGATTTTCTTGATGAAGATGGTCTCATGATCAGACTTGTGCATCATGATAGATACACTTGTACTATCCCAAGATGGGAAGACTACAAGTGCTCCATGGAATAAGGCTATTGCACAGGAGACCACTTCAATCCTTATTAAGATGTTTTTAGAGTTTTGTTTTGAGATGAGAAGAGAAAATAACCAAAGATATTAAAGGTAAAATCTAATGGGGAAGACTAATCTTAATGTTATCATGTATGGATGAACCTAGGTTAGTGAGGCTTCAACTACCCTAATGAAGAAAGAGATAAGGAAAGAAGAAAGAAGAAGGAAAGAAGATAGAAGGGAAGGACTAAGCACATCAAACACAAATGAGAAAGCATAATGGAAGAAGAAGAGAAAAGAGTTGGAGATGTGGGAATCTCATCCACACCTCTCACTTACCAAAGCCCCTGAAATGATTATAAACATAAACAAGTAGCAAGACAAAAACAAGTAAGACCAAATGAGATACCAATGAACAAAATATCAAGCCAAGACATCACAACAAGAATTGAAACTTCAATCTCAAAGGCCAAGATCAAACATACAACATAAGATGAGAAGTGGATCAAGCAATTCAACATAAAGTATTACAAATCACCATGACAAAACAAAACACTTATGAGATAACACAAATCATACAAAGTAAACAAACATCACACACTTCAAGACCAGAACCCTATCATGTCAAGAATGTGCCTAAGCAACACAAGAGACCAAGAAAAGAAGCATGCAAGCTTAATCATTATCATGATGAGAGACAAATGAGCATAAGAAGTGAAGTTAACATGTACATAAGTCAATAAACTTCAAAGGCAAGCAACCTCAACATTTCTCAAAGCACAAACACCAAATCAAAGACCAGGGGAATATCCTCATCCTAAAAGAGCTCTAAACAACCTAAGGGAGTTGGCACAAGTTCCCTCCTAGCCTAAAGACTAAGCATATGGCAAAAAAGGATGCAAAAGGAGAGAGGCAAACAAGAAAATTCACATTAAATAAAGAGTTCATCCAAAAATTCCACAAATTGGCATAAAGGATCTTCAAACATCTAATATTAACATGCTAAAAGGATAGGATCAAAATCAGAAGCAAAGTGGGTTAAAGGGATGCCTAAACATGGATTACGGTTATGAAACTTCACACAAAAGTTAAAGACCAAAAATAATCAAGCAAGATTCTAAAAATAAGAAGAAAAATCATCAATAAACTATACCTCAACATGAATCTAGAGCAAAATGAATCAACTCAAAATTCCCAAGGATGATTAAGATATGAAATCCACAAGTCAGCATGTATTAAAAGTGAATTAAAAACAATTAATAAAAGCAAAAATTAATTCCAGCGTGGAAAATGAAAATAAATGGAAAATAAAAATATCAAAAATTAAAGAAAACTCAAAATAACATTCATGAATTTTTTTGGAATTTTTATGAACCTCTAACTATTTTAATTAATTAAAAAGCTAACTGAAATAAAATAACAATAATAAACTAAATGAAATGGGCCAGGGGTGCAGATAGAAGGAGATTCAGTTCAATTATAATGGACTTAGACAGAGAGGGGGTGCGAATAGCACCTGAGGCCCAAAGGTCCTGCGCAGGCTTATGGCAATTATCATGGAAATTCAGAAAAATGGAGAAAAATAAAGAGCCAATGGATCAATCAAACGCTCACCACGTAGTCAATACATCAAGCAAAGTCAAACAAACAAGCAACCAGATGTGTGCGTGCATGATAGTTAAGGTGTGGGGACAAACACAAAGCATTATTGAGAGAATATAAAGTCACGTGAGAAGGAGGTGGATTTTTAATGTGCTGGCAGCGTGTTATTCGTCCAGATCCAAACATGAACGTCCAAGATTGCTTCTTCTTCCTTCAACTCAGGCCACAAAATTCCAGAATCCGTTGACCGGAGCCCTAGATCCGGCACCGTAAAATTCATCCTCAAGAACAAATCATCACAGAAATGCCTCAAAACATCCAGATCACATAATTAAAACATGCTGATTCCAAATATGGCAATGATTTTCACAAAAGATCAAAGGATAGATCAAATCGAAGAGAATCAGTTTCATACATCAAACTTCAAATCAACATGAAATGCTCAATATGTAGCCATTTCCAAAACTAAATACATCCAGATCATCAGTGTAATGAGTAGATCACAAAGCACACAACTAAAACAATTTCTAGATCCACGAATTTGAAGCTAACTTGAAACTTGCAGAACTCAAATTAGATCCAGAAACTCCTTCTCCAGCTGCAGATCAACCTCTTCTACCCTCTCCTTGCAAAATAAATGCAAGAGAGAGCTTGGATTGCTCTAGATCTTGAATTTCAAACTGAACTGCACCACTCTTGCACTTGATGAAATCCGAGGTTTCAACTCTAATCAATGGTTGATTTGTGATCCATGAAGTTAGGGGAGCAAGAATATGTGTTTGTTTTGTGAAATGAGTGAGAGAATCATAGGATTCGAAGCCAAATGCAATTTGAGAAAAAACTGGAAAGTGGTGAAATGGTGGAGAACTCTCAACAAATGAAAACCATAGCTGCTTATATATGATACCCATGATTCATGCTGAAGAAATGGGAGAGAATGCACGTGAGGAATGGGTGGGAGGATGAGTTTGCAAAAAATGCAAGAATAGTGTGAAGTGGTGATTCACTCGTGCCCTTTCCTTCCCATGTGCATGTTTAGCTTCCAAATGATTCACTCTCCACCCTTGGATTCATCTCACACCTTGAAAATATCTGAATCATGCTTTTCTAATGATCTTGCAAATTTGCACTTAATGGAATAACTCCTACTTCATGCACGAATTCTCTTGTTTCTCTTGATCCAAATGCTTCTTATGACATGCCTTATGATATTAGGATCTTAATTTGTCCATGGGTTGGCTTGAAAATGGATTAAGTGAGTTTTTGCAAATGGTGTAAACTTGGAAATATGGTGAAACCCTAAAAATGGATGAACTTTTATTGGCCATAACTTTTGATCCATAAAGGCTATGGAAATACACTTGTACTTTTTAAAAATGGGAGACCATACTCTACAATTTTCATGTTTAATGGAAGTTCAAATAAGGTCATCTTCATCATGAAAGAAGGCTTTGAAAATTAGGGCAAAACTTGTCAAAAATGGAAACTTTCATTACAAGCCATATGCCAAAAATGGAAAGTTCTTCAAAACCCTTTGATTCTTGATCTTTGACTTTGCCAAACCTATTATAAGGTCTTAAGGACATCCCTTGACTTGAAAAAATGGGGTTGGACCCCTTGAATTCCCACAGTTGACTTTTAAATTGCACAGTTGACCAATTTCTTCTCATGCAAGCAACTGGTGAAATAACTGCCTTCCACAAGGAATTTTCTCACCAAATTTCATCCATAGGAACCTCTTATCATATGAAGGAATTTTCCCACATGAAATGGCCAAAGTCACAAAGAATTCCTGCTTGAAAGTGAAACCCTAATTTGAGAACCAATGTGCAGGAGTTTGCCCTAGCTTGGATTCTCTGATGACCTCCCAACCTTCTGGGCTCTTGTAAGGGATCTTGAGCTTGTGAATGTCATGTAGACTCTTCATGGGACTTGGAAAAGTCTACTTGGCCTCTTGCTATGGCTTGTAAGGCCTCAAATACACCCATAGTTGATCATATGCCCAATGCTAGAACATGAGAATGTTATGCTTTATTTTTCTATGCAAAGATGCCAAGGATATGACATGCTTATGATGATTATGATATGATGATGATGCTTAAAAAGAAGAGGGCAAATTTGGGGTGTTACAGCTTCCCCTATTCAAGCAACTGTTAATCTGAAAAGGACGATAGCACGGGTTGTCGACCGTTCAAGATGAACTATGGTTGAATACCAAGAAAACCTGAAATTTGCACTCTGCTGGAGAACGCAAGCAATGGGAAATAATCCCAACCAAATGACGCTTTGGTGATTGAAGTGGGGAGAAAGCAGACGAGCTCCTTCCAAGTTGAATTGGTACTTAGGATAGAAAAACTTAGACAGACGAGTCTTCTCCGAACAAACCTGTTACGCCAGGAACTGGACATACAAACTCTCTTCAAGCAAACCTGTTACGCTAGGAACTGGACATACGAGCCCTCTTCATACACTTTTCAAAAATATGACATGAGACAGACGAATCTCTTTCGGATAAACTTGTTACGCCAGGACCGGTGATGCACTTAAGTCTGTGGGATAGACATGCATAATCAGGATATACGAACCCTATTCATATATTATCCGTAGATATATGGTATAAGACAAACGAGTCTTATTCAGATAACCTGTTACGCCAGGTGCAACATTAGGACTTGACAAACCCTCTTCAAAAATCTCGCGTGGATAAGTGGTCTCTGAGACAAACGAACCTCCTTCGAATAACCCGTTACGCCAGGACCGGTAACCATTTTGACATTTAATCCCACCGTCAGGACTTCAAACCTCTTCAACATAGATGAGTATTGGATGATCATCAAGAGAACACAGACGAATGCCATAAGTCAATGATACAAACGAATATCATACGATGATCTAAGAAACACAATCGAGCGCTTCAAGCGATGATACAGACGAATATCAGCCACTGATACAGACGAATACCAGAAATCCAACAAAGACGAGCAATTGAAGTAGCAATACAGACGAGTACCCGAAATCCAACACCAACGAGCGATTGGAGTACCAGGGTAACTATCAAATCAATGCAGACGAGTATCCAAACAATGCAGACGAGCTTTAAACAGATAACAAACACAGACGAGCGTTGGGGAATGCAGACGAGCAACAAGCAAAAATTAAACACATACGAGTGCTGGGGAGTGTAAGTCAAGAGGCTTTGACTCTTTACTCTGGTTTGTGTCATCACATTAGCCAAAAATAAATTGGCGACTTTTATGGGGATCATCTCAATAATGGGAGTAAGTCCCAATCATAACCTCCGTGGGGAAATCAAGCGTTCAGCTGCCTGCTGGGAATACTTCACTTGTGGAAAGATAATTCGCTCGGGGAAAACAACTCTTCATACAACCTTGAAAAACTGCTGGGAATCAAATCCATCTGATTTGTCTCAGCTGGGGGAAATGCTCTCTGCCTGGGAAAGTGTGATACCAGCCTGCAAAACCTGCAACAACAGTATACACATATGTGCCTCGGGGACTTGCATGGTATGATCTGTCCATCCATCGTCACCCGACACTCAAAGATGGTTTTAAATGTTTCCCTGTAATGTCGTTATTTTAGAAAAATCAACATGTTTCAAATGCAATGTTCTTTTTGCCAAGAATTCAGGACATTTTTGCAAACAAAATAAACAAAACACAACACAGATTTTGACTGAATATTCATTTATTGAAGGGCCTCTGAATAGGCAAAGTTTTACATCCAGAAGCAACTACCTGGAAAGAGGTAGCTACCATAAAAATTGAGAAAATAAACTATCCTAATGGCAATGTGCACGACATTCCAATGAGTTTCCTTCTTGCTATGACCAGCATGTCTTCAAAACTTTCTGTTCTTGCCTTTGCTTCTTGAAGAAGATGAGAGGACTGATTCCTATCCTTCTGATATTGTCAGGTTGTACAAAACAGTTATTGGTTCAGATTACCCGGATCATAGTTGTTCTCTCATTCCCTTATTTTGCGTGGATCGCCCTTTCGGGTTTTCAATCCACCGGGATACCCTTTTTTGCCTGAACTGTCCGATGTGGCTTTTCAGCTCAGCGGGTGTACATTTTTTTTATTTGTTTTCCCTAACTTTTTCCCGAGCTTTTTATTCTGTGTTTAGCTCGCCGGGATGCCCTTTTCTTGCCTAGACTTTAATTCTGTTTTTGTGTCCAGCGGGTCTTTTTATGTGAAGTATTTTTTAACTGCGTCCGAATTAACAGGAGACTGGAAATCTTCTCCATCCATAGCAGTGAGCATCAGTGCCCCACCCGAGAAAACTTTCTTCACTATGAATGGGCCTTCGTAGTTTGGGGTCCACATGCCTCTGTGATCTGAACCTAGAGGAAAGATCCTCTTGAGCACCAGCTCGCCTACTTGATATTCTCGAGTATGTACTAGTTGGTTGAATGCTCGCTTCATTCTCCTCTGATAAAGCTGACCATGACAGATAGCCGCTAATCTCTTTTCCTCAATTAGACATAACTGATTATATCGAGCACGTACCCACTCAACCTCATCAAGCTTCACATCCATCATCACACGCAATGAAGGAATTTCTACCTCAACGGGCAAGACTGCCTCCATACCATATACAAATGAGAAAGGAGTTGCCCCGGTTGACGTCCTGACCGACGTTATGTACCCATGCAACGCAAACGGTAACATCTCATGCCAATCAATTTAAGTGACAACCATCTTTTGTACAATCTTCTTAATATTCTTATTTGCTGCCTCTATCGCACCATTCATCTTTGGTCGGTAAGGAGAAGAATTGTGATGCTGAATCTGGAAGTCCCAGCATAGTTCTGCCATCATTTTGTTGTTTAAGTTGGAACCATTATCAGTAATGATTCGCTCGGGCACTCCGTATCTGCAAATAATGTCTCTTTTCAAAAATTTGGCTACCACCTGACGAGTGACATTTGCATAAGATGCTACTTCAACCCACTTAGTAAAGTAATCGATCACCACCAAAATGAAACGATGACCGTTTGAAGCAGTAGGCTCTATCTTCCCGATCATGTCAATGCCCCACATAGAAAAGGGCCAAGGAGATGACATGATGTTGAGCGGGCTTGGAGGAACATGCACCTTATCTGCATATATCTGGAACTTGTGGCACTTACGGGCGTACAAACAACAGTCTGCATCCATTGTTAGCCAATAGTACCCCGACCTCAACAACTTCTTATCCATTGCATGTCCTCCTGCATGAGTACCGAAAGATCCCTCATGGACTTCCTGCATTAACAAGTCTGCTTCGTGTCTATCCACGCATCTGAGCAAGACCATGTCAAAGTTCCTCTTATGCAAAACCCCATCTGTATACAAGAAGAAACTAGCAGCAAGTCGTCTCAGGGTCTTCTTGTCATTGGATGATGCCCCAGTTGGGTATTCTCATTTTTCCAGGAAGAGCTTGATATCAAAGTACCAAGGTTTCTCATCAGACACTACGTCTACAAAGAAAGCATAAGCTGGTGCATCGAGCCTGGAAATGTCAATCCTGGGTACGTAGTTCCAACACAAGACTTTGATGGACGAAGAAAGAGTAGTAAATGCATCGGAAAATTGATTCTCATCTCGTGGTATATACTGAAGCTTAACCGTTGTGAAGAATGTCAACAGTCTTCTAGCATAATCCCTATAAGGAATTAAGTGTTCTTGATGTGTATACCACTTGCCGATAATCTGATTGTCCACATACTTCAATATCTGGCCATATCTCTTTCTAAAATTTTCCAAGACTTGGTCATTCATCAGACCTGCTAATTTCTGAACAGTTCTGACTTCAGGTTGAAGAAAAGTATAGTGAACATTCTTTTTCCTTGGAATTCTTCTGACTTCTGCCATCTGGAGATAAGATTTACCAGAACCGTGAGCTGACTATGAACAATGACCTGAAAAATGGAAACATAAATAGTTAATGCAGGAATGATGCAAATACAAATGCAATGCAGGCATATGATCAATCTGGGATCATCTGGATACTGGAAACTGAACATAAGAACCCTCTGAATAGCTGAGAACCAAAATCCTATGAGTCACAACCTTCTCTGATAAAAAATCTCAGAACCATAGTACCAAGAAAACCAGAACACCAGAACCAAAGGACCAAAAGTCATAACAAGGACTACTGATATTGCGGGTATGTAGAGGCCAAGGGTTCCTGCAAACCTGTAAACCCCTCCCAACCTCACTGGTATGCTCCGGGTCAGACATCACGGACTCTAAAAGCCGAATAGCAATAATACTTTCACCATTTCCGAGAAATGGCACATGACCAAATCAGGGAATCGGTTTGGCATTATATACTACGCAGGGAGGCCTCAGCTGAGTCCGGGAAAACAAGGTCATCCTATGCGAGCTCCAAGTGGGCCCTCGGATGCGAATGGGTTTGCCACACAATGTGGTCTGCCACTGCCATCACTAAAGATGGATGTTTCCACAAGGTTCTCAAAGATCGGTCCCCATCTGCACATAACTATCAAGGTTATGAAATGAAAGAGGATGATCCCCAAATCAAGATATTTCCAAGACGGTCGCAAATCTGGGCGTGGAACTCACTACTACCCCCATGACAAGATCTCATGAGGCCAAAGTGGAACCACTCTAAGTCCTAAGGTGCACTCGAGTCGTGGTAATGAGCTCATCTCTCAGAAACAGTATCACCCAAACCCACCAAACAGAAGATCCAGTCCAGACAGTCCAATATATAATATGATGCGGAAAATAAATACTGAAAGCTGTAAATAAAGCTGTAAATAAACCGTAAATAAACAACAGTAAAATACAACACACAACAACAAGCATCCAACACCCAAAGAAACAGAATCAAACAAGCGCTAGGAGAGACTCACAGGGGAACCAAAGATACTCTGGTTAGGAGCTTTCCCCAGCAGAGTCTCCAGCTGTCGCTCCCCGGATTTCCATCCAGGTACAAACGCGAAATTGGCGTGGAAAAGAATAAAGTCGCCAGCCAGGCATTTTTATCCCGAAGGAACGAGAATGGTAATGCTGCACAAACCAGAAGAAAAGAAAAGGAAGGACACGGGTCCTGCGAACCAAAGAGATTGGGTTCGGGAGTCGGTTACCGCCTGGGAAGGTATTAGCACCCAGATCGTCCGCCGTACCCGACGGGATCCACGCTTGCAAAGAAATCTGTTTCAAAGAGTGAAGAAATGAAAGCTACTGCAAAAGAAAAGGAACTAGAACTGGAGAAAGAACTGAGAAAGAAAACAAAGAGAAAAAATGCAGGGAAAATAAAGATTGTGCTCGAACAGGCCCTACCCCGCTGCCTACGTACCTCATCTGGACAATGAGGATCAGAGTCGCCGTAGTTCCCCTAACTAGGGGTGGAAAAGATTGCTTGTGTCTTAAGGCTTGAACTGCCTATGTCAATGCTCAGGTGTTGCAGACTCGGACGACGAGTGCGTTACCGTCTTGCAAAATGACAAGTAGGAGCAAGTTCGTGTACGGAGCGAAGGAGATAAGAAAAGAATTCCCGAAGGAAAGACGCTTATTGTTTTTTTGTGTTTTTTAGAAGCTTTTATGAGTGTGTCACAAGGAAGTGAACTCAAGCTCTTTTCCATGGAATGTGTACTTGTCACTACATTCCAAGATGGAATAATAGAACAAGCACACTCAAGTAAGGAGAAGATCCCCAAAACTTGAGTCCAGAGATTAGGGCATAAGCTCACTAACTCATTAACTTATTAAGTGCTTTTGTTATTTACAGTGAAGAAGTGTGTTTTATGATTTTCTTGGTGAAGATGATATCTTGATCAGACTTGTACATCACAAGGCAAGCTTGTACTATCCCAATATGGGAGGACTACAAGTGTCTCGTGGGATAAGGCTATTGCTCAAGGTATCACTTCAAACTTTATTAAGTGTCTTCTTTAGGGTTTTGAGATGAGAAGAGAAGAAGGACCAAAAGGATCACAAAGGTAAAAGTCTAATGGGGGACTAAAGATTCCTAAGTGTTATCATGCATGGGAAATCCTAGGTTAGTGTGGTTTACTATCCTAAAGAAGAAAGAAAGAAGAAGATAAGAAGAAGAATAGAAGAAGGGGGAAGTAAAGCCTAAGCCCAACAATCACAAGGTTAGAACAAGTAATGATAAGAAGAGAAGAGATAAGATTTGGAGATGTGGGAATCACATCCACACCTCTCACTTACCCAAGCCCCTGAAAAGGTTAGTGACATAAGCATAAAGGTAATATAAAATGATCACAATACCATACCAACATCATACAAACAGAAGTGAAGTCATACACCCAAATGCTCAATGCAAATGCAAGTCACAAGAATGAGAGAAGAAGCACACAAGTCAACATGAGGCAACATGAATCACATAGCAAAGCAAAGTAAACTTGATAAGATACAAAGCAAAATAAGTAAAACAACATTCTCAAGGCACAAGACCAGAACCCTAATCAAGTTAAAGAAGTGCTTAAGAACCAAGAAAGGTGAAGAGAAGAGAAGCACAAAGCTAAGCAAACACATTATGGGAAGAAAACAAAGGAGGTGAGATGGATACACAAAAGAAAGAAAGAACTTCAAAGGTAAACCAATTACAAGATTTCCAAAACACAAACCCCAACCCAAGATCAGAAAGGTATCAATGCCCTAAAGAGACCCTAAACAAGATGAAGAAGTTGGCACAAGTGCCCTTCTAAGCTAAGGAGAGGACTTATGATCAAAAAGAAGCAAAATGGGACAAGTTAAGAACAAAAATTCAAATCAAATCAAATATGCATCCAAAAATTCCACAACCTTGGACAAGAGATCTTCAATCATGATATAACAACATGCCAAAAGGATAGGAAGAAATTCAGAAGCTATACAAGTCAAATGAGGAGTCAAACATCAATTAGGGTTAAGAAACTTCACTTACAAGTCAAGGACCAAAACCAATTGAATAAGATGCTAAAAATCAGAACAAAAATCACACATAAAGTACACTCTATTATGGATCCAGAGAAAAAAGAACCAATCAAAAATTAAAAATGAGGATCAATATGTGTAAACACCCCAAATTTGCCCTCACCCATTTCACCATGGCTTGTGATCATTCTCATATGCATAAGTTCAATCATATCATCTCACATCTCATTTTTTATTCACTGCATAGTTTATAAGTCATCTGCACCTAGGGTTTGTGATCTGAGCAATCTCAGGGTTTCTTGAGCCACTCCAAAGGCAACCAATCAATTCAAAGGGGTCTACATGTGTTCAAGCATCATATTACATCCTCACAAAGCCAAGAATGCAAAAGAATCACAAGAACTAGGGTTTGAGTGGATGCAGAGCCAAGTTTGACTGCACAGTTGACCTAAAATTAGGGTTTTGGTTTCAGAGGCCATAACCCCAAATTTTTTGGTCATTCTTGTTTCCATGGGTCTCTATATGGTATAGGGAGTGTACATGTCCATTTTCATGAAGAAATTCCATGGGGAAGTCATCTGATCAAGGGTTGACTTTTTAGACAAGTCAGTGTAAAATCAGGGCATCTGAGGCCCCCAATGACCCAACCAATGGGTGATCTTCATCATTTTGAGTGTATATGATCTTTATTTGATCATGGAAGAAGGTTGAAGTTCATAAGAACCAAGAATTTAGGGTTTTTGCAAATGTTGACTTTTTGGGCATAGTTGACTTTTCAAGAATGCATCATTTTAGGTCATTTTTCAAGCCTTGATTCTTGATCCAAAAATGCTTCAAATGGAAAAACTTTGGTCATGAAAGTTGTAGATCTCATCTTTCCCTTTTCAAAAAGTACAAGAACATGATCAAAATCTTCTTGGATCAAAAGTTATGGTGTGACAAAGTTGGCTAAAATCATTGATTTTCAAGGCATGCTTCAAATGGAAATTTTGCAAGATCATGAACCAAAGCCCAATGTGACTTCTAATTCACTCCAAACCAGTATGCAAACATTCTCTAAGTCATAAAATTCAGAATGAACCAAGGATGCCCATGGTTTTATGGTTGGTTGGACAAAGGAATCACATGTGAACCAAAAAGCCACAAGTTGCAAAACTCATGATCATTCTTCCTACAACTTGCTGCATTGGATGCTGACTTTGGCTAGCCTCTCACCTCACCCTTTGCTGCGCAGCCCATGCCATGTACTTGCCTAGATCATGAGCCATACTTCTCTTACACCAAATTTGACTTTTGAGCAAAAGCAAACTTACCAATCACCATAGGCCAGGTCACATCATCTGACCTATGGGATTAAAATATACTTTCCAAATGCTGGCCATAACACTCATCTAGCAAGGCTGAAACTCATTCATTCATCACATTCACAAAAACACACCAAGCTGCAAGTTGCTTCGAATCTCTCTGCCCAGCCTTCAAACACTCAAACCATTTCCACACTTCAAATCACCATGATCCATTGAGGAGAAACCAGCCAAGAACCAGGCCTGAAACCAACCACAAAGCCACTTCACCATTTTCACCTCAGCCTGCATTTCTCTTCGAATCACCTTCCACAGTTTACAAACACCCAAACAAACCTTGCAAAGCTTCTCCATTCACCCTCAGGATCACAAACAACCCCTCACAATGACCTGAAAGTGCCTAAAACTCCATTGCCATTTCTGACTGAGCTTGAGCAGAAGCTTTCGAAACTCATTATCCAGCCAACATAAACTCTTCTTGAGCATTCAAACATCATCTGGGGATCAAGTGGAGTGGTTTGCACTGAAGAAAGTAGCCAGAAAGTGCCAGAAGTCAGAGCTCCAGTTCAGGTGAGCTTCATGAACTTTTTTCCCAGGAGCTTGTTTTTAAGTTCTTAATTGTTTCTCTACGTTCCACTGGTCATGATGATGTGTTTGGTTTCGAAAATCATTGAGTTTTGAGCATGTATGATGTCCCTAAAATTTTGTGACCTAAAACTTGTTTTGCTCGATTCTTGCTTCTGGGGAAAAATAAATGAATTTGGGCATGGGGTTTTGGTTCAGTAGGTTGTGGGAAGCATTTCCATAATTTTAGATTTCATTTTAGTGACCTAGGGAAGGATTTGGAAGTTTTCAGGGGAGAAGGTCACCGGAGAAGACGACCGGAGCTCGTCTCCGGTGACCTGAAAGTGGTTAGTCATTTAATTAGGGTTAGGGCAAGTTTTAAATGTGAGCCACTGGATCTTGTTTCCCGCGTGTGAGTGTGCGGCTGAGATCATGTCATTTTCAATTAATCAGGATTAATTAATTTTAATTAGGTTTAATAAATTGATTAGTCAGGTTTGAATTATGACCACTGGATCTGGCGCATGGTCAATGGTCTCCTTTCCAGATTGAATCTCAACCCTACATTGTGCATACTTCAGTTTAATTCTTTTTTAATTCATTTTCTTTTCACTTGTTTTATTTAATTTATTTAAAATAGTTAAAAATTCCTAAAAATTACGAAACTTTTTCTTAAAAGTTTTATTAATTTTTAAGACCCAAAAATATTTTTATTTTATTTTTTATCATTAAAAAAGTATTTTTAAATATTTAAAAGATTATTTTTAATTGATTAATGGAAATTAATTAATTAAAAATACTTTTAGGTATTTAAAAATCACCAAAAAATTCATGAAATGTTCTAAGACATTTAGAAACATTGTTCAACCTTCAAACCAAATTTCTTTTTTGATCTTGATGCATTTTAAGAATTTTTCATTGAATTAAATCATATTTTGTGCATTATTTTGATCATAAGTTCAAAAAATCATTTCTGCCTATTGGAGAAGAGTTGGACATTGATTTTTCTTGCTTTGTTTTATGTTTAGCATGTAGTTTCTAGGATAAAATGGCCATGATTTGATCTTGCATTTTCCAATTGTTTGGCATTTCTTTTGTTAAGAACCCTAAAAAACCCTAATAACTTGCAAAAATCATATCTTGAGATTGGTTAAGAGTTGAGACTTCCCCTTTGGACATTGGTTTAGTGTAGGGTTAGGGTTTCTTTGAGTGGCATTTTCCATTTTTTATCTTAGGGTTTGCTTCTGTTTTTGGGTTTTGTTTGATGTTTGATTCATGAACCCTAATTTGGGCTTCCATTTGCATCCTTCTTGCATCCTCTTGCATAACATGACTTGTCTTTGCATTTTATGCATGCTTGTGTTTCATTTGACATCTTAAGACATGTAGGAAGCATGTTTGATCTTTGCATCACATATTTGCCATGTCATTTACCTTGTATGCTTCATAACTTTTCATGTTCATTCATGCTCCTTAGCTTGCATCATTTGCATCCATGATCTTGTATGAACATCTCCATGTCTTGCCTCATGTTTGCAGCACCTCATAACATCATAATCATCATCAACATGCTTCTGGTTTTGCTTAGCATCATACCATTTCATCTCATTTTGCATTGCATTGCATTTCTTTCTAACATTTCAGGTGGTAAGTAAACTTGGGAAGTGAATTTGCCTTCACTTCTCATAACTTTTCTTTTCATCTCTCTTGCATCCATTGCTGCATTTCTATATGTGTTTAAGATTGAGCTTACTCATTCTTGTTTCTCCCACTTTCTTTCTTCAAGTGACTTGACTTCTTGAATGAAGCAAGTCACTTTGCTTCTCTTGATCCTGTTCATCTGCTTCCTGGTGGCTCCTTTGAAGATTGTTCTTGAAAACCTCACAAACCTTAGGAACAACCAAGCATGACAATGAATTAGGGTTTTGATTAGTCTCCCCTCATAGTTTTACCTTTGTGTCTCTCTTTGAGTCCTCTCTTCTCACCTCATAATCAGGGACTAAACCCTAAAGGCTTTAAGGCTTTGTGATTAAGCTTATGCCTGCATCCTTCTATTAGGATGGAGTGTATAACTTTAATCCTAAGTGTTAAACCCTTAATGTGTTTAAATCTCTTAATCAATTCACATAATAATCACCAAGACATCACACTTGTAACTTGGGCCTTGCATTAGGGTTCTAATTCTTCCTTAATTGGTTAAGAAGGACTAACCCTAGTGTTAATGGACAAGTCCCCCTCAAGTTGTCTTACAAATCATAAAACTCACTTCATCATCATATCATTAATAAAATCCACTTAATCAAAGGCTTGTTTTGTCATGAGTTTAATCCCTAATCATGGATTAAGTTGAGGAGCTTTCCTCAGCTTAAACATTCTCATCTATTATCCTTCTATTAGGATGGTGTAATGAGTCTGTTTAATCCCTGATTATGGCTTAACCTCATTACTCAACACTAAACACCAACACCAAAAACACCTAAATAATCACAAGTAGGTTAATGATCTTAATCCTATACCAAAGGTGATTAAGTGTGAGAATCTGACTTCACACTTAAGGTATTCTCGTTACCCCTAATCAGAGGGAAGATGTGATGAGTTTACTAATCCATTGGTTTAGGCTTAAGCTCATTATCTTATGACAAAAATCCAAAAAGCAATAAAAGACTGAAAACTTAAAAAACAAACAATAATCGTCTCCTCCGGGATTCTTTTCTCATCATCTTCACTCACAAACGAGAGCTCGCTTCTTCCGTCTAATGCAAGACAGTTTGCACCTGGGCCAGACAGGTCATACACTTGAGCATTGACAAGTAAGCAGTTCACAAGTCAATTCATCTTTCAGTCTCTTTGGGTCGAACTACGGTGTTCTGACTTCCTCATTGCACGAGAGGATACGTAGGCATAACTTAACGGTTATCGAACAAAAGTCTCTGTATATTCCCCCTCTTTCCAGCATCATTCTTTTAGCCTCATGATCTTGAGCAATTCATTCCCATTCCTACACTGACACATCATTTATACACTTTCATTTCCTTCACACTGACACCTGTACATCTTTTCCAGCTCTTTTACACACAGATTGCACTGACACTACCCCTTTAAAACACAAATCTTTTAAGCGTGGATCCCGTCGAGTACGGCGGACAATCTGGGTGCTAATACCTTCCCAGGTTGTAACCAACCCCCTTTCTCAGTCTCTCTGGTTCGCAACCGTCTTATCCATCTTTTTCTAGGTCTATGCAGCATTGCCTTTCCTCCGGGATAAAAATGCCTAGCTGGCGACTCTATTCATTCTCCAGTGAGTTCACGGCTGTGTGTTCTCATTGTCCCTCTCGCCGACCGTTCGCGTTTGTACCTTCATCTGACCCTGTTTCATTTGTCGGGAGCGACAATATGGAAAATGGACAAGTTAACATGCTTAACAATGAATAAAAATGAATTAATTAAAGGAGGGAATTAATTTACACGTGTCAAAATAAAATAAATGGAAAATAAAAATATTAAAAATTAAAGAAAACTAAAAGTGACATCCATGAATTATTTCATAATTTTTTGAAACTTAGAACTATTTTTAAATATTAAAAAGCAAAATTGAAACAAAATGAAATAAAAGAAAAAGAAATAAAAAGAGAAAAGGCCAGGAGGTGTGAAAAGCAAGGGGTTCTAGTTCAAATCATCTGGGCCTCACGCAAGGGGGGTGTGGATAGTCATCCAGGCCCACTGGGTCCTGCGCAGCACACAATATATATGGTGGAAATTCAAATAAAAATCAGAAAACACAAAGGCCTTGAGATCAAATGGACGCATCCTAATGGTCAACTCATTAATTGAAGTCAGCACAATGATTGGCTTGGAGAGAGGGAGCATGTTAGTTATTATGGGGTGTGTGACAATTGGTTTATTCAGACTCAAATTATAAGACATAAAACACGTGACCAGTAGGGTCTTCATTAAATGAGGTGGCACAACCATGGACGTCCAGATAATACGATCCAAGGGTCCTGAGGTCTTCTTCTTCATTCAAACCCTAAAAAGAACCAGCCCAGAATCCGGTGACCGGAGCTAGGGCTCCGGCACCGGAAAACGCAAAACAAGAACAAAACTCAATGGAAATACATCACAAGCTCCAGATTGAGTAATCAAGTCACACTGAATCCAAATATGGCCATTAAAATCTCAATAGATCAAAGAATACTCCAGATCGAAAGCAAACAGGTTTCACCATGAAAATTCAAATCCACATACAAATCTCAATAATGCATCATTTTCGAATTTAAAACAAGCAGAATCATCAGCACAACCAGAAGATCACAATGCACACATCTATTTTCATTTCTAGATCTGAGAATTTTGAGCTTACCTAAGACTTGTAGATCTGGAAATAGCTTGTTAGAAGCCAAGAAATAGCTGCCAATCCACTCCTAAAACACTCTAGTTGCAAAATAAATGCAACTAGAGCCTTGAAAGTTGCTGGATCTAGGAGCTTGAAGCTTGCTGCTCTGAAATGGCAAGGTGTGTAATCTTGAGAATCAGCTTGAACAAAGGATGGATTTGTGATCCCGAGCTCTCAAGGATGAAGAATATGAGATTGGTTTGTGAAGAGAGTAAGTGTAGAGAATGATTCGAAAGAAAATGCAAAATGAGAAAAAACTTGAGAGCTGTGAAATGTGATGGATCTCCACCACACTAAAACCCTAATTCTCTTATAAATGAGCTCATGAAGCAATGCTGAAAGGATGAAGGCCCTTTGCACGTGGGAAGAGTGTGTGTGAGAGAATTTGCACAATTTGCAAATTTGGTGTGATATCATGAAACACCCATGAATTTCCCTCTCCCTTTGCCCATGTGCATTCCACATCTCACCCTTGATTTAAATCCACAAGGATTCTGGCCCTTGGATGTAAGCATCGCACATTTCTCATGATCATGCAATGTTTGCACTTATGGAATAATTTCACACCATGCACGAATTTGATGTTATTCTTGGAGAAAAATGGACCATTTTCATAGAATTGTAACATTGTGACCTCATTTGGTATATACCAACACCCAAAAATAAGTTTCATGACTTTTTGCCTTTGTGTACAATTGAAAATTCAAGCCTTGCCCTAGTTTTTAAGCAATTTTCGAGGGCCTCATCTTTCAAACCATAAAGGCTATGAAAAAGTACTTGTACTTTTTGAAAATGGGAGGCTTTAAACTCCAACTTTCATGTTTGACTTTGGTCCATTTGAAGATTTTTTCAGCAAGTTATGCTCACTTGAAAATTAGGGCAAAAACTTGCTAAAAATGGCATTTTCCATGACCAACCTTACACCAATTTTGCAAAACACCTCAAAACCTCATGATTCTTGATCTTTGATCTTTCCAAACCTCTTTTAATATTATAATAACATCTCTTGGCTAGAAAAATGGGGTTGGACCCCTTGAAATCTCACAGTTGACTTTTCTAAGGCACAGTTGACCAATTTCTTCATTTACAAGCAACTGAAGAAATACTTGACTTCCACAAGGAAGTTTCTCACCAAATTTCATCCCTAGGATCCTCTTAAAATGTAAAAGACTTTGCCCAAATGAAATGGCCAAAGTCTTGAGGTTTTCATGCTTGAAACTCAAACCCTAATTTGGGATCACTGTGTAGGAGCTTTGCCCTAGCCTGGATTCCCTGATGATCTTCCAACCTTCTGAGCTTTTGTGAATGATCTTGAACTTGTGAATGCAATGTAGACTCCCCATAGGACTTGGACAAATCCATTGGGCCCCTTGTCATAGCTTGTGATGCCTCAAAACCCTCCACAGATGATCATATGCCTAATGCTAGGTCATGAGAATGTTATGCCTCATCTTTCCATGCTAAGATGCCAAGAATATGATATGTTCATGATGAATATGATATGATATGATGCTTAAAAAGAAGAGGGGAAATTTGGGGTGTTACACCATGCCAAAGCGCATCAAGTTTTCTCGAGCAATGAATAACGGGATTCACAGTCGGTAAACTTTTTGCTAAGGTTGTAAATTGCATGCTCTTTTCGACCAGACTCGTCATGTTGGCCTAGAACACACCCCATCGACCCTTCTAACACAATCAAGTACATGATAAGTGGTCGTCCTAGAACTGGAGGCATTAGAATCGGAGGTGTCTGCAAATACTCTTTTATCTTTTCAAAGGCTCTTTGACAATCCTCATTCCACCTGACCATTTGTTCTTTTCTCAACAATTTGAATATTGGCTCACACATGGCAGTTAGATGAGATATAAACCGTGAAATGTAGTTCAACCTCCCTAAAAACTCGTGCACTTCTTTTTCTGTTTTCGGTGCAGGAATATCTTGTATTGCTTTTACTTTTGCAGGATCCACCTTGATTCCTTTCTGGCTAACAATAAAACCAAACAATTTTCTGGAACGCACTCCAAAAGTACACTTGTTTGGATTCAACCTCAAGATATACTTTATCAATCTATCAAACAGCTTTTTGAGATTGACCAGATGCTCTTCTTCGTCCCGGGACTTGGAAATCATGTCGTCCACATAGCATTCAATTTCTTTGTGTATCATGTCGTGGAACAATGTGACCATAGCCCGCTGATACGTTGCTCCGGCGTTCTTTAATCCAAAGGGCATAACCTTGTAACAGAATGTACCCCACGGGGTAATGAACGTTGTTTTCTCCATTTCTTTCGGTGCCATCTTAATCTGATTATATCAGGAGAAGCCATCCATGAAGGAAAATACCGAGAATTGAGCAGTATTATCTACCAACACGTCAATGTGAGGTAATGGAAAGTCATCCTTTGGACTTGCTCTGTTTAGATCCTGGTAATCAATGCACATCCGAACCTTGTCGTCCTTCTTTGGTACATGCACAATATTAGCTACCCAGGGTGGGTAACTAGTTACAACAAGGAACCCGGCATCCCACTGCTTTTGGACCTCCTCCTTGATCTTCATCGCCATGTCAGGACGAGTTCTTCTCAGCTTTTGTTTCACCGGAGGACAATCTTCTCTTAGTGGCAGCTTGTGCACAACTATGTCAGTATCTAGTCCTGGCATATCTTGATACGACCAGGCGAAGATATCCACATATTCACGTAGCATGCCAATCAACTCCTTCTTTACCCCGGCCTGCAGACTGGCCCCAATCTTTATCTCTCTCTTTACATCTTCAGTCCCGATGTTGATGATCACTATTTCTTCCTGATGAGGCTGAATGACCCTCTCCTCTTGTTTCAACAACCTGACCAATTCTTTCGGGAGTTCACAGTCTTCTTCAACCTCTTCATCAGCTTGGTAGATAGGATTGTCGAAGTCATGCATGGTCATAGCAGGAACGTTATCACAAGAATCCGAATGATCAACACTGCACAGATGATGTGCTTATTTCAGAATCTGTTCTTTTCAAAAGAGACGCAAACACACAAAACACAAGAAAAAGGAAAATCATTGCCATTTTATTTTTTTTATTTTTTGTGAAAAATTTTAAAACGGAAGAAAGAGAACACAATTTGCTTGAAAAATGTACTTTATTTCATGGGAAAAGTAAATGCATTAAAAGCATGGTGGCCCTACAAATGGATCTGTGCACCTTGGGCAGAGTGCAGGATTGACATGCAGCATGATAAACAAGATACAAGTAAATTACTTTGATTGCCAAGTAACTTGAACGAAATCTTCGACATACCAGTTCCGGAGCTCCTCTCCAGGTGCACATGGGTGAATCCAGCTATCCCAGTCGCATTCATTATCCCCCTCTTCACTTGTTGCAAAGATGTTGTTGCGATCGAGCATTCCGGCGCTTGTGAAAGTTATGGCCTTACTACCCTGAGGCCAGTTGGTCCCACTAGGCTGGTAACCAAGACCGAACTTGTCATCCTTCTTTTCCATCTCTAGCAACTTGCCCCAGCCCTAGGCACTTCCGTATTGGACTACTTCTTTGGCTTGCCTGTAGGAGTAGATAGAAGTCCCTTCCTTCTCGTTGCTCCGAACTGCTGGAGATAAATTACTGACATTGACCGTCTCAAAAGCTTGACACAACGTTTCATGAATTTCCCCGTCCATTTCCACGTACTTGAAAGTCGACTAATGACTAACAAAAATATCCTCTTCTCCACATACAGTGATCACCTGGCCATCTATCACATACTTCAGCTTCTGATGCAACGTGGATGTCACTGTGCCGGCAGCATGAATCCAGGGACGTCCCAACAAGCAACTATAAGCGGGTTGAATATCCATAACATAGAATGTGCTTTTGAACACTTGAGACCCAATCTTCATAGGTAGCTCAACCTCCCCGAACACAGATCTCTGGGACCCATCAAAAGCTTTTACAATTAAGTAACTGGGTCGTAAAACAATGCCATCAATATTCAGCTTCATCAAGGCCTTCTTAGGGAGCACATTGAGAGAAGAGCCTGTATCAACCAAGACATGTGACAGGACATCACCTTTACACTCCATGGTGATATGCAGGGCCTTGTTGTGATTGCGGCCTTCAGAAGTAAGATCTCTGTCCGTGAATCCCAATCCATGGTTGGCGTTTACGCTGCCTACCACAGCCTCCAACTAGTTAACCGTTATCTCCTGTGGTACATATGCCATCTGTAACTCTTTCAGCAGATCTTCCCGGTGAGCCGGAGAACACATTAACAAGGACAAAATAGATATCTTGGACGGAGTTTGATTCAGCTGTTCAACTACTTTATAGTCGTTTTTCTTAATTATCCTCATAAACTCCTCGACTTCTTTCTCGAAAGTTCCCTGTCCGGCAGCAGGAGTTGTCACCTCTTCGGTCACTATCTGTTTACCCTTAGCCTTTGCAGCAGCTTCAGCTTCAGGATCCCCTCTAAGAACTTGAGGAGAAAAAAGATGCCCGCTTCTTGTAAACCCACCAACTCCTCTGACATTCACCACAGTCGGGTCAATTGTCACTGCTTTACTTTCCACCTTCTGACCTTCTACATACACATCCGAGCCATAGTGCCACGGGATAGCCTTGTCATCAGCATAAGGAACTGGTCCTGGAACAATAATGGTAACAGGACTCACCTCTGGAACATAGATAGTCACAAGCTCTCTCCGGACAAGAACTTCAGCAGGATCAAAGTAAATTGTTACGGTAGACACACAATTGCTTCTATCATCGACCCTATCAAACTGTAACGACCCCTTGTCAATCAAATATTGTAGCCCATCCTTCAGATCCTCACAGCCATTAACTGAATCCAAACACCCCTCACAGTCATAACCACACCCTGGGAATGCTTGCCCTTTCAACAATCTGTCCTTCACGACCAGCAACGAAGTCTTCACTTCCTCCACACTCAAGATCAAGTTTAACCTCTCACCGCCATCAACAAAATTTATCCTGGCCCCTCCATGATTTGGAATGGGGTTTGATGTAACATTTGGAGGCAGTGTGAAGTTAATCGCCTTTGAGTCAATCAAGTCCTGGACCTTACGCTGCAACACCCTACACTTCTCTGTTGAGTTCCCGGGAGCTCCTGAATGAAATGCGCATCTTGCGTTAGCATCATACCCCACTGGATGCTCTCCAGGTGGAGGTGGTGCTAATGTCTTCAATTGAACCAAGTTTAAATCTAAAAACCTTTGAAGTAATGTCGTGTACGTCATTGGGATGGCTTCAAGCACACTGTTAGCTGGACGAGCTTGTCTCTGTTGATATGGTCTCTGTTGATAATTATTGCGTTGTGGCTGTTGTTGTTGTTGTTGCTATTGTGGTTGAGTTTGTTGCACAAGACTTGATGGGATAGTGACAGCTGCAACTTGCTCATAGGATCCTCTGTATCCCCGGCCTCGGCCTCGGCCGTACACAACATTAGTTTCTCCCTCCCTTCTTCTTGGAGGTCCATTAAAAGCTTTTCTCACACCGCTTGAGCTACCTGCACCAGTGTCTTGAATTTTCCCCATCTTTAAAAGAGTTTCAACCCTTTCTCCTGCTATCACAATGCCATTGAACTTTGTTGCTGAACAAGACGCCAGCCTCTCAATAAACACACCCTTGTAGTGTTCCCATGAACATGTCCTCCATTTCGTTTTCCAACAAGGGAGGTTGTACTCTAGCAGCCAGTTGACGCCACCTCTGAGCGTACTCCTTGAACCCTTCTTTAGCATTCTGAGACATGGTCTGCAACTGGGTACGATTTGGAGCCATATCTAAATTATTCTGATACTGTTTCACAAACGCCTCTGCTAAATCCTTCCAGCTTCGAATATTAACCCTGCTCAGCTTCATGTACCACTCCAAGGAGGCTCCCACAAGGCTATCCTGGAAGTAATACATCCATAGCTTCTCATCATCTATATGTGCAGCAATTCTTCCTACAAAAGACTAGAGGTGAGTTTTCGGGCACGTCGTGCCATTGTATTTATCAAAAGTAGGAACCTTGAACTTGTAGGGAATTCTAACCCCTGGCACCAAGCCCAAGTCAGTGATATCAAACCCCAGAGAACTCTGAGATTGAATGGCACGAATCTGCTCAGCCATCTCTTCGAACCTTCTGTTCATGTCAGCCCATTGACCTTCTGTCTCATCCAGCAAAGTGAATTGTTCATCCTGCCCATCCATCTGCACGTTATTCACTCCATCATTGACAATAGTAACTCCTGGTTGCACCACAGGGATTTCTACGTGACGGGCGCCAACCCCATTGCGATTACCTCCATCTGTTGTCACATTGTTCCTGGCCTGATTGTTTTCCACCATTTCGCGTAGAAGCTCTTGAGTTTGACCCATCCCCGCCATGAGGGTCATTAAGTTATCCATTCTCGTCCTTAAGTCAGCCAAATCTGCTTGCATCTGATCCATTACTCTCTCTCTGTTTACTTTCGTAGGGTATCTGTGCACCGTTGGCTGTTCACGAACCTTCCTGGGAGCTATAGTGCCTGAAATGACATAAACATTAGAAAACTGATGAACTACCTGCAAAACAACAAACATGTTATATGCATGCAATGTAACTATTCATATTTCCAGGTTCAGGCATTAATATGCCCCCAGTTCTGGCATTTTGACAAAAATGCTCCAGCTAGCCCCTTTGAGCATTAATTTTCAAACTCTCCCTTTGAAGAGTGTTCAGATCCTAGCAGCCTCAAACAAACAAGCTTTGCGTACTCAGAAATGGTAACTGGAACTTAATATTGCATAACATGGATAACCCACTGGCAGCCAAAGTTAGAATACAAACAAATTCCCCGGAGGGTTACAAGTCAATACATGAACGAAAAGATAAAGCAGGACTCCTACAACAAGCCTGTAGGTAGTATGGATAACAATAAACTAAAACTCTAAGCTAAGGGAAAGACCCAGGTTCTTCTTCTGCAGCTAACACCTCTATCCGGTTCTTCTTCACGTCTGCTCTCAGCTTAAGCTCTGCAATCTCCTTCATTGCTTCCTCCAAGGCTATTTGGCTTTGTACCAATTGTTGAGTCTTCTCCTTTCGTATTTTGTGAACTTGTTCTACTTCTTCTTTCTTGAAGGCCATCTGTTCCTCGAAAAACTCTTCCTTTTCTTTGTACTTCTTCTACTCTTGTTCCCTTTGGCCATGTAACCAAACAATGGATTGGCGAGCTTCTTTAAGAGTCTTCAAAGTCTTCTTACGCTCCGCTTCTCTTTTTGATTCCATTAGACCCAATCTATGAAAATGGGCTTCTCTCCCAGCAAACTCCTTTTCTGTAGCTTCTAAAGTGACCTGTATCCTCTGTAGCTTTTCCTCCACTTCATTCTTAGCACGATTGGAAAGGTGGTACAAGTTAACCATTTCAGCATTCTCTACCCGGACCTCGTGCAACTGAGCTTCCAACTTCTTATACTCTTCAAGAGAAACAATATTCTGACATGGCACTTCTTTGGGATACAAGGGAGCTTCCACTGAAAACGGCATGAGCAATTCTTCTACACGCTTCTGTAACCATGTAGCAAAAGGAGGATATGTCTTGGGATCCACCCTTCCAAAATCCTTCTTACCTTTCTTCACCATGTGAGCCCAAGCCTTAGACGCCTGTATGACTAACTCTTTGTTTCCCCCAACAGGAAAGTACAAAGACTCGGCTAATTCTTCAATACTTGGTGGATTCCTCAGAGGATAGCCAAATTGTTTCCTGGCTAAAACTGGATTGTAACTGATCACACCCTTTCTCCCTAGCAAGGGCACATTAGCAAAACTCCCACAACTAACAAGTAGCTCCTTACCTAACAAATCCCTGTTATAACCCCAAGCTATATCCTCAGAAGTTAGTCCCATTAGTCTCCTAGATCACCTCCATTCTTCTCTCATTTCTTCGAAAGGGCCTGACTTTGGTAGTTGCTTAGCAAACCAATCAGCAAATAATGGAGCACAACAACTCACTGGTCCACCTTGTCGCTCCCACCTGATGACACAGGGCCAAGAGGGGTGCAGACGCGAACGGTCGGCGAAAGGAGAGAACACACAAGGGTGAACTCCGAAAGAAAAGAGTCGCCAGCTAGGCATTTTTATCCCGAAGGAAAGGTACTGTTGCATAAACCTAAGAAAAGATGGATAAGACGGTTGCGAACCAGAGAAACTGAGAAAGGGGGTTGGTTACAACCTGGGAAGGTATTAGCACCCAGATTGTCTGCCGTACTCGACGGGATCCACGCTTGAAAGATTTGTGTTTTAAAGGGGTAGTGCCAGTGTAAAAGAAATATGGAGTGAAATATAAGAGTGTCAGTGTAAGAAAAGAGTATGAAGCTCAAGACTATGAGGCTTAAAGAATAATGCTGGAAGGAGGGGGAATATACAGAGACTTTTGTTCGATAACTGTTAAGTTATGCCTACGTATCCTCTCGTGCAATGAGGAAGTCAGAACACCGTAGTTCGACTCAAAGAGACTGAAAGATAAATTGACTTGATGAACTGCTTATTTGTCTATGCTCAAGTGTATGACCTGTCTGGCTCAGGTGCAAACTGTCTTGCATTAGACGGAAGAAGCGAGTTCTCGTTAATGAGTGAATGAGATGAGAAAAGAATCCCGGAGGAGACGATTATTGTTTGTTTTTGGTGTTTTCAGTCTTTTATTGCTTTTTGGATTTGTCATAAGGAAATGAGCTTAAGCCTAAACCAAGGGTTAGTAAACTCATCACATCCTCCCTCTGATTAGGGGTAATGAGAATACCTTAAGTATGAAGTAAACACCCCACACTTAATCACCATGAAGTATGATTAAGATCATTAACCTACTTGTATTTATTTAAATGTTTTTGTTGTTTTTGTTTAGTGTTAAGTAATGAGTTTAAGCCATAATCAAGGATTTAATGGACTCATTACACCATCCTAATAGAAGGATAATAGATGAGAACATTTAAGCTGAGGAAGGCTCCTCAATTTAATCCATGATTAGGGATTAACCTCATGACAAAACAAGGCCTTTATTAAAGTGGGTTTTAGTTAATGGTATGCTTAAGAAGTGGATTTTATGGTTTGTAAGACAACTTGAGGAGGACTTGTCCATTAACACTAGGGTTAGTCCTTCTTAACCAATTAAGGAAGAATTAGAACCCTAATGCAAGGCCCAAGTTACAAGCTTATTGTCTTGATGATTATTAGGTGAATTGATTAGAGGATTTAAACACATTAAGGGTTTAACACTTAGGATTAAAGTTATACACTCCATCCTAAAAGAAGGATGCAGGCATAAGCTTAATCACAAAGCCTTAAAACCTTTAGGGTTTAGTCCTTGATTATGAGGTGAGAAGAGAAGACTCAAAGAAAACTCAAAGGAAAGAGTCTAAGGGGGGACTAAACAATCCTAAAATGTTATCATGCTTGGAAGTCCTAGGGTTTGTGAGGCTTAAGAGGAGAAATCTTCAAGGAAGCCACCAAGGAGAAGCAAGATAGAAAAGGGATGAGATGAGAAGAGAAAAGAGGGAAGAGAGGTACAAGTGAGCAAGCTCACCCCAAGACAAGTAAAAATGCAGCAAGGATGTAAAATGATAAGGTGAGAAGAGGTAGGAGGTGAAGGCAAATCCACCTCCCAAACAAACTTACCATTAACCTGAAAAGTTAGTATAAGATGCATAAGGGAAGAAATGAGATGAAACAATGCATATGGATGGGCAAATGCCAAAGTCAGAAATATACACATGATGCAAATGATGTCAAGAGATGGTGAAAAGTCATACAAGATGCATATATGTGAGCATACAAGAGAATGGATGTATATGGAGCATGCCTTGAACCATGAAAGTTCATGAAAGCTTATGAAATGCAATGAAGGTATGACATGTCAAATGAATGATGCAATGATCAAACATGATTCTAATATGTCCTAAGATGTCTTATGAATCATGTGGATGCACAAAATGTCATGGCAAGTTCTTGAATGCAAGCATATGAGAGATGGATGCAAATGAAGGCAATAATTAGGGTTTATGCATAACATGCAACACAAAAATTCAATATCAGAAGCAAATGACATGATAAAAAATTGAAAATGGGATTAAAGGAACCCTAACCCTACAAAAGTTTACTGCCCAAAGGAGGGGACCTAACTCTTAACCTAATGGGAGTTATGAATTTCTCAAGTCAACTAGGGTTTTGGGATACCTCACAATAAAAAATGCAAAACAAATTGAAAATAAAAGATAAATTCAAACCAATTTTACCCTAAAAACTATATGCTATGAAGGATGCAATGCAAGAAGAACCATTATCAAACTCTTCATGGTTAGGCAGAATGAATTTTTTCAAGTTAGGATCAAAATATTTCCTTTAAACAACTTTAATTCCAATGAAAATTGTCAAAATAGGTCAAGAACCAAGAAGAAATTTGTTTTGAGAGTTTGATAATGTTTCTAAATGCTTTAGAATGCAATGTGAATTTTTTTGTGATTTTTAAATACCTAAATGCATTTTTAATTAATTAATTTTCATTAACTAATTAAAAATAAACATTTAAATGATTTAAAAATAATTTTTAATGCAAAAAAATAAAAAATAAAAATATTTTTGGGTTCTGAAAATTAATAAAAGGTTTGACAAAAAATTTCAGAATTTTTTAATATGTTTTGCTATTTTTAAAAATTCGTGGAAGTTAAATACAAATAAAAAGAAATAAAATGAAATTAAAGAGAAAGTATGCAGATCCTAGGGCTGGTATTCAAACTTGGGGGTCAATGGTTGACTGCGCGCGCAAACTGAGGGTCAGGATTGACTCTGGTCAAATTATTTTATTAATCCTAAATTAACCTAATTAAAATGAATTTAGAGTTAATTGTGAAATCTGAGCCATCCATCCACTAATTAAAACACGCATCCAAGGGTTCACATCTAATCTGGCACTTAAACCCTAATTAGGGTTAATGACTTTCAGGTGACCGGAGGGAAGCTCCGGTCATCTTCTCCGGCGAAGCAAAAACCCTAAAACATGCTACAGGCCACCATTCATCAAATTGAACACAGGGAAATGATCCTCTACCCAAACCCCATTCAAATCACCCCTCAAACAACATTTATAACCCAAGAACAGAGGGAATCGAAGCAAACAAAATTCACGGGTGAAATTTCAGAGGGAAACCAAATAGTCATTTCTTCACCATTTTTAATTCTGAAGATATCAGCATGATCAGCATAACATATTCTTTCATTTTGTAACAAAAAATACAAGCTCTGAAAAGTTTGATGTTTGAAGCTACCTGAGGTGATGGACTGTGAATGTGGACTTTCAAAGCTCCTCCTTCGTGCAAAGAGCCTCCTCTGATCCTCCTGAAGCTAGTGGGATGCTTCAAAACTCTTGATGTTGGCTAGTTTGCAAGTTCCAGTTCTGGTGTAGCAGAAATGGAGGGTTAAGCATATGATGTTTCAGGCTGTTTCAATGGTGGATTCTTGTTCAGTGGATGATTTGTGACTTGTTGGTGAAAGAAAAATGGAAGTTTGATGGCTATGTGAAGAGTTTCGAAGAGGAGAAGTTTTTGACAGTTTTTGTGCAAGCTGGATTGTGTCTTGTTTCAATGCTGAATGAGTTGCTATATCACTCCCATAATGTTTGAGTAGGCTATGGAGCAGGTTAGTAGAGGCTGCTGATCACTATTCCAAGAGAATGGGAGAAATTGCAAAAAGTCAAGGTTTGGTGTACTTGAGGTATGGCAAGGTGCAGAGATGGTTTCCTGGCTTGTACTGCATCAATTGAGTTCAAGGATGACTCTTGGATCAATTGTGGTGAGCTGTATGGCTTGGATCACAAGTTTGAAGTGATTTTGCATTTTGGCAACTTGTTACATTTTGTGACTTTTGTTCATAGACATGTGACACTCTTTGCTGAATTTTTGTTATGATAGGTTACACGATGTTATGGTGATGTCTTGAAATCAGTTAGAGACCATACAAAACCTTGGGGATAAATTTTGCAAGAGTTCCTCTTTTTGGACTTTATGGAAAATGACTTATGATAGCTTGGAATTTAAAGCATGAAAGTGAGAAACATCTTGGGCAAATCTGAATTTTGGGCCATACATGATGTTTGTGTATTGGTAAGAATCTGATTTGAAGTCACATAGATGCTTTGCATGAGAATTTGCAAGTTTTCCCTTTTGTGCAAAAGTGAAAATTTAGTGATTTTATCCAACTTTGCCAAGCCATAACTTTTGATCTAAAATGAATTAGGATGAGTTCTTGTACTTTTTGAAAATGGGAGGATCCAATCTACAACTTTCATGACCAAAGATTTTTCATTTGAAGCATTTTTGAATCAAAAAGAGGAGGTTGAAAAACTTTCCCAAAATGGCAAGTTTTCATTACAAGTCACTTTCCCAAAAAGGCAACTTTGCAAATGGCTTGAAATTCTTCAATTTTGTTTACTTCTAACATATTCTATGATCAAATAAAGATCATACACAATCAAAATGATGGAGAACACCCTTTGGTTGTGTCATTGGGGGCCTCAGATGCCCTGGTTTTGCACTGACTTGCTTAAGAAGTCATCTCATGATCAGATGCCTTCCCCATTGAATTTCTTCATAAAAATTGATATGCATGATCCTCATAACATATAGAGACCAATAGAAACAAGAATGACCAAAAAGTTTGGAGTTATGGCCCCTGAAACCAAAACCCTAATTTTAGGTCATCTGTGCAGTTAAGCCTGGTTCTGCTTCCATGCCTTTCTCAGTTCTTGTGATTCTTTGACTTCCTTGACCTTGTGAGGATATAATATGATGCTTGAACATACATGGACCCTCTTGAGATGATTGAAGACCTTTGGAGTGGCTCAAATAGCTCTTGGATTGCTCAGATCACAAACCCTAGATGCAGATGACTTAGAACTAATGCAGTGAAGTAAAAAATGCAATATGCGATGATATGATTGAACTTATGCAAATGAAAAGATCACAAGACATGGTGTGAATGAGTGAGGGCAAATTTGGGGTGTTTACAACTGCCCTTATTCAAGCATGAGTTAGCTGTGTAGGATGTAAGCAACGGCTTAACAGGCAAACAAGATAACTTGTGGTTGAATATCAAAGACAGTCCAAAATTTGCGCTCACTGAATGAAGAAGAAAAGGGATATAGATTGTAAGAGAAAATAAAGTATGATTATAAAGTACGGGCGACGGAGGATGACCGTTAAGCAGGGGACGACTGCTGGGGATGAAGCAATGACGGGGACGACCGACATAATGGGGAGACAAAGCTATCATGATGGGGACGGCCATCAAGCAAAGAAACAAGACTTTCTGGGAATTAAAGGTAAATGATGGGGACGACCATCGGGCTGAAGAAATAAATGATAAGGAACGGTCATCAAAGGTGAAAGACGATCACCTATCAGGGGACGGCTGCTCTGTTGGGGGTTAAGATGAGGGACGGTCATCTAGGGTGAAGGATGATCACCTGGCAAGGTACGATTGCCGAAAGCATCATGACATAGGACGAATGTCGGATGAAAAAAAAGGTCGACGATGGGGACGGCCATCGGATAAGCATGATGAAGGACGATCATCAAGAGGTGAAGGATGATCACCTAGCAGGGGACGGATGCTCTGGGGTTTTATCATGACATAGGACGAATGTCAGATAACATAATCAACGATGGGGACGACCATCGGATAAAATGATGAAGGACGATCATCAAGAGGTGAAGGACGATCACCTAGCAGGGGACGGCTGCTAAAAATGTCACGACATAGGACGAATGTCGGGTAGGAAGGGGTTCTAATGAATAGAGACTCCACTGGGGGTGATGAAGGACGATCATCAAAAAGGTGAAGGACGATCACCTGGCAGGGTACGACTGCTAAAAATGTCACGACATAGGACGAATGTCGGGTAGGAAGGGGTTATAATGAATAGAGACTCCACTAGGGGTGATGAAGGACGATCATCAAAAAGGTGAAGGACGATCACCTGGCAGGGTACGGCTGTCGAAGATATCATGACATAGGACGAATGTCAGATAGAAAGTTTGTCAAGATTTGCTGGGAATTCTTCTGGGGAATGGTAGACACAGACGGGTGTCTAAGGTATAAGTGTTTGACACTGTGTATAGATTAAAGATGCGGGCGAGCATCCTTAAGACTATGATACGGACGAGTATCAGTGGAATCAAACGCTTGACGCATGTTCAAAGATGATGATACGGACGAGTACCAACTAGTTAACAAAGAACGCAGACGAGTGTCGACTCTGAGGGGATATAAGTGGCGTATACAAGATATGGACGAGTATCTGTATGAGTAAAAAGTGATGAATGAGACGTAGACGAGTGTCTAAATCACTGTGGAGAGCACGACACGGACGGGTGTCGGAAGAAGTGTATTATAAACAAGTATTTGGTTTACAAAGTGTTTAGGCCACTATGTTGGGGAAGGTGACACAGACGGGCGTCAGGGAGTTGTATACATAAGTATCTGTTTGTAAAGAAAATTCGGGCGACTTTACTGGGGAATGACGACACAGACGAGTGCCAAAAGGAGTATGTATCTGTATTTCGTGAGTGCAAAGAGGATGCTTCGGCCTTCCGCCGGGGAATTTGAGAGGTATTTGTATATTGTTGGTGGAACGTCAGTATTTGCAAGTGTTTGATTCAGAACATGGCTTGTGATTATGCAATATGTTTGGATTTTTTCCGTAATGCTCCGTATTAGATGGAATGCTACGCTCTGGGGGAAAAAATGATGCGAATGCTATGATTATGCAAAGGTACCGATCCAAGCTCTGGATCCCGTTGCTGTGAAGATCTTTGGCTGATCTGCCTGAAGTGGGCATCCCAGCTGGGGATGAGATCATTGGTAGTTTTGACATACACGACTCTGCACGGGGAAGCAGGTTATTGGTAAACCTATCTTGGTAATGAGGGACCCAGCTGGGGTCTGTAGAAGCTTTCGTCGCTCTGTCGTGAGATCTTCAAGCGTTGCTCTTCTGGATATAAGTTGAAACTCTGCGGGGGCTGGTTCCCTGTCTAGCACTCGGCTGAGGAAGAAGAAAGATCACTGAAAGATCCTCCTAGAGATTTCTGTGGGGATCCTGCTGAGGATGATACCCGACAACTCAGCTGGGGATATGAGCACCTTCTGGTACTGCTATGAAGGAAATGTTGGAGAAGTGATGCCTGGCAACTCTGATGGGGAGAAAGCATCTCTGGTGCTGTTTGGAAGGTGCGCTGGGGAAATAATGGTTTGGCAGCCTACTTGGGGAGAAACTTTCATGCCCCATGTTGTGCTTTGAACACCTGCAATCTTGTATGACAAAGAAACGTACAAGTTCCCCGAGGTATCCCTTACTGGATTCCGTCATAGGAGTTTAGACACTCGCGGGAGCAAATATATTTCCTGTAAGCACGTATTTTTAGAAGGGAAGCATTTGTATTCATACAATCAATATCTTAAGGACATCGGACATTTTGCAAATGAAAAATAAAATGTACGAGACAAGATATGACTGAAAATATGATTTTATTAATTTATGCGCCCTGAATTGGCAAGATACAGTCAAAGAAACGGATCCTCTGAAATGAGGAGATCGTTACAAATTGAGAAACAAAAAGACAGTGGCAATGTTGATGAAGCTTCAAGGAGCTTCCCTTTTGCTATGACCCGTATAACATTGACGTTCTTCTCATCTTGCTTTCTGCGGAAGGCTGATTCTGACCGAAGCTTGAACCTTTCGGAGCTTACTATGTTGTAAGTGATACAGACGAATTCAGAATGCAGTTGTTCGCTTATTCCCTTATTTTGCGTGGATCGCCCTTTCGGGTTTTCAATCCACCGGGATACCCATTTTTGCCTGAGTTATCCGATGCGGCTTTTCAACTCAGCGGGTGTACACATTTTTTATATATTTATTTTCCCTTATTTTTGTCCGAGTCTTTTATTTTGTTTTTGACTTGCCGGGATGCCCTATTTTTGCCTGGACTTACATTCTGTTTTTATGTCCAGCGGGTCATTTTATGCGAAGTATTTTTTAACTGCATCTGAATTCACAGGGGACAGGAAATCTTCACCATCCATAGTACTGAGCATCAGTGCTCCACCAGAGAAAACTTTCTTTACTATGAATGGGCCATCATAATTTGGAGTCCATTTGCCCTTGTGGTCTGTATGAGGAGGGAGGAGTCTTTTCAGCACAAGATCTCCTACTTGGTATTCTCGGAGCCTGACTTTCTGATCGAAGGCTTTCTTCATTCTTTTCTGATATAACTACCCATGACAAATTGCAGCTAATCTTTTTTCTTCGATTAGATTCAGTTGTTCATATCGGGATCGGACCCATTCTGCTTCGTCTAGTTTAACATCCATCAGTACCCGCAAGGAGGGTAATTCAACTTCAATAGGTAGGACTGCCTCCATACCATACACAAGCTGATACGGTGTTGCCCCAGTAGATGTTCTGATTGATGTACGGTACCCATGCAAGGCAAACGGTAGCATTTCATGCCAGTCTTTGTAGGTAACCACCATCTTCTGCACAATCTTCTTAATATTATTGTTAGCCGCCTCTACAGCGCCATTCATCTTTGGCCTGTAAGGAGAAGAATTATGGTGTTGGATCTTGAAGTCCCGGCACAGTTCTGCCATCATTTTGTTGTTCAAGTTGGAACCATTATCAGTAATGATTCGCTCGGGCACTCCATACCGACAGATGATATCTCTCTTCAGAAATCGGGCTACCACTTGCCTTGTAACATTTGCATAAGAAGCCGCTTCAACCCACTTGGTAAAATAGTCAATAGCAACCAGGATGAATCTGTGGCCGTTTGAAGCAGTCGGTTCAATCTTGCCAATCATATCAATGCCCCACATAGCAAAGGGCCAGGGTGAAGACATCACATTCAAAGGATTCGGAGGTACATGCACTTTATCCGCATAAATCTGGCATTTATGACATTTTCTAGCATAGGCACAACAGTCTGCATCCATTGTGATCCAGTAATAACCTGATCTTAGCAACTCTTTAGCCATTGCATGCCCTCCCGCATGGGTACCAAAAGATCCTTCGTGCACTTCGTGCATCAACAAGTCTGCTTCTGTCCTATCAACACATCTGAGAAATACCATGTCAAAGTTCCTCTTATATAACGAACCATCAATATTCAGGAAGAAACTAAAGCTAGCCTTCTTAAGGTCTTCTTATCATTGGACGATGCCCCAGGTGGGTATGTTTGATCCTCCAAGAAGCACTTGATGTCATGGAACCAAGGCTTATCATCTTTGACAACATCGGCGGAGAACACGTATGCTGGTCTGTCAAGTCTGGATACTAAAATTCGAGGCACAAAGTTGGCAGTTTGAACTTTGATCATGGATGAAATGGTAGCCAGAGCATCCGGAAACTGATTTTCGTCTCGAGGGATATACTCAAGCTTGACCGTTGTGAAGAAAGTCAATAACCTCCTTGTATAATGCCGGTAAGGTATCAGATGATCTTGATGAGTGTACCATTTGCCGTTGGTTTGAATAATTACCAGAGCTGAATCTCCGAACACAGTCAAAGTCTTGATCCTGAGGTCAATGGCTTCCTCAAGACCCATAATACAAGCTTCATATTCAGCTTCGTTGTTAGTGCAGTTAAAGGTGAGTTTTGCCGAGAAAGGCATGTGAACTCCCTTAGGTGTAATGAGTACTGCACCAACACCACGACCATTCATATTAACAACCCCATCAAACATCATAGTCCATTCTTCTTCCGGGTCAGGCCCTTCAGTGTGAATAGGCTCTTCGTGATATTTTGCTCTTATGAACATGATGTCTTCATCAAGGAAGTCAAATCTCATAGGCTGGTAATCATCAATGGGTTGCTCAGCAAGATAATCAGACAATACACTGCCTTTGATGGCCTTTTGAGATGTGTACTGAATGTCATACTCTGTGAGGATCATTTGCCATCTTGCAACCCGTCCGGTAAGTGCTGGCTTCTCAAAAATGTACTTAACTGGGTCCATCTTGGAGATCAATAAAGTGGTTTGGGTCAATATATACTGCCTTAGTCGGCGAGCAGCCCACGCTAAAGCACACCAAGTTTTCTCGAGTAGTGAATAACGTTGTTCACAGTCGGTAAACTTTTTGCTTAGGTAGTATATTGCATACTCTTTTCGACCAGACTCGTCATGCTGGCCCATCACACACCCCATGGACTCTTCTAATACTGTCAAGTACATGATTAGAGGTTTTCCTTCAACTGGAGGCATAAGGATTGGAGGCTCTTGTAAATATTCCTTGATTTTGTCAAAAGCCTTCTGGCAGTCTTCGTTCCACCTGACCGTTTGTTCTTTTCTTAATAGCTTGAACAAGGGCTCACAGGTTGCTGTAAGGTGAGATATGAACCGTGAAATGTAGTTCAATCTTCCTAAGAACCCCCGAACTTCTTTTTCGGTCTTTGGCGCAGGCATTTCTTGAATGGCTTTGACTTTGTCAGGGTCAACTTCAACCCCTTTCTCACTCACAATAAATCCCAGCAGTTTACCGGATCGCACCCCGAATGTGCATTTGTTGGGGTTTAACTTCAATTGGTACTTTCTCAGACGCTTGAATAACTTCAACAGATTCACTAGGTGGTCTTCTTCTGTGAGGGACTTGGCAATCATGTCATCCACATAAAATTCAATTTCTTTGTGGATCATGTCATGGAATAATGTTACCATAGCCCGTGTATAAGTGGCACCCGCATTCTTCAGTCCGAATGGCATTACCTTATAACAGAACGTGCCCCAGGGTGTGATAAAAGTTGTCTTCTCCATGTCTTCTGGTGACATTTTGATCTGATTGTATCCTGAAAATCCATCCATGAAGGAAAACACTGAGAATTGAGCCGTATTGTCAACCAATACATCGATGTGAGGTAATGGGAAGTCATCTTTCGGGCTGGCTCTGTTCAGATCACGGTAATCCACACACATTCTCACCTTGCCGTCCTTCTTAGGCACAGGTACAATGTTAGCAACCCATGGCGGATAGCTAGTTACAGCAAGGAAACCGGCGTCCCACTGCTTTTGTACCTCTTCTTTTATCTTCATTGCCATATCTGGGCGAGTACGGCACAACTTCTGTTTAACTGGAGGACAGTCTTCTTTCAGCGGCAGCTTGTGCATAACAATATCGGTGTCCAACCCTGGCATATCCTGATAAGACCAAGCAAAAACATCCACATACTCCCGAAGCATGTAAACCAGTTGTTCTTTCACTGAATCTTGCAGGCAGGCCCCGATCCTAACTTCTTTCAAGTCTTCTTCTGTACCAAGATTAACTGTTTCGACCTCCTCCTGATGAGGAGTGATAAACTTCTCCTCTTGCCTCAACAACCTAGCTAGCTCTTCAGGTAGCTCATAATCTTCTTCAACCCCTTCATCAGCTTGATTGATTGGATTGTCAAAGTCATACAAAGTCATAGCAGTGTTGTTGTCGGTGCAGTCTGGAAGGCACTTTCTGCAAGGGTTTAGATTTGTTCATTTTAGTGATCGGTTTTATTTTATTTAGAAAAACTGAAAATGAAATTATTATTTTGAAAAACATTTCCATTTTATTTTTGTACAAAAAGTGAAAAATGAAAAACAGTGAGCGAAAAAAGACTCATTTGCAAAAGATGTCCTGATATTCATTAATTGATCTTTGCACAAAATACAAGATGGCCCGATTACAAAATGAGTCTTGACATCTTGGGCAAGATGTAAGACTTGATGCATGCTTTAAAATACAGGAAATAATAATTACTCTGCAGGAGTAACCCTTATAATTTCCTGGGAAGACCAGTTTGAGACATGGCTCCCCGGGGTCCTTGGACGTATCCAACTTTCCAGGTTGCGCTCATCTTCCGACTCATCTTCCAAATTGTTCACAGCATCCGGGGTGAGAATTCCCCTGCTGACAAACTTGGGCTCATTGGCAGCCTCTGATTGATCTTGTTGAGTTGGTCTGTAACCCAACCCAAATTGGTCTTCTTTCTTTTCCACGGGCAGCAGCTTGCCCCAGCCTTGGGCGGTACCTTCCTCAACAACCTTCCGGGCTTGCTGGTACGACGTTATGGAAGTTCCCGGTTGTCGCTCCCACCAGATGACACCGGGTCAAATGGGGTACAGACGCGAACGGTAGGCGAATGGGGGGTGTGAGAACACACAGGAGTGAACTCACAGGGAATGAAAAGAGTCGCCAGCTAGGCATTTTTATCCCGAAGGAAAGGCAATGCTGCATAGGCCTAGAAAAAGATATGCATAAGACGGTTGCGAACCAGAGAAACTGAGAAAGGGGGTTGGTTACAACCTGGGAAGGTATTAGCACCCAGATTGTCCGCCGTACTCGACGGGATCCACGCTTAAAAGATTTGTGTTTTAAAGGGGTAGTGTCAGTGCAATTTGTGTATAAAAGAGCTGGAAAGAGATGTACAGGTGTCAGTGTAAAAGAAGTGAAGTGTATAAGTGAAGTGTCAGTGTAAGAACAAGGATGAAATGCTCAAGATCATGAGGCTTAAAGAATAAAGCTAGAAATAGGGGGAATATACAGAGACTTTTGTTCGATAACCGTTAAGTTATGCCTACGTATCCTCTCGTGCAATGAGGAAGTCAGAACACCGTAGTTCGACCCAAAGAGACTGAAAGATGAATTGACTTGTGAACTGCTTGCTTGTCTATGCTCAAGTGTATGACCTGTCTGGCTCAGGTGCTAACTGTGTTGCATTAGACGGAAGAAGCAAGTTCTCGTTTGTGAGTGAATGAGATGAGAAAAGAATCCCGGAGGAGACGATTATTGTTTGTTTTTGATGTTTTCAATCTTTTATTGCTTTTTGAAGTTTGTCATAAGTTAATGAGCTTAAGCCTAAACCAATGGGTTAGTAAACTCATCACATCCTCCCTCTGATTAGGGGAAATGAGAATAGCTTAAGTGTGAAGTCAGCATCTCACACTTAATCACCATGATGTAGGATTAAGGTCATTAACCTACTTGCATTTATTTAGATATTTTTGATGTTTTTGTTTAGTGTTGAGTAATGAGATTAAGCCATAATCAGGGATTAAACAGACTCATTACACCATCCTAATAGAAGGATAATAGATGAGAATATTTAAGCTTAGGAAGACTCCTCAACTTAATCCATGATTAGGGATTAAACTCATGACAAAACAAAGCCTTTATTAAGTGGATTTTAGTTAATGATATGATGATGAAGTGAATTTTAGGGTTTGTAAGACAACTTGAGGGGGACTTGTCCATTAACACTAGGGTTAGTCCTTCTTAACCAGTTAAGGAAGAATTAGAACCCTAATGCAAGGCCCAAGTTACAAGTGTGAAGTCTTGATGATTATTATGTGAATTGATTAAAGGATTTAAACACATTAAGGGTTTAACACTTAGGATTAAAGTTATACACTCCATCCTAATAGAAGGATGCAGGCATAAGCTTAATCACAAAGCCTTAAAGCCTTTAGGGTTTAGTCCCTGATTATGAGGTGAGAAGAGAAGACTCAATGAGACACAAAGGTAAAATCTAATTGGGGAACTAATGCGGCTTTTCAACTCAGCGGGTGTACATTTTTGTTTATTTTCCCTTATTTTTGCCCGAGTCTATTATTCTGTTTTTGACTCGCCGGGATGCCCTATTTTTGCCTGGACTTACATTCTGTTTTTATGTCCAGCGGGTCATTTTATGCGAAGTATTTTTTAACTGCATCTGAATTTACTAGGGACGGGAAGTCTTCACCATCCATGGTGCTGAGCATCAGTGCTCCACCAGAGAAGACTTTCTTTACTACGAATGGTCCTTCATAGTTCGGAGTCCACTTGCCCCTGTGGTCTGTATGAGGAGGGAGGATTCTTTTCAGCACAAGATCTCCTACTTGGTACTCTCGGTGCCTGACTTTCTGATCGAAGGCTCTCTTCATTCTTTTCTGATACAGCTGCCCATGACAGATTGCAGCCAATCTTTTCTCTTCAATCAGACTCAGTTGTTCGTATCGGGACCGGACCCATTCTGCTTCGTTCAGCTTAACATCCATCAATACCCGTAGGGAGGGTAATTCAACTTCAACAGGTAGGACTGCTTCCATACCATACACAAGTTGATACGGTGTTGCCCCAGTGGATGTTCTGATTGACGTGCGGTACCCATGCAAGGCAAATGGCAGCATCTCATGCCAGTCTTTGTAAGTAACTACCATCTTCTGCACAATCTTCTTGATGTTCTTATTAGCTGCCTCAACCGCGCCGTTCATCTTTGGCCGGTAAGGAGAAGAATTGTGATGTTGAATTTTGAAGTCCCGGCATAGCTCTGCCATCATTTTGTTGTTCAAGTTGGAACCATTATCAGTAATGATTCGCTCGGGAACTCCGTATTGACAGATGATATCTCTCTTCAGAAATCTGGCTACCACTTGTCTTTTAACGTTTGCATAGGAGGCTGCTTCGACCCACTTGGTGAAATAGTCAATGGCAACCAGGATGAATCTGTGGCCATTCGAAGCAGTTGGCTCAATCTTGCCGATCATGTCAATGCCCCACATATCAAAAGGCCAAGGTGAAGACATCACATTCAAAGGATTGGGAGGTACATGCACCTTATCCGCATAAATCTGGCATTTATGGCATTTTCTGGCGTAGGCACAACAGTCAGCATCCATTGTGATCCAGTAATAACCTGATCTTAGCAACTTCTTGGCCATTGCATGTCCTCCAGCATGGGTACCAAAGGATCCTTCATGCACTTCATGCATTAACAAATCTGCTTCTGTCTTGTCAACGCATCTGAGGAATACCATATCAAAGTTTCTCTTGTACAGGGAACCATCCGTGTTCAGAAAGAAACTACCAGCAAGCCTTCTTAAAGTTTTCTTATCATTGGAAGATGCCCCAGGTGGGTATGTTTGATCCTCCAAGAAGCACTTAATGTCATGGAACCAAGGCTTATCATCCTTGACAACATCTGCTGCGAACACATATGCTGGTCTGTTAAGTCTGGACACTGAAATTTGAGGTGCAAAGTTGGCAGCTTGAACTTTGATCATAGATGAAATGGTAGCCAGCGCGTCTGCAAAATGATTCTCGTCCCGAGGGATATACTCAAGCTTGACCGTTGTGAAGAAAGTTAATAACCTCCTTGTATAATCCCTGTAAGGTATCAGATGGTCCTGGTGGGTGTACCATTTGCCGTTGGTTTGATTAACTACCAGAGATGAATCTCCGAATACAGTCAATGTTTTGATCCTGAGGTCAATGGCTTCCTCAAGACCCATAATGCAAGCTTCATATTCATCTTCATTGTTAGTGCAGTTGAAGGTGAGTTTTGCCGAGAAAGGCATGTGAACTCCCTTAGGTGTAATGAGCACTGCACCAACACCACGACCGTTCATGTTAACAGCACCATCAAACATCATGGTCCATTCTTCTTCTGGGTCCGGCCCTTCGGTGTGAACAGGCTCTTCATGATCTTTCGCTTTTATGAACATGATGTCTTCATCAGGGAAGTCAAATCTCATAGGCTGGTAATCATCAATAGGTTGCTCAGCAAGATATTCAGACAATACATTGCCCTTGATGGCTTTCTGAGAAGTGTACTGGATGTCATATTCTGTGAGGATCATTTGCCATATTGCAACCCGTCCGGTAAGTGCTGGTTTCTCAAATATGTATTTGACTGGATCCATCTTTGAGATCAACAAAGTAGTGTGGCTCAACATATACTGTCTCAGTCGGCGAGCAACCCACGCTAAAGCACAGCAAGTTTTCTCGAGCAGTGAATAACGTTGTTCACAGTCGGTAAAATTTTTGCTTAGGTAGTATATTGCATACTCTTTTCGACCAGACTCGTCATGCTGGCCCAACACACACCCCATTGACTCTTCTAATACTTTCAAGTACATTATTAGAGGTCTTCCTTCAACTGGAGGCATAAGGATTGGAGGTTCTTGCAAGTATTCCTTGATTTTGTCAAAAGCCTTCTGGCAGTCTTCGTTCCACCTGACCGTCTGTTCTTTTCTCAACAATTTGAACAAGGGCTCACAGGTTGCTGTAAGGTGAGATATGAACCTTGAGATGTAGTTCAATCTACCTAGAAACCCTCGAACTTCTTTTTCATACTTTGGTGCAGGCATTTCTTGAATGGCTTTGACTTTATCAGGGTCAACTTCAATTCCTTTCTCGCTCACAATAAAACCCAGCAGCTTACCCGATCGCACCCCGAATGTGCACTTGTTGGGGTTCAACTTCAGTTGGTACTTCCTCAGACGCTTGAATAGCTTCAGCAGATTTACCAGGTGGTCTTCTTCAGTGAGGGACTTGGCAATCATATCATCCACGTAACATTCGATTTCTTTATGGATCATATCGTGGAATAATGTCAACATAGCCCGTTGATATGTTGCACCAACATTCTTCAGTCCAAATGGCATCACCTTGTAACAGAACGTGCCCCAGGGTGTGATGAAGGTTGTCTTCTCCATGTCTTCAGGTGACATTTTGATCTGATTGTATCCTGAAAATCCGTCCATGAAGGAGAATACCGAGAACTGAGCCGTATTATCAACCAATACATCAATGTGAGGTAATGGGAAATCATCTTTCGGGCTGGCTCTGTTCAGATCCCGGTAGTCAACACACATTCTTACTTTGTCGTCTTTCTTAGGCACAGGTACTATATTAGCCACCCACGGCGGATAGCTAGTTACAGCAAGGAACCCGGCGTCCCACTGCTTTTGTACCTCTTCTTTGATCTTCATTGCCATGTCTGGTCGAGTACGGCGCAACTTCTGTTTAACCGGCGGGCATTCTTCTCTTAAAGGCAGCTTATGCACAACAATGTCGGTGTCCAACCCTGGCATATCTTGATAAGACCAAGCAAACACGTCCACATACTCTTGAAGCAGTTCAATCAGTTGTCTCTTCACTGAGTCTTGTAGACAGGCCCCGATTTTAACTTCTTTCACATCTTCATCTGTACCAAGATTGATCGTCTCTACCTCCTCCTAGTGAGGAGTGATAACCCTTTCCTTTTGTCTCAACAATCTGGCTAGCTCTTCAGGAAGCTCATACTCTTCTTCAACCCCTTCATCAGCTTGATTGATTGGATTGTCAAAGTCATACGAAGTCATAGCCGTGATGTTGTCGGTGCAGTCTGGAAGGCACTCTATGTAAGGGTTAAGTTTGTTCATTTTAGTGATTGATTTTAATCTTGTTTAGAAAAGTGAAATAAAGTTAACATTTTGAAAACACTGCCATTTATTTTTTTGTACAAAAAGAAAAATGGAAAAACAGTGAGCGGAAAAGCAAAAAAAGAGACTCATTTGCAAAAAGATGTCTGATATTTCATTGATTAATCTTGTTGCACAAAAATTACAGATGGCCCGATTACAAAATGAGTCTTGTCATCTTGGGCAAGATGCAAGACTTGATGCATGCTTAAAATATACAGGAAATAATAATTACTCTGCAGGAGTAACTCTTATAATTTCCTGGGAAGACCAGTTTGAGATACTGCTCCCCGGGATCTTTGGACGTATCCAACTCTCCAGGTTGCGGTCACTTTCATCCTCGTCTTCCAAATTGTTGACAGCATCGGGGGTGAGCATTCCCCCACTAACTAAGTTGGGATCCTTAGCAGCCTCTGCTTGATCTTGTTGAGTTGGTTTGTAACCCAACCCAAATCTATCCTCTTTCTTTTCCACAGGTAACAATTTGCCCCAGCCTTGGGCAGTCCCTTCCTCAACAACCTTCCGGGCTTGTTGATAAAATGTCATTGAGGTTCCAGGTACAACGGATGTTTCATTTATGTTCAAGGCCTCGAACCCTTGACTCATCGTTTCGTGGATCTCCCCATCCATCTCAATGTATTTGTATGTAGCCAGATGGCTAACAAAAATATCTTCCTCTCCACAAATAGTAACAACTTGGCCCTCCCACTCGAATTTTAACTTCTGGTGAAGGGTAGACGTAACTGCGCCGGCGGCATGAATCCATGGTCTACCCAACAAACAGCTGTAGGCAGGCTGAATGTCCATCACGTAGAAGGTCGTGTTAAAAGTTTGTGGGCCAATCGTTATAGGCAACTCAATTTCTCCCAGAACTGATCTCTTAGAACCGTCAAAGGCTCTCACTACCAGGTTGCTGGGACGTAATGCCAATCCGTCATACTCTAGCTTCACAAGGGCTTTTTTAGGTAAGACATTGAGGGATGATCTTGTGTCTACCAGCACATGGGAAAGAACTGCACATTTACATTCCATGGTAATGTGTAAAGCCTTGTTATGATTGCGGCCTTCCGTAGTCAAATCAGTGTTGGTGAACCCCAGTCCATTACTAGCATTTACATTTCCAACCACAGCTTCCAACTGATTGACGGTGATCTCTTCTGGAACATAAGCTGCGTGCAAGACTTTTAGTAGTGCGTTCCGATGAGCCTCGGAGCATATAAGCAATGATAGAATAGAGATCTTGGAAGGCGTCTGGTGAAGCTGGTCTACTATCTTGTAATCACTTTTCTTGATGATTCTCATGAATTCATCAACTTCTTGATCAAAGGGTGTTTTCAAAGCTTCTTTAACAATTTGCTCCTCTTGCACCATGCTCTTCCCTTTTGCCTTGGCAGCAGCTTCTGCTTCAGCAGTGGGTCTTTGAATTTGCGGGGCAAAGAGACGTCCGCTTCGAGTGAAGCCTCCGCCTCCCCCCACATTGTCTATTTGTGGTGAAGAAGTTGATGATTCAAGAGTGATTTTCTGTCCTTTGCAGTATAGATCGGATCCGTAATGCCAAGGGATGGCATTACTGCTTTCATAAGGTACTGGCCCAGGCACTGTGATAGTGACTGGACCGATGGCTGCTGCAGAAGGGATCATGATAGTTTGTGGATCATAATATATTGTGACTGGTGCTCTGATGGGAGTGGCATTTTGTGAATTGTAGGCAGAATCATTTTCAGGGTCATAATAAATTGTAACCGTTGAGACATTTGCTGCTGAAGTTGTAGGATACATTGTTGGAAGGATGGGTGTTGTTGTTGTAGGAGATTCTGAATGAAGGGGTGCTGAAGTTGTAGAAGGGATGTTTGCTGATATTTGGTCCGTTGAAGTAACATATGAAACATTTGTTGATGAAACTGAAAAGTTGTTTGGAACAATGGTTGTTGCAGTTGTAGAAGACTCGGGGACTGTTGTTAAAGAGATTGCTGGATTGGTAGGAATTGATGTTGTAATTTGAAGCAAACCACTCTGGATGAGACCATCTATGCCATCTCTCAAGTTATCACAACCATTCACTGAAATGTTGCAATAAGCACACCCTAGCTCACATCCCGGGAATATTTGACATTCAAGGAGTTGAGCTTTGATCTCTACCAAGGGTGTCCGAATCTGACCCACACTGGTTATCAAGTAAGACGGCTTGTCTTCTTCAATAGCATTGATTCTGGGACCTCCAAGGTTTGGCATAGGGTTCTTGTTAACATTTGGTGGTGGTGCAAAATTTAGAGCCTTAGAATCTACCAAGTCCTGTACCTTCATGTGCAAAGCTCTGCACTTCTCTGTACTATGGCCAGGTGCATTTGAATGAAAAGCACATCTGGCGCTGGCGTCATAATTTCTAGGAAAACTGGCAGGATCTGGAGGTGCCAACGTCCTTAGCTCAACCAGGTTGAGTTTCAGGAGTTGTGGCAGTAATGTGGCATATGGCATAGGGATCGGATCAATCACCCTATTGGCCTGAGAAGGTCTCTGTTGGAACGGTCTTTGCTGATTGTTGTTGTTGGTGTTGTTGTAGTTTCTCTGAGGAGGATACTGATTTTGTTGCTGATAATTTTGTTGATGTGGTTGATAAACTGGTTGTGGATGAATTGGAGCGGGAATGGTGACTGCTGCCACAGACCTATGAACATATTGGGGTCTGCCCCTGTTGGTATGGATAGCATTGGTCTCACCAGTTCTTCTTGGGCCCACAAAAGGCTTCCTTGTGTTGCTGGATGAGCTGGCACCGTTGTCAGAAATTTTGCCCATTTTTAATAGGCTCTCAATTCTTTCTCCAGCTATAACGACATCTGCAAAGCTGGTAGAAGAAAAGGCAGCTAACCTATCAATGTACGTCCCTTGGAGGGTGTTCATAAACATATCAGCCATCTCCCTCTCTGACATAGGTGGCTGGACAGCAGCAGCCAGCTGTCTCCATCTCTGGGCGTACTCCCGGAAGCTTTCTCTGGATGATTGTGACATTCCCATCAGGAGGGTCCTGTTGGGTGCCATATCCAAATTATACTGGTATTGTCTAATGAAGGCCTCTGCCAAGTCCTTCTAACATCTGATAGTTGCTCTGGTCAGATGAGAGTACCATTCCCTTGAAGCTCCCGTTAAGCTATCCTCAAAATAAAACGTACATAGCTTCTCGTCCATGGTATACGCCTTCAGCCTCCCCAGGAAGGATTGCAAGTGGGTCCGTGGGCAGGAAGTCCCGTTGTACTTCTCAAAGCATGGTGGTTTAAATTTGTGGGGAATCCTGACCCCGTCCACTAGGCCCATGTCCATAACATCAAAACCCAAGGAGTTTTGAGACTCCAAGGACCTTAATTTTTCAGCAATTTCATCTAGTCTTCTGTCATAGGCTTCATTCCCCAGCTCCCATCACTGTGAACTGATCTTCCTGGGGGTCTTCCTGCAGCACTCTGCCTGTAGTAGCATTCCCTTGCACATTAGCAGGGATGTTGATCTCTGGATGAAGGTGGGGTCCAAATACAGGGGGGTTGATATGAGGCTGAACCCTCTCATTGTTGCTTGTCCCTGCAGTCCCTAGATGGGGGTCTTCCTGATTCTGCCTCTCTACCATTGCTCTTAATCTCTCTTGGCTTTGGGCCATATTGTTCATCACCTCCATAAATTGTGTCATCTGAGCCCTCATTTCCAATCTCTCATTGGCCATTTGGTTCCTGACCTCTGTAAGGTCCTGTTGTACCTGGTCCATCTGTATACCCGGAAGGTTGTTACGGGTTGGATATCTGTGTGGACGGTTGAGTGGGAACACCCGACGTCGAGCAATAGTTCCTGATATCACAACAGAGTTAGTAACAATAAAACAAAAACCTACAAAACAAAACAAAAGGTTAGTATGCAATGCAGTATGCTTATTTGTTTCCAAGGTATCCGGCTTGGCACTTGGTTTTGACCTTTCCAGATCCTTGAAGATGCTGTTGATGTTGCTTGAAAGAACTCAAATAAAGCAAACTAAATATATTACAAAAGTGAAATGATACAAACTCTGTTTTCTTTTTACAATACAAGCCCTCCGAGGGGTCAAAATACAACATAAGAAAATAAAAGTACATGAAATGAAAGTAACAACAAGCAAAAGTCAGACACCAAGACCAAACTCATCCTCCTGAACTTCCTTGAGAAGTGCTTCAGTCACAGGATCAGCTGGACGCTCTGTGAGATTCCTGATAAGGAGATTCCTGGTAGTAACAGCTGCAGTTAGCTTCTTGTGTGGACTCTGGTCCTTTGACCTCTTCACTCCAGCTCTAATCTTCAACTCTGATATTTCTCCTTGGGCTGCTAGCAGGGCTTCCTGTTGCTCTTTTGCACTATCTTCCAGCTGCTCAATCTTGTCCTGAGTCCTCTTATCTTCCAGAGTACGAGCTTCGGTGATCCTGACCCACCTAGCTTGACTCTCCTTCAGATACAAATCAGTCCTGGCCTTCTGGAACTGGGCTTCCTTGCAGGCATTCTTCAAGATCTGCTCTCCAGCCCTAGACTTCTTGATATAATCCTCTAACTTCTCAATTCTGGCTAGATGCTCCACTTTCAGCTTCTCTAACCTTTCAACATCCAACCTACCATCACTCCTCTCCCATAGGGTCTTCTGTAGAGCCTGAGTCAACTTCTCATTTCTCTCTTTCAATTTCTCAAACTCCTCCAAACTGACAGTGACAGGAGGTGGTGCTGAGGATGGCCCAAGTATATCCTCCATGGTGAAGGGCATCCCAGAAAATTGAGCCCTGGCATGGGACCATTCATAGTACTGTGCTGATGCCACATTGTTGAACTTCCCCAGAATGGTTACTCCTTTAGTCTGGACATTGTCCCAAGCCCAGGATGCCTGCCTGACAATAGCCAGATTAGGCTTAATCTCACAGTAAAGAGTCTCAGCCAAGTCTTGTGCCTTAGGAGTGTGGACCAATGCATAGCCCAGTTGTCTTTTGAATAGCAGAGGGTTATAGTTGATGCAACCCTTCACTCCTATCAGGGGTACATTGGGAAACTGCCCACAACTGGTAATGATGTCCCTGCCTTTTGTGCTTTGAGTGCACCACCTGATATCAGCTGAAGTTAAAGCAGTGAGTCTTCTAGCCCAGTTCTTCTGTTGGTGAGGATTTAGAAATGCATCAGTTTTAGGCAAATGTCTGAGCAGTCAGGTATGGAAAAGGGGAGCACAACACCTCACCAATCTTCCTCTCTGCTTTTCATTCCTTTGATGAACAAAGTAGTAGAAATCCCCTAGTAAAGTGGGCACTGGGTTCCTCAGGATGAAAAGATGGATTGCATTCTTGCTAACAAACTTAGGCTCATCTGCAAATAAAATGACCCCATATATGCTAAGGGCCAATAAAGCACAGACTGCCTTCCATTCTCCTGAAGAGGCCTTCAGAGTAGCCTGAGATATTTAGAAATCCAGATGTAGACCAGAGACTCCAGCCTTGGTGGTCATATTCTGCCCAATCAGAACTGGTTCCAGATGCAATGCCTTTGCTATCTCCTCATTACTTGGAAAAGCCATCTCAGGGTTGAAAGGGACTCCACCCCTGATAGGTATACCAACCAATGATGAATACTCCTCTAATAAAGGGCCCAACTGAAAATCCTGAAAAGTGAAACACCTCAGAGGAGGATCATAGAACTGCAGGCAAGTATGAATCAGGCTCCTCTATGAAGGGTCCAAATCCATAACCACATCAAGTATGCCTCCATAGTGTTCTCTGAATAGTGGTATATGGTCTGGAGTAATCAGGGTCTGAATCTTCCTGATGTCAGCTAGCTCAGGCTGAAAGAAATGATAGGAGATGTTACTCTTCTTAGGTGCCATGTTGCTGAAGAAGAGCTGAGACAGATGCTGGTGATGACACTGAAGGTGGGCCACTGACAAGCTGAGACTGGTGGCTGAAGCAGGTAGCTGATAGCTGAAGTAGATACTGATGAAGATAGGTCTATGCTAATGATGGGGTCAAAACCAAGCCAAAAATAAAGTATGGATACCCTGAAAAACAAATAAGCAAATGTTAAAATGATGCAATGATGATGTATGCAAATGATATGCAAGGGTTTGTGACTGAGCTGGATCTGATCAAGTGCTCTGATATAAGTCCAGGTATGTTCAAGAAATCCAGATGGAGGTTCATAAGTCCAGTAACCAAGGTGGGGGACTCAAATAAAGAGTCACATGTCCAGGGTTAAAAATCACAAGAAATGTTCCAACATGGAGTACTCTTAATCAAATCAAAGTAACAGGGTATGCTGAGGTCAAGGGTACCTGCAAACCTGTAAACAGCCCAACCCCCTCACAGGTGGTGTTCTAGAACAAGGATCCTCAGACTTGGATCAGTTATGAGAAGTGTAAACACTTCTAACCCGGAGGTACAATGTTTACAATAACCATAAAAGATCCTTCTCTAATTCACCTCAGTTTCTGAAGGTCAATACTAAAGGTCATTCAGACTTAGCAGGCTTCCCAGATAGCCCTAGCACTACAGGAAATCTGCAGCACAGAGTTCTCAAGAAGAAACCCATATCTGAACCGTGTTTCATATCCCCGCACCAGACCGAAATGGAATGGGAAAGAACATGAACCACTCTAGCCTAGATGTCACTCAGGTCCCAGGTATAGGACCTCAACTCTCAATAGAACACCCATCCACCAAAGCATCAAAACAGATCTAGCCAGCATAGTATGATAGTATGATATATGTAAAGCTATAAAGAATGCAGTAAAACAACTGTACATAAAGCAAAAATAAATACAAATAAGCACAAATAGCACATAACACCCCAGTAAACACAAATCAATCAAGCGCTAGGAGGAACCCACAAAAAAGAACCAGAAGCCCTGGTTACAGTATAAGGGTCCCCAGCAGAGTCGCCAAGCTGTCGCTCCCACCAGATGACACCGGGTCAAATGGGGTACAGACGCGAACGGTAGGCGAATGGGGGGTGTGAGAACACACAGGAGTGAACTCACAGGGAATGAAAAGAGTCGCCAGCTAGGCATTTTTATCCCGAAGGAAAGGCAATGCTGCATAGGCCTAGAAAAAGATATGGATAAGACAGTTGCGAACCAGAGAAACTGAGAAAGGGGGTTGGTTACAACCTGGGAAGGTATTAGCACCCAGATTGTCCGCCGTACTCGACGGGATCCACGCTTAAAAGATTTGGGTTTTAAAGGGGTAGTGTCAGTGCAATTTGTGTATAAAAGAGCTGGAAAGAGATGTACAGGTGTCAGTGTAAAAGAAGTGAAGTGTATAAGTGAAGTGTCAGTGTAAGAACAAGGATGAAATGCTCAAGATCATGAGGCTTAAAGAATAAAGCTAGAAAGAGGGGGAATATACAGAGACTTTTGTTCGATAACTGTTAAGTTATGCCTACGTATCCTCTCGTGCAATGAGGAAGTCAGAACACCGTAGTTCGACCCAAAGAGACTGAAAGATGAATTGACTTGTGAACTGCTTGCTTGTCTATGCTCAAGTGTATGACCTGTCTGGCTCAGGTGCTAACTGTGTTGCATTAGACGGAAGAAGCAAGTTCTCGTTTGTGAGTGAATGAGATGAGAAAAGAATCCCGGAGGAGACGATTATTGTTTGTTTTTGATGTTTTCAATCTTTTATTGCTTTTTGAAGTTTGTCATAAGTTAATGAGCTTAAGCCTAAACCAATGGGTTAGTAAACTCATCACATCCTCCCTCTGATTAGGGGTAATGAGAATAGCTTAAGTGTGAAGTCAGCATCTCACACTTAATCACCATGATGTAGGATTAAGGTCATTAACCTACTTGCATTTATTTAGATATTTTTGATGTTTTTGTTTAGTGTTGAGTAATGAGATTAAGCCATAATCAGGGATTAAACAGACTCATTACACCATCCTAATAGAAGGATAATAGATGAGAATATTTAAGTTGAGGAAGACTCCTCAACTTAATCCATGATTAGGGATTAAACTCATGACAAAACAAAGCCTTTATTAAGTGGATTTTAGATAATGATATGATGATGAAGTGAATTTTAGGGTTTGTAAGACAACTTGAGGGGGACTTGTCCATTAACACTAGGGTTAGTCCTTCTTAACCAGTTAAGGAAGAATTAGAACCCTAATGCAAGGCCCAAGTTACAAGTGTGAAGTCTTGATGATTATTATGTGAATTGATTAAAGGATTTAAACACATTAAGGGTTTAACACTTAGGATTAAAGTTATACACTCCATCCTAATAGAAGGATGCAGGCATAAGCTTAATCACAAAGCCTTAAAGCCTTTAGGGTTTAGTCCCTGATTATGAGGTGAGAAGAGAAGACTCAATGAGACACAAAGGTAAAATCTAAATGGGGAACTAATCAAAACCCTAATCATTGTCATGCTTGGTTGTTCCTAAGGTTTGTGAGGTTAACAAGAGAAGTCTTCAATGGAACCACCAGGAAGCAGATGAAAGGATCAGGAGAAGCAAAGTAACTTGCTTCATTTAAGAAGACAAGTCACTTGAAGGAAGAAAGTAAGAAGAACAAGAATGAGCAAGCTCAACCTCAAACACACAATAAAATGCAGCAATGGTGCATAAAAGAGATGAAAAGAAATTGTGAGAAGTGAAGGCAAATTCACTGCTCAAAGTTGCTTACCACCTGCAAAGTTAGTGAGAGGAATGCAATGCAATGCAAAATGAAATGAAATGGCATGATGTAAATCAAAACCAGGAGCACATACATGATGTTAATGATGCTATGGGATGGTGCAAACATGAATCAAGACATGGAGATGATCACATGAACAAATGGATGCAAATGGAGCAAGTTAGAACCATGAATACACATGAAAAGTCATGAGATGCAAATGACATATAACATGGCAAATACATGATGCAATGGTCAAACATGCTTTCAATATGTCTTAAGATGTCTAATGAATCAAAAGAATGCATAAAATGCTATGGCAAGTCAAGGTATGAATGCAAATGCAAGATGTATGCAAAAGGAAGCCCAAATTAGGGTTTATGATCAATGCATCAAACAAAAACCAAAATCAGAAGCAAACCTTAAGATAAAAAATTGAAAATGCATTTAAAGCAACCCTAATCCTATACAAACTCACTTCCCAAAGGAGGGGTTCCAACTCTTAACCTAATTAGGGTTATGAATTTTCTAAGTTTTCTAGGGTTTTAAGGTACCTTAACAAGAAAAATTCCAAACAAATGGAAAATGAAAGATCAAATCAAACCAATTTAATCTCAAAAACTACATGATATGCTAAACACAATGCAAAAAGAATCAAAGTCCAACTCTTAATGGTTAGGCAGAAGTGATTTTTGGAAGTTTGGATCAAAATAATGCTTTGAAAATGAATTAATTCCATGGAAAATTATCAAAATGCATCAAGATCAAAAAAGAAATTTGGTTTGAGGGTTGGACAATGTTTCTAAATGGTTTTAAATGTTTCATGAATTTTTTGGTGATTTTTAAATACCTAAAAGTATTTTTAATTAATTAATTCTCATTAATTAATTAAAAATAAACTTTTAAATGATTTAAAAATATTTTTTAATGCAAAAAATAAAAATAAAAATGTTTTTGGTTTCTGAAATTAAATAAAAGCTTATATAAAAAATTTCAGAATTTTTAAAATGGTTTTGCTATTTTTAATAAAATGTACAAATTAAATGAAATAATATGAAAAATAAAATGAAATAAAGCTGGAAAATGGAAAGTAATCAAATCTAAGGGTCCAGATTCAAATGGAACACGCGCGCGTTTGACCTGGCGCCATATCCTACGGCCCATATTCAAATTCCACTAATTACAGATTAAATCCTAATCCATGCCCTAATCACTCTCAGGTGACCGGAACAGTGTTCCGGTCATCTTCTCCGATCACCCAAAAATTCAATCTCCCTCTCTAGGCCATTTTAGAAGCTCTAACTCTCCAGAAATCATCTCCTACCCACCCCAAACATGAATCCTGCACAAAATCATGTCTAACTTCAAACACAAACACGAATCGAATCAAAGAAGTTTTTAGGTCAAACTTTCAGAACATCATAACATGCTTATTTCTTGCTCATTTTCAAAAGTAAACAGATCCCCATGATCAGTGCAACATACAAAACAATATTCTAACAAGAAATTAGAGTTCTGGAAAAAAAGTTCATGAAGCTACCTGAGATTGAGCTTTCGATTCAGGAGCTTTCTGGCTTCTTCTTTGGCTCAAACAAGTCCCAATGATCCTCTTTAGAAGCTTTTGACCCTTAGTTGGAGTTTATGTAGCCTCTAGAGAAAGTTGGCAGAAGCTCAGGCCAAGGGAGTGTGAAATTCGTATTTGCGATGTGGGAGGTTTCAGGCCAAAACAATGGTTGGTTTGTGATCAGTGAAGTGAGTTGAGATTGTTTGTGAAGTTTGTTTTGGTGTTTTAGGCTTGTGGAGAGTGTTTCGAAGGAAAATGCAAGTTGGAGAGATTTTGTGAATGCTGAGTTGTGGTGTGTTTCAGGCTTGCCTCTTGTTATGTTTGGCTTGCATTTGATTCACATAAACAATTCCCATTGGTCAGATGAAGTGACATGTACTTTATTGATTGGTATGGGTGCTTTTGCAAAAATGTCAACTTTGTGTAAGAGAAGCATGGGCCACTTGCTAGCTTAGTACAAAGGGCATGTCCTGCGCAGCATGAGGTGAGGAAAAGCCTAGGGTTGATCAGCAAGCTAGCCAGCAAGTGGATGAGGAGCTATGATGACTTTTGCAACTTGGTTCACTTTGGTTCTTATGAAAAAAATCTTGCTCCATAAGCTATGACACATGTGATTCCTTGGCCCATTCTGATTTTTGAATGTTGTGTGATCATGTTGTGTGGATTAGAAGTGCATTTGTTAGCCTTAGAACACTTGATCAAGTCATTTTGCAAAACACCTCTTTGGTAGAAACTTTGAAATTTTGTGATTTTTGCCAACTTTGATAAACCATAACTTTTGATCCAAAATGAATTAGGTCATGTTCTTGTACTTTTTGAAAAGGGAATGATCTATTATACAACTTTCATGACCAAAGTTTTTCCATTTGAAGCTTTTTTGAATCAAAAAGTAAGGGTTGAAAAGTTGCCTAAAATGACAAATTCATTAAAAGTCAAACTTGCCCAAAAAGTCAACTTTGCAAAAACTTGAAATTCTTGAATTTTGTAAACTTCTAACATCTTCCATGATCAAATAAAGATCATATACAATCAAAATGATGAAGAACACCCTTTGGTTGGGTCATTGAGGGCCTCAGATGCCCTAATTTTGCACTGACTTGCCTGAAAAGTCAACTCTTGATCAGATGAGTTCCCCATGGAATTTCTTCATGAAAATTGATATGCATACTCTCTATACCATATAGATACCAATAGAAACAAGAATGACCAAAAAAATTGGAGTTATGGCCTCTGAAACCAAAACCCTAATTTTAGGTCATCTGTGCAGTCAAACCTGGCTCCGCATCCATGCCATTTTCAGTTCTTGTGATTCCTTGACATTCTTGACTTTGAGAGGGTATAATATGATATTTGAACACACATAGACCCCTTTGAAGTGATTGTTGACTTTTGGAGTGTCTCAAGAGGCTCTTGGATTGCTCAGATCACAAACCCTAGATGCAGATGACTTTGAATCTATGCAGTGAATCAAAAATGTGGTATGAGATGTTATGCACAGGCAGTGAATTAAAAGTCTGCGGGCCAATCATCACAGGCAGATCAATCTCCCCAAGCACTGATCTTTTAGAGCCATCAAATGCTCTCACCACCAAATTACTCGGACGTAATGCCAAGCCATCATACTCCAGCTTCACCAAGGCTTTCTTTGGTAGAACATTGAGCGATAACCCAGTGTCCACCAGTACATGATATAGAATAGCCCCCTTGCATTCCAAGGTGATATGTAAAGCCTTGTTGTGGTTACGTCCCTCTATTGTTAAGTCAGCATTGGTAAAGCCCAGTCCATGACTGGTGTTGACATTCGCAACCACAGTTTCTAGTTGATTAACAGTGATCTCCTCCGGCACATATGTTGCGTGCAGGACTTTCAACAGTGTGTTCCTGTGAGCTTTAGAACACATCAACAGTGATAATATGGAGATTTTTTAGGGAGTTTGGTGAAGCTGATCCACCACCTTGTAATCACTTCTTTTTATGATTCTCATAAACTCGTCTACATCTTGCTCAAAAGATGTCTTCTGAGTTTCCTTGGTAGTCGGCTCTTCGGGTACCACACTTTTTCCTTTTGCTTTGGCAGCAGCCTCTGCTTCAACATTAGGTCTTTGCGTTTGTGAGGCAAAAAGGCGTCCGCTTCTGGTGAAGCCTACGCCTCCCCCAACATTATCAATTTGTGGAGAAGAGGTTGGTGAATCCAGAGTGATCTTCTCCCCGTTGCAATAAAGATCAGAGCCGTAATGCCAAGGTATGGCATTACTGCTTTCATAAGGAACGGGTCCAGGCACCGTAATAGTAACTGGACTGACTGCTGCAGAGGAGGGTACTGTAACGGTGTGCGGATCATAGTAAATTGTGACTGGTGATCTGGTAGGAGGTGCCATGATTTGTTGTTGAAAATTGCTGCTGGGAGGAACATCTGATGGGTCATAATAGATTGTGACTGTTGAAACATCTTCGCTGATTTTTGTTGGCGTTGTAGAAGATTCTGCTAATAACATGGATGCTGATGTTGTAGAAGAAAGGGTTGTTGACATTTGATTTGTTGAAGTGATGGACGGAGCCATTGCTGATGATATTGATGAATCGGTAGGAATGATTGTTGCTGCTGTTGTAGAAGAATCGGAAATTGTTGTTAAAGGAATTGCTGGATTTGTAGGCGCCGTTGTTGAGATTTGAAGGATACCATCCTTAATAAGACCATCTATGCCGCTTCTCAAATTTTCACACCCGTTGACTGCAATGTTGCAATACCCACAACCGAGCTCACACCCGGGGAACACTTGGCACTCTAGGAGCTGAGCTTTAATTTCGACCAAAGGTGTTCGAATTTTTGCAACACTGGTGATCAAGGTAGATGGTTTGTCTTCCTCAATGGCATTAATCCTTGGCCCCTCGTGATTAGGCATAGGATTTTTGTTGACATTCGGAGGGGGTGCAAAGTTGAGGGCTTTAGAATCCACCAGATCTTGGACTTTCATTTGCAAGGCCCTGCATTTTTCAATGCTGTGACCAGGTGCATTGGAATGGAGAGCACATCTAACGTTGACATCATAATTCCTTGGGAGATTAAGGGGATCTGGTGGTGCCAACGTCCTTAACTCAAACAAGTTAAGCTTCAGGAGTTGTGGCAATAAGGCAGCATAAGGCATAAGGATAGGGTCAATCACCCTGTTTGCCTGTGATGGTCTTTGTTGGAATGGTCGTTGTTGTTGGTTGCTATTATTGTTGTTGTAGGTTCTCCGTTGCGGATACTGAACTTGTTGTTGATGATGTGGTTGTTGCTGATGATATACTGACTGTTGAGGAATTGGAGCTGGAATGGTAACTGCTGCTACTGACCTGTGAACATACTGAGGTCTGCCCCTGCTTGCATGGATGGAATTGGTCTCACCGGCTCTTCGGGGTCCCACAAAAGGCTTCCTGGGATTACTGGATGAACTTGCACCACTATTAGAAATCTTTCCCATTTTTAAAAGACTTTCAATCCTTTCACCGACTATGACGACATCAACAAAGCTGGTGGAAGAAAAGGCAACCAGTCTATCAATATATGTTCCTTGCAAAGTATTCATGAACATGTCGGCCATTTCTCTTTCCGACATGGGTGGCTGGACAGCAGCAGCAAGCTGTCTCCACCTCTGGGCATATTCCCCGAAGCTTTCTCTGGAAGACTGGGACATCCCCATTAGGAGGGTCCTGTTAGGGGCCATGTCCAGATTGTATTGATATTGCCTGATGAAGGCTTCAGCTAAGTCCTTCCAGCATCTAATGGTAGCCCTGGTCAAGTGTGAATACCACTCTCTTGAAGCCCCAGTCAGACTGTCTTCAAAGTAGAACATCCACAGCTTTTCATCCATAGTATAAGCTTTAAGTCTTCCCAGGAAAGACTGCAGGTGAGTTCGTGGACAAGAGGTTCCATTGTATTTCTCAAAGCACGGGGGTTTGAATTTGTGGGGAATTCTCACCCCATCCACTAGCCCCATGTCCATTACATCGAAGCCCAAGGAATTCTGAGACTCCAGAGATCTCAATTTCTCAACAATTTCATCTAACCTCCGGTCATAGACTTCATCTCCTGCTCCCATAACAGTAAACTGCTCTTCTTGGGGATCCTCTTGCAAGATTCTCCCCCCAGCAGTATTTCCTTGCACATTTCTCGGGATGTTGACTTCCGGATCTAGATGAGGCCCAAACACTGGTGGATTAACATGAGGCTGGCCCCGCTCATTGTTACTAGTTCCTCCAGTTCCAAGAGGAGGTTCCTCGGGAGTTTGTCTTTCCACTAGTTCCCTTAACCTTTCTTGACTCTGGCCCAAGCCAGTCATTACAGCCATGAATTAAGCCATTTGGTTCCTCATCTCCACTCTTTCATTAGCCATCTGAGTTCTGACCTCAGTCAGATCCTGTTGTACTTGATCCATTTGGATACCAGGAAGGTTGTTGCGAGTAGGGTACCGGTGCGTGCGGTTGACAGGGAACACTCGGCGACGAGCAATGTTTCCTGAGATCACAACAGAGTTAGAAACAAATAATAATAAAACCTACAAAACAAAATAAGGGTTAGTATGCAATGCAGTATGCTTATTTGTTTTTCCAAGGTATCCGGCTTGGCTCTTGGTTTTGACCTTTCCAGACCTCGAGGAAGATGCTTGATGTTGCTTGAGAAAAGAAACCCAATGAAAGCAAACTAATATATTACAAATGATGAACAAATACATAGTTTGTTTTACAACACATGCCCATGGAGGGTCAAAATACATCCAAGAAGAAAAAGTACATCAAATGGAAACAACAACAAACAAAGAGCCAAACATTCAATCCAAACTCATCCTCCTTGACCTCCTTCAGGAGTGCCTCAGTCACTGGACCAGCTGGGTGCTCTGTAATGGTCCTAATGAGGAGGTTCCTGGTGGCAATGGTAGTGGTCAGCTTCTTGTGCCTGTCCTGGTCTTTTGATCTCTTCAATCTGGCCCTAAGCTTTAACTCTGAAATCTCCTTCTGGGCTGCCAACAAAGCTTCCTGCTGCTTCTTCTCATTGGCCTCTAGTTGTTCAATCTTGGCTTGAGTTTTCTGGTCTTCCTGTGTCCGGGCTTCAGTGATCCTGACCCACCTAGCCTGACTCTCTTGTAGATAAAGCTCAGTCCTAGCCTTCTGAAGCTTGGCCTCTTTACAGGCATTCTTCAATATTTGTTCCCCAGCTCTTGCTTTCCTGATATAGTCCTCTGTCTTCTCAATTTTGGCAAGGTGCTCCACCCTAAGCTTTTCTAACCTCTAAATGTCCAGACGACCATCACTCCTTTCCCACAGGGTCTTCTTTAGAGCTTGAGACAGATTCTCATTCCTTTCCTTCAGCTTCTCAAATTCTTCCAGGCTGACAGTTGTTGTTGGTTGTGCTGTAGATGGTCCAGGTATATCCTCAATGGTGAAAGGCATTCCAGTAATCTAAGCTCTAGTACGGGACCAGTCATAGTATTGGGATGAAGCAACATTATTACACCTCCCTAGAATAGCCATCCCCTTTGTCTGGATGTTGTCCCAAGCCCAAGATGTTTGTCTGACAGCAGCTAGATTAGGTTTTATTTCACAATACAGGGTCTCAGCTAAATCTTGCACTCTGGGAGGGTGAACCAAAGCATAGCCCAGTTGTCTCTTAAATAGAAAAGGATTGTAGTTGATGCAACCCTTTACTCCTATCAGAGGCACATTTGGGTATTGCCCACAGCTGGTGATAATGTCTTTGCCTTTGGTGCTCTGGGTGCACCATCTAATGTCATCTGAAGTCAAAGCAATGAGCCTCTTAGCCCAATTCTTCTGCTGGTGAGGATTCAAGAAGGCATCTGTCTTAGGTAGGTGTCTGAGCAGCCAGGTGTGAAACAAAGGAGCACAACATCTCACTAACTTCCCCCTCTGTTTCTCATTCCTCTGATGGATGGAGTAATAGAAATCTCCCAGCAATGTGGGTACTGGGTTCCTCAGAAGAAATAGATGAATGGCGTTCTTGCTAATAAATTTGGGCTCATCTGCAAACAGTATAACCCCATATATGCTGAGGGCTAACAGTGCACAGACCGCCCTCCATTCTCCCAAGGAGGCCTTCAGGATGGCCTGAGAAATCAAGAAATCCAAGTGAAGACCAGGGATTCCAGCTTTTGTTGTCATGCTTTGCCCAATCAAGGCAGGCTCCAGGTACAGTGCTTTTGCTACTTCTCCATTGCGAGGAAAAGTCATTTCTGGGTTGAAAGGGAGTCCACCCCTGATAGGTACTCCAGTCAATGAGGAAAACTCTTCCAGTAGAGGCCCTAACTGAAAGTCTGAGAATGTGAAGCGTCTCAAAGGAGGGTCATAAAACTGCAAGCATGTGTGGATCACTCTCCTCTGAGAAGTGTCCAAATCCATAACCATATCCAGGATACCTCCATAGTGTTCCCTGAACAATGGGATGTGGTCAGGAGTGATAAGTGACTGGACTTGCCTGATGCCAGCCAACACAGGCTCAAAGAAATGGTAGCATATGTTGCTCTTCCTGGGAGTAGTCATAAATGCTGAAGAGGAGGAAGATAGGTGCTGATGAAGATCAAGGCTGATACTGGAGATGAGCCACTGACAGGCTGATGCTGGTGATGATAAGAATAGCTGAAGCAGATAACTGATGAAACAGAGGTCTATGTAGAAGAAGGGGTCAAAACCAAACCAGATATAATGTGGATACCCTGAAAAACAAATAAACAAATGTTAAATGATGCAATGATGATGTATGCAAATGATATGCAAGGGTTTGTGATCAAGATGGATCTGATTATCTGTCTTGATATAAGCCCAGGTATGTTCAAAGAAGGTCCAGACGGAAGTTCAGAAATCCAGTAACCAGGGTAGGGGACTCAAATAAAGAGTCACATGTCCAGGGTTAAATCACAAGAACTGTCCAAAATGAGGTACTCTTAAACAAAACAAGTAACATGGTATGATGTGTCCAATGGTACCTACAAACCTGTAAACAGCCCAACCCCATCACAGGTAGTGTTCTAGAACAAGGATCCTCAGACTTGGATCAATTATGAGAAGTGTAAACACTTCTAACCCGGAGGTACAGTGTTTACAATAATCATAATAGATTCTCCTCTAATTCACCTCAGATTCTGAAGGTCATAATAAAAGGTCATCCAGACTTAGCAAGCTTCCCAGATAGCCCTAGTACTACAGGAAATCTGTAGCACAGAGTTCTCAAGAAGAAACCCACATCTGAACCGTGTTTCATATTCCCGCACCAGACCGAAATGGAATGGGAAAGAACATGAACCACTCTAGCCTAGGTGTCACTCAGGTCCCAGGTATAGGACCTTAAACTCTCAATGAAACCCCACCCACCAAAACAGAAACCAGATCCAGCAATGGCAGTATGGCAGTATGATGCATAAAACTGTAAAGAAAGCAATAAACAAGACTGTACATAAAGCACTAAACAAAGCAAATAAACACAATTAGCACATAACACCCCAGTAAACACAAATCAAACAAGCGCTAGGAGGAACCCACAAAAAGAACCAGAAGCCCTGGTTACAGTAGAAGATTCCCCAGCAGAGTCGCCAAGCTGTCGCTCCCACCTGATGACACAGGGCCAAGAGGGGTGCAGACGCGAACGGTCGGCGAAAGGAGAGAACACACAAGGGTGAACTCCGAAAGAAAAGAGTCGCCAGCTAGGCATTTTTATCCCGAAGCAAAGGTAATGCTGCATAAACCTAAGAAAAGATGGATAAGACAGTTGCGAACCAGAGAAACTGAGAAAGGGGGTTGGTTACAACCAGGGAAGGTATTAGCACCCAGATTGTCCGCCGTACTCGACGGGATCCACGCTTGAAAGATTTGTGTTTTAAAGGGGTAGTGTCAGTGTAAAAGAAATGTGGAGTGAAATATAAGAGTGTCAGTGTAAGAAAAGAGTGTGAAGCTCAAGACTATGAGGCTTAAAGAATAATGCTGGAAGGAGGGGGAATATACAGAGACTTTTGTTCGATAACTGTTAAGTTATGCCTACGTATCCTCTCATGCAATGAGGAAGTCAGAACACCGTAGTTAGACTCAAAGAGACTGAAAGATAAATTGACTTGATGAACTGCTTATTTGTCTATGCTCAAGTGTATGACCTGTCTGGCTCAGGTGCAAACTGTCTTGCATTAGACGGAAGAAGCGAGTTCTCGTTTATGAGTGAATGAGATGAGAAAAGAATCCCGGAGGAGACGATTATTGTTTGTTTTTGGTGTTTTCAGTCTTTTATTGCTTTTTGGATTTGTCATAAGGAAATGAGCTTAAGCCTAAACCAAGGGTTAGTAAACTCATCACATCCTCCCTCTGATTAGGGGTAATGAGAATACCTTAAGTATGAAGTAAACACCCCACACTTAATCACCATGATGTAGGATTAAGATCATTAACCTACTTGTATTTATTTAAATGTTTTTGTTGTTTTTGTTTAGTGTTAAGTAATGAGTTTAAGCCATAATCAAGGATTTAATGGACTCATTACACCATCATAATAGAAGGATAATAGATGAGAACATTTAAGCTGAGGAAGGCTCCTCAATTTAATCCATGATTAGGGATTAACCTCATGACAAACCAAGGCCTTTATTAAAGTGGGTTTTAGTTAATGGTATGCTTAAGAAGTGGATTTTATGGTTTGTAAGACAACTTGAGGAGGACTTGTCCATTAACACTAGGGTTAGTCCATCTTAACCAATTAAGGAATAATTAGAACCCTAATGCAAGGCCCAAGTTACAAGCTTATTGTCTTGATGATTATTAGGTGAATTGATTAGAGGATTTAAACACATTAAGGGTTTAATACTTAGGATTAAAGTTATACACTCCATCCTAAACGAAGGATGCAGGCATAAGCTTAATCACAAAGCCTTAAAACCTTTAGGGTTTAGTCCTTGATTATGAGGTGAGAAGAGAAGACTCAAAGAAAACTCAAAGGAAAGAGTCTAAGGGGGGACTAAACAATCCTAAAATGTTATCATGCTTGGAAGTCCTAGGGTTTGTGAGGCTTAAGAGGAGAAATCTTCAAGGAAGCCACCAAGGAGAAGCAAGATAGAAAAGGGATGAGATGAGAAGAGAAAAGAGGGAAGAGAGGTACAAGTGAGCAAGCTCACCCCAAGACAAGTAAAAATTCAGCAAGGATGTAAAATGATAAGGTGAGAAGAGGTAGGAGGTGAAGGCAAATCCACCTCCCAAACAAACTTACCATTAACCTGAAAAGTTAGTATAAGATGCATAAGGGAAGAAATGAGATGAAACAATGCATATGGATGGGCAAATGCCAAAGTCAGAAACATACACATGATGCAAATGATGTCAAGAGATGGTGCAAAGTCATACAAGATGCATATATGTGAGCATACAAGAGAATGGATGTATATGGAGCATGCCTTGAACCATGAAAGTACATGAAAGCTTATGAAATGCAATGAAGGTATGACATGTCAAATGAATGATGCAATGATCAAACATGATTCTAATATGTCCTAAGATGTCTTATGAATCATGTGGATGCACAAAATGTCATGGCAAGTTCTTGAATGCAAGCATATGAGAGATGGATGCAAATGAAGGCAATAATTAGGGTTTATGCATAACATGCAACACAAAAATTCAATATCAGAAGCAAATGACATGATAAAAAATTGAAAATGGGATTAAAGGAACCCCAACCCTACAAAAGTTTACTGCCCAAAGGAGGGGACCTAACTCTTAACCTAATGGGAGTTATGAATTTCTCAAGTCAACTAGGGTTTTGGGATACCTCACAATAAAAAATGCAAAACAAATTGAAAATGAAAGATAAATTCAAACCAATTTTACCCTAAAAACTATATGCTATGAAGGATGCAATGCAAGAAGAACCATTATCAAACTCTTCATGGTTAGGCAAAATGAATTTTTTCAAGTTAGGATCAAAATATTGCCTTTAAACAACTTTAATTCCAATGAAAATTGTCAAAATAGGTCAAGAACCAAGAAGAAATTTGTTTTGAGAGTTTGATAATGTTTCTAAATGCTTTAGAATGCAATGTGAATTTTTTTGTGATTTTTAAATACCTAAATGCATTTTTAATTAATTAATTTTCATTAACTAATTAAAAATAAACATTTAAATGATTTAAAAATAATTTTTAATGCAAAAAAATAAAAAATAAAAAAATTTTGGGGTTCTGAAAATTAATAAAAGGTTTGACAAAAAATTTCAGAATTTTTTAATATGTTTTGCTATTTTTAAAAATTCGTGGAAGTTAAATACAAATAAAAAGAAATAAAATGAAATTAAAGAGAAAGTATGCAGATCCTAGGGCTGGTATTCAAACTTGGGGGTCAATGGTTGACTGCGCGCGCAAACTGAGGGTCAGGATTGACTCTGGTCAAATTATTTTATTAATCCTAAATTAACCTAATTAAAATGAATTTAGAGTTAATTGTGAAATCTGAGCCATCCATCCACTAATTAAAACACGCATCCAAGGGTTCACATCTAATCTGGTACTTAAACCCTAATTAGGGTTAATGACTTTCAGGTGACCGGAGGGAAGCTCCGGTCATCTTCTCCGGCGAAGCAAAAACCCTAAAACATGCTACAGGCCACCATTCATCAAATTGAACACAGGGAAATGATCCTCTACCCAAACCCCATTCAAATCACCCCTCAAACAACATTTATAACCCAAGAACAGAGGGAATCGAAGCAAACAAAATTCACGGGTGAAATTTCAGAGGGAAACCAAATAGTCATTTCTTCACCATTTTTAATTCTGAAGATATCAGCATGATCAGCATAACATATACTTTCATTTTGTAACAAAAAATACAAGCTCTGAAAAGTTTGATGTTTGAAGCTACCTGAGGTGATGGACTATGAATGTGGACTTTCAAAGCTCCTCCTTCGTGCAAAGAGCCTCCTCTGATCCTCCTGAAGCTAGTGGGATGCTTCAAAACTCTTGATGTTGGCTAGTTTGCAAGTTCCAGTTCTGGTGTAGCAGAAATGGAGGGTTAAGCATATGATGTTTCAGGATGTTTCAATGGTGGATTCTTGTTCAGTGGATGATTTGTGACTTGTTGGTGAAAGAAAAATGGAAGTTTGATGGCTATGTGAAGAGTTTCGAAGAGGAGAAGTTTTTGACAGTTTTTGTGCAAGCTGGATTGTGTCTTGTTTCAATGCTGAATGAGTTGCTATATCACTCCCATAATGTTTGAGTAGGCTATGGAGCAGGTTAGTAGAGGCTGCTGATCACTATTCCAAGAGCATGGGAGAAATTGCAAAAAGTCAAGGTTTGGTGTACTTGAGGTATGGCAAGTGTCTCTCCCGATAAGTGGGACTAGCCCAAATAAAGGTACAGACGCGAACGGTCGGCGAGAGGGACAATGAGAACACACAGCTGTGAACTCACTGGAGATGAATAGAGTCGCCAGCTAGGCATTTTTATCCCGGAGGAAAGGTAATGCTGCATAGACCTAGAAAGATACGGATAAGACGGTTTGCGAACCAGAGAGACTGAGAAAGGGGGTTGGTTACAACCTGGGAAGGTATTAGCACCCAGATTGTCCGTCGTACTCGACGGGATCCACGCTTAAAAGATTTGTGTTTTAAAGGGGTAGTGTCAGTGCAATCTGTATATAAAAGAGCTGGAAAAAGATGTACAGGTGTCAGTGTAAAAGAAGTGTGAAGTGCATAAGTGAAGTGTCAGTGTAAGGAAAGAGTATGCTCATGATCATGAGGCTAAGAGAATGATGTTGGAAAGAGGGGGAATATACAGAGACTTTTGTTCGATAACTGTTAAGTTATGCCTACGTATCCTCTCGTGCAATGAGGAAGTCAGAACACCGTAGTTCGACCCAAAGAGACTGATAGGTGAATTGACTTGTGAACTTCTTACTTGCCTATGCTCAAGTGTATGACCTGTCTGGCTCAGGTGCAAACTGTCTTGCATTAGACGGAAGAAGCGAGTTCTCGTTTATGAGTGAAAGTGATGAGAAAAGAATCCCGAAGGAGACGATTATTGTTTGTTTTTGTATTTTCAGTCTTTTATTGCTTTTGAATTTGTCATAAGTTAATAAGCCTAAGTCTAAACCAATGGATTAGTAAACTCATCAATTCTTCCCTCTGATTAGGGGTAATGAGAATTACCTTAAGTGTGAAGTCAGATTCTCACACTTAATCACCCTTGGTGTAGGATTAAGATCATTAACCTACTTGTGATTATTTAGGTGTTTTTGTGGTTTTTGTTTAGTGTTAAGTAATGAGGTTAAGCCATAATCAGGGATTAAACAGACTCATTACACCATCCTAATAGAAGGATAATAGATGAGAATGTTTAAGCTGAGGAAAGCTCCTCAACTTAATCCATGATTAGGGATTAAACTCATGACAAAACATGCCTTTGATTAAGTGGATTTTAATTAATGATATGATGATGAAGTGTATTTTAGGGTTTGTAAGACAACTTGAGGTGGACTTGTCCATTAACACTAGGGTTAGTCCTTCTTAACCATTTAAGGAAGAATTAGAACCCTAATGCAAGGCCCAAGTTACAAGTGTGATGTCTTGATGATTATTATGTGAATTGATTAAGAGATTTAAACACATTAAGGTTTTAACACTTAGGATTAAAGTTATACACTCCATCCTAAGAGAAGGATGCAGGCATAAGCTTAATCACAAAGCCTTAAAGCCTTTAGGGTTTAGTCCCTGATTATGAGGTGAGAAGAGATGACTCAAAAGAGACACAAAGGTAAAAACTAAAAAGGGAGACTAATCAAAACCCTAATCATTGTCATGCTTGGTTGTTCCTAAGGTTTGTGAGGTTTGCAAGAACAATCTTCAATGGAACCACCAGGAAGCAGATGAAAGGATCAAGAGAAGCAAAGTGACTTGCTTCATTCAAGAAGTCAAGTCACTTGAAGAGAGAAAGTAGGAAGAAGAAGAAAGAGCAAGCTCAATCTCAAACACAAAGTAAAATTCAGCATGGATGCAAGAGAGAGATGAAGAGAAGTTATGAGAAGTGAAGGCAAATCCACTTCTCAAAGTTACTTACCACCTGAAAGGTTAGTAAAGAAATGCAATGCAATGCCAAATGGGATGAGATGACATGATGAGAAACAAAACCAGAAACAATACATGATGCTAATGATGCTATGAGATGCTACAAACATGAGGCAGCACATGGAAATGGTCATACAAGTTCATGAATGCAAATGAAGCAAGTCAGGAACCATGAACAAACATGAAAAGTTATGAAGTGCACATGGCATACAACATGGAAAATGAGGGATGCAATGATCAAACATGCTTTCAATATGTCTCATGATGTCAAATGAATCAAATGGATGCTTGAAATGTCATGGCAAGTCATGTTATGCAAGAGAATGCAAGATGGATGCATATGGAAGCCCAAATTAGGGTTTATGGACAATGCATCAAACAAAAATCAAAATCAGAAGCAAACCCTAAGATAAAAAATTGAAAATGCCCCACAAAGGACCCCTAATCCTATACTAAACCAATGCCCAAAGGAGAGGTCTCAACTCCTAACCACTTTCAAGTTATGATTTTTACAAGATTCTAGGGTTTTTAGGGTTTCCAAACAAAAGAAATGCCAAACAAAATGAAAATGCAAGATCAAATCATGGCCATTTAATCTCACAAACTTCATGCTAAACACAATGCAATGCAAAAAGAATCAATGTCCAACTCTTCATGGATAGACAGAAATGATTTTTGAAACTTTGGATCAAATTAATGCATAAAAATGATTTTTATTCAATGAGAAACTCTTAAAATGCATCAAGATCAAAAAATAAATTTGGTTTGAAGGTTGGACAATGTTTCTAAATGTCTTAGAACATTTCATGAATTGTTTGGTGATTTTTAAATACCTAAAAGTATTTTTAATAAATTAATTCTCATTAATCAATTAAAAATAAACTTTTAAATATTTTAAAATACATTTTTAATGCTAAAAATGAAAATAAAAATGTTTTTGTGTCTTAAAAATTAATAAAACTCTTGAGAAAAAGTTTCATAATTTTTAAACAATTTTTACTATTTTAAATAAATTGTGCAAATAAAATAAAAAGAAATGAAATAAAAAATGAAATAAAAGAAAGTAAGCAGATCCAAGGGTGGAGATTTGAACTGGGTTTAAAAGAGTTGACTGGCGCGCGAATCCAAGGGCTGTGGTTGGCTCAGATTAATTAACTTAATTATGATTTAATTAATTAATGAAAGTGGATTAGGGCAAAACAAATAGATCTGGGCCCTTCATGTGCGCGGGAGGTCAATGGGGTCAAGCCATCCAACGCATGATATTCAAATGGCACTAATGACCTGAGATTAGGGCAAAGCACTTTCAGGTGACCGGAGAGAAGCTCCGGTCATCTTCTCCGGCGGCAACACAACCCTAATTCACGATTCAGGCCTCTAAACAACAAATTAAACACAGCCTAAAGATCCTCTAACAACCTAGGTCATGAATCTATGCTCAAACATCATTTAAACCCCAAAAATCATGCAAATCGAAGAGAACAAAATCCACGGGTGAAATTTCAGGGGGACCATACAAACTCATTTCTCACTTATTTTTGATTCTGAAAGCATCCCCATGACCAGCAAAGCATAAGCAATAGATTTCTCACTCATGTTCATGTTCAATACTGAGCTTCCAGGGCCTTCTTTGTGTGCAAATGAACCTCTTTGACTCTTCTGAACTCAATGGGATGCCTCAAAGCTCTTGTGGATGGCTGATTTGAGAGGAATGGTTCTGGTGTAGCAGATGGCACAGTCAGGAATATGGAGGTTTCAGGCCACTCCAATGGTGGATTCTTGCTCCTTTAGGTGTGCTTGACTTGTTGGTGAAGAAAAATGGTGTGTTTGATGGCTGGATAATGGGATTCGAAGAGTTCTGGTTTTGAAGATGAGAAATGGTGAAGCTCAGTTCATGCTGGTTTCAGGCTTGAGTCTTGTTGGTTTGGGACCAATGAAGCATGGTGAGATGAGTAGTGGAATTGGTTTGAGTGTTTTTGGTTTGTGGAGGCAGATTCGAAGAGAAATGCAAAAATGGGGTGTTTTTGTGAATGTGATGCTATGATCTGTTTCAGCCTTGCTTGATAAGTGAAATGGCTAGCATTTTCTTTGCATAAAAAAACTCTCATAGGTCAGATGATGTGACCTGGCCTTTATTGATTGGTAAGTTCACTTTTGCAAAATGTCAACTTTGTTGTAAGAGAGGTATGGCTTGAGTTCTAGCTTGGTACAATGGCTAGGGCTGGCGCAGCATGGTGTGTATGGGAGGCTAGCATGGTTCAGCATCCAATGTAACAAGTGGGTGAAGTGTCATGAGTGATTTTGCAACTTGCTTGTCTTTGAAACTTCATGAAAATATCTTGTTATACAAACCATGTGCATGAGAAACTTTGGTTCAATTCTGTTTTTTAGAACTTATGTGATGTTTGTACATTGGTTTGAAGTGAACTAGAAGTTACAAATGGCCTTGCTACATGATTTTGCAAATTTTCCAATTGGTGCATGTCTTGAAAATTAGTGATTTTTGCCAACTTTGTCACACCATAACTTTTGATCCAAAATGAATTAGGTCATGTTCTTGTACTTTTTAAAAAGGGAAAAATGTATTCTACAACTTTCATGACCAAATTTTTTCCATTTGAAACATTTTTGGATCAAAAAGTAAGGTTTGAAAAATGACCTAAATTGACAAATTCCTTAAAAGTCAACCATGCCCTAAAAAGTCAACTTTGCAAAAACTTCAAATTCTTGAATTTTGTGAACTTCAATCTTCTTCCATGATCAAATAAAGATCATATACACTCAAAATGATGAATATCACCCCTTGGTTGGGTCATTGGGGGCCTCAGATGCCCTGATTTTGCACTGACTTGTCTGAAAAGTCAACTCTTGATCAGATGACTTCCCCATGGAATTTCTTCATGAAAATTGATATGCATACTCCCTATACCATATAGAGACCAATGGAAACAAGAATGACCAAAAAATTTGGAGTTATGGCGTCTGAAACCAAAACCCTAATTTTAGGTCAACTGTGCAGTCAAACTTGGCTCTGCATCCACACCAATCTCAGTTCTTGTGATCCTTTTGCATTCTTGACTTTGAGAGGATGTAGTATGATACTTGAACACACATGGACCACTTTGAAGTGATTTATGGCCTTTGGAGTGGCTCAAGAAGCTCTTGGATTGCTCAGATCACAAACCCTAGGTGCAGATGACTTAGAAACTATGCAGTGAATTAAAAGTGAGATGTGAGATGATATGATTGTGTTTATGCATATGAAATGATCACAAGCCATGGTGTGAATGGGTGAGGGAAAATTTGGGGTGTTTACAGCAAGGTGCAGAGATGGTTTCCTGGCTTGTACTGCATCAGCTGAGTTCAAGGATGACTCTTGGATCAATTGTGGTGAGCTGTATGGCTTGGATCACAAGTTTGAAGTGATTTTGCATTTTGGCAACTTGTTACATTTTGTGACTTTTGGTCATAGACATGTGACACTCTTTGATGAATTTTTGTTATGATAGGTTACATGATGTTATGGTGATGTCTTGAAATCAGTTAGAGACCATACAAAACCTTGGGGATCAATTTTGCAAGAGTTCCTCTTTTTGGACTTTATGGAAAATGGCTTATGATAGCTTGGAATTCAAAGCATGAAAGTGAGAAACTTCATGGGCAAATCTGAATTTTGGGCCATACATGATGTTTGTGTATTGGTTAGAAGCTGATTTGAAGTCACATAGATGCTTGGCATGAGAATTTGCAAGTTTTCCCTTTTGTGCAAAAGTGAAAATTTAGTGATTTTATCCAACTTTGCCAAGCCATAACTTTTTATCTAAAATGAATTAGGATGGGTTCTTGTACTTTTTGAAAATGGGAGGATCCAATCTACAACTTTCATGACCAAAGATTTTTCATTTGAAGCATTTTTGAATCAAAAAGAGGAGGTTGAAAAACTTTCCCAAAATGGCAAGTTTTCATTACAAGTCACTTTCCCAAAAAGGCAACTTTGCAAATGGCTTGAAAATTTTCAATTTTGTGAACTTCTAACATCTTATATGATCAAATAAAGATCATACACAATCAAAATGATGGAGAACACCCTTTGGTTGTGTCATTGGGGGCTTCAGATGCCCTGGTTTTGCACTGACTTGCTCAAGAAGTCATCTCCTGATCAGATGCCTTCCCCATTGAATTTATTCATAAAAATTGATATGCATGATCCTCATAACATATAGAGATCAATAGAAACAATAATGACCAAAAAATTTGGAGTTATGGCCCCTGAAATCAAAACCCTAATTTTAGGTCATCTGTGCAGTTAAGCCTGGCTCTGCTTCCATGCCTTTCTTAGTTCTTGTGATTCTTTGACTTCCTTGACCTTGTGAGGATATAATATGATGCTTGAACATACATGGACCCTCTTGAGATGATTGAAGACCTTTGGAGTGGCTCAAATAGCTCTTGGATTGCTCAGATCACAAACCCTAGATGCAGATGACTTAGAACTAATGCAGTGAAGTAAAAAATGCAATATGTGATGATATGATTGAACTTATGCAAATGAAAAGATCACAAGCCATGGTGTGAATGAGTGAGGGCAAATTAGGGGTGTTTACAGCTGCCCTTATTCAAGCATGAGTTAGCTGTGCAGGATGTAAGCAACGACTTAACAGGCAAACAAGATAACTTGTGGTTGAATATCAAAGACATTCCAAAATTTGCGCTCACTGAATGAAGAAGAAAAGGGATATAGATTGTAAGAGAAAATAAAGTATGATTATAAAGTACGGGCGACGGAGGACGACCGTCAAGCAGGGGACGACTGCTGGGGATGAAGCAATGACGGGGACGACCGACATGCTGGGGAGACAAAGCTATCATGATGGGGACGACCATCAAGCAAAGAAACAAGACCTTCTGGGATTTAAAGGTAAATGATGGGGACGACCATCGGGCTGAAGAAATAAATGATGAGGAACGGTCATCAAAGGTGAAAGACGATCACCTAGCAGGGGATGGCTGCTCTGTTGGGGGTTAAGATGAGGGACGGTCATCCAGGGTGAAGGACGATCACCTGGCAAGGTACGATTGCCGAAAGCATCATGACATAGGACAAATGTTGGATGAAAAAAAAGGTCGACGATGGGGAAGGCCATCGGATAAGCATGATGAAGGACGATCATCAAGAGGTGAAGGACGATCACCTAGCAGGGGACGGCTGCTCTGGGGTTTTATTATGACATAGGACGAATGTCAGATAACAGAATCAACGATGGGGACGACCATCGGATAAAATGATGAAGGAAGATCATCAAGAGGTGAAGGACGATCACCTAGCAGGGGACGGCTGCTAAAAATGTCACGACATAGGATGGATGTCGGGTAGGAAGGGGTTCTAATGAATAGAAACTCCACTGGGGGTGATGAAGGACGATCATCAAAAAGGTGAAGGACGATCACCTGGCAGGGTACGGCTGCTAAAAATGTCACGACATAGGACGAATGTCGGGTAGGAAGGGGTTCTAATGAATAGAGACTCCACTGGGGGTGATGAAGGACGATCATCAAAAAGGTGAAGGACGATCACCTGGCAGGGTACGACTGCCGAAGATATCATGACATAGGACGAATGTCAGATAGAAAGTTTGTCAAGATTTGCTGAGAATTCTTCTGGGGAATGGTAGACACAGACGGGTGTCTAAGTTATAAGTGTTTGACGTTGTGTATAGATTAAAGATGCAGACGAGCATCCTTAAGACTATGATACGGACGAGTATCAGTGGAAACAAACGCTTGACGCATGTTCAGAGATGATGATACGGACGAGTACCAACTAGTTAACAAAGAACGCAGACGAGTGTCGACTCTGAGGGGATATAAGTGGCGTATACAAGATACAGACGAGTATCTGTATGAGTAAAAAGTGATGAATGAGACGTAGACGAGTGTCCAACTCGCTGTGGAGAGCACGACACGGACGGGTGTCGGAAGAAGTGTATTATAAACAAGTATTTGGTTTACAAAGTGTTTAGGCCACTATGTTGGGGAAGGTGACACGGACGGGCGTCAGGGAGTTGTATACATAAGTATCTGTCTGTAAAGAAAATTCGGGCGACTTTACTGGGGAATGACGACACAGACGAGTGCCAAAAGGAGTATGTATCTGTATTTCGTGAGTGCAAAGAGGATGCTTCGGCCTTCCGCCGGGGAATTTGAGAGGTATTTGTATATTGTTGGTGGAACGTCAGTATTTGCAAGTGTTTGATTCAGAACATGGCTTGTGATTATGCAATATGTTTGGATTTTTGCCGTAATGCTCCGTATTAGATGGAATGCTACGCTCTGGGGGAAAATATGATGTGAATGCTATGATTATGCAAAGGTACCGATCCAAGCTCTGGATCCCGTTGATGTGAAGATCTTTGGCTGATCTGCCTGAAGTGGGCATCCCAGCTGGGGATGAGATCATTGGTAGTTTTGACATACATGACTCTGCACGGGGAAGCAGGTTATTGATAAACCTATCTTGGTAATGAGGGACCCAGCTGGGGTCTGTAGAAGCTTTCGTCGCTCTGTCGTGAGATCTTCAAGCGTTGCTCTTCTGGATATAAGTTGAAACTCTGCGGGGGCTGGTTCCCTGTCTAGCACTCGGCTGGGGAAGAAGAAAGATCACTGAAAGATCCTCCTAGAGATTTCTGTGGGGATCCTGCTGAGGATGATACCCGACAACTCAGCTGGGGATATGAGCACCTTCTGGTACTGCTCTGAAGGAAATGTTGGAGAAGTGATGCCTGGCAACTCTGATGGGGAGAAAGCATATCTGGTGCTGTTTGGAAGGTGCGCTGGGGAAATAATGGTTTGGCAGCCTACTTGGGGAGAAACTTTCATGCCCCATGTTGTGCTTTGAACACCTGCAATCCTGTATGACAAAGAAACGTACAAGTTCCCCGAGGTATCCCGTCCTGGATTCCGTCATAGGAGTTTAGACACTCCCAGGAGCAAATATATTTCCTGTAAGCACGTATTTTTAGAAGGGAAGCATCTGTATTTATGCAATCAATATCTTAAGGACATCAAACATTTTGCAAATGAAAAATAAAATGTACGAGACAAGATATGACTGAAAATCTGATTTTATTAATTTATGCGCCCTGAATTGGAGAGATACAGTCAAAGAAACGGATCCCCTGAAATGAGGAGATAGTTACAAATTGAGAAACAAAAAGACAGTGGCAATGATGATGATGCTTCAAGGAGCTTCCCTTTTGCTATGACCCGTATGACATTGACGTTCTTCTCATCTTGCTTTCTGCGGAAGGCTGATTCTGACCGAAGCTTGAACTTTTCGGAGCTTACTATGTTGTAAGTGATACAGACGAATTCAAAATGCAGTTGTTCGCTTATTCCCTTATTTTGCGTGGATCACCCTTTCTGGTTTTCAATCCATCGGGATACCCATTTTTGCCTGAGTTTTCCGATGCGGCTTTTCAACTCAGCGGGTGTACACATTTTTTATATATTTATTTTCCCTTATTTTTGCCCGAGTCTTTTATTTTGTTTTTGACTTGCCGGGATGCCCTATTTTTGCCTGGACTTACATTCTGTTTTTATGTCCAGTGGGTCATTTTATGCGAAGTATTTTTTAACTGCATCTGAATTCACATGGGACAGGAAATCTTCACCATCCATAGTACTGAGCATCAGTGCTCCACCAGAGAAAACTTTCTTTACTATGAATGGGCCATCATAATTTGGAGTCCATTTGCCCCTGTGGTCTGTATAAGGAGGGAGGAGTCTTTTCAGCACAAGATCTCCTACTTGGTATTCTCGGAGCCTGACTTTTTGATCGAAGGCTTTCTTCATTCTTTTCTGATATAACTGCCCATGACAAATTGCAGCTAATCTTTTTTCTTCGATCAGATTCAGTTGTTCGTATCGGGATCGGACCCATTCTGCTTCGTCTAGTTTAACATCCATCAGTACCCGCAAGGAGGGTAATTCAACTTCAACAGGTAGGACTGCCTCCATACCATACACAAGCTGATACGGTGTTGCCCCAGTAGATGTTCTGATTGATGTACGGTACCCATGCAAGGCAAACGGTAGCATTTCATGCCAGTCTTTGTAGGTAACCACCATCTTCTGCACAATCTTCTTGATATTCTTGTTAGCCGCCTCTACAGCGCCATTCATCTTTGGCCTGTAAGGAGAAGAATTGTGGTGTTGGATCTTGAAGTCCCGGCACAGTTCTGCCATCATTTTGTTGTTCAAGTTGGAACCATTATCAGTAATGATTCGCTCAGGCACTCCATACCGACAGATGATATCTCTCTTCAGAAATCAGGCTACCACTTGCCTTGTAACATTTGCATAAGAAGCCGCTTCAACCCACTTGGTAAAATAGTCAATAGAAACCAGGATGAATCTGTGGCCGTTTGAAGCAGTCGGTTCAATCTTGCCAATCATATCAATGCCCCACATAGCAAAGGGCCAGGGTGAAGACATCACATTCAAAGGATTCGGAGGTACATGCACTTTATCCGCATAAATCTGGAATTTATGACATTTTCTAGCATAGGCACAACAGTCTGCATCCATTGTGATCCAGTAATAACCTGATCTTAGCAACTTTTTAGCCATTGCATGCCCTCCCGCATGGTTACCAAAAGATCCTTCGTGCACTTCGTGCATCAACAAGTCTGCTTCTGTCCTATCAACACATCTGAGAAGTACCATGTCAAAGTTCCTCTTATATAACGAACCATCAATATTCAGGAAGAAACTACCAGCTAGCCTTCTTAAGGTCTTCTTATCATTGGACGATGCCCCAGGTTGGTATGTTTGATCCTCCAAGAAGCACTTGATGTCATGGAACCAAGGCTTATCATCTTTGACAACATCGGCGGAGAACACGTATGCTGGTCTGTCAAGTCTGGATACTGAAATTCGAGGCACAAAGTTGGCAGTTTGAACTTTGATCATGGATGAAATGGTAGCCAGAGCATCCGCAAACTTATTTTCGTCTCGAGGGATATACTCAAGCTTGACCATTGTGAAGAAAGTCAATAACCTCCTTGTATAATCCCGGTAAGGTATCAGATGATCCTGATGAGTGTACCATTTGCCATTGGTTTGATTAATTACCAGAGCTGAATCTCCGAACACAGTCAAAGTCTTGATCCTGAGGTCAATGGCTTCCTCAAGACCCATAATACAAGCTTCGTATTCAGCTTCGTTGTTAGTGCAGTTAAAGGTGAGTTTTGCCGAGAAAGGCATGTGAACTCCCTTAGGTGTAATGAGTATTGCACCAACACCACGACCATTCATATTAACAGCCCCATCAAACATCATAGTCCATTCTTCTTCCAGGTCAGACCCTTTAGTGAGAATAGGCTCTTCGTGATCTTTTGCTCTTATGAACATGATGTCTTCATCAGGGAAGTCAAATCTCATAGGCTGGTAATCATCAATGGGTTGCTCAGCAAGATAATCAGACAATACACTTCCTTTGATGGCCTTTTGAGATGTGTACTGAATGTCATACTCTGTGAGGATCATTTGGCATCTTGCAACCCGTCCGGTAAGTGTTGGCTTCTCAAAAATGTACTTAACTGGGTCCATCATGGAGATCAATAAAGTGGTGTGGGTCAACATATACTGCCTTAGTCGGCGAGCAGCCCACGCTAAAGCACATCAAGTTTTCTCGAGTAGGGAATAACGTTGTTCACAGTCGGTAAACTTTTTGCTTAGGTAGTATATTGCATACTCTTTTCGACCAGACTCGTCATGCTGGCCCAGCACACACCCCATGGACTCTTCTAATACTGTCAAGTACATGATTAGAGGTCTTCCTTCAACTGGAGGCATAAGGATTGGAGGCTCTTGTAAATATTCCTTGATTTTGTCAAAAGCCTTCTGGCAGTCTTCGTTCCACCTGACCGTTTGTTCTTTTCTTAACAGCTTGAACAAGGGCTCACAGGTTGCTGTAAGGTGAGATATGAACCTTGAAATGTAGTTCAATCTTCCTAAGAACCCCCGAACTTCTTTTTCGGTCTTTGGCGCAGGCATTTCTTGAATGGCTTTGACTTTGTCAGGGTCAACTTCAATCCCTTTCTCACTCACAATAAATCCCAGCAGTTTACCGGATCGCACCCTGAATGTGCATTTGTTGGGGTTTAACTTCAATTGGTACTTCCTCAGACGCTTGAATAACTTCAACAGATTCACCAGGTGGTCTTCTTCTGTGATGGACTTGGCAATCATGTCATCCATATTGTCGCTCCCAAAGATTTGCATCCCGGTACAAGCGCGAACGGTCGGCGAAGGGAACAGTGAGAACACACAGCCGTGAACTCACTGGAGAATGAATAGAGTCGCCAGCTAGGCATTTTTATCCCGGAGGAAAGGCAATGCTGCATAGACCTAGAAAGATATGGATAAGACGGTTTGCGAACCAGAGAGACTGAGAAAGGGGGTTGGTTACAACCTGGGAAGGTATTAGCACCCAGATTGTCCGCCGTACTCGACGGGATCCACGCTTGAAAGATTTGTGTTTTAAAGGGGTAGTGTCAGTGCAATCTGTGTATAAAGTAGCTGGAAAGAATGTACAGGTGTCAGTGTATAGTGTATGAGTGATGTGATGTATGAAAGTGTCAGTGTAGGAACAGAATGAAATGCTCAAGATCATGAGGCTAAAGAATGAAGCTGAAAGAGGGGGAATATACAGAGACTTTTGTTCGATAACCGTTAAGTTATGCCTACGTATCCTCTCGTGCAATGAGGAAGTCAGAACACCGTAGTTCGACCCAAAGAGACTGAAAGATGAATTGACTTGTGAACTGCTTATTTTCCTATGCTCAAGTGTATGACCTGTCTGGCTCAGGTGCTAACTGTCTTGCATTAGACGGAAGAAGCAAGTTCTCGCTTGTGAGTGAAGATGATGAGAAAAGAATCCCGAAGGAGACGATTATTGTTTGTTTTTGAATTTTCAGTCTTTTATTGCTTTTTTGAGTTTGTCATAGGATAATGAGCTTAAGCCTAAACCAATGGGTTAGTAAACTCATCACATCTTCCCTCTGATTAGGGGTAATGAGAATACCTTAAGTGTGAAGTCAGATTCTCACACTTAATCACCTTTGATGTAGGATTAAGATCATTAACCTACTTGTGATTATTTAGATGTTTTTGTGATTTTGTTTAGTGTTAAGTAATGAGGTTAAGCCACAATCAAGAATTAAACAGACCCATTACACCATCCTAAAAGAAGGATAATAGATGAGAATGTTTAAGCTGAGGAAGACTCCTCAACTTAATCCATGATTAGGGATTAAACCCATGACAAAACAAGCCTTTATTAAGTGGATTTTAGTTAATGGTATGATGATGAAGTATTTTTTATGATTTGTAAGACAACTTGAGGGGGACTTGTCCATTAACACTAGGGTTAGTCCTTCTTAACCACTTAAGGAAGAATTAGAACCCTAATGCAAGGCCCAAGTTACAAGTGATGTCTTGATGATTATTAAGTGAATTGATTAAGAGATTTAAACATCTTAAGGGTTCAAGACTTAGGATTAAAGTTATACACTCCATCCTAAGAGAAGGATGCAGGCATAACCCTAATCACAAAGTCTTAAAGCCTTTAGGGTTTAGTCCCTGATTATGAGGTGAGAAGAGAAGACTAAAAGAGAGACACAAAGGTAAAACTATGAGGGGGACTAATCAAAACCCTAATCATTGTCATGCTTGGATGGTCCTAAGGTTTGTGAGGTTTGCAAGAACAATCTTCAAAGGAGCCACCAGGAAGCAGATGAACAAGATCAAGAGAAGCAAAGTGACTTGCTTCATTCAAGAAGTCAAGTCACTTGAAGAAAGAAAGTGGGAGAAGCAAGAATGAGCAAGCTCAAACTCAAACACATGTATAAATGCAGCATGCTATGCAAGAGAGATGAGAAGAAAAGTTATGAGAAGTGAAGGCAAATTCACTTCTCAAGTTTACTTACCACCTGAAATGTTAGAAACAAATGCAATGCAATGCTAAATGAAATGAAATGACATGATGCTAGGCCAAACCAGAAGCATGCACATGATGATTATGATGTTATGAAGTACTGCAAACATGAGACAAGGCATAGGGATGTTCATACAAAGTCATGGATGCAAATGATGCAAGTTAAGGAACATGAATAAACATGAAATGTCATGAAGCATACAAGACAAATGGCATGGCAAAGATGTAATGCAATGATCAATGATGCTTCATACATATCTTAAGATGTCAAATGAATCATAAGAATGCACAAAATGCAATGGCAAGTCATGTTATGCAAGGAAATGCAAGAAGGATGCAAGAGAAAGCCCAAATTAGGGTTTATGGATCAAACATCAAACACAAACCAAAAACAGAAGCAAACCCTAAGATAAAAAATGGAAAATGGCACCCAAAGAAACCCTAGACCTATGATGAATCCCTGCCCAAAGGGGAACTCCCAACTCTTTACCAATCTCAAGATATGATTTTTGCAAGTTATTAGGGTTTTTTAGGGTTCTTATCAAAACAAATGCCAATCAATTAGAAAATGCAAGATCAAATCATGGCCTTTTTATCCTTGAAAATACATGTCAAATGGAAAACAATGCACAAAGAATCAATGTCTCAACCTTCACCAATAGGCAGAAATGAATTTTCAAACATATGATCAAAATAATGCACAAAATATGATTTAATTCCATGAAAAATTCTTAAAATGCATCAAGATCAAAAAAGAAATTTGGTTTGAAGGTTGGACAATGTTTCTAAATGTCTTAGAACATTTCATGAATTTTTTTGTAATTTTTAAATACCTAAAAGTATTTTTAATTAATTAATTCCCATTAATCAATTAAAAATAATCTTTTAAATATTTAAAAATACTTTTTTAATGATGAAAAATAAAATAAAAATATTTTTGGGTCATAAAAATTAATAAAACCTTAAAGAAAAAGTTTCATAATTTTTATGAATTTTCTGCTATTTTAAATAAATTGTACAAATTAATTGAAATAAAAATGAAATAAAACAAATAAAATGAGAAGTAATCAGAATGGACGCATGAGATTGATTCTGAGTTTAAAAGTGTTGACTGCGCGCGTGATCGTGTGGCTCACATTCAAACTTCTAAAACTTAATTAATTAATTTAATTAATCCTGATTAGGGTTTAATGGAGAATCTGGGCCATCAAAAAGGGTGGGAAGTCAACCAGTCAACGCAATCCTACGCTCCTCATTCAAACTGGAATTAATTACACAATTAGGGCACAAATGACTTTCAGGTGGCCGGAGAAGACTTCCGGTCGTCTTCTCCGGCCAGAAGCTCACCTGAAAATTCCAAACTTCCTAAAAACGTAACATAAATGAAATCTATGAATTGGGAGATGATCCTAACACTCTCACGAATCAAACCCCCCTATCAAAACGAATTTATATTACCTAAATCAACTGAATCGAAGCAAACAATTTCTAGGGTTCGTAAGCTTCAAACACGAATTAAATGCTCAAAACAAAACCATTTCAAAAACTAAAGGTACCAGAATGATCAGTGCATCATGAAGAACAAGTTTGTAACAATAAAAGTCATTTCTGGAAGAATTAATTTCGAGCTACCTGAGATTTGGAGCTTTCAGTTTTGGGACTTTCTGGCTGTTTCCTTTGATGCAAGCTGCTCCACTTGATCCCCCAAGTGTGTTTGAATGCTCAAAATGAGTTTGTGTTGGCTGGAGAAGAAGATTCGAAAGGAACTGCTTCAGTTCAGTCAACAATGGCAGATGAGATTCTGGCACTTTCAGGCTGTGAAAAGGGGTTGTTTGTGATCTATGAAGTGTGTTGAGAAGGTTTGTGGTGTTGGTTGGTGTGTTTGTGAGCTAGGATAAGAGTTTCGAATGAAACTGCAGCTTGAGGTGAATGATGGCAATGGAGTTTTCAGGCTTGTTTCAGGCTTATGCTTGGGGTGTTTCTTGTCTATGAGGTGTGGTGAGTTGAGTGATGATGAGAGTTTGAGTGTTTGAAGACTGTGGAGAGTGATTCGAAGGAACTTGCAATGAGGTGAGTTTTTTGTGTAAGTCTTGAATGTTGTTGTTTCAGCCTTGCCTTATGCTATGCTTTGCTTGCAAATTGTCCACACAACTCTCTCTCATTGGTCAGATGATTAGACATGCCCTTTATTGATTGGTAAGTTACCTTTTGCAAAAAGTCAAAAATTGTGTAAGAGAAGTATGGTGAAGTGCTAGCTTGGTACAAGGCCTAGGGGCTGCGCAGCATGGGGGGAAGAGTGAGCTAGCAAGGTCAGCATCCAAGTTTACAAGTTGTAAGAAGTGATCATGAGTGTTTTGCAAGTTGGTTAGCTTATGTTTCACATGTGATCCTTTGCATAACCAAACATGAAACCAAGGGCAAACTTAGTTCAAATCTGATTTTTGTAACTTAGAGAATGTTTACATGCTGGTTTGAAGTGAATTAGAGGCTGCATAATGCATTTGTTCAAGACTTTGCAAAATTTCCATTTGGTGCATAACTTGAAAATCAATGATTTTTGCTAACTTTGCAATGCCATAACTTTTGATCCATGAAGAGTTTGATCATGTTCTTGTACTTTTTGAAAAGGGAAAGATGAGATCTACAACTTTCATGACCAAAGTTTTTCCATTTGAAGCCTTTTTGGATCAAGAATCAAGGCTTGAAAAATGACCTAAAATGATGCATTCTTGAAAAGTCAACTATGCCCAAAAAGTCAACATTTGCAAAAACCCTAAATTCTTGATTTTTATGAACTTCAACCTTCTTCCATGATCAAATAAAGATCATATACACTCAAAATGGTGAAGATCACCCATTGGTTGGGTCATTGGGGGCTTCAGATGCCCTGATTTTGCACTGACTTGTCTGAAAAGTCAACTCTTGATCAGATGACTTCCCCATGGAATTTCTTCATGAAAATTGATATGCATATTCCCTATACCATATAGAGACCAATGGAAACAAGAATGACCAAAAAATTTGAGATTATGGCCTCTGAAACCAAAACCCTAATTTTAGGTCAACTGTGCAGTTCAACCTGGCTCTGCATCCACTCAAACCCTAGTTCTTGTGATTCCTCTGCAATTTTGACTCTGTGAGGATGTAACATGATACAAGAACACACATGGACCCTTCTGAGATGATTGGTGGCCTTTGGAGTGGCTCAAGAAGCTTTGGGATTGCTCAAATCACAAACCCTAGGTGCAGATGACTTAGAAACTATGCAGTGAATCAAACATGAGGTATGAGATTGTATGATTGTGTTTATGCATATGAGATGATCACAAGCCATGGTGTGAATGGGTGAGGGCAAATTTGGGGTGTTTACAGCTGCCCCTATTCAAACATGAGTTAGCTGTGCAGGGTGTAAGCGACGGCTTAACAGGCAAACAAGATAACTTGTGGTTGAATACCAAAGACAGTCCAAAATTTGCACTCACAGAATGGAGGAGAAAAGGGATATAGATTAAGTAAGGTATATTGTAAGTGTGGGCGACGGAGGACGACCGTCGAGCAGAGGACGACTGCTGGGTAAATAGCAATGACGGGGACGGCCGACATGCTGGGAAAAGTGTGTAAAGTAAAGCGATGACGGGGACGGCCGACATGCTGGGGATATAAGGAAAAGCTAAGACGGGGACGGCCGACTAGCTGGGGAAAGTCAAAATATGATGGGGACGGCCATCAAGATAAAGTAGGGTTCTCTGGGAATTAATGAAACATGACGGGGACGGCCATCAAGTTCATAAAGGTAAAGTAACCAACGATGGGGACGGCCATCGGGCTAAAAGGAAAAGGGACCACGACGGGGACGGCCATCGGGTTAAAGAATAAATGAAATAAACAGATGATGGGGTACGGCCATCAAAGGTGAAGGACGATCACCTAGCAGGGGACGGCTGCTCTGTTGGGAATAAAAAGTAAATATGATGGGGACGGCCATCAAAGGTGGAGGACGACCACCTGGCAGGGTACGGCTGCCGAAGATATCGACGATGGGGACGGCCATCGGATAGAAAAGGTCAACGATGGGGACGGCCATCGGACGAGCATGATGGAGGACGACCATCAAGAAGTGGAGGACGACCACTCAGCAGGGGACGGCTGCTCTCAGGGTTTATCATGACATAGGACGAATGTCAGATAACCAAAATCAACAATGGGGACGGCCATTGGATAAAGTGATGAGGGACGATCATCAAGAGGTGGAGGACGACCACCTAGCAGGGGACGGCTGCTAAAATCAACGATGGGGACGGCCATCGGATGAGCATGATGGAGGACGACCATCAAGAAGTGGAGGACGACCACTCAGCAGGGTACGGCTGCTCTCAGGGTTTATCATGACATAGGACGAATGTCAGATAACCAAAATCAACAATGGGGACGGCCATTGGATAATGATGAAGGACGATCATCAAGAGGTGGAGGACGACCACCTAGCAGGGGACGGCTGCTAAAATCAACGATGGGGACGGCCATCGGATGAGCATGATGGAGGACGACCATCAAGAAGTGGAGGACGACCACTCAGCAGGGTACGGCTGCTCTCAGGGTTGTCATAACACAGGACGAGTGTTAGGAAAGATTTGCTTTGTTGGCGATCTACTGGGGAGATAGTAAACACGGACGAGCGTTTACATCCAAGAAACAAAAGGTATAAGTGTTTGGTATTGTGTATAGATTAAAGATGCGGACGAGCATCCTTAAGACTATGATACGGACGAGTATCACGTAGAAACAAACTGACACATGTTCAGAGATGATGATACGGACGAGTATCAACTGGTTAACAAAGAACACGGACAAGTGTTGCATCTGAAAGGACTCTTCTGGGGGATAATAGACACGGACGAGTATCCATACTCAAGAAGACATAAGTGTTTGACACGGTGTATGGATTAAAGATGCGGACGAGCATCCTCAAGACTATGATACGGACGAGTATCATGTAGAAACAAACATTAGACGCAATGCTCTGAGATGATGGTACGGACGAGTACCAACGGGTTAACAAAGAACAAGGACTACTGTCGAATCTGTGGGGATATGGGTGGTGATGTATACAAGATACGGACGAGCATCTGCATAAGTGTACCAATGAGTAGCGAGTGTCGGGAGAGAAAAGTATAATATTAACAAGTATGAGTTGATAAAGGTGTAAGCGACTGCGCTGGGGATATGACACGGACGGGTGTCAAAAAAGGTGTATATACAAGTATATGTGAGTGCAAAGGGGATGTCTTTGGCTTTCTGCTGGTGATTTGACACGGACGGGTGTCCTGAAGTGTCTGTAATGAGGGTGATTTGTTTGTAAAGGGTGTTCAGGCGACTTTACTGGGGAAAGATTACACGGACGGGTGCCAAAAGGTGTATATACCGATGTTTGTGATTTGTGAGGCAGCTGCTTTTGCTGGGACTCTGATGGGGACTCTTGGGGAAAGTAATCTGTATTCACAACATGACTTATGATTATGCTATGCATTTGATTTTTGCCGTAATGCTCCGTATTAGACGGAATGCTACGCTCTGAGGGATAGTATGATGCGAATGCTATGATTATGCAAAGAGACACCGATCCGGGATTAGGATCCCACTGCTGTGAAAATCTCTGGTCGATCTGCCTGAAATGGACCCCCCAGCCGGGGATGAGATCATTGGTAGATCAAATGATGCATCTGCTTGGGGATATAGGTCACTGACAGACATATCCTTATAAACGAGAAACCCAGCTGGGGTTCGTAGAAGCTTTCTTCACTCTGTTGTGACTTCTTCGTGCGTTGCTCTTCTGAATAGAGGCTGGGGACTTTGTGGGGAGATGATTCCCTGATTTCTGCATTCTGCTGAGGAAGGATGGCAACTCGGCTGGGGAATGCTGTTGATAACTCAGCTGGGGAGAGCAACAAGAGGCAACTCCGCTGGGGATAGAGCATTCTGAGTGTTAAGCTTGTTTGTTGACTTGGCAACTTTGCTGGGGAAGGCAATGGGGAGCTACTCAGCTGGGGGAAGAGCATTTCAGATGCTGAGATTGAGTGCATGCTGATTCGGCAGCTCCGCTGGGGAAATGGGCACCTTCTAGTGCCATGTGGAAGATAGACCAAGTTGATCATGATTCGCCTACCTGTTGAGACGTAACCTGCATGCCCCAGGTTGCGTTCTGGATACCTGCAATCCTGCAAAGATAATGAAACGTACAAAAGGTCCCGAGGTATCCCTTACTGGATTCCGTCATAGGAGTTAAGTACTTTCGAGAATAATCACATTCCCTGTAAGCATGTGTTTTGTTTTTAGAGAAGGCATCTGTACTTATGCAATTGTATTTTAGAGATATCAGACAACTCTTTGCAAAACGTAAATGTAAAAAGACGAAGCGTGACTGAAAATTTGATTTTATTAATTCATGTGCCCTGAATTGGCAAGATACAGTCAAAGAAACATATCTCCTGAAATGAGGAGATTGTTACAAATTGAGAAATAAAGTGCTGGCGGTGTTGACGACGCTTTGAGGAGCTTCCTCTCCTGCTATGACTCGTATGACAATGACGTTCTTCTCGTCTTGCTTTCTGGAGAGAGTTGATTCTGATTGAAGCTTGATCCTTTGAAGCTTACCAAGTTGTAGGTGATACAGACGAATTCAGAATGCAGTTGTTCGCTTATTCCCTTATTTTGCATGGATCGCCCTTTCGGGTTTTCAATCCATCGGGATACCCATTTTTGCCTGAGCTGTCCAATGCGGCTTTTCAACTCAGCGGGTGTACATTTTTTATTCATTTTCCCTTACTTTTGCCCGAGTCTTTTATTCTGTTTTTTGACTCGCCGGGATGCCCTATTTTTGCCTGGACTTACATTCTGTTTTTATGTCCAGCGGGTCATTTTATGCGAAGTATTTTTTAACTGCATCTGAATTCACAGGGGATGGGAAATCTTCACCATCCATGGTGCTGAGCATCAGTGCTCCACCAGAGAAAACTTTCTTCACCACGAATGGTCCTTCATAATTCGGAGTCCATTTTCCCCTGTGGTCTGTATGAGGAGGGAGGATTCTTTTCAGCACAAGATCTCCCACTTGGTACTCCCGGTGCCTAACTTTCTGATCGAAGGCTTTCTTCATTCTCTTCTGATATAGCTGTCCATGGCAGATCGCAGCCAATCTCTTCTCTTCGATCAGACTCAGTTGTTCGAATCGGGACCGTACCCATTCTGCTTCACTCAGTTTAACATCCATCAAAACTCGTAGAGAGGGTAATTCAACTTCAACAGGTAGGACTGCTTCCATACCATATACAAGTTGGTACGGTGTTGCCCCAGTGGATGTTCTGATTGACGTGCGGTACCCATGCAAGGCAAATGGTAGCATTTCGTGCCAGTCTTTGTATGTGATTACCATCTTCTGCACAATCTTCTTGATATTCTTGTTAGCTGCCTCAACAGCGCCGTTCATCTTTGGCCTGTAAGGAGAAGAATTGTGATGTTGGATCTTGAAGTCCCGGCACAGTTCTGCCATCATTTTGTTGTTCAAGTTGGAACCATTATCAGTAATGATTCGCTCGGGCACTCCGTACCGACAGATGATATCTCTTTTCAGAAATCTGGCTACCACTTGTCTTGTAACATTTGCATATGAGGCTGCTTCAACCCACTTGGTGAAATAGTCAATGGCAACCAGGATGAATCTGTGGCCGTTTGAAGCAGTTGGCTCAATCTTGCCAATCATATCAATGCCCCACATGGCAAAGGGCCATGGTGAAGACATGATGTTCAAAGGATTGGGAGGCACATGCACCTTGTCTGCGTAGATCTGGCATTTGTGACATTTTCTGGCGTAAGCACAACAGTCTGCATCCATCGTGATCCAGTAATAGCCTGATCTTAACAGCTTCTTAGCCATTGCATGCCCTCCAGCATGGGTACCGAAAGAGCCTTCATGCACTTCATGCATCAGTAGATCTGCTTCCGTCTTGTCAACACATCTGAGGAGTACCATATCAAAGTTCCTCTTGTATAAAGATCCATCAGCGCTCAGAAAGAAACTTCCAGCAAGCCTTCTTAAAGTCTTCTTATCATTGGAAGATGCCCCAGGTGGGTATGTTTGATCCTCCAAGAAGCATTTGATGTCGTGGAACCAAGGCTTATCATCTTCAGCAATATCTGCTGCAAATACATATGCTGGTCTATCAAGTCTCGATACTGAAATCTGAGGTACAAAGTTAGTAGCTTGAACTTTGATCATGGATGAAATGGTAGCAAGAGCATCTGCAAACTGATTTTCATCCCGAGGGATATACTCAAGTTTGACTGTTGTGAAGAAAGTCAATAACCTTCTTGTATAGTCCCTGTAAGGTATCAGATGATCTTGGTGGGTGTACCATTTTCCGTTGGTCTGATTGATTACCAAAGCTGAATCTCCGAATACGGTCAATGTCTTGATCCTGAGGTCAATGGCTTCCTCAAGACCCATAATGCAAGCTTCGTATTCAGCTTCGTTGTTAGTGCAGTTGAAAGTGAGTTTTGCCGAGAAAGGCATGTGAACTCCTTTAGGTGTAATGAGTACTGCGCCAACACCACGGCCATTCATGTTAACAGCCCCATCAAACATCATAGTCCATTCTTCTTCCGGGTCAGGCCCCTCAGTGTGAATAGGCTCTTCATGATCTTTTGCTTTAATGAACATGATGTCTTCATCCGGGAAGTCAAATCTCATAGGCTGGTAATCATCAATGGGTTGCTCAGCAAGATATTCAGATAGTACACTGCCTTTGATGGCTTTCTGAGAGGTGTACTGTATGTCGTATTCTGTGAGAATCATCTGCCATCTTGCAACCCGTCCGGTAAGTGCTGGCTTCTCGAAAATGTACTTAACTGGATCCATCTTGGATATCAATAAAGTAGTGTGGGTCAACATATACTGCCTTAGTCGGCGAGCAGCCCACGCTAAAGCACAACAAGTTTTCTCGAGTAGTGAATAACGCTGTTCACAGTCGGTAAACCTTTTGCTTAGGTAGTATATTGCATACTCTTTTCGACCAGACTCGTCATGCTGGCCCAGCACACACCCCATCGACTCTTCTAATACTGTCAAGTACATTATCAGAGGTCTTCCTTCAACTGGAGGCATAAGGATTGGAGGTTCTTGTAAGTATTCTTTGATCTTGTCAAAAGCCTTCTGGCAATCTTCATTCCACCTGACCGTTTGTTCCTTCCTTAACAGCTTAAACAAAGGTTCACAGGTTGCAGTAAGGTGAGATATGAACCTTGAGATGTAGTTCAATCGACCTAAGAACCCTCGAACTTCTTTCTCAGTTTTCGGTGCAGGCATTTCTTGAATAGCCTTGACTTTGTCAGGGTCAACCTCAATCCCTTTCTCGCTTACAATAAAGCCCAGCAGCTTACCGGATCGCACCCCGAATGTGCATTTGTTGGGGTTCAGCTTCAATTGGTATTTCCTCAGACGCTTGAACAACTTCAGCAGATTCACCAGGTGACCTTCCTCTGTGAGGGACTTGGCGATCATATCATCCACATAACATTCTATTTCCTTGTGGATCATATCATGGAATAACGTTACCATAGCCCGTTGATATGTTGCACCAGCATTCTTCAGTCCAAATGGCATCACTTTGTAACAGAACGTGCCCCAAGGTGTGATGAATGTTGTCTTCTCCATGTCTTCAGGTGACATCTTGATCTGATTATATCCTGAAAATCCATCCATGAAGGAGAATACCGAGAACTGAGCCGTGTTATCCACCAATACGTCAATGTGAGGTAATGGGAAATCGTCCTTCGGGCTGGCTCTGTTCAGATCCCGGTAATCAACACACATTCTTACTTTGCCATCCTTCTTAGGCACAGGTACTATGTTAGCAACCCACGGCGGGTAGCTAGTCACAGCAAGGAACCCGGCGTCCCATTGCTTTTGTACCTCTTCCTTGATCTTCATAGCCATGTCTGGGCGAGTTCGGCGCAGCTTCTGTTTGACTGGAGGGCATTCTTCCCTCAGAGGCAGCTTGTGCACAACTATATCGGTATCCAACCCTGGCATATCTTGATACGACCAAGCAAACACATCAACATACTCTTGAAGCAGATCTATCAACTGTCTCTTCACTGAGTCTTGCAGGCAGGCCCCGATTTTAACTTCTTTCACGTTTTCTTCCGTACCAAGATTGATCACTTCAATCTCCTCCTGGTGAGGAGTAATAACCTTTTCCTCCTGTCTCAACAACCTGGCTAGCTCTTCAGGAAGCTCATATTCTTCTTCAACCCCTTCATCAGCTTGATTGATTGGATTGTCAAAGTCATACGATGTCATAGCCGTGCTGTTGTCGGTGCTGTCAGGGAGGCACTCTCTGCAAGGGTTAAGTTGGTTCATTTTAGTGATTGATTTTAATCTTGCTTTAGAAAAAAGTAAAATGAAGTTATCATTTTGAAAACACCGCCATTTATTTTTGTACAAAAAGAAAAATGGAAAAAACAGTGAGCAGAAAGAAAAAGACTCGTTTGCAAAAAGATTGTCTGATATTTCAATAATTTAATCTTGTTTGCACAAAAGTACATATGGCCCTGGTTACAAAATGAGTCTTGTCATCTCGGGCAAGATGCAAGACTTTGATGCATGCTTATAAAATACAGGAAATAATAATTACTCTGCTCGAGTAACACTTATAATTTCCTGGGAAGACCAGTTCGAGACACTGCTCCCCGGGACCTTCGGACGAATCCAAATCTCCAGGTTGCGCTCCTCTTCCAGCTCGTCTTCCAGACAGTTGATAGCATCGGGGGTAAGCATCCCCCCACTGACAAAACCAGGCTCTCCAGCAGCCTTTGCTTGATGTTGAGTTGGTCTGTAACCCAACCCAAATTTGTCCTTCTTCTCCTCCACAGCTAAAACCTTGCCCCAGCCTAGGGCAGTTCCTTCCTCAACAACCTTCCGGGCTTGTTGGTAAGATGACATTGGAGTACCAGATATAGCAGATGCTTCATTGACGTTCAAGGCTTCAAAACCTTGGCTCATTGTTTCATGGATCTCTCCATCCATCTCAATGTATTTATAAGTAGCCAGATGGCTAACAAAAATGTCCTCTTCCCCACAGATTGTGACAACTTGACCTTCCCACTCAAATTTTAACTTTTGGTGAAGGGTAGACGTTATTGCGCCGGCGGCGTGAATCCAGGGTCTACCCAACAAACAGCTGTAGGCGGGCTGAATGTCCATCACATAAAAGATAGTTTTAAAGGTCTGCGGGCCAATTGTCACGGGCAGCTCAATCTCTCCCAGAACCGATCTCTTCGAGCCATCAAAAGCTCTAACCACCAGGTTGCTGGGTCTCAATGCCAGTCCATCATATTCAAGCTTCACCAGAGCCTTCTTTGGTAAGACATTCAGGGATGATCCTGTGTCCACCAGCACATGTGAAAGGACAGCTCCTTTGCATTCCATGGTTATGTGCAAGGCTTTGTTGTGATTGCGGCCATCCATTGTCAGGTCAGAATTGGTAAACCCTAGCCCATTGCTAGCAGTAACATTTCCAACAACGGTTTCCAATTGGTTGACAGTAATCTCCTCGGGCACGTAAGCTGCGTGCAGTACTTTCAGTAGTGCATTCCGATGGGCTTCGGAGCACATAAGCAGAGAGAGGATGGAGATTTTGGATGGCGTCTGGTGAAGTTGATCCACAATTTTGTAGTCACTCTTTTTGATGATTCTCATAAACTCATCAACTTCCTGATCGAATGGAGTTTTCAGGGCTTCTTTGGCAGCTGGATCTTCCTGCACCGGGCCTTTTCCTTTTGCCTTGGCAGCAGCTTCTGCTTCGGCAGTAGGTCTTTGAACTTGTGAAGCAAAGAGACGTCCGCTTCGAGTGAAGCCTCCGCCTCCCCCCACATTATCTACTTGTGGTGCAGGTGTTGATGTTTCAAGAGTGATTCTTTTTCCTTCGCAATACAAGTCAGAGCCATAGTGCCAAGGGATGGCCCTATCGCTTTCATATGGTACAGGTCCAGGCACCGTGATAGTGACCGGACTAATTGCTGCTGCTGAAGGGACTGTTATTGTTTGTGGATCATAAAAGATTGTGACTGGTGCTCTAGCGGGAGCAGCACCTTCTGAATGGTAGGCGGAGTTATTTTCTGGATCGTAGAATATGGTAACTGTAGAGACATCTTCATGGTTGATTGCTGGAGTTGTAGGAGGTTCCGTTGGAAGGACTGTTGCTGTTGTTGATGGAGAGTCGAAATGGAATGAAGCTGAAGTTGTAGCAGGAGAAACTGTTGAAAACTGATCATTTGGAAGAACTGATGAAGTACTTGTTGATGGTGCTGATGAATTGTTGGGAGCATTAGTTGCTGCAGTTGTAGGAGGGTCTGAAACCGTTGCTGATGAAGTTGTTGGATTTGCAGGAAACGATGTAGTGATCTGAAGTAGGCCACTCTGAATAAGGCTGTCAATGCCATTCCTCAAGTCCTCACACCCATTCCATGAAATATTGCAGTAGGGACATCCCAGTTCACACCCCGGAAATATATTGTTTTCACGGAGCTGAGCTTTGATTTCCACCAATGGTGTCCTGATCTGATCCACACTAGTTATCAAATAAGACTGTTGGTCTTCTTCAATAGCATTAATTCGAGGACCACCATGGTGTGGCATTGGATTTTTGTTGACATTGGGCGGAGGTGCAAAATTCAGAGCCTTGGAGTCTACCAAGTCTTGTACCTTCATATGCAGAGCCCTGCATTTTTCTGTACTGTGACCAGGTGCGTTTGAATGAAAAGCACACCTAGCATTGGAGTCATAGTTTCTTGGTAGACTGTTGGGATCCGGCGGTGCCAACGTTCTTAGCTCAACCAGGTTGAGTTTCAAAAGTTGTGGCAGCAAAGCAGCGTACGGCATGGGGATCGGGTCGATCACTCGGTTAGCTTGGGAGGGCCTCTGTTGAAATGGCCTCTGTTGATTGTTGTTGCTATTGTTGTTGTTGTAGTTGTTTCTTGGAGGATATTGATTCTGATGATACTGAGGTTGTTGTTGGAAGTTTTGTTGAGGAGGTTGATAGACTGGCTGAGGATGAGCTGGAGCAGGGATAGTGACTGCTGCTATTGACCTCTGAGCATATTGGGGCCTACCCCTGTTGGTGTGGATGGCATTGGTCTCGCCAGTTCTTCTCGGGCCTGCAAAAGGCTTTCTTGTACTACTGGACGAGCTTGCACCGTTTTCTGAGATCTTACCCATCTTTAACAGGCTTTCAATTCTCTCCCCAGCTATGACAACATCTGCGAAGCTGGTGGAAGAGAAAGCAGCCAACCTGTCAATATACGTTCCCTGAAGAGTGTTCATAAACATGTCTGCCATTTCTCTCTCCGACATTGGGGGTTGAACGGCAGCAGCCAATTGCCTCCATCTTTGGGCGTATTCTCGGAAACTTTCCCTTGACGACTGTGACATTCCCATTAGGAGAGTCCTGTTGGGTGCCATGTCTAAGTTGTATTGATACTGTCGGATGAAGGCTTCTGCCAGGTCCTTCCAGCATCTTACAGTTGCCCTTGTCAAGTGGGAATACCATTCCCTCGATGCTCCAGTCAAGCTATCTTCAAAGTAGAACATCCAAAGTTTCTCATCCATTGTATAAGCTTTTAATCTTCCGAGAAAAGATTGCAGATGAGTTCGGGGACAGGAAGTCCCATTATACTTTTCAAAACATGGAGGCTTGAACTTGTGGGGAATCCTAACCCCGTCTACCAGCCCCATGTCCATGACGTCGAAGCCCAAAGAGTTCTGAGATTCTAAAGATCTTAACTTCTCAGCTATTTCATCCAATCTCCTATCATAAGCGTCCTCTCCAGCACCCATTACTGTAAATTGGTCCTCCTGAGGATCTTCTTGAAGTACTCTGGCTGCGGTGGCTGTTCCTTGAACATTTGCAGGGATGTTAACCTCAGGATGTAGATGTGGACCAAACACAGGGGGATTCACATGTGGTTGCACCCTTTCATTATTACTGGTGCCTGCAGTCCCTACATGAGGCTCCTCTTGATTTTGCCTCTCCACCATGGCCCTCAGTCTCTCCTGGCTCTGAGCCATGTTGTTCATAACCTCCATGAACTGCGTCATCTGTGTTCTCATCTCCAATCTTTCATTGGCTAGCTGATTTCTGACATCAGCAAGATCTTGTTGAACTTGATCCATCTGAATTCCCGGAAGGTTGATTCTAGTTGGATACCTGTGTGGCCTGTTGAGAGGAAATACCCGGCGGCGAGCAATAATTCCTGAACATCACAACAGAGGTTAGCAACAACAAAACAAAAACCTACAAAACAAACAAAGGGGTTAGCATGCAATGCAGTTATGCTTATTTGCTCTCAAGGTATCCGGTTTGGTCTTCAGTTTTGACCCTCCCAGACCCTTGAAGATGATGCTGTTGCAGTTGCTTTTGATGTGAGCCCAAATAGAAACCAACACAAATATATTACAAAGGGTGAAATAATACAACTTGTTCATTTTTACAACACAAACCCTCAAAGGGGCCAAAATACATCACAAAAAGCAAAAGTACATGGAAAAGGAACAACAACAAGCAAATGATCAAACTCCAAGGCCAAACTCATCCTCACGAACTTCCTTGAGAAGTGCTTCGGTCACAGGATCAGCCGGACGCTCCGTGAGACTTCTGATGAGAAGGTTTCTTGTTGCAACAGCTGCAGTCAATTTCCTGCTCTGACTTTGGTCCTTAGACCTCTTCAATCCTGCTTTGATTTTCAGCTCTGATATTTCTTCCTGGGCTGCTGCCAGGGCCTTTTCCATCTGCTCCATCTTGTCTTGAGCTCTCTTGTCTTCTAGAGTACGGGCCTCAGTGATCCGGACCCACCTGGCCTGACTCTCTTTCAAATACAAGTCTGTTCTTGCTCTTTGGAACTGGGCTTCTTTACAAGTATTCTTCAGAATCTGCTCACCGGCTTTAGACTTGTTGATATATTCTCCAGACTTCTCAATCTTGATCAAGTGTTCCAACCTCAACTTCTCCAATCTTTCAATCTCCCTCACACCTTCACTTCTCTCCCGGAGGGTCTTCTGTAAGGCTTGAGATAACTTCTCATTCCTTTCCTTCAGGCTTTCAAACTCTTCCAGACTGATAGTAGCAGGGGGTGGTGCTGAAGATGACTCAGGCCTGTCTTCTATGGTGAAGGGCAATCCAGAGACTTGGGCCCTGGCATAGGACCACTCATGATATTGGGCTGAGGCCACATTATTGCACTTCCCCAGAATGGTGATTCCCTTGGTTTGAACATGATCCCAGGCCCAGGCAGCCTGCCTAACAACAGCCAAGTTAACCTTGTTCTCACAGTAGAGGGTCTCAACCAAATCCTGCACCCTAGGAGCATGGACCAGTGCATAGCCTAACTGCCTCTTGAACAGCAGAGGGTTGTAATTGATACTTCCCTTAACTCCTACCAAAGGCACATTGGGAAAGTGTCCACAGCTTGTGATAATATCTCTGCCCTTGGTGCTCTGAGTGCACCATCTGATGTCTGCTGAAGTGAGAGTAGTGAGCCTCTTAGCCCAGTTGTTTTGCTGATGAGGATTTAGGAATGCATCTGTCCTGGGCAGATGCCTGAGAAGCCAAGCATGGAATAGTGGAGCACAACACCTCACTAACTTACCCCTCTGCTTCTCATTCCTCTGATGCACTGAGTAGTAGAGATCTCCTAACAAGGTTGGCACTGGGTTCTTCAGGATGAACAAGTGAATTGCATTCTTGCTGATGAATCGAGGCTCATCTGCAAACAACACAATTCCATATACACTTAAGGCCAACAATGCACAAACAGCTTTCCACTCCCCCAGGGAGGCCTTCAAACTAGCTTGAGAAATCAGGAAGTCAAGATGAAAACCAGGGATCCCAGCTTTAGATGTCATATGCTGTTCTATCAAAGCAGGCTCCAGGTGTAAAGCTTTTGCTATCTCTCCATTGCTGGGATAGACCATTTCAGGATTGAAAGGAATTTCTCTCTTGATAGGCAAGCCAACCAATGCTGAGTATTCTTCTAAAAGAGGTCCCAACTGAAAGTCTTTAAAGGTGAAACACCTCAATGGGGGGTCATAGAACTGAATGCAGGTATGGATTAGGCTTCTCTGAGATGGGTCCATATCCATAACCAAGTCAAGTATATCCCCATAATGCTCTCTGAACAGAGGTATGTGCTCTGGAGTGATCAGGGTTTGGATCCTCCTGATGTCTGATAAGTCTGGTTGGAAGAAATGGTAAGTGATGTTGCTTTTCTTCGGAGCCATGAGTGCTGAGGACTGAGTAGAATAAGTGCTGATGAAGATGCTGAGAAGTGGGCCACTGGCTGGCTAGTGCAAGTAACTGAAGTATATGGCTGACAAGCTGAAGCAAGATGCTGGTGGAGACAGGTCAAAACTGCAGATGGGGTCAAAACCAAAACCAGATAAAGGTGGATACCCTGAAACACAAATAAGCACATGTTAATATGATGCAATGAATATGAATGCAGATGATATGCAAAGGGTTTGTGACTGAGCTGGATCTGATTAACTGCCTTGGTCTAGATCCATGTGTGTTCAAGAATTCCAGATGGAGGTCTATAAATCCAGTAACCAGGGTAGGGGACTCAAATAAAGAGCCACATGTCCAGGGTTTTAGAATCACAAGAACTATCCAACATGGAGCATTCTTAACAAAGTCAAAGTAACAGGGTATTCTGAGGTCAAGGTACCTGCAAACCTGTAAACAGCCCAACCCCCTCACAGGTGGTGATCTAGAACAAGGATCCTCAGACTTGGATCAGTTATGAGAAGTGTAAACACTTCTAACCCGGAGGTACAGTGTTTACAATAACCATAACAATTCCTCCTCTAATTCACCTCAATTTCTGAAGGTCAAACTAAAAGGTCATCCAGACTTAGCAGGCTTCCCAGATCCCCCTAGCATTGCAGGAAATCCGCAACACAGAGTTCTCAAGAAGAAACCCATATCTGAACCGTGTTTCATATTCCCGCACCAGACCGAAATGGAATGGGAAAGAATATGATTCACTCTATCCTAGGTGTCACTCAGGTCCCAGGTGTAGGACCTTAACTCTCAATGAAATACCCACCCACCAAAAAAACAAGGAAACCAGATCCAGCCAGCAACAGTGACAGTATGATATATACAAATGCAATAAAGAAAGCGGTAAATAAAGCTGTACAGAAAGCAATAAATAAAGCAAATATACAAACACAAATAACACATAACACCCCAATAAACACAAATCAATCAAGCGCTAGGAGGAACCCACAAAAAGAACCAGAAGCCCTGGTTGCAGTATAAGTCTCCCCAGCAGAGTCGCCAAGCTGTCGCTCCCAAAGATTTGCATCCCGGTACAAGCGCGAACGGTCGGCGAAGGGAACAGTGAGAACACACAGCCGTGAACTCACTGGAGAATGAATAGAGTCGCCAGCTAGGCATTTTTATCCCGGAGGAAAGGCAATGCTGCATAGACCTAGAAAGATATGGATAAGACGGTTTGCGAACCAGAGAGACTGAGAAAGGGGGTTGGTTACAACCTGGGAAGGTATTAGCACCCAGATTGTCCGCCGTACTCGACGGGATCCACGCTTGAAAGATTTGTGTTTTAAAGGGGTAGTGTCAGTGCAATCTGTGTATAAAGTAGCTGGAAAGAATGTACAGGTGTCAGTGTATAGTGTATGAGTGATGTGATGTATGAAAGTGTCAGTGTAGGAACAGAATGAAATGCTCAAGATCATGAGGCTAAAGAATGAAGCTGAAAGAGGGGGAATATACAGAGACTTTTGTTCGATAACCGTTAAGTTATGCCTACGTATCCTCTCGTGCAATGAGGAAGTCAGAACACCGTAGTTCGACCCAAAGAGACTGAAAGATGAATTGACTTGTGAACTGCTTATTTTCCTATGCTCAAGTGTATGACCTGTCTGGCTCAGGTGCTAACTGTCTTGCATTAGACGGAAGAAGCAAGTTCTCGCTTGTGAGTGAAGATGATGAGAAAAGAATCCCGAAGGAGACGATTATTGTTTGTTTTTGAATTTTCAGTCTTTTATTGCTTTTTTGAGTTTGTCATAGGATAATGAGCTTAAGCCTAAACCAATGGGTTAGTAAACTCATCACATCTTCCCTCTGATTAGGGGTAATGAGAATACCTTAAGTGTGAAGTCAGATTCTCACACTTAATCACCTTTGATGTAGGATTAAGATCATTAACCTACTTGTGATTATTTAGATGTTTTTGTGATTTTGTTTAGTGTTAAGTAATGAGGTTAAGCCACAATCAAGAATTAAACAGACCCATTACACCATCCTAAAAGAAGGATAATAGATGAGAATGTTTAAGCTGAGGAAGACTCCTCAACTTAATCCATGATTAGGGATTAAACCCATGACAAAACAAGCCTTTATTAAGTGGATTTTAGTTAATGGTATGATGATGAAGTATTTTTTATGATTTGTAAGACAACTTGAGGGGGACTTGTCCATTAACACTAGGGTTAGTCCTTCTTAACCACTTAAGGAAGAATTAGAACCCTAATGCAAGGCCCAAGTTACAAGTGATGTCTTGATGATTATTAAGTGAATTAATTAAGAGATTTAAACATCTTAAGGGTTCAAGACTTAGAATTAAAGTTATACACTCCATCCTAAGAGAAGGATGCAGGCATAACCCTAATCACAAAGTCTTAAAGCCTTTAGGGTTTAGTCCCTGATTATGAGGTGAGAAGAGAAGACTCAAAGAGAGACACAAAGGTAAAACTATGAGGAGGACTAATCAAAACCCTAATCATTGTCATGCTTGGATGGTCCTAAGGTTTGTGAGGTTTGCAAGAACAATCTTCAAAGGAGCCACCAGGAAGCAGATGAACAAGATCAAGAGAAGCAAAGTGACTTGCTTCATTCAAGAAGTCAAGTCACTTGAAGAAAGAAAGTGGGAGAAGCAAGAATGAGCAAGCTCAAACTCAAACACATGTATAAATGCAGCATGCTATGCAAGAGAGATGAGAAGAAAAGTTATGAGAAGTGAAGGCAAATTCACTTCTCAAGTTTACTTACCACCTGAAATGTTAGAAACAAATGCAATGCAATGCTAAATGAAATGAAATGACATGATGCTAGGCCAAACCAGAAGCATGCACATGATGATTATGATGTTATGAAGTACTGCAAACATGAGACAAGGCATAGGGATGTTCATACAAAGTCATGGATGCAAATGATGCAAGTTAAGGAACATGAATAAACATGAAATGTCATGAAGCATACAAGACAAATGGCATGGCAAAGATGTAATGCAATGATCAATGATGCTTCATACATATCTTAAGATGTCAAATGAATCATAAGAATGCACAAAATGCAATGGCAAGTCATGTTATGCAAGGAAATGCAAGAAGGATGCAAGAGAAAGCCCAAATTAGGGTTTATGGATCAAACATCAAACACAAACCAAAAACAGAAGCAAACCCTAAGATAAAAAATGGAAAATGGCACCCAAAGAAACCCTAGACCTATGATGAATCCCTGCCCAAAGGGGAACTCCCAACTCTTTACCAATCTCAAGATATGATTTTTGCAAGTTATTAGGGTTTTTTAGGGTTCTTATCAAAACAAATGCCAATCAATTAGAAAATGCAAGATCAAATCATGGCCTTTTTATCCTTGAAAATACATGTCAAATGGAAAACAATGCACAAAGAATCAATGTCTCAACCTTCACCAATAGGCAGAAATGAATTTTCAAACATATGATCAAAATAATGCACAAAATATGATTTAATTCCATGAAAAATTCTTAAAATGCATCAAGATCAAAAAAGAAATTTGGTTTGAAGGTTGGACAATGTTTCTAAATGTCTTAGAACATTTCATGAATTTTTTTGTAATTTTTAAATACCTAAAAGTATTTTTAATTAATTAATTCCCATTAATCAATTAAAAATAATCTTTTAAATATTTAAAAATACTTTTTTAATGATGAAAAATAAAATAAAAATATTTTTGGGTCATAAAAATTAATAAAACCTTAAAGAAAAAGTTTCATAATTTTTATGAATTTTCTGCTATTTTAAATAAATTGTACAAATTAATTGAAATAAAAATGAAAGAAAACAAATAAAATGAGAAGTAATCAGAATGGACGCATGAGATTGATTCTGAGTTTAAAAGTGTTGACTGCGCGCGTGATCGTGTGGCTCACATTCAAACTTCTAAAACTTAATTAATTAATTTAATTAATCCTGATTAGGGTTTAATGGAGAATCTGGGCCATCAAAAAGGGTGGGAAGTCAACCAGTCAACGCAATCCTACGCTCCTCATTCAAACTGGAATTAATTACACAATTAGGGCACAAATGACTTTCAGGTGGCCGGAGAAGACTTCCGGTCGTCTTCTCCGGCCAGAAGCTCACCTGAAAATTCCAAACTTCCTAAAAACGTAACATAAATGAAATCTATGAATTGGGAGATGATCCTAACACTCTCACGAATCAAACCCCCCTATCAAAACGAATTTATATTACCTAAATCAACTGAATCGAAGCAAACAATTTCTAGGGTTCGTAAGCTTCAAACACGAATTAAATGCTCAAAACAAAACCATTTCAAAAACTAAAGGTACCAGAATGATCAGTGCATCATGAAGAACAAGTTTGTAACAATAAAAGTCATTTCTGGAAGAATTAATTTCGAGCTACCTGAGATTTGGAGCTTTCAGTTTTGGGACTTTCTGGCTGTTTCCTTTGATGCAAGCTGCTCCACTTGATCCCCCAAGTGTGTTTGAATGCTCAAAATGAGTTTGTGTTGGCTGGAGAAGAAGATTCGAAAGGAACTGCTTCAGTTCAGTCAACAATGGCAGATGAGATTCTGGCACTTTCAGGCTGTGAAAAGGGGTTGTTTGTGATCTATGAAGTGTGTTGAGAAGGTTTGTGGTGTTGGTTGGTGTGTTTGTGAGCTAGGATAAGAGTTTCGAATGAAACTGCAGCTTGAGGTGAATGATGGCAATGGAGTTTTCAGGCTTGTTTCAGGCTTATGCTTGGGGTGTTTCTTGTCTATGAGGTGTGGTGAGTTGAGTGATGATGAGAGTTTGAGTGTTTGAAGACTGTGGAGAGTGATTCGAAGGAACTTGCAATGAGGTGAGTTTTTTGTGTAAGTCTTGAATGTTGTTGTTTCAGCCTTGCCTTATGCTATGCTTTGCTTGCAAATTGTCCACACAACTCTCTCTCATTGGTCAGATGATTAGACATGCCCTTTATTGATTGGTAAGTTACCTTTTGCAAAAAGTCAAAAATTGTGTAAGAGAAGTATGGTGAAGTGCTAGCTTGGTACAAGGCCTAGGGGCTGCGCAGCATGGGGGGAAGAGTGAGCTAGCAAGGTCAGCATCCAAGTTTACAAGTTGTAAGAAGTGATCATGAGTGTTTTGCAAGTTGGTTAGCTTATGTTTCACATGTGATCCTTTGCATAACCAAACATGAAACCAAGGGCAAACTTAGTTCAAATCTGATTTTTGTAACTTAGAGAATGTTTACATGCTGGTTTGAAGTGAATTAGAGGCTGCATAATGCATTTGTTCAAGACTTTGCAAAATTTCCATTTGGTGCATAACTTGAAAATCAATGATTTTTGCTAACTTTGCAATGCCATAACTTTTGATCCATGAAGAGTTTGATCATGTTCTTGTACTTTTTGAAAAGGGAAAGATGAGATCTACAACTTTCATGACCAAAGTTTTTCCATTTGAAGCCTTTTTGGATCAAGAATCAAGGCTTGAAAAATGACCTAAAATGATGCATTCTTGAAAAGTCAACTATGCCCAAAAAGTCAACATTTGCAAAAACCCTAAATTCTTGATTTTTATGAACTTCAACCTTCTTCCATGATCAAATAAAGATCATATACACTCAAAATGGTGAAGATCACCCATTGGTTGGGTCATTGGGGGCTTCAGATGCCCTGATTTTGCACTGACTTGTCTGAAAAGTCAACTCTTGATCAGATGACTTCCCCATGGAATTTCTTCATGAAAATTGATATGCATATTCCCTATACCATATAGAGACCAATGGAAACAAGAATGACCAAAAAATTTGAGATTATGGCCTCTGAAACCAAAACCCTAATTTTAGGTCAACTGTGCAGTTCAACCTGGCTCTGCATCCACTCAAACCCTAGTTCTTGTGATTCCTCTGCAATTTTGACTCTGTGAGGATGTAACATGATACAAGAACACACATGGACCCTTCTGAGATGATTGGTGGCCTTTGGAGTGGCTCAAGAAGCTTTGGGATTGCTCAAATCACAAACCCTAGGTGCAGATGACTTAGAAACTATGCAGTGAATCAAACATGAGGTATGAGATTGTATGATTGTGTTTATGCATATGAGATGATCACAAGCAATGGTGTGAATGGGTGAGGGCAAATTTGGGGTGTTTACACATATAACATTCAATTTCTTTGTGGATCATGTCATGGAATAATGTTACCATATCCCGTTGATAAGTGGGACCCGCATTCTTCAGTCCGAATGGCATTACCTTATAACAGAACGTGCCCCAGGGTGTGATAAAAGTTGTCTTCTCCATGTCTTCAGGTGACATTTTGATCTGATTGTATCCTGAAAATCCATCCATGAAGGAAAACACCGAGAACTGAGCCGTATTGTCAACCAATACATCGATGTGAGGTAATGGGAAGTCATCTTTTGGGCTGGCTCTGTTCAGATCCCGGTAATCCACACACATCCTCACCTTGCCGTCCTTCTTAGGCACATGTACAATGTTAGCAACCCACGGCGGATAGCTAGTTACAGCAAGGAAACCGGCGTCCCACTGCTTTTGTACCTCTTCTTTTATCTTCATTGCCATATCTGGGCGAGTACGGCGCAACTTCTGTTTAACTGGAGGACAGTCTTCTTTCAGCGGCAGCTTGTGCATAACAATATCGGTGTCCAACCCTGGCATATCCTGATAAGACCAAGAAAAAACATCCACATACTCCCGAAGCATGTCAACCAGTTGTTCTTTCACTGAATCTTGCAGGCAGGCCCCGATCCTAACTTCTTTCAAGTCTTCTTCTGTACCAAGATTAACTGTTTCGACCTCCTCCTGATGAGGAGTGATAAACTTCTCCTCTTTCCTCAACAACCTAGCTAGCTCTTCAGGTAGCTCATAATCTTCTTCAACCCCTTCATCAGCTTGATTGATTGGATTGTCAAAGTCATACAAAGTCATAGCAGTGTTGTTGTCGGTGCAGTCTGGAAGGCACTTTCTGCAAGGGTTTAGATTTGTTCATTTTAGTGATCGGTTTTATTTTATTTAGAAAAAGTGAAAATGAAATTATTATTTTGAAAAAAATTGCCATTTTATTTTTGTACAAAAAGTGAAAAATGAAAAACAGTGAGCGAAAAAAGACTCATTTGCAAAAGATGTCCTGATATTCATTAATTGGTCTTTGCACAAAATACAAGATGGCCCGATTACAAAATGAGTCTTGACATCTTGGGCAAGATGTAAGACTTGATTCATGCTTTAAAATGCAGGAAATAATAATTACTCTGCAGGAGTAACCCTTATAATTTCCTGGGAAGACCAGTTTGAGACATGGCTCCCCGGGGTCCTTGGACGTATCTAGCTTTCCAGGTTGCGCTCATCTTCCGACTCATCTTCCAAATTGTTCACAGCATCCGGGGTGAGCATTCCCCCGCTGACAAACTTGGGCTCCTTGGCAGCCTCTGATTGATCTTGTTGAGTTGGTCTGTAACCCAACCCAAATCGGTCTTCTTTCTTTTCCACGGGCAGCAGCTTGCCCCAGCCTTGGGCGGTACCTTCCTCAACAACCTTCCGGGCTTGCTGGTACGACTTTATGGAAGTTCCCGGTACAGAAGATGCTTCATTAATGTTCAAGGCCTCAAACCCTTGGCTCATGGTTTCATGGATCTCTCCGTCCATTTCTATGTACTTATACATAGCCAGCTGGCTAACAAAATGTCCTCCTCCCCACAGATGGTGATGATATGGCCTTCCCACTCGAATTTCAACTTCTGGTGAAGGGTAGACGTAACAGCGCCAGCGGCATGGATCCAGGGTCTACCCAACAGACAGCTGTAGGCCGGCTGTATGTCCATCACAAAGAAGGTAGTTTTAAAAGTCTACGGGCCAATTATCACAGGAAGATCAATCTCCCCAAGCACTGATCTTTTAGAGCCATCAAATGCTCTCACCACCAAATTACTCGGACGCAATGCCAAGCCATCATACTCCAGCTTCACCAAGGCTTTCTTTGGTAGAACATTGAGCGATGACCCAGTGTCCACCAGTACATGAGATAGAATAGCCCCCTTGCATTCCAAGGTGATATGTAAAGCCTTGTTGTGGTTACGTCCCTCTGTTGTTAAGTCAGCATTGGTAAAGCCCAGTCCATGACTGGTGTTGACATTCGCAACCACAGTTTCTAGCTGATTAACAGTGATCTCCTCCGGCACATATGCTGTGTGCAGGACTTTCAACAGTGCGTTCCTGTTAGCTTCAGAACACATCAACAGTGATAATATGGAGATTTTTGAGGGAGTTTGGTGAAGCTGATCCACCAACTTGTAATCACTTCTTTTTATGATTCTCATAAACTCGTCTACATCTTGTTCAAAAGATGTCTTCTAAGTTTCCTTGGTAGTCGACTCTTCAGGTACCACACTCTTTCCTTTTGCTTTGGCAGCAGCCTCTGCTTCAACATTTGGTCTTTGCGTTTGTGAGGCAAAAAGGCGTCCGCTTCTGGTGAAGCCTCCGCCTCCCCCAACATTATCAATTTGTGGAGAAGAGGTTGGTGAATCCAGAGTGATCTTCTCCCTGTTGCAATAAAGATCAGAGCCGTAATGCCAAGGTATGGCATTACTGCTTTCATAAGGAACGGGTCCAGGCACCGTAATAGTAACTGGACTGACTGCTGCAGAGGAGGGTACTGTAACGGTGTGCGGATCATAGTAAATTGTGACTGGTGATCTGGTAGGAGGTGCCATGATTTGTTGTTGAAAATTGCTGCTGGGAGGAACATCTGATGGGTCATAATAGATTGTGACTGTTGAAACATCTTCGCTGATTTTTGTTGGCGTTGTAGAAGATTCTGCTAATAACATGGATGCTGATGTTGTAGAAGAAAGGGTTGTTGACATTTGATTTGTTGAAGTGATGGACGGAGCCATTGCTGATGATATTGATGAATCGGTAGGAATGATTGTTGCTGCTGTTGTAGAAGAATCGGGAATTGTTGTTAAAGGAATTGCTGGATTTGTAGGTGCCGTTGTTGAGATTTGAAGGATACCATCCTTAATAAGACCATCTATGCCGCTTCTCAAATTTTCACACCCGTTGACTACAATGTTGCAATACCCACAACCGAGCTCACACCCGGGGAACACTTGGCACTCTAGGAGCTGAGCTTTAATTTCGACCAAAGGTGTTCAAATTTGTGCAACACTGGTGATCAAGGTAGATGGTTTGTCTTCCTCAATGGAATTAATCCTTGGCCCCCCGTGATTAGGCATAGGATTTTTGTTGACATTCGGAGGGGGTGCAAAGTTGAGGGCTTTAGAATCCACTAGATCTTGGACTTTCATTTGCAAGGCCCTGCATTTTTCAGTGCTGTGACCAGGTGCATTGGAATGGAAAGCACATCTGGCGTTGACATCATAATTCCTTGGGAGATTAAGGGGATCTGGTGGTGCCAACGTCCTTAACTCAACCAAGTTAAGCTTCAAGAGTTGTGGCAATAAGGCAGCATAAGGCATAGGGATAGGGTCAATCACCCTGTTTGCCTGTGATGGTCTTTGTTGGAATGGTCGCTGTTGTTGGTTGCTATTATTGTTGTTGTAGGTTCTCTGTTGTGGATACTGAACTTGTTGTTGATGATGTGGTTGTTGCTGATGATATACTGATTGTTGAGGAATTGGAGCTGGAATGGTAACTGCTGCTACTGACCTGTGAACATACTGAGGTCTGCCCCTGCTTGCATGGATGGAATTGGTCTCACCGGCTCTTCGGGGTCCCACAAAAGGCTTCCTGGGATTACTGGATGAACTTGCACCACTATAAGAAATCTTTCCCATTTTTAAAAGACTTTCAATCCTTTCACCGGCTATGACGACATCAACAAAGCTGGTGGAAGAAAAGGCAACCAGTCTATCAATATATGTTCCTTGCAAAGTATTCATGAACATGTCGACCATTTCTCTTTCCGACATGGGTGGCTGGACAGCAGCAGCAAGCTGTCTCCACCTCTGGGCATATTCCCTGAAGCTTTCTCTGGAAGACTGGGACATCCCCATTAGGAGGGTCCTGTTAGGGGCCATGTCCAGATTGTATTGATATTGCCTGATGAAGGCTTCAGCTAAGTCCTTCCAGCATCTAATGGTAGCCCTGGTCAAGTGTGAATACCACTCTCTTGAAGCCCCAGTCAGACTGTCTTCAAAGTAGAACATCCACAGCTTCTCATCCATAGTATAAGCTTTAAGTCTTCCCAGGAAAGACTGCAGGTGAGTTCGTGGACAAGAGGTTCCATTGTATTTCTCAAAGCACGGGGGTTTGAATTTGTGGGGAATTCTCACCCCATCCACTAGCCCCATGTCCATTACATCGAAGCCCAAGGAATTCTGAGACTCCAGAGATCTCAATTTCTCAGCAATTTCATCTAACCTCCGATCATAGACTTCATCTCCTGCTCCCATAACAGTAAACTGCTCTTCTTGGGGATCCTCTTGAAAGATTCTCCCCTCAGCAGTATTTCCTTGCACATTTCTCGAGATGTTGAATTACGGATCTAGATGAGGCCCAAACACTGGTGGATTAACATGAGGTTGGCCCCGCTCATTGTTACTAGTTCCTCCAGTTCCAAGAGGAGGTTCCTCGGGAGTTTGTCTTTCCACTAGTTCCCTTAACCTTTCTTGACTCTGGGCCAAGCCAGTCATTACAGCCATGAATTGAGCCATTTGGTTCCTCATCTCCACTCTTTCATTAGCCATTTGAGTTCTGACCTCAGTCAGATCCTGCTGTACTTGATCCATTTGGATACCAGAAAGGTTGTTGCGAGTAGGGTACCGGTGCGTGCGGTTGACAGGGAACACTCAGCGACGAGCAATGTTTCCTGAGATCACAACAGAGTTAGAAACAAATAATAATAAAACCTACAAAACAAAACAAGGGTTAGTATGCAATGCAGTATGCTTATTTGTTTTTCCAAGGTATCCGGCTTGGCTCTTGGTTTTGACCTTTCTAGACCTCGAGGAAGATGCTTGATGTTGCTTGAGAAAAGAAACCCAATGAAAGCAAACTAATATATTACAAATGATGAACAAATACATAGTTTGTTTTACAACACATGCCCATGGAGGGTCAAAATACATCAAAGAAGAAAAAGTACATCAAATGGAAACAGCAACAAACAAAGAGTCAGACATTCAGTCCAAACTCATCCTCATTGACCTCCTTCAGGAGTGCCTCAGTCACTGGACCAGCTGGGTGCTCTGTAATGGTCCTAATGAGGAGGTTCCTGGTGGCAATGGCAGTGGTCATCTTCTTGTGCATGTCCTGGTCTTTTGATCTCTTCAATCCGGCCCTAAGCTTTAACTCTGAAATCTCCTTCTGGGCTGCCAACAAAGCTTCTTGCTGCTTCTTCTCATTGGCCTCTAGTTGTTCAATCTTGGCTTGAGTTTTCTGGTCTTCCTGTGTCCGGGCTTCAGTGATCCTGACCCACCTAGCCTGACTCTCTTGTAGATAAAGCTCAGTCCTAGCCTTCTGAAGCTTGGCCTCTTTACAGGCATTCTTCAATATTTGTTCCCCAGCTCTTGCTTTCCTGATATAGTCCTCTGTCTTCTCAATTTTGGCAAGGTGCTTCACCCTAAGCTTTTCTAACCTCTCAATGTCTAGACGACCATCACTCCTTTCCCACAGGGTCTTCTTTAGAGCTTGGGACAAATTCTCATTCCTTTCCTTCAGCTTCTCAAATTCTTCCAGGCTGACAGTTGCTGTTGGTTGTGCTGTAGATGGTCCAGGTATATCCTCAATGGTGAAAGGCATTCCAGTAATCTGAGCTCTAGTACGGGACCAGTCATAGTATTGGGTTGAAGCAACATTATTACACCTCCCTAGAATAGCCATCCCCTTTGTCTGATGTTGTCCCAAGCCCAAGATACTTGTCTGATAGCAGCTATATTAGGTTTTATTTCACAATACAGGGTCTCAGCTAAATCTTGCACTCTGGGAGGGTGAACCAAAGCATAGCCCAGTTTTCTCTTAAATAGAAAAGGATTGTAGTTGATGCAACCCTTTACTCCTATCAGAGGCACATTTGGGTATTGCCCACAGCTGGTGATAATGTCTTTGCCTTTGGTGCTCTGGGTGCACCATCTAATGTCATCTGAAGTCAAAGCAATGAGCCTCTTAGCCCAATTCTTCTGCTGGTGAGGATTCAAGAAGGCATCTGTCTTAGGTAGGTGTCTGAGCAGCCAGGTGTGAAACAAAGGGGCACAACATCTCACTAACTTCCCCCTCTGTTTCTCATTCCTCTAATGGATGGATTAATAGAAATCTCCCAGCAATGTGGGTACTGGGTTCCTCAGAAGAAACAGATGAATGGCATTCTTGCTAATAAATTTGGGCTCATCTGCAAACAGTATAACCCTATATATGCTGAGGGCTAACAGTGCACAGACTGCCCTCCATTCTCCCAAGGAGGCCTTCAGGATGGCCTGAGAAATCAAGAAATCCAAGTGAAGACCAGGGATTCCAGCTTTTGTTGTCATGCTTTGCCCAATCAAGGCAGGCTCCAGGTACAGTGCTTTTGCTACTTCTCCATTGCTGGGAAAAGTCATTTCTGGGTTGAAAGGGAGTCCACCCCTGATAGGTACTCCAGTCAATGAGGAAAACTCTTCCAGTAGAGGCCCTAACTGAAAGTCTGAGAATGTGAAGCATCTCAAAGGAGGGTCATAAGACTGCAAGCATGTGTGGATCATGCTCCTCTGAGAAGGGTCCAAGTCCATAACCATATCCAGGATACCTCCATAGTGTTCCCTGAACAATGGGATATGGTCAGGAGTGATAAGTGACTGGACTTGCCTGATGCCAGCCAACACAGGCTCAAAGAAATGGTAGGATATGTTGCTCTTCCTGGGAGTAGTCATAAATGCTGAAGAGGAGGAAGATAGGTGCTGATGAAGATCAAGGCTGATACTGGAGATGAGCCACTGACAGGCTGATGTTGGTGATGATGAGAATAGCTTAAGCAGATAACTGATGAAGTAGAGGTCTATGTAGAAGAAGGGGTCAAAACCAAACCAGATATAATGTGGATACCCTGAAAAACAAATAAACAAATGTTAAATAATGCAATGATGATGTATGCAAATGATATGCAAGGGTTTGTGATCAAGCTGGATCTGATTATCTGTCTTGATATAAGCCCATGTATGTTCAAAGAAGGTCCAGATGGAAGTTCATAAATCCAGTAACCAGGGTAGGGGACTCAAATAAAGAGTCACATGTCCAGGGTTAAATCACAAGAACTGTCCAAAATGAGGTACTCTTAAACAAAACAAGTAACAGGGTATGATGTGCCCAATGGTACCTGCAAACCTGTAAACAACCCAACCCCCTCACAGGTAGTGTTCTAGAACAAGGATCCTCAGACTTGGATCAATTATGAGAAGTGTAAACACTTTTAACTCGGAGGTACAGTGTTTACAATAATCATAAGATATTCTCCTCTAATTCACCTCAGATTATGAAGGTCATAATAAAAGGTCATCCAGACTTAGCAGGCTTCCTAGATAGCTCTAGTACTACAGGAAATCTGTAGCACATAGTTCTCAAGAAGAAACCCACATCTGAACCGTGTTTCATATTCCCGCACCAGACCGAAATGGAATGGGAAAGAACATGAACCACTCTAGACTAGGTGTCACTCAGGTCCCAGGTATAGGACCTTAAACTATCAATGAAACCCCACCCACCAAAACAGAAACCAGATCCAGCAATGACAGTATGGCAGTATGATGCATAAAACTGTAAAGAAAGCAATAAACAAGACTGTACATAAAGCACTAAACAAAGCAAATAAACACAATTAGCACATAACACCCCAGTAAACACAAATCAAACAAGCGCTAGGAGGAACCCACAAAAAGAACCAGAAGCCCTGGTTACAGTAGAAGATTCCCTAGCAGAGTCGCCAAGCTGTCGCTCCCACCTGATGACACAGGGCCAAGAGGGGTGCAGACGCGAACGGTCGGCGAAAGGAGAGAACACACAAGGGTGAACTCAGAAAGAAAAGAGTCGCCATCTAGGCATTTTTATCCCGAAGGAAAGGTAATGCTGCATAAACCTAAGAAAAGATGGATAAGACGGTTGCGAACCAGAGAAACTGAGATAGGGGGTTGGTTACAACCTGGGAAGGTATTAGCACCCAGATTGTCCGCCGTACTCGACGGGATCCACGCTTGAAAGATTTGTGTTTTAAAGGGGTAGTGTCGGTGTAAAAGAAATGTGGAGTGAAATATAAGAGTGTCAGTGTAAGAAAAGAGTATGAAGCTCAAGACTATGAGGCTTAAAGAATAATGCTGGAAGGAGGGGGAATATACAGAGACTTTTGTTCGATAACTGTTAAGTTATGCCTACGTATCCTCTCGTGCAATGAGGAAGTCAGAACACCGTAGTTCGACTCAAAGAGACTGAAAGATAAATTGACTTGATGAACTGCTTATTTTTCTATGCTCAAGTGTATGACCTGTCTGGCTCAGGTGCAAACTGTCTTGCATTAGACGGAAGAAGCGAGTTCTCGTTTATGAGTGAATGAGATGAGAAAAGAATCTCGGAGGAGACGATTATTGTTTGTTTTTGGTGTTTTCAGTCTTTTATTGCTTTTTGGATTTGTCATAAGGAAATGAGCTTAAGCCTAAACCAAGGGTTAGTAAACTCATCACATCCTCCCTCTGATTAGGGGTAATGAGAATACCTTAAGTATGAAGTAAACACCCCACACTTAATCACCATGATGTAGGATTAAGATCATTAACCTACTTGTATTTATTTAAATGTTTTTGTTGTTTTTTTTTAGTGTTAAGTAATGAGTTTAAGCCATAATCAAGGATTTAATGGACTCATTACACCATCCTAATAGAAGGATAATAGATGAGAACATTTAAGCTGAGGAAGGCTCCTCAATTTAATCCATGATTAGGGATTAACCTCATTACAAAACAAGGCCATTATTAAAGTGGGTTTTAGTTAATGGTATGCTTAAGAAGTGGATTTTATGGTTTGTAAGACAACTTGAGGAGGACTTGTCCATTAACACTAGGGTTAGTCCTTCTTAACCAATTAAGGAAGAATTAGAACCCTAATGCAAGGCCCAAGTTACAAGCTTATTGTCTTGATGATTATTAGGTGAATTGATTAAAGGATTTAAACACATTAAGGGTTTAATACTTAGGATTAAAGTTATACACTCCATCCTAAAAGAAGGATGCAGGCATAAGCTTAATCACAAAGCCTTAAAACCTTTAGGGTTTAGTCCTTGATTATGAGGTGAGAAAAGAAGACTCAAAGAAAACTCAAAGGAAAGAGTCTAAGGGGGGACTAAACAATCCTAAAATGTTATCATGCTTGGAAGTCCTAGGGTTTGTGAGGCTTAAGAGGAGAAATCTTCAAGGAAGCCACCAAGGAGAAGCAAGATAGAAAAGGGATGAGATGAGAAGAGAAAAGAGGGAAGAGAGGTACAAGTGAGCAAGCTCAACCCAAGACAAGTAAAAATGCAGCAAGGATGTAAAATGATAAGGTGAGAAGAGGTAGGAGGTGAAGGAAAATCTACCTCCCAAACAAACTTACCATTAACCTGAAAAGTTAGTATAAGATGCATAAGGGAAGAAATGAGATGAAACAATGCATATGGATGGGCAAATTCCAAAGTCAGAAACATACACATGATGCAAATGATGTCAAGAGATGGTGCAAAGTCATACAAGATGCATATATGTGAGCATACAAGAGAATGGATGTATATGGAGCATGCCTTGAACCACGAAAGTTCATGAAAGCTTATGAAATGCAATGAAGGTATGACATGTCAAATGAATGATGCAATGATCAAACATGATTCTAATATGTCCTAAGATGTCTTATGAATCATGTGGATGCACAAAATGTCATGGCAAGTTCTTGAATGCAAGCATATGAGAGATGGATGCAAATGAAGGCAAGAATTAGGGTTTATGCATAACATGCAACACAAAAATTCAAAATCAGAAGCAAATGACATGATAAAAAATTGAAAATGGGATTAAAGGAACCCTAACCCTACACAAGTTTACTGCCCAAAGGAGGGGACCTAACTCTTAACCTAATGGGAGTTCTGAATTTCTCAAGTCAACTAGGGTTTTGGGATACCTCACAATGAAAAATGCAAAAAAATTTGAAAATGAAAGATAAATTCAAACCAATTTTACCCTAAAAACTATATGCTATGAAGGATGAAATGCAAGAAGAACCATTATCAAACTCTTCATGGTTAGGCAGAATGAATTTTTTCAAGTTAGGATCAAAATATTGCCTTTAAACAACTTTAATTCCAATGAAAATTGTCAAAATAGGTCAAGAACCAAGAAGAAATTTGTTTTGAGAGTTTGATAATGTTTCTAAATGCTTTAGAATGCAATGTGAATTTTTTTGTGATTTTTAAATACCTAAATGCATTTTTAATTAATTAATTTTCATTAACTAATTAAAAATAAACATTTAAATGATTTAAAAATAATTTTTAATGCAAAAAAATAAAAAATAAAAAAAATTTTGGGTTCTGAAAATTAATAAAAGGTTTGACAAAAAATTTCAGTATTTTTTAATATGTTTTTCTATTTTTAAAAATTCGTGGAAGTTAAATACAAATAAAAAGAAATAAAATGAAATTAAAGAGAAAGTATGCAGATCCTAGGGCTGGTATTCAAACTTGGGGGTCAATGGTTGACTGCGCGCGCAAACTGAGGGTCAGGATTGACTCTGGTCAAATTATTTTATTAATCCTAAATTAACCTAATTAAAATGAATTAAGAGTTAATTGTGAAATCTGAGCCATCCATCCACTAATTAAAACACGCATCCAAGGGTTCACATCTAATCTGACACTTAAACCCTAATTAGGGTTAATGACTTTCAGGTGACCGGAGGGAAGCTCCGGTCATCTTCTCCGGCGAAGCAAAAACCCTAAAACATGCTACAGGCCACCATTCATCAAATTGAACACAGGGAAATGATCCTATACCCAAACCCCATTCAAATCACCCCTTAAACAACATTTATAACCCAAGAACAGAGGGAATCGAAGCACACAAAATTCACGGGTGAAATTTCAGAGAGCAACCAAATAGTCATTTCTTCACCATTTTTAATTCTGAAGATATCAGCATGATCAGCATAACATATACTTTCATTTTGTAACAAAAAATACAAGCTTTGAAAAGTTTGATGTTTGAAGCTACCTGAGGTGATGGACTGTGAATGTGGACTTTCAAAGCTCCTCCTTCGTGCAAAGAGCCTCCTCTTATCCTCCTGAAGCTAGTGGGATGCTTCAAAACTCTTGATGTTGGCTAGTTTGCAAGTTCCAATTCTGGTGTAGCAGAAATGGAGGGTTAAGCATATGATGTTTCAGGCTGTTTCAATGGTGGATTCTTGTTCAGTGGATGATTTGTGACTTGATGGTGAAATAAAAATGGAAGTTTGATGGCTATGTGAAGAGTTTCGAAGAGGAGAAGTTTTTGACAGTTTTTGTGCAAGCTGGATTGTGTCTTGTTTCAATGCTGAATGAGTTGCTATATCACTCCCATAATGTTTGAGTAGGCTATGGAGCAGGTTAGTAGAGGCTGCTGATCACTATTCCAAGAGCATGGGAGAAATTTCAAAAAGTCAAGGTTTGGTGTACTTGAGGTATGGCAAGGTGCAGAGATGGTTTCCTGGCTTGTACTGCATCAGCTGAGTTCAAGGATGACTCTTGGATCAATTGTGGTGAGCTGTATGGCTTGGATCACAAGTTTGAAGTGATTTTGCATTTTGGCAACTTGTTACATTTTGTGACTTTTGGTCATAGACATGTGACACTCTTTGCTGAATTTTTGTTATGATAGGTTACATGATGTTATGGTGATGTCTTGAAATCAGTTAGAGACCATACAAAACCTTGGGGATCAATTTTGCAAGAGTTCCTCTTTTTGGACTTTATGGAAAATGGCTTATGATAGCTTGGAATTCAAAGCATGAAAGTGAGAAACTTCTTGGGCAAATCTGAATTTTGGGCCATACATGATGTTTGTGTATTGGTTAGAAGCTGATTTGAAGTCACATAGATGCTTGGCATGAGAATTTGCAAGTTTTCCCTTTTGTGCAAAAGTGAAAATTTAGTGATTTTATCCAACTTTGCCAAGCCATAACTTTTGATCTAAAATGAATTAGGATGAGTTCTTGTACTTTTTGAAAATGGGAGGATCCAATCTACAACTTTCATGACCAAAGATTTTTCATTTGAATCATTTTTGAATCAAAAAGAGGAGGTTGAAAAACTTTCCCAAAATGGCAAGTTTTCATTACAAGTCACTTTCCCAAAAAGGCAACTTTGCAAATGGCTTGAAATTCTTCAATTTTGTGAACTTCTAACATCTTCTATGATCTAATAAAGATCATACACAATCAAAATGATGGAGAACACCCTTTGGTTGTGTCATTGGGGGCCTCAGATGCCCTGGTTTTGCACTGACATGCTCAAGAAGTCATCTCCTGATCAGCTGTCTTCCCCATTGAATTTCTTCATAAAAATTGATATGCATGATCCTCATAACATATAGAGACCAATAGAAACAAGAATGACCAAAAAATTTGGAGTTATGGCCCCTAAAACCAAAACCCTAATTTTAGGTCATCTGTGTAGTTAAGCCTGGCTCTGCTTCCATGCCTTTCTCAGTTCTTGTGATTCTTTGACTTCCTTGAACTTGTGAGGATATAATATGATGCTTGAACATACATGGACCCTCTTGAGACGATTGAAGACCTTTGGAGTGGCTCAAATAGCTCTTGGATTGCTCAGATCACAAACCCTAGATGCAGATGACTTAGAACTAATGCAGTGAAGTAAAAAATGCAATATGTGATGATATGATTGAACTTATGCAAATGAAAAGATCACAAGCCATGGTGTAAATGAGTGAGGGAAATTTTGGGGTGTTTACACACCTCTGCCTCTCTCATTCCGGTAATGAACATTGTAGTAGAAATCTCCCAATATGGTTGGTACAGGGTTACCTTTAGCAAAAATGGAGATCACCTCCAAACTCACAAACTCTTTTTCTCCCGGGAAAAGACTAGATCCATATACCATTAGGGCCACCACAACACCAAAATCTCCCCACTTACTCTCTTTGGCATACCCTTCAGCTTCTGGTATAAGTACATCCCAAGGAAGTCCTCTGCCCTCACTAACCTGTAAAGCTTTCTTGACCTTAACAGCTGGTATACGACAGACTCTGGATATGTCTTCTTCCTTGAGAACTATCTCTGATCCATAGTAAGGCACAGTATCTCTGACAGGAATACCCAAAATACTAGAAATCTCCTCCAAGGTAGGAGCCAAGATATAATCTGGAAATATAAAACATCGTAGCAAGGGATCATAGAACTGAAGCAAAGTGTGCAAGCTATCCTTCTGGTCTGCAGTAGGTTTATCCATGTACTTCAAAATCTGACCATACCTCTTTCTGAAGTTTCCTAAAACTTGATCATTCATCAGCCCTGCTAGTCTCTGAACACTCTTGACTTCTGGCTGAAGAAAAGTGTAATGGACATTTCTCTTTCTTGTAATTTTCTTAACTTCTGCCATCTGGAAAACTTACAATTACCAGAACTGGGTGCTAAACTGTAAACAAAAACCTGAAAATGGAAACACAAATAGTTAATGCGAGTATGATGTGATGCAAATGCAATGCAGGCATATGATCAATCTGGAACCATCTGGATACTGGATATTGTGGCCCCAAGTGACTGAAAACAAAGATTCTCAGAACCATAACCATCTGATAGGAACCCTCAAAACCAAAGACCAAGAAATCCAGAACCATAGTGACCAAATCATAACAGGGAGCATACTGATAATGAGGGTATGTAGAAGTCAAGGGTTCCTGCAAACCTGTAAACCCTTCCCAATCTCACGGGTGTGCTCCGGGTCAAACATCACGGACTCTCAAAGCTGAATAGCAATAATACGTTCACCATTTTCGAGAAATGGCTCATGACCAAATCAGGGAATCGGTTTGGCATTATATACTACTCAGGGAGGCCTCAGCGTGAGTCCGGGAAAACAAGGTCATCCTATGTGAGGTCCAGGTGGGCCCTCGGGTGCGAATGGGTTTGCCACACAATGTGGTCTGCCACTGTCACCACTAAAAAGGGATGTTTCCACAAGGTTCTCAATGATTGGTCCCCAGCTGCACGTAACTATCAAGGTTATGAAATGAGAGAGGAAGATCCCAAATCAAGACATTTCCAAGACGGTCGCAAATCTGGGCGTAGAACTCACTACTACCCCCATGACAAGATCTCATGAGGCCAAAGTGGAACCACTCTAAGTCCTAAGGTGCACTCGAGCCTTGGTAATGAGCTCATCTCACAGTAACAGTATCACCCAAGTCCCACTAAACAGAAAATCCAGTCCAGACAACCCAGTATAATATATGATGTATGAAAATAAATACTGAAAACTGTAAATAAAGCTGTAAATAAACTGTAAATAAAACATTAAAATAAACACACATCAACAAACAATCAACATCCAATGAAACAGAAACACGCAAGTGCTAGGAGAGACTCTCAAGGGAACCAGAGATTCTGGGCTCAGTCCCCAGCAGAGTCGCCAGCTGTCGCTCCCTGGATTTCCATCCTGGTACAAACGCGAAAGTGGCGCGGAAAGAGGTAGAGTCGCCAGCCAGGCATTTTTATCCCGAAGGAATGGGAATGGTAATGCTGCACAAACCAGAGGAAAAGAAAAGGAAGGACACGGGTCCTGCGAACAAAAGAGACTGGGTTCGGGAGTCGGTTACGCCCTGGGAAGGTATTAGCACCCCAGATCGTCCGTCGTACCCGACGGGATCCACGCTTGCAAAGAAACTGTTTCAAAGGGTGAAGAGATGAAAGCTGCTGCAAAGAAAAGAAAATGAACTAGATAAAAAGAAAATAAAGGGAACTGAAAAAGAAATGAAAAGGAAAAATGTAGGGAAAATAAAGATAGTGCTCGAACGGGCCCTACCCCGTTGCCTACGTACCTCATCTGGACATGAGGATCAGAGTCGTCGTAGTTCCCCTAACTAGGGGTGAAAAAGGTTGCTTGTGTCTTAAGGCATGAACTGCCTATGTCAATTCTCAGGTGTTGCAGGCTCGGACGACGAGTGTGTTACCGTCTTGCAAAATGACAAGTAGGAGCAGGTTCGCGGACGGAGCGAAGGAGATGAGAAAAGAAGTCCCGAAGGAGAGACGTTTATTGTTTGTTTATGCTTTTTAGAAGCTTTTATTTGTGTGGCACAAGGAAGTGAACTCAAGCTCTTTTCCAAGGAATGTGTACTTGCTACTACATTCCAAGATGGAATAATAGAACAAGCACACTCAAGTAAGGAGAAGATCCCCAAAACATGGTTCTAGAGATTAGGGCCTAAGCTCACTAACTAATTGAATTTATTAAGTGTTTTTGTAATTAAAATGAAGAAGTGTTTTTTATGATTTTCTTGATGAAGATGGTCTCATGATCAGATTTGTGCATCAAGATAGATAAGCTTGTACTATCCCAAGATGGAAAGACTACAAGTGCTCCATGGAATAAGGCTATTGCACAGGATACCACTTCAATCCTTATTAAGATGTTTTTAGAGTTTTGTTTTGAGATGAGAAGAGAAAAGAACCAAAGATCTTAAAGGTAAAATCTAATGGGGAAGACTAATCCTAATGTTATCATGCATGGATGAACCTAGGTTAGTGAGGTTTCAACTATCCTAATGAAGAAAGAGATAAGGAAAGAAGAAAGAAGAAGGAACGAAGATAGAAGGGAAGGCCTAAGCACATCAAACACAAATGAGAAAGCATAATGGAAGAAAAAGAGAAAAGAGTTGGAGATGTGGGAATCTCATCCACACCTCTCACTTACCAAAGCCCCTAAAATGATTATAAACATAAACAAGTAGCAAGACAAAAACAAGTAAGACCAAATGAGATACCAATGAACAAAAGATCAAGCTAAGACATCACAACCAAAATTGAAACTTCAATCTCAAAGGATAAGATCAAACATACAACATAAGATGAGAAGTGGATCAAGCAATTCAACATAAAGTATTACAAATCACCATGACAAAACAAAACACTTATGAGATAGCACAAATAATACAAAGTAAACAAACATCACACACTTCAAGACCAGAACCCTAACATGTGAAGAATGTGCCTAAGCAACACAAGAGACCAAGAAAAGAAGCATGCAAGCTTAATCATTATCAAGATGAGAGACATATGAGCATAAGAAGTGAAGTGAACATGTACATAAGTGAATAAACTTCAAAAAGCAACCTCAACATTTCTCAAAGCACAAACACCAAATCAAAGACCATGGGAATATACTCATCCTAAAAGAGCTCTAAACAACCTAAGGGAGTTGGCACAAGTTCCCTCCTAGCCTAAAGACTAAGCATATGGCCAAAAAGGATGCAAAAGGAGAGAGGCAAACAAAAAAATTCACATTAAATCAAGAGTTCATCCAAAAATTCCACAAATTGGCATAAAGGATCTTCAAACATCTAATATTAACATGCTAAAAGGATAGGATCAAAATCAAAAGCAAAGTGGGTTAAAGGGATGCCTAAACATGGATTAGGGTTATGAAACTTCACACACAAGTTAAAGACCAAAATTAATCAAGCAAGCTTCTAAAAATCAAAAGAAAAATCATCAATAAACTATACCTCAACATGAATCCAGAACAAAAAGAATCAACTCAAAATTCCCAAGGATGATTAAGATATTAAATTCACAAGTCAGCATGTATTAAAAGTGAATTAAAAACAATTAATAAAAGCAACAATTAATTCCAGCGTGGAAAATGAAAATAAATGGAAAATAAAAATATCAAAAATTAAAGAAAACTCAAAATAACATTCATGAATTTTTTTTGGAATTTTTATGAACCTCTAACTATTTTAATTAATTAAAAAGCTAATTGAAATAAAATAACAATAATAAACTAAATGAAATGGGCCAGGGGTGCAGATAGAAGGAGATTCGGTTCAATTATAATGGGCTTAGACAGAGAGGGGGTGCGAATAGCACCTGAGGCCCAAAGGTCATGCGCAGGCTTATGGCAATTATCATGGAAATTCATAAAAATGGAGAAAAATAAACTGCCAATGGATCAATCAAACGCTCACCACGTAGTCAATACATCAAGCAAAGTCAAACAAACAAGCAATCAGATGTGTGCGTGCATGATAGTTAAGGTGTGGGGACAAACACAAAGCATTATTGAGAGAATATAAAGTCACGTGAGAAGGAGGTGGATTTTTAATGTGCTGGAAGCGTGTTATCCGTCCATATCCAAACATGAACGTCCAAGATTGCTTCTTCTTCCTTCAACTCAGGCCACAAAATTCCAGAATCCGGTGACCGGAGCCCTAGCTCAGGCACCGGAAAATTCATCCTCAAGAACAAATCATCACAGAAATGCCTCAAAACATCTAGATCACATAATTAAAACATGTTGGTTCCAAATATGGCATGATTTTCACAAAAGATCAAAGGATAGATCAAATCGAAGAGAATCAGTTTCATACATCAAACTTCAAATCAACATGAAATGCTCAATATGTAGCCATTTCCAAAACTAAATACATCCAGATCATCAGTGTAATGAGTAGATCACAAAGCACACAACTAATACAATTTCTAGATCCACGAATTTGAAGCTAACCTGAACTTGCAGAACTCAAATTAGATCCAGAAACTCCTTCTCCAGCTGCAGATCAACCTCTTATACCCTCTCCTTGCAAAGAAAATGCAAGAGAGAGCTTGGATTGCTCTAGATCTTGAATTTCGAACTGAACTGCACCACTCTTGCACTTGATGAAATCTGAGGATTCAGCTCTAATCAATGGTTGATTTTTGATCCATGAAGTTAGGGGAGCAAGAATATGTGATTGTTTTGTGAAATGAGTGAGAGAATCAGAGGATTCGAAGCAAAATGGAATTTGAGCAAAAACTGGAAAGTGGTGAAATGGTGGAGAACTCTCAACAAATGAAAACCCTAGATGCTTATATATGATACCCATGATTCATGCTGAAGAAATGAGAGAGAATGCACGTAAGGAATCGGTGGGAGGATGATTTTGCAAAAAATGCAAGAATGGTGTGAAGTGGTGATTCACTTGTGCCCTAGCCTTCCCATGTGCATATTTAGCTTCCAAATGATTCACTTTCCACCCTTGGATTGATCTCACACCTTGAAAATATCTGAATCATGCTTTTCTAATGAACTTGCAAATTTGCACTTAATAGAATAACTCCTTCTTCATGCACGAATTCTCTTGTTTCTCTTGAGCCAAATGCTTCTTATGCCATGCCTTATGATATTAGGATCTTAATTTGTCCATGGGTTGGCTTGAAAATGGATTAAGTGAGTTTTTGCAAATGGTGTAAACTTGGAAATATGGTGAAACCCTAAAAATGGATGAATTTCGATTTGCCATAACTTTTGATCCATGAAGGCTATGGAAATGCACTTGTACTTTTTAAAAATGGAAGACCATACTCTACAATTTTCATGTTTAATGGAAGTTCAAATGAGGTAATCTTCATCATGAAAGAAGGCTTTGAAAATTAGGGCAAAACTTGTAAGAAATGGAAACTTTCATTACAAGCCATATGCCAAAAAAGGAAAGTTCTTCAAAACCCTTTGATTCTTGATCTTTGACTTTGACAACCCTCTTCTAAGGTCTTAAGGACATCCCTTGACTTTAAAAAATGGGATTGGACCCCTTGAATTCCCACAATTGACTTTTAAATTGCACAGTTGACCAATTTCTTCTCATGCAAGCAACTGGTGAAATAACTGCCTTCCACAATGAATTTTCTCACCAAATTTCATCCAGAGGAACCTCTTATCATATGAAGGACTTTTACCACATTAAATGGCCAAAGTCACAAAGAATTCCTGCTTGAAAGTGAAACCCTAATTTGAGAACCAATGTGCAGGAGTTTGCCCTAGCTTGGATTCTCTGATGACCTCCCAACCTTCTGGGCTCTTGTAAGGGATCTTGAGCTTGTGAATGTCATGTAGACTCTTCATGGGACTTGGACAAGTCTACTTGGCCTCTTGCTATGGCTTGTAAGGCCTCAAATACTCCCATAGTTGATCATATGCCCAATGCTAGAACATGAGAATGTTATGCTTTATTTTTCTATGCAAAGATGTCAAGGATATGACATGCTTATGATGATTATGATATGATGATGATGCTTAAAAAGAAGAGGGCAAATTTGGGGTGTTACAGGTTGTAGTGAGATGAGATATGAACCTTGAGATGTAGTTCAATCTACCTAAGAACCCTCGAACTTCTTTCTCAGTCTTATGTGCAGGCATTTCCTGAATAGCTTTGACTTTGTCGGGATCAACCTCAATTCCTTTTTCACTTACGATAAAACCCAGCAGCTTACCGGAACGTACCCTGAATGTGCACTTGTTGGGGTTCAACCTCAACTGATACTTCCTCAGACGCTTGAACAATTTCAACAGATTCACCAAATGATCTTCCTCTGTAAGGGACTTGGCAATCATATCATCCACATAACACTCGATTTCCTTATGGATCATATCGTGGAATAATGTTACCATAGCCCGTTGATATGTTGCACCGGCGTTCTTCAAACCAAACGACATTACCTTGTAGCAGAACATGCCCCAAGGTGTGATGAAGGTTGTCTTCTCCATGTCTTCAGGTGACATCTTGATCTGATTGTATCCAGAAAATCTGTCCATAAAAGAGAATACTGAGAACTGAGCTGTGTTATCCACCAATACGTCAATGTGAGGTAATGGGAAATCATCCTTCGGGATGGCTCTGTTTAGATCTCGGTAATCCACACACATGCGCACCTTGACATCCTTATTAGGTACAAGTACAATGTTAGCAACCCACGGTGGGTAGCTGGTTACAACAAGAAAACCGGCGTCCCACTGCTTTTGTACTTCTTCCTTGATTTTCATGGCCATGTTCGGGCGAGTACATCGCAACTTCTGTTTAACTGGCGGACAATCTTCTTTTAATGGCAGCCTGTGCATGACAATATCCGTATCCAGACCTGGCATATCTCGATAGGACCAAGCAAAGACATCGACATATTCTCGTAGCATACTGATGAGTTGTTCTTTCACTGGAGCTTGTAGACTGGCCCCGATCTTCACTTCTTTCACATTTTCTTCAGTGCGAAGATTGATAGTCTCAACCTCCTCCTGATGAGGAGCAATCACCTTTTCCTCTTGTCTCAATAACCTGGCCAACTCTTCTGGAAAATCATAGTCTTCATCAACCCCTTCATCTGCTTAATTAATTGGATTGTCGAAGTCATACGAGGTCATAGCAGTGCCGTTGTCGGTGCAATCTGGAAGGCTGTCTCTGCAAGGGTTGATATTTGTTCATTTTAGTGATTGATTTTATCTTATTTAGAAAAAGTGAAAGAAGTTTAATATTAAAACATTTCCATTTATTATTTTGTGCAAAAAATAACAAAAATGAAAAGACATTGAGCGAAAAGATTGTTTGCAAAAGATGTCCATTGTTCATTAATATTCCATTTGCACAAAATACATATATGGCCCTATTACAAAATAAGTCATGACACCTTGGGAAAGATGCAAGACTTGATGCATACTTAAATAGGAAATAATAATTACTTTGCAGCAGTAACCCTTATAATTTCCTGGGAAGACCAGTCGAGGACTTGTTGGCCTGGGACTCTTGGAAGAATCCAGCTTTCCAGGTTGTAGTCGCTTTCAGCCTCGTCTTCCACATTGTTGATTGCATCTGGCGTCAGCATTCCCCCACTTATGAACTTGTGAGCTTCAGTAACCTCCTATTGAGCTTGTCGGGATGGTCTGTAACCCAAACCGAACTTGTGTTCCTTAATCTGAACTTGCAGCAGCTTGCCCCAGCCTTGGGCATTCCCGTCTTCAACAACCTTCCGAGCTTGTTTGTAAGAAGAGACTGAAGTACCAGACACTTCAGTTGTTGCTTCCTTGACATTGAGAGCCTTAAAACCCTGACTCATTATTTCTTGGATCTCCCCATCCATCTTAATATACTTGTAAGTAGCTAGATGACTGACAAAGATGTCCTCTTCTCCACAGATTGTGATAATTTGGCCCTCCCACTCGTATTTTAACTTCTGGTGAAGGGTCGATGTTACGACGCCAGCGGCATGAATCCAGGGTCGACCCAACAAATAGCTGTAGGCATGCTGAATGTCCATCACATAGAAGGTAGTTTTGAATACTTGTGGGCCAATTACCACAGGCAACTCTATTTCTCCAAGAACTGATCTTTTAGAACCATCAAAGGCTCCCATAACTAGGTTACTTGGGCGGAGTGCAAGACCATCATATTCCATCTTGACCAAGGCTTTCTTTGGAAGAACATTGAGAGATGACCCAGTGTCAACCAAGACATGAGAAAGTACAACACCTTTACACTCTAAGGTGATATGCAAAGCCTTGTTATGATTACGGCCCTCCGTAGTCAGATCAGCATCAGTAACACCTAGTACATGACTAGTGTTGAGATTTGAAACCACCGTCTCTAGCTGATAACTATAATCTCTACCGGCACATAAGCTTCATGCAAGACTTTGAGCAATGCATTCCTGTGAGCTTCGGAACACATGAGCAATGATAGTATGGAGATCTTGGAGGGTGTCTGATGACGTTGGTCCACAACCTTGTAGTCACTCTTCTTGATAATTCTCATGAACTCGTCTACATCCTGATCAAAGGACGTCTTCTGAGTCTCTTTGGCAATTGGTTCTTCATGCACCACACTCTTACCTTTTGCTTTGGTGGCAGCTTCTGCTTCAGCATTGATTCTGGGAAATTGTGATGCGAAAAGACGTCCGCTTTGAGTGAAGCCTCCGCCTCCCCCGACATTGTCAATATGTGGTGTTGAATAGTTAAGAGTAACTTTCTTTCCGTTGAAATATAGGTCTGAGCCATAATGCCAAGGCACGACACTGCTGCTATCATAGGGAACTGGTTCAGGCATCGTGATGGTAACCGGACCGATTGCTGCGGAAGAAGGAGTTGTGATAGTTTGTGGATCATAATAGATTGTGACAGGAGGTCTGATTGGAGATGGTGCAGGTGCAGGGAGTTGTTGATGTTGATGTTGCTGAAAGTTATTGTTGAGAGATTCTGGAACATGGATTGTTGCTGGGTCATAATAAATGGTAACTGTGGAGACGTCATTGTTGATGGTTGTTGTTATTGTAAAAGATGCTACTGAACTGATGTCTGTTAAAGTTGAAGAAGGGAAGTTTGTTGATGTTGTAGAAGAATCTGTTGGAATGATTGTTGTTGAAGTGGTAGGAGGGGTGTGTGTTGGATTTGTAGAAGTCGAAACCGTTGAAGTGATTTGCAGGATGCCTTCCTTGATAAGACTGTTGATACCTTTTCTCAAATCCGCACAACCATTGGTAAAAATCTTGCATGCTTCACAATAGGCCTCACAACAGGCCTCACAACCTGGAAACACTTGGCACTTTAACAGTTGAGCTTTAACTTCGGCCAGTGGTGTTTGAATGCTTGCAACATCGTCAATAAGAAAAGATGGTTGGTCCTCTTCAATTGCATTAATCCTCGGTCCACCGTGATTCGGTATTGGATTCTTTGTGACATTAGGGGGAGGTGCAAAATTAAAAGCTTTTGAATCAACTAAGTCCTGAAATTTCATATGCAAGGCCCTGCATTTCTCTGTTGTATGGCCAGGTGCATTGGAGTGGAAGGCACATCTGGCGTTGATATCATAGTTCCTTGGAAGGTTTTGGGGATCTGGTGGAGCCAGAGTCCTCAATTCGATCAAATTGAGCTTCAATAACTGTGGAAGTAAGGCAACATAGGTGTTGCTCCCGATAAATGGGACCAGGCCCAAATAAAGGTACAGACGCGAACGGTCGGCGAGAGGGACAATGAGAACACACAGCCGTGAACTCACTGGAGATGAATAGAGTCGCCAGCTAGGCATTTTTATCCCGGAGGAAAGGCAATGCTGCATAGACCTAGAAAGATACGGATAAGACGGTTGCGAACCAGAGAGACTGAGAAAGGGGGTTGGTTACAACCTGGGAAGGTATTAGCACCCAGATTGTCCGCCGTACTCGACGGGATCCACGCTTGAAAGATTTGTGCTTTTAAAGGGGTAGTGTCAATGCAATCTGTGTATAAATGAGCTGGAAAAGGATGTACAGGTGTCAGTGTAAAGGAAGTGTGAAGTGTATAAATGATGTGTCAGTGTGAGATCAGGAATGAAGTGCTCAAGACCATGAGGCTTAAAGAATGATGCTGGAAGGAGGGGGAATGTACAGAGACTTTTGTTCGATAACTGTTAAGTTATGCCTACGTATCCTCTCGTGCAATGAGGAAGTCAGAACACCGTAGTTCGACCCAAAGAGACTGACAGATGAATTGACTTGTGAACTGCTTACTAGTCTATGCTCAAGTGTATGACCTGTCTGGCTCAGGTGCCAACTGTCTTGCATTAGACGGAAGAAGCAAGCTCTCGTTTATGAATGAATGAGATGAGAAAAGAATCCCGGAGGAGACGATTATTGTTTGTTTTTGTGTTTTCAGTCTTTTATTGTTTTTGGATTTTGTCATAAGTTACTGAGCTTAAGTCTAAACCAATGGATTTAGTAAACTCGTCACATCTTCCCTCTGTTTAGGGGTAATGAGAATACCTTAAGTGTGAAGTCAGATTCTCACACTTAATCACCTTTGGTGTAGGATTAAGATCATTAACCTACTTGTGATTATTTAGATGTTTTTGGTGGTTTTTGTTTAGTGTTAAGTAATGAGGTTAAGCCACAATCAAGGATTAAACAGACTCATTACACCATCCTAATAGAAGGATAATAGATGAGAATGTTTAAGCTGAGGAAAGCTCCTCAACTTAATCCATGATTAGGGATTAAATTCATGACAAAACAAACCTTTATTAGATGGATTTTACTTAATGGTGTGATGATGAAGTGTTTTTTAGGGTTTGTAAGACAACTTGAGGGGGACTTGTCCATTAACACTAGGGTTAGTCCTTCTTAACCAATTTAAGGAAGAATTAGAACCCTAATGCAAGGCCCAAGTTACAAGTGTGATGTCTTGATGATTATTAAGTGAATTGATTAAGAGATTTAAACACATTAAGGGTTTAACACTTAGGATTAAAGTTATACACAACATCCTAAGAGAAGGATGCAGGCATAAGCTTAATCACAAAGCCTTAAAGCCTTTAGGGTTTAGTCCCTGATTATGAGATGAGAAGAGAAGACTCAAAAGAGACACAAAGGTAAAACTAAGAGGGGAGACTAATCAAAACCCTAATCATTGTCATGCTTGGTTGTTCCTAAGGTTTGTGAGGTTTTCAAGGGAAGTCTTCAATGGAACCACCAGGAAGCAGATGAAAGGATCAAGAGAAGCAAAGCAACTTGCTTCATTCAAGAAGTCAAGTCACTTGAAGAAAGAAAGTGGGAAGAAGAAGAATGAGCAAGCTCAAACTCAAACACAAACAAAAATGCAGCAATGGATGCAAGAGAGATGAAAAGAAAAGTTATGAGAAGTGAAGGCAAATTCACTTCTCAAAGTTACTTACCACCTGAAAGGTTAGAAGAAAAATGCAATGCAATGCAAAATGGGATGAGATGACATGATGGGAAACAAAACCAGAAGCATTTACATGATGCTAATGATGCAATGAGATGCTACAAACATGAGGCAGCACATGGAAATGATTATACAAGTTCATGAATGCAAATGAAGCAAACTAGGAAGCATGGACATACATGAAAAGTTATGAAGTGCACATGGCATACAACATGGCAAATACCTGATGCAATGATCAAACATGCTTTCAATATGTCTTATGATGTCAAATGAATCAAATGGATGCTTGAAATGTCATGGTAAGTCATGTTATGCAAGAGAATGCAAGATGGATGCAAATGGGAGCTCAAATTAGGGTTTATGAACCAAACAACAAACAAAAACCAAAATCAGAAGCAAACAACAATATAAAAAATTGAAAATGCACTCAAAGTATCCCTAAACCTATAATAAACCAATGCCCAAAGGGGAGGTCTCAACTCCTAACCAATCTCAAGTTATGATTTTTACAAGTTATTAGGGTTTTTAGGGTTCCTAAACAAAAGAAATGTCAAACAATTGAAAAATGCAAGATCAAATCATGGCCATTTTATCTCAAAAACTACATGCTAAACACAATGCAATGCAAGAAGAATCAATGTCCAACTCCTCATGAATAGGCAGAAATGATTTTTTGAACTTTGGATCAAATTAATGCATAAAAATGATTTTTATTCAATGAGAAATTCTTAAAATGCCTCAAGATCAAAAAAGAAATTTGGTTTGAAGGTTGGACAATGTTTCTAAATGTCTTAGAACATTTCATGAATTTTTTGGTGATTTTTAAATACCTAAAAGTATTTTTAATAAATTAATTCCCATTAATCAATTAAAAATAATCTTTTAAATATTTAAAAATACTTTTTTAATGATAAAAATAAAAATGAAAATATTTTTGTGTCTTAAAAATTAATAAAACTCATGAGAAAAAGTTCCATAATTTTTAAACATTTTTTACTATTTTAAATTAAATATGCAAGTTAAATGAAAAGAAATAAAAATAAATTAAAACAAAAAAAGAAAGTCAAATAGATGGAAGGCTGGGATGAGCCCTGGATTTGAATGCGTTGACTGGCGCAAGATCTAGTGGCCAGGATTGGTTCTGGGTTAATTAGTTTAATTTCAATTAATTAAAACTAATAAAATGAATTAGGGCTAATCAAGTGAATCTGGGCCATCCAAGCTAGCGGGAAGTCAACTGGTCAAAGGCATCCTACGCTCAGAATTCAAATGGGAATTAATGACTGTAATTAGGGCTAAGCAAACTCAGGTGACCGGAGAGAAGCTCCGGTCATCTTCTCCGGCACCCCAAAAACCCTAAAACACGATTCAAGCCACCATTCTCCAAATTAATGTCAGGGAAATGTTCCTCCACTCAAGCCTTGCACGAATCAACCCTCCAAATAAATTTCTCATGCTTAAACTGAGGGAATCGAAACCATGAAGTTTCACGGGCAAAATTTCAGAGCCCTGGTAAATCCTCATCTCTCACTCATTCTTAAATCTAAAACCATCCCCATGACCAGCAAAGCATACATAATCAATTTTTAACATAAAAACCAAGCTCTGAAAAGTTGTAAACATGAAGCTACCTGAAGTGATGAACTGTGAATTTGAGCTCTCCTGACCTTGCTCTGGTGCAGAATGCCTTCTTTGGACCCCCTGAAGCCAATGGAAGGCTTGGAATGAGCTTAGACAAGCTGCTTTGAGAAATCCAGTTCTGGTGTAGCAGAAAATGGAGTTTGTGTGTGAGTGGTTTCAAGCCCTGTTAATGGTTGATTATTGCTCCTTAGAATGTCTCTGACTTGTTGGTGAAGAGAAATGGTGTGTTTTTTGGCTGGATAATGAGATTCGAAGGGAGAAGAGTTTTGGACAGTTTTGTGATATGCTGAGTTCTGGCCAGCTTCAATGCTCAATGCTTAGCTATATCACCTCCAACTTGTGTGGATAGACTGTGAGGCAGGTTAGTAGGGTGGCTGGGCACTGTGCCAAGAGTATGGGAGCCTTTTGCAAAAAGGTCAAGTTTGTGTCCTTGAGAGCATGGGTCATGGCAGCAGCAGGTTCAAGTCTTGTCTTGCTCCAGCTGGAGTTGAGGAGAGCCCTTGGATTGTTTATAGCTGACTGCAACATGTGGATGACAAGCTATGCTAGTTTTTGCAACTTGACAACTTGTGTTTTTCTCATGAGTTTATGCTAAGTACATGAAACAATGCTTGCTGAATTTTTGTCACATGATGTCTCAATTGGTCATGGCAATGTTTAGAGATCAGCTAGGGATCACATAATTCCTTGAAGCATGAATTTTCCAAGAATCCTCTTTTTGCATACTTATGAAAATGCTTTATGGAATTTTGAGAATCATGGCAAACCATCCAAAATTCCTTGGTCCAAAATTGTTCTTGGGGTCATGTGTGATCATGTAATGCAGCTTTGAAGTCATTTTGAAGTCACTAGAATACTTGGTTCATGAAATTGCAAGTTTTCCTTTTAGTGCATAACTTGAAAATCAATGATTTTTGCCAACTTTGCCACACCATAACTTTTGATCCAAGAAGAATTTGATCATGTTCTTGTACTTTTTGAAAAGGGAAAGATTTATTCTACAACTTTCATGACCAAAGTTTTTCCATTTGAAGCATTTTTGGATCAAGAATCAAGGCTTGAAAAATGACCTAAAATGACACATTCTTGAAAAGTCAACTATGCCCAAAAAGTCAACATTTGCAAAAACTCCAAATTCTTGATTTTTCTGAACTTCCACCTTCTTCCATGATCAAATAAAGATCATATACACTCAAAGTGATGAAGATCACCCATTGGTTGGGTCATTGGGGGCCTCAGATGCCCTGATTTTGCACTGACTTGTCTGAAAAGTCAACTCTTGATCAGATGACTTCCCCATGGAATTTCTTCATGAAAATTGATATGCATACTCCCTATACCATATAGAGACCAATGGAAACAAGAATGACCAAAAAATTTGGAGTTATGGCCTCTGAAACCAAAACCCTAATTTTAGGTCAACTGTGCAGTCTAGCCTGGCTCTGCTTCCATGCAAAACCTCAGTTCTTGTGATTCTTTTGCAATCTTGACTTGGAGAGGATGTAATATGATATAAGAACACCCATGGACCCCTTTGAAGTGATGGATGGCCTTTGGAGTGGCTCAAGAGGCTCTTGGATAGCTCAGATCACAAACCCTAGGTGCAGATGACTTAGAAACAATGCAGTGAATCAAAAATGAGATGTGAGATGATATGATTGTGTTTATGCATATTAAAATGATCACAAGCCATGGTGTGAATGGGTGAGGGCAAATTTGGGGTGTTTACAGCTGCCCCTATTCAAACATGAGTTAGCTGGGCAGGTTGTAAGCAACGGCTTATCAGGCAAACAAGATAACTTGTGGTTGAATACCAAAGACAGTCCAAAATTTGCACTCACAGAATGAAGAAGAAAAGGGATATAGATTGTAAAGGAAAATAAAGTATATTGTAAAGTGAGGGCGACGGAGGACGACCGTCGAGCAGAGGACGACTGCTGGGTAAATAGCAATGGCGGGGACGGCCGACATGCTGGGGATAAAAGGTAAAGCCAAGACAGGGACGGCCGACTAGCTGGGAAAAGTAAGATATCATGATGGGGACGGCCATCAAGATAACGTCGTAAGATTCTCTGGGGATTAATGAAACATGACGGGGACGGCCATCAAGTTCACAAAGCAAAGTAACCAACGATGGGGACGGCCATCGGGCTAAAAAAGAAAAAGGACCACGACGGGGACGGCCATCGGGTTAAAAAGAAAAAGGACCACGACGGGGACGGCCATCGGGTTAAAGAATAAATGAAATAAACAGATGATGAGGTACGGTCATCAAAGGTGAAGGACGATCACCTAGCAGGGGACGGCTGCTCTGTTGGGGATATGATGAGGGACGGTCATCTAAGGTGGAGGACGACCACCTGGCAGGGTATGGCTGCCGAAAATATCGCGACATAGGACGAATGCCGGATAAAAGGTCAACGATGGGGACGGCCATCGGACGAGCATGATGGAGGACGACCATCAAGAGGTGGAGGACGACCACCTAGCAGGGGACGGCTGCTCTCGAGGTTTCTCATGACACAGGACGAGTGCCAGATAACCAAAATCAACAATGGGGACGGCCATTGGATAAAATGATGAAGGACGATCATCAAGAGGTGGAGGATGACCACCTAGCAGGGGACGGCTGCTAAAACAACGATGGGGACGGCCATCGGATGAGCATGACGGAGGACGACCATCAAGAGGTGGAGGACGACCACCTAGCAGGGTACGGCTGCTCTCAGGGTTTATCATAACACAGGACGAGTGTCAGATAAAAAGGAAAAAATGCTTTGGCGATCTACTGGGGATGTAGTAAACACAGACGAGTGTTTACAACCAAGAAAAGAAAGGTATAAGTGTTTAGATATTGTGTATAGATTAGAGATGCGGACGAGCATCCTTAAGACTACGATACGGACGAGTATCGGGTAGAAACAAGTACCGACACGTGTTCAGAGATGATGATACGGACGAGTATCAACTGGTTAACAGAGAACACGGACGAGTGTTGAATCTAAAGGGACTTTTCTGGGGAAAAGTAGACACTGGCGAGTATCTATATTCAAAAAGACATAAGTGTTTGACACAGTGTATGGATTAAAGATGCGGACGAGCATCCTTAAGGCTATGATACGGACGAGTATCATGTAGAAACAAACGCTTGACGCATATTCTGAGATGATGGTATGGACGAGTACCAACTGGTTAACAAAGAACATGAACCAACGTCGAATCTGTGGGGATATAAATGGTGTATACAAGATATGGACGAGTATCTGTATAAGTACGAGTAGTATGAGTATATATAGATGAGTATTTATATGCTGAGGAGAGTGACACGGACGAGTGTCAAAAGGAGAAGTATAATAATATCAACAAGTATATGGGTTGTAAAAGTGTAAGCGACTGCGTTGGGGATATGACACGGACGGGTGTCAAGAAAGTGTATACAAGTAGGTGAGTGCAAAGATGACGTCTTTGGCTTTCTGCTGGTGATATGACACGGACGAGTGTCAGGAGGTATCTGTAATACGGGTGATCTTGTTTGTAAAGAGTGTTCAGGTGACTTTACTGGGGAGTGATGACACGGACGGGTGTCCAAAAGAGTATATGCTGGTGTTTGTGATTTGTGAGGCAACTGCTTTTGCTAGGGACCCTGGTGGGGATTTCTGTACAGTGATGATGAACGGTTATTATTCACAAGTGTTCGATTCACAACATGACTTATGATTATGCTATGTATTTGATTTTTTTGCCGTAATGCTCCGTATTAGACGGAATGCTACGCTCTGAGGGGATAATATGATGCAAATGCTATGATTATGCAAAGATAACGATCTGGGATCCAGATCTCGTTACTGCGAAGATCTCTGACTGATCTGCTGAAGTGGACATCCCAGCTGGGGATGAGATCATTGGTTGACCTGGTGAGGTGTATTTGCTTGGGGATATATGCCACTGGTTGACATATCCTTATAATATGGGACCCAGCTGGGGTTTGTAGAAGTCTTCTGTACTCTGTTGTGACTTCTTCATGCGTTGCTCTTCTGAATAGAGGCTGAGGATTCTGGTGGGGAGGTGAATCCCTGACTTCTGTATTCTGCTGAGGGAGAAAGATTGGTACTACGGCTGGGGAACGTAATGAGGGGCAACTCAGCTGGGGGGGGAGCACCTTGAGTGCTAAGACTGTTTGTTGATTTGCCACCTTGCTGGGATGTAACTTGCATGCCCCAAGTTACGTTCTGGATACCTGCCATCCTGCAAAGATAAGGAAACGCACAAAAGGTCCCGAGGTATCCTTTACTGGATTCCGTCATAGGAGTTAAGCATTCTCCAGAATAAGTTTATTCCCTGCAAGCATGTGTTTTTATTTTCTTAGAGAAGAGCATCTGTACTTATGCAATTAGTTTTTGAGACATCAGACATTCTTTGCAAATAAAATATGTACGAGACGAAACATGACTGAAAAATCTGATTTTATTAATTCATGTGCCCTGAATTGGCAAGATACAGTCAAAGAAACATATCTCCTGAAATGAGGAGATTGTTACAAATTGAGAAACAAAGTACTGGCGATGCTGACGACGCTTTCAAAAAGCTTCCTCTTCTGCTATGACTCGTATGACTTTTGACGTTCTTCTCATCTTGCTTTCTGGAGAAGGTTGATTCTGATTGAAGTTTGATCCTTTTGGAGCTTACCAATTTGTAGGTGATACAGACGAATTCAGAATGCAGTTGTTCGCTTATTCCCTTATTTTGCATGGATCGCCCTTTCGGGTTTTCAATCCATCGGGATACCCATTTTTGCCTGAGCTGTCCAACATGGCTTTTCAACTCAGCGGGTGTACATTTTTTATTTTCCCTTATTTTTGCCCGAGTCTTTTATTCTGTTTTTGACTCGCCGGGATGCCCTATTTTTGCCTGGACTTACATTCTGTTTTTATGTCCAGCGGGTCAGTTTATGCGAAGTATTTTTTAACTGCATCTGAATTCACAGGGGACGGGAAGTCTTCACCATCCATGGTACTGAGCATCAGCGCTCCACCAGAGAAAACTTTCTTCACCACAAATGGTCCTTCGTAATTTGGAGTCCATTTGCCTCTGTGGTCTGTATGAGGAGGAAGAAGTCTTTTCAGCACAAGATCTCCTACTTGGTATTCCCGAAGCCTGACTTTCTGATCGAAGGCTTTCTTCATTCTTTTCTGATACAGCTGCCCATGGCAGATTGCAGCTAATCTCTTCTCTTCAATCAGATTCAGTTGTTCGTATCGGGATCGGACCCATTCTGCTTCATTCAGCTTAACATCCATTAGTACCCGCAAGGAGGGTATTTCAACTTCAACAGGTAGGACTGCCTCCATACCATACACAAGTTGATACGGTGTTGCCCCAGTGGATGTTCTGATTGACGTGCGGTACCCATGCAAGGCAAATGGTAGCATTTCATGCCAGTCTTTGTAAGTGACTACCATCTTCTGCACAATCTTCTTGATATTCTTGTTTGCTTCCTCAACAGCGCCATTCATCTTCGGCCTGTAAGGAGAAGAATTGTGATGTTGGATCTTGAAATCCCGGCACAGCTCTGCCATCATTTTGTTGTTTAAGTTGGAACCATTATCAGTAATGATTCGCTCGGGAACTCCGTATCGACAGATGATATCTCTTTTCAGAAATCTGGCTACCACTTGTCTTGTAACATTGGCATAGGAAGCTTCTTCGACCCACTTGGTGAAATAATCAATGGCAACCAGGATGAATCTGTGGCCGTTCGAAGCAGTAGGCTCAATCTTACCAATCATGTCAATGCCCCACATAGCAAAGGGCCAGGGTGAAGACATTACATTCAAAGGATTGGGAGGCACATGCACCTTATCCGCATAGATCTGGCATTTGTGGCATTTTCTGGCATAGGCACAACAGTCGGCATCCATTGTGATCCAGTAATAACCTGATCTTAGCAACTTTTTAGCCATTGCATGTCCTCCAGCATGGGTACCAAAGGATCCTTCGTGCACTTCATGCATCAATAAATCTGCTTCCGTCTTGTCAACGCATCTGAGGAGTACCATATCAAAGTTCCTTTTGTATAAAGACCTATCAGTGTTCTGAAAGAAACTACCGGCAAGTCTTCTCAAAGTCTTCTTATCATTGGGAGATGCCCCAGGTGGATATGTCTGATCCTCCAAGAAGCACTTAATGTCATGGAACCAAGGCTTGTCATCTTTGACAACATCTGCTGCAAATACATATGCTGGTCTATCAAGTCTGGACACTGAAATCTGAGGTACAAAGTTAGCAGCTTGAACTTTGATCATGGATGAAATGGTAGCAAGGGCATCTACAAACTGATTCTCGTCCCGAGGGATATACTCAAGCTTGACTGTGGTGAAGAAAGTCAATAACCTTCTCGTATAATCCCTGTAAGGTATCAGATGATCTTGGTGGGTGTACCATTTTCCGTTGGTTTGATTAACTACCAGAGCTGAATCTCCGAATACAGTCAATGTCTTGATCCTGAGGTCAATGGCTTCCTCAAGACCCATAATGCAAGCTTTGTATTCAGCTTCGTTGTTAATGCAGTTGAAAGTGAGTTTTGCCGAGAAAGGCATATGAACTCCCTTAGGTGTAATGAGTACTGCACCAACACCACGACCATTCATGTTAACAGCCCCATCAAACATCATAGTCCATTCTTCTTCAGGGTCAGGGCCTTCAGTGTGAATAGGCTCTTCATGATCTTTTGTTTTTATGAACATGATGTCTTCATCAGGGAAGTCAAATCTCATAGGCTGGTAATCATCAATAGGTTGCTCAGCAAGATATTCAGACAACACACTGCCCTTGATGGCTTTCTGAGATGTGTATTGGATGTCATACTCTGTAAGGATCATCTGCCATCTTGCAACTCGTCCGGTAAGAGCTGGCTTCTCGAAAATGTACTTAACTGGGTCCATCTTTGAAATTAATAAGGTAGTGTGGGTCAACATATACTGTCTCAGTCGGCGAGCAGCCCACGCTAAAGCACATCAAGTTTTCTCGAGCAGTGAATAACGTTGTTCACAGTCGGTAAACTTTTTGCTTAGGTAGTATATTGCATACTCTTTTCGACCAGACTCGTCATGCTGGCCCAGCACACACCCCATTGACTCTTCCAATACTGTCAAGTACATAATCAGAGGTCTTCCTTCAACTGGCGGCATAAGGATTGGAGGTTCTTGTAAGTACCCCTTGATCTTGTCAAAAGCCTTCTGGCAATCTTCGTTCCACCTGACCGTTTGTTCCTTTCTTAACAGTTTGAACAAGGGTTCACAGGTTGCTGTAAGGTGAGATATGAACCTTGAAATGTAGTTCAAACGACCTAAGAACCCTCGAACTTCTTTCTCAGTTTTCGGTGCAGGCATCTCTTGGATGGCTTTGACTTTATCAGGGTCAACTTCAATCCCTTTCTCGCTTACAATGAAACCCAGCAGCTTACCAGATCGCACCCCGAATGTGCATTTGTTGGGGTTCAGCTTTAATTGGTACTTCCTCAGACGCTTGAACAACTTCAGCAGATTTACCAGATGGTCTTCTTCGGTAAGGGACTTGGCAATCATGTCATCCACATAACATTCTATCTCCTTATGGATCATATCGTGGAATAATGTCACCATAGCCCGTTGATATGTGGCGCCAGCATTCTTCAGTCCGAATGGCATCACTTTGTAACAGAACGTGCCCCAGGGTGTAATGAATGTCGTCTTCTCCATGTCTTCAGGTGACATTTTAATCTGATTATATCCTGAAAATCCGTCCATGAAGGAGAATACCGAGAACTGAGCCGTGTTATCGACCAATACATCAATGTGAGGTAATGGGAAGTCATCTTTCGGGCTGGCTCTGTTCAGGTCCCGGTAATCAACACACATCCTTACTTTGCCGTCTTTCTTAGGCACAGGTACTATGTTAGCAACCCACGGCGGATAGCTAGTTACAGCAAGGAACCCGGCGTCCCACTGCTTTTGTACCTCTTCCTTGATTTTCATAGCCATGTCTGGGCGAGTACGGCGCAGCTTCTGTTTGACTGGTGGGCATTCTTCCCTCAACGGCAGCTTGTGCACAACAATATCGGTGTCCAATCCTGGCATATCTTGATAAGACCAAGCAAACACATCCACATACTCTTGAAGCAGATCAATCAGTTGTCTCTTCACTGAGTCTTGCAGGCAGGCCCCGATTTTAACCTCTTTCACGTCTTCGTCTGTACCAAGATTAATCACTTCAACCTCCTCCTGGTGAGGAGTAATAACCTTTTCCTCTTGTCTCAGCAACCTGGCTAGCTCTTCAGGAAGCTCATACTCTTCTTCAACCCCTTCATCAGCTTGATTGATCGGATTGTCAAAGTCATACGATGTCATAGCCGTGCTGTTGTCGGTGCTGTCTGGAAGGTACTCTCTGCAAGGGTTCAGTTTGTGCATTTTAGTGATTGATTTTAATCTTGCTTAGAAAAAGTGAAATAAAGTTATCATTTTGAAAACACCGCCATTTATTTTTTTGTACAAAAAAGAAAAATGGAAAAACAGTGAACGGAAAAGAAAAAGACTCGTTTGCAAAAAGATGTCTGATATTTCATTAATTGATCTTGTTTGCACAAAAAGTACAGATGGCCCGATTACAAAATGAGTCTTGTCATCTTGGGCAAGATGCAAGACTTTGATGCATGCTATAAAAATACAGGAAATAATAATTACTCTGCATGAGTAACTCTTATAATTTCCTGGGAAGACCAGTTTGAGATACTGCTCCCCGGGATCTTTGGACGAATCCAATTCTCCAGATTGCGCTCCTCTTCCAGCTCGTCTTCCAAATTGTTGATAGCATCGGGGGTGAGCATCCCCCCACTGACAAAACCGGGCTTCTCAGCAGCCTTTGCCTGGTGTTGTTGAGTTGGTCTGTAACCCAACCCAAACTTGTCCTTCTTCTCCTCCACAGCTAAAACCTTGCCCCAGCCTTGGGCAGTTCCCTCTTCAACAACCTTCCGGGCTTGTTGATAAGATGACATGGAGATTCCAGATACAGCAGATGCTTCATTGACATTCAAGGCCTCAAATCCTTGGCTCATTGTTTCATGGATTTCCCCATCCATCTCAATATACTTATAGGTAGCCAGGTGGCTGACAAAAATGTCCTCCTCTCCGCAGATTGTAACGATTTGACCCTCCCACTCATATTTTAACTTCTGGTGAAGGGTAGAGGTCACGGCGCCAGCAGCGTGAATCCATGGCCTACCCAACAAACAGCTGTAGGCAGGCTGAATGTCCATCACATAGAAGATAGTTTTAAAGGTCTGCGGGCCAATCGTTACAGGTAGCTCGATCTCTCCCAGAACCGATCTCTTAGATCCATCGAAGGCTCTTACTACCAGGTTGCTGGGTCGCAATGCTAATCCTTCATACTCTAGCTTCACCAAAGCCTTCTTTGGTAAGACATTAAGGGACGACCCCGTGTCTACCAGCACATGAGAAAGGACTGCGCCTTTGCATTCCATGGTGATGTGCAGGGCCTTGTTATGGTTGCGGCCATCCGCTGTCAAGTCAGTATTGGTGAACCCTAGCCCATTGCTAGCAGTAACATTTCCAACCACGGTTTCCAATTGATTGACGGTGATCTCTTCAGGCACGTAAGCTGCGTGCAAGACTTTAAGTAGTGCATTCCGATGGGCTTCGGAGCACATAAGCAGTGAGAGGATAGAGATCTTGGATGGCGTCTGGTGAAGCTGATCCACAATTTTGTAATCACTCTTTTTGATGATTCTCATAAACTCATCAACTTCTTGATCGAACGGTGTTTTCAGGGCTTCCTTAACAGCTTGATCTTCCTGCACAGGGCTCTTCCCTTTTGCCTTGGCAGCAGCTTCTGCTTCGGCAGTGGGTCTCTGAATTTGTGGAGCGAAAAGACGTCCGCTTCGAGTGAAGCCTCCGCCTCCTCCCACATTATCTATTTGTGGTGCGGGTGTTGATGTATCAAGAGTGATTCTTTGCCCCTCGCAGTACACGTCAGAGCCATAGTGCCAAGGGATGGCCCTATTGCTTTCATAAGGTACGGGTCCAGGCACTGTAACAGTGACTGGACTGATTGCAGCTGCTGAGGGGACTGTAATAGTTTGTGGATCGTAATAAATTGTAACTGGTGCTCTGATGGGAACAGCTCTTTCTGAGTTGTAGATAGAGTTGTTTTCAGGATCATAGAATATGGTGACAGTTGAGACATCTTCATGATTTGTTGCTGGTGTTGTAGGAGATATTGTCGGAAGAAAGGATGTTGTTGTTGTAGGAGGTTCAAAATGGAGTGAAGCTGAAGTTGTAGCAGGAAAATTTGTTGAAAACTGATCAGTTGAGATGATAGATGAAGTACTTGTTGATGAAGCCGAAGAATTGTCAGGAACAATGGTTGCTGCAGTTGTAGGAGGTTCTGAAACCGTCGCTGATGGGATTGCTGGATTTGTTGGAAATGATGTGGTGATCTGAAGTTGGCCACTCTGAATAAGGCCATCTATGCCATTCCTCAGATTATCGCACCCATTTACTGAGATATTGCAGTAAGCACACCCCAACTCACATCCCGGGAACATCTGACATTCCAAGAGCTGAGCCTTGACTTCCACCAACGGTGTCCTGATCTGTCCCACACTGGTTATTAGATAAGACGGCTTGTCTTCTTCAATAGCGTTAATCCGGGGACCACCATGGTTTGGCATGGGGTTCTTATTGACATTGGGTGGTGGTGCAAAATTCAGAGCTTTCGAGTCTACCAGGTCTTGTACCTTCATGTGCAAGGCTCTGCACTTTTCCGTACTATGGCCAGGTGCATTTGAATGAAAGGCACACCTAGCGTTGGAGTCGTAATTCCTGGGTAAACTGTTGGGATCCGGAGGTGCCAACGTCCTTAGCTCAACTAGGTTGAGTTTCAGGAGCTGTGGCAGCAATGTAGCATATGGCATTGGGATCGGATCGATCACTCTGTTAGCTTGAGATGGCCTCTGTTGGAATGGCCTTTGCTGGTTGTTGTTGTTGGTGTTGCTGTTGTTGTAATTTCTTGGAGGATACTGACTTTGTTGATGGTACTGAGGTTGTTGTTGATAGTTTTGCTGCGGAGGTTGATAGACTGGTTGTGGATGGGCTGGAGCAGGGATGGTGACTGCTGCTACTGATCTATGAACATATTGGGGCCTACCCCTGTTGGTGTGGATGGCATTAGCCTCACCAGTCCTTCTCGGGCCTGCAAAAGGTTTTCTTGCATTACTGGATGAGCTTGCACCATTGTCTGAGATCTTACCCATCTTCAACAGGCTTTCAATTCTCTCCCCGACTATGACTACATCTGCAAAGCTGGTAGATGAGAAGGCAGCTAGCCTATCAATATAGGTTCCCTGAAGGGTATTCATGAACATATCAGCCATCTCTCTTTCAGACATAGGTGGCTGGACAGTAGCAGCAAGCTGTCTCCATCTTTGAGCATATTCTCTGAAGCTTTCTCTAGCTGACTGCGACATTCCCATTAGGAGAGTCCTCTTGGGTGCCATGTCCAGATTATACTGATACTGTCTGATGAAGGCCTCTGCCAGGTCCTTCCAGCATCTAATTGTTGCTCTTGTCAGGTGGGAATACCACTCCCTCGAAGCTCCAGTCAAGCTATCCTCAAAATAGAACATCCATAATTTCTCGTCCATGGTATAAGCTTTTAATCTCCCGAGAAAAGATTGTAGATGGGTTCGAGGACAAGAAGTCCCATTATACTTTTCAAAACATGGTGGCTTGAACTTGTGGGGAATCCTAACCCCGTCTACCAAGCCCATATCCATAACGTCAAAACCCAAAGAGTTTTGAGATTCTAAGGATCTTAACTTCTCAGCTATCTCATCCAACCTTCTATCATAAGCTTCTTCCCCAGCTCCCATTACTGTGAACTGGTCTTCTTGAGGGTCTTCCTGCAGTACCCTCCCTGCTGTGGCAGTCCCTTGTATATTGACAGGGATGTTGGCCTCTGGATGGAGATGGGGTCCAAAAACTGGGGGATTGACATGAGGTTGGACCCTCTCGTTGTTACTTGTGCCAGCAGTCCCCACATGGGGCTCTTCTTGATTCTGCCTTTCCACCATGGCTCTCAATCTTTCCTGGCTCTGAGCCATGTTGTTCATCACTTCCATGAACTGCGTCATCTGTGTTCTCATTTCCAATCTTTCGTTTGCCATTTGATTTCTGACCTCTGCAAGGTCCTGCTGTACCTGATCCATCTGAATTCCCGGAAGGTTGTTTCGGGTCGGATATCGGTGCGGACGATTGAGGGGAAACACCCGGCGACGAGCAATAGTTCCTGAACATCACAACAGAGTTAGCAACAACAAAACAAAAACCTAAAAAACAAACAAAGGGTTAGCATGCAATGCAGTATGCTTATTTGTTTTCAAGGCATCCGGCTTGGCATTCAGTTTTGACCCTTCCAGACCCTTGAAGATGCTGTTGAAGTTGCTTGAAGAAAACTCAGATGAAGCAAACCAGCACAAACATATATTACAAAGAGCAATGGTACACAGTTTTTTTACAAATACAAGCCCTCAGAGGGGTCAAAATACAATACAAGAAAATAAAAGTACATGGAAAGAAAGCAACAACAAACAAATGGTAAAACACCAAGACCAAACTCATCCTCACGAACTTCCTTGAGAAGTGCTTCTGTCACAGGATCAGCTGGACGCTCCGTAAGATTCCGGATAAGGAGGTTCCGGGTAGCAACAGCTGTAGTCAACTTCTTGTGCTGACTTTGGTCCTTTGACTTCTTCACTCCAGCTCTGATCTTCAGCTCTGATATCTCCCTCTGGGCTGCTGCCAGGGCTTCTTGCTGCTCTTTTGCATTGGCTTCCATCTGTTCCATCTTGTCTTGGACCCTCTTGTCCTCCAGTGTACGAGCCTCGGTGATCCTGACCCACCGGGCTTGACTCTCCTTCAAATACAAGTCTGTCCTTGCTCTCTGGAACTGGGCTTCCTTGCAAGCATTCTTCAGAATTTGTTCTCCAGCCTTAGACTTTTTGATATAATCCCCAGACTTCTCAATCTTATTCAGATGCTCTACTCTCAACTTCTCCAACCTCTCAATCTCCCTCATACCCTCACTCCTCTCCCGGAGGGTCTTCTGCAAAGCCTGGGTTAACTTCTCATTTCTTTCCTTCAAACTCTCAAACTCCTCCAAACTGACAGTGGCAGGTGGTGGTGTTGAAGATGACTCAGGCATGTCTTCTATGGTAAAGGGCATCCCAGAGAATTGAGCCCTGGCACGAGACCACTCATAATATTGTGCTGATGCCACATTATTGCACTTTCCCAGGATGGTTACCCCCTTAGTCTGCACATTATCCCAGGCCCAGGCAGCCTGCCTAACAACAGTCAAATTAATCTTGTTCTCACAATAAAGAGTCTCCACCAAGTCCTTGCCTTAGGAGTATGGACCAGTGCATAGCCCAGTTGCCTTCTGAACAGCAGAGGGTTGTAATTAATACTACCCTTAACTCCTATTAGGGGCACATTGGGAAAATTCCCACAGCTGGTGATGACATCCCTGCCCTTGGTGCTTTGAGTGCACCATCTAATATCAGCTGAAGTTAGAGCAGTGAGTCTCTTAGCCCAGTTGCTCTGCTGATGAGGATTTAGAAATGCATCTGTCCTGGGTAGATGCTTGAGAAGCCAAGTGTGGAACAATGGAGCACAACACCTCACTAACCTTCCCCTCTGCTTTTCATTCCTCTGATGCACTGAATAGTAAAGATCCCCCAATAAAGTGGGTGCTGGGTTCTTCAGGATGAAAAGATGGATTGCATTCTTGCTAATGAATCGAGGCTCATCTGCAAACAGTACAATTCCATATATACTCAAGGCCAATAATGCACAAACATCTTTCCACTCTCCTAAAGAAGCTTTCAGGGTAGCTTGAGAGATCAAGAAATCCAGATGGAAACCAGGGATCCCAGCTTTAGAAGTCATATGCTGCTCAATCAGGACAGGTTCCAAATGCAAAGCCTTTGCTACTTCTCCATTACCAGGAAAGACCATCTCAGGGTTGAAAGGAATTCCACCCCTGATAGGCATACCAACCAATGAGGAGTACTCTTCCAATAGAGGGCCCAGCTGAAAGTCTTGAAAAGTGAAACACCTCAGTGTGGGATCATAGAACTGAATGCAAGTGTGGATCAGACTTCTTTGTGAAGGGTCCAGATCCATAATCATATCAAGTATATCTCCATAGCTTTCCCTGAACAATGGTATGTGATCTGGAGTGATCAGGGTTTGAATCCTCCTGATGTCTGATAACTCTGGCTGGAAGAAGTGATGGGTGATATTGCTCTTTTTAGGGGCCATGAGACTGAGTAGAAAGTGCTGATGAAGATACTGAAGAGAGGGCCACCGATTGGCTGATGCAAGAGCTGATGAAGGTAGGTCAATACTGAAGATGGGGTCAAAACCAAAACCAAATGAAGATGGATACCCTGAAACACAAATAAGCAAATGTTAATATGATGCAATGATTATGTATGCAAATGATTATGCAAGGGTTTGTGACTGAGCTGGATCTGATCAAATGCTCTGATATAAGTCCAAGTGTGTTCAAGAATTCCAGTTGGAGGTCTGTAAATCCAGTAACCAAGGTGGGGGACTCAAATAAAGAGCCACATGTCCAGGGTTTTTAGAATCACAAGAACTGTCCCAAAATGAAGTACTCTTAAACAAACAAAGTAACAGGGTATTCTGAGGTCAAGGTACCTGCAAACCTGTAAACAGCCCAACCCCCTCACAGGTGGTGTTCTAAAACAAGGATCCTCAGACTTGGATCAGTTATGAGAAGTGTGAACACTTCTAACCCGGAGGTACAGTGTTTACAATGACCATAACAATTCCTCCTCTAATTCACCTCAGTTTCTGAAGGTCGAAACTAAAAGGTCATCCAGACTTGGCAGGCTTCCCAGATAGCCCTAGCATTGCAGGAAATCTGCAACACAGAGTTCTCAAGAAGAAACCCACATCTGAACCGTGTTTCATATTCCCGCACCAGACCGAAATGGAATGGGAAAGAATATGATTCACTCTAGCCTAGGTGTCACTCAGGTCCCAGGTATAGGACCTTAACTCTCAATGAATCAACCACCCACCAAAGCAAACAACAGATCCAGCCAGCAGTACAGTATGGCAATATGATATAATGCAAAAGCAATAAAGGAAGCAGTAAAGCAAACTGTACATAAAGCAAAATAAGTACAAATATACAAGCACAAATAAGCACATAACACCCCAGTAAACACAAATCAATCAAGCGCTAGGAGGAACCCACAAAAAGAACCAGAAGCTCTGGTTGCAGTATAAGGATCCCCAGCAGAGTCGCCAAGCTGTCGCTCCCGATAAATGGGACCAGGCCCAAATAAAGGTACAGACGCGAACGGTCGGCGAGAGGGACAATGAGAACACAGCCGTGAACTCACTGGAGATGAATAGAGTCGCCAGCTAGGCATTTTTATCCCGGAGGAAAGGCAATGCTGCATAGACCTAGAAAGATACGGATAAGACGGTTGCGAACCAGAGAGATTGAGAAAGGGGGTTGGTTACAACCTGGGAAGGTATTAGCACCCAGATTGTCCGCCGTACTCGACGGGATCCACGCTTGAAAGATTTGTGCTTTTAAAGGGGTAGTGTCAATGCAATCTGTGTATAAATGAGCTGGAAAAGGATGTACAGGTGTCAGTGTAAAGGAAGTGTGAAGTGTATAAATGATGTGTCAGTGTGAGATCAGGAATGAAGTGCTCAAGACCATGAGGCTTAAAGAATGATGCTGGAAGGAGGGGGAATGTACAGAGACTTTTGTTCGATAACTGTTAAGTTATGCCTACGTATCCTCTCGTGCAATGAGGAAGTCAGAACACCGTAGTTCGACCCAAAGAGACTGACAGATGAATTGACTTGTGAACTGCTTACTAGTCTATGCTCAAGTGTATGACCTGTCTGGCTCAGGTGCCAACTGTCTTGCATTAGACGGAAGAAGCAAGCTCTCGTTTATGAATGAATGAGATGAGAAAAGAATCCCGGAGGAGACGATTATTGTTTGTTTTTGTGTTTTCAGTCTTTTATTGTTTTTGGATTTTGTCATAAGTTACTGAGCTTAAGTCTAAACCAATGGATTTAGTAAACTCGTCACATCTTCCCTCTGTTTAGGGGTAATGAGAATACCTTAAGTGTGAAGTCAGATTCTCACACTTAATCACATTTGGTGTAGGATTAAGATCATTAACCTACTTGTGATTATTTAGATGTTTTTGGTGGTTTTTGTTTAGTGTTAAGTAATGAGGTTAAGCCACAATCAAGGATTAAACAGACTCATTACACCATCCTAATAGAAGGATAATAGATGAGAATGTTTAAGCTGAGGAAAGCTCCTCAACTTAATCCATGATTAGGGATTAAATTCATGACAAAACAAACCTTTATTAGATGGATTTTACTTAATGGTGTGATGATGAAGTGTTTTTTAGGGTTTGTAAGACAACTTGAGGGGGACTTGTCCATTAACACTAGGGTTAGTCCTTCTTAACCAATTTAAGGAAGAATTAGAACCCTAATGCAAGGCCCAAGTTACAAGTGTGATGTCTTGATGATTATTAAGTGAATTGATTAAGAGATTTAAACACATTAAGGGTTTAACACTTAGGATTAAAGTTATACACAACATCCTAAGAGAAGGATGCAGGCATAAGCTTAATCACAAAGCCTTAAAGCCTTTAGGGTTTAGTCCCTGATTATGAGATGAGAAGAGAAGACTCAAAAGAGACACAAAGGTAAAACTAAGAGGGGAGACTAATCAAAACCCTAATCATTGTCATGCTTGGTTGTTCCTAAGGTTTGTGAGGTTTTCAAGGGAAGTCTTCAATGGAACCACCAGGAAGCAGATGAAAGGATCAAGAGAAGCAAAGCAACTTGCTTCATTCAAGAAGTCAAGTCACTTGAAGAAAGAAAGTGGGAAGAAGAAGAATGAGCAAGCTCAAACTCAAACACAAACAAAAATGCAGCAATGGATGCAAGAGAGATGAAAAGAAAAGTTATGAGAAGTGAAGGCAAATTCACTTCTCAAAGTTACTTACCACCTGAAAGGTTAGAAGAAAAATGCAATGCAATGCAAAATGGGATGAGATGACATGATGGGAAACAAAACCAGAAGCATTTACATGATGCTAATGATGCAATGAGATGCTACAAACATGAGGCAGCACATGGAAATGATTATACAAGTTCATGAATGCAAATGAAGCAAACTAGGAAGCATGGACATACATGAAAAGTTATGAAGTGCACATGGCATACAACATGGCAAATACCTGATGCAATGATCAAACATGCTTTCAATATGTCTTATGATGTCAAATGAATCAAATGGATGCTTGAAATGTCATGGTAAGTCATGTTATGCAAGAGAATGCAAGATGGATGCAAATGGGAGCTCAAATTAGGGTTTATGAACCAAACAACAAACAAAAACCAAAATCAGAAGCAAACAACAATATAAAAAATTGAAAATGCACTCAAAGAATCCCTAAACCTATAATAAACCAATTCCCAAAGGGGAGGTCTCAACTCCTAACCAATCTCAAGTTATGATTTTTACAAGTTATTAGGGTTTTTAGGGTTCCTAAACAAAAGAAATGTCAAACAATTGAAAAATGCAAGATCAAATCATGGCCATTTTATCTCAAAAACTACATGCTAAACACAATGCAATGCAAGAAGAATCAATGTCCAACTCCTCATGAATAGGCAGAAATGATTTTTTGAACTTTGGATCAAATTAATGCATAAAAATGATTTTTATTCAATGAGAAATTCTTAAAATGCCTCAAGATCAAAAAAGAAATTTGGTTTGAAGGTTGGACAATGTTTCTAAATGTCTTAGAACATTTCATGAATTTTTTGGTGATTTTTAAATACCTAAAAGTATTTTTAATAAATTAATTCCCATTAATCAATTAAAAATAATCTTTTAAATATTTAAAAATACTTTTTTAATGATAAAAATAAAAATGAAAATATTTTTGTGTCTTAAAAATTAATAAAACTCATGAGAAAAAGTTCCATAATTTTTAAACATTTTTTACTATTTTAAATTAAATATGCAAGTTAAATGAAAAGAAATAAAAATAAATTAAAACAAAAAAAGAAAGTCAAATAGATGGAAGGCTGGGATGAGCCCTGGATTTGAATGCGTTGACTGGCGCCAGATCTAGTGGCCAGGATTGGATCTGGGTTAATTAGTTTAATTTCAATTAATTAAAACTAATAAAATGAATTAGGGCTAATCAAGTGAATCTGGGCCATCCAAGCTAGCGGGAAGTCAACTGGTCAAAGGCATCCTACGCTCAAATTCAAATGGGAATTAATGACTGTAATTAGGGCTAAGCAAACTCAGGTGACCGGAGAGAAGCTCCGGTCATCTTCTCCGGCACCCCAAAAACCCTAAAACACGATTCAAGCCACCATTCTCCAAATTAATGTCAGGGAAATGTTCCTCCACTCAAGCCTTGCACGAATCAACCCTCCAAATAAATTTTACATGCTTAAACTGAGGGAATCGAAACCATGAAGTTTCACGGGCAAAATTTCAGAGCCCTGGTAAATCCTCATCTCTCACTCATTCTTAAATCTAAAACCATCCCCATGACCAGCAAAGCATACATAATCAATTTTTAACATAAAAACCAAGCTCTGAAAAGTTGTAAACATGAAGCTACCTGAAGTGATGAACTGTGAATTTGAGCTCTCCTGACCTTGCTCTGGTGCAGAATTCCTTCTCTGGACCCCCTGAAGCCAATGGAAGGCTTGGAATGAGCTTAGACAAGCTGCTTTGAGAAATCCAGTTCTGGTGTAGCAGAAAATGGAGTTTGTGTGTGAGTGGTTTCAAGCCCTGTTAATGGTTGATTATTGCTCCTTAGAATGTCTCTGACTTGTTGGTGAAGAGAAATGGTGTGTTTTTTGGCTGGATAATGTGATTCGAAGGGAGAAGAGTTTTGGACAGTTTTGTGATATGCTGAGTTCTGGCCAGCTTCAATGCTCAATGCTTAGCTATATCACCTCCAACTTGTGTGGATAGACTGTGAGGCAGGTTAGTAGGGTGGCTGGGCACTGTGCCAAGAGTATGGGAGCCTTTTGCAAAAAGGTCAAGTTTGTGTCCTTGAGAGCATGGGTCATGGCAGCAGCAGGTTCAAGTCTTGTCTTGCTCCAGCTGGAGTTGAGGAGAGCCCTTGGATTGTTTATAGCTGACTGCAACATGTGGATGACAAGCTATGCTAGTTTTTGCAACTTGACAACTTGTGTTTTTCTCATGAGTTTATGCTAAGTACATGAAACAATGCTTGCTGAATTTTTGTCACATGATGTCTCAATTGGTCATGGCAATGTTTAGAGATCAGCTAGGGATCACATAATTCCTTGAAGCATGAATTTGCCAAGAATCCTCTTTTTGCATACTTATGAAAATGCTTTATGGAATTTTGAGAATCAAGGCAAACCATCCAAAATTCCTTGGGCCAAAATTGTTCTTGGGGTCATGTGTGATCATGTAATGCAGCTTTGAAGTCATTTTGAAGTCACTAGAATACTTGGTTCATGAAATTGCAAGTTTTCCTTTTAGTGCATAACTTGAAAATCAATGATTTTTGCCAACTTTGCCACACCATAACTTTTGATCCAAGAAGAATTTGATCATGTTCTTGTACTTTTTGAAAATGGAAAGATGTATTCTACAACTTTCATGACCAAAGTTTTTCCATTTGAAGCATTTTTGGATCAAGAATCAAGGCTTGAAAAATGACCTAAAATGACACATTCTTGAAAAGTCAACTATGCCCAAAAAGTCAACATTTGCAAAAACTCCAAATTCTTGATTTTTGTGAACTTCCACCTTCTTCCATGATCAAATAAAGATCATATACACTCAAAGTGATGAAGATCACCCATTGGTTGGGTCATTGGGGGCCTCAGATGCCCTGATTTTGCACTGACTTGTCTGAAAAGTCAACTCTTGATCAGATGACTTCCCCATGGAATTTCTTCATGAAAATTGATATGCATACTCCCTATACCATATAGAGACCAATGGAAACAAGAATGACCAAAAAATTTGGAGTTATGGCCTCTGAAACCAAAACCCTAATTTTAGGTCAACTGTGCAGTCTAGCCTAGCTCTGCTTCCATGCAAAACCTCAGTTCTTGTGATTATTTTGCAATCTTGACTTGGAGAGGATGTAATATGATATAAGAACACCCATGGACCCCTTTGAAGTGATGGATGGCCTTTGGAGTGGCTCAAGAGGCTCTTGGATAACTCAGATCACAAACCCTAGGTGCAGATGACTTAGAAACAATGCAGTGAATCAAAAATGAGATGTGAGATGATATGATTGTGTTTATGCATATGAAAATGATCACAAGCCATGGTGTGAATGGGTGAGGGAAAATTTGGGGTGTTTACAATAGGGCATCGGGATGGGATCGATAACCCTGTTGATTTGTGAAGGCCTTTGTTGGAACGGATGTTGTTGTTGATTTTTGTTGTTGTAAGACCTCTGTTGTTGAGGAAACTGTTGTTGCTAAGGATACTGTTGTTGCTGAGGGAAGTGTTGTTGAGGTGGTGGAGCAGGGATGGTGACAACAGCTACTGATCTTGGCGTGTATTGAGGTCTGCCTCTTCCCACATGTACTCAGTTGGTCTCACCCCTCCTCCTAGGTCCTGAGAAAGGTTTCCTTACATTGTTGGAGCTAGCACTGTTGTCGGAGATCGTACCCATCTTCAAAAGACTTTTAATTCTCTCACCAGCTATAACCACATCAGCAAAATTGGTGGAAGAGAAAGCAGCAAGTCGGTCAATGTAGGTTCCTTGCAAATTGTTCATAAACATGTTAGCCATATCTCTTTCTGACATAGGTGGCTGGACAACAGCAACAAGTTGTCCCCATCTTTGGGCATATTCACGAAAACTTTCTCTTGAAGACTGAGACATACCCATCAGGAGGGTCCTATTGGGAGCCATATCCAAGTTGTACTGATACTGGCGTATAAAGGCCTCGGCTAAGTCCTTCCAGAAAAGATTGAAGATGGGTATGAGGACAGGAGGTACCGTTATACTTCTCAAAGCAAGGAGGTTTAAACTTGTGGGGAATCCTGACTCCTTCCACTAAACCCATGTCGATCACATCAAATCCCAAAGATTTTTGGGACTCCAAGGATCTCAACTTCTCAGATATTTCGTCCAGACGACGATCATAAACTTCATCAGCTCCTACCACTGTAAATTGTTCCTCTTAAGGGTCTTCTTGCAAGACACAACCTCCAGTGTTTCTCTGGGTATTTATGATAACATTGACTTCAGGGTTGAGGTGGGGTCCAAATTCTGGTGGATTTGCTTGTGGCTGATCGCGCGCGTTGTTACTTGTTCCTCCAGTACCAGCATGGTTCTCTTATGGAGTTTATCGCTCGACTAACTCCCTCAATCTTTCCTAGGTCTGTGCTAGCCCAGTCATCACAACCATAAAATGGTTCATCTGAGTCCTCACTTCAGTACTCACATCAGTCATCTGAGTTCTTACATCTGTCAATTCTTGTTGAAGTTGATCCATCTGTAAGCTCGGAAGGTTGTTTCTGGTCGGATACTGGTGGATGCGGTGTACGGGAAAGACTCTCATACGAGAAATATTTCCCGAAACACACAACAAAGTGAGAAAACACCAATAAAAACACCTGCAAAAACAGAGAATGAGGTTAGCATGCAATGCAGTATATCTATTTGTCTTCAGAGGGTATCCTGGTTTGGTTATTTGGTTTTGACCTTCCAGACCTCTGGGAATGATGAAGATGTTTGAAGTGAAATGAAGCTCAAAAGAAGATCCAGGTAACACATAAACCATACATTACAAATGCAAAATACATAGTTTATGATACAACAAGCTCCCATGGTGGGTCAAAATACAATTAAGTCAAGAAATACAACAATCAAAATCACCATGGTGAGTTAAAGTACAACCAAAATAAAAGTACAAGGAAAAAAGAAATCAAACGTCCAGCCCAAAGTCATCTTCCTTAACCTCCTTCAGGAGAGCATCAGTCACTGGTCCAACTGGATGCTCTGTGATGGTCCTGATAAGAAGGTTCCTGGTTTCAATGGCACTTGTCATCTTCTGGTACTTGTCTTGTTCTTTTGATCTCTTCAATCCCCCCCGGAGTTTTAACTCGGAGATTTCTTTCTGTGCTGCTAAAAGGGCTTCTTGACTCTTCTTCTCAATGGCTTCCAACTGCTCTATCCTAGTTTGTCTTCTGGTCTTCTACCATACGATCCTTAGTGATCCTGATCCATCTAGCCTGACTCTCTTCCAGATAGTGCTCAGCTCTGGCCTTCTAAATCTTAGCTTCTTTGCAAGCATTCTTCAATACCAACTCCCCTGCCCGGGCTTTTCTGATGAAGTCCTCTATCTTTTCTATCTTAGTCACATGCTCAATACGATGCTTCTCTAACCTCTCATTGTCTAGACGACCATCATTCTTTTCCCAATGGGTCTTCTTCAGAGCTTCAGAAAGCTGGGCATTCCTCTCTTTTAACTTCTCAAATTCTTCCAAACTGACTATAACTACATGCTCTACTACTGATGACCCTGGTATATCCTCTAGGGTGAATGGCATGCGGGTGATCTATCCTCTGATGCACGACCATTCAATGTAATAAGCTGAAGATATATCGTTACACTTCCCCAAAATGGCAGTTCCCTTAGTCTGTATGTGGTCCCAAGCCCAGGCTGCTTGTCGGACGGTGGCATGATTGTTCAGAATAGCACAATAAAGAGACTCTGCTAAGTCCTTCTCTCGAGGTGGGTGTACCAAGGCATACCCCAACTGTCTTCTGAAAAGTAAAAGATTGTAGTTGATGCAACCCTTCACTCCAATAAGAGGCACATTAGGATATTGTCCACAGCTTGTAATTATGTCCCTGCCCTTGGTGTTCTGAGTACACCACTCGATGTCTTCTGAAGTAAGGTAAATCATCTTCTTAGCCCAATTCCTTGACTGATGTGGATTCAGGAAAGCTTCTGTCTTCGACATATGTCTCATCAACCAACTGTAGAAAAGGGGTGCACAACATCTGAATAGTCTTCCCCTTTAATTCTCATTCTTCTGATGAACTGAGTAATAGAAATCTCCTAACAAGGTGGAAACTGGATTCTTGAGTATGACGATATGGATAGCATTCTTGCTTACAAACTTAGGCTCGTCCGCAAACAAGATGATACCATATATGCTGAGGGCCAGGAGAGCACAAATAGATTCCCAATTCCTTGTTGCAGCTTGCTTTGTAGCCTGAGTGATCAAGAAGTCCAGATGAAGGCCTGAGATTCCAGCCTTAGTGGTCATATACTAATCAATGATGGTGGCTTCCAAATGCAGAACCTTAGCTATGTCTTCATTCTTAGGAGCAGTCATCTCAGGGTTGAAAGGAATTCCTCTTCTGATAGGGACACCCAACAACATAGAAAACTCTTCCAACAGAGGACCTATCTGAAAATCCGGGAAAGTGAAACAACAGAGAGGAGGGTCATAGAACTGAAGGAAAGTGTGAATCATACTCCTCTGTGATGGGTCCAAGTCCATGATCATGTCTAGGATACCACCATAATGTTCTATGAATAAGGGGACATGATCAGGAGTGACAAGTTCCTGTATCTGTCTGATGCCTGCTAGTGGGTACTCAAAGAAGTGATAAGTGATGTTTCCCTTCCTGGTTGAATCCATGCTGACAATGGGTGCTGATGAAGATAACTGAAGAAGAAAGCCAAAGCAGATAGTTGAAGAAGTGATGAAGAAGATATGCTGAGCAGAAGAACGGTCAAAACCAAACCAAAAAGGATGTGGATACCCTACAAAACAAATAGACAAATGTTAAAATGATGCAAAATGATGTATGCTTATGATATGCAAGGGTATGTGACCAGGTGTTAGATTGTCAGTTGCTTTTGGTAGGGTCCATGAGTGTTCGGAATTCCGGATGAAGATCTGAGAACTAGTAACCAAGTGGGGGACTCAAATAAAGAGTCACAATTCCAGGGTTTTATAAGATTAGTCCAAAATAGTGTAACCTTAAAACAAAATCTAGTAACAGGGTATGTTGAGGCCAAGGGTTCCTGCAAACCTGTAAACAACCCCACCCACTCACAGGTATTGTTCTAGAACAAGGATCCTCAGATTCAGATTTATTATGAGAAGTGTAAGCACTTCTAACCCAAAGGTACAATGTTTACCCTAATCATAAAGAATCCTCCTCTAATTCACCTCAGATGCTGAAGGTCGTCTAAGAAGGCCATCCAGACTTAGCAGGCTTCCCAGATAGCCCTAGTACTACAGGAAATCCATAGCACAGAGTTCTCAAGAAGAAATCCATGTCTGAACCATGTTTCATATTTCCGCATCAGACCGAAATCGAATGGGAAAGAATATGAAGCCACTCTAATCCTATGTCTGTCACTCAGGCCTTTGTGCTGGACCTTTCTCACTGGAATACTCCTCCCACCAAGGCAAACCAACAAATCCAACACATATATGATATGATAATAAAATGAAATGCATAAAATAGTAAATGAAAGCGATAAAGTAAATGCAGTAAATAAAGTTGTACATAAAGCAATAAATAAAGCAATAACAAAAGCACACTTAGCACATAGCACCCCCATAAACACAAATCAAACAAGAGTTAGGAGAAACCCACAAGAGAACCAGAAGCCCTGGTTGCAAAGATAATCCTCAGCAGAGTCGCCAAGCTGTCGCTCCCGAAACTTTTGCGTCTATGTGCAAACGCGAACGATCGACGATGTTGGAGGTTGAAGGTTGAATAGAGTCGCCAGCTAGGCATTTTTATCCCGAAGGAAAGGTAATGCTGCATAAACCTGGAAGGATATGGATACGAAGGTTGCGAACCAAAGAGACTGAGAAAGGGGGTTGGTTACGACCTGGGAAGGTATTAGAATCCAGATCGTCCGTCGTACTCGACGGGATCCACACTTACTTGATTGTGTTTCAAAGGGGGTAGTGTATGTGCTGACTGTGTATAAAAAGCTAGGGAGAAATGTACAGAGTGTCAGTGCAAAAGAGGGTGAGATGCTCAAGACTGAGACTTATAAAAGAATGCTGAAAGAGGGGGATGACACAAAGACTTTTGTTCGATAACTGTTAAGTTATGCCTATGTATCCTCTCGTGCAATAAGGAAGTCAGAACACCGTAGTTCGACTCAAAGAGACTGAGATGAGTTTGTTGTGAACTGCTTTCTTGTTAATGCTCAAGTGTATGACTCGTCTGGCTCGAGTGCTAACTGTCTTGCATTAGACGGGAGAAGCGAGTTCTCGTTTGTGAATGAAGGTGATGAGAAAAGAATCCCGGAGGAGACGATTATTTTTTGTTTTTGTGTTTTCAGTTTTTTTATATTGTTTTTGGTGTTTTGCATAGGATAATGAGCTTAAGCCTAAATCAAGGGTTGTAAACTCATTATATCCTCCCTGATTAGGGATAATGAGCCTACTTAAGTATGAGATAAGCATCTCAACTTAATTACCATGATGATATAGGATTAAGATCATTAACCTACTTGGTAATTATTAAGATGTTTTTGGGTTTTTGTTTAGTGTTAAGTAATGAGTTTAATCTCTAATCAGGGATTAGTGAACCCACTACACCATCCTAAGAGAAGGATGATAGATGAGAACACTTAAGCTGAGGAAGACTCCTCAACTTAATACATGGTTAGGGACTAAATTCATTATATAACAAGCCTTCATAAAGTGGATTTTAATTAAAGGGTGAGATTAAGAAGTGGATTTTAAGTTTGTAAGACCACTTGAGGGGGACTTGTCCATTAAACACTAGGGTTAGTCCCTCTTAACCAAAAGGAAGAGATGGAACCCTAATTTAAGGCCCAAGTTACAAGCTTAAGTCTTGATCATTATTAAGTGCTTTGATTAAGAGGTGTAAACAAATTAGAGGTTTAACACTAAGGATTAAAGTTTTACACTTCATCCTAAGATAAGGATGCATGCATAACCCTAATTCAAAGTCCCAAAGCTTTAAGTGTTTAGCCTCTGATTATGAGATGAGAAGAGAGACTCAAGGAGACTCAAAGGTAAAAACTAAGGGGAGAATATATACAACCCTAAATATTATCATGCTTGAATATCCTATGGTTTGTGAGGCTTACGAGAAGAATCTTCAGGAAGCCACCATGGAAGAAGAAGCAGATGAAAAGAGAAGGAGAGAAAGAATAAGTTACTTACTTCCTGAAGAAGATAAGTAACCTAAAAGAAAGAATGTAAGAATGAGAGAGAACAAGTGAAGCAAGTCCACTTCAAAGACAAATAAATAATGTATATGAAGAGATGAGAAGAGGTGGGATGTGAAGGCAAATCCACATCCCAATCAACTTACCATATGCCCCTGAAATGTTAGTATGAGATGCATAAGACATAAAGAAAAAGGAAATAAGGCAAATGGAAGTGCAATGACCAAAACCAGAAGTGATCATGCTATGCAAATGTGCTATGAGATACTACAAAGTCATGCATAATGCTTATGAATGTTCATACAAGGATGGGATGCAAAGGAAGCATGTTTAGAAGCATGAAAACACATGAATGTTCATGAAATGTAATGAATGCAAAGCATATCAAATGAATGAAGAAATGATCAATAAATATTCAAGCATGTTCTAAGATGTCTAAGATGGCATACAAATACTTGGAATGTCATGGCAAGTTCACATGAGGATGGTATGCAAAGATGAATGCAAATGAACATGAGAAATTAGGGTTTTATGAATGTATGAGATGCATATGACCAAAACAGAAGCATACATCATGATAAAAAATTGAAATTGAACTCAAACAAACCCTAAACATAGATAAGATCACTACCCAAAGATGAAGGTCAGAAGCTAAACCTAGTGAAAGTTATGGATTTCCTAAGTTAACTAGGGTTTTTGGGTGATTCTAAAGGAAAAATGCCAAACAAATTGAAAATGCAATGTAAAATTATGAGATAAATAACCTAGATAATAGATGCAATATATGAAACAATACAAAAAGAATCAAGTTCAAAATCATCATGGTTGATCAAAAGTGATTTTTCAAGTTAGGGTTAGAAAAATTTGATTTTTATGAACCCTAATTCAAAGAAAATTGTGAAAACATGATCAAACCTAAAAAGAAATTTGTATGGTGAGTTTGTAAATGTTTGTAAATGTATGAGAATGCATCATGAATTGTTTTGTGATTTTTAGACACCTAAATGTATTTTTAATTAATTAAAATCAATTAATTAATTAAATAAAACATTTAAATGATTTAAAAATACATTTTTAATGCAAAAATTAAAAATAAAAATGTTTTTGAGTTAAGAAAAATATTTAAAGTAAAAATGCTGAAAATGATATTTTTTAAAGTGTTTTTGCTATTATTAATAAATACATGAAATAAATATGAAAAAATAAAAAGAAAAATGAAAGTATGCAAGATCTAAGGCCAGGATTTGAACTTGGGGTGACTGCGCGCGTAAATGGGTGGCTGAGATTCATCCTGACTAATTAATCCTAATTAAATTAATTAATTATGAATTAGGGTTAATGGCTCAATCTGATTCGTCCATGCGCTAATCTAAACACGCATCCAATGGTCCACATTTAAACTGACACTTAAACCCTAATTAAAACCCTAACCACTCTCAAGTGACCGGAGGAAGCTCCGGTCATCTTCTCTGGTCACCCAAAACCCCAACTTCCTCCCTAGGCTACCCCAAGCCCTAAAAATTGCCCAGAATCAATCCATAAACATCACAGAACACGAATCCACCAACAAACAACATTTATTTTACATGAATCATGAGAAACGAATCAAAACGGAAAACATACAAAAATTTCAGAAGCTAAATACATCCTACATACTCAACCATTTTCAATGATTCAAAGCGCATAATGATCAGGGAAACAAACTTTATCAAATGGTAACTTAAAATTAAGGTTCTGAGAAATTTGTTCTTGACTTATACCTGAGCTGGAGTTGAGCAAATATGGACCTCCAAAGCCTGCCTCTTGTGCAAGACACCTCCTTTGAGTCCCCTGGTGCTATTGAGAAGCTTTGCAAGAGTTTAAATGGCCAGTTTTTGAAGATTCAGTTCTGAGAGGTGGAAAATCGTGTTTTGGTTTCAGTGCCTTTTAAGCCATGGTGAAGGGTGGTTTATGTTCTATGAGTGATATGGAGATGAATGGTGCAAAGAGTTTTGAGTTTTGTTGGTTGTGTGTTGAGTTTCAAAGAGATGAAGGTTTTTGAGGATTTTTGGGATTCTGAGTCTATGGATGTTTCAGGCTCCAATGTTATGTGAAATGAGTTGCTTGATGTTTGCATAAGAGGTTGTGATTGGTCAGAAAGTTGGTGGTGGCATAGTGTGATTGGTATGGGCTATTTTGAAAAAAGTCAATGAAGGTGTACCTCAAGCATGAAACGAGTCAAAGCTAGTTTGAAGGTTTGTCTGGCCTCAGCTTCATTCAAGGATGGCCGTTGGATCAAATTTGAGGATCTGTAGTGCTTGATTCATGTGATAGCATGGATTTTGCAAATTTCCCTCTTTGAAATTTCTTGAAGTGTAAGGCATGAAAACTTGTGATTCTTGGAACAATTCTGATCAAGGCAAGCTATGTGATGTTGTTATGATGCTTAGAGGTCAATTAGAGGTCACAAGAGTGCTTAGAACTTGAATTTGCAAAAATCCCTCTTTGGCACATACTTGAAAATTATAAGATTTTTCCCAACTTTGAAACATCATATCTTGAGTTCTAGGATGAATCAAGAGGAGTTATTGTACTTTTTGAAAATGGGAAGATCCAATCTAAAACTTTCATGTTTGAAGATTTTTCATTTGAAGCATTTTTTATCAAGAAAGTGGAGGTTGAAAAATCTTTCCCAAAATGGAAAGTTTTCATTACAAGTCATCTCCAAAAATGGAAAGTTTGCAAATGGCTTGAAATTCTTAAATATTGTGAACTTATAACCACTTCTAAGATCAAATAAAGATCAGAGAACCTAAAAATGATGAAGATGACCCTTTGGTACCATTGGTAGTGGCCTCAGATGCCCTGATTTTGACTTTTCTTGCACAATAAGTTACTTGTTGATCAGATGACTTCCACAATGAATTTCTTCATCAAATTTGGTACACATGCTCCTTATAACATATTAATACCATTAGGATCAAGAATGACCAAACAAATTTGGTTTAAGGCCTCTGAAACCAAAACCCTAATTTTAGGTCATCTGTGTAGGAAATCCTCAGTTTGCCTCTATGCCTTTGCAATGTCTTGTGATCTCTTGACTTTTAAGAACCCTGGGGAGAATATTATGATCATAGAACACACATGGACCCTCTTGAAAAGCTTCAAGACCTTTGAGATGGCTCAGATCACTTCTTAGATCCATCTGATCACAAACCCTAATTGTGCAGTCATGCAATGATTTGATGAAGTTGTTTATGCAATGTGAGATGTAATGAGATGTTTATGCAAATGAAATATGAAAGATCATAAGCCATGGTGTGAGAAAAAGGTGAGGGCAAATTTGGGGTGTTTACACTAGGGGAAAGGGTTGATTTGTATCCTGGTTAAAGCACAGGATATTGATGCTCAAATGTTTGTGTCTTGATTAAAACCCAAGATTGAAGCTAAAAAGTCTGTTTGTTTCCTGATCAAAGCCTGGGATTAAAGCTGAAAAACAATTGTTTGTAACTGGTTGGTTGATTGCTTGAATTTCATAGCTCAGGGCGTAAGTTGAATGGTATCTTGATTTGCATAGCTCAAGAAAGACTGAATGGGTACCCTGAATTGCATAGCTCAAGGAGGACTGAATGTTTTGACCTGAATTGCATAACTCAGGAAAGCTGAATGGGTTATCTTGATTAACATAGCTCAAGAAAGGATGGATGTTTAACTTAGTTAGAGTCCAAGACTATGATTGTATTGTGGTAAAATTAGCTTAGTTAAAGTCCAATACTATGAATTTTGGGAATGAGCTTAGTTAAAGTCCAAGATTATGACTGTAATGACTTAGCTTAGTTAAAGTCCAAGGCCATGACTATTGTTAACTTAGTTAAAGTCCAAGACTATGACTCTGATGAAAGAATTAGCTTAGTTAAAATACAAGGCTATGACTGTATTGATGTTGTTAGCTTAGATAAAGTCCAAGGCTATGAATGGTTTTAAGTGATTGTAAAGTGTTTGACTGTATGTGCCTTGATTGAAGCCCAAGGTTGAATCTAAAAGGTGCTCAGTAGAGAGAATTTTTCATCTCTAAGGAGGGAATATTTATTTTATTTAGGCCTTGATTGAACCCCAAGGTTGAAGCTAAAAGATGAAAACTGACTCTGTTGGGAAAGTTTTATTTGTGTCTTGATTTGGAAACCTAGGTATGAAGCTTATTTGTGAGAGACTGACTCTTGATTATTTGTATCTTATATGAAGCCTAAAATGGGAGGCTAAAAATTGTTGGTAGACTGACTCTGTAATAAGAATGTTAAAGTCCAAGGCTATGACTGGTTTTAAGTGACTGTAAAGTGTTTGAGTGTATGTGTGTTGATTAGAGCCCAAGGTTGAAGCACAAATGTGCTCAGTAGAGAGAATTTGTCATCACTAAAGAGGGAAGATTTGTTTTATTTATGCCTTGATTGAAGCCCAAGGTTGAAGATAAAGGAAGAAAACTGACTATGTTTGGAAAGTTTTATCTGTGTCCTGATTTGGAAGCCCATGTATGAAGCTTATTTGTGAGAGACTAACTCTTGATTATCTATATCTTATATGAAGCCTAAGATGGGAGGCTGAAAATTATTGGTAGACTGAATTTGTAATAAGAGTGTTTTGTCTGTTGGTTTGATAAATGTGTTTAGGTCATCAGACATTCCTTTGTTTGGGGAGGTTCAATTGTACAAAGCCCAAAAGGAGGCTATCTTGTGCATTCATCGGGGAGAGGGAGACTACTGTATTTGTTTTGATTTTAAGGTATACTCCTATGCTTTTAGTAAGCTTGAGAGGGTTCTTGTGTTTAAGCCCAAGATGAGCTAGGTTACCTGTATGAGGCCCATGGGTTCTTGGATAAAGGCCAAGAGGAGGATGGGGAAGGCTGAGTAACATCTAAGCCTGAGAGAAGGAACCTTTAACAGACCTGAGGGTCCTTGAATGAAGTCTAAGAGGAGGCTATGTTTTGCCCTAGTTTTTGTTCTAGTTATTCAGAGGTTAGGTCTGGTGACAATAACCTGATTGCTTAAATTCTATCAGAGATGCATATATAAACAATAAAGATGTATGCAGAGAAATAAAAGTGTCAGTGAATGTGTTGAACAACTTTTAATATTTTTTTGCTATGGTTTGAGTATTCTTAAGTTGTTTTATTAAGAATGAAGTTGGGTGTTACACTGGGAAGCAGAGGCCCAAAATCCCGAGGGAGAAAGATTACAAATGTATTTTATACATTGTATTCTCTTTGTCATCAAGAAGTTTATTATTATCCTTATTTTAGTATGAGGTGAAGACAGATAATTTTGGCAAACAGTTCTATTCTAAGCAAGCACAACAGTTTAAGAAAACAACGAGAAGTTAGAAAAAGAAAAGATGGCTCAGAATCCAATAATAGGGCTTAAACATAAATATGTCTATGGAATTTGTTTGGTTGATTAATTATGTGGTGATTTTATACACAGAGTAGGACTTTGGGGTTGAAAAGTTGTCTACAGCCTAGAAAGCAGTTCACCGGAGTGAAGATCAGTCTAGTTGCTGGTGTATTAGATCTTTAGTCATAAAGATGAAAAAAGAAAAGGATATTTGTAAACATATGCTTATGAATCTCTTTTTAGGAGATTAAAAAATTGTTTACGAAATAGTTGGTGGGTTCAGGACTTATATGGAAGCCTGACGGAGTTTTAAAACAGATCGGGGAAAGTTTAAAACAAAAAGAATGAGTCCTAAACACAAAGGATTCCTCATGAAACATTTTGACAATTCATTTTAGAAAATAAATGGTTATGTGTAAAGATATTCACAGAAGAATATTCACATATGAAAACTTAATGCGGTGAAAAAAGCGATTGCGCCGAGTTTTTGAAAATGGATAAGATGAACCCTAATGGTTCGTTTTTCAAAAATGGATGGGTCTTACACTCTAATAGAGGCCCATGAGTGTGACAAAAGTCAAATTGAGGGTGTGAAAGTTAAAACCCTAATTTTGGAATATTTATTTGAATAAAACTATTAAAATATTTGATAAATTTCAAACACTAATGAAAAACAAGTTGAAACCTTGGATCAATGTTTGAAAAATTATTATTTATCCATGAGAAAACTTGAATATCATTTATGATTGTAAAATCAAGTGAGAGAATTGAATTTAAAAATGTTTAGAAAGAAATAAAATTAATTCTTTAAGAAAATAATAAATATATTAAAAGATATATTTTATTGAGATTTTTTCATGGAATAAAATATTTAAACATTTTTTAGAATTAATGAAAAAAGAATCATTTAAAAACTCAAAAGAATCATCAAGTTATTAATTTTTGAATAAATTAACAAAATAATAGAAAATTCAAAAATTCAAAAATTTGAAAAAGGCGCCAAGAACACTTGGGCAAGAACACGCGCGACGTAGTTTGCCCATGATTTGCAAAATCCATCGTATCTCATGGAATAGGCATCCATTTGAGATAATTTAAACATCAAAATCACTTGTTTTGATCCCACGATCCTAATGGTACTAATTAATTTCATTTATTTTGTGTGTGGAGTGAGAAATCAGTGATGAACACTGAAGAACCGTAATTTGGCCCAAGCCTCATGAAATTTTACATGATGATTTTTTTATGAAATTGATTAAGGGGAATCTCTTAGAATATGATTACACACATATGGCAAAAAGATAGTGCGAGGAAATATGCATGGATAATGATTTGGCCTAGTTTGAGGCTTACCTGAACTTGGAGCTATAGCTGGAGTTGTGATTTCGAGCTGGAGGTGTTACACAGATGTTGTGATGATCTGGACAGCTTCCCTACACCATATAGAGAATGTTTGAACACTTGGGCTTGATTGCAAATGACTAGATCAAGTTATGGCCTTCAAGTTGCAGAAACAAGGACTTTCTGAGGTTTTGAAGTGTGATTCTGGGTTGGAGGTGTTTCAGAGGTGATCTAAGTGTTTGAACACCTCATAAACATCATATGTGATGTGTGTGAGCAATTGGTTTGAGCTTGTGCTAGCTAAAACTAAAAACCAGAATTGTTTGCTCAAAATATTTAGTTTTGAGTCTCTTTGAGAGAAAAGAAGAGAAAACTTAGTGATCAGAGGATTTGGTGTAATTTTTATGATGGAATAAAGTCTCTATTTACAGGAAAACATGTTGGGCAAACTTGTCCTCCAATATTTGAAGTGAAAATATAACAATGGTGACTCATAGATTTAAAGTGATGATTTTGTGAAATAACTCAGCTATGCAGTAGTAAAATTCACATTCCTCAGAAGTTTGAAGCGTTGATGACATGATTGGGAAGTCGCAGACTAAAGAGGAGCATATGATCAATCTGCAAAAGTTGTTTGAGAGGTTGAGAAAATCCAGACTAAGGTTGAATATGAACAAGTGGACCTTCGGGGTGAGTTCTGGTAACTTACTAGGTTTTATTGTTAGTGAATGAGGTATCGAGGTAGATCATGCAAAGGTAAAAGCAATACGAGAAATGCTTGAGCCTAGAACAGAAAATAAAATTTGTGTTTTCTTTGGAAGATTGAACAACATTGCTTAGTCCATATCTCATCTAACTGCCACATATGAACCAATATTAAAATTGCTAAGAAAAGATCAGGTTGTCAGGTGGAATAACGATTGCCAAAGGGCTTTCATGAGAATAAAAGAATATTTGTAGGAGCCTCCGATTCTTATGCCTCCGGTTCCTGGAAGACTGTTGATTATGTATTTGATTATACTCAAGAATTCTATGGGTTGTGTACTCGATAAACACGAGGAGACAAGTAGAAAAGAGCACGCCATCTACTAACTGAGAAATAAATTTATAGAATGAAAATCGAGATACTCATTTGATGAGAAAACATTCTGTGCACTGGCATGTCTAGAGAAGCGTTTAAGGAAATATATGCTCACTCACACAACTTTGTTGATATCTAATATTGATCCAGTCAAATACATTTTTTAAAAGCCAACTTTCATTGGCAGGGTTGCTCGGTGGCAAATCATCTTGAAAGAATATGACTTTCAGTATACTTCCCAGAAATCCATCAAGGGTAGTGTTATATCATAATATCTTTCTCATCAGTCGATTGATGATTATCATCCTATGAAGTTTGGCTTCTCTGATGAGGATATCATTTTCGCTCCCGGGATTTTCATCTTAGTATAAACACAAAAGTGGTGCGAAAAAAGAAGAAGAGTCGCCAGCCATGCATTTTTATCCCAATGAAATGGAAAGTTAATGTTGCACGAACCAGGGGGGAGGAAAGAACAAGGCCTTGTGAACTAGAGAGAACGAGTAAGGGAGTCAGTTACATGAAAGGAAGGTATTAACACCCTTTCATGCCTGTCGTACTCGACGAGATCCACGCTTGTTTGCACTACTCAAAGGGTATAAACATCTGCTTCATCTGCTGCTAAACTAGAAACTGGAAAAAGAATGGGAACAGAAAGAGAATGAGAAATAATGTAGGGAAAAGAAAGAATTGTGCTCGAATGGGGCCTACCCCACTGCCTACGTATCTCAACGGGTATGAGAATTGGAGCGGCGTAGTTCCCTTATCCTAGGGATGAAATTGTTTGTTTTTATGTTTTTTATGATGATGTTGCCAAAGTTCTAACTCAGGTGTTGTAGGCTCGCTGAATCGAGTGCGTTGTTGTCTTGTTATTGAACTGCAGTAGCAAGTCAAAGCATCCTCAAAGGAGCATGAGGTGAGAAGAGAGAAGATGTGTTGTCTGTTTTTTATGTTTTAAGAGTTTTTTATTCTAAGTGCTTTTCGTAAGAGAGTATATTAAAGTCTCTTACAATGGAGTGTGTACTTAATACATCACCCCAAGATGGAATGACAATGAAGCACACTAAGTATGAGGGAGGTCCTCAAGCTTATTTCCAATGTTCAAAGCTTAAGCACACAAACCTACTTCCTTTATTAAGTATTTTTGCTGTGTTAGAATGAAAAATTCTTTTTGATTTTGTTTGTGATACAACTTCATGCTAAAGACTTGTTCAACATGCTAGATGACTTACAACTCACCCCGATATGGGATGAATGCAAGCACCCCATGGTATAAGGCCCTTGGCACATGAATATGTATCAACCTTTATTAGGTGCTTTTGGATTTGTTTTGAGATGAGAAGAGCAGACTCAAAGGAGAATGCAAAAGTAAAAATTAAAGGGAAAATAAGACTCACCCTAATATTATCATGCTTGGAGAACCTAAGGGTTAAGTGTGGTATAAGAATTCTAATCCTAAAAAGAAGAGAGAAGAAGATAGGAAGAGGTAACATAAATCACTTAAAAGATTGAAGTTGAGTTATGAACCAAGAGGGAAGAAAGATGATACTTGTCAAAGAAGCATCAATATGATTTTCACAAACGCAAGTTAAAGCTTAAAAGAGATGAGGGAAGAGGTTATATGTGGATGCACATCCACACATTTGACTTTCCATTATCCTCTAAAAGTGTTAGCAAAACAATTTACAAGTAAAAGAATAAGAGGGGAAGAACAAAGAGAGGTCTAAGGCTAAAGGACCCTACCACACAGATAAAGATCTGTAGCCATATAAGCGTGCCTAAGAAAAGCACGAAATCACCTGTGATTAATGAGAAAACAAGTTAGTAATGAATAAATGTTAACAAAATGAAATTAATTAAACCCTATTGTGGAATTCCTCCTTTTGGTGTACCTTGCACACATGAACCAACCATATTAGAAATAACAAGGAGGTAAGTGCATTAAAGTGAACTTATACCATAATCTCTATATACATTTTAATTACTTTAGCTAATGTAAAATACTTGAAGTAAATGGATAAACACAATTCAAATTCTAACTATAAAGTTAAACTAACGTACTTTGAAGTAAGAGGTAAACTTGTAAAACGAAACACCCAAATGAAGTAAGCATAGGTGGGAAACATGGATGCTAACAAAAGTCAGAAGTAACACTATGCTTGAAATGTGTAAAACAACATATCAATATCCTATCATGACTAGATAAAAAAAATCTTAGTCCACTAAATCAAAACAAAGTGGTTTGAAGTGAAACTAGCTCCTAAGGATGCATGACTTGCAAAGTAAGTAAAGGATGAGCAAGAGAAGTGTTAAAAACAATGCAAATGACCAAATACAATAGCTATATGATGTATAGAACTCATTTGGATTCCACAAAAGCATCACAAAAAAATTTGAAGCAAAACTAGGTATGCATTTGTTAAATTAAGCAAAGATGTACAACCTGATTCTATTCTAGATGTTATAGTACAAGTAGAAGTTAAGTAGAGGTTAGTAGAAACATTTATATGTCAATAACACTTTGTTTCTTAATAATCAAGCAAACAAGTTAAAAGTTAACCTAATTGTATGTCTAAAAGCTTATGTAAGTTAGTATGCATGAACAACTTTAAATAACATGTAAAATGATAAACCTAAGTCTAAAGTCAGTAGCAAATGATGAATGAATGATGTGAATTAAAAGTTGTGTGAAATGATCTTGCAATTGTGTTGTGAGTTATGAAGATTAATGAATCACATACATTAAGAAAGCACAAAGAAAGCATAGTCAACTTGGTATGACTTGCAGTTAAGCAAACACAAAAAATAGGTGGCATATAATCCTATTTCTATGACCTATAAGTGACCAATAATCCTCACCTAAAGTAGCCCCGAAGTATCCTAAACAAATGGTATAAATGCCTCCTTATGATGTTATGTACAAGCTAAAGAATTCCTAAATAGGACCTATAATCCAAAAGGAAAATAAAATAGCCAAGGGATTACAAGAATTATGAAACATGGACCTATAGTTCATAAGACCAGAGATGAACCATACATAAAATATTTGCACCAAATGTTCAATTATCATGCACAAAATGGCCACACAAACTCAAATGATCAATTTATAGGTCATCCTGATTACTAATTCAAATGACCATTAAGGAAGGACCTAAAATTTGCCTAAAAAATACACAATTCACTTCAAGATATGCAAAATGATGTTACCAGATATTATGCAAAAAATCATAAGGGAACTAGGTCAAACAAATGCATTTTAATACCTTGGTCAAGAAGGAATCATAAAAATATGGCATGGAAAGAAAATACCTCAAAAAAATAGTAAAATAAAAGGAAAATGAAAATAAAATTTGTGAAAATTTTATTTGAGGTGTTTTCAAGTCCCATGAGAAGTCACGAATAAATACAGAAATAAAAAATGAGGGCACCATTTGACTTGTTTTTTCGCGTAGGTTCCAAAAATGCCATTAGTTTTTCTTGATTCTTGCTCAAACTATGAAAACGAAGAGAAGAAAAACTATATCTAAAAATTGAAAACCCAAGAATAACCTAATTTTAACTAACAAATAATGCCTTTATCACCATAGGACTTCAATACCAACATTCTCCTTCAATCCTAACCATATACTAAGGAATAATTTAAAGGTTCAAGAAGCTTCACCAACCTTTAATGGAGTCTTGTAGAAATACATGCAAGAACCACTGTAAACCTTGTATTCTCCTCCAAATAGCTTCTGGATCTCAAAGAAAATTTCAAAGATGCTTGAAATGGCTTGAAAATGCATAGTGATGTTGAAGTTGGTGAAATTCGTGGATGATAATGAAGGCACTAGAGTTCCATTTTTTGCTTGCAGAAGCTTCCATGAAGTGCGTAGATGAAGATTATGGAGAGAGATTGAAGGTTGATAGCTTCTAGAGAGATATTAAAAAATTGCAAAATGGGTGAATGTGAGAGAATGAGAGTGTAAATATGGTTATGAGTGAGTTGATCTCTTTTATATGAAGTGGTTAATTGTTAACCATGTGTAGTTAACAATTAGAATCATGGTTAAACAAGTTTTTGTTGGTTTAGCAAAAATTGGAATTTTTGTGAAAGTGAATGTTCTAGTTTGCATGGCTTAGCATTAGGTTCATGGTAAGATACCTTTGAGACGTATTGATCATTCATAAAGGGAAAAATCAGTTTGAATGAGTGGTAATGATGAAATCATGCTTTAGCTTATTTCATGGAAGTATTGAAAATGTGTTTGAAAAGTGTGAATTTTCTTGGTCATTTAAGGCAAATTATGATTAAAATGTGGCATGCTACACATGTGAGGGGATTTTGTGATGAGAAACATTCTTTTTGTTGAAAAATTCTATTATTAAAATTTTGAAAAAACCCTTGACTTCATGAATTTGAATGAGGATAATTTGATGATTCCTTAACATAAGATCATGATTCTTGAAGTTTTGGAAAGATGAAACCCCATAAAACAATGTTTAAGTTTGAGATTGGATCAATAAAAGCTTTGAAACATGAGAAAAAATTGATTAAAGGGAGCACCATAATCTTGCATTTTGACAACTTAGAAAAACTTCTAAGTTATAGAAAAGTCAACTTTTATGGTACCCACTTTGACCTATCATAACTTTTGATTCAAACCTTCAAACGAAAAATGGTTTAGATACTTGAAAAGGTGAGAAAAAGTTATTCAAATTTCATGCTTGCAAAAATTCCATTTGGATGAGCCATCTTGCTTGAAATCAGCTTCAAAGTTGGAATAAAATTAATTGAAAACTTTTCCAAAATGGAAAGTTTCAATTATATGTCATTTTCCTCTTTTGGAAACTTTTGCAATAAGTCTAGATTTCTGATTATTTGATCATCCCATGATCAAATTCCATCCAATAAACACCTTGGGCATGTCATAGGACCTTGTGACCTCAAAAAGTCAGGAGTTGACTTTTGGTTGACTTTTTCCCCCCAATTTCTTGATTTTAAGCAACTGATCAATTGAATCCCTTTTGAAATGAACCAGTGGGCAATCTTCCATCCTTAGACACTTGATAGCATATGGAACCCCATGAGACCAAGTTTTAGCCCAAGAGTAAAAAATAAATTGATCTTGGGCTAAACCCTAATTTTGATTATTCTACTAGGAGGTGATGCATTGTCCCCTTTCTTGGTGAATTCTCATCTTCAAATGACTCGATGGATCCAAATGAGATAACATGGACATAAGAGAGCCTTGAGTCTTGTTTGAAGACACTTGGCTCTGGTCCTTTTTCCTTGGATGACCAATATTCTGGAAATCCATTGATCACATGCCCTATGCAACACCAATGATGTATGTTTTACTTTTGTACGACTTGAAAACAAAGAAATGCATGTATGTATGAAATAAATGATGTATAAAAAAAAGCATAAGATACTTGAAAATAGTAATAAATAAGAGGGAAAATTTTAGGGTGTTACAACTGCCCCTATTCAATCAACTATAGACCTGAATGAATGATAGCAATGGCTTTCAGACGTTCGATGTATAGAGGGATTGAATACCCAAATAAACCGGAAAATTTGCACTCTGCGGGAAATAAAATAACCCGACTTTCAAAGGGAGAAATGATACGAGACCAAGACGAAGATGAACTCAAAAAAGTAAGACCATGCCAAAGGTAGAATTACGATAAGGTTCGAGATCAAGCCAAAGGTGAACTCCAAAAAGTAAGACCAAGCCAAAGGTGGACTTACAAAGAATAAGACTAAGCTTAAGGCAGACTAGAACAAGGATACGAGACCAAGCCGGAGGTAGACTCGAAACGTAAGACAATGTCGAAGGTAGAGTTATGATAAGGTTCGAGGTTAATACGAAGGTGAACTCAAAAAATTAATACCAAGCCAAAGGTGGACTTACAAAGAATAAGACTAAGTTGAAGGTAGATTCAACCAAGGATACACGAACAAGCCGAAGGTGGACTCGAAAATTAAGACTATGCCGAAGGTAGACTTGCGATAAGGTTCGAGGTCATGCCGAAGGTGAACTCGAAAAATAAAGACCAAGCCAAAAGTGGACTTACAAAGAATGAGACTAAGACGAATAAGACTCAAACAAGGATACGAGACAAAGTCGAAGGTGGACTCCAAAAGTAAGACTATGATGAAGGAAGACTTACGATAAGGTTCGAGGTCGAGATGAAGGTGAACTCGAAAAAGTAAGACCATGTCGAAGGTGAACTTACAAAGAACAAGACTAAGCCGAAGGTAGACTCAAATAAGGATACGAGACCAAGTCGAAGGTGTACTAAAAAAGTAAGACTATGCAGAAGGTAGACTTACGATATGGTTCGAGGTCAAGCTGAAGGTGAACTCAAAAAAGTAAGACCATGACAAAGGTGGACTTACAAAGAATGAGACTAAGCCGAAGGTAGAATCAAACAAGGATACAATACCAAGCCGAAGTTGGACTCGAAAAAGTAAGACTATGCTGAAGGTATAATTATGATAATGTTCGAAGTCAAGCTGAAGGTGAACTCAAAAAGGTAAGACCAAGCTGAAGGTGTACTTACAAAGATTGAGAGTAAGACAAAGGTAGACTCAAATAAGCATACGAGACCAATCCGAAGGTGGAATCAAAAAGTAAGACTATGTCGGAGGTAGAATTACAATAAGGTTCAAGGTCAAGCCGAGGCTGAACTCAAAAAATTAAGACGAAGCCGAAGGTGGACTTACAAAGAATGATACTAAGACAAAGGTAGACTCAAACAAGGATACACGACCAAGCCGAAAGTGAACTCTAAAAAGTAAGACTATACCAAAGGTAGACTTAAGATAAGGTTTGAGGTCAAGCCGAAGGTGAACTCGCAAAAGTAAGACCAATCCAAAGGTGGACTTACAAAGAATGAGACTAAGACGAAGGTTGACTCAAACAAGGATACGAGACCAAGCCGAAGGTGGACTTTAAAAGTAAAACTATGCCGAAGGTAGACTTACGATAAGGTTCGAGGTAGAGCCGAAGGTGAATTCAAAAACTTAAGACCAAGCCGAAGGTGGACTTTCAAAGAATGAGATTAAGCTGAAGGTAGACTCAAACAAGGATACGTGACCAAGCCGAAGGTGGACTCGAAAAGTAAGACTATGCCGAATGTAGAATTATGATAAGGTTTGAGGTCAAGCCGAAGGTGAACTCGAAAAAGTAAGACTAGACCAAAGGAAGACTTACAAAGAATGAGACTAAGTCGAAGGTAGACTCAAATAAGGATACGAGACCAAGCCGAAGGTGGACTCAAAAAGTAAGACTATGCATAAGGTAGACTTACGATAAGGTTCAAGGTCAAGCCAAAGGTGAACTCAAAAAGTAAGACAAAGGCCGAAGGTGGACTTACAAAGAATGAGACTAAGCCGAAGGTAGACTCAAACAAGGATACTAGACCAAGCCGAAGGTGGACTCGGAAAGTAAGACTAGGCCGATGGTATAATTACAATAAGGTTCGAGGTCAAGCCGAAGGTGAACTCGAAAAAGTAAGACCAAGATAAAGTAAGACGTACAAATAATGAGACAAAGCCGAAGGTAGACTCAAACAAGGATACGAGACCAAGCCGGAGGTGGACTCGAAAAGTAAGATTATGCCGAAGGTATAATTACTAAAAGGTTCGAGGTCAAGCCGAAGGTGAACTCGATAAAGTAAGACCAAGAAAAAGGAGGACGTACAAAGAATGAGACTAAGCCAAAGGTAGACGTAAACAAGGATACGAGACCAAGCCGAAGGTGGACTCGAAAAGTAAGACTATGTCGAAGGTAGACTTACGATAAGCTTCAAGGTCAAGACGAAGGTGAACTCAAAAAAGTAAGACCAAGCTAAAGGTTGTCTTACAAAGAATGAGACTAAGCCAAAGGTAGAACCAAACAAGGATACAAGACCAAGCTGAAGGTGGACTCGAAAAGTAAGACTATGCCGAAGGTAGACTTACGATAAGGTTCGAGGTCAAGCTGAAGGTGAACTCAAAAAAGTAAGACCAAGCCGAAGGTGTACTTACAAAGTATGAGACTATGTCGAAGGTAGAATCAAACAAGGATATGAGACCAAGTCGAAGGTTGACTCAAAAAGTAAGATTATGCCGAAGGTAGACTTACGATAAGGTTATCACGAAAGATGACTCTGTTGGGGACATCAAGTATCTGAGGGTAAGATTAACAAATCTATGACCCATGGGTTAGTTTTAAATCATGTCCTAGAATACGCTAGGCATTATCTATGGGAATATTTCGATATGAATAATTCACAGTTTCAGGCTTTCGTCAAGGTACCAAAACTAGCTTATTCTTCGTATGCTATGTTTGAATATTTCCATGGCGTAATATTTTGTAGTGATGGAAATGCTCCTCTTTAGATGATGCAAATTTAATGATGATTACTAAATACAAATGCAATGGTGACCTCCTGATGAGGAGGTAATAGGTAACTCTGGCAACTTTACTAGGGAAAAGTAACTGATCTGATTTTAGGACTCCCGATAGGGATAGCTTCTTTGTTGGGAAGAATGTTACTGATATATTGGCTCTGAACTACCACAACTGCCAAAAATAAATTGGACTTTGAGAGGTTGAAGAGTGATGACCCTTTTGGGGAAGGTATCCTCTTACAAGAGCTTATTTGGGGAAGAACGCCACCCGTAGAATTTCGTTGGGGAATTGACAACCTTCTGACCTGGATGATGAAAGGGTTTGTTGATACTTTGCTGAGGATAAATTATGTTGGAAAATCACTTAGGCAAAATGTCCTCTGTTGGGGGAGAGATTCCAATGAATATTGGACTTTGGTTGGGGGAAACTACGAACAACACCGTGCAAGTAGGAAAACCATCTGACTTCTCACTGTCTTCGCCACTACTAGGGAATAAGGTGTCTTTATGTACTACTTGGGATAAGAAGACTCTTATGGAGAATACCTCTCTATTGGAGAAAGACTCTTTGCTTAGGGGATATTAACCTTTTGTTTCTCTATTGGAGAAAGGTAATCCACTGAAACCTGCTGGGGAATCATGATCAATGAGGCATGCTGAGGAAGAGGACCATAGATGTCTCATGCTGGAGCTGACTTTGTTTACTTTGTACATGCAAATTAGTGAATCCACCTGATAGATCCTGCAAAAGAGAGGATTAGACAAGCCCACATGCCCTAGGTCTATGGTCTGAGTTTACCATCCCTGTTACTCGACAATTAAGGTATATGTCAAGTGTTTTATTGTTAAGTATGTATTATAAGGCATCAATGTCTTCACAATGCAATATATATCACAATATTTAGACATTTTTGAAATCAACAATGTTAAATGAGAAGAAAATCAACAAAAATTATTTGGATGAAATGCAATTTATTGATTGAAATATGGTCATGAATAGGTGTTACATCAAAAGGCAGTTCCTGGAAAGAGGAAATTGTGCAAAAGGAAAAATAAATTATCCTAATGGAAATGTGAAATTAGATCCCATCAAGTTCCAATTCGGCTATGACCCGTATGTCCTCGAGACTCTCCGTATACTTCGCTTTTTGAGGAAGAAAATGGGACCGATTCTTAACCTTCAGATTATCCATTCTTGTAGATGACGAATCACAGATTACGTAGATCGGAGCTGTTTGTTTCAATTCGTCTTTTGCATGGACCACCCTTTGTGGGTTTTCAATCCATCGGGATGCCCTTTTTTGCCTAAGTGGCCCTTGCGGTTTTCCATTTACCGGGCATACGTTTCTTTTTGCTGTATATCCCTAATTTTTTCCCGAACCTTTTATCAGTTTTTGTGGTTCGTCGGGATGTCCTTTTTGTCTGGACTTTTCTTTTTTTGGTCCAGCAGATCCCTTTATACAAAATAATTTTTAATTGCGTCTGCGTTGACAGGGGATGGAAAGTCTTATCCATCCATGGTTGTTAACATTAAGCCTCCGCCCAAGAAGACCTTTTTAACCATGAACGGACCTTCATAATTGGGAGTCCAGTTGCCCCTTTGATCTGTTAGAGGAGGAAGGATCATTTTCAACACTAAGTCGTCGTGTAGATAACATTGAGGTCGTACTTTTTGAAGTCCTGACATAACTCCACCATCATTTTGTTGTTGAGATCGAACCGTTATCAGTAATGATTCTTTCGAGCACTCCATATCGACAAATGATATCCTTCCTTAGGAATCGGGCTACGACATACTTGGTGACATTAGCAAAAGATGTCGCTTCCACCCACTTGGTGAAATAGTCAATGGAAACCATAATGAAGTGATGGCCTTTGGAAGTAGTGGGCTTAATTTTTATGATCATGTCAATGCCCCACATTGAAAAGGGCAAGGAGAAGACATGACATTCAACAGATTAGGAGGTACATACACCTTATTAGTGTAAATTTGACATTTATGGCATTTGCGGGTGTATTTGAAACAATCGGATTCCATGGTTATCCAATAATACCCTGATCTCAAGTTTCTTTGCCATGGCATGTCCTCCAGCATGGGTACCAAAGGATCCCTCGTAAACTTCATGCATTAACATGTCTGCTTCGTGTCTATCCACACATCTGAGCAAAACCATGTCGAAGTTCCTCTTGTATAACATAATGTCCTGATTTAAGAAGAAACCACTAGCCAACCTCCTCAGAATATTCTCATCTTTGCTGGATGCCCATGTCAGGTATTCTTGGCACTTTAGGAAACGTTTGATGTCATAGTACCATGGCTTGTCATCGTCAATAACATCGAGTGCAAACACATAAATGGGCCTTTTGAAACGGGCTACCACAATCCTAGGCAAATAATTCCACTATTGCACTTTAATCATGGAGGACAAGGTTCTTAGGGAATCAACCAACTAATTCTTATCACGAGGCACATAATGAAGCTTTACTATCGAGAAGAATGTCAACAATCTCCTCTTGTAATCTCTGTATGGAATCAAATGTGGTTGATGAAAATGCCACTTTATGTTAACCTGATTAATGACCAAAGCTGAATATCCAAAAATATCGAGGGTCTTAATTCTCAAATTAATCGCCTCTTCAATTCCTATTATGCAAGCTTCGTATTCTGCCTTATTGTTGGTGCATTCAAAAGTCAAACGGGAAGTGAAGGGCATGTGAACTCCTTCCGGTGTAATAATGAAGGCACCAACTCCACTGCCATTCATGTTAACGGCCCCATCGAACGTCAGACTCCATTTGGATTCAGGGTTTGGCCCCTCCTCCGGGAGTGGTTCTTCACAATCTTTCATTTTGAAGAACATAACCCATTGACCCTTCAAGTAATATAAGATACATAATCAAAGGCCACCTTGGAATCAGAGACATGAGGATTGGAGGTTCTTATAGATACTCTTTTATTTTGTTAAAAGCCACTTGTAAACACCCCAAATTTGCCCTCACCCATTCACACCATGGCTTGTGATCATTTCATATGCATAAACACAATCATATCATCTCACATCTCACTTTTAATTCACTGCATAGTTTCTAAGTCATCTGCACCTAGGGTTTGTGATCTGAGCAATCCAAGAGCTTCTTGAGCCACTCCAAAGGCCATCAATCACTTCAAAGTGGTCCATGTGTGTTCAAGTATCATACTACATCCTCTCAAAGTCAAGAATGCAAAAGGATCACAAGAACTGAGATTGGTGTGGATGCAGAGCCAAGTTTGACTGCACAGTTGACCTAAAATTAGGGTTTTGGTTTCAGAGGCCATAACTCCAAATTTTTTGGTCATTCTTGTTTCCATTGGTCTCTATATGGTATAGGGAGTATGCATATCAATTTTCATGAAGAAATTCCATGGGGAAGTCATCTAATCAAGAGTTGACTTTTCAGACAAGTCAGTGCAAAATCAGGGCATCTGAGGCCCCCAATGACCCAACCAAGGGGTGATCTTCATCATTTTGAGTGTATATGATCTTTATTTGATCATGGAAGAAGATTGAAGTTCACAAAATTCAAGAATTTGAAGTTTTTGCAAAGTTGACTTTTTAGGGCATGGTTGACTTTTAAGGAATTTGTCAATTTAGGTCATTTTTCAAACCTTACTTTTTGATCCAAAAATGTTTCAAATGGAAAAACTTTGGTCATGAAAGTTGTAGAATACATTTTTCCCTTTTCAAAAAGTACAAGAACATGACCTAATTCATTTTGGATCAAAAGTTATGGTGTGACAAAGTTGGCAAAAATCACTAATTTTCAAGACATGCACCAATTGGAAAATTTGCAAAATCATGTAGCAAGGCCATTTGTAACTTCTAGTTCACTTCAAACCAATGTACAAACATCACATAAGTTCTAAAAATCAGAATTGAACCAAAGTTTCTCATGCACATGGTTTGTATAACAAGATATTTTCATGAAGTTTCAAAGACAAGCAAGTTGCAAAATCACTCATGACACTTCACCCACTTGTTACATTGGATGCTGAACCATGCTAGCCTCCCATACACACCATGCTGCGCCAGCCCTAGCCATTGTACCAAGCTAGAACTCAAGCCATACCTCTCTTACAACAAAGTTGACATTTTGCAAAAGTGAACTTACCAATCAATAAAGGCCAGGTCACATCATCTGACCTATGAGAGTTTTTTTATGCAAAGAAAATGCTAGCCATTTCACTTATCAAGCAAGGCCGAAACAGATCATAGCATCACATTCACAAAAACACCCCATTTTTGCATTTCTCTTCGAATCTGCCTCCACAAACCAAAAACACTCAAACCAATTCCACTACTCATCTCACCATGCTTCATTGGTCCCAAACCAACAAGACTCAAGCCTGAAACCAGCATGAACTGAGCTTCACCATTTCTCATCTTCAAAACCAGAACTCTTCGAATCCCATTATCCAGCCATCAAACACACCATTTTTCTTCACCAACAAGTCAAGCACACCTAAAGGAGCAAGAATCCACCATTGGAGTGGCCTGAAACCTCCCTATTCCTGACTGTGCCATCTGCTACACCAGAACCATTCCTCTCAAATCAGCCATCCACAAGAGCTTTGAGGTATCCCATTGAGTTCAGAAGAGTCAAAGAGGTTCATTTGCACACAAAGAAGGCCCTGGAAGCTCAGTATTGAAGCTTTCCAGCCCAGGTATGAACATGAACATTTTCTCCCAAAGCTTGCATTTTGAGTTATAAATCTATTGCTTATGCTTTGCTGGTCATGGGGATGCTTTCAGAATCAAAAATAAGTGAGAAATGAGTTTGTATGGTCCCCCTGAAATTTCACCCGTGGATTTTGTTCTCTTTGATTTGCATGATTTTTGGGGTTTAAATGATGTTTGAGCATAGATTCATGACCTAGGTTGTTAGAGGATCTTTAGGCTGTGTTTAATTTGTTGTTTAGAGGCCTGAATCGTGAATTAGGGTTGTGTTGCCGCCGGAGAAATGACCGGAGCTTCTCTCCGGTCACCTGAAAGTGCTTTGCCCTAATCTCAGGTCATTAGTGCCATTTGAATATCATGCGTTGGATGGCTTGACCCCATTGACCTCCCGCGCACATGAAGGGCCCAGATCTATTTGTTTTGCCCTAATCCACTTTCATTAATTAATTAAATCATAATTAAGTTAATTAATCTGAGCCAACCACAGCCCTTGGATTCGCGCGCCAGTCAACTCTTTTAAACCCAGTTCAAATCTCCACCCTTGGATCTGCTTACTTTCTTTTATTTCATTTTTTATTTCATTTCTTTTCATTTTATTTGCACAATTTATTTAAAATAGTAAAAATTGTTTAAAAATTATGAAACTTTTTCTCAAGAGTTTTATTAATTTTTAAGACACAAAAACATTTTTATTTTCATTTTTAGCATTAAAAATGTATTTTAAAATATTTAAAAGTTTATTTTTAATTGATTAATGAGAATTAATTTATTAAAAATACTTTTAGGTATTTAAAAATCACCAAAAAATTCATGAAATGTTCTAAGACATTTAGAAACATTTTCCAACCTTCAAACCAAATTTATTTTTTGATCTTGATGCATTTTAAGAGTTTCTCATTGAATAAAAATCATTTTTATGCATTAATTTGATCCAAAGTTTCAAAAATCATTTCTGTCTATCCATGAAGAGTTGGACATTGATTCTTTTTGCATTGCATTGTGTTTAGCATGAAGTTTGTGAGATTAAATGGCCATGATTTGATCTTGCATTTTCATTTTGTTTGGCATTTCTTTTGTTTGGAAACCCTAAAAACCCTAGAATCTTGTAAAAATCATAACTTGAAAGTGGTTAGGAGTTGAGACCTCTCCTTTGGGCATTGGTTTAGTATAGGATTAGGGGTCCTTTGTGGGGCATTTTCAATTTTTTATCTTAGGGTTTGCTTCTGATTTTGATTTTTGTTTGATGCATTGTCCATAAACCCTAATTTGGGCTTCCATATGCATCCATCTTGCATTCTCTTGCATAACATGACTTGCCATGACATTTCAAGAATCCATTTGATTCATTTGACATCATGAGACATATTGAAAGCATGTTTGATCATTGCATCCCTCATTTGCCATGTTGTATGCCATGTGCACTTCATAACTTTTCATGTTTGTTCATGGTTCCTGACTTGCTTCATTTGCATTCATGAACTTGTATGACCATTTCCATGTGCTGCCTCATGTTTGTAGCATCTCATAGCATCATTAGCATCATGTATTGTTTCTGGTTTTGTTTCTCATCATGTCATCTCATCCCATTTGGCATTGCATTGCATTTCTTTACTAACCTTTCAGGTGGTAAGTAACTTTGAGAAGTGGATTTGCCTTCACTTCTCATAACTTCTCTTCATCTCTCTCTTGCATCCATGCTGCATTTTACTTTGTGTTTGAGATTGAGCTTGCTCTTTCTTCTTCTTCCTACTTTCTCTCTTCAAGTGACTTGACTTCTTGAATGAAGCAAGTCACTTTGCTTCTCTTGATCCTTTCATCTGCTTCCTGGTGGTTCCATTGAAGATTGTTCTTGCAAACCTCACAAACCTTAGGAACAACCAAGCATGACAATGATTAGGGTTTTGATTAGTCTCCCTTTTTAGTTTTTACCTTTGTGTCTCTTTTGAGTCATCTCTTCTCACCTCATAATCAGGGACTAAACCCTAAAGGCTTTAAGGCTTTGTGATTAAGCTTATGCCTGCATCCTTCTCTTAGGATGGAGTGTATAACTTTAATCCTAAGTGTTAAACCCTTAATGTGTTTAAATCTCTTAATCAATTCACATAATAATCATCAAGACATCACACTTGTAACTTGGGCCTTGCATTAGGGTTCTAATTCTTCCTTAAATGGTTAAGAAGGACTAACCCTAGTGTTAATGGACAAGTCCACCTCAAGTTGTCTTACAAACCCTAAAAAACACTTCATCATCATATCATTAATTAAAATCCACTTAATCAAAGGCATGTTTTGTCATGAGTTTAATCCCTAATCATGGATTAAGTTGAGGAGCTTTCCTCAGCTTAAACATTCTCATCTATTATCCTTCTATTAGGATGGTGTAATGAGTCTGTTTAATCCCTGATTATGGCTTAACCTCATTACTTAACACTAAACAAAAACCACAAAAACACCTAAATAATCACAAGTAGGTTAATGATCTTAATCCTACACCAAGGGTGATTAAGTGTGAGAATCTGACTTCACACTTAAGGTAATTCTCATTACCCCTAATCAGAGGGAAGATGTGATGAGTTTACTAATCCATTGGTTTAGACTTAGGCTCATTAACTTATGAAAAATTCAAAAGCAATAAAAGACTGAAAATACAAAAACAAACAATAATCGTCTCCTTCGGGATTCTTTTCTCATCACTTTCACTCATAAACGAGAACTCGCATCTTCCGTCTAATGCAAGACAGTTTGCACCTGAGCCAGACAGGTCATACACTTGAGCATAGGCAAGTAAGCAGTTCACAAGTCAATTCACCTATCCGTCTCTTTGGGTCGAACTACGGTGTTCTGACTTCCTCATTGCACGAGAGGATACGTAGGCATAACTTAACAGTTATCGAACAAAAGTCTCTGTATATTCCCCCTCTTTCCAACATCATTCTCTTAGCCTCATGATCATGAGCATACTCTTTCCTTACACTGACACTTCACTTATGCACTTCACACTTCTTTTACACTGACACCTGTACATCTTTTTCCAGCTCTTTTATATACAGATTGCACTGACACTACCCCTTTAAAACACAAATATTTTAAGCGTGGATCCCGTCGAGTACGACGGACAATCTGGGTGCTAATACCTTCCCAGGTTGTAACCAACCCCCTTTCTCAGTCTCTCTGGTTCGCAAACCGTCTTATCCGTATCTTTCTAGGTCTATGCAGCATTACCTTTCCTCCGGGATAAAAATGCCTAGCTGGCGACTCTATTCATCTCCAGTGGGTTCACTGCTGTGTGTTCTCATTGTCCCTCTCGCCGACCGTTCGCGTCTGTACCTTTATTTGGGCTAGTCCCACTTATCGGGAGGGACAGCTTGGCGACTCTGCTGGGGACCCTTATACTGCAACCAGGGCTTCTGGTTCTTTTTGTGGGTTCCTCCTAGCGCTTGTTTGATTTGTGTTTATTGGGGTGTTATGTGCTATCTGTGCTTGTATGTTTATTTTTGCTTATTGCTTTATGTACAGTTGTTTACTGCTTTCTTTATAGCTTTACATGTATCATATTGTCATACTGTGCTGCTGGCTGGATCTGGTTTTGCTTTGGTGGGTGGGTGTTCTATTGAGAGTTAAGGTCCTATACCTGGGACCTGAGTGACACCTAGGCTAGAGTGAATCATATTCTTTCCCATTCCATCTCGGTCTGGTGCGGGAATATGAAACACGGTTCAGATATGGGTTTCTTCTTGAGAACTCTGTGTTGCAGATTTCCTGCAGTACTAGGGCTATCTGGAAAGCCTGCTAAGTCTGGATGACCTCTTAGTTTTGACGTTCAGAAACTGAGGTGAATTAGAGGAGGAACTTTTATGGTTATTGTAAACACTGTACCTCCGGGTTAGAAGTGTTTACACTTCTCATAACTGATCCAAGTCTGAGGATCCTTGTTCTAGAACACCACCTGTGAGGGGGTTGGGCTGTTTACAGGTTTGCAGGTACCTTGACCTCAGAATACCCTGTTACTTTGACTTGATTAAGAATACTCCATGTTGGAACAGTTCTTGTGATTCTAAACCCTGGACATGTGGCTCTTTATTTGAGTCCCCCACCTTGGTTACTAGATTTATAGACCTCCATCTGGTATTCTTGAATATGTCTTGGACTTATATCAGAGCTCTTGATCAGATTCAGCTCAGTCACAGACCCTTGCATATCATTTGCATACATAAACATTGCATCATATTGACATTTGCTTATTTGTGTTTCAGGGTATCCATCTTCATTTGGTTCTGGTTTTGACCCCATCTTCAGTATTTGACCCATCTTCATCTGCCAATCAGTGGCTCACTCTTTAGTGTTATCATCAGCACTTGTCTCTACTCATCTTCAGCATCATGGCACCTAAAAAGAGCAATATCACCTATCACTTCTTCCAGCCAGAGCTATCTGACATCAGGAGGATTCAGACCCTGATCACTCCAGATCACATACCATTGTTCAGGGAACACTATGGAGATATACTTGATATAGTTACGGATCTGGACCCTTCGCAGAGAAGCCTGATTCACACCTGCATTCAGTTTTATGATCCCCCTTTGAGGTGTTTTACTTTTCAAGACTTTCAGCTGGGCCCCTTATTGGAAGAATACTCATCATTGGTTGGTATACCTATCAGGGGTGGAGTCCCTTTCAACCCTGAAATGGTCTTTCCTGGTAATGGAGAAGTAGCAAAGGCTTTGCATCTGGAACCTGTCCTGATTGAGCAGCATATGACTTCTAAAGCTGGAATCCCTGGCTTCCATCTGGATTTCTTAATCTCTCAAGCTACCCTGAAAGCTTCTTTAGGAGAGTGGAAAGCTGTCTGTGCTTTATTGGCCTTGAGTATATATGGAATTGTATTGTTTGCAGATGAGCCTCGATTCATTAGCAAGAATGCAATCCATCTTTTCATCTTGAAGAACCCAGTGCCCACTTTATTGGGGGACCTCTACTACTCAGTGCATCAGAGGAATGAAAAGCAGAGGGGTAGATTAGTGAGGTGTTGTGCTCCATTGTTCCACACTTGGCTTCTTAGGCATCTACCCAGGACAGATGCATTTTTGAATCCTCATCAGCAGAAAAACTGGGCTAAGAGACTCACTGCTCTAACTTCAGCCGATATCAGGTGGTGCACTCAAAGCACCAAAGGCAGGGATATCATCACCAGCTGTGGGCATTTTCCCAATGTGCCCCTAATAGGAGTTAAGGGGAGTATTAATTATAATCCTCTGTTGTTCAAAAGACAACTGGGCTATGCACTGGTCCACTCTCCTAAGGCACAGGACTTGGTTGAGATTCTTTATTGTGAGAACAAGATTAATCTGGCTATTGTTAGGCAGGCTGCCTGGGCTTGGGATCATGTTCAAACCAAGGGAGTAACCATTTTTGGGAAGTGCAGCAATGTGGCTTCAGCACAATATTATGAATGGTCCCGTGCCAGGGCTCAATTCTCTGGGATGCCCTTTACCATAGAAGATATGCCTGAATCATCTTCAGCACCACCCCCTGCCACTGTCAGTTTGGAGGAGTTTGAGAGCTTGAAGGAAAGAAATTAGAAGTTAACCCAGGCTTTGCAGAAGACTCTCCGGGAGAGGAGTGATGGCAGGATGGAGATTGAGAGGTTAGAGAAGTTGAGAGTGGAGCATTTGGTTAAGATTGAGAAGTCTGGGGATTATATCAAAAAGTCTAAAGCTGGAGAACAAATTCTGAAGAATGCTTGCAAAGAAGCCCAGTTCCAGAGAGCAAGAACAGACTTGTATCTGAAGGAGAGTCAGGCTAGGTGGGTCAGGATCACCGAAGCTCGTACTCTGGAGGACAAGAGGGTCCAAGACAAGATAGAGCAGATGGAAGCTAGTGCAAAAGTGAAGCAAGAAGCCCTGGCAGCAGCCCAGAGGGAGATATCAGAGCTGAAGATCAAAGCTGGAGTGAAGAGGTCAAAGGACCAAAGCCAGCACAAGAAGCTAACAGCAGCTGTTACGACCCGGAATCTCCTCATCAGGAATCTCACGGAGCGTCTGGCTGATCCTGTGACCGAAGCACTTCTCAAGGAAGTTCGTGAGGATGAGTTTGGTCTTGGTGTTTGACCATTTGTTTGTTGTTGCTTTCATTCCATGTACTTTTATTTTCCTGTAATGTATTTTGACCCCTCAGAGGGCTTGTATTTGTAAACAAACTATGTACCATTTTGCTTTTGTAATATATGTATTAGCTTGTTCCATCCGAGTTTCACTTCGAAAGCAACATCAACAGCATCTTCAAGGGTCTGGAAGGGTCAAAACTGAATGCCAAACCGGATACCTTGAGAACAAATAAGCATAACTGCATTGCATGCTAACCCTTTTGTTTGTTTTGTAGGTTTTTGTTTTACTGCCACTAACTCTGTTGTGATCTTCAGGAATTATTGCTCGGCGCCGGGTATTTCCCCTCAATCGTCTGCACCGTTATCCGACCCGTAACAATCTTCCGGGCATCCAAATGGATCAGATGCAGCAGGACCTTACTGAGGTCAGAAATCAAATGGCAAACGAAAGATTGGAAATGAGAACGCAGATGACACAGTTTATGGAAGTGATAAACAACATGGCTCAGAGCCAGGAAAGATTGAGGGCCATGGTGGAAAGGCAGAATCAAGAAGATCCACATATAGGGACTGCCGGCACCAGCAACAATGAGAGGGTCCAACCTCATGTCAATCCCCCAGTCTTTGGGCCACACCTCCATCCTGAGGTCAACATCCCTGCAAATGTTCAAGGGACTGCCACTGCAGCCAGGGTACTTCAAGAAGACCCCCAGGAGGATCAATTCACAGTAATGGGTGCTGGGGAAGAAGCTTATGATAGAAGGTTGGACGAGATAGTTGAGAAACTGAGGTCCTTAGAGTCTCAAAACTCTTTGGGTTTCGATGTCATGGACATGGGCTTGGTAGACGGGGTCAGGATTCCCCATAAGTTCAAGCCTCCTTGTTTTGAAAAATACAACGGGACTTCATGCCCCCGGACTCACTTGCAATCATTTCTGGGAAGACTGAAGGCCTATACTATGGATGAGAAGCTCTGGATGTTCTATTTCGAGGATAGCTTGACGGGAGCCTCAAGAGAATGGTACTCTCACTTGACAAGGGCAACTATCAGATGCTGGAAGGACCTGGCAGAGGCCTTCATCAGACAGTATCAGTACAACTTAGATATGGCACCCAACAGGACTCTCCTAATGGGAATGTCACAGTCGTCAAGGGAAAGTTTCCGAGAATATGCCCAGAGATGGAGGCAACTGGCTGCTGCTGTTCAGCCACCTATGTCTGAAAGGGAAATGGCAGATATGTTTATGAACACCCTCCAGGGAACATATATTGATAGGCTGGCTGCTTTCTCTTCCACTAGCTTTGCAGATGTTGTCATAGCTGGGGAGAGAATTGAGAGCCTGTTAAAAATGGGTAAGATCTCAGACAACGGTGCAAGCTCGTCCAGTAGTACTAGAAAGCCTTTTGCAGGCCCAAGAAGAACTGGCGAGACCAATGCCATCCACACCAACAGGGGCAGGCCCCAATATGTTCACAGATCAGTGGCAGCAGTCACCATTCCCGCTCCAGCTCATCCTCAACCAGTTTATTAACCTCCGCAACAAAACTATCAGCAACAACCTCAATACCATCAACAGAATCAGTATCCTCCGGGAAATTACAACAACAGCAACACCAACAACAATAACCAGCAAAGGCCATTCCAACAGAGGCCTTCTCAAGCCAATAGGGTAATCGATCCGATCCCTATGCCATATGCTACATTGCTGCCACAACTCCTGAAACTCAACCTGGTTGAGCTAAGGACATTGGCACCTCCAGATCCCAACAGTCTACCCAGGAATTATGATCCCAACGCCAGATGTGCCTTCCATTCAAATGCACCTGGCCACAGTACAGAAAAGTGCAGAGCCTTGCACATGAAGGTACAAGACCTGGTAGACTCAAAAGCTCTGAATTTCGCACCACCACCCAATGTCAACAAAAATCCTATGCCAAACCACGGTGGTCCCAGAATTAACGCTATTGAAGAAGACAAGCCGTCTTATTTAATAACCAGTGTGGGTCAGATCCGGACACCGTTGGTGGAAATTAAGGCTCAGCTCCTCGAATGTCAAATATTCCCGGGGTGTGAGTTGGGGTGTGCTTACTGCAATATTTCAGTCAATGGGTGCGATAACCTGAGGAATGGCATAGAAGGTCTCATTCAGAGTGGCCAACTTCAGATCACCACATCATTTCCTACAAATCCGGCAATCTCATCAGCAACAACTCCAGAACCTCCTACAACTGCAATGACCATTGTTCCTGACAATTCTTCGGTTTCATCAACAAGTACTTCATCTATTATCTCAACTGATCAGTTATCAACAAATTTTTCTTCTACAACTCCAGCACCACTCCATTTTGAAACTCCTACAACAACAACATCCATCCTTCCACCAATGTCTCCTACAACACCAGCAATCAATCATGAAGATGTCTCAACTGTCACAATATTCTATGATCCTGAAAACAACTCTGTCTACAACTCAGAAGGTGCTGCTCCCATCAGAGCACCAGTCACAATTTATTACGATCCACAGACCATCACAATTCCTTCCGCAGCTGCAGTCAGTCCAGTCACTATCACAGTGCCTGGACCAGTACCTTATGAAAGCAGTAACGCCATCCCCTGGCATTACGGCTCTGAATTGTACTGCGAAGGGCAAAGAATTACTTTTGAATCATCAACCCCTGCACCACAAATTGACAATGTGGGAGGAGGCGGAGGCTTCACTCGAAGCGGACGTCTCTTTGCTCCACAAATCCAGAGACCCACTGCCGAAGCAGAAGCTGCTGCTAAAGCAAAAGGGAAAAGCTTGGTGCAGGAAGAGCAGACTGTTAAAGAAGCTTTGAAAACACCCTTCGATCAAGAGGTTGATGAGTTCATGCAAATCATCAAGAAGAGTGATTATAAAATAGTGGATCAGCTTCATCAGACGCCTTCCAAGATCTCAATCCTATCATTGCTTATGTGCTCCGAAGCCCATCGGAATGCACTACTCAAAGTCTTGCACGCAGCTTACGTGCCTGAAGAGATCACTGTCAATCAGCTGGAAGCTGTAGTTGGAAATGTTAATGCTAGTCACGGACTAGGGTTCACCAATACTGATTTGACAACGGAAGGCCGCAACCATAACAAGGCCTTGCACATAACCATGGAATGTAAAGGTGCTGTCCTTTCCCATGTGCTGGTAGACACGGGGTCATCCCTCAATGTCTTACCTAAAAAGGCCCTGGTGAAGCTAGAGTATGACGGATTGGCGTTGAGACCCAGCAACCTGGTGGTGAGAGCCTTTGATGGTTCGAAGAGATCGGTTCTGGGAGAAATTGAATTGCCCATAACGATTGGCCCGCAGACCTTTAAAACGACCTTCTACGTGATGGATATACAGCCTGCCTACAGCTGTCTATTGGGTAGGCCATGGATTCACGCCGCTGGCGCCGTGACCTCTACCCTTCACCAGAAGTTAAAATACGAGTGGGAGGGTCAAATCGTTACAATCTGTGGAGAGGAGGATATTTTCGTCAGCCACCTGGCTACTTATAAGTACATTGAGATGGATGGGGAGATCCATGAAACAATGAGTCAGGGTTTCGAAGCTTTGAATGGCAATGAAACATCTGTTGTACCTGGTACTTCAATATCATCATACCAACAAGCCCGGAAGGTTGTTGAGAGAGGAAACGCCCAAGGCTGGGGCAAACTGTTATCGGTGGAGAAGAAAGAGGACAGATTTGGGTTGGGTTACAAACCAACTCAACGAGATCAAGCAGAGGCTGCAAAAGAGCCCAACTTTGTGAGTGGGGGGATGCTCACCCCTGATGCTGTCAACTGTCTGGAAGACGAGCTGGAAGAAGAACGCAACCTGGAAAGCTGGATTCGTCCAAAGATCCCGGGGAGCAGTATCTCGAACTGGTCTTCCCAAGAAATTATAAGAGTTACTCATGCAGAGTAATTATTATTTCCTGTATTTTTATAGCATGCATCAAAGTCTTGCATCTTGCCCAAGATGACAAGACTCATTTTGTAATCGGGCCATCTGTACTTTTTGTGCAAACAAGATTAATCAATGAAATATCAGACATCTTTTTGCAAATGAGTCTTTTCTTTTCCGCTCGCTGTTTTTCCATTTTTTCTTTTTGTACAAAAAATAAATGGCAGTGTTTTCAAAATGACAATTTTATTTCACTTTTCTAAAAAGATTTAAAATCAATCACTAAAATGAACAAACTGAACCCTTGCAGAGAGTGCCTTCCTGACAGCACCAACAACAGCACGGCTATGACTTCGTATGACTTTGACAATCCAATCAATCAAGCTGATGAAGGGGTTGAAGAAGAGTATGAGCTTCCTGAAGAGCTAGCCAGATTGTTGAGACAAGAGGAAAAGGTTATTACTCCTCACCAGGAGGAGGTTGAAGTGATTAATCTTGGTACAGATGAAGACGTGAAACAGGTTAAAATCGGGGCCTGCCTGCAAGACTCAGTGAAGAGACAACTGATTGATCTGCTTCGAGAATATGTGGACGTGTTTGCTTGGTCATATCAAGACATGCCAGGGTTGGATACCGATATTGTTATGCACAAGCTGCCTTTGAGAGAAGAATGCCCGCCGGTTAAACAGAAGCTGCGCCGTACTCGCCCAGACATGGCTATGAAAATCAAGGAAGAGGTACAAAAGCAATGGGACGCCGGGTTCCTTGCTGTAACTAGCTATCCGCCGTGGGTTGCTAATATAGTACCTGTGCCTAAGAAAGACGGCAAAGTAAGAATGTGTGTTGACTACCGGGATCTGAACAGAGCCAGCCCGAAAGATGATTTCCCTTTACCTCACATTGATGTATTGGTGGATAATACGGCTCAGTTCTCGGTGTTCTCCTTCATGGACGGATTTTCAGGATATAATCAGATCAAGATGTCACCTGAAGACATGGAGAAGACAACCTTCATCACACCCTGGGGCACGTTCTGCTACAAGGTAATGCCATTTGGGCTCAAGAATGCTGGCGCAACATATCAACGGGCTATGGTGACATTATTCCACGATATGATCCATAAAGAAATAGAATGTTATGTGGATGACATGATTGCCAAGTCCCTTACTGAAGAAGACCACCTGGTGAATCTACTGAAGTTATTCAAGCGTCTGAGGAAGTACCAATTAAAGCTGAACCCCAACAAGTGCACGTTCGGGGTGCGATCCGGTAAGCTGCTGGGTTTTATTGTAAGCGAGAAAGGGATTGAAGTTGACCCTGATAAAGTCAAATCCATCCAAGAGATGCCTGCACCGAAAACAGAGAAAGAAGTTCGAGGGTTCTTAGGTCGATTGAACTATATCTCAAGGTTCATATCCCACCTTACAGCAACCTGTGAACCCTTGTTCAAGCTGTTAAGAAAAGAACAGACGGTCAGGTGGAATGAAGACTGCCAGAAAGCTTTTGACAAGATCAAAGAATACTTACAAGAACCTCCAATCCTTATGCCCCCAGTTGAAGGAAGACCTCTGATCATGTACTTGACAGTATTAGAAGAGTCGATGGGATGTGTGTTGGGCCAGCATGACGAGTCTGGTCGAAAAGAGTATGCAATATACTACCTAAGCAAAAAGTTTACCGACTGTGAACAACGTTATTCACTGCTCGAGAAAACTTGTTGTGCTTTAGCGTGGGCTGCTCGCCGACTGAGGCAGTATATGTTGACCCACACCACTTTGTTGATCTCAAAGATGGACCCAGTTAAGTACATATTTGAGAAGCCAGCTCTTACCGGACGGGTTGCAAGATGGCAAATGATTCTTACAGAATATGACATCCAGTACACTTCTCAGAAAGCCATCAAGGGCAGTGTATTGTCTGAATATCTTGCTGAGCAACCTATTGATGATTACCAGCCTATGAGGTTTGACTTTCCTGATGAAGACATCATGTTCATAAAAGCAAAAGATCATGAAGAGCCTATTCACACTGAAGGGCCTGACCCGAAAGAAGAATGGACTATGATGTTTGATGGGGCTGTTAACATGAATGGTCGTGGTGTTGGTGCAGTACTCATTACACCTAAGGGAGTTCACATGCCTTTCTCGGCGAAGCTCACTTTCAACTGCACTAACAACGAAGCTGAATACGAAGCTTGTATTATGGGTCTTGAGGAAGCCATTGACCTCAGGATCAAGACGTTGACTGTATTCGGAGATTCAGCTTTGGTAGTCAATCAAACCAACGGCAAATGGTACACCCACCAGGATCATCTGATACCTTACAGGGATTATACAAGGAGGTTACTGACTTTCTTTACGACAGTCAAGCTCGAGTATATCCCTCGGGACGAGAATCAGTTTGCAGATGCTCTGGCTACCATTTCATCTATGATCAAAGTTCAGGCTGCCAACTTTGTACCTCAGATTTCAGTGTCCAGACTTGACAGACCAGCATATGTGTTCGCAGCAGATGTTGTTAAAGATGATAAGCCTTGGTTCCATGACATTAAGTGCTTCTTGGAGGATCAAACATACCCATCCGGGGCATCTTCCAATGATAAGAAGACCTTGAGAAGGCTTGCTGGTAGTTTCTTCCTGAACACTGATGGGTCTTTATACAAGAGGAACTTTGATATGGTACTCCTCAGATGTGTTGATAAGATAGAAGCAGACTTGTTGATGCATGAAGTGCACGAAGGATCCTTTGGTACCCATGCAGGAGGGCATGCCATGGCTAAGAAGTTGCTAAGATCAGGTTATTACTGGATCACAATGGATGCAGATTGTTGTGCTTATGCCAGGAAATGCCACAAATGCCAGATCTATGCAGATAAGGTGCATGTGCCTCCCAATCCCTTGAACATAATGTCTTCACCCTGGCCCTTTGCTATGTGGGGCATTGACATGATTGGTAAGATTGAGCCAACTGCTTCAAATGGCCACAGATTCATCCTGGTCGCCATTGATTATTTCACCAAGTGGGTTGAAGCAGCCTCATATGCAAATGTTACAAGACAAGTGGTAGCCAGATTTCTAAAGAGAGATATCATCTGTTGGTACGGAGTTCCCGAGCGAATCATTACTGATAATGGTTCCAATCTAAACAACAAAATGATGGCAGAGCTGTGTCGGGACTTCAAGATCCAACATCACAATTCTTCTCCTTACAGGCCAAAGATGAATGGCGCTGTTGAGGCAGCAAATAAAAATATCAAGAAGATTGTGCAGAAGATGGTAGTCACTTACAAGGACTGGCATGAAATGCTACCGTTTTCCTTGCATGGGTACCGCACGTCAATCAGAACATCCACTGGGGCAACACCGTATCAGCTTGTGTATGGTATGGAAGCAGTCCTACCTGTCGAAGTTGAATTGCCCTCTCTACGGGTACTAATGGATGTTAAGCTGAATGAAGCAGAATGGGTTAGGGCCCGATACGAGCAACTGAGTCTGATCGAAGAGAAAAGATTGGCTGCAATTTGTCATGGGCAGTTGTATCAGAAGAGAATGAAGAGAGCCTTCGATCAGAAAGTCAGGCACCGAGAGTACCAAGTAGGAGATCTTGTGCTGAAAAGAATCCTTCCTCCTCATACATACCACAGGGGCAAATGGACTCCAAACTATGAAGGACCATTTGTAGTAAAGAAAGTTTTCTCTGGTGGAGCGCTGATGCTCAGCACCATGGATGGTGAAGACTTCCCGTCCCCTGTGAATTCAGATGCAGTTAAAAAATACTTCGCATAAAAATGACCCGCTGGGCATAAAAACAGAATGTAAGTCCAAGCAAAAATAGGGCATCCCGGCGAGTCAAAAACAGAATAAACGACTCGGGCAAAAATAAGGGAAAATAAAAAATGTACACCCGCTGAGTTGAAAAGCCACATTGGACAACTCAGGCAAAAATGGGTATCCCGATGGATTGAAAACCTGAAAGGGCGATCCATGCAAAATAAGGGAATAAGCGAACAACTGCATTCTGAATTCGTCTGTATCGTTTACAACTTGGTAAGCTCCAACAAGATCAAGCTTCAATCAGAATCAACATTCTTCAGAAAGCAAGATGAGAAGAACGTCAAAAGTCATACGAGTCATAGTAAAGAGGAAGCTCCTTAAAGCGTCATTGTCGCTCCCGATAGATGGGACCGGCCCAAATAAAGGTACAAACGCGAACGGTCGGCGAGAGGGACAATGAGAACACACAGCCGTGAACTCACTGGAGAATGAATAGAGTCGCCATCTAGGCATTTTTATCCCGGAGGAAAGGCAATGCTGCATAGACCTAGAAAGAAGATGGATAAGACGGTTGCGAACCAGAGAGACTGAGAAAGGGGGTTGGTTACAACCTGGGAAGGTATTAGCACCCAGATTGTCTGTCGTACTCGACGGGATCCACGCTTAAAAGATTTGTGTTTAGAGGGGTAGTGTCAGTGCAATTTGTGTATGAAATAGCTAGAAGAGATGTACAGGTGTCAGTGTAAAAGAGAGTGAAGTGTATAAATGAAGTGTCAGTGTAAGAAGTGAATGGAATGCTCAAGATCATGAGGCTTAAAGAATAAAGCTAGAAAGAGGGGGAATGTACAGAGACTTTTGTTCGATAACTGTTAAGTTATGCCTACGTATCCTCTCGTGCAATGAGGAAGTCAGAACACCGTAGTTCGACCCAAAGAGACTGAAAGATGAATTGACTTGTGAACTGCTTGCTTGCCTATGCTCAAGTGTATGACCTGTCTGGCTCAGGTGCGAACTGTCTTGCATTAGACGGAAGAAACAAGTTCTCGTTTATGAGTGAATGAGGTGAGAAAAGAATCCCGGAGGAGACGATTATTGTTTGTTTTTGAGTTTTCAGTCTTTTATTGCTTTTGAGATTTGTCATAAGTTAATGAGCTTAAGCCTAAACCAATGGGTTAGTAAACTCATCACATCTTCCCTCTGATTAGGGGTAATGAGAATACCTTAAGTGTGAAGTCAGATTCTCACACTTAATCACCTTTGGTGTAGGATTAAGATCATTAACCTACTTGTGATTATTTAGATGTTTTTGGGTTTTTTTTGTTTAGTGTTAAGTAATGAGGTTAAGCCGTAATCAGGGATTAAACAGACTCATTACACCATCCTAATAGAAGGATAATAGATGAGAATGTTTAAGCTGAGGAAAGCTCCTCAACTTAATCCATGATTAGGGATTAAACTCATGACTAAACAGGCCTTTGATTAAGTGGATTTTATTTAATGATATGATGAAGAAGTGATTTTTAGAGTTTGTAAGACAACTTGAGGGGGACTTGTCCATTAACACTAGGGTTAGTCCTTCTTAACCAATTAAGGAAGAATTAGAACCCTAATGCAAGGCCCAAGTTACAAGTGTAATGTCTTGATACTTATTAAGTGGATTGATTAAGAGATTTAAACACATTAAGGGTTTAACACTTAGGATTAAAGTTATACATTCCATCCTAATAGAAGGATACAGGCATAAACTTAATCACAAAGCCTTAAAGCCTTTAGGGTTTAGTTCCTGATCATGAGATGAGAAGAGAGGACTCAAAAGAGACACAAAGGTAAAACTAAGTGGGGAGACTAATCAAAACCCTAATCATTGTCATTCTTGGTTGTTCCTAAGGTTTGTGAGGTTTCACCAAGAATATCTTCAATGGAACCACCAGGAAGCAGATGAACAGGATCAAGAGAAGCAAAGTGACTTGCTTCATTTAAGAAGTCAAGTCACCTGGAGAAAGAAAGTGGGAGGAACAAGAATGAGCAAGCTCAATCTCAAACACATATAAAATTCAGCAATGGATGCAAGAGAGATGAAAAGAAAAGTTATGAGAAGTGAAGGCAAATTCACTTCTCAAATTCACTTACCACCTGAAATGTTAGAAAGGAATGCAATGCAATGCAAAGTGAGATGAAATGGTATGATGCTAAACAAAACCAGAAGCATGTTGATGATGATAATGATGCTATAGAGTGCTACAAACATGAGGCAAGGCATGGAGATGATCATACAAGCTTATGGATGCAGATGAAGCAAGTTAAGAAGCATGGACATACATGAAAAGTTATGAAGGATACATGGCATACAACATGGCATATACATGATGCAATGATCAAACATGTTTGCAATATGTCTTATGATGTCAAATGAATCAAATGGATGCTTGAAATGTCATGGAAAGTCATGTTATGCAAGAGAATGCAAGAGGTATGCAAATGGAGACCCAAATTAGGGTCTATGAATCATACATCAGACAAAAAACCAAAAACAGAAGCAAACCCTAGGATAAAAAATGGAAAATGCTACTCAAAGGATCCCTAATCTTATACTAAACCAATGTCCAAAGGGGAGGTCTCAACTCTTAACCAATCTCAAGTTATGCATTTTACAAGTTATTAGGGTTTTTAGGGTTCTTAAACAAAAGAAATGCCAAACAAATTGAAAATGAGGAATCAAATCAGGGCCATTTAATCCTAGAAACTACATGCTAAACACAAAACAATGCAAGAAGAATCAATGTCTAACTCTTCCTAGATAGGCAGAAATGATTTTTTGAACTTATGATCAAAATAATGCACAAAAATGATCTTAATTCAAAGAAAAATTCTCAAAATGCATCAAGATCTAAAAAGAAATTTGGTTTGAAGGTTGGACAATGTTTCTAAATGTCTCAGAACATTTCATGAATTTTTTGGTTATTTTTAAATACCTAAAAGTATTTTTAATAAATTAATTTCCATTAATCAATTAAAAATAGTCTTTTAAACATTTAAAAATATTTTTTTAATGCTAAAAATAAAATAAAAAATATTTTTGTGTCATAAAAATTAATAAAACTTATGAGAAAAAGTTTCATAACTTTTACACATTTTTTACTATTTTTAATAAATTAAACAAATTAAATGAAAAGAATATGAATTAAAAATGAATTAAATGGAAGTAATCAGAAAGGATGGCTGAGATTGATTCTGGGCTTGGGGGCATTGACTACGCGCCAGATCCTGCGGCTCACATTCAAATTGGGCTAAACCTAATTACGAATTAATTAAATATACTTAGGGTTTCTAATGATCAATCTGGTCCATCCACACGCGCGGGAGGTCAACTGGTCAAAGGCATCGTACGCTCCAGATTCAAATGGGAGTTAATGACTGTAATTAGGGCTAAATGACTTTCAGGCTGCCGGAGAAGACTTCCGGTCGTCTTCTCCGGCCAGCTCCCTCCCTGAAAAATGCTAACTCTCACCCTAGCTCACTAAAACCTGATTTTCTTGCCCAGAAATCATCCCCACGCATCATATAACAAGAATCCATAGCCAAAACAAATTTATTTCACACCACAAAGCTGAATCGAAGCAAAAGGGCTTTAGGTCACAAAATTTCAGAGACATCATACATGCTCAAAACTCAATGATTTTCGAAACCAAACACATCATCATGACCAGTGGAACATAGAGAACCAATTAAGAACTTAAAAACAAGCTCCTGGGAAAAATGTTCATGAAGCTCACCTGAACTGAAGCTCTGACTTCTGGCACTTTCTGGCTAGCTCCTTGGCTCAAACAGGCTCTAATGATCCCCCTTTGAAGCTTTGGATACTTGGTTGGAGTTTAAACAGCCTCTTGAATGAGTTTGCAGAAGTTCTGACCAAGGGCATGTGAAAATCGTATTTGAGTTATGGAGGGTTTCAGGCCAAAGTAGTGGGTGGTTTCTGGTCAGTGTAGCAAGGTGAGTTGATGTGTGGAATTTGTTTGAGTGTTTATGGCTTGTAGAAGCAGATTCGAAAGCTTTTGCTTTATGGAGTGAAAATGGTGAAATGGAGCTATGGCTTGTTTCAGGCCTGGTTCTTTGTTGGTTTAGGCTTAGTGGAACATGGTGAGATGATTGATGAAGATGGTTTGGATGTTTGAAGTTTGTGGGGGCAGATTCGAAGAATTTGCACAAGGGAGTGTTTTTGTGTGTGTGATCCTTGAGAGTGTTTCAGCCTTGCTTCCTTTATGAAATGGCTTGCAAATGAAAAGTATATTTTAATCCTATAGGTCAGATGATGTGACCTGGCCCCTATTGATTGGTAAGTTTGCTTTTGCAAAAAAAGTCCACTTTGTGTAAGGAAGGCATGGCTTGAGCTATAGCTTGGTCAAGAAGCATGGGCTGCGCAGCATGATGTGTGTGTGATGCTAGGAAGGTTCAGCAGCCAATGCATCTAGTTGGTGAAGTGTGATGAGTGTTTTTGCAAGTTGGCTCTTTTTGAAACTTCATGAGAAATGCCTTGTTACACAAGCCATACACATGTGATCTTTGGTTCAATTCTTATTTTTAGGTCACATAGAATGTTTATGTCATGGTTTGAAGTGAATTAGAAGTTACAAATGGCATTGGTTCATGATTTTGCAAAATTCTCATTTGGTGCACATCTTGAAAATCAATGATTTTTGCCAACTTTGTCACACCATAACTTTTGATCCAAGAAGAATTTGATCATGTTCTTGTACTTTTTGAAAAGGGAAAGATGTAATCTACAACTTTCATGACCAAAGTTTTTCCATTTGGAGCAATTTTGGACCAAGAATCAAGGCTTGAAAAATGACCTAAAATGAAGCATTCTTGAAAAGTCAACTATGCCCAAAAAGTCAACACTTGCAAAAACTCCAAATTCTTGATTTTTGTGGACTTCAACCTTCTTCCATGATCAAATAAAGATCATATACTCTAAAAATGATGAAGATCACCCATTGGTTGGGTCATTGGGGGCCTCAGATGCCCTGATTTCACACTGACTTGTCCAGAAAGTCAACTCTTGATCAGATGACTTCCCCATGGAATTTCTTCATGAAACTTGATATGCATACTCCCTATACCATATAGAGACCAATGGAAACAAGAATGACCAAAAAATTTGGAGTTATGGCCTCTGAAACCAAAACCCTAATTTTAGGTCAACTGTGCAGTCAAACTTGGCTCTGCATCCCTTCCAAACCCAGTTCTTGTGATTCTTTGGAATTTTTGACTTTGAGAGGATGTAATATGATACAAGAACACATATGGACCCCTTTGAAGTGATTGGTTGCCTTTGGGGTGGCTCAAGAGGCTCTTGGATAGCTCAGGTCACAAACCCTAGGTGCAGATGACTTAGAAACCATGCAATGAACCAAAAATGAGATGTGAGGTGATATGATTGTGTTTATGCATATGAAATGATCACAAGCCATGGTGTGAATGGGTGAGGGCAAATTTGGGGTGTTTACAGTCATCAACACTGCCAGCTTTTCGTTTCTCAATTTGTAACAATCTCCTCATTTCAGGGGATATGTTCCTTTGACTGTATCTCGCCAATTCAGGGCATATGAATTAATAAAATCAGATTTTCAGTCATGTCTCGTTTTGTACATTTTATTTGCAAAAATGTCTGATGTCTCGAAAGAAAAAAAAACTGATTGCATAAGAATACAGATGCTTATCTTCAAATAAAAACAGGCTTGCAGGAAATATGCTTACTCTCAGAAGTATCCTAACTCCTATGACGGAATCCAGTAAGGGATACCTCGGGATTATCTTGTGCGTTTCTCTATCTTTTTCAGGATTGCAGGTATCCAGAACGCAACTTGGGGCATGAAAACTTTATCCCAGCAAGCTGGCAAATCCACACTCAATTTTAGCACCCGAAGTGCTCTCTCCCCAGCTGAGTTGCCACTTGTTGCTTATCCCCATCAGAATGGGCAGGTATTACAAAAGGCACCCGTATCCCCGGCTGAGTCAAGGATCCTCTTCAACAGAATCTTTAGGGAGGTCTCTTAGTGATCTCTCTTTCTCCCCAACCGAGTTGCCTTTTTATCCTCAGCCGAAGCACAAAGGTCAGGGAACCACCTCCCCACAGAGCTGCAACCTCTATCCAGAAGAGCAACGCATAGAAGGTCACAACAGAGTGAAGAAAGCTTCTACAAACCCCAGCTGGGTCCCTCATTTATAAGGATAGGTCTATCAATGACCCGAATCCCCAAGCAGATACATCTCTCTAGATCTACCGGTGATCTCACACCCAGCTGGGATGTCCATTTCAAACGGATCGATCGAAGATCTTCGCAGCAACGGGACCCGGAGCCCGGTTTGGTATCTTTGCACAATCATAGCATTCGCATCATATTCACCCACAAAGCGTAGCATTCCGTTTTAACACGGAGCATTACGGCAAAAATCAAGCATATAGCATAATCACAAGCCATGTTCTGAGTCAATACTTGTGAATAATGACAGTTGTAACACCCCAAATTTGCCCTCTTCTTGTTTAGCATCGTTATCATATCATAATCATCACGAGCATACCATATCCTTATCATTTTGCATAGAAAAATAAAGCATAACACTCACATGTTCTAGCATAAGGCATATGATCGGTCATCTGGGAAAATCTGAATCTGCAAGTCAAAATCAAGAGCATGGTGATCTGGCAAGAATCTCACAGGATCATTTTGCACAAGCCTGGTATCATGTTCAGAGCCCTAGAAAGAGAAGATGGATCAAAATTTGCTTGAAACGGTTGGTGCAGGTCTATTTTTGAAGGTTCCCACCAAAGGGAGGGAAATTCAAATTTTCCATGCGTTAACCGGTTAACGCATATGGTTAACCGGTTAACAGCTGCGAAATTTGAATTTCCAGCAGCAATTTCAGCATGTGTGTTTTGGCTCCATTTTCCAATTTTCTGATTTTTATTCATTTGAATTAATTTGAATTTGGGAGAAGGATCTAGAGCATTTATCCAAGCCTAATCCCATTGCTACATCCTAATCACACTACCCAAACCATAATTTTGGATCCCAAACCAAAATTTTGGGCCCCAAACCTAAACCATATTTATTCCATTTCCCTCCAAACCAAGGGGGCTCTCACTCATTTTTCACTCTCATTTCTGAATTTTCATTCCTCTCACTCACAATTCTCTCACTTTTCTCTCCCAATTTTCCAAATCACTCAAAGTTCCTCTTTGAAGATCACACAACCTTGCCTTGAGGTGTGTAGATCTTGGAACTAAACCTCCTTTCATAGCTTCTTTGCATCTCTTTGTTGGTTTTATTGGAGATTCAGATCTGGTTTGAGATCTAGAAGTGCTTTTGGATCCAAAATTCTGCATCAAGAGCTTGTTCTTGCATTTATTTTGCATGGAGTGTGGAGCTTAGCATCGGATCTTCAAAGTTTTGCGCGAGATCTACTGTTTTCAGCTCAATCAACAATTACCAAAGCATACCTCAGCTTTGTAGGTTGGTTAATTTCAGATCTAGCTCTGTTTTTAGCTTATTTGCATGCTTGTGCTTTAGATCCACCATGTGTTTGTGTATTTGATTGTGTTGCATGAATTGATTGTTTGATTTGTATCCGGATCCGAATGTTATTTGTTCATGAGCTTAATGATATGGATTAATGTGAATTGATCTAATTTTCCATGTGTAATTGATTGCTGGTCTGGTGCAAGCTTATTTGGATAAGCTGTTTTGAGTTGCTGTTTTCTGCAGGATTTGTTGCTGTTTTATCAGTGTTAACCGGTTAACGTATATGGTTAACCGGTTAACGCACCTGTTTCATGCGTATTTTGTGCAGGTTTGAGCTGGTTAACCGGTTAACGCATTTGGTTAACCGGTTAACACTGAAGCAGAATGGTTTTTTAGTGTTGTTTTGAGCTTGTTTGATCCCTTTGCTTGTTCTAATTGCCTTGGATCATTGCATGACCATTAAGCATGATATTTTAGGGTGATTTGCTTGCTGGTTGATGTATGCTTTCATGTTTTCGACGCGTAAGTCGTGTATTTGCAATGCTTGGCATGTTGTTTGTTTCTTGTTTACAAGAACCTTTGAGCATGATTAATTCCATGATTGTGTTGGTCAATTTGCTGGATTTTTGCTAACATTTCAGGGGCTCATGGTAAGAGAAGTGTGGATGTTTATCCACATTTCAACTTTTCATCTTTCCTCTTTTGCTTTGTTTTTTCTTTGTGGTGTTTGATGTGCTTTGTGCCATCATGTGGTTCTCTTTCCCCTTTCTAGTTTCCTCTTCTCTTTTTCTATCTTTTTCCTTCTTCATTAGGGTAGAAACCTCACTAACTCTTAGGACTTCCATGCATGTGAATACTTAGGATTATTTTAGTCCCCCTTTAGAATTTTTCCTTTGAGATCTTTTGGTTCTTCTTCTCTTCTCATCTCATAACTCTTAAAAAGAAAACACTTTAATAAATGTGAAGTGATGCATTGATCCATAGCCTTATTCCATGAGGTATGCTTGTAGTCTTCCCATCTTGGGATAGTACATGTTTACCTTGTGATGCACAAGTCTGATCAAGGTATCTTCTTCATAAAGAAAAGCATAAAAAACACTTCTTCATGTAAATAACCAAAAAAACACTTAATAATTAAGCAAGTTAGTGAGCCTAAGCCCTAATCTTTGGGTTCAAGTTTTGGGGATCTTCTCCTTACTTGAGTGTGCTTGTTCTATTATTCCATCTTGGAATGTAGTGACAAGTGCACATTCCATTGGTGAGAGTTTGAGTTCACTTCCTTGTGACACACTCATAAAAGCTTCTAAAAAACACAAAACAAACAATAAGCGTCTTTCCTTCGGGAATTCTTTTCTCATCTCCTTCGCTCCGTACGCGAACTTGCTCCTACTTGTCATTTTGCAAGACGGTTACGCACTCGTCGTCCGAGTCTGCAACACCTGAGCAATGGCATAGGCAGTTCAAGCCTTAATTCACAAGCAATTTCCTTTTAGTACCCCTAGTTAGGGGAACTACGGCGTCTCTGATCCTCATTATCCTGATGAGGTACGTAGGCAGCGGGGTAGGGCCCGTTCGAGCACAATCTTTATTTTCCCTACATTTTTTCCTTTTGCTTTCTTATTCAGTTCTTTTCCAGTTCCAGTTTCTTTTCATATTCATTTCTTTGCTGCATTTTTCATACCCTCACCCTTTGAAACAGTTTCTTTGCAAGCGTGGATCCCGTCGGGTACGGCGGACGATCTGGGTGCTAATACCTTCCCAGGTCGTAACCGACTCCCGAGCTCAGTCTCTTTGGTTCGCAGGACATGTGTCCTTCCTCTTTTTTTCTTCTGGTTTGTGCAGCATTACCATTCCCTCTATTCGGGATAAAAATGCATGGCTGGCGACTCTATTCTTCTTCCGCGCCACTTTCGCGTTTGTACCAGGATGAAAATCCCGGGAGCGACAGCTGGCGACTCTGCTGGGGAAGACAAGTCACTAGATGATCTCTGGTTCCCCTGTGAGTCTCTCCTAGCGCTTGTGTGTTGCTGTTTCATTGGGTGATGTTTGTTTGATGTGGCTTGTTGTATTATATTGCTGTTTGTTTATTGCTTTATTTACAGCTTTATTTACAGCTTTATTTACAGTTTTCAGTATTTATTTTCTGCATCATATATCATACTGGACTGTCTGGACTGGTTTCCTTTGGTGGGATGGGAGTTACTGGTTCTTGAGAGATATGAGCCAAGTACCCGGCTCGAGTGCACCATAGGACTTAGAGTGGTTCCACTTTGGCCTCATGAGATCTTGTCATGGGGGTAGTAGTGAGTTCCACACCCAGGTTGCGATTGTCTTGGAAATGTCTTGATTTGGGGATCTTCCTCTCTCATTACATAACCCTGACAGTTATGTGCAGCTGGGGACCGATCATTGAGAACCTTTGTGGAAACAACCTTCTCCAGTGGTGACAGTGGCAGACCACATTTTGTGGCAAACCCATTTGCACCCGAGGGTCCACTGGGAACTCGCATAGGATGGCCTGGTTCTCTTATAAGAACTCAGTTAAAGCATCTGGTCATATGACATTAGTACTGTATCCTACGGGCTGAATGTACTATTGTTTCTTGATTTCAGCGCTTGAAGCTAGGGACTTATAAGGGATGCTTGTTTTTCCCGGACTCAGCTGAGGCCTCCCTGCATAGTACATAATGCCTAACCGATTCCCTGATTTGGTCATGAGCCATTTCTCGGAGATGGTGACAGTATTATTGCTATGTGGCTTTGAGAGTCCGTGATGTCTGACCCGGAGCCTTTTACCCGTGAGATTGGGGGGTGTGTACAGGTGTGCAGGAACCCATGACCTCAACATACACTCAACTGTTCAGTTATGATCTTTGGTCCTGTGAATATGACCGGTGGTTCTATTGATTCTATGGTTCCGAGGTTATGATCCTGGAATTCTGGATTTCTTGATACTGTGGGTCTGAGATCTTCTATCAGAGGGTTGTGATTACCAGAGGGGGTGACTCAGTGAACTGTTGAGTTTGCCAGTTGTTCCGAGGGGCCCTTGTCAGTGTGCCAGTTCAGATGGTCCCCGTTGGTCATATGCTTGCATTGCATTACATTTGCATCATTCTTTGCATTAACTGTTTATGTTTCCCATTTTTTCAGGTCATTACTCACATCTGTTCCCGGTTCTGGTATTCTTATCTCCATGGCAGAAATTAAAAGCGATCCGAGAAAAAAGAATGTGCATTACACCTTTCTTCAGCCGGAAGTCAAAAGTGTTCAGAGGTTAGCAGGTCTGATGAATGATCAAGTCTTAGGAAATTTCAAGAAAAGATATGGCCAGATACTGAAGTTTGTGGACAAGCCTACTACAGACCAAAAGGACAGCTTGCATACCTTGTTGCAATTTTATGATCCCCTGCTGCGTTGTTTTATTCTTCCAGGTTACATCTTAGCTCCGACATTAGAAGAGATCTCCAGCATGCTGAGTATCCCGATCAGAGAGACATTGCCGTTCTACGGGTCAGAGGTTGTGCTCAGAGATGAAGACATAGCCAAGGTTTGTAGGTTGCCAGTTGCTTCAGTCAGAAAGGCTTTGCAAGAGAGTAAAGGCAGAGGTCTACCATGGAGTGTGCTTATTCCAGAGGCTGAGAAGTATGCTACAGAGGCTAGGTGGAGCGACTTTGGAGCTTTGCTGGCATTGATGGTATATGGGTCTAGCTTGTTTCCCGGAGAGAAAGAGTTTGTCAGCTTAGAAGTGATCTCAATCTTCGCAAAAGGCAATCCGGTGCCTACTTTATTGGGTGACTTTTATTTTAGTGTCCATTACAGAAACGAGAAAGGTAGAGGTGGTCCAGTGGTCTGCTGTGCTCCTTTGTTTGCCGAATGGTTCGCTAGACAGTTGCCTAAATCAGGTGCCTTCAAGGATATACGAGACGAATGGAGATGGTCCAGAAGACTGATGGGATTGACTGAAGAAGACATTGCTTGAGGTTATGACAGGGATTTGCTAGGAAAAGAGGTGATGGTTAGCTGCGGAAGGTTTGCCGGAGTACCTTTGCTGGGAAGGAAAGGTGTCATCAGTTACTACCCGACATTAGCCAGAAGGCAGTTTGGCTACCCTTTGAAGGATCCTCCTCAGATGGAAATGTTTGCTGAATCTTTGTATTTTCCTGTTGATGGAAACAGAGAGCTAGTCCAACAAGCAGTTCAATCCTGGGATCACAGGAAAAGGAAAGGGAAGAAGGACTTCGGCCGAGTTGATCCCAAAGCATATCCACCATACGTTGAATGGTTGCAAAGGCATATCGAGTCAGTTCTCATGCCTTTTTCAGTCGAAGCTCCACTTTATCCTCGAGAGGTACCAGGTCCGAGCAGTACGGTTTCCTTGGAGGAGTACAAGAAGCTAGAAGCTCAGCTGCATGCGGTCAGAGTAGAGAATGTTGAGATGGTAAGCTTATACCACCAGGCCAATGGAGCCAAGAAGGAAGCTGAAGATAAACTGCAAAAGCTCCAGTCCTCCTTGGAAAACAAAGAGAAGGATTTTGCCGGAAGAGAAGCCCATTTCCACCGATTGGGTATGATGGAAACGCAAAGAGAAGCCAAGCACAAGGAGACTTTAAAGACTCTCAGGAGTGCTCGACAGTCCATTGTTTGGCTGAAAGGCCAAAGGGAGGAAGAGCAAAAGAAATTCAAAGAGAAGGAAGAGTTCTTTGAAGTTCAGATGGCTTTTAAGAAGGAGGAAGTGGAGCAAGCCCACGCCATCCGGAGGGAGAGGACCCAACAGCTAGTCCAAAGCCAATTAGCTCTGGAGGAAGCCAGGAAAGAGATTGAAGAGCTCAAGCTGAGAGCAGGCGTCAAGAAGAGCAGGGCAGAGGTGGCAGAGCCGGGGTCTTTAGTTTAGTTTATTTTTCAGACTACCTACAGGCTTGTTGTAGGAGTCTTGCTTTTATTTCTTTTGTCTTTATGTACTGATTTGTAACCCTTCGGGGAATATTCTTGGATGTACTCTGACTTTTAGCCTATAGTGGTTTGTCCATATTCAGTATTAATGTGCAAGTTATCGTTTTGAATGTGCAAGACTCGTTTGTCTGGATACTACTAACGTCTGAACACTTATCAAAGAGAAAGTTTGAAAGCTAAACACTGAAAGTGATTGCCGAGATAGATACCAGAACTGGGGCATGCCAAATGCTTAAAATTGGGAACATGAACAGTTACATTGCATTGCATATAACCTGTTTGTCTGTTTTGCAGGTGTTGCATCAATTACTAACGTATTTTGTGTTTCAGGCACTATAGCTCCTCGAAAAGTTCGAGAACAACCGGCAGTGCACAGATACCCAACCAAGATTAACAGAGAGCGGGCCATGGATCAAATGCAGGCAGATTTGGCAGACCTAAGGCAGAGAATGGATAACTTCATGACGTTAATGACCGGCATGGGGCAGAATCAAGAACGGCTGCGAGAGTTGGTTGAAAATCAGAACCGGAATGCTGCTGCTGCTGCTAATGCTGGTAATCATGCTGGTGCAGGCGCACATCAAGGGGGAATTCCTGCCACACAACCAGGGACGACAACAGTCAACGACGGGATGCATAACATTCATGTGGACCACCAGGAGGACCAGTTCACTTTACTTGATGAGACCGAGGGTCAAGGGGTCGAAATGAACAAGAGATTCGAAGAGATGGCCGAGCAAATTAAGGCTATTCAGTCCCAAAGTTCTTTGGGATTCGATATAACAGACTTGGGTTTGGTTCCGGGAGTCAGAATCCCGTACAAATTCAAAGTTCCTACTTTCGAGAAGTATAACGGCACTGCTTGCCCAAAGACCCATCTGCAATCATATGTGGGAAGAATCGCCGCTCATACAGACGATGAAAAACTGTGGATGTATTACTTTCAGGACAGCTTAGTGGGAGCTTCCCTTGAGTGGTACATGAAACTCAGCAGGGTCAATGTTAAGAGCTGGAAAGATCTTGCTGAAGCCTTTGTGAGGCAGTACCAGTATAACATGGACATGGCTCCGAATCGCACCCAGTTGCAACATATGGCTCAGACAGCAAAAGAAGGCTTCAAAGAATACGCCCAGAGGTGGCGTCAGCTAGCTGCCAGGGTGCAGCCACCCTTGTTAGAGAATGAAATGGCCGATATGTTTATGGGTACCCTCCAGGGAGTATTTCTTGAAAGATTGGCGTCAAGTTCTGCTACAAAGTTCAACGATATTGTCATTGCGGGAGAAAGGGTTGAAACACTGTTGAAAATGGGGAAGATACAAGACCCCGGTGCTAGTAGTTCAAATGGGGCGAGGAAAGCTTTTAGCGGACCTCCAAGAAGACGAGAAGGAGAGACCAATGCTGTATTCGGCCGAAGCCAGGGTCGTGGTTACAGAAGACCTTATGAACATGTGGCTGCTGTCACTATTCCTGCAGCTCCCGTACAACAGATGCTACCTCCACCACAACAACCACAACAACAACAACAACCCAGAGCCAACTACCAGCAAAGGCCTTATCAGCCAAGGCAGGCTCGTCCTGCTAACAGGGTGATTGAAGCTATTCCGATGACATATGCTGCCTTGTTGCCGAGACTACTAGACTTGAACCTTATTCAATTAAGGACTTTGGCACCACCACCTCCTGGAGAGCTTCCAGCTGGTTATGACGTCAACGCGCGATGCGCTTTTCATTCAGGGGCACCCGGGCACTCAACCGAGAAGTGCAGGGCGCTACATCACAAAGTTCAAGATCTCGTGGATTCAAAGGCAATCAACTTTGCGCCACCACCGAATATCAACTCGAACCCTATACCTAATCATGGAGGGGCAAGAGTTAACGCTGTTGAGAGTGATGACAAGTTGAGTTTGGTACTGAGAATTGATGAAGTCAAGACGCCGTTGAAGGTGGTGAAAGAGAGACTGTTGAAAGGTCAAGTGTTTCCTGGTTGTTCTCTCGATTGTGAAGACTGTATAAGTGTTGCGAATGGCTGCGAGAAATTGAAGACGGGTTTGCAAGAGTTGATTGATGTTGGGTCTCTACAATTTAGCAAGATTAGTAATGAAAAGGCTGATGATGTGTCAACCATTACTATCTTCTACAATGAAGCTGACATGCCCGTCAGACAAGAGCCAGTTACTGTTTACACTCCTCAGATTGGTCCTGTGACTGTAACTGTACCTGGGCCAGTGCCGTACACCGATGATAGAGCCATTCCGTGGCATTATGGTTCTGATGTCTATGTGGCGGGACAGAAGATGGAAAGTAGACCTGTTGCTGACCCGACTATTGAAAATGTGGGAGGTGTTGGGGGATTTACTCGAAGTGGCCGTTTATTTTCTCCCCCTGCATTGAGAAAGGATCCCGAGGCCGAAGCTTCGTCCAAAGACAAAGGAAAGCAGACTGCGAATGATGAGTCAGATACTCCTGTGGCTGGGCAGGGGACATTTGAAAAGGAGGTAGAGGAGTTCATGAAGATCATCAAAAGGAGTGACTATAAGGTGGTTGATCAACTGAACCAGACGCCTTCAAAGATTTCTATCTTGTCACTGTTGATGTGCTCTCCCGCGCATAGAGAAGCTTTACTGAAAGTGCTTCAAATGGCCTATGTTCCTCAAGAGATCACAGTCAATCAACTCAAAGCTGTTGTTGGAAGTGTTAATGCTAGCCATGGCTTAGGCTTCACTGACCGAGATCTCACCTCGGAGGGAAGGAATCACAATAAAGCACTGCATATCACGATGGAATGCAAGGGCGCTGTGTTGTCTCATGTCCTTGTAGACACAGGCTCTTCTTTGAATGTGCTCCCGAAGAAGGCGCTGATGAAGCTTAACATTGATGGGGTTATTCTGACGCCGAGTGATCTAGTGGTTAAAGCTTTCGATGGTTCAAGAAGATCCGTTTTCGGAGAGGTTGAGTTGCCTGTCAAGATAGGCTCTCAAGTCTTCAAGAGTGTCTTCTATGTCATGGACATCCAGCCTGCGTATAGTTGCTTGTTGGGCAGACCGTGGATACACGCAGCTGGAGCCGTCACTTCAACCCGGCACCAAAAGCTTAAATATGTGGTGGATGGCCAGGTCATCACAGTTTGCGGGGAAGAAGATATTTTCGTCAGCCACCTGTCGACGTTTAAATATGTGGAAATGGACGGAGAAATTCACGAGACTTTGTGCCAAGCTTTTGAGGCAGATGTCAGTATCTTGACTCCGGTGAAGAAAAACAACGAAGGCACGTCAATTCATTCCTACCGGGAAGCAAAAGAGGCCGTCCAATCAGGCAATGCCCAGGGCTGGGGCAAGCTACTGGAGGTGGAAAAGAAGGGTGATAAATTCGGCTTAGGGTATCAACCTGGGGGGTCTATTCAGAGTGGTAAAGCTATCTCATTCACAAGTGCTGGGTCGCTCGACCGCGATCAAATCTGTATGGCAAGCCAAGACGGGGATAGTGACAGAGACTGGGACAACAATTGGATCCGCCCGTGTGCACCCGGCGAGGAGCTAGGAAATTGGTCCGCGGAAGACATTGTCCAAGTTACCTGGCTCTCAAAGTAATTGTTTTGTTTCCTTTTATTAGCATACTGCATTGTCAAATCCAGCATTCTGCCCAAGATGTTCGGATCCATTGTACTGGGCCACCATGTTTTGTATCGCATTGTTATTTTTGCTAATAAAAGGACATTTTCAGACAAACTGTGCTCTCTTTCTTTGTTTTTAAAACTTTTTCACAAAAAACAATATAAAAATGGCAATGTGTTTTTTTTCATTTTTTGCTTTGTGTTAGCGTCTCTTTTCAAAATAAGCAGTTTCTGAATAAGCACATCATTTGTGCAGTGCTGATCATCCGAATTCCACGGATAACGTTCCTGCTATGACTATGCATGACTTTGATAATCCAGTCTACCAAGCTGATGAAGGGGTTGAGGAAGACTGTGACCTCCCTAAAGAGTTGGTCAGACTGTTGAAACAAGAGGAACGAGTTATTCAGCCTCATCAAGAAGAGATGGAGACCATCAATATTGGCAGTGAAGATGCAAAGAAAGAAATCAAGATAGGGGCCAATCTGCAGGCCGATGTCAAGCAAGAGCTGATCAGTATGTTGAGAGAGTATGTAGATATCTTTGCTTGGTCATATCAAGATATGCCAGGGTTGGATACCGACATCGTGATGCATAAGCTACCTCTGAGAGAAGACTGTCCTCCTGTGAAGCAAAAGTTGAGAAGAACTCGCCCGGATATGGCGATGAAGATTAAAGAGGAGGTGCAGAAACAGTGGGATGCCGGGTTCCTTGCCGTGACTAGTTACCCACCTTGGGTAGCTAACATCGTACCAGTGCCTAAGAAGGACGGCAAGGTCCGGATGTGCGTTGACTATAGAGATTTGAACAGAGCAAGTCCGAAGGATGATTTTCCGTTGCCACACATCGACGTGTTGGTCGACAGTACTGCTCAATTCTCAGTATTCTCCTTCATGGATGGATTCTCCGGTTATAATCAGATAAAAATGGCGCCGGAGGACATGGAGAAGACAACGTTCATTACCCCGTGGGGAACATTCTGCTACAAGGTCATGCCCTTCGGTTTGAAGAACGCTGGGGCAACTTATCAGCGGGCGATGGTCACGTTGTTCCATGACATGATCCACAAGGAGATCGAATGTTATGTGGACGATATGATTGCAAAGTCCAAAGACGAAGAGGAGCATTTGGTTAATTTGAAGAAGTTGTTTGATAGATTGATCAAGTATAAATTGAGGTTGAATCCGAACAAGTGCACTTTCGGAGTGCGTTCTGGAAAGTTACTGGGTTTCATTGTAAGTCAAAGAGGAATTGAGGTAGATCCTGCTAAAGTGAAAGCTATTCAAGATATGCCTGCACCAAAGACAGAAAAAGAAGTGCGCGGGTTCTTAGGTAGATTGAACTACATTTCTCGGTTCATATCTCACCTAACTGCCACGTGCGAACCGATATTCAAACTGCTAAGAAAAGAGCAAACAGTCAGGTGGAATGATGATTGCCAAAGGGCTTTCGACAAAATAAAGGAATATTTGCAGGAGCCTCCAATTCTGATGCCTCCGGTGGAAGGAAGACCGTTAATCATGTACTTGACCGTGCTAGACGGGTCGATGGGGTGTGTGCTCGGCCAACATGACGAGTCTGGTCGAAAAGAGTACGCCATTTATTACCTTAGCAAAAAGTTTACCGACTGTGAATCCCGATACTCACTGCTCGAGAAAACTTGCTGCGCTTTGGTATGGGCTGCTCGCCGACTGAGGCAGTACATGTTGACCCATACTACACTTCTCATTTCCAAGATAGACCCTGTCAAGTACATCTTTGAGAAACCAGCATTGACCGGAAGGGTTGCTAGATGGCAGATGATTTTAACTGAATACGACATCCAGTACACTTCTCAGAAAGCCATCAAAGGAAGTGTATTGTCGGAATACCTTGCTCAGCAACCTCTTGAGGATGACTATCAACCAATGAGATTTGATTTCCCTGATGAGGACATCATGTACCTCAAAACAAACGATTATGAGGAATCACTTCCGGAGGAGGGACCTGATCCTGAATCCAAATGGGAGTTGATGTTTGATGGGGCTGTCAATATCAATGGTCGTGGAGTTGGTGCCGTACTTATTACTCCTGAAGGTGTCCATTTACCCTTCGCTGCCAAAATTACTTTTGGCTGCACCAACAATGAAGCGGAATACGAGGCGTGTATAATGGGAATAGAGGAGGCAATTGATCTTCGGATCAAGAACCTCGATATATTCGGAGATTCAGCCCTCGTCATTAACCAAATTACCGGCAAGTGGTATACACATCAAGAGCATCTAGTTCCGTACAGGGATTATGCTAGAAAACTGTTGACATTCTTCACGACAGTTGAGCTCAAATACATACCACGTGATGAAAATCAATTTGCCGATGCTTTGGCCACTCTCTCTTCGTCAATTAAAGTCCTATGTTGGAACTTTGTGCCCAGAATTGAGATCTCCAGGCTTGACTCTCCAGCTTATGCTTTCTCTGTAGACGCTGTGCCTGATGAGAAACCTTGGTATTTTGATATCAAGTTATTCCTGGAGAAGCAAGAATACCCAACAGGGGCATCTTCCAAAGACAAAAAGACCTTGAGACGACTTGCTGCTAGTTTCTTCTTGAACACAGACGGGGTTTTGTACAAGAGGAATTTCGACATGGTCTTGCTCAGATGCGTGGATAGACACGAAGCAAGCCTGTTGATGCAGGAAGTCCATGAAGGATCTTTTGGTACCCATGCAGGAGGGCATGCTATGGCAAAGAAACTGCTGAGATCAGGGTATTACTGGATGACAATGGATGCAGACTGTTGTTCATTCGCTCGTAAATGCCACAAGTGCCAAATATATGCAGATAAAGTGCATGTTCCTCCAAATCCGCTCAACGTCATGTCATCTCCTTGGCCTTTCTCTATGTGGGGCATTGACATGATCGGGAAGATTGAACCGACTGCTTCGAACGGTCATCGCTTCATCCTGGTCGCGATTGATTACTTTACCAAGTGGGTAGAAGCAGCGTCTTATGCCAATGTCACTCGTCAAGTGGTGGCAAGATTTCTGAAAAGAGATATCATATGCAGATATGGAGTACCCGAAAGGATCATTACTGATAATGGTTCTAATCTCAACAACAAGATGATGGCAGACTTATGTCGGGACTTCAAAATACAGCATCACAATTCTTCTCCTTACCGACCAAAGATGAATGGTGCGGTAGAGGCAGCTAACAAGAATATCAAGAAGATTGTGCAGAAAATGGTTGTCACCTACAAGGATTGGCATGAGATGTTACCGTTTGCTTTGCATGGGTACCGAACGTCGGTCAGGACATCAACAGGGGCAACTCCCTTCTCTCTAGTGTATGGCATGGAAGCAGTCCTGCCTGTTGAAGTAGAGATTCCTTCACTGCGCGTGATGATGGATGTCAAGCTGGATGAGGCTGAATGGGTGCGTGCTCGTTACAATCAGCTATGTCTAATTGAGGAAAAGAGATTAGCGGCTATCTGTCATGGTCAGCTTTATCAGAGGAGAATGAAGCGGGCATTCGACCAACGAGTACGTACTCGAGAGTATCAAGTGGGAGAGCTTGTATTGAAGAGGATCGTTCCTCCAGGTTCAGATAACAGGGGCAAGTGGACCCCAAACTACGAAGGACCATTCATAGTGAAGAGAGTCTTCTCAGGAGGAGCGCTGATGCTCACCACTATGGATGGAGAGGACTTCCCATCCCCTGTCAACTCGGACGCAGTTAAAAAATACTTCGCGTAAAGAGACCCGTTGGACACAAAAAACAGAATGTAAGTCCAGGCAAGAAAAGGGCATCCCGGCGAGCTAAAAACAGAATAAAAAGCTCGGGCAAAAATTAGGGAAATAAATTTAAAAAATGTGTACACCCGCTGAGTTGAAAAGCCACATTGGACAGCTCAGGCAAAAAAGGGTATCCCGGTGGATTGAAAACCCGAGAGGGCGATCCACGCAAAATAAGGGAATAAGCGAACAACTGTGATCCAAGTTATCTGAACCATGTCATCGTTTCGTACGGTTTGACAATATCAGAAGGATAGGAAACAGTCCCCTTGTTCTCTCAGAAAGCCAAAGCAGAATGGAGAGTCTTGAAGACATGCAGGTCATAGCAGAAATGGAACTCCTTGGAATGCCATGTACATTGCCATTAGGATAGTTTCTTTTCTCAATTTTTATAGTGGCTACCTCTTTCCAGGTGGTTGCTTCCTGATGTAAATCTGTGCCTATTCAGAGGCCATTCAATAAAAATAATATTCAGTCAGAAAGCTGTGTGTGTTTATTTTTGTTTGCAAAATGTCCTGAATTTTTGGCAAAAATAGCATTGCATCTAAACAGGGTGATAATCTTGAAAAGAAAACTGACATGCAGGGAAACTGTAACCCTCTTTGAGTGTCGGGTGATAATGGATGAACAGATCACGCCATGCAGATCCCCGGGACACACGTGTGTTTTCTGTTGTTGCAGGTTGCAGGATGGCGTCACATTCTCTCAAGCAAGGTACTCTTCCCCAGTAGAGTATTTCCCCAAGCAGAGATTTCTTCTCCAACAGGTATCTGAAGCCTGGCACCTCTGGCAGAGATTTTATCCAGCTAAGTATGGGCGGCGGCCCAAGCAGGTTCTTCTTCTCCAGTGAAGTAGCAGTCCATTCTTCCCCAGTGATGTATAGCCAGCAGGTGCTCGAAAGCCTGACGTCATCAGAGATGAAATTAACCGTATTCTGTTCCCAGTAAGAGTCCTCGCCTATCAGGTACCCGAAAGCCTGATATCCCCTCAGAGTCTTGAATCATCGGATGCTCTCCCCAGTCAGAGTATTCGCCCAGGAAGCTTCCCCAGCTAAGTCTGAAGATGATTGGTTCCCACAGAGTTCATATTTGATTTTCACCTCCGTCCGTGAAATATTCCCCAGCAGATTTGCCCTATTGTTGGTTTATTTGATGATGCAGCCAGGTATTCATCACCTCAGTCGGAGTGGGTATCCAGACCTCTTGACTTTTTCTCCCCTGCAGAGTTGTATCTCTTGTTGCCGATCAGGCATTCGTTTATTGCTCGTCTGCAATCTTCAACACTCGTATGTGTTATCCCTAAGCAAGTTTCCCCAGCGAGGACATATCACTGCTTTATGGCTGCTCGACTGCATCTTTCAACACTCGTCTGTGTTAGCTCTGTGTTGCTGTTTGCTCGTCTGCAATTTTCGGCATTCGTCTGTGTTTTGAAGTGATTACCTTATTATTGCTCGTCTGCAATTTCCAACACTCGTCTGTGTCATGATGCCTCCGTTGTTGCTCGTCCGCAACTCCTCAACACTCGTCTGTGTTCTGAGATGATATTTGCTGTTGCTCGTCTGCAACCTTCCAACACTCGTCTGTGTTTGGTATTGGATCCTTCGCTGCACTCGTCTGTGCCTTGATATGTATTCTCTGTTGTTGCTCGTCTGCAACTGTCCAGCACTCGTCTGTGTGTGTTTGAAGCTCGTCTGCTTTTATCTCCCAGAAGTCGTTTGTGTTCTGAAGCTCGTCTGCTTTGCCTGGATACTCGTCTGTATCATCCTCAGCACGCGTCTGTGCTAGCTCGCACCTGAATGTGAAGATTTGTCGTTCATCCTGATATTGCTGTTGCTACTTCAAATGCTCGTCTGTGTTTGAACTTCTGGTATTTGTCTATACCAGTGGCTGATACTCGTCTGTATCATCGCCTGAAGCACTCGTCTGTGTTTCTCAGATCATCGTCCGATACTCGTCTGTATCTTTGACTATTGGCACTCGTCTGTGTTCTCTTGATGATCATCCAATACTCGTCTGTATTGAAGAGGTTTAAAATCCTGACAGTGGGAATTAAATGTCGAAATGGTTACCGGGCCTGGCGTAACAGGTAAATCCGAAGGAGGCTCGTCTGTCTCAAGCACCAATTATGGTTGCTGCACCTGGCGTAACAGGTTTGCTCAGAAGACTCGTCTGTCTTATACCATATATCCGCGGATAATATATGAGGAAGGTTCGTCTACCTTGATTGCATGTCTATCCCACAGACTTATATGCATTCCCGGAGCCTGCGTAAGGGTTATCCGAAGAAGACTCGTCCGTCTTATTCCACTTATCTGCGTAAGGATTAGTGAAGGAGATTCGTCCATCTCAGGTTACTTTGAAGATCCTTAAGGGCTCGTCCGCTCTCTGTACCTGGCGTCACAGGTCATGCGAAGACTCGTCTGTCAGCATGATAGTATTTCAGATATCAGTTTCAACTTGGAAGAAGCTCGTCTGTTTTTTCTCTCCTTCTTATCCCCAGAGCGTCATCTGGTTGGGTTTATTTCCCAGTGTTGCATTCTTCGTCAGAGTGCAAATTTCAGGTCTTCTTGGTATTCAATCACAGTTTATCTCGAATGTCTGATAGCCGCTGCTCTCATCCTTTTCAGATTAACAGTTGATTGAATAGGGGCAGCTGTAACACCCCAAATTTGCCCTCTTCTTGTTTAGCATCGTTATCATATCATAATCATCACGAGCATACCATATCCTTATCATTTTGCATAGAAAAATAAAGCATAACACTCACATGTTCTAGCATAAGGCATATGATCGGTCATCTGGGAAAATCTGAATCTGCAAGTCAAAATCAAGAGCATGGTGATCTGGCAAGAATCTCACAGGATCATTTTGCACAAGCCTGGTATCATGTTCAGAGCCCTAGAAAGAGAAGATGGATCAAAATTTGCTTGAAACGGTTGGTGCAGGTCTATTTTTGAAGGTTCCCACCAAAGGGAGGGAAATTCAAATTTTCCATGCGTTAACCGGTTAACGCATATGGTTAACCGGTTAACAGCTGCGAAATTTGAATTTCCAGCAGCAATTTCAGCATGTGTGTTTTGGCTCCATTTTCCAATTTTCTGATTTTTATTCATTTGAATTAATTTGAATTTGGGAGAAGGATCTAGAGCATTTATCCAAGCCTAATCCCATTGCTACATCCTAATCACACTACCCAAACCATAATTTTGGATCCCAAACCAAAATTTTGGGCCCCAAACCTAAACCATATTTATTCCATTTCCCTCCAAACCAAGGGGGCTCTCACTCATTTTTCACTCTCATTTCTGAATTTTCATTCCTCTCACTCACAATTCTCTCACTTTTCTCTCCCAATTTTCCAAATCACTCAAAGTTCCTCTTTGAAGATCACACAACCTTGCCTTGAGGTGTGTAGATCTTGGAACTAAACCTCCTTTCATAGCTTCTTTGCATCTCTTTGTTGGTTTTATTGGAGATTCAGATCTGGTTTGAGATCTAGAAGTGCTTTTGGATCCAAAATTCTGCATCAAGAGCTTGTTCTTGCATTTATTTTGCATGGAGTGTGGAGCTTAGCATCGGATCTTCAAAGTTTTGCGCGAGATCTACTGTTTTCAGCTCAATCAACAATTACCAAAGCATACCTCAGCTTTGTAGGTTGGTTAATTTCAGATCTAGCTCTGTTTTTAGCTTATTTGCATGCTTGTGCTTTAGATCCACCATGTGTTTGTGTATTTGATTGTGTTGCATGAATTGATTGTTTGATTTGTATCCGGATCCGAATGTTATTTGTTCATGAGCTTAATGATATGGATTAATGTGAATTGATCTAATTTTCCATGTGTAATTGATTGCTGGTCTGGTGCAAGCTTATTTGGATAAGCTGTTTTGAGTTGCTGTTTTCTGCAGGATTTGTTGCTGTTTTATCAGTGTTAACCGGTTAACGTATATGGTTAACCGGTTAACGCACCTGTTTCATGCGTATTTTGTGCAGGTTTGAGCTGGTTAACCGGTTAACGCATTTGGTTAACCGGTTAACACTGAAGCAGAATGGTTTTTTAGTGTTGTTTTGAGCTTGTTTGATCCCTTTGCTTGTTCTAATTGCCTTGGATCATTGCATGATCATTAAGCATGATATTTTAGGGTGATTTGCTTGCTGGTTGATGTATGCTTTCATGTTTTCGACGCGTAAGTCGTGTATTTGCAATGCTTGGCATGTTGTTTGTTTCTTGTTTACAAGAACCTTTGAGCATGATTAATTCCATGATTGTGTTGGTCAATTTGCTGGATTTTTGCTAACATTTCAGGGGCTCATGGTAAGAGAAGTGTGGATGTTTATCCACATTTCAACTTTTCATCTTTCCTCTTTTGCTTTGTTTTTTCTTTGTGGTGTTTGATGTGCTTTGTGCCATCATGTGGTTCTCTTTCCCCTTTCTAGTTTCCTCTTCTCTTTTTCTATCTTTTTCCTTCTTCATTAGGGTAGAAACCTCACTAACTCTTAGGACTTCCATGCATGTGAATACTTAGGATTATTTTAGTCCCCCTTTAGAATTTTTCCTTTGAGATCTTTTGGTTCTTCTTCTCTTCTCATCTCATAACTCTTAAAAAGAAAACACTTTAATAAATGTGAAGTGATGCATTGATCCATAGCCTTATTCCATGAGGTATGCTTGTAGTCTTCCCATCTTGGGATAGTACATGTTTACCTTGTGATGCACAAGTCTGATCAAGGTATCTTCTTCATAAAGAAAAGCATAAAAAACACTTCTTCATGTAAATAACCAAAAAAACACTTAATAATTAAGCAAGTTAGTGAGCCTAAGCCCTAATCTTTGGGTTCAAGTTTTGGGGATCTTCTCCTTACTTGAGTGTGCTTGTTCTATTATTCCATCTTGGAATGTAGTGACAAGTGCACATTCCATTGGTGAGAGTTTGAGTTCACTTCCTTGTGACACACTCATAAAAGCTTCTAAAAAACACAAAACAAACAATAAGCGTCTTTCCTTCGGGAATTCTTTTCTCATCTCCTTCGCTCCGTACGCGAACTTGCTCCTACTTGTCATTTTGCAAGACGGTTACGCACTCGTCGTCCGAGTCTGCAACACCTGAGCAATGGCATAGGCAGTTCAAGCCTTAATTCACAAGCAATTTCCTTTTAGTACCCCTAGTTAGGGGAACTACGGCGTCTCTGATCCTCATTATCCTGATGAGGTACGTAGGCAGCGGGGTAGGGCCCGTTCGAGCACAATCTTTATTTTCCCTACATTTTTTCCTTTTGCTTTCTTATTCAGTTCTTTTCCAGTTCCAGTTTCTTTTCATATTCATTTCTTTGCTGCATTTTTCATACCCTCACCCTTTGAAACAGTTTCTTTGCAAGCGTGGATCCCGTCGGGTACGGCGGACGATCTGGGTGCTAATACCTTCCCAGGTCGTAACCGACTCCCGAGCTCAGTCTCTTTGGTTCGCAGGACCTGTGTCCTTCCTCTTTTTTTCTTCTGGTTTGTGCAGCATTACCATTCCCTCTATTCGGGATAAAAATGCATGGCTGGCGACTCTATTCTTCTTCCGCGCCACTTTCGCGTTTGTACCAGGATGAAAATCCCGGGAGCGACAGCAGTTCATCAACGTACAAGAAAATCCCCACCAGAGTCCCCAGCAAAAGCAGTTGCCTCACAATCCACAAACACCAGTACATACTCATTTTGACACCCGTCCGTGTCATCACCTCCCCAGTAAAGTCACCTGAACGCTCTTTACAAACAAGATCACCCTTATTACAGATACTTCCTGACACCCGTCCGTGTCATGCTCCCAGCAGAAGGCCAAAGACATCCTCTTTGCACTCACACATACCTATACACTTTCTTGACACCCGTCCGTGTCGTATCCCCAGCACAGTCATCTGCACTTTTGGCACTCGTCCGTGTCACTCTCCCCAGCAGATAAACACTTGTCTATACAATACTCACACTCGTTACTCATGTTACACTCATACAGATACTCGTCCGTATCTTGTATATACTTATATATCCCCACAGATTCAACTTCGGTTCATGTTCTTTGTGTCGCTCCCGGGATTTTCATCCTAGTACAAACGCGAAAGTGGCGCGGAAAGGTTAGAGTCGCCAGCCAGACATTTTTATCCCGAATGAATGGGAAAGATAATGTTGCACAAACCTGAGGAAGAAGGAAAGGACAAGGCCTTGCGAACCAAAGATCTGAGTTCGGGAGTCGGTTACGACCTGGGAAGGTATTAGCACCCCAGATCGTCCGTCGTACCCGACGGGATCCACGTTTGCTTGTTTGTTTCAAAGGGTGAGAAAATAAGATGCTACTGAATAAAACCGCTACTGGAATAAAGGGAATGGAAAATGAGAAAGGAATAAGAAGAGAGAATGGAAAGAATGGGGAAAATGTAGGGAAAATAAAGAATGTGCTCGTACGGGCCCTACCCCGCTGCCTACGTACCTCATCGGGATAATGAGGATCAGAGTCGACGTAGTTCGCCTAACCTAGGCGGGAACTATTTGTTTGTGTTTTTTATAGCTGGAACTGCGTATGTCTATGCTCAGGTGTTGCAGGCTCGTCTGGTACGAGTGCGTTTACCGTCTTGCATGCGAGACAAGTCGTCGCGAGTTCGCGTTGTGAGTGAATGAGATGAGAAGAGAAGTTCCCGCAGGATAGTCGGTTATTGTTTGTTTTTGGCTTTTATGAGTTTTGTATGAATTTGGCACAAGGAAGTGAATTCAAACTCTTTTCCATGGAATGTACACTTGACTCTACATTCCAAGATGGAATAATAGAACAAGCATACCCAGCAAAGAGAATTTATCCAAGACTGGTTTCCTAGGATTAGGGTTTAAGTTCACTAGCTTGTTGAACTTTATTAAGTGTTTTTGTTGCTTTTGTGAAGAAGTATTTTTTTAAGCTTTCTTTGTGAACAATTCCTTGATGAGACTTGTGCATCATGATAAACAAGCTTACACCACTCCAAGATGGAATGAATGCAAGTGCTTCATGGAATAAGGCTTTACACAAGGAATCCTTCCATTTATTTGTTAAGTCTTTTTGGATTTTGTTTGAAGATAAGAAGAGAAGGACTCAAGTTGCAAAAAGGGAAAATCTAAGGGACTAAGACTCAATCCTAATTTTGTTATGTATTTACAAAGTGGTCCTATGGTTAATGAGGTATTCTAATCCTAAGAAAGAGAAGGAAAAGAAGAAAAAAAAGAGCTTAGAAATCAACTTACTTCCTAAGGAAGGTAAGTTGTTTCTAAAGAAAAGGGAAAGCCTAAAAGCAAAGCACAAAGTGCTAAGGCAAACAAAATTAAAATGCATAAGAGATGGGAATGAAGTGAGAATTACCTCAATCTTCCCCCCTACCAAACAAAAGTTAGCATGACAATGCATATTGAAAATAAAATCGAAGCATGAAAGCGATTAAGTACCATAAACATCCTAGGATGGAACTAGGCTCAAAATAAGACCTAAGTCTAAAGGTGAAGGTACCTAAAGGTCACATGACTTATAAAGTCAGTAGCTACATGATATAGGTCCCTAAGTATGCTAGGATACCTCACAAGGTCAAACTATGTCAAACTATGTACAAAAAGTTCACATAAATTCACCTAAATGCAAGTTAAGGCTCATGGATGAAGTATGAAGACATATGGCTTACAAACATGAATTAATACATGGAATGAACATCAAAGTCAGTAGTGAATGCTTATTAAGATGTGTGAATGGATATATAATCATGGATGCAATGGATTAGGCATATGGAGCAATAAGAAGAATATGTGAGATGAAATGGAATAAACATCGCATAAGATCGCACATGATGAAAGTTAAGGAAGTATGGCATGTGAATATGAATGAAATGATTATGGGTCAGTAGCATACAAGGCATGAGATGCAATTAGAATGCATGAATAGGCATTAATGATTTCCACATAATTCAAGTTAAACATGAGAAGAGAATCTAGTTTAGGTTAAAGTTAATTCACATAAGTATGCATTTAGAAACACTAAAACAAACCAAAAGAGTATGGTTCAAAAAGTGGACTATAACTAGAATTAAGGACATGCAAATGACCTATAATTAACTCCTAAAAGTTTCCAAAAAAAACATCTCAAGCAAATGGCATGAATGCCTTCTTATCATTTAAGTTATGTAGCAAATACACACATGAATCAACCTAGTATCTAGGTGACATGGACAAATAGCAAAAAGCCTTTAAAAATTATGAAATTAAACCCCTGGAATAATAACATCATTATCTCACATTGTCCAAAAGGATTTCATAAAATTATGCACCAAAGTGCCAAAACAATTCCTTGACTAGCAAGGTAGCAATGAATGATCACCCAAAAACAACTCCACAAAGTGGATCAAAAAAGGCCCTAAAAATTATAAAAAAAATGCCTAAGGGGCATCAAAATGTCACAAATTACAGTGCTTAATCATACACAAAAAATAGGTTTCACACCTATGGGAAAAAATTGGTTTCGGTCCCTTATGCCAAAACCTTCCCTTTTGGGACAGCTTGTGAACTAAAATCCTAATAAAATATTAAAACCACCCAAATCGGGAAATAAAAAATATGACAAATTAATTAAGAGGATGAGTATCACTCATGAATTTTTCCATAATTTTATCTCACCTAAAACTATTTTTTATAAATGTTACGAAACGGACAAAAAAGTGAATCTTAAGGGGAAGTGAAAGGAATCGATCCTAATGGTTATTAACCTAATTCCTAAGTTCCGAAATCGATACACATCATCAAAAATCACAAATATAACCAATGCCTCAGGTGGGAGGGCTCAGATGCATCTTAAATTATATGGTCCTAAGCCGCATACAACTAAAATGATGCTTAAAAGTGGATTGTCGAAACTACTTACTTGAATGAAATGCCGATTCTTCACATAAAAGAAATCCGAAAAAATCCCCAAGCAAGGTCTTGTAATCTTCATAAGCAAAATAAATGCCTATCTTCCATAATTACTACACGAAGATCCACCATAATCGAAATTGATCCGAGATCAATCGAAAACAAGCTTATGAACCATTTATTCCAAGATTAATTTCCAACAATAATTAAAATTATCAACAAAATTTTAATCAAATATTAACAAGAAAATAGATTAAGATATTAATCCATGAAAATCCATTAACAAACAAATTAATCCATAAATTCTAACAAGAAATATTAATTCACAAACTCTAAAAGAAATAAAGAAAACAAAGGGAATGTGGATAATGAAATTGATACTGCATATAGCAAAACAAAGTCTGGCCCAAATCCACTTATAATTTCCGCAGGAGGGGTATGTAGAGAAGAATGGAAGGTGTGAATAACAAATTAATGGAATTTGGCCCAAATCCAACTTGAAACCCTAAAAATAATCAGCATAGAAAATAGGTCTTCCTCTTCAAAACTCAAAATGCGTCTTCTTCTTCCTAACCTCAACGCCGTCAATGCCTCTTCTCTCTTCTCCGAAAACTCTCGTCACCTTAACGCCACTGGTATCCCAACAAACTCCACCGCCGGCCTCACTTCGTCCTCGTCAACCTCCTTCCATCTTCGAACCACAATCCCGCCGGTGATACCCTAAGATCCGCCGCGGATTGAACATCATCTCCGTCATCATTACTGAGCCTCTAATGTCTCCGCCGCAGAAAACCTCAGTTATTTCCCCAAAACGGCGCCGCCACCCCACAAGTTGACCTAGCCTCTTGCATCGGAATGGAAATCCTACAAAAACAAAAGCTACCATCCACAGTTGTCGTGCCGCGACTCAAGCTGACGATGGCACAACCTTAATCATTTCCGAGCCCGCTCATGATGGAGTCCGGTTGTTTTGCGATGTCGACGAATGAGATGCTACAACGCTTCAGGTATGGATATCCTTTTCATTCGCGATCTGATGTTGACTCTGTTCTTGAGGCTGTGTTGTGAAAGTCGCGTTGCTGATGTATTAAGCAGGTTGCGTATGATCAATTGGAGAAGATGATTGAGAGCTCGTTGAAGGCTGAATCCGTAGGAGTTCGCAATTCGAGAAAACGAAAGTACCAGGGACACGGAGGTAGAATCAAATCTCTTTCACTGCTCTGAACCTGTTATCATTGTCGTAGGCTCGAAACTCTTCTTGGGAAATAAGAGGGGAAGGTTAGGGTTTCGATCCTTTTAGATCACGGAAGGCGTTTGGTGAAGAAGCTAGGTGATGATTTTGATCGAATTGCTTCTCCTGAGAGAAAGCGTGCTACTGAGATTGTTGTTGCTGATTTCGGTGGCTGCTCCGGCGAAGACTCCGCGTCGGAGATTGGTTAAAATCGGTAATGCTGTGAAGAATGTTGTTGAAGCCGATGTGTTTCTCGTGTAAGTCTCTGAATCAATCTCCTTCTTCTATCCTTTCTGAATCTGTGAATTACTAGTGCTTATCCGTGATGTAATCGTTGAACTGTGACATTGCAGGGTCAATGATGTTGAATATGTTGTTATCTTTTGAACCATGAATGCTGCAGAGGCTTGAATGCCAAGATATTGGCGATTCTGAATTTGATGAGGTTTTGGGATGCAAATAGTTCTTGTAGAAGAAGGTCGAGCGATGGCGGCGAATTGAAAGCTCCAGGTAGAAGAATGCTTTGAATCTTTCCCTTTTTTAGTGTTCTTCGTAAATCTTCTTCTTATTCATCCCATTCAACTTCTGTGATATTCTTGATGATTCGTTGTTGACATGTGAATGTGATGTATTTGCAGGATCGGAATCCGAATCTTTAAGTTATTGTGATGATTCTTGCGCCTTATTGCAGGTTATATTGCTGAACATCGATCAATGTGGTTGAAGTTTTGTTAGCAATTCTGATACAGGTTTGATGAAGATGCTGAGACAGGGATCCGGCGAAGATTGACAATTGGTATTGGAGCTAAGAGATTGAAGTTTGAAGATTCCAGTGTTGAGTTTGAAGAAAAGAGATTAATAGGATTGTGGCCGAAAGAAATGTTGGAAGGGGTTGAAAAATAGATTGAATTATCAAGGAGGTTGAAGAATGTTTTCGTGAAGATGACAGAGTGAATCAGAATATGGAAAAGAGGGCCTGGTGTGAAGAAGAAGGAAAGTGAGAGGATCCTGCAGATTGGTTTTGTTTTTCACAGTACTCCCCCCCTCCTGTTATTTTTTCCTATGATAACTGATATATCAGTTATAAATGTAACTGATTCTCTTCCTTTGTTATGCAAAATCAGTCCCATTTGTAACTGTATTTTTTTTTATCTCACCTGAAAATTGTAACTGTTTTTTTCTGTTATAACTCATATTTTGCCTATAAACTGAATTGGTGCTTATAACTGAATTCAGTTATGTTATCCTGTTTGAAAAATGGATATTTTTCTCCTACTTTGCACTTGAAACCTCCTTTTCTAGTTCTGATTTTTTATTAAATTTGTATATCAGTATCTTTCATGCCATGCCCCTCACATGTTTAAAAATGGGTCTTTTGTGTTTGGTTTAGGAAAGAAAGTTTATGGAAAAACAACATAAGTTTGGACTTTTAAATGATATAAGGGATTTTACAATTAAATGAATATTAAAAAGAAAATTTAAAATGAATGGTGCATTTCCTTAGGAACAAAATATGGATAGAATAGACATATAGGAAAAAAACTTTGGTTATTGCCTTTGGACAAAAAATGAGGCCAAACAAATGATTCGATTGGGCTTAAAAGTATGGACGGAAATGGTTAAATAAAAATAGAGTTGGAGATGATTAAATGTAGATATAATTAGAAATGATGATGGAAATCGAATTAATCGATTTAGAAACAAAAATATGGATATAGGCTAAGGATGAATTATGAAGGTCAATACGATTCTAGGATATTAACTTTTGATCTCAAAATGGGCATGACATAACTGTTTTGCCCGGATGCGGTTTCAATGAGCTCGTATCTTCGAATTTCACTTAATCCCTATTATTCGACTTAATCTGTTTACGTCAACTCAAACGCTCAATCCATATCAAACTTGTATTCTCAGTGAATTCCAAAACTCCAATCACCTTCAATCTCGACCCTCATGAACTCGTAACATCATCAACAGACAATCGAGAGAACCAAATGACCCTATTACCACACGAATCCACCACTTGATCTTTTTGTACCATGAATAGCATGATACCTTTGATGTGAAAACTTGAACCCCATTTTCAATTAATTAACCATCAACAAAGCCATATCATATGTGAGAACCCTTGAACCGCTTAAATTGAGTGCAATAGCCGGATAAACCACTTATGAATAGAGAATTCAACATCACAAAGGAATGCGCCGATCACATGCCATAGGAATCAATGAAATGCCTGATTATGAATGTTAATGACCTAATGAAATATGCAAATGAAATGCAAAGCGGCAAGCCAATTACGGTAAAAAGAATGAGGGCAAATTTTGAGGTATTACAGCTGCCCCTATTCAATCAACTGCAGACCTGAACGGATAATTGTGACAGCTTTTAGACGTTCAAGGTATGGAGTGATTGAATACTCGAATAAAACCTGAAAATTTGCACACTGAGGGTAATGGAAATGCCATCTGCCCATTTATTTATTTCTAATTTTGTTTTGACCTCTGAATAGGTAACGGGACATAAAACCAGGTGGAAATATACTAGGAAAAATGCCATCCTCGAATGACAACTCACACGGGATCTTCGGATCCAATACTAAAAACCATCCTGGAATAGAAACACGATAGTATATCGGCCGCAGGCGATAACCATCAACAACAAAGACTGACCTCGGACAGACTTTGCAAATGAGACAAACTGACCTCAGTCAATAAGCTCAAAAAGTGAACTACTATCCTCGAATAATAGCCATAACAACAAGACCAACCTCGGAAGGACTTGAAGAAAAGAAATGCCATCCTCGAATGACAAATCAAAAGATCCTCGGATCTAACACGAAACCATCCTCGAATGGAGACGCAAAGGTATACCGGCCGCAGGCGGTAACCAGAAACACAAAGAAAATAGGACAAGATGGAACGGGATCGTTGTACTTAAACGAGGGCCCAAGACGCGACCGTTGTACTGAAACGTAGACGCGAAAAAAATGAGTTTGTTGTACTGAAACAAGACTCAAAGACGAGACCATTGTACTTAAATGGAGACTCGAAAGGAACGGGATCGTTGAACTTAAACGAGAGCCCAAGACGCGACCGTTGTACTGAAACGAAGACGCGAAAAAATGAGACTGTTGTACTGAAACAAGACTCAAAGACGAGACCATTGTACTTAAATGGAGACTCGAAAGGAACGGGATCGTTGTATTTAAACGAGAGCCCAAGACGCGACCGTTGTACTGAAACGGAGACGCGAAAAATGAGACTGTTGTACGGAAACAAGACTCAAAGACGAGACCATTGTACTTAAATGGAGACTCGGAAAGAATAGGATCGTTGTACTTAAACGAGAGCCTAATATACGACCGTTGTACTGAAACGGAGGCATGAGAACATGAGATTGTTGTACGGAAACAATACTCAAAGACGAGACCATTGTACTTAAATGGAGACTCGGAAGGAACGGGATCGTTGTACTTAAACGAGAGCCCAAGACGCGACCGTTGTACTGAAACGGAGACGCGAAAAATGAGACTGTTGTACTGAAACAAGACTCAAAGACGAGACCATTGTACTTAAATGGAAACTCGAATGAAATGGGATCGTTGTACTTAAACGAGAGCCCAAGACGCGACCGTTGTACTGAAACGGAGACGCGAAAAAAATGAGACTGTTGTACGGAAACAAGACTCAAAGACGAGACCATTGTACTTAAATGGAGACTCGGAAAGAATAGGATCGTTGTACTTAAACGAGAGCCTAATATACGACCGTTGTACTGAAACGGAGGCATGAGAACATGAGATTGTTGTACGGAAACAATACTCAAAGACGAGACCATTGTACTTAAATGGAGACTCGGAAAGAATAGGATCGTTGTACTTAAACGAGAGCCTAATATACGACCGTTGTACTGAAACGGAGGCATGAGAACATGAGATTGTTGTACTGAAACAATACTCAATTGGGGATAACAACAAGACTTGGTGGAAGCATCCACCCTGGGAAATGGAGTTGTATTCTTGTGGGGAACACTTCAATCTGATTGGAGGTGTAACGGGTCTTATACCTCAAAACTGGCCCATGCTGGCATGCATATGTTTGAATTTATGGTGTAATGCTCCATGATGATGGAAATGCTACGCCTTGGAGAATGCAAATTTAGTGATGATTATGCGTATGCAAATGCAAAGAGATCTTCTGACAAGAAGACTGCAGGTATCCCAGATAACTTGACTGGGGAGAAACGATGATCACTGCATTGATCTGGTTCATCCTGATGAGGAGGAAACAACTCTGCGTGGAAAGCTGTTAATAATTCACCGGCTCCAAACAGCCACCACTGCCAAAAATAAATTGGACTTTGAGATTGGAGCGCCAAGACCCTGCTGGAGATGGACTCTTCTTGAACTCTGGTGAGGAAGTGAGGACCTCCTGACTTGGCGGAGAACCAAAGGCATGACACTATTGAGGAAACACCTTGCTGGGGAGGAAAGAACTCCTTGTACTGTTGAGGATTGCCCCTGTCTGAAGGGAAACTTCTGCTTGGGGATGACACCCACTCTCCTGCTACCTTGCTGGAAGATTTTAGCTTCCAAATCTACTGGGGATGACAGATTACGTCAATGATAAAGCTACCCGCTGAAGATAAGAGCTCAAGTTGCCACTTGCTGGGGATAAGAGATAAATCCTCTCATGTTGGGAATGAGAGATGTGAGGTGTCTCATGCTGGGGATGAGAGACAATGATATCCTTCTGCTCAAGAAGTAACCTTCCATTTGCCGCACTACTGGAGAAGGGATTGTCTAATGAGACTTGCTAAGTAATTTTGATCAATGAAGCTTGCTGATGAAATAACTCTTGAAGTACTGTGCTGACAATGGCTTTGCTTCCAGCCTCTGGGTTGATAGGTTGTCAACTAATCATGAGTGAACAATGGTTCTTACTATGATCTATCCAAAGATAATGTCTCAAGAGGATTTTACAGAAAACTGGCATACGAGATGCCTCAGTGTCTTCAAACTCTTGGAGAGATTCGTCGGATCTCGAAATAACTGCCCCAGACTGCATGGTCTGTGCAAGAATTTGCCTCGCAAGGATTCATGAAAAGCCTCATATCACTGTGAGATAGTGTCCTAGTATTTTGAACTTTGGGTAGGTGCTTTGGATTGACCGTCTTCAGGAAAGAGTGATTTCTCATGCTCTTGTGGTGGCCTGCTCCAGTACAAGTCTTGAAGTGATCACCTCTGAATGACTGCTTTGAAGAAAACACCCAGATCAATTGTTCTTTGAGAGATTGGATCTCGAAGTAATTGCCCCTGTTTGGCTGAACTTTGAATGTATGCCTCAGACTAATGGCTCTTTGAGAGATTTGAATCTCGAAGTGATTGCCCCAGCTTGGCTGAATTTTGAAGAGATTGCTCGACATGATTGCCCCAGATTAATTGGCTCTTACTACGACTGTTGGGAAAGTCCCTACTCAATGGAGTTTCTTGGAAAAGTTCATCTTGACAGATTGTCCTTCGGAAGTTTTAGCCTTCTCAACTCGGCAAGATTAAGCTTCTGGACTGAAGTTTCGTATGTGAATTTTTATGATGTCCAACAAATATATGCAAGCAGAAAATGTTTATTCTAAGAATGAAAATTCTAATGCAACACACATATTAATCTTGAAGTTTTACTGTAAAAAGATGTCTCAAACCTTTGTGAGCGAATCACTGGTTAAGATACGACATTAATTTTTTTGAATAATAGGAAGCATGCACATGCAACATCAACAAAGATCTTTCAACACCACTCATAGGAGTCAGGAACGCGGTCTCGTGGTAGTATGCTCTCAAAAATAACCCTGTTTCAGTTAGGACTTTTGAGGATTGTATCGTGGCCCGGTTCACGGTTATAGAAACAAAAGATATAGGCTCGAAATTTATATGTGCCCACCCATCTTCGTGATGTTCTCCATTCCTATGTTCAGCTAGCTTGGCACAAGCGCTCACCTTTCGAAAAGGATTTTGTGATGGTTGAGGAACCAATTACACCAACGGTTTAGGCACCACTCAGGTTGTTGTTTGGAGTCAGCCACCCCTTTGTCTTTCGTGTTTGTGCCACACGACTTTGTTCTTGTTCAAGGATCTTTCTTATGTAATCCTTTTCGTCTTTTGCTTTTGCATTATTTTTCTTATCCCTAACTTTTGCCTGGACTGATTCTTGTGAATGTTTGATTGTGAAGTCCAGCGGGATGCCCTAATTTTTGCCTAAGTCGCTTGTTTTCAAGTTTCGACTTAGCAGGCTTTCTCATCATTTTTTTTTTAATTCTTTTTTTTTGAACAAATCGTGTGACACTGGTTGTCCTGATTGCTTTGAAAAGGTCATGACTGTCCCACTTCTTGGTTGATGAGTAATAACCAATGTGGTTTCCGGTCTTTGGACCACTTACTTGGGATAACCATTGTGGTTTCTAGTCATTGGACCTCTTGATTTGGTAAACGAAAGGTAATGGATCCTCATATGTACACTCCTTTTTGAAATTTGAACGCTAAGTCAAACTAACTGACACCTACCCTGCCCCTGGGTTAAGTGCAAAGGTTTTTTTCATGCAAAAATAAACTTCTACTTCAAGGCTCAAATGGGTTGGCGAAGGTCTATCTCCCTTATATCTCCGGTGTTTAGGATTTGAAACAATGCCTGTACATCGTCAACAGGGTCTTTCTCAAAAGCACACAATTAGAGATTCCTGAATTTTCATTTCGTCATCCTCCCTGATAGAGTTTAAGCACAACAGTTGGTATTGCAATGCACATACACAAAATCATGAGTGAATACGAATGGATTACTTCAAGAAAAAACATGTGCATTTTATTATGGTTATCATTCAAAAACAAATAAGTTTCATGCATGCATACAAATGTTTAAACAAACAATATAAACTACAAATGAAAATGCAGTAAAGAAGCTGAACATTGCCGTCATTGAGGAGACTTGACTCCGTCTGGACTTATTTCTTCTGAAGATGTCTTTGCAAATTGGGAGACCCATTTGATGAGGAGACTTCAATATGTGAGCATACTTTCTGGCATGATGACCTTTGAGTCGATTAAATTCGGGACCTTATCTTCACCTTTACCTCTGAAAGACTTGCAATCTTCAATTAAAAGGCCAGGTGCCCCAGAATGGTAATCATACTTGGCATTGAAACCCCAAAGGAAACTTTGTCGGAGATGATCCTGATGCAGTTAGCTCAACCACTCCGAATTTGCGTAAATGAGGACACTTGTTGCACGTACGTCATCAGAATATGATCAAACTTCTTCTCAAGTTGTTTTGGCCTTTACCCGCATTCTCTGCCCCTAGGATTCTCTTGGGAAGCTCAGGTCGGATGCTGACAAACGACATCTGGAGGGAAGAGGTTGATAAAGTTAATAGATAAGGTTGCTCGGAAAGATCTTGCACGATCTCCTGCCTACGTATCTCCATTGACCAATGGAGAATCAGAGCAGCGTAGTTCCCCTCAATAGGGATGAAAATAGCTTCGTTCAGAATTTTCATAACCAAGCTAATCCGAGTCTTCATCTGGTTGACTTCCTCTTTCAACAACTTCTGATTCTGAAATAAGGTTTACACCTCTGTCCTGAATGGCCTCAGCTGGGTCTTCCTTCGATTACCTCCGCCCGGAATTGCTCCAAATATATACCTTGACGAATGTGATTCAAGTTGTCCATTCTGATGAGAAATCAAGTCAAGAAAAGAATTTATCTCTGGACACCTGTCAAGAATGCAAGGATGTATGCAAATGCCATGTTCAATTATTTATGAGGAATCTATCTGCTTTGATTCAAGTTTTGATACAGAAAAAACCAACAACACGATTCAGATATGTGATCCTCGGAAATAACTGAACATGTGTGAAGAAATGCTATGATGTCATGTATGCAACAGGCGTGTGATCAATGGTCTGATGTTGGTGTTGAGCAGCGAACCAACTGTCTGAATAGAACCATAATAGCAGCACCATCTCTGTATAAAACCCCATAACTGAGAACCCGATAACTGTAGAACTGGATCACATAATTGAATAATCACTGATGGTGTTGAAGCTGAACAATGAGCCAAGTGTCTGTGGAGAGTCACAATATCAAGGTCACAATGGTAATCACAGTAACAATTTCTCTGAATAGAAATCCCGAATCTCAGAATCAGAGAACCATAGAACACTGAAATATACTGACAAAGTGGGTATGTTGAAGTTTAGGGTTCCTGCAAACCTGTAAACCCTTCCCAATCTCACAGGTATGCTACTCGGGTCAAACATCACAGACTCTCGAGGCCGAATAGCAATAATACGTTCACCATTTCCGAGAAATGGCTCATGACCAAATCAGGGAATCGGTTTGGCATTATGTACTACTCAGGGAGGTCTCAGCTGAGTCCGGAAAAAACAAGCATCCCTCACAAGTCTCCAGCTTCAAGCACTGAATCGAGAAACAATAGTACATTCATCCCGAAGGGTACAATACTATCGTCATACGAACAGTTTGCCTTGACTGGATTCCTGTGAGAGAACCAGGCCATCCTATGCGAGTTCCCAGTGGGCCCTCGGATGCGAGTGGGTTTGCCAACAAATGTGGTCTGCCACTGTCATCACTGGAGAGAGATGTTTCCACAAAGGTTCTCAATGATCGGTCCCCTGACTGCACATAACTATCAAGGTAGCGCATCAACCCAGAAAGATTCCGGTATCAATACATTCCCGAGAAGGTCGCAAGTCAAGGTGTGGAACTCACTACTACCAACATAGCAAGATGCCATGAAGCCAAAGTGGAACCACTCTAAGTCCTAGGGTGCACTCAAGCCGGGTAGTTGGCTTATCTCACAGTAACTCCCAACCCACAGAAAAAATGAAAACCAGCACAGCCAGACAGTCCAGTATAATATGATGCATGGAAAATAAAATATCGAAAGCGGTAAATAAATGCGATAAAGTAAAGCTGTAAAGTAAAACTGTAAATGAAAACAATAAAGCTAAACTAAAGCACACAGCAACAAACATATAAACACCCAAAAAAGCAAAACCAAACAGGAGCTAGGATTGACTCTACAAGGGAAACCAGAGATTCTGAATTTCTCCCCATCAGAGTCGCCAGCTGTCGCTCCCGGGATTTTCATCCTAGTACAAACGCGAAAGTGGCGCGGAAAGGTTAGAGTCGCCAGCCAGACATTTTTATCCCGAATGAATGGGAAAGGTAATGTTGCACAAACCTGAGGAAGAAGGAAAGGACAAGGCCTTGCGAACCAAAGATCTGAGTTCGGGAGTCGGTTACGACCTGGGAAGGTATTAGCACCCCAGATCGTCCGTCGTACCCGACGGGATCCACGTTTGCTTGTTTGTTTCAAAGGGTGAGAAAATAAGATGCTGCTGAATAAAACCGCTACTGGAATAAAGGGAATGGAAAATGAGAAAGGAATAAGAAGAGAGAATGGAAAGAATGGGGAAAATGTAGGGAAAATAAAGAATGTGCTCGAACGGGCCTTACCCCGCTGCCTACGTACCTCATGGGGATAATGAGGATCAGAGTCGACGTAGTTCGCCTAACCTAGGCGGGAACTATTTGTTTGTGTTTTTTATAGCTGGAACTGCGTATGTCTATGCTCAGGTGTTGCAGGCTCGTCTGGTACGAGTGCGTTTACCGTCTTGCATGCGAGACAAGTCGTCGCGAGTTCGCGTTGTGAGTGAATGAGATGAGAAGAGAAGTTCCCGCAGGATAGTCGGTTATTGTTTGTTTTTGGCTTTTATGAGTTTTGTATGAATTTGGCACAAGGAAGTGAATTCAAACTCTTTTCCATGGAATGTACACTTGACTCTACATTCCAAGATGGAATAATAGAACAAGCATACCCAGCAAAGAGAATTTATCCAAGACTGGTTTCCTAGGATTAGGGTTTAAGTTCACTAGCTTGTTGAACTTTATTAAGTGTTTTTGTTGCTTTTGTGAAGAAGTATTTTTTTAAGCTTTCTTTGTGAACAATTCCTTGATGAGACTTGTGCATCATGATAAACAAGCTTACACCACTCCAAGATGGAATGAATGCAAGTGCTTCATGGAATAAGGCTTTACACAAGGAATCCTTCCATTTATTTGTTAAGTCTTTTTGGATTTTGTTTGAAGATAAGAAGAGAAGGACTCAAGTTGCAAAAAGGGAAAATCTAAGGGACTAAGACTCAATCCTAATTTTGTTATGTATTTACAAAGTGGTCCTATGGTTAATGAGGTATTCTAATCCTAAGAAAGAGAAGGAAAAGAAGAAAAAAAAGAGCTTAGAAATCAACTTACTTCCTAAGGAAGGTAAGTTGTTTCTAAAGAAAAGGGAAAGCCTAAAAGCAAAGCACAAAGTGCTAAGGCAAACAAAATTAAAATGCATAAGAGATGGGAATGAAGTGAGAATTACCTCAATCTTCCCCCCTACCAAACAAAAGTTAGCATGACAATGCATATTGAAAATAAAATCGAAGCATGAAAGCGATTAAGTACCATAAACATCCTAGGATGGAACTAGGCTCAAAATAAGACCTAAGTCTAAAGGTGAAGGTACCTAAAGGTCACATGACTTATAAAGTCAGTAGCTACATGATATAGGTCCCTAAGTATGCTAGGATACCTCACAAGGTCAAACTATGTCAAACTATGTACAAAAAGTTCACATAAATTCACCTAAATGCAAGTTAAGGCTCATGGATGAAGTATGAAGACATATGGCTTACAAACATGAATTAATACATGGAATGAACATCAAAGTCAGTAGTGAATGCTTATTAAGATGTGTGAATGGATATATAATCATGGATGCAATGGATTAGGCATATGGAGCAATAAGAAGAATATGTGAGATGAAATGGAATAAACATCGCATAAGATCGCACATGATGAAAGTTAAGGAAGTATGGCATGTGAATATGAATTAAATGATTATGGGTCAGTAGCATACAAGGCATGAGATGCAATTAGAATGCATGAATAGGCATTAATGATTTCCACATAATTCAAGTTAAACATGAGAAGAGAATCTAGTTTAGGTTAAAGTTAATTCACATAAGTATGCATTTAGAAACACTAAAACAAACCAAAAGAGTATGGTTCAAAAAGTGGACTATAACTAGAATTAAGGACATGAAAATGACCTATAATTAACTCCTAAAAGTTTCCAAAAAAACATCTCAAGCAAATGGCATGAATGCCTTCTTATCATTTAAGTTATGTAGCAAATACACACATGAATCAACCTAGTATCTAGGTGACATGGACAAATAGCAAAAAGCCTTTAAAAATTATGAAATTAAACCCCTGGAATAATAACATCATTATCTCACATTGTCCAAAAGGATTTCATAAAATTATGCACCAAAGTGCCAAAACAATTCCTTGACTAGCAAGGTAGCAATGAATGATCACCCAAAAACAACTCCACAAAGTGGATCAAAAAAGGCCCTAAAAATTATTAAAAAAAATGTCTAAGGGGCATCAAAATGTCACAAATTACAGTGCTTAATCATACACAAAAAATAGGTTTCACACCTATGGGAAAAAATTGGTTTCGGTCCCTTATGCCAAAACCTTCCCTTTTGGGACAGCTTGTGAACTAAAATCCTAATAAAATATTAAAACCACCCAAATCGGGAAATAAAAAATATGACAAATTAATTAAGAGGATGAGGATCACTCATGAATTTTTCCATAATTTTATCTCACCTAAAACTATTTTTTATAAATGTTACGAAACGGGCAAAAAAGTGAATCTTAAGGGGAAGTGAAAGGAATCGATCCTAATGGTTATTAACCTAATTCCTAAGTTCCGAAATCGATACACATCATCAAAAATCACAAATATAACCAATGCCTCAGGTGGGAGGGCTCAGATGCATCTTAAATTATATGGTCCTAAGCCGCATACAACTAAAATGATGCTTAAAAGTGGATTGTCGAAACTACTTACTTGAATGAAATGCCGATTCTTCACATAAAAGAAATCCGAAAAAATCCCCAAGCAAGGTCTTGTAATCTTCATAAGCAAAATAAATGCCTATCTTCCATAATTACTTCACGAAGATCCACCATAATCGAAATTGATCCGAGATCAATCGAAAACAAGCTTATGAACCATTTATTCCAAGATTAATTTCCAACAATATTTAAAATTATCAACAAAATTTTAATCAAATATTAACAAGAAAATAGATTAAGATATTAATCCATGAAAATCCATTAACAAACAAATTAATCCATAAATTCTAACAAGAAATATTAATTCACAAACTCTAAAAGAAATAAAGAAAACAAAGGGAATGTGGATAATGAAATTGATACTGCATATAGCAAAACAAAGCCTGGCCCAAATCCACTTATAATTTCCGCAGGAGGGGTATGTAGAGAAGAATGGAAGGTGTGAATAACAAATTAATGGAATTTGGCCCAAATCCAACTTGAAACCCTAAAAATAATCAGCATAGAAAATAGGTCTTCCTCTTCAAAACTCAAAATGCGTCTTCTTCTTCCTAACCTCAACGCCGTCAATGCCTCTTCTCTCTTCTCCGAAAACTCTCGTCACCTTAACGCCACTGGTATCCCAACAAACTCCACCGCCGGCCTCACTTCTTCCTCGTCAACCTCCTTCCATCTTCGAACCACAATCCCGCCGGTGATACCCTAAGATCCGCCGCGGATTGAACATCATCTCCGTCATCATTACTGAGCCTCTAATGTCTCCGCCGCAGAAAACCTCAGTTATTTCCCCAAAACGGCGCCGCCACCTCACAAGTTGACCTAGCCTCTTGCATCGGAATGGAAATCCTACAAAAACAAAAGCTACCATCCACAGTTGTCGTGCCGCGACTCAAGCTGACGATGGCACAACCTTAATCATTTCCGAGCCCGCTCATGATGGAGTCCGGTTGTTTTGCGATGTCGACGAATGAGATGCTACAACGCTTCAGGTATGGATATCCTTTTCATTCGCGATCTGATGTTGACTCTGTTCTTGAGGCTGTGTTGTGAAAGTCGCGTTGCTGATGTATTAAGCAGGTTGCGTATGATCAATTGGAGAAGATGATTGAGAGCTCGTTGAAGGCTGAATCCGTAGGAGTTCGCAATTCGAGAAAACGAAAGTACCAGGGACACGGAGGTAGAATCGAATCTCTTTCCCTGCTCTGAACCTGTTATCATTGTCGTAGGCTCGAAACTCTTCTTGGGGAATAAGAGGGGAAGGTTAGGGTTTCGAGCCTTGTAGATCACGGAAGGCGTTTGGTGAAGAAGCTAGGTGATGATTTTGATCGAATTGCTTCTCCTGAGAGAAAGCGTGCTACTGAGATTGTTGTTGCTGATTTCGGTGGCTGCTCCGGCGAAGACTCCGCGTCGGAGATTGGTTAAAATCGGTAATGCTGTGAAGAATGTTGTTGAAGCCGATGTGTTTCTCGTGTAAGTCTCTGAATCAATCTCCTTCTTCTATCCTTTCTGAATCTGTGAATTACTAGTGCTTATACGTGATGTAATCGTTGAACTGTGACATTGCAGGGTCAATGATGTTGAATATGTTGTTATCTTTTGAACCATGAATGCTGCAGAGGCTTGAATGCCAAGATCTTGGCGATTCTGAATTTGATGAGGTTTTGGGATGCAAATAGTTCTTGTAGAAGAAGGTCGAGCGATGGCGGCGAATTTAAAGCTCCAGGTAGAAGAATGCTTTGAATCTTTCCCTTTTTTAGTGTTCTTCGTAAATCTTCTTCTTATTCATCCCATTCAACTTCTGTGATATTCTTGATGATTCGTTGTTGACATGTGAATGTGATGTATTTGCAGGATCGGAATCCGAATCTTTAAGTTATTGTGATGATTCTTGCGCCTTATTGCAGGTTATATTGCTGAACATCGATCAATGTGGTTGAAGTTTTGTTAGCAATTCTGATACAGGTTTGATGAAGATGCTGAGACAGGGATCCGGCGAAGATTGACAATTGGTATTGGAGCTAAGAGATTGAAGTTTGAAGATTCTAGTGTTGAGTTTGAAGAAAAGAGATTAATAGGATTGTGGCCGAAAGAAATGTTGGAAGGGGTTGAAAAATAGATTGAATTATCAAGGAGGTTGAAGAATGTTTTCGTGAAGATGACAGAGTGAATCAGAATATGGAAAAGAGGGCCTGGTGTGAAGAAGAAGGAAAGTGAGAGGATCCTGCAGATTGGTTTTGTTTTTCACAGTACTCCCCCCCTCCTGTTATTTTTTCCTATGATAACTGATATATCAGTTATAAATGTAACTGATTCTCTTCCTTTGTTATGCAAAATCAGTCCCATTTGTAACTGTATTTTTTTTTATCTCACCTGAAAATTGTAACTATTTTTTTCTGTTATAACTCATATTTTGCCTATAAACTGAATTGGTGCTTATAACTGAATTCAGTTATGTTATCCTGTTTGAAAAATGGATATTTTTCTCCTACTTTGCACTTGAAACCTCCTTTTCTAGTTCTGATTTTTTATTAAATTTGTATATCAGTATCTTTCATGCCATGCCCCTCACATGTTTAAAAATGGGTCTTTTGTGTTTGGTTTAGGAAAGAAAGTTTATGGAAAAACAACATAAGTTTGGACTTTTAAATGATATAAGGGATTTTACAATTAAATGAATATTAAAAAGAAAATTTAAAATGAATGGTGCATTTCCTTAGGAACAAAATATGGATAGAATAGACATATAGGAAAAAAACTTTGGTTATTGCCTTTGGACAAAAAATGAGGCCAAACAAATGATTCGATTGGGCTTAAAAGTATGGACGGAAATGGTTAAATAAAAATAGAGTTGGAGATGATTAAATGTAGATATAATTAGAAATGATGATGGAAATCGAATTAATCGATTTAGAAACAAAAATATGGATATAGGCTAAGGATGAATTATGAAGGTCAATACGATTCTAGGATATTAACTTTTGATCTCAAAATGGGCATGACATAACTGTTTTGCCCGGATGCGGTTTCAATGAGCTCGTATCTTCGAATTTCACTTAATCCCTATTATTCGACTTAATCTGTTTACGTCAACTCAAACGCTCAATCCATATCAAACTTGTATTCTCAGTGAATTCCAAAACTCCAATCACCTTCAATCTCGACCCTCATGAACTCGTAACATCATCAACAGACAATCGAGAGAACCAAATGACCCTATTACCACACGAATCCACCACTTGATCTTTTTGTACCATGAATAGCATGATACCTTTGATGTGAAAACTTGAACCCCATTTTCAATTAATTAACCATCAACAAAGCCATATCATATGTGAGAACCCTTGAACCGCTTAAATTGAGTGCAATAGCCGGATAAACCACTTATGAATAGAGAATTCAACATCACAAAGGAATGCGCCGATCACATGCCATAGGAATCAATGAAATGCCTGATTATGAATGTTAATGACCTAATGAAATATGCAAATGAAATGCAAAGCGGCAAGCCAATTACGGTAAAAAGAATGAGGGCAAATTTTGAGGTATTACACTTTGTTAACCAGTTGGTACTCGTCCGTATCATCATCTCAGAGCATGTGTCAAGCGTTTGTTTCTACATGATACTCGTTCGTATCATAGCCTTAAGGATGCTCGTCCGCATCTTTAATCCATACACCGTGTCAAACACTTTTGTCTTCTTGAATATAGATACTCGCCTGTGTCTACTATTCCCCATAAGAATCCTCCCAGATTCAACACTCGTCCGTGTTCTCCGTTAACCAGTTGATACTCGTCCGTATCATCATCTTTGAACACGCGTCAGTATTTGTTTCTACCCGATACTCGTCCGTATCGTAGTCTTAGGGATGCTCGTCCGCATCTTTAATCAATACACAATATCTGAACACTTGTACCTTTTGTTTCTTGGATATAAACACTCGTCCGTGTCATTCTCCCCAGTAGATCGCCAACAAAGCAAATTTTCTTCTTTAACTGACACTCGTCCTGTGTTATGATAAACCCTGAGAGCAGCCGTCCCCTGCTAGGTGGTCGTCCTCCACCTCTTGATGGTCGTCCTCTATCATGCTCATCCGATGGCCGTCCCCATCGTTGATTTTAGCAGCCGTCCCCTGCTAGGTGGTCGTCCTCCACCCGTTGATGATCGTCCTTCATCATTTTATCCAATGGCCGTCCCCATTGTTGATTTTGGTTATCTGGCATTCGTCCTATGTCATGATAAACCCTGAGAGCAGCCGTCCCCTGCTAGGTGGTCGTCCTCCACCTCTTGATGGTCGTCCTCCATCATGCTCATCCGATGGCCGTCCCCATCGTTGATATTTTTTCGGCAGCCGTACCCTGCCAGGTGGTCGTCCTCCACCTTTGATGGTCGTCCCCATCATAATTCCTTCCCCAACAGAGCAGCCGTCCCCTGCTAGGTGATCGTCCTTCACCTTTGATGGCCGTACCCCATCATCTGTTTATCCCATTTGTTCTTTAACCCGATGGCCGTCCCCGTCGTGGTCCCTTTTCTTTTTAGTCCGATGGCCGTCCCCATCGTCAGTTACTTTGCTTTATGAACTTGATGGCCGTCCCCGTCATGTTTCATCAATCCCCATAGAATTTTACAACTTTATCTTGATGGCCGTCCCCATCAAAATTTCTTACTTTTCCCAGCAAGTCGGCCTTCCCCGTCTTGGCTTTATCTTTTTATCCCCAGCATGTCGGTCGTCCCCGTCATTGCTTTATTTTCCGCATTTTTCCCAGCTAGTCGGCCGTCCCCGTCTTGGCTTTATCTTTTTATCCCCAGCATGTCGGCCGTCCCCGTCATTGCTTTATTTTCCGCACTTTTCCCAGCATGTCGGCCGTCCCCGTCATTGCCCTTTACCCAGCAGTCGTCCTCTGCTCGACGGTCGTCCTCCGTCGCCCACACTTTACAATATACTTTATTTTCTTTTACAATATATATCCATTTTCTTCTTCATTCTGTGAGTGCAAATTTTGGACTGTCTTTGGTATTCAACCACAAGTTATTTTGTTTGCCTGTTAAGCCGTTGCTTACAACCTGCACAGCTAACTCATGTTTGAATAGGGGCAGCTGTAAACACCCCAAATTTTCCCTCACCCATTCACACCATGGCTTGTGATCATTTCATATGCATAAACACAATCATATCATCTCACATCTCACTTTTAATTCACTGCATAGTTTCTAAGTCATCTGCACCTAGGGTTTGTGATCTGAGCAATCCAAGAGCTTCTTGAGCCACTCCAAAGGCCATCAATCACTTCAAAGTGGTCCATGTGTGTTCAAGTATCATACTACATCCTCTCAAAGTCAAGAATGCAAAAGGATCACAAGAACTGAGATTGGTGTGGATGCAGAGCCAAGTTTGACTGCACAGTTGACCTAAAATTAGGGTTTTGGTTTCAGAGGCCATAACTCCAAATTTTTTGGTCATTCTTGTTTCCATTGGTCTCTATATGGTATAGGGAGTATGCATATCAATTTTCATGAAGAAATTCCATGGGGAAGTCATCTGATCAAGAGTTGACTTTTCAGACAAGTCAGTGCAAAATCAGGGCATCTGAGGCCCCCAATGACCCAACCAAGGGGTGATCTTCATCATTTTGAGTGTATATGATCTTTATTTGATCATGGAAGAAGATTGAAGTTCACAAAATTCAAGAATTTGAAGTTTTTGCAAAGTTGACTTTTTAGGGCATGGTTGACTTTTAAGGAATTTGTCAATTTAGGTCATTTTTCAAACCTTACTTTTTGATCCAAAAATGTTTCAAATGGAAAAACTTTGGTCATGAAAGTTGTAGAATACATTTTTCCCTTTTCAAAAAGTACAAGAACATGACCTAATTCATTTTGGATCAAAAGTTATGGTGTGACAAAGTTGGCAAAAATCACTAATTTTCAAGACATGCACCAATTGGAAAATTTGCAAAATCATGTAGCAAGGCCATTTGTAACTTCTAGTTCACTTCAAACCAATGTACAAACATCACATAAGTTCTAAAAATCAGAATTGAACCAAAGTTTCTCATGCACATGGTTTGTATAACAAGATATTTTCATGAAGTTTCAAAGACAAGCAAGTTGCAAAATCACTCATGACACTTCACCCACTTGTTACATTGGATGCTGAACCATGCTAGCCTCCCATACACACCATGCTGCGCCAGCCCTAGCCATTGTACCAAGCTAGAACTCAAGCCATACCTCTCTTACAACAAAGTTGACATTTTGAAAAAGTGAACTTACCAATCAATAAAGGACAGGTCACATCATCTGACCTATGAGAGTTTTTTTATGCAAAGAAAATGCTAGCCATTTCACTTATCAAGCTAGGCTGAAACAGATCATAGCATCACATTCACAAAAACACCCCATTTTTGCATTTCTCTTCGAATCTGCCTCCACAAACCAAAAACACTCAAACCAATTCCACTACTCATCTCACCATGCTTCATTGGTCCCAAACCAACAAGACTCAAGCCTGAAACCAGCATGAACTGAGCTTCACCATTTCTCATCTTCAAAACCAGAACTCTTCGAATCCCATTATCCAGCCATCAAACACACCATTTTTCTTCACCAACAAGTCAAGCACACCTAAAGGAGCAAGAATCCACCATTGGAGTGGCCTGAAACCTCCCTATTCCTGACTGTGCCATCTGCTACACCAGAACCATTCCTCTCAAATCAGCCATCCACAAGAGCTTTGAGGTATCCCATTGAGTTCAGAAGAGTCAAAGAGGTTCATTTGCACACAAAGAAGGCCCTGGAAGCTCAGTATTGAAGCTTTCCAGCCCAGGTATGAACATGATCATTTTCTCCCAAAGCTTGCATTTTGAGTTATAAATCTATTGCTTATGCTTTGCTGGTCATGGGGATGCTTTCAGAATCAAAAATAAGTGAGAAATGAGTTTGTATGGTCCCCCTGAAATTTCACCCGTGGATTTTGTTCTCTTCGATTTGCATGATTTTTGGGGTTTAAATGATGTTTGAGCATAGATTCATGACCTAGGTTGTTAGAGGATCTTTAGGTTGTGTTTAATTTGTTGTTTAGAGGCCTGAATCATGAATTAGGGTTGTGTTGCCGCCGGAGAAGATGACCGGAGCTTCTCTCCGGTCACCTGAAAGTGCTTTGCCCTAATCTCAGGTCATTAGTGCCATTTGAATATCATGCGTTGGATGGCTTGACCCCATTGACCTCCCGCGCACATGAAGGGCCCAGATCTATTTGTTTTGCCCTAATCCACTTTCATTAATTAATTAAATCATAATTAAGTTAATTAATCTGAGCCAACCACAGCCCTTGGATTCGCGCGCCAGTCAACTCTTTTAAACCCAGTTCAAATCTTCACCCTTGGATCTGCTTACTTTCTTTTATTTCATTTTTTATTTCATTTCTTTTCATTTTATTTGCACAATTTATTTAAAATAGTAAAAATTGTTTAAAAATTATGAAACTTTTTCTCAAGAGTTTTATTAATTTTTAAGACACAAAAACATTTTTATTTTCATTTTTAGCATTAAAAATTTATTTTAAAATATTTAAAAGTTTATTTTTAATTGATTAATGAGAATTAATTTATTAAAAATACTTTTAGGTATTTAAAAATCACCAAAAAATTCATGAAATGTTCTAAGACATTTAGAAACATTGTCCAACCTTCAAACCAAATTTATTTTTTGATCTTGATGCATTTTAAGAGTTTCTCATTGAATAAAAATCATTTTTATGCATTAATTTGATCCAAAGTTTCAAAAATCATTTCTGTCTATCCATGAAGAGTTGGACATTGATTCTTTTTGCATTGCATTGTGTTTAGCATGAAGTTTGTGAGATTAAATGGCCATGATTTGATCTTGCATTTTCATTTTGTTTGGCATTTCTTTTGTTTGGAAACCCTAAAAACCCTAGAATCTTGTAAAAATCATAACTTGAAAGTGGTTAGGAGTTGAGACCTCTCCTTTGGGCATTGGTTTAGTATAGGATTAGGGGTCCTTTGTGGGGCATTTTCAATTTTTTATCTTAGGGTTTGCTTCTGATTTTGATTTTTGTTTGATGCATTGTCCATAAACCCTAATTTGGGCTTCCATATGCATCCATCTTGCATTCTCTTGCATAATATGACTTGCCATGACATTTCAAGCATCCATTTGATTCATTTGACATCATGAGACATATTGAAAGCATGTTTGATCATTGCATCCCTCATTTGCCATGTTGTATGCCATGTGCACTTCATAACTTTTCATGTTTGTTCATGGTTCCTGACTTGCTTCATTTGCATTCATGAACTTGTATGACCATTTCCATGTGCTGCCTCATGTTTGTAGCATCTCATAGCATCATTAGCATCATGTATTGTTTCTGGTTTTGTTTCTCATCATGTCATCTCATCCCATTTGGCATTGCATTGCATTTCTTTACTAACCTTTCAGGTGGTAAGTAACTTTGAGAAGTGGATTTGCCTTCACTTCTCATAACTTCTCTTCATCTCTCTCTTGCATCCATGCTGCATTTTACTTTGTGTTTGAGATTGAGCTTGCTCTTTCTTCTTCTTCCTACTTTCTCTCTTCAAGTGACTTGACTTCTTGAATGAAGCAAGTCACTTTGCTTCTCTTGATCCTTTCATCTGCTTCCTGGTGGTTCCATTGAAGATTGTTCTTGCAAACCTCACAAACCTTAGGAACAACCAAGCATGACAATGATTAGGGTTTTGATTAGTCTCCCTTTTTAGTTTTTACCTTTGTGTCTCTTTTGAGTCATCTCTTCTCACCTCATAATCAGGGACTAAACCCTAAAGGCTTTAAGGCTTTGTGATTAAGCTTATGCCTGCATCCTTCTCTTAGGATGGAGTGTATAACTTTAATCCTAAGTGTTAAACCCTTAATGTGTTTAAATCTCTTAATCAATTCACATAATAATCATCAAGACATCACACTTGTAACTTGGGCCTTGCATTAGGGTTCTAATTCTTCCTTAAATGGTTAAGAAGGACTAACCCTAGTGTTAATGGACAAGTCCACCTCAAGTTGTCTTAAAAACCCTAAAAAACACTTCATCATCATATCATTAATTAAAATCCACTTAATCAAAGGCATGTTTTGTCATGAGTTTAATCCCTAATCATGGATTAAGTTGAGGAGCTTTCCTCAGCTTAAACATTCTCATCTATTATCCTTCTATTAGGATGGTGTAATGAGTCTGTTTAATCCCTGATTATGGCTTAACCTCATTACTTAACACTAAACAAAAACCACAAAAACACCTAAATAATCACAAGTAGGTTAATGATCTTAATCCTACACCAAGGGTGATTAAGTGTGAGAATTTGACTTCACACTTAAGGTAATTCTCATTACCCCTAATCAGAGGGAAGATGTGATGAGTTTACTAATCCATTGGTTTAGACTTAGGCTCATTAACTTATGAAAAATTCAAAAGCAATAAAAGACTGAAAATACAAAAACAAACAATAATCGTCTCCTTCGGGATTCTTTTCTCATCACTTTCACTCATATACGAGAACTCGCTTCTTCCGTCTAATGCAAGACAGTTTGCACATGATCCAGACAGGTCATACACTTGAGCATAGGCAAGTAAGCAGTTCACAAGTCAATTCACCTATCAGTCTCTTTGGGTCGAACTACGGTGTTCTGACTTCCTCATTGCACGAGAGGATACGTAGGCATAACTTAACAGTTATCGAACAAAAGTCTCTGTATATTCCCCCTCTTTCCAACATCATTCTCTTAGCCTCATGATCATGAGCATACTCTTTCCTTACACTGACACTTCACTTATGCACTTCACACTTCTTTTACACTGACACCTGTACATCTTTTTCCAGCTCTTTTATATACAGATTGCACTGACACTACCCCTTTAAAACACAAATCTTTTAAGCGTGGATCCCGTCGAGTACGACGGACAATCTGGGTGCTAATACCTTCCCAGGTTGTAACCAACCCCCTTTCTCAGTCTCTCTGGTTCGCAAACCGTCTTATCCGTATCTTTCTAGGTCTATGCAGCATTACCTTTCCTCCGGGATAAAAATGCCTAACTGGCGACTCTATTCATCTCCAGTGAGTTCACTGCTGTGTGTTCTCATTGTCCCTCTCGCCGACCGTTCGCGTCTGTACCTTTATTTGGGCTAGTCCCACTTATCGGGAGCGACACCACTTGGCAATCATCGTTCCACCTGACAACCTGATTTTTTTCTCAAGGGCTTAAATATTGGTTCACACGTAGTTGTTAGGTGAGATATGTACCATGCAATGTATTTCAATTTACCTAAGAAGCCACACACTTCAATAGCCTCTTCATGTGGTTGAATCACCCTCCCTTATTGCTTTAACAACCTGGCTAACTCTTCAGGTAGGTCACAATCCTCTTCACCTTCCTCGTCGGCTTGGAAAATTGGATTGTCGAATTCATATCGAGTCATAGTAGAATTGTTATCGATGGGACTTAATGGGGCGCATCTGCATGAATGATGGTTCATCCTTTGTTTTAGAATGAGTGTGATAAAAATGAAAATGTACATTACCATTTAATATTTAAAAGAAATAGACAAAACAAAAGACATGGAACACCATATAATGAATGCAAAAATCGTCTATTTTATTGATGATTAAACATTCTACACTGAAACAAAAATGCCCTTACAATGAGTTGTTACGCATTGGGAAAGGTGTAAAGCTTTCATACAAAAGTAATGAAAACACGAGACGATTACTCTTGTTGGTAGGTAACTATGATGATCTTCTCTGATGATCAGTTGTTGAGCTCCAACCCTGGCACACTTGGCTTGATCTGATCATGCATCTTGCAGTCACTATCGGTTTTATTCTCCTAAATGGCGCTTATATGGCTATAGTCGACCACTCCAACACTGGAAAAAGTAATTGGCCCCTTCCGGTCTCTGGCGCTCCGCGCCACTATTGCCTGAGCAGGGTGATAATCAACCCCGAAAATGTCTTCTTTCTTAGGGACTTCAATCATTTTCCCCTGTCTTCGGCGTTACCGGATTCAATCACCTTGAGTTCTTGCTTATATGACGCAATAGACATTCCCTTCTTTTTCTCTGCAGATATTAATGTTGCTTCAACCTTCACTGGCTCAAAACATGGCATGGGGTTTCATAAATTTCCCCATACATATCCACATATTTGAAAGAAGACAAATGGGTTATGAAAACGTCCTCTTCCCCGCACAATGTAACGATCTTCCCATCCATGACGGACTTCAGCTTCTGATGTAAGGTGAAGGACATTTCCCCGACTACGTGAATCCACAGGCGTCCTAGCAGCAACTATAAGCGGGATGAATATCCATCACATAGAAAGTTATGTTGAAGACCTGTGGGCCCACTTTGATTGGGAGTTCTACTTCTCTGAATACAGATCTCTGTGAACCTTCAAATGCATGGAACACTAGGTCGGGTTGGAGCACCACACCATCATAATCCAACTTTATCAAAGCCTTTTTCGGGAGCACGTTTAATGAGAATCTTGTGTCAACGAGTACATGTGAAATTATAGCTCCTTTGCACTCCATGGAGATATGTAAAGCTCTATTATGATTTATTTCTTCCGTGGTCAAGTTAAAATCTGTAAAACCTAGCCCATAAATAGCATTTACATTTGTGGCGATGGTCTCAAATTGATTTAAGGAGTTCTCTTGAGGAACATAGGCCATATTCAAAATCTATAGCAAGGAATTCTTGTGAGACTCTGAACAAAATAGCAGGGACGGGATAAAAATTTGGGATGGAGTCTGGGGGAGATGATCGACTATTTTATAGTCACTCTTCTTGATGATTCGGAGGAAATCCTCAAATTCCTTTTCAAAGGTAATTTATGGATCTTGAGTAGGGACCTAATTGGACAGAACCTGCTTACCTTTGTCCTTTTCCAAGGCCTCTACATTATCACTTAGCGATGACCCACTATTTTTCAATGTTTGTAGCGTGAACAATCTTTTGCTTCTGGTGAAACCTCATACACCCACATTTTCAACTTGAGGTTACATTGTTCTTGATGTAGTGTTATCTTGCCTCTGACCATTACAATAGACTTCAGCCCCATAGTGTCATGGAATGGCTCTCTCGCTCTGATATGACATAGGTCCTGGACCAGTAATTGTAATAGGTGCTGGCCTTGCCGACACTGGAATCCTGACAGGGGTGAAATATATGGTCACTGTAGATACCTCGTCCTCTTCCTTAGAAATATGATCAAACTGAATGCCCCCTCATCAATCAATTTCTGAATACCTGCCTTCAACGTTTCACATCCATTTGTAGACTTTTCACAATCTCGGCAGACTTCTCCACAACCCAGGAATAAACCCTTCTATGACAAGTAATCCCTTACTGCTAACAACAGAGTCTTTATGGAGTTGACATCAGATATAAAGTTCAGTCTATCACCGTCTTCTATAGCCTAATGAATTTCCCATGCCGAGTCGTAGGATTATGAAGAACATTAGGAGTAGGCACAAAGTTGATAGCTTTCGAGCCCAACAAGTCTTGTACCTAATGTTTCAGAGCCTTGAAATTCTCAATCATATGGCCCAGTGCGCCAGAGTGAAACTCAGAATCTGCGTTAGCATAATTACCCTTTGGGATTTGTCCAGGCCTTGGCGGTTGTAAACTTCGGAGCTGGACCATCTGTGTTGTAGAAGATTTTGCAGAAGTTGAGAATAGGGCATAGGCGGAGTCTTGAAATGTTTTTCGGACGTCCTAGGTCTTAATTGATAACCCTGTTGGGAAACTCTTTGTTGTTGCTATGGTGCAGGTTGATTGGTCACGGATGGAATAATGACACTCGTGGTCTAGTAATACGAACCCTGATTTTCTCTCTTCTGTTGGGTGTACACTGCCCCTGCTTCTCCGTCCCTTCTCTTATGACTATTTTAGAATGGTTTCTTAGCTCTAGACATAGAAGCACCAATGTTCTGGATCTTTCCTAGGTTCATCCAATTTTCAATTCTCTCTCCTGCCATTACAATGTCAGAGAATCCGTTTGATGAACACCCCGCGAGGCGCTCCATGAAATGCCCTGGGAGTGTATCCATGAACAAATCTACCATATCTCTTTCAAGTAGAGGCGGTTGAACTTTGGTATTACCTGAGATTTTGCGGTAATAAGCCTGGAGATGAGTATTAGGACAATAAATTCTATTATACTAATCAAACTCGATACCTTTGAACTTTTGAGGATCGCTAGCCCTTGTATGAAACCCATATTAGAAGCATCAATCCCTAGAGTGTTTTGCATTCTAAGGCCCGAACATTTTCTGCCAGCATTTGGAATTCACGATGACAGCCACCATCACCAAAAACCCATGTCCTCATTCAGTAGTGAGAATTGATCAGCTCAGTTATCTTCCATATTGGGAATTAAAATGGCAACATTGATGGGATTCCCTTGTGCACCCAGATTAGCGACTTCGCCCGAAACCTTTACTTGCGGTACATCGAGCCTCTGAACAATGGGCCGTAACTCTTGTTGCCTCAAGGAAACCCCTTGCATAATGTTAATGAATTCATTCATGCATAGGAGAAGCTCAGCTAACTCAGTTTGCAAAGCGTCCATGACGTACTGTTGATTTTGACGGGTGGCGTACCTATGAGTGTGATGGTTTGCAATCCTGTCTGAAATAATAAAATAAGTTAGGAAACCCAGATGACCTGTTAAAATGCAAGAAATGATATGCATGAAATGAATGCTTATAACATGTTTATTCATTTTAGGGCATCCCATCCCCTGATTCCAGTTTTACAAAATTTAAGCAGATATCGACACTATGACATTTGCTGCAAACAATAGACATTGTTGATAATATAGGGTGCGTATGTGCAGCAGACATTCCATACATTGCTGAGAATACGAAAGCTAGTGTGTGGGTGCTACAGGTGTGTAAAATACATTGTTGAAACCATAAAGTTGAAAAAACACGGATTGATAGATGAAGCAAACTCCATTATATTGATAAGGCACAAACATGTGCTGATAATATTGAAATACATGGAACAAAGGTCATAAACAGAAGTACATTAATCAAAAAGACTCCATCAACAATCCTGATGATAGTCTCACAAAAACTAAGCAACTATATCATTATGATCTTCAATCTACACTCGGGTTGCTTGAGCCAACATTTGATCCTGACTTTGGTGCTTCAATCAATGCATTTGTTTGTGCTTTGTTGTCTTTAAACCTCTTCAGCTTTTCTGATAAAAACCCATCATACGCTTGTAGTAAGCAGCATCATTAGGGCCTTAGTAAGCTCCACATATTTTTCTTTCAACTTATAAGCCACTACTTCATCTTTATTCTTTAGCTTGTCTGTGGTTTCTTCAACTTGGACTTTATCCTGCTCTTCTCTTTTTAACCTGTAGGCAGCATGCCTCTTCGTCATGTTTTCAAACATCAGGGTCTTTTGATTAAGTTTCCTTCTCGTGTTGATGTTCTCCTTGGAAGAATTCCTAGTAGTGTTGCTCCCCGGATTTCCATCCTGGTACAAACGCGAAAGTGGCGCGGAAAGAGGTAGAGTCGCCAGCCAGGCATTTTTATCCCGAAGGAACGGGAATGGTAATGTTGCACAAACCAGAAGAAAAGAAAAGGAAGGACACAGGTCCTGCGAACCAAAGAGACTGGGTTCGGGAGTCGGTTACGACCTGGGAAGGTATTAGCACCCCAGATCGTTTGCCGTACCCGACGGGATCCACGCTTGCAAAGAAACTGTTTAAAAGGGTGAAAGAACGAAAGCTGCTGCAAAAGAAAGGACTGAAACTGGAAAAGATAGCAAGAAACTGAAAAAAGAACAAAGAGGAAAAATGTACGAAAAATAAAGATTGTGCTCGAACGGGCCCTACCCCGCTGCCTACGTACCTCATCTGGACATGTGGATCAAAGACGCCGTAGTTCCCCTAACTAGGGGTGGAAAAGATTGCTTGTGAATTAAGGCTTGAACTGCCCATGTCAATGCTCAGGTGTTGCAGGCTCGGACGAAGAGTGCGTAACCTTCTTGCAAAATGACAAGTAAGAGCAAGTTCGTGCACGGAGCGAAGGAGATGAGAAAAGAATTCCCTAAGGAAAAATGTTTATTGTTTGTTTGTGATTTTTATGAGATTTTATTTGGTGTGGCACAAAAGAATGAACTCAAGCTCTTTTCCATGGAATGTGTACTTGTTACTACATTCCAAGATGGAATAATAGAACAAGCACACCAAGTAAGGAGAACTTATCCAAGACTTGTTTCCAAAGGCAAGGGCCTAAATTAATTGACTTGTTGAATTTATTAGGTGTTTTAATGATTAAAATGAAGAAGTATTTTTTTAATGATTTTCCTTGATGAAGATGACCTCATGATCCGACTTGTGCATCATGCTAGACAAATGCACTATTCCAAGATGGAATGAATACATTTTCCCCATGGAATAAGGCTATTACACAAGAGGTCACTTCTTTATTTATTAATGTTTTTAGGTTTTTTTCTTTTGAGATGAGAAGAGAAAGAACCAAAGGAGCAAAAAGGCAAAAGTCTAAAATGGGGAAAGACTAAACCTAAAGTTGTCATGCAAAAGTGGTCCTAAGGTTAGTGAGGTTTCAACTATCCTAAGAGAAAAGAAGAACCAAAGAGGAGCAAGAAGGAGAGGAGGGAAGATCTAGCAAGCAACTTACTCCTCTAAAGGAGATAAGTTGCTCCTAAAGGGGGAAGAAAAGAGTTGCCTCACATGATGGCATAAGGCACATCAAACCACAAAGAGAAAGCAACTTAAAAGGAAAAGATGAAGAGATGAAATATGGATAAACATCCACACTTCTCTTACCATGAGTCCCTGCAAGTGTTAGCAAAATCCAGCATATGTTCATCAACAAAACTCATGGAAATGGCATGCTCAAAGCTCACATCAACAAAGATCATACAACATGCCCAATTGCGCATACAAGCATTTACGTGTCGAGAACATGAAGGCATGTGTCAACCAGCAAGAAAATCACCCTAAACAATCACATTCAATGATCATACAATGATCCATGGCAATTAAAACATGTAAGGGGATCAAACAAGCTCAAAATAGCTCAAAAAAATCAATCTTCTTCAGTGTTAACCGATTAACCAAAGCGTTAACCGGTTAACCATTTCAAACCTGCAGAAAACAGCACAGAAAACAAATGCGTTAACCAGTTAACCAAAGTGTTAACCGGTTAACGCTGTCAAAACAGCAACAATTCCTGCAGAAAATCAGCTCAAAACCAGCTTATCCAAATAATTCCACCACAGACCAGCAATCAATTATGCATGAAATAAATGAATTAATTCACATTAATTAACATCATTAAGCTCATGAACATTAGCACACGGATCCGGTTACAAATCAACCATCAATTCAAGCAACACAAGCAAATACATAAGCACATAGTGGATCTAAAGCACAAGCATGTAAATAAGCTAAAACAGAGCTAGATCTGAATTAAACCAACCTACAAAGCCAAGGTGCACTTTGGTAATTGTTGTTTGAGCTGGAAATGAGAGATCTCGTAGAAAACTTTGAAGATCCGGTGCTAAGCTTCACACTCCATGCAAAATAAATGCAAGCAAAGGGTCTTGATGCAGAATTTTGGATCCAAAAGCACTTCTAATTCCCAAACCAGATCTGAATCACCAATTAAGCCAGCAAAATGATGCAAGGGAGCTATGGATGAAGGTCTAGTTCCAAGATCTACACACCTTAAGGCAAGGTTATGTGATCTTCAAAGAGGAACTCTTAGTGAATTTGGAAAATGTGGAAGAGAAAATGAGAAAATAGTGAGAGAGAAGAGTGAAAATTCATAATGAAGAATGAAAAATGAGAGAGCTCCCCCCTTGGTTTGGAGGGAAATGGATTAAATATGGTTTAGGTTTGGGGCCCAAAATTTAGGCTTGGGATCCAAAAATATGGTTTGGAAAAGTGATTAGGATTTAGCAATGGAATTAGGCTTGGATTAATGATCTAGATCCTTCTCCATAATTAAAATGAATAAAAAATTCAGAAAATTGGAAATTTGGAGCCAAAGCACATGCTAAAATTGCTGCTAGAATTCAAAATTCGCAGCCGTTAACCGGTTAACCAAAGCATTAACCGGTTAACGCCAGTGAATTTTGAATTATCCCTCCTTTTGTGGGAAACCTCAGGAATAACCCGGCGCCAACCGTTCTGACCTGATTTTGATCCTCAATCCCTTTTAAGGCCTTAATCCTGATATCAAACTTGTAACATGCCTTGTGAGCTTTGAATTTCCCTGATGATTGATCATATGCCTTATGCTGGGACATGCGAGTACTATGCTTCATTTTTCTATGCAATATGCTAAGGATATGACATGCTGATGATGATTATGATATGATGACGATGATAAAAAGGAGAGGGCAAATTTGGGGTGTTACAAGTAGCTACTTCAAATCTTGCAAAATGATCTGAATTAGCAACAAACCTTTTTTCTGTGGCGGCATAATTCTCAACATCTTCTTTAGCCTTCCACTCAATTTCAAGCGTGGTGTGCTCAACCCTAGCAAGTTCCCTACTTAATTGAGCATTTTACCTTAACAATTCGTCTCTTTCTGTTTTCATTTTGTTGAACTCTTCGATACTGATAGACGTCTTTGGCTCGTCCACAATAGGATACCAAGGTTCTTCTAAAGAAAATGGAAGAATAGTGACCTCAACCCTTCGTTTTAACCACTCATCATACTGAGGAAAGGACTTATTGTTACTTTGACCTATAATACCTATCCCTCTCTTCTGAATATTTCTCCAGGCAGCGATGGCTTGTTCTACTAGTAATACATTGTCTTCTACCAGAAAATAGAAGTACTCACTGATCTCTCGCTCCACTGGTGGGTCTTCTAGAGCCTACCCCAATTGTCTCTAAAGAAGAACAGGATTGTAGTTAATGCACCCCCTTACTCATACGAGTGGCACATTCAGGTATCTCCCACAATTGTAGATGGAATCTTTCTTCAGTAAATTGTGGTTTACTAATGCTATATCTTTGGTAATTAGCCCCATCACCCTTTTCGCCCAGTTCAACAATGATGTAGCAGTCATAAAAGCACCAGTAGTAGGAAAGCGTCTCATAAACCAATTTTGCACCAGTTGATAGCAACATTGTACTGAGCCCCCTTGCTTTTTCTCATTTTGGTAATGGACGGAGTGATAAAAATCACCCAACAAAGAAGGCACGGGGTTCTTTTTCATGAAAATATGGATGGCGTTGATGTCCATAAACTTCTCTTCGTTAGGGAAAATTATGATACCATACACTCTCAAGGCAATGACAACATAGATAGTACCCCACTTGTTGCGAGTTGCATATTCTTCAGCTATAGCCACTAGAAAACTCAAATGAAAACCGGTTAACTTCCCCTTGACGGTGAGTGAGCCAAATATGTACTATAGCCCGACTAAAATAAAGAGCTTTGGAAATCTCAAAAGCATCTGGTTCCACCATGGCATAATAGAAACAAATCTGATCTTTGACAGGCGTCCCCAGAATAAGAGAAAACTCTTCCAATGTCGGCCTCAACTAATAATCTGGAAATGTAAAACACCTCAAAGGTGGGTCATAGAATTAGAGAAAAGTATGGATGTTACTTCTGTCAAAATCTGAAAGCCTGTGAACCATCTTTGTAAAGCCACCATACTATATTTTGAATTCACCAATGCGATCCGGGGCCATTAAAATTATCATACCCTGTAACATGTCAATCTCTGGATCAAATAAGTGATAAGAAATGTTGCTTTTCTAGACGGGCTTCATATCTGCAATAAGAAAGTCTTTCTATGGAACCATGGTGAGGAAATGTGACCCCTGAAAATGAGTAAACATGCGGGTTAGAATTCAATTATGCAAATGATGCTATGGATGCATGGGCATGCGATCACTGCTCGTATATAAGTGTTGAGCATTGTTGTATGAGTGTCTGAATGGCTGAAACAGAACCGGCCGATAAATATCACAATCAGAAATCTGACTCATGAGAAAACCAAATGGAACCGGGTATGTTGAGGTCAATGTTACATGCAAACCTATAAATCCCCCAATCTCACATGTGGTGATAAAGATCATCTTCTCTGACTCTCAGGTCGAGGAACAATAATACGGTCACCGTTTCCGGTTTGGCATTATTACTAAACAAAGAGGTGTCTACTGATCCTATGGACAAGATCTCGCACAAGTCCTCATCTTCAAGCACTAAGGTCGAGAAGCAGTGGTACATTCATCCTAAAGGGTACAATACTACCGCCATACGAGGAGTGTCTTTAATTGAGTTCTTGTAAAAGAACAAGGTCGTTCTATGCAGGTTCCCAATGGGCCCTCGGGTGTGAGTGGTTTCGCCATTAAATATGGTATGCCACTATCACAAATGGAGAGGGGTGCTTCCACTAAGGTCCTCAATGATCGGTCTTCAGAATCTACAGCTCAGCGAGATAGCTCTACTGAAGTGGGAGACCCACAAAGTAGAATTTTCTAAAAAGAACCTCCTCTGAATTGTGGTTTCACATCACAACATCATACTAAAATAGCATGCAGAGCAACATGAAACAATATTAATCCTAAGTGCGTACTTGAGCCTGGGTCGTGGGCTCGTCTCTCAAAACACCCATCCCACCAAATGAAACCAGTACAACAAGCCAGCAATATGCAACAAATAATGTAAATGCGGTAAATACATAAATTCAACATATAAAGAAAAATAACTAAATGCATAAATATAAAGCACCCAATGAACTGTAAACACATAAGCTCTAGGAGTGACTCGCAAAAAGGGAGGGACCAACAAGAGGTCAACTTTCCCCAACAGAGTTTCCAGTTGTCGCTCATGAGATTTTCATCCTAGTTCAAATGCAAAAGTGGTGCGAAAAAAGAAGAAGAGTCGCTAGCCATGCATTTTTATCCCAAGGAAATGGAAAGGTAATGTTGCACGAACCATGGGGAGAGGAAATAGCAAGGTCTTGTGAACCAAAGAGAACAGGTAAGGGAGTCAGTTACATGAAGGGAATGTATTAGTACCCCTTCATGTTTTTCGTACTCGACGGGATCAACGCTTGCTTGCACTTCTCAAAGGGTATAAACATCTGTGTCATCTGCTGCTAAACTGGAAATTGGAAATAGAACAGGAACGTAAAGAGAATGAGAAACAACGTAGGGAAAATAAAGAATTGTGCTCGAATCGGCCCTACCCCACTGCCTATGTATCTCAATGGGTATGATAATCAGAGCGACATAGTTCCCCTATCCTAGGGATGAAATTGTTTGCTTTTGTGTTTTTTATGACGGCGTTGCCAAAGTTATAACTCAGATGTTGTAGGCTCACTGAATCTAATGCGTTACCATCTTATTATTGAACTGCAATGACAAGTCAAAGCGTCCGCAAAGGAGCATGAGGTGAGATGAGAGAAGACTTGTTGTCTATTTGTTGTGTTTTAAGAGTTTTTTATTTGAATTTCTTTGTGTAAGAGAGTGTACTAAAGTCTCTTGTACTTAATATATCACCCTAAAATGGAGTGAAAATGAAGCACACTAAGCATGAGGGAGGTCCTCAAACTTATTTTCAATGTTCAAGGCTTAAGCACACTGACATACTTCCTTTTTGAAGTAATTTTGTTGTGTTAGAATGAAGAAGTGTTTTTTATTTTTTTTGTGATACAACTTCATGCTAAAGACTTGTTCAACATGCTAGATGAGTTACAACTCACCCCGAGATGGGATGAATGCAAGCACCCCATGGTATAAGGATCTTGGCATATGAAGAGGTATCAATGTTTATTAGGTGTTTTCGGATTTGTTTTGAGATGAGAAGACTCAAAGGAGAAAACAAAGGTAAAAACTAAGAGGTAACTAAGACTCACCCTAATGTTATCATGCTTGGAGAACCTAAGCTTTAAGTATGGTATAAGAATTCTATTCCTAAAATAAGAGAGAAGAAGAGAGGAAGAGGTAACATAACTCACTTCAAGGATTGAAGTTGAGTTATGAACCAAGAGGGAAGAAAGAGGTTACTTGTCAAAGAAGCATCAATATGCTTTTCACAAACACAAGTTAAAAGCTTAAAATAGATTAGGGAAGAGGTTGTATTTGGATGCACATCCACACACGTGACTTACCATTAGCCCCTTAAAGTGTTAGCAAAACAATTTATGAGTAAAGGAATAAGGGGAGAAGAACAAAGAAAGGTCTAAGGCTAAAGGCCCCTACCACACGGATAAAGATCCGTAGCCACGTAAGTGTGCCTAAGAAAAGCATGATAGAGCCTGTGCTTGATGAGCAAACAAGTTAGTAATGGATAAATGTTAACAAAATGAAATGAATTAAACCCTTTTGTGGAATTCCTCCTTTTGGTGTACCTTGCACACATGAACCAACCATATTAGAAATAACAAGGAGGTAAGTGCATTAAAGTGAACTCAAACCATAAGCTCTACATACATTTGAGGTACCTTATCTAAGGTAAAATACTTGAAGGAAATGGGTAAACACAATTCACATTATAATTATAAATTTAAACTAAGCTACTTTGAAGTTAGAGGTAAACTTGTAAAATGAAACACCCAAATGAAGTAAGCATAGGTGGGAAAAATGGATGCTAACAAAAGTCAGAAGTAACACTATGCTTGAAATGTGTAAATCAACATATAAATATCCTATCATGACTAGAGAAAACCAATCTTAGTTCACTAAAGCAAAACAAAGTGGTTTGAAGTGAAACTAGCTCCTAAGGATGTATGACTTACAAAGCAAGTAAAGGATGAGCAATATAAGTGTAAACAACTATGAAAATGAAAATATTCAGTATCTATATGATGTATACAACTCATTTTAAGTCCACAAAAGAATCACACAAAACTTTGAAGCAAAACTAGGTATGCATTTGTTAAATGAAGCACAATGAAGTCATCTCACTTCTACTAAGTCAAATGAGTGCAAGTAAGAAAAGATGTACAATTGAAGTTTATTATAGATGTTAGAGCATAGTTTAAGTTAACTTGAGGTTAGTAGAAGCATTTATGGGTCAATGACACTTTGTTTCTTAATGAGCAAGCAAACTAGTTAAAAGTTAACCTAATTGTATGTCTAAAAGCTTATGCAAGTTAGTATGCATGAACAACTTTAAATAACATGTAAAATGACAAACCTAAGTGTAAAGTCAGTAGAAAATGATGAATGAATTATTTGAATTAAAATTTGTGTGAAAGGATCATGTAATTATGTTGTGAGTGTAACACGGTGGGAGAACTGACTTTAAGTTATGTTGCGGATAGCAAGAGTCGCCACCGACTTTTATTTTATCCAAAAGGAAAGGGTATAAAAGAACAGGAAAGACCTTAAGAGAATATTTTGGATCCGGGGGGTAGGTTATGTAAAGGGAAGGTGTTAGCACCCTTTACATCCATGGTTATCCATGGGCTATTAGTTACTTAGCTCACTTTAAATTGTTTTTTTGAAATTGTAGTGAATAGAAAAATTTTCAGAATAGTTAATAATAATCCATGTACAGATGTGTAAAAACTTGTTTTTGAAAATTTGTTTGAAATTGTGAAGAGTTTGAAAATTTTTTGAAGTGAGCAAGTACATAAGAGGAACCTACCCTAATGTTTAAAGTCTTTCTTGTTCTTTATCCTTTTATTGGTAAGACTATCCCTACTATTAAGGAGTAGGTAGTCATTACCTTAGATGTAAGGGACATGATGAGGGACATTTATTTTTGAAGGCAACTGTGGGGTGTAATAAGCATACTGGAGGGACTATCATCATTTATTCAAAGGGACTTGATTCGTAAAGGCAACCATGAGGGACTTGATGATTTTTCTTTTGAAAGGGACTTGCTTTATACACCCCACTTGACCATTATTCGTAGGCAACTCGAGGGATAACCTTAGAAAGTGAGACGGCGATTAAAATCGACTTACGTGTGTGAGTGTTTAATTTAATTATCTTATTATTAAAGTGATCTAAATTAATTTTTAAATTGAATACATGTTGTGCACCCCCTAATTACTAACCATAACAATAATAATTAAATAATTACAAAATTACATCCGGGAAACAATTACAAGAAATTATAATAATAAGCAAATTAAAATAAATGGCAAAAAGCATAAATATAAATAATAAGCAACAATATAATAGGCAATAAATGAATAATTAAAGGGTTAGTAATAATAAAAATTAAGAAATAGGATTAGTAAAAATATTAAGAATAAATAAGGTTAGTAATAATAAAATAAAAGAGGTTAGTGAATAATAAAAATTAATGAAATAATAATAATATAAAATTAATAAAGCAAAATAAATAATATGGTTAGTAGTAATAATAATAAATAAAATTAATCAAAATATTATAAGAATAAGAAAGTAACAAATTTTAATATGAACAATTATATTTAGAAACAAATATGAACAAACAATTATTTTAATTTACAAATTATTAAGTTATTTTTAAATATATTATAACTACAAAATTTAATTATTATAAACATATATTAACATTTATTTATTAAACAATATTTACATATTATATAAAGAGAAAAATAAATTATAAGTATATTTACAAGAATTATAATAAATATATATATATATATACATAATAATTGCATTAAGAATTGAAAAATAAATTTATTTAGAATAGAATTAGGTTTAAAAAATAAATTAGGGTTTGTTTAGAGAAATATTTTTTAAGGGTTTAAATTATAATATACAAAATTATTCTAATAATATACATATATTTTTAATTACATAAAAGAAATAATAATTTTTTTTATGATTTTTGAATATTTGAACCTATTTGAATATATACTTATGAAATAATTTTAATTACATGTATATTTAAAATATAAATCAATTAACAAAAGTGAGAAAAACAGATAAATAAAGAAAATAGCAAAACATACCTGGCTGGGTTTTGAACCCAGGAGGCTTTGCTCACAAGATCATATGCTCTACCACTGGGCCAGGCGCTGGTTGGTGCAAGAAGAATTGTCTCCAAATGGTTTTGTTTTTTCAATCCAATAATCAGCAAAATAAGTGAAAAACAAAAGGCCTGGGGGAGGATTGAACCCAGGACCTTATGTATACAAGTATGCGCGCATTACCACCTGGCTGGAAGAGCCCATCTGCTTATAAACCAACACCAATTCATAATATGTAATAATCAATACGTAAATAAGGAAAATAACCAAAATTCTGTCATGGCCAGGATTCGAACACAAGTCATACGGCCAGCATGCACACACCTCCTTCCACTGGGCCACCAGCACACCTGTGATAAACAAACAACAATAATTCAAAACATATTTTCACCAATATTTGAATTTTCCAGCGCGCGGGAACTGGTCTTCTTCTTCCTTGAGACCTTCGAAATCACCTGCGAATATTGTTGCAATTTTTCCTGCGAAAACCAACTTCCAGCAAAACCTACGAATATCAACAAGCAACAAAACCATACAATTTTTAAAAATTAAGCACAGCAGCATGTTCCTGGCATCCACACGATTCATTCTATGTCTTTAGAATCAATTTATATTCACTAAATCAAAAGTCCCTAAACCTAAGTCCAAACCCTAATAATGGCATCTTGTGAATTAGGTACGGGTTCTTGAGTTTTCCTGCCCAGAAACAAGCTACACAACATCATAAACAACATTAGACAATCAAAATCCATTTAAATGCAGTGAATTGTGGTAATCGAAAAAAAAATTTCAAGCATGAACAATGCTTCGGGTTTATCATTAGGGCATGGTTTGGATGCTTATGAATGGTGATTCATGATCCATGATGTCCAAAGAAGCCAACCATGTTCTCAAAATACCTTGTAGTGCTCTGAATTTGAAAACCCTGAGGTGACGATAAAGCAGTCCCAAAGTAATAAGAAGCTTATCAGGAGGATAAAGTAACCCTGAGGTGACGATAAAGCAGTCCCAAAGTAATAAGAAGCTTGTCAGGAGGATAAAGTAACCCTGAGGTTACAATAAAGCAGTCCTGGAGATCATAAGCTTGTTTGTTGGATAATTAACCTGAAACAAGGTAACTTTTATATAATAATATTAGTTTATGCTTTATGTATGCATGTATGATATGATGCACTTAGGTAATGTACTATATGTCTATGGATATATATGTTATGGTATGATGTAAATGATGTATGTATGATATGATACTGCCGGAAGCGTCTGGATATCTTTGTATAACAACTGCTGGCCAGGGAAAATATATCCCGATTCGTTGTTGAAGAATATATAACCCTCTGTCTGCTGGGGATAACAGGGTATAGATAACTTCCCATATGCTGGGGATAGTAAGGTATATATAACCTTCGTCTTCGTTTGATGGTAGGGTAGACATAACATCCCGTCTTCGTTCGTCGTACTCTTATTGGAAAGTAATTCCCCGTACATCCGCATGAGGATAAAAGAGATGGATATAAATTCCAGGGGAGATAAGACTTTATGAAGATGGATTCGTCCTACTGAGGGTTTGTAACTGTCTTGTAAAGGTGAACTGGCGAAGCTTCGTTGAAATCCTCTCCCCGTTCGTCCTTAGTAAATACTATTACTGCATTTTCATGCATTTCTGGTAAACATCAATCATATTAAACATACATGCATTTCTGGTAAACATCAATCATATTAAAAAGCATACATACATTCAAACACAACCAATGGACGTTTCGCTTATGTAAATAGGGTAAAAGTAAATCTGGATTCAAAAGATGGAATTTATTTATATCAAAAAGTGACCCATACACGGGTAAGTTTGTACACGGAGACATAAACCCTAGTAAGAGGATTTTGTCATAAATTTTTACAAAAGAGAATCAGCTATGTGGGAAATAATCCTATTGAGTTTCAATTCTACTATTGCCCTTCAAGTATCTCATCTTCTTGCTGTTGAGACGGAAACGATTGAATTGAGCTTTATCTGTTCGAGCTTGAATAAGTAGTACAACTGGTTGCAGTTTCATGAGTGATCCAAACGAGACATAGTCATACGCTTTAATCCCTAACTTTTGCCTGGATTGCCCTTTCAGGTTTTCAATCCACCGGGATACCCTTTTTTGCCCAAGCCGCCTTTTCAGGTTTTCGACTTGCCGGGTGTACCTCTTTTTATATATATCCCTAATTTTTGCCCAAACCTTTTTGGTTTACCGGGATGCCCTTATTTTTGCCTAGGCCTGTCAACCTAGCGGGTCTCTTTTTATGCGTAGTATTTTTTAACTATGTCTGCGTTTACAGGCTGTGGGAAGTCTTCACCATCCATAGTAGTCAGTATCATGGCACCTCCTGAGAACACTGTCTTGACTACAAATGGTCCTTCATATGTTGGAGTCCACTTGCCCCTAGGATCACCCTGTGGTAATATGATACGCTTGATTACCAAATCACCAGCCTGATATACCTTTGGCTTAACCTTCTTGTTAAAAGCTTTGATCATTCGCTTTTGGTACATCTGGCCATGACAAACTGCTGCTAACCTCTTCTCATCAATCAAATTTATCTGGTCCAGTCGAGTCTGAATCCACTCATCTTCATCCAAGCCTGCATCCTTCATAATTCTCAAGGAGGGGATCTGAACTTCAATGGGCAGAACTGCTTCCATACCATAAACTAAGGAGAATGGGGTTGCCCCTGTTGAAGTACGTATTGTAGTACGATAACCATGAAGAGCAAATGGTAACATCTCATGCCAATCCTTGTAAGTGACAGTCATCTTCTGTACAATCTTCTTAATGTTCTTATTAGCAGCTTCAACTGCCCCATTCATCTTTGGACGATACGGAGAAGAGTTATGATGCTTAATCTTGAACTGCGTGCAGAGATCAGTAATCATAGTGTTGTTCAGATTAGAGCCATTGTCAGTGATAATCCTTTCAGGGACGCCATATCTACATATGAGATTATTCTTAATGAACCGAGCCACAACATTCTTGGTAACAGATGCAAATGAAGCTGCCTCTACCCACTTCGTGAAGTAATCAATAGCAACCAGGATGAAACGATGCCCATTAGAAGCAGTAGGCTTGATTTCACCAATCATATCAATGCCCCACATGGCAAAGGGCCAAGGAGCAGTCAACACATTCAATGGTGATGGAGGTACATGAACTTTATCAGCATAGATTTGACATTTGTGACACGTTCTGGAGTGTTGATAGCAATCAGCTTCCATGGTAGACCAGTAATAACCTGCTCTCAATATCTTCTTTGCCATAGTATGACCACTGGAATGAGTGCCAAAGGTCCCATCATGCATCTCTTCCATAATCTCAATTGCTTCCTTCTTATCCAAACAACGAAGCATAGTTGAATCATGATTACGCTTGTACAGAATCCCATTACTCAGAAAGAACTTAGCAGAAAACCTTCTCAGAAACTTCCTATCTTTGACAGACGCCCCTTCAGGGAACTCCTGAGCTTCAAGATATCTTTTCACTTCATGGAACCAAGGCTTCTCCTCTGCCCCTTCAGTGTCAATCTCATTGCAGTATGCAGGCTTCTCAAATCTATCAATGGTAATCTTAGGAGCTTCATCATCCCAACTGATCTCAAACATGGATGCCATGGTGGCCAATGCATCTGCCAACTGATTCTCTCTTCGTGGAATATGTTCAAAGGTGATCTCTTTAAAATGTGGGATCAAAGACAACACATGCTCTCTGTAAGGAATGAGGTTATCATGCTTGGTGTCCCAATCTCCTTTAATCTGACTTACTACCAGGGCTGAATCTCCATACACATCAAGGAACTGAATTTTCATATCAATAGCAGCTTTAATACCCAGGATACATGCCTCATACTCAGCCATGTTATTGGTACAATAGAAACAAAGTCTGGCAGTAATCGGGGTATGACAACCTTCAGGGGAACTAATCACAACACCAACACCATTACCAAGTGCATTAGAGGCACCATCAAAAACCATAGTCCATCGGGATCCTTGTTCAGGTCCGTCATATTGTCCAGGTTCTTTGGTAATAATCATAATGTCTTCATCAGGAAACTCAAAATTCATTGACTGATAATCATCCCCTGCTTGATGAGCCAAATGATCAGCAACAACACTTCCTTTAATGGCCTTCTGAGTAGTATACTGTATGTCATATTCTGTCAAGATCATTTGCCATCTTGCAATTCTTCCGGAGAGAGCAGGTTTCTCAAATATGTACTTGATTGGATCCATCTTCGAAATCAATAAGGTAGTATGGGTCAACATATACTGTCTTAGTCGGCGAGCAGCCCATGCCAAAGCGCAGCAAGTTTTCTCGAGCAGTGAGTATCTTGTTTCACAGTCGGTAAACTTTTTGCTAAGGTAGTATATTTCCTTCTCTTTTCGACCAGACTCGTCATGTTGCCCCAACACACACCCCATTGAGTTGTCTAACACTGTTAAGTACATAATCAAGGGTCTTCCATCAACTGGTGGCATCAAAATTGGTGGTTCCAGCAGATATCTCTTGATTTCATCAAAGGCAGTCTGGCACTCATCATTCCATTCCATCACCTGATCTTTCTTCAACAGCTTGAAGATTGGCTCACAGATGGTAGTTAATTGGGAAATAAATCTTGCAATGTAGTTCAATCGTCCCAAGAAACCTCTAACCTCCTTCTCAGTACGGGGAGCTGGCATCTCTCGTATAGCTTTCACTTTTGCAGGATCCACTTCAATACCTTTTCCACTGACAATGAAACCCAGGAGCTTTCTGGATCTAACTCCAAAAGTACACTTGTTTGGATTCAATCTCAACTTGTATTTCTTCAACCTCTCAAACAACTTGTGCAGATGATCAAGATGTTGTTCTTCATTCTGAGACCTGGCTATCATATCATCTACATATACCTCTATCTCATGATGAATCATATCATGAAACAAAGCCACCATTCCACGCTGATATGTTGCCCCTGCATTCTTCAAACCAAATGGCATTACCTTATAGCAAAAAGTGCCCCACTGTGTCACAAATGTTGTCTTCTCCATATCTTCAGGTGCCATCTTGATTTGATTGTAACCAGAGAAACCATCCATAAAAGAGAATACCTTATGCTGAGCAGTGTTGTCTACCAGAATATCAATATGAGGAAGTGGAAAGTCATCTTTAGGGCTAGCCTTGTTCAAATCTCTGTAGTCCACACACATATGTACCTTACCATCTTTCTTAGGAGCTGGTACCACATTTGCAACCCACTGAGGATAAGAAGTCACTGCTAAGAACCCTGCATTGAACTGTTTCATTACCTCTGCCTTGATCTTTTCTGACATTTCAGGATGCATACGACGAACCTTCTGTTTCTTTGGACGACAATCTTCTTTCACTGGAAAACGGTGAACCACAATGTCTGTATCCAACCCTGGCATATCTTCATAAGACCAAGCAAAGATCTCCACATAGTCACGTAACATCTGAATCAACCTGCTCTTGACACTGTCCTCTAAATCAGCCCCTACCTTGACCTCTTTTCTGTTTTCTTCAGTTCCCAGATTCACAACTTCGACTGGCTCTTCATGTGGCTGTATAGCTTTCTCTTCCTGTTGTAACAACCTAGCAAGCTCTACAGGTATTTCACAATCGTCCTCATTTCCGTCTTCAGTTTGATAGATCGGATTTTCGAAATTATAATTGGCAATAGTAGAACTGTTATCAACAGGATCCAGAGTGGATGAAGATCTGCATTTGAGTGATGTGGGTGTGTGTAAGAACACATAGCTGATAAAACAAAAATAAAAGAAAAGAAAGACAAGGAACACAATATTTACGAAAACGAAACGTCCACTGATTTTATTGAATGAAGTATGCAAATGAAATGACATCCCGTAACAAGCACACCATTGTGCCCCGGGTAAGGCACATGGCTTAAAAGTTTTTATTGTTCAGAAATTACAAATTTAAAAACATAACACAGTAATAGTATTTACTCCTGACTAAAGGAGATAGGGATAACATCTTCAGCTTTCCAATTATTGAGTCCCGCACCCACAGTAGGAAAAATCCAAGCATCCAAGTTGTAGTCTTCATCATAGTCTCCCACAGCATTGATAACCCCTTGATTGGTGATACGAGCAGCACGAGCACGACGAACAACCTTCTGGGACTCTGCAGTGAAACCCAAACCAAACTTGTCAGACTTGTATGGAATATCAGGAAGCTGACCCCAAATAGTACAACCACCTTCATCCACCACAGCCCTAACATCATTGAGGGAGGCCATTGCCATTGTTGGAGGTTTTCTGGTGACAACAGGAACTTTCTTCACAGCATGAGGAGCTACATAATCATTAACAACCCAGGGAACCACTTCAAATGACTGACACGGAGTCTCAATGTATTCACCTTCCACTTCCAGATACTTGAAAGTGTTTACATGGCTGACAAAGTATTCTTCTTCTCCATAGACAGTAACAACCTTTCCATTCACCGGATATCTCAACTTTTGGTGCAATGTAGAGGTCACAGCACCTGCCCCATGGATCCAGGGACGACCAAGCAGACAAGAGTATGAAGGACGAATATCCATCACATAAAATGTAGCAGTAAACACCTGAGAACCAACTTGAATTGGAAGATCAATTTCCCCATGCACTACTCTTCTAGAACCATCAAAAGCCTTTACCACAATATTACTGGGCTTCAGCACAACATCTTCAGGACTCAGCTTGTTCAGGACTTCCTTAGGCAACACATTCAAAGAGGAACCATTGTCTATCAGCACATGTGACAGGGTAGTGCCCCTGCATTCAATTGAAATATGCAGGGCCCTGTTATGATCCCTCTTGGCAGGGGTCAAGTCAGCATCAGAAAATCCTAACCCATTGTCATAGGTCAGGTGGGCAACACAGTTCTCAAATTGGTCAACAGAAATTGCACTGGGTACATGAGCCATCTTCAGAAACTTGATCAATGACTTTGCATGAGCCTCAGAACATAACAACAAGGACAACATAGAAATCTTTGAGGGAGTATGCCCCAACTGATCAACAATGTCATAATCACTCTTGCGAATGATTTTCAATACTTCTTCCATCTGCTTAGAGAGGTCATCAGCAGCTGGCACATCAGTAGATATAGGCTCAATAACAGGACCTTTGCCCCGAGCATCAGTGGTGGAGGTAGCAGCAGGAGTAACTGCATTCTTGGAAGTATCTGGAGGAGAGAAAACTCTTCCACTACGAGTGATCTTGCTAGATCCAGCAATATTATCAATGTCAACAGGCACATCAGATAAAGGCTCCTGCTTAACACCATGGATGTAAACATCAGATCCATAATGCCAAGGCACAACTTTGTCAGACGTATACGGGATAGGACCAGGAGTAGTAATGACTACAGGAGCTACTCTGGATTCAGCAACAACTTTCACAGGACCTTCAGCATTAATCTTGATTGGACCCTGATGAGTGATTTTAATGGGACCCTTTGAAGTGATTCTTACCGGTACTTTGTCAACCATATCAACCTCTTCAATCTTCTTACCCCGAGTCAGATGATCCACCATACTTTCTACAGATGCTGGTCTTCTTTCAAACACTATAGTATACTTATCCATGAGACGTTGAATTCCATCTCTCAAAATGAAGCAACTATCCGGCTTATAGGTACAATACAAACAATCTTCACGACAACCTGGAAAGATCCCAGCTTGTACTAACCTCTTTTTGATAACAGACAATGGTGTACTCAACTCCATTACTGAATAGACATGCAGGTCTTCATCAATGGCATTGACAGTCTTCTCGTGATTTGGCATTGGAGCTGTAATCACATTTGGAGTACCTGGTGGATCAAACTCAATCTCTCCAGCATCAATCATATCTTGAATTTTATTCTTCAAGACCCAGCAGTTATTAGTATCATGTCCTGGACAGTTTGAATGATATGCACATCGTGCATTGGGATTGTACTTGGGAGAGGTAACATTGGGATTCTGAGGAGCCTCCCTCAGGGTAATAAGTTCAGCCTTCAACAAGTGTTGCAATGCCTGAGCCATTGACATGTTGATCTTCGTGAACTGTCTTCTAGCCCTCTGTTGGTTGCCTTGAGGTTTCTCTGTTGTTTCAGGAGTTGGATTTGAAATATGAACTGCACTAACAGACTGATGCCTTCTGTTACGATCAGGTTGACCATAAACAGCATTGGATTCTTTCTTCCCAGTGGGAGGCTTCTTTGCAGCACCTGATGAAGAAGTGCCCACATGGATTTTACCATTCTTTATACCATTCTCTACTCGCTCTCCTGTCATGATCAACTCAGTGAAGCCAGATGATGAGCTTCCAATGAGATGACTGTAAAACGGACCATTTAGCGTACACATGAACATATCAACCAGCTCCCTGTCAGTCAACGGGGGTTGAACTCTTCCAGCTAAATCTCTCCATTTCTGAGCATACTCCTTAAAACTTTCTTTGGCACCCATAGACATGCTCTGAAGTTGCATGCGAGTGGGGGCTAAGTCAGCATTGTATTGATACTGCTTATAGAAAGCTTCAGCAAGATTATTCCAGTCTCTGATATTGACACTCTCCAACTGATAATACCACTCCAGCTGAGCTCCAGATAAACTCTCTTGAAAGAAATGAATCCACAACTTTTTATCAGCAGTGTGGGGTTGAATTCTTCTGACATAGGACCTCAGATGTAGTTTGGGACAAGAGACCCCATCATAAACAACAAATGTAGGAACCTTGAAACCAATGGGTATGACTACCCCCAATATCAGACTCAAATCCTCAAAATCCAGCCCAGATGACTTCTGCAACTCCATGGCATCCATCCTATCCACCAGCATCTTGAATTTGTCTTCATTAGACTCATGGTAGTAATTAGCCTCAGAATCAGAATCCCCCATTGAATGGTGGAGACTGCCTACCTCTTGCTCAGATTCTTCAGATTCATAGTCTTCAGCTGGTTCCTTGGTCTTGGCAAGACCTTTGAACCTTCTTCCCATGTTGATCAACCCAGCAGACCTTCTAGTCTTCTTAGTCTTCTTGGCCAGCAGTGTCTTCAATTCATCCTGCCCCTTGGACAGGTTCAGGATCAGCTCTTGGAACTGTGCATTTTGTGCCTGAAGATCCTTAACTGATTGTTCAAGAGCCATTGCTGAAATAAACAGCGAGAAGATGAGAAACCTGTGCACAATTATAAACCTGTGATGCAATGAAATGATATGGGAATGCATATGCAATGTTTTCAAGGACCGCAGAATTTAAATTTGCTTAAACAAACAAGAAAGTAACTTTTATTAGTAATAACTTGTTTTTCCTTTTAGGCTTACAAAAAATGAAAATGAAATAAATACAAAAGATGGGGTTTTAAGTCTCCCATGGACGTTTCCTCTTGGTATTGAGGTATGAATTGAGGTTTCGTTCCTCGTGAAGTAGCTTGGTTAGCTCCAGGATCCTTGCTTGGCTTGCTTTGTAATGAGCCTCGAAAGTATCCCTTTGCTCCTTCAGTTGTATCCATGATCTCTGCAAGTCTTCCTTATCAGTAGGCATGTCTGGGTGGAGGATGGTATAAGCTGTGTCTCCTTCAGCAACAGGTTCCATGATAACTGGTAGGACGGCAGGATATGGCATCATGAGTGTCTGAGCACGAGATCGTACCCATCTGAGATAAGCCTCCATAGGAATAGTGTATTTAGGCTCCAGTGTCTTGCTGTCAATCCTGTTTACCTTTCCCCAAGCTCATATGAATCTCTGACGGTAACCCTGAAGATCGTTGTCGTAGTCAAATACAATGCCCTGGATCAACATATCATGTGGACCATCACTTCGGGCGTAACCAAACTGTCGTAAAGCTAGAGAGGGGTTGTAGGTGATGCCTCCTCTTATGCCTAGTAGTGGCACATTAGGAAACTCCCCACAACGGTCAATGATGGTGACATTCTCCATAGATCTGGAGCACCAATGGATGTCTGAGTGAGAAAGTGACATGATCCTCTTGGACCATCTGAACCCTTGCTCATTCTTCATTACTGAGCGAGGAAGGTGAGAAATAAACCACCTAGAAAGCAAAGGTATGCAGCACATCAAAGTTCCTCTTGCCTTTGTAGTACGGGTGTGAAGAGAATGTAGGATGTCTCCAAGCAATGTAGGCACTGGATTGTGACTCAGGAAAATGTTGATGGCATGAACATCTATGAACTGATCTGGATTGGGGAACAATACTAAGCCATATATCAGCAAGGCTAAGATCTCCTCAAAAGCATCATAGCTCATGGCCTTCAAGAACATTTGAGCTTTATCCATTAATACCTTGGCAAGAATACCCTTGACTCCGCTTCTCGTCTCTAGAACAATATCAGATTTCTTCAGATGTAGAGCTGCAGCAATAACCTCTGGTTTGAGCTCCTTCTCCAAGCCTGTGAAGGGTCTTTGATCAAGAGCAGGTATGCTCAGAAGTTTAGAGAACTCCTCCATGGTAGGAACCAGCTGATAGTCGGGGAATGTAAAGCAGTGGTGCTTAGGGTCAAAGAACTGAAACAGCACACTCATCATGTCTTCACTGAACCCTAAAGTAACTAGATCCAATAAGTGACCATGTCTCTTGTTGAACTGGGAATGATCAGGCACTTGGGAAACCAACTCTTTGAGTTTGGGAGGTATCCCTACAAAGTTGATCCTGATGGTGTTTCTACGAGCAGAAGCCATGACCCGCAACAAAGAACAAAGATAAATCCTTTGGTCCTTGAAATGGTTAGGGAAAATGCTATGCTTATGATGCATGATGATTTCATGATGTTATGCTCAATCACAAACATGTGGCACACACAAACAAGTCACACCATAGCCCTAGGTTTAAAGGCTTGCATGAGGTTTAAGGTAAGTACCCTCCCCTGAAGTTAGATGGTTCATCCTGTCCTACAAAAGTAACCAGGTTCTAAGGGGTCTCAATATCATTGATCCTTCACAAGGGTGGTTGTTCAGTAGGCAACTTACTTGCCAACCAAAACCCTCCAAGTTTAGGATCTCAATGAGCGTAGTATCGAGTATCAACCAACTTCAGTCTGCACCAAAGCCGGTTATCTCACTACTTTTCTAAAGGCCAAGATGGGATAACTAGGGTTCTAAAAGTTAGTTAGTGCATTGACAACATATGGCAGCCTCATATTATCCTCAACTTGACTTAAGGAACATAAGCACCAACCAAGAAGTCGCACTAACTATGGCCACCAGATCAACCATATCGGTATACGCCGTACAGTTTCCTTGGTCTATTGCCATTTACCTAAGGTACACTAGATCCGGGTTAGGATCTTTCACACATAAGAGCCCAACAAGTAAGTATAAAGCAAACAAGGCAAACAATTTTAAAGTGATCTAATTCCTAAGGGTACCCCTCTTTAATATTAAATCCCCAGCAGAGTCGCCAGTTCTGTAACACGGTGGGAGAACTGACTTTAAGTTATGTTGCGGATAGCAAGAGTCGCCACCGACTTTTATTTTATCCAAAAGGAAAGGGTATAAAAGAACAGGAAAGACCTTAAGAGAATATTTTGGATCCGGGGGGTAGGTTATGTAAAGGGAAGGTGTTAGCACCCTTTACATCCATGGTTATCCATGGGCTCTTAGTTACTTAGCTCACTTTAAATTGTTTTTTTGAAATTGTAGTGAATAGAAAAATTTTCAGAATAGTTAATAATAATCCATGTACAGATGTGTAAAAACTTGTTTTTGAAAATTTGTTTGAAATTGTGAAGAGTTTGAAATTTTTTTGAAGTGAGCAAGTACATAAGAGGAACCTACCCTAATGTTTAAAGTCTTTCTTGTTCTTTATCCTTTTATTGGTAAGACTATCCCTACTATTAAGGAGTAGGTAGTCATTACCTTGGATGTAAGGGACATGATGAGGGACATTTATTTTTGAAGGCAACTGTGGGGTGTAATAAGCATACTGGAGGGACTATCATCATTTATTCAAAGGGACTTGATTCGTAAAGGCAACCATGAGGGACTTGATGATTTTTCTTTTGAAAGGGACTTGCTTTATACACCCCACTTGACCATTATTCGTAGGCAACTCGAGGGATAACCTTAGAAAGTGAGACGGCGATTAAAATCGACTTACGTGTGTGAGTGTTTAATTTAATTATCTTATTATTAAAGTGATCTAAATTAATTTTTAAATTGAATACATGTTGTGCACCCCCTAATTACTAACCATAACAATAATAATTAAATAATTACAAAATTACATCCGGGAAACAATTACAAGAAATTATAATAATAAGCAAATTAAAATAAATGGCAAAAAGCATAAATATAAATAATAAGCAACAATATAATAGGCAATAAATGAATAATTAAAGGGTTAGTAATAATAAAAATTAAGAAATAGGATTAGTAAAAATATTAAGAATAAATAAGGTTAGTAATAATAAAATAAAAGAGGTTAGTGAATAATAAAAATTAATGAAATAATAATAATATAAAATTAATAAAGCAAAATAAATAATATGGTTAGTAGTAATAATAATAAATAAAATTAATCAAAATATTATAAGAATAAGAAAGTAACAAATTTTAATATGAACAATTATATTTAGAAACAAATATGAACAAACAATTATTTTAATTTACAAATTATTAAGTTATTTTTAAATATATTATAACTACAAAATTTAATTATTATAAACATATATTAACATTTATTTATTAAACAATATTTACATATTATATAAAGAGAAAAATAAATTATAAGTATATTTACAAGAATTATAATAAATATATATATATATACATAATAATTGCATTAAGAATTGAAAAATAAATTTATTTAGAATAGAATTAGGTTTAAAAAATAAATTAGGGTTTGTTTAGAGAAATATTTTTTAAGGGTTTAAATTATAATATACAAAATTATTCTAATAATATACATATATTTTTAATTACATAAAAGAAATAATAATTTTTTTTATGATTTTTGAATATTTGAACCTATTTGAATATATACTTATGAAATAATTTTAATTACATGTATATTTAAAATATAAATCAATTAACAAAAGTGAGAAAAACAGATAAATAAAGAAAATAGCAAAACATACCTGGCTGGGTTTTGAACCCAGGAGGCTTTGCTCACAAGATCATATGCTCTACCACTGGGCCAGGCGCTGGTTGGTGCAAGAAGAATTGTCTCCAAATGGTTTTGTTTTTTCAATCCAATAATCAGCAAAATAAGTGAAAAACAAAAGGCCTGGGGGAGGATTGAACCCAGGACCTTATGTATACAAGTATGCGCGCATTACCACCTGGCTGGAAGAGCCCATCTGCTTATAAACCAACACCAATTCATAATATGTAATAATCAATACGTAAATAAGGAAAATAACCAAAATTCTGTCATGGCCAGGATTCGAACACAAGTCATACGGCCAGCATGCACACACCTCCTTCCACTGGGCCACCAGCACACCTGTGATAAACAAACAACAATAATTCAAAACATATTTTCACCAATATTTGAATTTTCCAGCGCGCGGGAACTGGTCTTCGTCTTCCTTGAGACCTTCGAAATCACCTGCGAATATTGTTGCAATTTTTCCTGCGAAAACCAACTTCCAGCAAAACCTACGAATATCAACAAGCAACAAAACCATACAATTTTTAAAAATTAAGCACAGCAGCATGTTCCTGGCATCCACACGATTCATTCTATGTCTTTAGAATCAATTTATATTCACTAAATCAAAAGTCCCTAAACCTAAGTCCAAACCCTAATAATGGCATCTTGTGAATTAGGTACGGGTTCTTGAGTTTTCCTGCCCAGAAACAAGCTACACAACATCATAAACAACATTAGACAATCAAAATCCATTTAAATGCAGTGAATTGTGGTAATCGGAAAAAAAATTTCAAGCATGAACAATGCTTCGGGTTTATCATTAGGGCATGGTTTGGATGCTTATGAATGGTGATTCATGATCCATGATGTCCAAAGAAGCCAACCATGTTCTCAAAATACCTTGTAGTGCTCTGAATTTGAAAACCCGAATGTGACTTTTGGAAGATTTTTTTGAATGATGAACTAACACTTTTGGCTGCTGACTTCGTCCCTTGAGGCTAGGGTTATGTTTGATACTTATATGTGAGTGAATTAGGTCAGAAATATGGACTAGTTGTGTGGAGATTTGGATCCAAAAAGATTGAAAAAGATCATAGTTTAAAGTTCAAATATTTGATCATGAAGGCTTACTATCTTTGGATAAATCACATGATTCCTTTCTCTTTCAAATTCAATCAACAATTAAGAATTTCTAGAAGCATTATCTTCCTCCAAAAATAGATTTTCATATTTTATATTTATTTAAAATGATTTTTATGAATTAAATCAATAATAAATAAAATAAAATAATAAAAATGCTGAATTTTGGTCAATTGGGTCGTGCATAATGATATGAGGTGGATTGGATCACAACTTAGCAAGCCCATTTGGAAGGAATTGTTTCTAGACCCCCATTTTCAATATAAACCATCACAAAATTGCCCAACTTTGCAAGAGCATATCTTCCTCAATTTTAAAGGTATGAGGGTGTTCTTGGACATTTTGGAAAGCTTGAAGAGTCCTCTAAACAACCCCATTGGTTTCAGGTCCATATCATTTACCAATCTCAAGTTATGCCCTTTTGAAGTTGTTGACTTTTTGTTGACTTTTGAAATGACCTATAATGTCTTAGCCCATATCTTTCAAATGAAGCATTTTTGGGCTTAACTTGCAACATCAAAGTTGTAGAGAATTCAATTTCCTTCAAAATTAGCTTTTGATGGAGACTTGGTGATGAAGTATGTGAAAGTTATGGCTGGTCAAAGTTCAGTTGACTTTTACTGAGGAAACCCTAATTTAGAAACTCCTGATTATTGATGATCTGGAATCTCCTTGATGAATCATGATAAACCCTTGATCAAATGATGAATTTTGCTTCATATACTTGATGTTGGAAAAAAATCATGAAGTTTGACTTTGGTTTGACCACAGTTGACCTCAGTTTGACTTTTTAACTGCATTGACTGATTTTGACTTATCTGATCATCTGACTGAGCAAACTTTTGAGAAAAGTCTTGAAACTTGTCATGGGGGTTCTTACACACATATAAGATGTTGTGAAACTCACTTGAGGTATTGGAAATCCATTTATCCTGATTAAAGTCAAAACCCTAGTTTTGGATGCACTGCTTAGGAGGTGCATTGTCTGAGGGAATTATCAACTTCTTTGACTAATTGTGAACTTTGTGAACCTTGTGAATCTTCATAAAATGTCTTGTGATACTCATGGGAAGTATTGTGAAGCTTGTGAACCTTGTGAACCTCATGAAGTAGCTTTGTAGACCTCATGAACCTCAGGAAAGCTTTGTAATCATTGTGAAACTTGTGAACCTTGTGAACCTTCAAGAAGTGACTTGTAGACTTCATGAACCTCATGAAAGGTCTTGTAAATGTAGAGAAACTTGTGAACCTTGTGAACCTTCATAAAGTAACTTGTAGACTTCATGAACCTCATGAAAGGTTATGTAAGTGCTGGAGGACTTGTGAACCTTGTGAACCTTCAAGAAGTGACTTGTAGACTTCACGAACCTCATGAAAGGTCTTGTAAATGTAGAGAAACTTGTGAACCTTGTGAACCTTCATAAAGTAACTTGTAGACTTCATGAACCTCATGAAAGGTTATGTAAGTGCTGGAGGACTTGTGAACCTTCTTAGAACACAAAGTCTTGTATTGTGAGGGCAAATTTTGGGGTGCAACAGTGAGTCATGGAGATTAATGCATCACACACACAAAGAAAGCATAGTCAACTGGGTATGACTTTAAGTCAAGAAAACACAAATAATAGGTGACCTATAATCCTATTTCTATGACTTATAAGTGACCTATAATACTCACCTAAAGTAGACTCAAAGTACCCTAAACAAATAGCTTAAATGCCTATTTATTATCTTATGTACAAGCTAAAGCATTCCTAAATAGGACCTATAATCCAAAAGGAAAAGAAAATAGCAAAGGGATGAGAAGAATTATGAAACTTGGACCTATAATTCACAAGACTAGAGATGAACCATACACAAAATATTTACACCAAATGTTCAATTATCATGCACAAAGTGGTCACACAACACTCAAAGGATCAAGTTATAGGTCATCCTAATTACTACTTCAAATGACCATGAAGGAAGGACCTAAAAATTGCCTACAAAATACATAATGCACTTCAAGATATTAAAAATGATGTTACCAAATATCATGCAAAAAATCAAAAGGGAACTAAGTCAAACAAAGGAATTTTAGTATATCTTGGTCAAGAAGGAATCACAAAAATATGGCATGGAACGAAAATACCTCAAAAAAATAGTAAAACAAAAGGAAAATGAAAATAAAATTTGTGAAAATTTTATTTGAGGTGTTTTCAAGTCCCATGAAATATTTTCAGGATTTTTAGATGCTTTTAAGTATTCTTTTTAAAATCATTTTCTAAAGGGATAAGAAAAGAAATTAAAATTTATAAGAAAAAAAAGCTCGGGGATGTGGAGAAAGTAAGAACCGCTTTCGGAAATGCATGGGCCTTGGATGGAGGGTTGAGAATAGCAAATGGATAAAGCCCATACAACTGAAAAGATAAACATCAATGCATATGATGCTGATACACACAGTGGCCTGGGTAAACACACGCGCAACCAAACAAAACTCTTATAACTCCTTAAATTGAAACACGTGAGGAAAAGAAGAAGAAAATTTTAGTGTTGTCACTTTTCTACTGGTTCATGGAAAGAAACAATGACGAATGAGAGGAGGCCACACACACGACTGTCCGGCTAGGGTTTTATCTTACAGACGCCGGAGTTCCGCTCTGGTCGTCTTCTCCGACTCATCGCCACCGTGAGAGGTCACGAAAAATCCAGAAATAAAAAATGTGGGCACCATTAGACTTGTTTTTTTATTAGGTTCCAAAAATTCCATTATTTTTTCTTGATTCTTGCTCTAACTATGAAAACAAAGAAAAGAAAAACTAGATCTGAAAATTGAAAGCAAAGCATAACCTAATTTTAACTAACAAATAGTGTCTATATCATCATAGAACTTCTATACCAGCATTCTCCTTCAATCCTAACCACATACTAAGGAATAATTTAAAGGTTCAATAAGCTTCACCAACCTTTAATGGAGCCTTGTAGAAACACGTGCAAGAACCACTGTAAACCTTGTATTCTCCTCTAAATAACTTCTGGATCTCAAAGAAAACTTCAAAGATGCTTTAAATGGCTTAAAAATGCAAAGTGATGTTGAAGTTGATGAAATTCGTAGATGATGATGGAGGCACTACAATTCCATCTTCTTTCTTGCATAAGCTTCCATTAAGTGTGTAGATGAAGATTATGGAGAGAGATTGAAGGTTGATGGCTTCTAGAGAGAGATACCAATAAAAATGAAAAAATTGAAAAATTAGTGAATGTGAGAGAATGAGAGTGTAACTATGATTATGAGTGAGTTGATCTCTTTTATGTGAAGTGATTAACTGTTAACCATGTGTAGTTAACAAGTAGAATCATGATTAAACAAGTTTTTGTTGGTTTTGCAAAAATCGGAATTTTTTTGAAAGTGAATGTTCTAGTGTGAATGGCATATCATGAGGTTCATGGTAAACTCCCTTTGAGATGCATTGATCCTTCATAAAGGGAAAAATCAGTTTGAATGAGTGGTAATGATGAAATCGTGCTTTGGCTTATTTCATGGAAGTATTGAAAATGTGTTTGAAAAATGTGAATTTTCTTGGTCATTTAACGAAAATTATGATTAAAATGTGGTAAACTACATATGTGAGGGGATTTTGTGATGAGAAACATTCTTTTTGTGGAAAAATTCTATGATTCAAAATTTGGAAAAACCCTTGACTTCATGAATTTGAATGAAGATAACTTGATGATTCCTTAACATAAGATCATGATTCTTGAAGTTTTGGAAAGATGAAACCCCATAAAATAATGTTTATGTTTGAGATTTGATTAAAATAGAAGCCTTGAAACATGATAAAAAATTTATTAAGGTGAGCACCATAATCTTGCATTTTGACAACTTAGAAAAATTTCTAAGTTATAGAAAAGTCAACTTTTATGGTACCCACTTTGACCTATCATAACTTTTTATTCAAACATTCAAATGAAAAATGGTTTACATATTTGAAAAGGTGAGAAATAGTTCTTCAACTTTCATGTTTTCAAAAATTCCATTTGGATGAGCCATCTTGCTTGAAATCAGCTTCAAAGTTGGAATAAAAATCATTGAAAACTTTCCAAAAATGGAAATTTCAATTATATGTCATTTTCCTCTTTTGGAAACTTTTGCAATAAGTATTTATTTCTGATTATTTGATCATCCCATGATAAAATTCTATCCAATAAACACCCTAGGGATGCCATAGGACCTTGTGTCCTCAAAAAGTCAGGATTTGACTTTTGGTTGATTGTTTCCCAATTTCTTGATTTTCAAGCAACTGATAAATTGAATCCTTCTGAAATGAACCAACGGGAAATCTTCCATCCTTAGACACATGATATCATATGGAATACCATGAGACTAAGTTTTGGCCCAAGAGTCAGAAATAAACTAATTTTGGGCTAAACCCTAATTTTGATTATTCGGCTAGGAGGTGATACATTGTCCCCTTTCTTGTGAATTCTCATCTTCAAATGAAACGATGCATCCAAATGAGATAATATGGATATAAGAGATCCTTGAGTGTTTTTTTGAAAACACTTAGCTTTGGTCTTCTTGCCTTGGATGACCAATATTATGGAAATCCACTAATCACATGCTCGATGTACAACAAATGATGTATGTTTTACTTTTGTATGGCTTGAATACAATGCAATGCATGAGAGTATAAACTAAATGATTTAGGAAAATAAGAATATGCTACTTTAAAATAGTAATAAATAAGAGGGAAAATTTTGGGGTGTTACAGTCATGTTCTTGAAAGCAAAAGATTGTGAAGAACCGTTAATTGAGGAGGGACCAGATCCTGAATAGAAATGGGAACTGATGTTTGATGGGGATGTTAATGCACATGGTAGTGGTGTTGGGGAAATTATCATAACTCCTAAGGATTATCATATTCCTTTCACTTCCAGATTAACTTTTGAGTACACCAATAATGATGATGAGTATGAAGCTTGTATTATGGGTATAGAAGAAGCCATTAATCAGAGGATTAAGACTCTCGATGTATTTTGTGATTCAACAGTGGTGATAAATCATATTAAAGGAGAATAGGAAACTCGTTAGGCCAACCTGGTCCCTTATCGTGACTATGCAAGAAGGATTCTGACATTTTTTAATACAGTGAAGATGCATCATGTACCTCGTGAGGAGAATCAAATGGTGGATGCTCTGACCACTTTCTCTTTTATGATCAAGGTAATTTGGTGGAATCATACTCTAAAGATCAATGCCATGCGCCTCGATAGGTCTATACATGTGTTCGCAGCAGATGTTATAGCCGAAGAAAATCCATGATATCATGACATTATATGGTTTCTCAAGAACCAAGAGTACCCATTTAGGGCATCTAATAATGATAAAAAAGACTATGAGGAGGTTAGCCGGTAATTTCTTTCTGAATGGATATATTTTGTATAAGAGAAACTTTGACACGGTGTTGCTCAAATGCATGGATAGACACGAACGATACATGCTAATGTAAGAGATGCATGAATGGACTTTTGGTACCCATTCCGGTGGGCATGTTATGGCTAAGAAGCTGCTACGAGCAGGTTATTATTGTATGACTATGGATGCAGATTGGTTCAAATTCGTGAGGAAATATCATAAGTTCCAGATTTATGCAGACAAAGAGCATGTGCCACCATCTCATTTGAATATTATGACATCTCCATGTCTGTTTATAATTTAGGGCATTGATATTATTGGTAAGATCGAGCCAACTTCTTCTAACGGGCATCACTTCATTCTAGTTCCAATTGAATATTTTACCAATTGGGTAGAATTAGCCTCATATGCTAATGTCACCAAATATGTGGTCGCCCACTTCATCAAGAATGACATCATATGCCATTATAGAATTCCTAAGAAAATCATTACTGACAATGGTTCAAATTTGAATAACAAGATGATGAATAAGCTTTGTCAGAGCTATAAAATTGAACATCACTGTTCTTCTCCATATCTTCCAAAGATGAATGGTGTTGTTGAGACAAAAAACAAGAACATTAAGAAGATTATGCATAAAACGGTTGTGACGTATAAGGATTGGCATGAGATGTTGCCTTTCGCTTTGCATGGGTACCGTACTTCAGTCCGCAAGTCAACTGGGGCAACTCCTTTCTCTCTCGTATATGGCATGGAAGTTGTCCTACATGTTGAAGTAGATATTCCTTCCTTAAGAGTTATGATGGATGTGAAGCTTGATGAAGCTGAATGGGTTAGAAAAAGGTTTAATGTGTTGAGCCTTATTAAGGAGAAAAGGATGACAGCCATCTATTATGGGCAGTTGTACCCAAGGAGAATGAAAAATGCATTCAATGAGAAGGTGCTTCCTCGGTGCTTCCAGACTGGTGATTTAGTGTTGAAGTGGATTCTCCCACCTCAGACAGATCACAGGGGGAAATGGACTCCTAATTATGAAGGACCGTTCATGGTGAAAAAGGTTTTCTCATGTGGAGCTTTAATGTTATCAACGAAGGACGGTGAAGATTTTTTGTCCCCTGTTGTAACACCCCAAAATTTGCCCTCTTATTTATCATCAACCTCGAGCGATTCACGCTTCATTCTTGCATCATTCCGCATATAATTGCATCGCATTTGGAAAATAAATCATTCATCGTCCTTTGCATGAGGTGTGTGGTCGATCGAGGCTTGGTAAACATTGGAGTTCAAGAGAAAATGATGTACCAAAAATAATCCACACCACTTTCAAGCTAACCCATTAAAAAGGAAGAATTCACCACTTTCTCTCCCTTTTCTTTCCACCTTTCCTTCCACTTTCTTTCCACACTTCCTTTCATTCTTTCCTTCTCCTTTTTCCACTTCAATTCCACTCCATTTCCCTTGGAAACTTCCACCAACTTCTACCATCTTCTAGAGTGTTCCAAGGAATAGTCCAAGGAATATTCCTTTTCCAACCCTAACCCTAACTAACTCCCAAACCTAATTTTGGATCCCAAGCCTAATTTTTGGGCCCTAAACCTAATTCCATTCCCAAACCTAGCTCCAAGCCTAGCCTCTATATATTCATTAATCACTTCAATGAAAAGGGTTCCCACAATTCCAAATTTTTTACTTTTTCATAATCACTTTTTCTCTCTCACTTTTCCTCCATTTTCCCTCCTTTCACCAAAGGCTTCTTTGAATAAGCTCTTCAAGTTTCACATTGAAACTTGAAGATCTTGAAGCTTAATCCTCCAACCTCCATTAATTGTGGATTGTAGAAGAAGAAGATAGTGATTTTGTTGAAGATTCCGGCTTATCGGAAGTGTGAGAAGATGCAAGCATCAAGAACGCATTTATTTTGCGATTTCTCGGCTTTTTGGTTTTCTCTTCGATCAAGCTCCGATTCTTACAACAATTACCGAAGCACTCCTCCGCTTCGTAGTTTGGTGATCTTAATCACTTATTCTTTAAGTTATTCTCTTCATCTTGCCACTTTTGGCGTTCTTTAAGTGCTTTTCATTTTAATTGCGATCGATTATGTTTCATTATGTGTTGCTTGCATTTTAAGATTTGTAATGATTTAGAAGCTAAAGTGTTGATAGCTATAGGTGTTAGCATGTGTAAATAAGTCCAAATTAAGTAGAAATTAGTGCTAGCATGTTCCTATGTATGTTAGGGATCATTAGAAGTGAGTTTGTGGCCAAAAGCACTTATTTCTAAACTTTTTTAACATTATGATTCAGTGTTAACCGGTTAACCATTTGGTTAACCGGTTAACGAGTGCGTATTGGCCACAAAACAGGGCAGATTTAGGTCCGTTAACCGGTTAACCAATTGGTTAACCGGTTAACGCTGTTAATTTTTTGTTTTCTTGCTTATTTGATGGCTTAATCCTAATTTCTAGTGCCTCTAATGTTCATACATGTTTAGGTATTGATTTTAGGGAATTTTTAGGTCCATTTCCAGTAGTTCATTCCCCCATTTTGAGTCGTTTCGACACGATTCCGTTCATGTTGTGTATTATGCATTTTTGTGTTTCTTTGTGCATAGCTTGGTTTCTCGCATGTTGTTGCCATGTTTATGCATCATTTGACATGTAAATAATTATGTTGAATTCTGGTTTTTACATGTTTGCATGGCATTAAATCATTTTGCATTTCATTCTATTGATGTATGTTGCATTTTCCATAATCATATGTATGTGCATTTGGTTGCATTTTGTTGCATATTTGATCACATCATCCATATCAATTTAATTCTGAATTTTGCATTGAATTTAATATGTTTGTTGAGTTATCATGTTGCATATTCATCATCAATGATCATCATGTTCATATGCCATGTTCATATGCATGTTCATGTGCTATTTTGTGCATTACTTGTTGCATAATCCATGTGATGCATGTTTGCATAATCATTCAATAAGGTTCATGTTCTTGCATTTATATGTGTTGATTTAGGTTCAAGAATATGTTCATGAGAAATTTGGTGCATTTTGCATTGAGTTTGTGCATTAAAATGAAAATAATCAATTCTGGATTTTGCATTTCATAGTTGTTTTTTGCATAAGTGCTGTAAAATGTATGCTGTTTGTTATGTGTACATGTTGTATTTGACTTTTTACACCTACTTTTTCATGCTGCATGCTGGCTGTAAAAAGTTGCTTGGTGTTATGCATTATTTTCATGGTTGTTTGTGTAATAGGGGCTGTAATAGGTGCTGTAGTTTTGTCCTAGCATTTTTAGTTCCTTTAGGATTAAAATAGAGTCTAGTTTAGGTCCAAGGTGCCTTAGAATTTAATTAGAATTAAATTGTTGTGTGTTTGCCTTATTCTTTTTAATAAAAATGCACATTAATCATTTGTTTTGTAGTGGGGAAGATTGAGGTAAGTTTACTTCACCCTATCCTTTTATTTTTTTATGCATTTCTTTTATGCATTTTGTCGCTCCCCTGATTTCCATCCTGGTACAAACGCGAAAGTGGCGCGGAAAAAGAATAGAGTCGCCAGCCAGGAATTTTTATCCCGAAGAAAGGGAATGGTAATGCTGCACAAACCAGAAGAAAGAAAGAGGAAGGACACAGGTCCTGCGAACCAAAGAGACTGAGTTCGGGAGTCGGTTACGAACTGGGAAGGTATTAGCACCCAGATCGTCCGCCGTACCCGACGGGATCCACGTTCACAAAGATAACTGTTTCAAAGGGTGAGGGTATGAAAACTACAACAAAAGAAAAATGAACTGGATAAAAGAAAATGAGAATGAAACTGGATAAGAAAACAAAGAGAAAAATATAGGGAAAATAAAGATTGTGCTCGAACGGGCCCTACCCCGCTGCCTACATACCTCATCAGGATAATGAGAATCAGAGACGCCGTAGTTCCCCTAACTAGGGGTGGCAAGGAAATTGCTTGTGAATTAAAGTTTGAACTGCCTATGCCATTGCTCAGGTGTTGCAGAATCGGACGACGAGTGCGTAACCGTCTTGCAAAATGACAAGTTGGAGCAAGTTCACGTACGGAGCGAATGAGATGAGAGAAGAATTCCCGAAGGAAAGACGCTTATTGTTTGTTTGTGCTTTTTAGAAGCTTTTATGAGTGAAAGTTTGCATAGGTAAGTGTACCTAAGTCTTACTCAATGGGATGTGTACATCTCACATCATCCCGAAATGGAATGCGCAAGAGGCACACCTATCTATGGAGGAAATCCCCAAAGCTAGTCCTACAAGTGAAGGCTTAAGCACACTGGCCTATTACCATTATTAAGTATTTTTGTGGTTTTATGGTTAAGAACTGTTTTTTAGTTTTTCTTTGTGAGGTACTCATGCTAAGACCTATCCACCACGAGTGATGACTCACACCTCGCCCCGAAACGGAACGCGTGCAAGTATCTCATAGCAAAGTCCCATGTCACATGAAAGTACTCAACCTTTATTAAGTGGATTAGAATTGAGTTTGAAGATGAGAAGAGAAACCACCAAAGGATCTCAAAGGAAAAATTCTAAAGGGGGACTAAAGAAATCCTAAGTGTTAACATGCATGGATGTCCTAAGGGTTAGTGAGGTTTCTATCCTAATGAAGAAGGAAAGAAGAAGAGAAGAAGAAGATAGAAGAAGGGATGAGAAAGGCCTAAGCCCAACAACAAAGGGTTAGGTCAATAAATAAATAAGAAGAGAAGATGAGAATCGGAGATGTGGTACTCAATTCCCACACCTCACAGTTACCATAGCCCCTGCAAGGTCAGTATCAAGCATACAAATGAAACACAATGAGCAAGATAACATGCTAACATCACACAATAAGAAGTGAAATGGTATGAATAAATGCACAATGCAAATGCAACTCAAAGGAATGAGAGATGAAGCTTATAAGACAAAATGATGCAACATGAACACATATGAAAACAAATGCACATTTATGAAAGATGCAAAGCAATATGCACAAAGCATGAACACAATGATCACAACCAGAACCAAAACAAGATGAAGAATGGCTTAAGAAGCCAACAAGATGAAGAGAAGAGAGGTACAAGACCAAACAATACCAAATGGAAGTAAAAGAAACAAAGAGAGGAAGTGAAAACACTTAAGGAAATAAATGACTTAAGGAAGAAGCAAACACAAAAATTCTTAAGACTCAAACCCTATCCTAGGACCAGGAAGGTACCCACACCCCAAAAGAACCCCAAATGAGAAGAAAAAGTTGGCACAAGTGCCCTTCTAAGCTTATATGAGAGCTAAAGGTTCAAAAGAAGCAAAATGGGACAAGGTTCAAAGTAAAATTCAAAACAAATCAACCAAGCATCTAAAGATTCCACAATTGAAACCAAATGATCTTCAAACATGTTATATCAACTGGCCAAAAGGATTTGAAAAGATTTAGAAGCAAACAAGGTCAAGAGGAGGCAAGAACACAAGCTAGGGTTACAAACTTCCATCACAAGTCAAAGGACTAAGACTCAAGAAATAAAATTCTAAAAATTCTAAGAAAAATCACATGAAACGTACAATGTCTTAAGAATCCAGAGCAAAACGAATGGGATCAAAATTCAAAATATTGAAGTGTATGAAAAATAAACAAGGCAGTGTGGTCAAAATGGACTTAAAAAGAAGTTAAGTGAAAGGATGATTTAATTTGGACACGTAGAAATGGGAAAAAATAAAATAAAAATATGAAAAAATAAAAGAGACTCAAAATAATACACATGATTTTTTTGGGATTTTTAATATGAAGGAAACTATTTTATAAAAATTAAAATCTAAACTGAATTTAAGAAAATAAAAGTGAGAAAGAAATTAAAAGAAGAATGGATAGGGGTGTATGTAGCAAGGATTATATGTTGAAAATTAATTGGGCTGAAGGAGATGGGGTGCGAATAGCCAAGTTGAGGGCCCAGAACTGGCGCATGTGTATGTTGTTTATGGTGGATATTTTAGTGCAAATAAAAGAAAAGGCTGGGAAAAAAACTGGAAGGGTTGGATTGATCCAACTCATGCTGCTGAAGACCTCATTAAATGAGGTGGCAGTTTGGTGAGAGTTGAGTGGTTGGCGCATGGTAAGTAACGTGGGCTGTGTCACACACTGAATTAAATGAAGCAAACATAAAAAACACATGAGACGGATGGAACTAGGGCTACGTGGCGCAACCAGGATGCTTGGATGGGAAGATCCTACCGTGGCTGGGTTATCTTCTTCCATGGAAACCCTAGCTGAACGGAAACAGCTTCCGGTGACCGGAGCTAGGGCTCCGACACCGGAACTCATGATAGCACCACAAATCCACAAATAAATGAAAAAAAAATAACCCTGATCAAGTAAATCCACCCCCCTGAGTTCAAAAATGGCCTCAAAAACACCTAAATCCTAATGAATTGAACGGATCGAACAAAACAAAGTGACACCATAAAACTTGAAACTCACATAACTCATGCTATGATGCACCAATTTCAAATCCAAAAAGTGCAGAATCATCAGTGAAGATCAAATAACACAAAGCAACATACTAATTCCATTTCTAGATCACAAAATTTAGAGTCATACCTGAGGTGAAAAGCTTGGTATAATGAGATATAAAACCAAAGAAAGGATGCAAATCACTCCACTTACTCCCTAGATGCAAAATAAATGCATCTAAGGTCTTGAAACAAGCTGGATCTAAGTTTTCAAAGCAAGTTGCTCTGAAATGGCAAGCTGGCCAAACTTGAGAATAAGCTTCAATGAGGGAGTGTTTAATGATCCTGAGCTTGCCTAGATTACAGATCCACAAATGGTTTTGTGTTTGATTGCTTGGATGAAGAGGAATGAGAGAAAATGCAAAGTTACATGAAGTTTGTGAATGAGAGAATGATAGAGATCTGAGGCTTGCTAAACCCTAATTGTTCTCTCTGTGACCCCACAAGGCAATGTTGAAAGAATGAAATGAAATGCACGAATCAATCATGAGTTTTGTGTGATTTTGCATAATTGGCAACATGTGAGATAAGCATGCTATGCTCATGCTCTCTTGGGCCTCTCAGCACATGGGCAAGTCATTTACCACCCTTGATTCAAATCCAATCAATCCTGGCCCTTAGATCAAGCCCTCACACTTATTTCATGCCTTTTGCCAATTTTGCAATTTTTGAGTGATTTTCTTGTTGTGCATGAAAATGAACAATTATTTGGAGAAAATTGGTCATAATACAATGAATTTTAAGTTTGAAACACAATTGAACCAACACCAAGTCACACAATTAAGTTTGGAAGCATTTTGCATTTGGTGCCTTCATGAAAAGTGAATTTTTGCCCTAGAATCAAGGAATTTTCGAAGAGGCTATAGGGAGATCTAGGAATCCTATAAAAATGTACTTGTACTTTTTGAAAATGGGAGCCCTTACTCTTCAACTTTCATGTTTGACTTTGGTCCATTTGAAGAATTTTTGATCATGTTAAGGCCATTTGAAAATTAGGGCAAAAGTTGCCAAATTTGGAAAATTCCATAAACCAACTTTGTACCATTTTTGCAAAACCCTTCAAATCTCCATGATTCTTGAACTTTGATCATTCCAAACCTCTTATAACATTGTAAGGACCCCTCTTGGCCAAAAAATTTGGGTTAGACCCCTTGAAATTGCACAGTTGACTTTTTAAGGGCACAATTGACTTTTTGCTTCATCTGCAAGCAACTGAGGCATTGACTGACTTCCACATGGAATTTTCTCATAAAAATTGACACCTAGGATCCTCTTAACATACAAAAGACGTTGCCCAAATTAAATGGCCAAAGTTGTGATATCTTGGTGCTTGAATCACAAACCCTAATTTGGGTGCCTTGTATAGGAGCTTTGCCTTGTCCTGAGATCTCTGATGATCATGCAATCTTCTGAGCTTTTGCCAATGGAATTGAACTTGTAAATGGAGTGTAGACTCACCATAAGACTTGTATACAACCATTGGTACCCTTGTCATGGCCTGAAATGCTTCAAGGACCTCCACAGATGACCATATGCTTGATGCTAGGACATGAAGGACGTTATGCCTCATCTTTCCATGATATGATGCTAATAAAATGATATGTTCATGATGAATATGATGTGATATGATGCTTAAAATGAAGAGGGCAAATTCGGGGTGTTACAGCTGCCTCTATTCAATCATCAATTAATCTGAAAAGGACGATAGTACGGGCTATCGACCATTCAAGATAAACTGTGGTTGAATACCAAGAAGACCAAAAATTTGCACTCTGACGAAGAATGCAACACTGGGAAATAAACCCAACCAGATGACGCTCTAGGGATATGAAGGAGAGGAAGCAGACGAGCTTCTTCCAAGTTGAAACTGATATCTGGAATAAGAAAGCTAAGACAGACGAGTCTTCAAACAATCCTGTGACACCAGGAGCTGGACATACGAGTCCTCAAACAATGCAAGAACATATGACATGAGACAGACGAGTCTCCTTCGGATATTCCTGTTACGCCAGGACCGGCAATGCACTAAAGTCTATGGGATAGACATGCAATCAAGGTAGACGAACCTTCTTCATATATTATCCGCGGATATATGGTATAAGACAGACGAGTCTTCTTCGAGGGAACCTGTTACGCCAGGTGCAGCAACAATAATTGGTGCCTGAGACAGACGAGCCTCCTTCGGATTTACCTGTTACGCCAGGACCGGTAACCATTTTGACATTAATTCCCACTGTCAGGATTTGAAACCTCTTCAATACAGACGAGTATTGGATGATCATCAAGATAACACAGACGAGTGCCATAAGTCTATGATACAAACGAGTATCAGACGATGATCTGAGAAACACAGACGAGCACTTCAGGCAATGATACAGATGAGTACCAGCCACTGGTATAGACGAATACCAGAAATTCAAACACAGACGAGCATTTGAAATAGCAATAGAAGAATATCAGGATAAGCAGCAAATCCTCACATACATATGTAGGCTAACACAGACGAGTGTTGGGGATGATACAAACGAGTATCCAAGCAAAGCAGACAAGCTTCAAACATATAATCAACACAGACGAGTGCTGGAAATGATACAGACGAGTATCCACAAATATCAGGCATACCAAACACAGACGAGTGCTGGAAAGTTGCAGACGAGCAACAGCTGAAAATACATATCAAGGCATAGACAAGTGCAACAAAGGATCCAATACCAAACACAGACGAGTGTTGGAAGTTGCAGACGAAAAACAACATATGAGATACCACAACACAGACGAGTGTTGGAACTTGCAGACGAGCAACAATATATGAGATATCACAACACATATGAGTGTTGGGAAGTTGCAGACGAACAACAACAAATATCATATCAGAACACAGACGAGTGTTGGAAAATTGCAGACGAGCAACATCAAGGTAATCATAAACCAATGCTGGGGAAAGCAAACTAGCAATACCGAAGTGATAACACAGACGAGCAGCAATAAAGCAGTAATATGTCCTTGCTGGGGAAAACTCTGCTTAGGGATAACACAGCCGAGTGTTGAGAAAATGCAGACGAGCGGTAGACAAATGCCCGATTGGCCCCAAGAATTACAACTCTGTAGGGGAAGACAAGTCAAGAGGTCTGGATACCTAACTCTGACTGAGATGATGAATTCCTGACTGTATCATCAAATTACCCAAAAGTATGGCAACTTTGCTGGGGAATATTTCACTGACAGAAGTGAAGATCAAATATGAACTCTGTGGGGAAAGGATCATCTTCAGACCTGGCTGGAAAAAATGCTTCAAAAATTCTCTAGCTGGGGAGAACATTTGCTGAGAAAGACTCTTGCTGAGGATAGAATTATGATACTTCCAATTCTGGTGATGTCAGGCTCTCAGATACCTGCTGGGCATACTCCACTGGGGAAGAATGGACTGCTACTTCACCGGGGAAGAAGAAACTGTTTGGGCTGCTGCCAAGACTTAGCTGGAGAAAATCTTTGCTGGAGATGTCAGGCTTTCAGATACCTGCTGGGGAAAGAAATCTCTTCTTGGGGAGACACTCTAATGGGGAAGAGTAAATTGCTTGAGAGAATGTGACGCCATCCTGCAACCTGCAACAACAGAAAAAACAAGTGTGCCCCGGGGATTTGCATGGAATGATCTGTTCATTCCCTGTCACCCGACACTCAAAGAGGGTTTACAGTTTCCATGCATGTCATTTTTCTTTTCAAACTTATCACCATGTTCAGATGCAATGTTATTTTTATTGCCAAAAATTCAGGACATTTTGCAAACAAAAATAAACACACACAGCTTTTTGACTGAATATTCTTTTTATTGAATGGCCTCTGAATAGGCAAAGATTTTACATCAGGAAGCAACCACCTGGAAAGAGGTAGCTACCATAAAATTGAGAAAAAAAACTATCCTAATGGCAATGGGCGCGGCATTCCAAGGAGTTCTATTTCTGCTATGACCTGCATGTCTTCGAGACTCTCCATTCTGCTTTGGCTTTCTGAGAGGATGAGGGGACTATTTCCTATCCTTCTGATATTGTCAAGTTGTACAAAACAATGATGTGGTTCAGACTACTCAGATCGCAGTTGTTCGCTTATTCCCTTTTTTTGCGTGGATCGCCCTTTCAGACTTTCAATCCACCGGGATACCCTTTTTTGCCTGAGCTGTCCAATGCGGCTTTTCAACTCAGCGGGTGTACATTTTTTTTTATTTCCCTAACTTTTGCCCGAGCTTTTTATTCTGTTTTTAGCTCGCCGGGATGCCCTTTTTTTGCCTGGACTATAATTCTGTTTTTGTGTCCAGCGGGTCTCTTTATGCGAAGTATTTTTTAACTAGTTCCGAGTTGACAGGGGATTGGAAGTCATCTCCATCCATAGTGGTGAGCATCAGTGCTCCTCCTGAAAAGACTTTCTTCACTATGAATGGTCCTTCGTAGTTCGGGGTCCACTTGCCCCTGTGATCTGAACCTGGAGGAACGATCCTCTTCAACACAAGCTCTCCTACTTGATACTCTCGAGTACGTACTCGTTGGTCGAATGCACGCTTCATTCTCCTTTGATAGAGCTGACCATGACAGTAGCTGCTAATCTCTTTTCCTCAATTAGACATAGCTGATTGTAACGAGCACGCACCCATTCAGCCTCATCAAGCTTCACATCCATCATCACACGCAATGAAGGAAACTCTACTTCAACAGGCAGGACTGCTTCCATACCATATACCAGAGAGAAGGGAGTTTCCCCTGTTGACGTCCTGACTGACGTACGGTACCCATGCAACGCAAATGGTAACATCTCATGCCAATCTTTGTAAGTGACAACCATTTTCTGCACAATCTTCTTGATATTCTTGTTTGCCGCCTCTACCGCACCATTCATCTTTGGTCAGTAAGGAGTAGAATTATGATGCTGAATCTTGAAGTCCCGACACAAGTCTGCCATCATCTTGTTGTTGAGATTAGAACCATTGTCAGTAATGATCCTTTCGGGCACTCCATATCTGCATATGATATCTCTTTTCAGAAATTTTGCCACCACTTGACGAGTGACGTTGGCATAAGACGCTGCTTCCACCCATTTGGTGAAGTAATCAATCGCGACTAGGATGAAGCGATGACCATTTGAAGCAGTTGGCTCTATCTTCCCGATCATGTCAATGCCCCACATAGAAAAGGGCCAAGGAGATGACATGACGTTGAGCAGGCTTGGAGGAACATGCACTTTGTCTGCATATATTTGGCATTTGTGGCACTTACGAGCGAATGAACAACAGTCTGCATCCATTGTCATCCAGTAATACCCTGATCTCAGCAATTTCTTTGCCATAGCATGTCCTCCTGCATGGGTACCGAAAGATCCCTCGTGGACTTCCTGCATTAACAGGCTTGCTTCGTGTCTATCCACGCATCTGAGCAAGACCATGTCAAAGTTTCTCTTGTACAAAACCTCGTCTGTATTCAGGAAGAAGCTAGCAGCAAGTCGCCTTAAGGTCTTCTTGTCATTGGAAGATGCCCCGGTTGGGTATTCTTGCTTTTCCAGGAATAGCTTGATATCAAAATACCAAGGTTTCTCATCAGACACGGCGTCTACAGAGAAGGCATGAGCTGGAGCGTCAAGCCTGGATATGTCATTTTTGGACACATAATTCCAACACAAGACTTTGATTGACGAAGAGAGAGTGGCCAATGCGTCGGCAAACTGATTTTCATCACGTGGTATGTACTGAAGTTTAACTGTCGTGAAGAACGTCAACAATTTTCTAGCATAATCCCTGTATGGAATTAGATGCTCTTGATGCGTATACCACTTGCCGGTAACTTGGTTAATGACAAGGGCTGAATCTCCGAATATATCGAGGTTCTTAATCCGAATATTAATAGCCTCCTTTATTCCCATTATACATGCCTCGTATTCCGCTTCATTGTTGGTGCAGCCAAAAGTAATTTTGGCAGCGAAGGGTAAGTGAACACCTTCAGGAGTAATGAGTACGGCACCAACTCCACGACCATTATTATTAACTGCCCCATCAAACATCAACTTCCATTTGGATTCAGGGTCAGGCCCCTCCTCCAGAAGTGGTTCCTCATAATCGTTTGCTTTGAGGTACTTGATGTCCTCATCAGGGAAATCAAACTTCATTGGCTGATAATCATCCTCAAGAGGTTGTTGTGCAAGGTAATCCCACAATACACTTCCCTTGATGGCTTTCTGAGAAGTATACTGGATGTCGTATTCAGTTAGAATCATCTGCCACCTAGCAACCCTTCCGGTCAACGCTGGTTTCTCAAAGATGTACTTGACAGGATCCATTTTGGAAATGAGCAGTGTGGTATGAGTCAACATGTACTGCTTCAGTCGGCGAGCAGCCCATACCAAAGCACAACAAGTTTTCTCGAGCAGTGAGTATCGGGATTCACAGTCGGTAAAATTTTTGCTAAGGTAATAAATAGCGTACTTTTTTTGACCAGACTCGTCATGTTGGCCTAGAACACACCCCATTGACCCTTCTAGCACGGTCAAGTACATGATTAAAGGTCTCCCTTCCACTGGAGGCATTAGAATTGGAGGCTCCTGCAAATATTCTTTTATTTTGTCGAAAGCTCTTTGGCAGTCTTCGTTCCACCTGACCGTTTGCTCTTTTCTTAGCAGTTTGAATATTGGTTCGCACGTGGCAGTTAGATGAGATATGAACCGAGAAATGTAGTTCAACCTCCCTAAAAACCCGCACACTTCTTTTTCTGTTCTCGGTGCAGGCATATCTTGAATAGCTTTTACTTTAGCAGGATCTACCTCAATTCCTCTTTGACTAACAATGAAACCCAGCAGTTTCCCGGAACGCACTCCGAAAGTGACTTGTTTGGATTTAACCTCAGCTTGTATTTGATCAGTCTATCAAACAACTTCTTCAGGTTGACCAGATGCTTTTCTTCATCTCGGGACTTAGCAATCATATCGTCCACATAACACTCAATCTCCTTGTGTATCATGTCATGGAACAATGTGACCATCGCCCGCTGATAAGTTGCCACGGCATTCTTCAAACCAAAGGGCATGACTTTGTAGCAGAATGTACCCCACGGGGTAATGAACGTTGTCTTCTCCATGTCTTCTAGCGCCATCTTAATCTGGTTTTATCCGGAGAAGACATCCATAAAGGAAAATACCGAGAATTGAGCAGTATTGTCTACCAACACATCAATGTGTGGCAACGGAAAGTCATCTTTTGGGCTTGCTCTATTCAAATCCCGGTAATCAACGCACATTCGGGCCTTGCTGTCCTTCTTTGGTACAGGTACAATGTTAGCTACCCAAGGTGGGTAACTAGTCACAGCAAGGAAACCGGCATCCCATTACTTCTGAACCTCCTCTTTGATCTTCATCGCCATGTCAGGACGAGTTCTTCTCAATTTTTGTTTCACAGGAGGACAATCTTCTCTCAGAGGTAGCTTATGCACAACGATGTCGGTATCCAACCCTGGCATATCTTGATATGACCAAGCAAAGATATCCACATACACTCTCAGCATACTGATCAATTCTTTCTTGACGTCGGCCTGCAGACTGGCCCCAATTTTGATCTCTTTCTTCACATTTTCATTGCCAATGTTGATGACCTCAATTTCTTCTTGATGAGGTTGAATAACCCGTTCCTCTTGTTTCGACAATCTGACCAATTCTTCAGGGAGGTCACAGTCTTCCTCAACCCCTTCATCAGCTTGGTAGACAGGATTGTCAAAGTCATGCATAGTCATAGCAGGAACGGTATCAATGGAATCCGGATGATCAACACTACACAGATGATGTGCTTATTCAGAATCTGCTTATTTTGAAAAAGAGACGCTAACACAAAACAAGAAGGAAAACAAATTGCCATTTTTTTTTATATTTTTGTGAAAAAATTTTAAAAGCAAAGAAAGAGAACACAATTTGTCTGAAAATGTCCTTTTATTTCATAGCAAAATAAGATGCAATACAAAACATGGTGGCCCAATACAATGGATCCTAGCATCTTGGGCAGAATGCTGGATTTGACAATGCAGTATGCTAATAAAAGGAGACAAAATAATTACCCTGAGAGCCATGTGACTTGAACAATGTCTTCAGCAGACCAATTTGTTAGCTCCTCGTCGGGCACACACGGGTGGATCCAGTTGTCCCAGTCACCGTCAATGTCCCCATCTTGGCTTGCTGCACAGATCTGGTTGCGGTCGAGCAACCCAACACTTGTAAACGTGATAGCCTTACCACTTGGAGTAGATCCACCAAGATGATACCCTAAGCCAAACTTATCATCTTTCTTTTCCAGCTCCAACAACTTGCCCCAGCCTTGGGCACTTCCGGACTGAACAACCTCTTTTGCTTCTCTATAAGAATGGATGGATGTACCCTCTTTCTCAATGCTCTTCTCCACAGGAGTCAAGATGCTGACGTTGACTGCTTCGAAATCATGGGATAAAGTCTCATGGATTTCTCCATCCATCTCTACATACTTGAACGTTTACAAGTGGCTTACGAAGATGTCCTCCTCTCCGTAGACTATGATAACCTGGCCGTCAACCACGTATTTGAGCTTCTGATGCAGGGTTGAAGTAACAGCTCCAGCAGCATGTATCCACGGGCGTCCCAACAGGCAGCTATACGCAGGCTGGATATCCATGACGTAGAAAACACTTTTGAAAACTTGAGATCCTATCTTGACGGGCAGCTCAACTTCTCCAAAAACTGATCTTCTCGAACCATCAAAAGCCTTGACAATCAGATCACTTGGTCTCAGGACAATCCCATCAACATTAAGCTTCATTAGTGCCTTCTTTGGAAGCACATTCAGGGAAGAGCCTGTGTCTACAAGAACATGAGACAACACATCACCCTTGCACTCCATAGTGATATGTAGTGCCTTGTTGTGGTTTCTGCCCTCTGACGTGAGGTCTCTGTCTATAAAGCCTAGGCCATGGCTGGCATTAACACTTCCTACCACAGCTTCAAGTTGGTTGACAGTGATTTCCTGAGGAACATAGGCCATTTGTAGCACCTTCAATAAGGCCTCTCTGTGTGCGGGAGAACACATCAGCAGTGACAAGATGGATATCTTGGAAGGTGTCTGGTTCAGTTGATCGACCACCTTATAGTCACTCTTTTTGATAATCCGCATGAATTCCTCAACCTCTTTTTCAAATGTACCCTGCCCAGCCACAGGAGTAGTTAATTCATCAGTTACAGCTTGCTTTCCTTTGGCCTTGGATGAAGCCTCAACCTCAGGATCCCTTCACAGCATAGGGGGAGCGAATAAACAACCACTTCTGGTGAAACCCCCAACTCCTCCGACATTCTTCTCTACAGTCGGGTCCACAACAACGAACTTGCTATCAATCTTCTGTCCAGCTACATATACATCTGAGCCATAATGCCAAGGAATGGCTTTATCGTCTGTGTATGGAACAGGCCCAGGCACGGTGATAGTCACGGGACTAATCTGAGGAGCATAGATTGTAACAGGCTCTCTTCTGACAGGCATGTCAGCTTCATCATAGAATATGGTAATTGTTGATACATTATCAGCTACTTCATTACCCACTTTGTTGAACTGTAAGGATCCATCATCAATCAAACCCAGCACAAGACTCAACTTGTCACCACCCTCAACAAAATTGATTCTTGCCCCTTCATGATTCGGAATAGCGTTCGAATTAACATTCGGCGGTGGCGCAAAGTTGATTGCTTTAGAGTCTATAAGGTCTTGAACCTTGTGATGCAAAGCCCTGCACTTCTCAGTCGAGTGCCCGGGTGCTCCAGAGTGGAAAGCGCATCGTGCATTGACATCATAACCAACTAGAAGCTCTCCAGGAGGTGGTGGTGCCAAAGTTCTCAGTTGAATCAGATTCAAATCTAGCAGTCTTGGAAGCAAAGCAGCATAAGTCATAGGGATAGCCTCAATCACCCTATTAGCCGAGCGAGCTTGCCTTGGCTGATACGGTCTCTGTTGATAGTTGGTACGGGGTTGTTGTTGTTGTTGATGTTGTTGTTGTGGAGGAGGTTGCATCTGTTGTACTGGAGCTGAAGGAATTGTAACAACTGCCACATGCTCATAGGGTCTTCTATAACCACAGCCCCGACCTCGGCCAAATACAACATTTGTCTCACCCTCTCTTCTCCTAGGAGGTCCACTGAAAGCTTTCCTCGCTCCATTAGAGCTGCTAGCACTAGGATCTTGTATCTTCCCCATCTTCAGCAAGGTCTCAATCCTTTCACCAGCAATAACAATATCATTGAATTTAGTGGCAGAACTGGACGCCAATCTTTCAAGAAACACACCCTGCAAAGTACCCATAAACATGTCAGCCATTTCGTTCTCAAGCAGCGGTGGTTGTACTCTGGCAGCGAGCTGGCGCCACCTCTGAGCATATTCTTTGAAACCTTCCTTAGCAGTCTGAGCCATGTGCTGCAATTGCGTGCGGTTTGGAGCCATGTCCAAATTATATTGATATTGTCTCACAAAGGCTTCTGCTAGGTCCTTCCAACTCTTAATATTGACTCTGCTAAGCTTCATGTACCATTCCAGCGAAGCTCCAACCAAGTTGTCTTGAAAATAATACATCCAGAGTTTTTCATCATCGGTATGAGCAGCGATTCTCCCAACGAAAGATTGAAGATGGGTCTTCGGGCATGCAGTGCCATTGTATTTCTCAAAGGTTGGAACCTTGAACTTGTATGGGATCCTGACCCCAGGAACCAAGCCCAAGTCTGTTATGTCAAATCCCAAAGAGCTCTGGGATTGAATGGCTCTAATTTGTTCTGCCATTTCTTCAAACCTCTTGTTCATCTCAGCTCCTTGACCTTCAGCTTCGTCCAGGAGAGTGAATTGTTCGTCCTGATTATCCATTTGAATATTATTCAACCCATCATTGATTATAGTCACTCCTGACTGTGTAACAAGAGCTTCGACCTGTCGTGTGCCCGCACCGGTACGATTATCAGCAACAGCAGTGTTGTTCTTGGGTTGACTATTTTCTATCATCTCCCACAGACGCTCTTGGTTCTGACCCATGCCGGCCATCAAAGTCATAAAGTTGTCCATCCTTAGCCTCAGGTCAGCTAAGTATGCTTGCATCTGGTCCATGATTCTCTCTCTGTTGATCTTTGTTGGATATCTATGTGCTACTGGTTGTTCCCGAACTTTCCGGGGAGCTATAGTGCCTGAAACACAAAACACATTAGAAACTGAGACACTACCTGCAAAACAAACAAACAGGTTATATGTATGCAATGCAGTTGTTTATGTTTCCAATCACAGGTCATTCATGCCCCGGTTCCGGTATTTAGCAAAGAAAACCAGATGGGTACTGATCCTCGACTTTCAGAAACCTTCGCGAAAAACCACATTCAAACCATAACAGCAGGCACACCAAGAAGTGGTGAAAAAGTCATAACATAAATCAGCCTATCAGGCAAATAAAACAGAATTCCCCGTAGGGTACAAGTTTCTAAAAAGACAAACAAACAACCAGGACTCCTACAACATGTCTGTAGGTAATCCAGATACAAGGAAAACAAACTAAGAAGCAAAACCACTGCCTGAGGACCCTGAACCTCCCTCACTAAGCCCCACATCAGATCTAACCTTCTTGACTCCAGCCATCAACTTGAGGTCTTCAATCTCTTTAAGTGCTGCTTCGAGGGATTGTTGACTATCTGCTAACTGCTGAGTCTTCTCCCTGCGAATCTTGTGGACTTGCTCCACCTCTTCCTTTTTGTAGGCCATCTGCACTTTGAAGAAATCTTCTGTTTCCTTATATCTCTTCAGTTCTTGCTCTCTCTGTACCTGCAACCAGACAATAGAATGACAAGCTTCCTTGAGATTCTTTGAATTCTTCTTGCGTTCAGCTTCTCTTTTGGCTTCCATCATTCCCAACCTGTGGAAGTGAGCTTCCCTTCCAGCGAAGTCTTTCTCTTTAGCCTCCAAGGTAGTCTGCATCTTCAACAATTTCTCTTCAGCTTCATTCTTGGCCCGGTTGGCAAGATGATACAGACTAACTACTTCATTGTTCTCCACTCTGACTGCATGCAGCTGGGCATCCAACTTCTTGAACTCCTCTAAAGACATAGTATCAATGGACTCAGCAACTGGAGGAACTGGTGGTGAGAATGGCAGCAAAACCCTTCTGGCTCTGTCTTTCAACCAAGCTTCATACTATGGGAACATCTGATTGTTGCACTTTCCAAAACTAGATATCCCTTCTCCCTTAATGCACTTCCAAGCTCCAGCAACCTTCCTCACTAAGGGCATATTGCCCTTCACTGGGAAGTAGAAAATAGGGGTCAGCTTCAACTCTTCTGGTATCTCTCTCAAGGCATATCCCAATTCTCTTCTTAACAAGATTGGATTGTAATTGATCCCTCCAGTTACTCCCAATAAAGGTACACTAAGATAACTCCCACAGCTAGTGATGAAACGTGCACCCTGCAGCCTTTGAGTAGTCCACCTGACATCCTTGGCAAGCAACTTTTCCAGCTTCTGAGCACATACCAAGGTGTGGTCACTAAACACTCCAGTACTAGGCAGATGCCTCATGAACCATATATGAAATAAAGGAGCGCAACAACGAACTAAACCTCCCCTCTTCTTATCAGTCTTGTAGTGCACTGAGTAATACAAATCTCCAAGCAATGTAGGCACATGATTCTTCAGCAAAAAGAGATGTATGGCATTCATATCTATGAACTTCTCCATATCAGCAAACAAGATAATGCCATAGATAGAAAGAGCCAAGATAGCACAGACAACATCCCATTCTTCCTCAACAGCCAACTCTTCCACCTTCTTTACCAGAGCCTCTAAAGAAAACCTAGGTACACCTCCCTTAATGATGGTCAAAGAATTCACAGCAGAAGTGCTCAAATAAAGAGCCTTAGCAATAGCCTCAGGTGCAGGTCTACTCATCTCAGCATTAAACGGAATCTGGTCTCGAACAGGCACTCCTAAGATCAAAGCATACTCCTCCAACAAAGGACCTAGCTGAAAATCAGGAAAAGTGAAGCAACGGAGCTGAGGATCATAATACTGAAGCAGGGTATGAATGGCACTTCTCTCAGAAGAATCTAGCTCTACCACCACATCCAGAATACTCCCATAAGCCTTCCTGAATCTCTCCACATGGTTAGGTGTAATCAGCTTCACCATCTTCTTCAACAGGCCAACCTTGGTGTCAAAGAACTTGAAGTGAATATTCTGCTTGCGAGGATCTTCCATCTCTGAAGAGAATACCGGAACCGGAAGCAAAGATATGAACCTGTGAATGAAAACAAAACATGATTAATGATGAAATGATGCAATGCAGATGCAAATGCAAAGACATGTGATCATCTGGGACTGTCTGGAATCTGGATACCAAGGCCACATGATCAGAAACCCCAAATCCTCTGGATATCAGCCCATAAATACTCAGATAAGCTCAAATATTCCCAATCAAAGACCAGAGAAACTCAAGAACTCCGGATCCAAAGTAACTGTATCAGAACATGAAACTGTACTGGTAACAAAGGTATGATGAAGTCAAGGGTTCCTGCAAACCTGTAAACCCTTCCCATTCTCACAGGTGTGCTCCGGGTCAAACATCACGGACTCTCAAAGCCTAATAGCAATAATACTTTCACCATTTCCGAGAAATGGCTCATGACCAAATCAGGGAATCGGTTAGGCATTATGTACTACGCAGGGAGGCCTCAGCTGGGTCCGGGAAAAACAAGCATCCCTTATAAGTCCCCAGCTTCAAGCGCTGAAATCGAGAAACAATAGTACATTTAGCCCGTAGGATACAGTACTAATGTCATACGACCAGATGCTTTGACTGAGTTCCTATAAGAGAACCAGGCCATCCTATGCGAGCCCCCAGTGGACCCTCGGGTGCGAATGGGTTTGCCACAAAATGTGGTCTGCCACTGCCACCACTAGAGATGGTTGTTTCCACAAAGGTTCTCAATGATCGGTCCCCAGATGCACATAACTATCAAGGTCCTATCCCGAAGTGGAGGAAATCCCCACACAAGATATTTCCAAGACGGTCGCAATCAGGGCGTGAAACACACTGCCACTCATCATGTCACATGTGAGTACAATATGTCCACTCTAATCCTATAGTGCACTCAAGCCGGGTACTTGGCTTATCTCTCAGAAACAGTATCACCCGAGCCCACCAATCAGAAAACCAGTCCAGACAGTCCAGTATGATATACATGATGCGGAAAATAAATACTGAAAACTGTAAATAAAACTGTAAACAAAGCTATAAACAACAACAATAAAATACAACAAGCCACAGCAAACAAACATCACCCAATGAAACAGAAACACACAAGCGCTAGGAGAGACTCACAGGGGAACCAGAGATTATGGGTTCGGTCCCCAGCAGAGTCGCCAGCTGTCGCTCCCTGGATTTCCATCCTGGTACAAACGCGAAAGTGGCGCGGAAAAAGAATAGAGTCACCAGCCAGACATTTTTATCCCGAAGAAAGGGAATGGTAATGTTGCACAAACCAGAAGAAAGAAAGAGGAAGGACACAGGTCCTGCGAACCAAAGAGACTGAGTTCGGGAGTCGGTTACGACCTAGGAAGGTATTAGCACCCAGATCGTTCGTCGTACCCGACGGGATCCACGTTTGCAAAGATAACTGTTTCAAAGGGTGAGGGTATGAAAACTGCAACAAAAGAAAAATGAACTGGATAAAAGAAAATGAGAAAGAAACTGGATAAGAAAACAAAGAGAAAAATGTAGGGAAAATAAAGATTGTGCTCGAACGGGCCCTACCCCGCTGCCTACGTACCTCATCAGGATAATGAGGATCAGAGACTCCGTAGTTCCCCTAACTAGGGGTGGCAAGGAAATTGCTTGTGAATTAAAGCTTGAATTGCCTATGCTATTGCTCAGGTGTTGCAGACTCGGACGACGAGTGCGTAACCGTCTTGCAAAATGATAAGTAGGAGCAAGTTCACGTACGAAGCGAATGAGATGAGAGAAGAATTCCTGAAGGAAAGACACTTATTGTTTGTGTGTGCTTTTTAGAAGCTTTTATGAGTGAAAGTTTGCATAGGTAAGTGTACGTAAGTCTTACTCAATGGGATGTGTACATCTCACATCATCCCGAAATGGAATGCGCAAGAGGCACACCTATCTATGGAGGAAATCCCCAAAGATAGTCCCACAATTGAAGGCTTAAGCACACTGGCCTATTACCATTATTAAGTATTTTTGTGGTTTTATGGTTAAGAACTGTTTTTTTAGTTTTTCTTTGTGAGGTACTCATGCTAAGACCTATCCACCACGAGTGATGACTCACACCTCGCCCCGAAACGGAACACGTGAAAGTATCTCATAGAAAAGTCTCATGTCACATGAAAGTACTCAACCTTTATTAAGTGGATTAGAATTGAGTTTGAAGATGAGAAGAGAAAGCACCAAAGGATCTCAAAGGAAAAATTCTAAAGGGGGACTAAAGAAATCCTAAATGTTAACATGCATGGATGTCCTAAGGGTTAGTGAGGTTTCTATCCTAATGAAGAAGGAAAGAAGAAGAGAAGAAGAAGATAGAAGAAGGGATGAGAAAGGCCTAAGCCCAACAACAAAGGGTTAACTCAATAAATAAATAAGAAGAGAAGATGAGAATTGGAGATGTGGAACTCAATTCCCACACCTCACACTTACCATAGCCCCTGCAAGGTCAGTACCAAGCATACAAATAAAACACAATGAGCAAGATAACATGCTAACATCACACAATCAGAAGTGAAATGGTATGAACAAATGCACAATTCAAATGCAACTCAAAGGAATGGGAGATGAAGCTTATAAGACAAAATGATGAAACATGAACACATATGAAAACAAATGCACATTTATGAAAGATGCAAAGCAATATGCACAAAGCATGAACACAATGCTCACAACAAGAACCAAAACAAGATGAAGAATGGCTTAAGAAGCCAACAATATGAAGAGAAGAGAGGTACAAGACCAAACAATACCAAATGGAAGTAAAAGAAACAAAGAGAGGAAGTGAAAACACTTAAGGAAATAAATGACTTAAGGAAGAAGAAAACACAAAAATTCTTAAGATTCAAACCCTATCCTAGGACCAGGAAGGTACCCACACCCCAAAAGAACCCCAAATGAGAAGAAGAAGTTGGCACAAGTTCCCTTCTAAGCTTATATGAGAGCTAAAGGTTCAAAAGAAGCAAAATGGGACAAGGTTCAAAGTAAAATTCAAAACTAATCAACCAAGCATCTAAAGATTCCAAAATTGAAACCAAATGATCTTCAAACATGTTATATCAACTAGTCAAAAGGATTTGAAAATATTCAGAAGCAAACAAGGTCAAGAGGAGGCAAGAACACAAGCTAGGGTTACAAACTTCCATCACAAGTCAAAGGACTAAGACTCAAGAAATAAAATTCTAAAAATTAGAAGAAAAATCACATGAAAATTACAATTTCTTAAGAATCCAGAGAAAAAGGAATGGGATACAAATTCAAAATATTGAAGTGTATGGAAAATAAACAAGGTAGTATGGTCAAAATGGACTTAAAAAGAAGTTAAGTGAAAGGATGATTTAATTTGGACACGTGGAAATGGGAAAAAAATAAAATAAAAATATGACAAAATAAAAGAGACTCAATATAATACACATGATTTTTTTAGGGATTTTTTATATGAAGGAAACTATTTTATAAAAATTAAAATCCAAACTGAATTTAAGAAAATAAAAGTGAGAAAGAAATTAAAAGAAGAATGGATAGGGGTGTATGTAGCAAGGATTATATGTTGAAAATTAATTGGGCTGAAGGAGATGGGGTGCGAATAGCCAAGTTGAGGGCCCAGAACTGGCGCATGTGTATGTTGTTTATGGTGGATATTTTAGTGCAAATAAAAGAAAAGGCTGGGAAAAAAACTGGAAGGGTTGGATTGATCCAACTCATGCTGCTGAAGACCTCATTAAATGAGGTGGCAGTTTGGTGAGAGTTGAGTGGCTGGCGCATGGTAAGTAACGTGGGCTGTGTCACACACTGAATTAAATGAAGCAAACATAAAAAACACATGAGACGGATGGAACTAGGGCTACGTGGCGCAACCAGGATGCTTGGATGGGAAGATCCTACCGTGGCTGGGTTATCTTCTTCCATGGAAACCCTAGCTGAATGGAAACAGCTTCCGGTGACCGGAGCTAGGGCTCCGACACCTGAACTCATGATAGCACCACAAATCCACAAATAAATGAAAAAAAAATAACCCTGATCAAGTAAATCCACCCCCCTGAGTTCAAAAATGGCCTCAAAAACACCTAAATCCTAATGAATTGAACGGATCGAACAAAACAAAGTGACACCATCAAACCTGAAACTCACATAATTCATGCTATGATGCACCAATTTCATATCCAAAAAGTGCAGAATCATCAGTGAAGATCAAATAACACAAAGCAACATACTAATTCCATTTCCAGATCACAAAATTTAGAGTCATACCTGAGGTGAAGAGCTTGGTATAATGAGATATAAAACCAAAGAAAGGATGCAAATCACTCCACTTACTCCCTAGATGCAAAATAAATGCATCTAAGGTCTTGAAACAAGCTGGATCTAAGTTTTCAAGGCAAGTTGCTCTGAAATGGCAAGCTGGCCAAACTTGAGAATAAGCTTCAATGAGGGAGTGTTTAATGATCCTGAGCTTGCCTAGATTACAGATCCACAAATGGTTTTGTGTTTGCTTGCTTGGATGAAGAGGAATGAAAGAAAATGAAAAGTTGCATGAAGTTTGACAATGAGAGAATGAGAGAGATCTGAGGCTTGCTAAACCCTAATTGTTCTCTCTATGACCCCACAAGGCAATGTTGAAAGAATGAAATGAAATGCACGAATCAATCATGAGTTTTGTGTGATTTTGCATAATTGGCAACATGTGAGATAAGCATGCTATGATCATGCTCTCTTGGGCCTCTCAGCACATGGGCAAGGCATTTACCACCCTAGATTCAAATCCAATCAATCCTGGCCCTTAGATCAAGCCCTCACACTTATTTCATGCCTTTTGCCAATTTTGCAATTTTTGAGTGATTTTCTTGTTGTGCACGAAAATGAACAATTCTTTGGAGAAAATTGGTCATAATACAATGAATTTTAAGTTTGAAACACAATTGAACCAACACCAAGTCACACAATTAAGTTTGGAAGCATTTTGCATTTGGTGCCTTCATGAAAAGTGAATTTTTGCCCTAGAATCAAGGAATTTTCGAAGAGGCTATAGGGAGATATAGGAATCCTATGAAAATGTACTTGTACTTTTTGAAAATGGGAGCCCTTACTCTTCAACTTTCATGTTTGACTTTGGTCCATTTGAAGAATTTTTGATCATGTTAAGGCCACTTGAAAATTAGGGCAAAAGTTGCCAAATTTGGAAAATTCCATAAACCAACTTTGTACCATTTTTGCAAAACCCTTCAAATCTCCATGATTCTTGAACTTTGATCATTCCAAACCTCTTATAACATTGTAAGGACCCCTCTTGGCCAAAAAATTTGGGTTAGACCCCTTGAAATTGCACAGTTGACTTTTTAAGGGCACATTTGACTTTTTTTTCATCTGCAAGCAACTGAGGCATTGACTGACTTCCACATGGAATTTTCTCATGAAAATTGACACCTAGGATCCTCTTAACATATAAAAGACTTTGACCAAATGAAATGGCCAAAGTTGTGAGATCTTGGTGATTGAATCACAAACCCTAATTTGGGTGCCTTGTACAGGAGCTTTGCCTTGTCATGAGATCTCTGATGATCATGCAATCTTCTGAGCTTTTGCCAATGGACTTGAACTTGTAAATGGAGTTTAGACTCACCATAAGAATTTTATACAACCATCGGGACCCTTGTCATGTCCTGAAATGCTTCAAGGACCTCCACAGATGACCATATGCTTGATGCTAGGACATGAAGGATGTTATGCCTCATCTTTCCATGATATGATGCTAAGAAAATGCTATGTTCATGATGAATATGATGTGATATGATGCTTAAAATGAAGAGGGAAAATTTGGGGTGTTAAAAATTTTAAATTCTTTTTCCTTCCATATTTGTGTTTGGTAGGATTTCCCCCCATTGTTAGGATCAACTTATCTTCATTAGGAAGTAAGTTGCATCCTTTTTCTTCTTTCTTTTCCTTTTGCTCCTTAGGATTAGAAAACCTCACTAACCATTAGGATCTCCCTTTTGTGAACAATAAATAACTTAGGGTTGGTCGTAGTCCCCCTTATTTTTTGTCCTTTTCCGATTTGAGTCTTCTTCTCTCATCTTCAAACAAAATCTAAAAGACACTTAATAAAAACTGAATGTTCTTATACGCCATGAGACTTTGTTGCGGAGTTTTTATACGCGTCCCGTTTCAGGGCGAGGTGTAAGTCCTTTCCGCGATGGATAAGTCTTAGTATAAGAATGTTCACAAACAACAAACTCCAAAACACTTCTCATAAAAGAAAATCAACAAAGACATCACGTCTTCTCTTCTCATCTCCTAATCTTTGCGACAAATGTGACTTGCCTCGACAGTTCAAACAGCGATACGGTAATCACCCTTGAGTCAGAGCCGGTAACACCTGAGCTAGAGCTATGGCAGTGTCATCTTAAAAAAACACAAGCAAATAGTTCCCGCCTTAGTTAGGCGAACTACGTCTACTCTGATCCTCATTTTCCCGATGAGGTACGTAGGCAGCGGGGTAGGGCCTCTTCGAGCACATTCTTTATTTTCCCTACATTTCCCTCTTTCTTTCCATTCTCTTTTCTTATTCCTTTCTTATTTCTCATTCCCATTCCAGTCAGCGGTTTTATTCAGCAGCATTCTTATTCTTTCTCACCCTTTGAAACCAAACAAGCAAGCGTGGATCCCGTCGGGTACGACGGACGATCTGGGGTGCTAATACCTTCCCAGGTCGTAACCGACTCCCGAACCCAGATCTTTGGTTCGCAAAGCCTTTTCCTTTCCTTCTTCCTCAGGTTTGTGCAACATTACCTTTCCCGTTCCTTCGGGATAAAAATGTCTGGCTAGCGACTCTACCCTTTTCGCGCCACTTTCGCGTTTGTACCAGGATGAAAATCCCGGGAGCGACAACCGGCGACTCTGCTGGGGAACGAACCCAGAGTCTCTGGTTTCCCTTGTAGAGTCAATCCTAGCATCTGTTTGTCTTTGTTTCTTTAGGTGATTATATGTGTGTGCTGTTGTGTTTATTTACTGTTTTCATTTACAGTTTACTTTGCGGAATTTATTTACTGCTTTCAGTATTTATCATGCATCATTATCACTATCTGGCTGTACTGGTTTTCATTTTTTCTGTGGGTTGGGAGTTACTGTAAGATAAGCCAAATACCTGGCTTGAGTACACTATAGGATTAGCGTGGACACGCTGTACTCGCATGGTTACATGATTAGTGGCGATGTGTTCCACACCTAGGTTGCGACCGTCTTGGAAATATCTTGTATGGGGGTTCTTCCCCACTTCGGGATACGACCTTGATGCTTATGTGCAGCTGGGGACCGATCATTGAGAACCTTAGTGGAAACAACCCTCTCCAGTGATGACAGTGGCAGACCACATTTGTTGGCAAACCCACTCGCATCTGAGGGCCCACTGGGAACTCGCATAGGATGGCCTGTTTCTCTCATAGGAACCCATTCAAGGCAAACTGTTCGTATGACGATAATATTGTACCCTTCGGGATGAATGTACTATTGTTTCTCGATTCAGTGCTTGAAGCTGAGGACTTATGAGGGATGCTTGTTTTCCCCGTACTCAGCTGAGACCTCCCTGGTTAGTATATAATGCCAAACCAATTCCCTGATTTGGTCATGAGCCATTTCTCGGAAATGGTGAACGTATTATTGCTATCCGGCTTCGAGAGTCCGTGATGTTGACTAGGTATAGCATACCCGTGAAATGGGAGGGGTTTATAGGTTTGCAGGAACCCTAAAACTTCCAACATACCCCACTTTGACAGCACATGGTCCTTTGGTTTATAGGTTTGCATTACTAACACATGCTTACTCCTTTGCAGGGTCGCATGTCGCATCCTCGTGAACATATCATACGCATTTACTGCATGATTGGCATATTTTGCATTTTTACAGGTTATTTGGACTTCCTAACTTATTCAACTTCAGGCAATATAGCTGGTCAACACGTTCATCAGTATCCAACAAAAAGAAACCGAGTGAGAATGGCTGAACGAATGCAGACTGATCTCAATGAGCTCTGACAGAGGATGGATTAGTTCATGGACATGATGACCGGCATTGCTCAGAATCAAGAGCGTCTCAGGTTGATGGTTGAGCAACCCCATGGGAATGCTAATGTTGGAACACCGACTGAGAATGTGGATCCTAACGCTGCCCGTAACGGAGGGCCAAATCTAAATGGGGCTGCGGCTCGTAATGAAGACACTCAGGAAGACCAGTTCACTCTACTGGATGCTGGTATGGGTAATATGAACGAGGTCAACAATCGAAGGTATGAAGAGCTGGCGGAGAAGATTAAGGCCATGGAATGTCAGAATTCCCTAGGCATCGATGTAACCAATCTTGGGTTAGTGCCAGGAGTCAGAATCCCTCCTAAGTTCAAGGTGCCATCATTTGACAAGTACAACGGCAGCACGTGCCCTAGAACTCATATTCATGCATACTTTGGAAAAATCTCGGCTCATACTGATGACGAGAAACTTTGGATGCATTTCTTCCAAGATAGTCTATCTGGAGCTTCATTGAGCTGGTACATGAAGCTAAGCAGGGTCTATATCCGATGCTGGAAAGATTTAGCTGAAGATTTTCTCAAGTAGTATCAATACAATATTGATATGGCTCCAAACCGCACCCAGTTGCAGAACTTGTCTCAAGGACCCAAGGAAAATTTTAAGCAGTATACCCAGAGGTGGCGTGAGCTGCCGCACAAGTTCAACCCCCGTTGCTGGATCGGGAAATGGACGACATGTTTATGGGCACCTTGCAAGGTGTTTACTTGGATCGTCTGGCCGCCTACCCATCCATTGGTTTTTCTGATTTTGTCATCGTTGGAGAAAGGATAAAAAACTTTCTGAAATTGGGAAAGATCCAGGATGCAAGCAGTGCTAGTTCTTCTGGTGTGAAGAAACCCTTTGGCAATGGCCAAAGACGAAGAGAAGGCGAGACCAATGCTGTGTATAGGGGCCGAGACAGAGGTCGTTCTCAAGGTTACTACCAAACAGCTGCAGTGACCATTATGCCACAAGTTCAACCACAACCTCAAGGTCATCAATATCAGGCACAAAGACCAAATCAGGAAAGGACAAGGGCGAGAAACCGCAGACTTGATCCCGTCCCATGCCCATATGTTGTATTGCTCCCAGAGCTGCTAAAATTGAACCTGGTCGAGCTTCATACCATGAGAGCTCCTGCTCCTGATAATCTACCTCCAAACTTTGATGCCAATGCCAGATGCAAATTCCATTCGGGTGCCCAGGGGCACAGTATTGAGAAATGTTGGGCTTTTCAGAACAAGGTACAAGACCTAATTGACTCCAAGGCAATCAATTTTGCGCCTCACCCAAATGTACTCCAGAATCCAATGCCTAATCACAACGGAACCAGTGTCACGGTTGTTTTACCAGATGGTCCACATTAAGCTGGAATCTTCAGGAAGCAAATAAAGCCATCAGTATCCAGATACTCTCAACAATGGCAACTGTTTGTTTGTTTTTCTTCAATGCTTTTTTCATCCCTATTAAGGGGAACTATGTCGCTCTGATTCTTCATTGGTCATGGGTCAATGGAGATACGTAGGAAGAAGATCGCCAGGTCTTCCGAGAAACCTTATGGGGCAACTTTACTCCCTAGCTTCACTTTTCCTTCAGATGTCTCGTGTCAGAGTCAGAATAAGCTAGAAGAAGAAGCATGACTACCATGGTTGGGTATATGGCTGCAACTAGAAGATTACAAGTCTGTGAAGGAGCTATTGATCACTGATAGTATCCAGGACTGACAGGTCCAGACGGAGTCAAACTTCCTCAACAACGAAAATATTCAGCTTCTTTACTGCATTTCCATTTGTAGTTCCTTTTATTTGCAAAACATTTGTATACATGTATGAAAGTTGTTTTCTTTTGAATGTTATCAATAATAAAACTCACATGTTTTTCTTGAAGTAATTCATACGCATTCACTTATAATTCTATATGTGTATATTGCAATACCAATTGTCATGCTTAAACTCTATGAAGGAGAATGACAAAGCAATAACGCAAGAATCTCTAATTGCGTGCTCTCGAATAAGACCCTGTTGACGATGTATAGGCTTTGTTTCAAATCCATAAACACTGGAGATATAAGGGAGATAGACCCTTGCTAACCCCCTTGAGCCTTGAAGTAGGAGTTTCTTCTCGCATGAAAAATCCTCACATGTAACCCAGGGGCAGGGTAGATGTCAGCTAGTCGGACCAAGCGTTCAGACTTTCATAAAGGAGTGTATTTGAGGATCCATTACATTCCACTATGCTAATCAAGAGGTCCAAAGACCAGAAGCTACAGTGGTTATCCGAATCAAGAGGTCCAAAGACTGGAAACCACAATGGTTATCCTTCATCGACCAAAGATTGAGGCAGTCACTACCCTCGCAAAGCAATCAAGACAAACAGTGTCACACGATTTGTTCAGAAAAAAATGAAATGAAAAGCCCGCTAAGTCGAAACTTGAAAACAAGTGACTTAGGCAAAAGTTAGGGCATCCCGCTGGACTTTGCAATCAAAGATTCACAAGAATCAGTCCAGGCAAAAGGTAGGGATAAGCAAAATAACGCAAAAGCGAAAGATGAAATGGATTACACAAGAAAGATCCTTAAGAAAGAACAAAGTCGTGTGGCACAGACACGAAAGATAGAGGAGTGACTGACTCACAAACAATAACCTGATTGGTGTTGTAACCGATAGTAGCAATGGTTCCTCGATCAACACTAAACCCTTATGAAAGGTGAACGCTTGCAAAAATTAGCTGAACATAGGGGTGGGCACAAATAAACTTAGAGCCTATATCCTTTGTTTCTATAAACTTAGAGGGGTGGGCACAAATAAACTTAGAGCCTATATCCTTTGTTTTTATAACTGTGAACTAGGCCACGATACAACCCTCAAAAGTCCTAACTGAAATAGGGTTAATTTGAGAGCATACTACTACGAGGCCGCATTCCTGACTCCTATGAGTTGTGCTAAAAGACCTTGTTGGTATTGCATGTACGTACTTTCATTCAAAATAATGTCGTATCTTAACCAGTGATTTGTTCACAAAGGTTTGCGACACTTTTTCAAAACTTCGAGATTAACATGTGTGTTGCATTAGAATTTCCATTCTCAGAATAAACATTTTTCTGCTTGCATACATTTGTTTGGCATCATAAAAAGCTCACAGGCGGAATTTCAGTCCAGAAGCTTAAGCTTGCCAAGTTGAGAAGTCTAAAACTTCTGAAAGACAGTCACGTCGAGGTGCACTTTTCCGAGAAAGCTCCATTGAGTAAGGACTTTCACAACCAGTCATGGTAAGAGCCAACCAATCTGGGACATTTATGTCAAGCAATGTCCTCTAGAGTCAGCCAAACTGGGGCAATCAATTCGAGATTCAAATCTCTCTCAAAGCAATTGGTCAAAGACTCATACTGGGGTAAGTCACCCAATCGCGCGAGGATTCATTCTTTCCCGAAGACCGATAATCGGAAGTTCAGAATACCGGGGCAATTATACTCCTAAAGAGTTTAAAGACACCCAGTCTTCTGTAAAATCCTCTTAAGGTAAAGCCCGAATCAAAGCAAATGATCCCCAGCACGAGACTACTTGAAATCTTTCCTCCTCAGCATCCCCAACAGACACATGGAAGTTATCCCAAGTAAAGTCGTCAAAACTGTACTCCAGCAGATTTCCTTGATCTTATTTCCCAGCAGATCTCAAACCAAATCCTTTTCTCCTCCAGCAGCGCAATAAGGATCATCCATAGCAAGAGTCGTCTTCCTGTAGTGAAGCACTTCTTACAAGAATCCAGAAGTTCTCGGTAGTTAGCTGAACGGTTCTCTTCCCCACAGAGGTTTGGAAAATTTAGATAGACAAGAGAGTCCTCCTCAGCAGAGCCTTGACAGGTCTTTCCCAACTAAGTCGAAAAGTTGCATATCACTCAGCGGAGTCTTAAGGGTGAGATTCAATCCCCAGCAGTTGAGGCATCCCCTAGCATGGCTTTCAAATCTAAAGTCCAATTTATTTTTGGCAAAGGTAATAAGTCGAGACAGACTAGTCACACTCTTCTCCAACAGAAATATCGGCCATCATCGGTATTCCCCACAGAGTTAGCAAAGATTTCTTATATCCGCGTCAGGAATTCTTTTTATACCTATCCCCCAGTGTCATGGGGCATCTTGTCATACAATTCAGCTTGTGTGTATTAAATCCAAGGAAATTTATCTAAAGTCCAACCGAAGATTGCCCAAAGTCCATCCTCTGGGTGGCAAATTCCCAAAGTCTCCCATAGCGAGCAGCGGCCCCCATAGTGTGGCAAACAAAAAATTGAAGTCTCCTGTAGTGAGAAGAAGTCTCCCGTAGTGAGCAGAAGTCTCCCGTAGTGAGCCAAAGTCTCACGTAGCGAGCAGCAGCCCCCGTAGTGTGGCGAATCATCGAAGACTCACGTAGCTGAGCAATGTGCCCCCGTAGTGTGGAGAATGAGCAGAAGTCTCCCGTAGTGAGCAGAAGTCTCCCGTAGTGAGCCAAAGTCTCCTGTAGCTGAGCAATGTGCCCTCGTAGTGTGGGCAAATTTTCTGAAAGTCTCCCGTAGCTGAGCAATGTGCCCCCGTAGTGTGGGAAAATTTTCTGAAAGTCTCCCGTAGTTGAGCAATATGCCCCCGTAGTGTGTTGAATTTTCAAAGTCTCCCGTAGAAGAGCAATGTGCCCCCGTAGTGTGGTGAATCATCAAAGTCTCCTGTAGCTGAGCAATGTAGCCCTATAGTGTGGCGAATTCCCAAGGTCTCCCGTAGCTGAGCAATGTGTCCCCACAGTGTGGCAGAGTATCCCCACAGAGTGAGCAGACGTCCATTCTCAGGGAGACAAAGTATTGAAAGTCTCCCGTAGCGAGAAGAGAGTCCCCGTAGTGTGGGCGAAATAAAAGTCTCCCGTAGCGAGCAGTGACCCCCGTAGTGTGGCAAAGCATTCAGAAGACCACTCGTCGTATGGCATGTCATTAATATCCCAGCAAAAGTCCACCCGTAACGTGGCAAATCAGCAATCTCCCAGCGTTATTCCAAAGCATTCACCGATTCATTACTCTTCACATCCGAGTTCTCCACAAGCAGAGTTCAGATGGTCGGGTTTATTTCCCTTTTCTCTTCCACCGAGTGCAAATTTCCCGTTGTTTTTAGTATTCAATCCCTGCATACTTCAAACGTCTGAAAGCGACTGTTATCATCCATTCAAGTCTACAGTGATTGAATAGGGGCAGCTGTAACACCCCAAAATTTGCCCTCTTATTTATCATCAACCTCGAGCGATTCACGCTTCATTCTTGCATCATTCTGCATATCATTGCATCGCATTTGGAAAATAAATCATTCATCTTCCTTTGCATGAGGTGTGTGGTCGATCGAGGCTTGGCAAACATTGGAGTTCAAGAGAAAATGATGTACCAAAAATAATCCACACCACTTTCAAGCTAACCCATTAAAAAGGAAGAATTCACCACTTTCTATCCCTTTTCTTTCCACCTTTCCTTCAACTTTCTTTCCACACTGTCGCTCCCGGGATTTCCATCCTGGTACAAACGCGAAAGTGGCGCGGAAGAAGAATAGAGTCGCCAGCCATGCATTTTTATCCCGAAGAAAGGGAATGGTAATGCTGCACAAACCAGAAGAAAAAAAGAGGAAGGACACAGGTCCTGCGAACCAAAGAGACTGGGCTCGGGAGTCGGTTACGACCTGGGAAGGTATTAGCACCCAGATCGTCCGCCGTACCCGACGGGATCCACGCTTGCAAAGAATACTGTTTCAAAGGGTGAGGGTATGAAAACTGCAGCAAAAGAAAAGAAAACGAAAAGAAACTGGAACTGGAAAAGAAATGAAATAAGAAAAGAAAAGGAAAAATGTAGGGAAAATAAAGATTGTGCTCGAACGGGCCCTACCCCGCTGCCTACGTACCTCATCAGGATAATGAGGATCAGAGACGCCGTAGTTCCCCTAACTAGGGGTAACAAGGAAATTGCTTGTGAATTAAGGCTTGAACTGCCTATGCCATTGCTCAGGTGTTGCAGACTCGGACGACGAGTGCGTAACCGTCTTGCAAACTGACAAGTAGGAGCAAGTTCGCGTACGGAGCGAAGGAGATGAGAAAAGAATTCCCGAAGGAAAGACGTTTATTGTTTGTTTGATGTTTTTTTAGAAGCTTTTATGAGTGAAAGTTTGCATAGGTAAGTGTACCCAAGTCTTACTCAATGGGATGTGTACATCTCACATCATCCCGAAATGGAATGCGCAAGAGGCACACCTATCTATGGAGGAAATCCCCAAAGCTAGTCCCACAAGTGAAGGCTCAAGCACACTAACCTATTATCATTATTAAGTGTTTTTGTGGTTTTGATTAAGAAGTGTTTTTTAGCTTTTCTTTGTGAGGTACTCATGTTAAGACCTATCCACCACGAGTGATGACTCGCACCTCGCCCCGAAATGGAACGCATGTGAGCATCTCATAGCAAAGTCTCATGTCACATGAAAGTACTCAACCTTTATTAAATGAATTAGAATTAAGTTTGAAGATGAGAAGAGAGAGCACCAAAGGATCTTAAAGGAAAAATTCTAAAGGGGGACTAGAATAATCCTAAGTATTCACATGCATGGAAGTCCTAAAGGTTAGTGAGGTTTTCTATCCTAATGAAGGAAAAAAGAAGAAGATAGAAGAAGGGATGAGAAAGGCCTAAGCCCAACAACAAAGGGTTAGTAACATAAACATAAGAGGAATATGAGAATTGGAGATGTGGAACTCAATTCCCACATCTCTCACTTACCATAGCCCCTGCAAGGTTAGTATGCACAAAAAAATCCAGCAAAGTGACCAACACAATCATGGAATTAGTCATGCTCAAAGGTTCTTGTGAACAAGAATCAAACATCATGCCAAACATTGCAAGTACACGACTTACGCGTCGAAAACATGAAAGCATACATCAACCAGCAAGCAAATCACCCTAAAATCTCATGTTTAATGATCATGCAATGATCCATAGCAATTAGAACAAGCAAAGGGATCAAACAAGCTCAAAACAACACTAAAAAGTCATTCTGCTTCAGTGTTAACCGGTTAACCAAATGCGTTAACCGGTTAACCAGCTCAAACCTGCACAAAATACGCACAAAACAGGGGCGTTAACCGGTTAACCATATACGTTAACCGGTTAACACTGATAAAACAGCAACAAATCCTGCAGAAAACAGCATCTCAAAACAGCTTATTCAAATAAGCTTGCACCAGACCAGCAATCAATTACACATGGAAAAATTAGATCAATTCACATTAATCCATATCATTAAGCTCATGAACAATAACATTCGGATCCGGATACAAATCAAACAATCAATTCATGCCACACAATCAAATACACAAACACATGGTGGATCTAAAGCACAAGCATGCAAATAAGCTAAAAACAGAGCTAGATCTGAAATTAACCAACCTACAAAGCTGAGGTATGCTTTGGTAATTGTTGATTGGGCTGAAAACAGTAGATCTCGCGCAAAACTTTGAAGATCCGATGCTAAGCTCCACACTCCATGCAAAATAAATGCAAGAACAAGCTCTTGATGCAGAATTTTGGATCCAAAAGCACTTCTAGATCTCAAACCAGATCTGAATCTCCAATAAAACCAGCAAAGAGATGCAAAGAAGCTACGAAAGGAGGTTTAGTTCCAAGATCTACACACCTCAAGGCAAGGTTGTGTGATCTTCAAAGAGGAACTTTGAGTGATTTGGAAAATTGGGAGAGAAAAGTGAGAGAATTGTGAGTGAGAGGAATGAAAATTCAGAAATGAGAGTGAAAAATGAGTGGGAGCTCCCTTGGTTTGGAGGAAAATGGAATAAATATGGTTTAGGTTTGGGGCCCAAAATTTTGGTTTGGGATCCAAAAAATATGGCTTGGCATTAGCTTAGAAAGTGATTTGGATTTAGGGTTGGAATGAGGCTTGGATAAATGCTCTAGATCCTTCTCTCAAATTCAAATTTAATTCAAATGAATAAAAATCAGAAAATTGGAAAATGGAACCAAAACACACATGCTGAAATTGCTGCTGGAAATTCAAATTTCGCAGCTGTTAACCGGTTAACCATATGCGTTAACCGGTTAACGCATGGAAAATTTGAATTTCCCTCCCTTTGGTGGGAACCTTCAAAAATAGACCTGCACCAACCGTTTCAAGCAAATTTTGATCCATCTTCTCTTTCTAGGGCTCTGAACATGATACCAGGCTTGTGCAAAATGATCCTGTGAGATTCTTGCTAGATCACCATGCTCTTGATTTTGACTTGCAGGTTCGGATTTTCCCAGATGACCGATCATATGCCTTATGCTAGAACATGCGAGTGTTATGCCTCATTTTTCTATGCAAAATGATAAGGATATGGTATGCTCGTGATGATTATGATATGATAACGATGCTAAACAAGAAGAGGGCAAATTTGGGGTGTTACAGCTGCCCCTATTCAATCAACTGTTAATCTGAAAAGGATGAGAGCAACGGCTATCAGACATTCGAGATAAACTGTGATTGAATACCAAGAAGACCTGAAATTTGCACTCTGACGAAGAATGCAACACTGGGAAATAAACCCAATTAGATGACGCTCTGGGGATAAGAAGGAGAGAAAAAGCAGACGAGCTTCTTCCAAGTTGAAACTGATATCTGAAATACTATCATGCTGACAGACGAGTCTTCGCATGACCTGTGACGCCAGGTGCAGAGAGCGGACGAGCCCTTAAGGATCTTCAAAGTAACCTGAGATGGACGAATCTCCTTCACTAATCCTTACGCAGATAAGTGGAATAAGACGGACGAGTCTTCTTCGGATAACCCTTACGCAGGCTCCGGGAATGCATATAAGTCTGTGGGATAGACATGCAATCAAGGTAGACGAACCTTCTTCATATATTATCCGCGGATATACGGTATAAGACAGACGAGTCTTCTGAGCAAACCTGTTACGCCAGTTGCAGCAACCATAACAATTGGTGCCTGAGACGGACGAGCCTCCCTCGGATTTACCTGTTACGCCAGGCCCGGTAACCATTTCGACATTTAATTCCCACTGTCAGGATTTTAAACCTCTTCAATACAGACGAGTATTGGATGATCATCAAGAGAACACAGACGAGTGCCAATAGTCAAAGATACAGACGAGTATCGGACGATGATCTGAGAAACACAGACGAGTGCTTCAGGCGATGGTACAGACGAGTATCAGCCACTGGTATAGACGAACACCAGAAATTCAAACACAGACGAGCATTTGAAGTAGTCACAGAGATATCAGGGTAAACAGCAAATCTTCACATTCAGGTGCAAGCTAGCACAGACGAGTGCTGAGGATGATACAGACGAGTATCCAGGCAAAGCAGACAAGCTTCAGAACACAAACGACTTCTGGGGGATAAAAGCAGACGAGCTTCAAACACACACAGACGAGTGCTGGACAGTTGCAGATGAGCAACAACAGAGAATACATATCACGGCACAGACGAATGCAGCGAAGGATCCCATACCAAACACAGACGAGTGTTGGAGAGGTTGCAGACGAGCAACAGCAAATATCATCGGAACACGGACGGGTGTTGAGGAGTTGCGGACGAGCAACAACAGAGGCATCATGACACAGACGAGTGTTGGAAATTGCAGACGAGCAATAATAAGGTAATCACTTCAAAACACAGACGAATGCCGAAAATTGCAGACGAGCAAACAGCAACACAGAGCTAACACAGACGAGTGTTGAAAGAGGCAGTCGAGCAGCCATAAAGCAGTGATATGTCCTCGCTGGGGAAACTTGCTTAGGGATAACACATACGAGTGTTGAAGATTGCAGACGAGCAATAAACGAATGCCTGATCGGCAACAAGAGATACAACTCTGCAAGGGAGAAAAAGTCAAGAGGTCTGGATACCCACTCCGACTGAGGTGATGAATACCTGGCTGCATCATCAAATAAACCAACAATAGGGCAAATCTGCTGGGGAATATTTCACGGACGGAGGTGAAAATCAAATATGAACTCTGTGGGAACCAATCATCTTCAGACTTAGCTGGGGAAGCTTCCTGGGCAAATACTCTGGCTGGGGAGAGCATCCGATGATTCAAGACTCTGAGGGGATATCAGGCCCTCAATCACGCCTACTGGGAAGGACTCTTGCTGATGATAAAATACTGTTAATTCCACCTCCGATGATGACATGCTCTCAGGTACTTGCTAGGCACACTCCGCTGGGGAAGAATGGACTACTACTTCACTTGGGAAGAAGAACCTGCTTGGGCTGCTGCCAAGACTTAGTTGGAGGAAAATATCTATTTAGACAAGTCAGGCTTTCAGCTACCTGCTGGAGAAGAAAAATCTCTGCTTGGGGAGATACTCTACTGGGGGAGAGTAAATTGCTTGATGTGACGCCATCCTGCAACCTGCAACAACAGAAAACCACACGTGTGTCCCGGGGATTTGCATGGCGTGATCTGTTCATCCATTATCACCCGACACTCAAAGAGGGTTACAGTTTCCCTGCATGTCAGTTTTCTTTTCAAGATTATCACCGTGTTTAGATGCAATGCTATTTTTTGTCAAAAATTCAGGACATTTTGCAGACAAAAATAAACACACACAGCTTTCTGACTGAATATTATTTTTATTGAATGGCCTCTGAATAGGCAAAGATTTACATCAGGAAGCAACCACCTGGAAAGAGGTAGCCACTATAGAAATTGAGAAAAGAAACTATCCTAAAGGCAATGTACACGGCATTCCAAAGAGTTCCATTTCTGCTATGACCTGCATGTCTTCAAGACTCTCCATTCTGCTTTGGCTTTCTGAGAAGACAAGGGGACTGTTTCCTATCTTTCCGATATTGTCAAACCGTACGAAACGATGACGTGGTTCAGATAACTTGGATCACAGTTGTTCGCTTATTCCCTTATTTTGCGTGGATCGCCCTCTCGGGTTTTCAATCCACCGGGATACCCTTTTTTGCCTGAGCTGTCCAATGTGGCTTTTCAACTCAGCGGGTGTACACATTTTTTATATATTTATTTCCCTAATTTTTGCCCGAGCTTTTTATTCTGTTTTTAGCTCGCCGGGATGCCCTTTTCTTGCCTGGACTTACATTCTGTTTTTGTGTCCAGCGGGTCTCTTTATGCGAAGTATTTTTTAACTGCGTCCGAGTTAACAGGGGATGGGAAGTCTTCTCCATCCATAGTGGTGAGCATCAGCGCTCCTCCTGAGAAGACTCTCTTCACTATGAATGGTCCTTCGTAGTTTGGGGTCCACTTGCCCCTGTTATCTGAACCTGGAGGAACGATCCTCTTCAATACAAGCTCTCCCACTTGATACTCTCGAGTACGTACTCGTTGATCGAATGCCCGCTTCATTCTCCTCTGATAAAGCTGACCATGACAGATAGCCGCTAATCTCTTTTCCTCAATTAGACATAGCTGGTTGTAACGAGCACGCACCCATTCAGCCTCATCCAGTTTGACGTCCATCATCACACGCAGTGAAGGAATCTCTACTTCAACAGGCAGGACTGCTTCCATGCCATACACTAGAGAGAAGGGAGTTGCCCCTGTTGACGTCCTGACCGACGTTCGGTACCCATGCAAAGCAAACGGTAACATCTCATGCCAATCCTTGTAGGTGACAACCATTTTCTGCACAATCTTCTTGATATTCTTGTTAGCTGCCTCTACCGCACCATTCATCTTTGGTCGGTAAGGAGAAGAATTGTGATGCTGTATTTTGAAGTCCCGACATAAGTCTGCCATCATCTTGTTGTTGAGATTAGAACCATTATCAGTAATGATCCTTTCGGGCACTCCATATCTGCATATGATATCTCTTTTCAGAAATCTTGCCACCACTTGACGAGTGACATTGGCATAAGACGCTGCTTCTACCCACTTGGTAAAGTAATCAATCGCGACCAGGATGAAGCGATGACCATTCGAAGCAGTTGGCTCGATTTTCCCGATCATGTCAATGCCCCACATAGAGAAAGGCCAAGGAGATGACATGACGTTGAGCGGATTTGGAGGAACATGCACTTTATCTGCATATATTTGGCACTTGTGGCACTTTCGAGCGAATGAACAACAGTCTGCATCCATTGTCATCCAGTAATACCCTGATCTCAGCAGTTTCTTTGCCATAGCATGCCCTCCTGCATGGGTACCAAAAGATCCTTCATGGACTTCCTGCATCAACAGGCTTGCTTCGTGTCTATCCACGCATCTGAGCAAGACCATGTCGAAGTTCCTCTTGTACAAAACCCCGTCTGTGTTCAAGAAGAAACTAGCAGCAAGTCGTCTCAAGGTCTTCTTGTCTTTGGAAGATGCCCCTGTTGGGTATTCTTGCTTCTCCAGGAACAACTTGATATCAAAATACCAAGGTTTCTCGTCAGACACGGCGTCTACAGAGAAAGCATAAGCCGGAGAGTCAAGCCTGGAGATGTCAATTCTGGGCACAAAGTTCCAACATAGGACTTTAATTGACGAAGAGAGAGTGGCCAAAGCATCGGCAAATTGATTTTCGTCCCGTGGTATGTATTTGAGCTCAACTGTCGTGAAGAATGTCAACAGTTTTCTAGCATAATCCCTGTACGGAACTAGATGCTCTTGATGTGTATACCACTTGCCGGTAATTTGGTTAATGACGAGGGCTGAATCTCCGAATATATCGAGGTTCTTGATCCGAAGATCAATTGCCTCCTCTATTCCCATTATACACGCCTCGTATTCCGCTTCATTGTTGGTGCAGCCAAAAGTAATTTTGGCAGCGAAGGGTAAATGAACACCTTCAGGAGTAATGAGTACGGCACCAACTCCACGACCATTGATATTGACGGCCCCATCAAACATCAACTTCCATTTGGATTCAGGGTCAGGCCCCTCCTCCGGAAGTGGTTCCTCATAATCGTTTGTTCTGAGGTACATGATGTCCTCATCAGGGAAATCAAATCTCATCGGCTGATAGTCATCCTCAAGAGGTTGCTGAGCAAGGTATTCCGACAATACACTTCCTTTGATGGCTTTCTGAGAAGTGTACTGGATGTCGTATTCAGTTAAAATCATCTGCCATCTAGCAACCCTTCCGGTCAATGCTGGTTTCTCAAAGATGTACTTGACAGGATCCATCTTGGAAATGAGAAGTGTAGTATGGGTCAACATGTACTGCCTCAGTCGGCGAGCAGCCCATACCAAAGCGCAGCAAGTTTTCTCGAGCAGTGAGTATCGGGATTCACAGTCGGTAAACTTTTTGCTAAGGTAATAAATGGCGTACTCTTTTCGACCAGACTCGTCATGTTGGCCGAGCACACACCCCATCGACCCTTCTAGTACGGTCAAGTACATGATTAACGGTCTCCCTTCCACTGGAGGCATCAGAATTGGAGGTTCCTGCAAATATTCCTTTATTTTGTCGAAAGCTCTTTGGCAATCATCATTCCACCTGACTGTTTGCTCTTTTCTTAGCAGTTTGAATATCGGTTCGCACGTGGCAGTTAGGTGAGATATGAACCGAGAAATATAGTTCAATCTACCTAAGAACCCGCGCACTTCTTTTTCTGTCTTTGGTGCAGGCATCTCTTGAATAGATTTTACTTTAGCAGGGTCTACCTCAATTCCTCTTTGACTTACAATGAAACCCAGCAATTTTCCAGAACGCACTCCGAAAGTGCACTTGTTCGGATTCAACCTCAATTTATACTTGATCAATCTATCAAACAACTTCTTCAAATTAACCAAATGCTCCTCTTCGTCTTTGGACTTTGCAATCATATCATCCACATAACATTCGATCTCCTTGTGGATCATGTCATGGAACAACGTGACCATTGCCCGTTGATAAGTTGCCCCAGCGTTCTTCAAACCGAAAGGCATGACCTTGTAGCAGAATGTTCCCCACGGGGTAATGAACGTTGTCTTCTCCATGTCCTCCGGCGCCATTTTTATCTGATTATAACCGGAGAATCCATCCATGAAGGAGAATACTGAGAATTGAGCAGTACTGTCGACCAACACGTCAATGTGTGGCCACGGAAAATCATCCTTTGGGCTTGCTCTGTTCAAATCTCGATAGTCAACGCACATCCGGACCTTGCCGTCCTTTTTAGGCACTGGTACGATGTTAGCTACCCAAGGTGGGTAACTAGTCACGGCAAGGAACCCGGCATCCCACTGTTTCTGCACCTCCTCTTTAATCTTCATCGCCATATCCGGGCGAGTTCTTCTCAACTTTTGCTTCACAGGAGGACAGTCTTCTCTCAGAGGTAGCTTATGCATCACGATGTCGGTATCCAACCCTGACATATCTTGATATGACCAAGCAAAGATATCTACATACTCTCTCAGCATACTGATCAGCTCTTGTTTGACGTCGGCCTGCAGATTGGCTCCTATCTTGATTTCTTTCTTTGCATCTTCACTGCCAATATTGATGGTCTCAATCTCTTCTTGATGAGGCTGAATAACTCGTTCCTCTTGTTTCAACAATCTGACCAACTCTTCAGGGAGGTCACAGTCTTCCTCAACCCCTTCATCAGCTTGGTAGACTGGATTATCAAAGTCATGCATAGTCATAGCAGGAACGTTATCCGTGGAATTCGGATGATCAGCACTGCACAAATGATGTGCTTATTCAGAATCTGCTTATTTTGAAAAGAGACGCTAACACAAAGCAAAAAATGAAAAAAAACACATTGCCATTTTTATATTGTTTTTTGTGAAAAAGTTTTAAAAACAAAGAAAGAGAGCACAGTTTGTCTGAAAATGTCCTTTTATTTCATGGCAAAAATAACGATGCAATACAAAACATGGTGGCCCAGTACAATGGATCCAAACATCTTGGGCAGAATGCTGGATTTGACAATGTAGTATGCTAATAAAAGGAAACAAAACAATTACTTTGAGAGCCAGGTGACTTGAACAATGTCCTCAGCAGACCAATTTCCTAGCTCCTCGCCGGGTGCACACGGGCGGATCCAATTGTTGTCCCAGTCTCTGTCACTATCCCCGTCTTGGCTTGCCATACAGATTTGATCGCGGTCAATCGACCCAGCACTTGTGAATGAGATAGCTTTACCACTCCGAGTAGACCCCCCAGGCTGATACCCTAAGCCGAATTTATCACCCTTCTTTTCCACCTCCAGTAGCTTGCCCCAGCCCTGGGCATTGCCTGATTGGACGGCCTCTTTTGCTTCCCGGTAGGAATGAATTGACGTGCCTTCGTTGTTTTTCTTCACCGGAGTCAAGATACTGACATCTGCCTCAAAAGCTTGGCACAAAGTCTCGTGAATTTCTCCGTCCATTTCCACATATTTAAACGTCGACAGGTGGCTGACGAAAATATCTTCTTCCCCGCAAACTGTGATGACCTGGCCATCCACCACATATTTAAGCTTTTGGTGCAGGGTTGAAGTGACGGCTCCAGCTGCGTGTATCCACGGTCTGCCCAACAAGCAGCTATACGCAGGCTGGATATCCATGACATAGAAGACACTCTTGAAGACTTGAGAGCCTATCTTGACAGGCAACTCAACCTCTCCGAAAACGGATCTTCTTGAACCATCGAAAGCTTTAACCACTAGATCACTCGGCGTCAGAATAACCCCATCAATGTTAAGCTTCATCAACGCCTTCTTCGGGAGCACATTCAAGGAAGAGCCTGTGTCCACAAGAACATGAGACAACACAGCGCCCTTGCATTCCATTGTGATATGCAGTGCTTTATTGTGATTCCTTCCCTCCGAAGTAAGGTCTCGGTCAGTGAAGCCTAAACCATGGCTGGCATTAACACTTCCAACAACAGCTTCGAGTTGATTAACAGTGATTTCTTGAGGAACATAGGCCATTTGAAGTACTTTCAGCAAGGCTTCTCGGTGCGCGGGAGAGCACATCAGCAGCGACAAAATAGAAATCTTTGAAGGCGTTTGATTCAGTTGATCAACCACCTTATAGTCACTCCTTTTGATGATCTTCATGAACTCCTCTACCTCCTTTTCAAACGTCCCCTGCCCAGCCACAGGGGTAGTTGACTCGTCATTCGCAATCTGCTTCCCTTTGTCTTTGGACGAAGCTTCGGCCTCGGGATCCTTTCTCAATGCAGGGGGAGCAAATAAACGGCCACTTCGAGTAAATCCCCCAACACCTCCCACATTTTCAATAGTCGGGTCAGCAACAGGTCTACTTTCCATCTTCTGTCCCGCCACATAGACATCAGAACCATAATGCCACGGAATGGCTCTGTCATCGGTGTACGGCACTGGCCCAGGTACAGTTATAGTCACAGGACTAATCTGAGGAGTGTAAACAGTAACTGGCTCTTGTCTGACGGGCATGTCAGCTTCATTGTAGAAGATAGTAATGGTTGACACATCATCAGCCTTTTCATTACTAATCTTGCTAAATTGTAGAGACCCAACATCAATCAACTCTTGCAAACCCGTCTTCAATTTCTCGCAGCCATTCGCAACACTTATACAGTCTTCACAATCGAGAGAACAACCAGGAAACACTTGACCTTTCAACAGTCTCTCTTTCACCACCTTCAACGGCGTCTTGACTTCATCAACTCTCAGTACCAAACTCAACTTGTCATCACGCTCAACAGCATTAACTCTTGCCCCTCCATGATTAGGTATAGGGTTCGAGTTGATATTCGGTGGTGGCGCAAAGTTGATTGCCTTTGAATCCACGAGATCTTGAACTTTGTGATGTAGCGCCCTGCACTTCTCGGTTGAGTGCCCGGGTGCCCCTGAATGAAAAGCGCATCGCGCGTTGACGTCGTAACCAGCTGGAAGCTCTCCAGGAGGTGGTGGTGCCAAAGTCCTTAATTGAATAAGGTTCAAGTCTAGTAGTCTTGGCAACAAGGCAGCATATGTCATCGGAATAGCTTCAATCACCCTGTTAGCAGGACGAGTCTGCCTCGGCTGATAAGGTCTTTGTGGGTAGTTGGCTCTAGGTTGTTGTTGTTGTGGTGGAGGTGGCATCTGTTGTACGGGAGCTGCAGGAATAGTGACAGCAACCACATGTTCATAAGGTCTTCTGTAACCACGGCCCTGGCTTCGGCCGAATACAGCATTGGTCTCTCCTTCTCGCCTTCTTGGAGGTCCGCTAAAAGCTTTCCTCGCTCCATTTGAGCTACTAGCACCTGGGTCTTGTATCTTCCCCATTTTCAACAGCGTTTCGACCCTTTCTCCCGCAATGACAATATCATTGAACTTTGTAGCAGAACTTGATGCCAATCTCTCAAGAAATACCCCCTGGAGGGTACCCATAAACATATCGGCCATCTCATTCTCTAACAAGGGTGGCTGCACCCTAGCAGCTAGCTGACGCCACCTCTGGGCGTATTCTTTAAAGCCTTCTTTTGCTGTCTGAGCCATATGTTGCAACTGGGTGCGATTCGGAGCCATATCCATGTTGTACTGGTACTGCTTCACGAAGGCCTCAGCGAGATCCTTCCAGCTCTTAACATTGACCCTGCTGAGCTTCATGTACCACTCAAGGGAAGCTCCCACCAAGCTGTCCTGAAAGTAATACATCCATAGCTTTTCATCGTCTGTATGCGCGGCAATTCTCCCCACATATGATTGCAGATGAGTTTTTGGGCAAGCAGTGCCGTTATACTTCTCAAAAGTAGGAACCTTGAATTTGTACGGGATTCTGACTCCCGGAACCAAACCCAAGTCTGTTATATCGAATCCCAAAGAACTCTGGGACTGAATAGCCTTGATTTGCTCGGCCATCTCTTCGAATCTCTTATTCATTTCGACCCCTTGACCCTCGGTCTCATCAAGTAAAGTGAACTGGTCCTCCTGGTGGTCCACATGAATGTTATGCATCCCGTCATTGACTACGGTCGCCCCTGGTTGTATAACATGAGGTCCACCCTGACGTGCGCCCGCACCGGTATGATTGCCAACATTTGCAGCAGCAGCAGCGTTTCTGTTCTGATTCTCAACCAACTCTCGCAGCCGTTCTTGATTCTGCCCCATGCCGGTCATTAACGTCATGAAATTATCCATTCTCTGTCTTAGGTCTGCCAAATCTGCCTGCATTTGATCCATGGCTCTCTCTCTGTTAATCTTGGTTGGGTACCTGTGTACTGTTGGCTGCCCCCGAGCTTTTCGAGGAGCTATAGTGCCTGAAACACAAAATACGTTAGTAACCGAGACACTACCTGCAAAACAACAAACAGGTTATATGGATGCAATGCAGTTGTTTATGTTTCCAAACACAAGTCACTTATGCCCCGGCTCCGGTATTTAGCAAAGAAAACCAGATGGGTACTGATCCTCGACTTTCAGAAACCTTTGCGGGAAACCACATTCAAACCATAATAGCAAGCAAACCAAGAAATAGTGAGAAACATCTTAACATAGATCAGCCCATTAGGCAACAGAATACCTCATAGAGTACGAGTTCTTACAGAGTATAAACAAACAACTAGGACTCCTACAACATGCCCGTAGGTAATCCAAATACAAAGAAAACAAACTAAGAAGCATAACCGCCGCCTGAGGATCCTGAAACTCCATCATCAGACCTGACCTTCTTGACTCCTGCCATCAACTTGCGGTCTTCAATCTCTTTGAGTGCTTCTTCGAGGGCTTGTTGACTGTCTGCAAGCTGTTGGGTCTTCTCTCTGCGAATCTTGTGGGCCTGCTCCACCTCTTCTTTCTTGTAAGCCATCTGAGTCTCAAAGAACTCCTCTTTTTCCTTATATTGCTTCAACTCTTGCTCTCTTTGTCCCTTCAACCAGACAATAGACTGACGAGCATCTCTAAGGGTCTTTGACTTCTTCTTGCGCTCAACTTCTCTTTGGGCTTCCATCATCCCCAACCTGCGGAAATGCGCTTCTTTTCCTGCAAAGTCTTTCTCCTTAGCCTTCAAAGTCGTCTGTATCTTCAGCAACTTCTCCTCAGCTTCCTTCTTGGCCCTGTTAGCTTGGTAATACAAGCTTACCATCTCGGTATTTTCAACTCTAACTGCATGTAACTGGGCTTCCAACTTCTCGAATTCCTCTAAAGGCACAGTATCAATGGACTCAGCAACTGGTGCTGAAAATGGTAACAAAACTCTTCTGGCTCTGTCTTTCAACCAAGCTTCGTACCCTGGGAACGTCTGATTGTTGCACTTCCCGAAACTAGCTATTCCTTCTCCTTTGATGCTTTTCCAAGCCCCCGCAACCTTCCTCACTAAGGGCATATTATCTTTCACGGAAAAGTAGAAAATGGGGGTCAGCTTCAAATCTTCAGGCACATCTCTCAAAGCGTATCCTAATTGTCTTCTTAACAAGATTGGATTGTAATTAATCCCTCCAGTTATTCCCAACAAAGGCACACTATGATAACTTCCGCAGCTGGTAATGAAACGTGCACCTTGCAGCCTCTGAGTGAACCACCTAACATCCTTGGCAAGCAACTTTTCCAGCTTCTGAGCCCATATCAGACTATAGTCACTAAACACTCCCGTATTAGGCAAATGCCTCATGAACCACATGTGAAATAATGGAGCACAGCAACGAACCAAACCTCCCCTCTTCTTTTCAGTCTTGTAATGAACCGAGTAATACAAATCCCCGAGTAAGGTAGGCACAGGATTCTTCAGCAAAAAGAGATGTATGGCGTTTATATCTATGAACTTCTCCATATCAGCAAACAAAATGGTGCCATAGATAGAAAGAGCCAAGATAGCACAGACCGCATCCCATTCTTCTTCAACAGCCAATTCTTCCGCCTTCTTTACCAGAACCTCCAAAGAAAACCCAGACACACCTCCTTTGATAATGGTCAAAGACTTCACAGTAGAAGGACTCAAATAAAGAGCCTTAGCAATAGCCTCCGGTGCTGGTCTACTCATCTCAGAGTTGAAAGGAACCTGATCTTGAACTGGCACACCCAGGATCAAAGCATACTCCTCCAGCATAGGGCCCAACTGGAAATCAGGAAAGGTGAAGCAACGGAGCTGAGGATCATAATACTGAAGCAATGTATGAATGGCACTCCTCTCTGAAGGATTTAGCTCTATCACCACATCAAGAATACTCCCATAAGCTTTTCTGAATCTCTCTACCTGGTTGGGCGTAATCAGCTTTACCATCTTCTTCAGCAAACCAATCTTGACATCAAAGAACTTGAAGTGAATATTCTGCTTGCGAGGATCTTCCATCTTTGAAGAGAATACCGGAACCGGAAGCAGAAATATGAACCTGTGAATGAAAACAAAACAATGATTAATGATGCAATGATGCAATGCAGATGCAAATGCAAAGACATATGGTCATCTGAGACTGTCTGGAATCTGGCCACTGACAAGATCCCTCTGACAAACCAAAAGTTCACTGAGTCACCCTCTCTGATAACCACAACCCTCTGAAGAAAATATCAGGACCATAGTATCACGAATACCAGAACCAGAAAACCAGAACTCCGGAACCAAAGTAACTGCATCATAACATGAACTGCACTGATAACAAGGGTATGATGAGGTCAAGTGTTCCTGCAAACCTGTAAACCCATCCCAAATCTCACGGGTGTGCTCCGGGTCAAACATCACGGACTCTCAAAGCCGAATAGCAATAATACTTTCACCATTTCCGAGAAGTGGCTCATGACCAAGTCAGGGAATCGGTTAGGCATTATATACTACGCAGGGAGGCCTCAGCTGAGTCCGGGAAAAACAAGCATCCCTTACAGGTTCCCAGCTTCAAGCGCTGAAATCGAGAAACAATAGTACATTCAGCCCGTAGGATACAGTACTAATGCCATACGACCAGATGCTTTGACTGAGTTCCTATAAGAGAACCAGGCCATCCTATGCGAGTTCCCAGTGGACCCTCGGGTGCGAATGGGTTTGCCACAAAATGTGGTCTGCCACTGTCACCACTGGAGAGGGTTGTTTCCACAAAGGTTCTCAATGATCGGTCCCCAGATGCACATAACCATCAAGGTCCTATCTCGAAGTGGAGGAAATCCCCACACAAGATATTTCCAAGACAGTCGCAATCTGGGCGTGAAACACATCGCCACTCATCATGCCACATGCGAGTACAATATGTCTACTCTAATCCTAGGGTGCACTCAAGCCGGGTACTTGGCTTATCTCTCAGAAACAGTATCACCCATCCCACCAAACAGAAAACCAGTCCAGACAGTCCAGTATGATATAAATGATGCGGAAAATAAATACTGAAGACTGTAAATAAAGCTGTAAATAAAGCTGTAAATAAACAACAATACAGTACAACAAGCCACATCAAACAAGCATCACCCAATGAAACAACAACACACAAGCGCTAGGAGAGACTCACAGGGGAACCAGAGATCTCTGGTGCGCATTCCCCAGCAGAGTCGCCAGCTGTCGCTCCCGGGATTTCCATCCTGGTACAAACGCGAAAGTGGCGCGGAAGAAGAACAGAGTCGCCAGCCATGCATTTTTATCCCGAAGAAAGGGAATGGTAATGCTGCACAAACCAGAAGAAAAAAAGAGGAAGGACACAGGTCCTGCGAACCAAAGAGACTGGGCTCGGGAGTCGGTTACGACCTGGGAAGGTATTAGCACCCAGATCGTCCGCCGTACCCGACGGGATCCACGCTTGCAAAGAATACTGTTTCAAAGGGTGAGGGTATGAAAACTGTAGCAAAAGAAAAGAAAACGAAAAGAAACTGGAACTGGAAAAGAAATGAAATAAGAAAAGAAAAGGAAAAATGTAGGGAAAATAAAGATTGTGCTCGAACGGGCCCTACCCCGCTGCCTACGTACCTCATCAGGATAATGAGGATCAGAGACGCCGTAGTTCCCCTAACTAGGGGTAACAAGGAAATTGCTTGTGAATTAAGGCTTGAACTGCCTATGCCATTGCTCAGGTGTTGCAGACTCGGACGACGAGTGCGTAACCGTCTTGCAAACTGACAAGTAGGAGCAAGTTCGCGTACGGAGCGAAGGAGATGAGAAAAGAATTCCCGAAGGAAAGACGTTTATTGTTTGTTTGATGTTTTTTTAGAAGCTTTTATGAGTGAAAGTTTGCATAGGTAAGTGTACCCAAGTCTTACTCAATGGGATGTGTACATCTCACATCATCCCGAAATGGAATGCGCAAGAGGCACACCTATCTATGGAGGAAATCCCCAAAGCTAGTCCCACAAGTGAAGGCTCAAGCACACTAACCTATTATCATTATTAAGTGTTTTTGTGGTTTTGATTAAGAAGTGTTTTTTAGCTTTTCTTTGTGAGGTACTCATGTTAAGACCTATCCACCACGAGTGATGACTCACACCTCGCCCCGAAATGGAACGCATGTGAGCATCTCATAGCAAAGTCTCATGTCACATGAAAGTACTCAACCTTTATTAAATGAATTAGAATTAAGTTTGAAGATGAGAAGAGAGAGCACCAAAGGATCTTAAAGGAAAAATTCTAAAGGGGGACTAGAATAATCCTAAGTATTCACATGCATGGAAGTCCTAAAGGTTAGTGAGGTTTTCTATCCTAATGAAGGAAAAAAGAAGAAGATAGAAGAAGGGATGAGAAAGGCCTAAGCCCAACAACAAAGGGTTAGTAACATAAACATAAGAGGAATATGAGAATTGGAGATGTGGAACTCAATTCCCACATCTCTCACTTACCATAGCCCCTGCAAGGTTAGTATGCACAAAAAAATCCAGCAAAGTGACCAACACAATCATGGAATTAGTCATGCTCAAAGGTTCTTGTGAACAAGAATCAAACATCATGCCAAACATTGCAAGTACACGACTTACGCGTCGAAAACATGAAAGCATACATCAACCAGCAAGCAAATCACCCTAAAATCTCATGTTTAATGATCATGCAATGATCCATAGCAATTAGAACAAGCAAAGGGATCAAACAAGCTCAAAACAACACTAAAAAGTCATTCTGCTTCAGTGTTAACCGGTTAACCAAATGCGTTAACCGGTTAACCAGCTCAAACCTGCACAAAATACGCACAAAACAGGGGCGTTAACCGGTTAACCATATACGTTAACCGGTTAACACTGATAAAACAGCAACAAATCCTGCAGAAAACAGCATCTCAAAACAGCTTATTCAAATAAGCTTGCACCAGACCAGCAATCAATTACACATGGAAAAATTAGATCAATTCACATTAATCCATATCATTAAGCTCATGAACAATAACATTCGGATCCGGATACAAATCAAACAATCAATTCATGCCACACAATCAAATACACAAACACATGGTGGATCTAAAGCACAAGCATGCAAATAAGCTAAAAACAGAGCTAGATCTGAAATTAACCAACCTACAAAGCTGAGGTATGCTTTGGTAATTGTTGATTGGGCTGAAAACAGTAGATCTCGCGCAAAACTTTGAAGATCCGATGCTAAGCTCCACACTCCATGCAAAATAAATGCAAGAACAAGCTCTTGATGCAGAATTTTGGATCCAAAAGCACTTCTAGATCTCAAACCAGATCTGAATCTCCAATAAAACCAGCAAAGAGATGCAAAGAAGCTACGAAAGGAGGTTTAGTTCCAAGATCTACACACCTCAAGGCAAGGTTGTGTGATCTTCAAAGAGGAACTTTGAGTGATTTGGAAAATTGGGAGAGAAAAGTGAGAGAATTGTGAGTGAGAGGAATGAAAATTCAGAAATGAGAGTGAAAAATGAGTGGGAGCTCCCTTGGTTTGGAGGAAAATGGAATAAATATGGTTTAGGTTTGGGGCCCAAAATTTTGGTTTGGGATCCAAAAAATATGGCTTGGCATTAGCTTAGAAAGTGATTTGGATTTAGGGTTGGAATGAGGCTTGGATAAATGCTCTAGATCCTTCTCTCAAATTCAAATTTAATTCAAATGAATAAAAATCAGAAAATTGGAAAATGGAACCAAAACACACATGCTGAAATTGCTGCTGGAAATTCAAATTTCGCAGCTGTTAACCGGTTAACCATATGCGTTAACCGGTTAACGCATGGAAAATTTGAATTTCCCTCCCTTTGGTGGGAACCTTCAAAAATAGACCTGCACCAACCGTTTCAAGCAAATTTTGATCCATCTTCTCTTTCTAGGGCTCTGAACATGATACCAGGCTTGTGCAAAATGATCCTGTGAGATTCTTGCTAGATCACCATGCTCTTGATTTTGACTTGCAGGTTCGGATTTTCCCAGATGACCGATCATATGCCTTATGCTAGAACATGCGAGTGTTATGCCTCATTTTTCTATGCAAAATGATAAGGATATGGTATGCTCGTGATGATTATGATATGATAACGATGCTAAACAAGAAGAGGGCAAATTTGGGGTGTTACACACACTTCCTTTCATTCTTTCCTTCTCCTTTTTCCACTTCAATTCCACTCCATTTCCCTTGGAAACTTCCACCAACTTCTACCATCTTCTAGAGTGTTCCAAGGAATATTACAAGGAATATTCCAAGGAATATTCCTTTTCCAACCCTAACCCTAACTAACTCCCAAACCTAATTTTGGATCCCAAGCCTAATTTTTGGGCCCTAAACCTAATTCCATTCCCAAACCTAGCTCCAAGCCTAGCCTCTATATATTCATTAATCACTTCAATGAAAAGGGTTCCCACAATTCCAAATTTTTCACTTTTTCATAATCACTTTTTCTCTCTCACTTTTCCTCCATTTTCCCTCCTTTCACCAAAGGCTTCTTTGAATAAGCTCTTCAAAAGTTTCACATTGAAACTTGAAGATCTTGAAGCTTAAGCCTCCAACCTCCATTAATTGTGGATTGTAGAATACGAAGCTAGTGATTTTGTTGAAGATTTCGGCTTATCAGAAGTGTGGGAAGATTCAAGCATCAAGAGCGCATTTATTTTGCGATTTCTCGGCTTTTTGGTTTTCTCTTCGATCATGCTCTGATTCTTACAACAATTACCGAAGCACTCCTCCGCTTCGTAGGTTGGTGATCTTAATCACTTCTTCTTTAAGTTATTCTCTTCATCTTGCCACTTTTGGCGTTCTTTAAGTGCTTTTCATTTTGATTACGATCAATTATGTTTCATTATGTGCTGTTTGCATTTTAAGATTTGTAATGATTTAGAATCTAAAGTGTTGATAGCTATAGGTGTTAGCATGTGTAAATAAGTCCAAATTAAGTAGAAATTAGTTCTAGCATGTTCCTAGGTATGTTAGGGATCATTAGAAGTGAGTTTGTGGCCAAAAGCACTTATTTCTAAACTTTTTCACATTCTGATTCAGTGTTAACCGGTTAACCATTTGGTTAACCGGTTAACAGGTGCGTATTGGCCACAAAACAGGGCATATTTAGGTCCGTTAACCGGTTAACCAATTGGTTAACCGGTTAACGTTGTTAATTTTTTGTTTTCTTGCTTATTTGATGGCTTAATCCTAAGTTCTAGTGCCTCTAATGTTCATACATGTTTAGGTATTTATTTTAGGGAATTTTTGGGTCCATTTCCAGTAGTTCATTCCCCCATTTCGAGTCGTTTCGACATGATTCCGTTCTGTCGCTCCCGACAAATGAAAATGGATCAGATGAAGGTACAGACGCGAACGGTCGGCGAGAGGGACAATGAGGACACACAGCCGTGAACTCACTGGAGAATGAATAGAGTCGCCAGCTAGGCATTTTTATCCCGGAGGAAAGGCAATGCTGCATAGACCTAGAAAAGATATGGATAAGACGGTTGCGAACCAGAGAGACTGAGAAAGGGGGTTGGTTACAACCTGGGAAGGTATTAGCACCCAGATTGTCCGTCGTACTCGACGGGATCCACGCTTAAAAGATTTGTGTTTTAAAGGGGTAGTGTCAGTGCAATCTGTGTATAAAATAGCTGGAAAAGGATGTACAGGTGTCAGTGTAAAGTGTATAAGTGATGTGAAGTATGAAAGTGTCAGTGTAAGGACAGGAGTGAAATGCTCATGATCATGAGGCTAAAGAATAAGGCTAGAAAGAGGGGGAATATACAGAGACTTTTGTTCGATAACTGTTAAGTTATGCCTACGTATCCTCTCGTGCAATGAGGAAGTCAGAACACCGTAGTTCGACCCAAAGAGACTGAAAGGTAAATTGACTGATGAACTGCTTACTTGTCTATGCTCGAGTGTATGACCTGTCTGGCTCAGGTGCGAACTGTCTTGCATTAGACGGAAGAAGCAAGTTCTCGTTTATGAGTGAAGGTGATGAGAAAAGAATCCCGGAGGAGGCGATTATTGTTTGTTTTTGTGTTTTCAGTCTTTTATTACTTTTGAAAGTTTGTCATAGGTTAATGAGCTTAAGCCTAAACCAATGGGTTAGTAAACTCATCACATCTTCCCTCTGATTAGGGGTAATGAGAATACCTTAAGTGTGAAGTCAGATTCTCACACTTAATCACCTTTGGTGTAGGATCAAGATCATTAACCTACTTGTGATTATTTAGATGTTTTTGTTGTTTTTGTTTAGTGTTAAGTAATGAGGTTAAGCCATAATCAAGGATTAAACAGACTCATTACACCACCCTAATAGAAGGATAATAGATGAGAATGTTTAAGCTGAGGAAGGCTCCTCAACTTAATCCATGATTAGGAATTAAGCTCATGACAAAACAAGCCTTTGATTAAATGGATTTTATTTAATGATAAGATGAAGAAGTGAGTTTTATGGTTTGTAAGACAACTTGAGGGGGACTTGTCCATTAACACTAGGGTTAGTCCTTCTTAACCAATTAAGGAAGAATTAGAACCCTAATGCAAGGCCCAAGTTACAAGTGTGATGTCTTGATGATTATTATGTGAATTGATTAAAGGAGTTAAACACATTAAGGGTTTAACACTTAGGATTAAAGTTATACACTCCATCCTAAGAGAAGGATGCAGGCATAAGCTTAATCACAAAGCCTTAAAGCCTTTAGGGTTTAGTCCCTGATTATGAGGTGAGAAGAGAAGACTCAAAAGAGACACAAAGGTAAAACTAAGGAGGGGAACTAATCAAAACCCTAATTCATTGTCATGCTTGGTTGTTCCTAAAGTTTGTGAGGTTAAACAAAAACAATCTTCAAAGAGAACCACCAGGAAGCAGATGAACAGGATCAAGAGAAGCAAAGTGACTTGCTTCATTCAAGAAGTCAAGTCACTTGAAGAAAGAAAGTGGGAGAAACAAGAATGAGCAAGCTCAATCTCAAACACATATAGAAATGCAGCAATGGATGCAAGAGAGATGAAAAGAAAAGTTATGAGAAGTGAAGGCAAATTCACTTCTCAAGTTACTTACCACCTGAAATGTTAGAAAGAAATGCAATGCAATGTAAAATGAAATGAAATGGTATGATGCTAAACAAAACCAGAAGCATGTTGATGATGAAAATGATGTTATGAGATGCTGCAAGCATGAGGCAAGGCATGGAGATGTTCATACAAGATCATGGATGCAAATGATGCAAGCTAAGGAGCATGAACAAGCATGAAAAGTTATGAAGCATACAAGGCAAATGACATAGCAAATATGTGATGCAATGATCAAACATGCTTCCTATGTGTCTTAAGATGTCAAATGAATCAAATGGAGGCATGGAATGGCATGGAAAGTCATGTTATGCAAGAGAATGCAAAAGGGATGCAAAAGAAAGCCCAAATTAGGGTTTATGGATCAAACAACAAACAAAAACCAAAAACAGAAGCAAAACCTAATTTAAAAAATGGAAAATGCCACCCAAAGAAACCCTAAACCTATACTAAACCAATGTCCAAAGGGGGACTCTCAACTCTTAACCAATCTCAAGTTATGATTTTTCTAAGTTATTAGGGTTTTTAGGGCTCTTAAACAAAAGAAATACCAAACAAATTGAAAATGAGGGAACAAATCAAGGCCATTTAATCCTAGAAACTACATGCCAAACACAAAACAATGCAAGAAGAACCAATGTCCAACTCCTCTTAGATAGGCAGAAATGATTTTTTGAACTTATGATCAAAATAATGCACAAAATATGATTTAATTCAATGAAAAGTTCTTAAAATGCATCAAGATCAAAAAAGAAATTTGGTTTGAAGGTTGGACAATGTTTCTAAATGTCTTAGAACATTTCATGAATTTTTTGGTGATTTTTAAATACCTAAAAGTAATTTTTATTAATTAATTTCCATTAATCAATTAAAAATAATCTTTTAAATATTTAAAAATACTTTTTTAATGATAAAAAATAAAATGAAAATATTTTTGGGTCTTAAAAATTAATAAAACTTTTATGAAAAAGTTTCATAATTTTTAAGACATTTTTGCTATTTTTAAATAATTATGCAAAACAAATGAAAAGAAAATGAAAATAAATGAATTTAAAATGAATTAATGAGAAGTCAGCACATCCTAGGGTGGAGATTCAAACTCACACGCGCGGGAGTTGACTGCGCGCCACATCTCACGGCTCAGATTCAAATTTCACTAATCAATGCTTATGCCCTAATCTCGCCGTTAAACACATTCAGATGACCGGAACAGTGTTCCGGTCATCTTCTCCGTTCACCCAAAATCCCTAACTCTCTCCACACGTATTTAAAATGAAAACTAAGAACACAGGAATGATCCCCACTCACTCACGAATCAAAACCCTCACTCAAAACAAATTTATTCTTCCTAACAAAGCTGAATCGAAGCAAGAAAGAATTAGGGCACGCAAGTTTCAGAGGTCAATTAAATGCTCATTTCAAAACCATTTCAAAAACCAAAAGCACCAGGACACTCAGTGAAGCATAAAGAACAAGTCTATAACATGAAAAACGATTTCTGGAAAAATAATTTTCAAGCTACCTGAGATTCGAAGCTTTCACCCTGAAGACTTTCTGGCCACTTCCTTCAGTGCAATCCACTCCACTTGATCCCCAGATGATGTTTGAATGCTCAAAAGGAATTTATGTTGGCTGGATGAGGAGTTTGACAAGCTTCTGCTCAAGCTCAGTCAGAAATGGCAATGGAGTTTCAGGCAGTTTCAGGCCATGGTGAGTGGTTGTTTGTGATCCAGATGATGTGTGGAGAAGGTCTGTGGTGTTTGTTTGTGTGTTTGTGAGCTAGGGAGAGAGATTCGAATGGAACTGCAAGTTGAGGTGAAGAATGGCAGTGGGGTGTTCTTGCTTGTTTCAGGCCTGGCTTTTGGTGGTTTGGGGTCTATGAAGTGTGATGAGATGAAGTGTGGAAATGGTTTGAGTGTTTGATGGCTGGGCAGAGAGATTCGAAGGCAAATGCAGCTTGGTGTGTTTTGGTGTATGTGTTGAATGAGAGTGTTTCAGCCTTGCTAGATGTATGGAATGGCTTGCCCTTTGTCCACATAAACCTCTCTCATTGGTCAGTTGATTGGACATGTGCTTTATTGATTGGTAAGTCACCTTTTGCAAAAAAGTCAAATTTGTGTAAGGAAAGTATGGGTTGATCTATAGCTAGTACATGGGCTGGTTCTGGTGCAGCAAGGTGAGGTGAGAGGCTAGCCAAAGTGCAGTAACCAATGCAGCAAGTTGTAGGGAGAATGATCATGAGTTTTTGCAAGTTGTGGCTTTTGGTTCACATGTGACTATTTTTGCTACACAAACCATAAACATGAGGGATTCTTAGTCCAAATCTGATTTTTAGTGTCTATGTGATGTTTGCATACTGGTTTGAAGTGAGTTAGAGGTCACAATTAGCTTTTGTTCATGATTTTGCAAAATTCACACTTGGTGCATAACTTGAAAATCAATGATTTTTGGCAACTTTGTCACACCATAACTTTTGATCCAAGAAGAGTTTGATCATGTTCTTGTACTTTTTGAAAAGGGAAAAATGAGATCTACAACTTTCATGACCAAGGTTTTTCCATTTGAAGCATTTTTGGATCAAGAATCAAGGCTTGAAAAATGACCTAAAATGAAGCATTCTTGAAAAGTCAACTATGCCCAAAAAGTCAACATTTGCAAAACTTCCAAATTCTTGATTTCTATGAACTTCAACCTTCTTCCATGATCAAATAAAGATCATATACACTCAAAAATGATGAAGATCACCCATTGGTTGGGTCATTGGGGGCCTCAGATGCCCTGATTTTGCACTGACTTGTCTGAAAAGTCAACCCTTGATCAAATGACTTCCCCATGGAATTTCTTCATGAAAATTGATGTGCATACTCCCTATACCATATAGAGACCAATGGAAACAAGAATGACCAAAAAATTTGGAGTTATGGCCTCTGAAACCAAAACCCTAATTTTAGGTCAACTGTGCAGTCAAACTTGGCTCTGCATCCATTCAAACCCTAGTTCTTGTGATCCTTTTGAATTCTTGGCTTTGTGAGGATGTAATATGATGCTTGAACACATGTAGACCCCTTTGAAGTGATTGGTAACCTTTGGAGTGGCTCAAGAAGCCCTGAGATTGCTCAGATCACAAACCCTAGGTGCAGATGACTCAGAAACTATGCAGTGACCCAAAATTGAGATGTGAGATGATATGATTGTGTTTATGCATATGAAATGATCACAAGCCATGGTGTGAAATGGGTGAGGGCAAATTTGGGGTGTTTACACGTTCATGTTGCGTATTATGCATTTTTGTGTTTCTTTGTGCATAGCTTGGTTTCTTGCATGTTGTTGCCATGTTTATGCATCATTTGACATGTAAATAATTATGTTGCATTCTGGTTTTTACATGTTTGCATGGCATTAAATCATTTTGCATTTCATTGTATTGATGTATGTTGCATATTCCATAATCATATGTATGTGCATTTGGTTGCATTTTGTTGCATATTTGATCACATCATCCATATCAATTTAATTCTGAATTTTGCATTGAATTTAATATGTTTGTTGAGTTATCATGTTGCATATTCATCATCAATGATCATCATGTTCATATGCCATGTTCATATGCATGTTCATGTGCTATTTTGTGCATTACTTGTTGCATAATCCATGTGATGCATGTTTGCATAATCATTCAATAAGGTTCATGTTCTTGCATTTATATGTGTTGATTTAGGTTCAAGAGCATGTTCATGAGAAATTTGGTGCATTTTGCATTGAGTTTGTGCATTAAAAATGAAAATAATCAATTCTGGATTTTGCATTTCATAGTTTTTTTTTGCATAAGTGCTGTAAAATGTATGCTGTTTGTTATGTGTACATGCTGTATTTGACTTTTTACACCTACTTTTTCATGTTGCATGCTGGCTGTAAAAAGCTGCTTGGTGTTATGCATTATTTTCATGGCTGTTTGTGTAATAGGGGTTGTAATAGGTGTTGTAGTTTTGTCCTAGCATTTTTTTAGTTCCTTTAGGATTAAAATAGAGTCTAGTTTAGGTCCAAGGTGCCTTAGAATTTAATTAGGATTTAATTGTTGTGTGTTTGCCTTATTCTTTTTAATAAAAATGCACATTAATCATTTGTTTTATAGTGGGGAAGATTGAGGTAAGTTTACTTCACCCTATCCTTTTATTTTTTTATGCATTTCTTTTATGCATTTTAAATTCTTTTTCCTTCCATATTTGTGTTTGGTAGGATTCCCCCCCCCCCTTGTTAGGATCAACTTATCTTTATTAGGAAGTAAGTTGCATCCTTTTTCTTCTTTCTTTTCCTTTTGCTCCTTAGGATTAGAAAACCTCACTAACCATTAGGATCTCCCTTTTGTGAACAATAAATAACTTAGGGTTGGTCGTAGTCCCCCTTAGTTTTTGTCCTTTTCCGATTTGAGTCTTCTTCTCTCATCTTCAAACAAAATCTAAAAGACACTTAATAAAAACTGAATGTTCTTATACGCCATGAGACTTTGTTGCGGAGTTTTTATACGCGTCTCGTTTCGGGGCGAGGTGTAAGTCCTTTCCGCGATGGATAAGTCTTAGTATAAGAATGTTCACAAACAACAAACTCCAAAACACTTCTCATAAAAGACAATCAACAAAGACATCGCATCTTCTCTTCTCATCTCCTAATCTTTGCGATGAATGCAACTTGCCTCGACAGTTCAAACAGCGATACGGTAAACACCCTCGAGTCAGAGCCGGTAACACCTGAGCTAGAGCTATGGCAGCGTCATCTTAAAAAACACAAGCAAATAGTTCCCGCCTTAGTTAGGCGAACTACGTCGACTCTGATCCTCATTTTCCCGATGAGGTACGTAGGCAGCGGGGTAGGGCCCATTCGAGCACAGTCTTTATTTTCCCTACATTTCCCTATTTCTTTCCATTCTCTTTTCTTATTCCTTTCTTATTTCTCATTCCCATTCCAGTCAGCGGTTTTATTCAGCAGCATTCTTATTCTTTCTCACCCTTTGAAACCAAACAAGCAAGCATGGATCCCGTCGGGTACGACGGACGATCTAGGGTGATAATACCTTCCCAGGTTGTAACCGACTCCCGAACCCAGATCTTTGGTTCGCAAGGCCTCGTCCTTTCATTCTTCCTCAGGTTTGTGCAACATTACCTTTCCCGTTCCTTTGGGATAAAAATGTCTGGCTGGCGACTCTACCCTTTCCGCGTCACTTTCGCGTTTGTACCAAGATGAAAATCCCGAGAGCGACACCTGTGAACATAAACGCAATTAAAAAATACTTTGCATAAATAGACTCGATGGATAGTAAAATGAAGAGTCCAGGAAAAATTGGGCATCCCGACGAACCATAAAAAAAAAGAAAAGGGTTTGGGCAAAAATTAGTGATAAAAATAAAAATCGTACACCCGGTAAGTTGAATACCTGAAAAGGGAGCTTTAGTCAAAATGGGTATCCAAGTGGATTGAAAACCCGAAAAGGACGATCTAGGAAAAAGTTAGGGATTAAGGCGAAAGTATGCGGTCTGTGTTGGATCTGTCATGCTACTTTACAACACTTCAATTGGGAACTTTCGAAGGATATGAATCAGTCCAATTATCCTCCTTAGAAAGAAAAGTACTTGGAAAGTCTTGAAGACATACAAGTCATATAAGAATTGAAACTCATTGGAAATCCAGTTCCGCATTTCCACTAGTGTAGTTTCTTTTTGTTTTGCAATTACCTCTTTCTAGGGATTGCTTCCTTATGTAAATGCCTATTTACAAGCCATTTCAATCAATAAAAGTTTCATTTAAGTTAAATAGCTTCCTTTATTGTTTTCTTTTACTATTTTATTTGCAAAAACGTCTTATTTTTATAAACATTGCATTTGGAACATTAAAGCTTTGCATACCCATGTGTAAAACTGTTGAAAATTGCTTAAATTGTTGAGTACCTTGGGGGGAGAACGCATATACCATTTAGTATCCCCGGGGCATATTATTTTTGTGTCATGATTACAGGTGTTGATGTTTATTTGCATTGATCTTTAGAGCAGAAAGCCATCCCCAGCCAGAGTTTAGTGACTTTTCACCCTCGGGATGTTATGGCTTAACCCCAGTAGAGCGAGTTACTTTCTTCAAATAGATGATTTCCAATCCCCATCAGAGTCAGAACAATTGGACACATTCTCCCTAGTAAGGTCAAGAGATGTGATTGTCCCCAGCGGAAATCTAAGGGTTGTGTGTCTTCTCCGAGAGAAGATCCATTTTCTCCAACAAAATAAGTTTTTCATAAAGATTTCCTCCTTTTCTTTGGCAGGAAGCCTGTGTTATCTCTTTTTCCCTGCAGAGTTTTCACTCTCAGCAGAGCTACGACATACTCTTTCCTCTGCAGAGTTGGAAATTGTCATTTCCATAGCTAAGTCCTATGGGCATGGTTCTCCCGAAGCAGGTGTTCCAAATGAGAGTTTCCCCAACAAATTTTTCATCCTTACAGTTTAAAATCCAATGGTTATTGGTAATCATGGTCCAGGAGTTATGGACATCTTTGTCTTCCTCAATAGAATCGTCAGAATGGTAGTTTCCTCAGCAGGTTTGGTGTTTCCTCAAGGAGTCAAAAGAGTGGATCTACATATCTTCTTCCCCACATAGTTTTGGATTTATTTCCCTAATTGGAGGTTTCTCTTTGCATTTGCATAGAGTAATCATCATTACATTTCATATACCCAAACGCATAGCATTTCCATTCGATATGGAACATTAAGCCATAGAAAAATTCAAACATGCAATCGGAGCATAAGCCAGTTTGGTACCCCGCGAGGAAACGAGAATCACAGCTTAGATGACAATGTCCCCAGAGGGTTTGCTTATTTCATCCTAGTAGTTTCGTTATATTGTATCTAGGTGTGAGGATTTATAGATCTTTTGGTAAATGTTACCTTTACCCAACTGAGTCATCTTGTTTTGTTCCCTATCGAAAGCGTTCATTTTAAGTTTGTTAATTGAGGTTGACACCCTTCTTTCAAGTCTGTCCGAGGTCAGTCTTGTTTCCGTTTTTTATCGTCTGAGGTCGATAGACCATTGATTCCATCTGAGGTCAGTTTCATTCTTTTGAGTTTGTCAATTAAGGTTGACATTCTTCATTCAAGTCTGTCTAATGTCGGTCTTATTTTCTTTATTTATCGTTCTAGGTCGATAGACATTTTATTTCGTCTGATGATGGTTTCATTCTTTGAATTTTTTGGATTGAGGTTGACATTCTTCTTTCAAATTTGTTTGAGGTCGTTCTTATTTTTGTTTATTTATCATCTGAGGTCGATAGATGTTTGATGTCATCTGAGGCTAGTTTCATTCTTTTGAGCTTGTCGATTGAGGTTGAAATTATTCATTCAAGTATGTTTCATGTCAGTCTTGTTTTCTTTATTTATCGTCCAAGGTCAATAGACATTTGATTCCGTCTAATGTCGGTGTCATTCATTTGAATTTGTCAATTGAGGCTGACATTCTTCTTTCTAGTCTATCCAAGGTCTGTCTTGTTTCCGTTTATTTATTTTCTGAGGTCGACAGACGTTTGATTCCATCTGAGGCTGGTTTCATTCATTTGAGTTAGTCAGTTGAGGTTGACATTCTTCCTTTAGGTCCATCTGAGGTCGGTCTTTTTTTTGTTTGTTTATCATATGAGTTTGATAGATGTTTGATTCCATCTGAGTTTGGTATCATTCCTTTGAGTTTGTTAATTAACATTGACATTTTTCTTTCAAGTCCGTCTGAGGTTGGCCTTGTTTCTTTATAGCTATCGACGAAGTTGATAGACATTTAATCCTGTCCGGGGATGGTTTTATTCTTTTGAGTTCGTTGATCAAGGTTAACATGTTCCCCTTGCAAACTCCCTATGAGTTCGGTCTTATTCCTTTCATTTTACTCAGTGTTTGTTGATTGAGGTCGACATTTGTTCACCAAAGGCTTGTCTAAGATCGGTCTTCTTGTTTTCCCCAATGAAGTCGCTAGTTGTTGACATTTTCTTTTTTTATTTTCCATACCTTTTGGAGTGAAAATTTTATGGCTCTTTTGGTATTTAAACCCTTTCAATTTAAAAATTTGAAAGTCGTGGCTTCTCACACCTTTAAATACAAGATGTTTGAATAAGGGAAGTTGTAGCACCCCAAATTCTTCCCTCTTACTTTCATTAGCAATAAGTGGTTTATGCTTCGAATATGTGCATTTAATTTAAGTCATAATTCACATACATGCATCATTGATCTTCCATGGCATGGGATCAAAGCTTTTCTTTTATGATCCAGAGGAATTTATACCAAATTTTTCGCAACAACCAACATTAGAGGCTTGACGTTTATTTTGCCCGACGATTGAATATTAGGCAATTTTCAGTACAACAAGACATTTTGGAGTGTCGGAGTGAATTTTTATTTAATTTCAGGTGTTTTCCCGTGGTAGTATTGAAGGATAAGTCAGAAGCAAAAAAGCTCAGAACATATAGCACATGCAAATTTTCCAAGTTTCCGACCAAAAAAAGGCAAATTCAATTTTTCATGAAGTAACCAGTTACCTAAATTTAAGTAACCGGTTACCACGTGCAAGTTTTGCCTGATATTTTGAATTTTCAGAATGGAGGGATTTTTTTCATTTTTCATTTTCATTTTGGTTTGAATTAAGGGAAGGATCTAGAATGATTAATAAGCCTAATTCCAAAGCTAGTTCCTAATCACTCTCTTAAGCAAGTTCCAACCCACTCTCCAAACCACATTTTGATTCCAAACCTAAACCACATTGAACTCATTTCACTCTAAACCTCACCAACTTAACCCTCATAAATTCATTTTTCACTTTCAATCTTGAGAATTTTCTCTCCATTTTTCACCAAATCCTAACTCAAAGTTCCATTTTCTTCATCAAAGATCATCAAGTTTTGCATTGTCTTTGAACTAAACGTTCATCAATTTATTATTTCTTGGTGAAAAAGGTTTTCTCATGTGGATCCTTAATGTTATCAATGATAGACAGTGAAGATATTTTGTCCCCTGTGAACACAGACACAATTAAAAAATACTTCGCATAAATAGACTCGATAGAAAGTAAAATGAAGAGTCCAGGCAAAACATGGGCATCCCGGCGAACCATACAAAAAAAAGATGAAAACACTTTGGGCAAAAATTAGTGATAAAAATAAAAATCGTACACCCGGTAAGTTGAAAACCTGAAAAGGCAACTTTGGTAAAAAAATGGGTATCTCGGATGATTGAAAACCCGAAAAGGACGATCTAGAAAAATGTTAGGGATTAAAGCGAAAGGATGTGATATGTGTTGGATCTGTCAAGCTACTTTACAACACTTCAATTGGGAAATTTCGAAGGATATGAATCAGTCCAATTATCCTCCTCAGAAAGCAAAGTACTTGGAAAGTCTTGAAGACATATGAGTCATAGTAGAATTAAAACTCATTGGAAATCCAGTTCCACATTGCCACTAGTGTAGTTTCTTTTTTCTTTGTAATGACCTCTTTCTAGGGATTTCTTCCTTCTGTAAATGCCTATTAACAGGTCATTTCAATCAATAAAAGTTGCATTTAAGTTAAATATCTTCCTGTATTGTTTTCTTTAACTGTTTTATTTATAAAAACGTCCGATTTTTTATAAACATTGCATTTTGAACATTGTAGCTTTGCATACATATGTGTAAAACTGTTGAAAATTGCTTAAATGGTTGAATACCTTGGGGGGAGAACACATATACCATTTAGTATACTCATGGCATATTATTTTTGTGTCATGATTATAGGTGTTGATGTTTATTTGCATTGACCGTTAGAGCAGAAAGTCAACCCCAGCTAGAGTTTAGTGACTTTTCACCCTCAGCATGTTATGGCTTATCCCCAGGAGAGCGAGTTACTTTCTTCAAACAGATGATTGCCAATTCCCATCAGATTCAGAACAAATGGACACATTCATCCTAGTAAGGTCAAGAGATGTGATTGTCCCCAGTGGAAATCTCAGGGTTGTGTGTCTTCTCAAAGAGAAGATCCATTTTCTCCAACAAAATAAGTTCTTCATAAGGATTTTCTCCCTGTAGAGTTTTCTCTTTTTACCTGTAGAGTTTTTACTCTCAGTAGAGCTTCGACATAGTCTTTCCTATGTAGAAATGGAAATTGTCATTTCCATAGCTAAGTCATATGGGCATGGTTCTCCGCAAGCAGGTGTTCTAGACGGGAGTTTCCCCAACAAATTTTTCATTCCTGCAGTTTAAAATCCAATGATTATTGTTAATCATGGTCCAAAAGTTATGGACATCTTTGTCATCCTCTATAGAATCGTCGGAATGGTAGTTTCCTCAGCAGGTTTAGTGTTTCCCCAAGGAGTCAGAAGATTAGATCTACATATCTTCTTCCCCATAGAGTTTTGGGTTTATTTCCTTAGTAGGGGTTTCTCTTTGCAATTGCATAGAGTAATCATCATTACATTTCATTTACCCAAAACCTTAGAATTTCCATTCGATATGGAGCATTACCATAGAAAAATTCAAACATGCATTCGGAGCATAAGCCAGTTTGGTACCCCGCGAGGAAGCGAGAATCACTGATTGGATGATAATGTCCCCAATTAGTTTGCTTATTTCATCCCAGTTGTTTATTTATATTGTATCCAAGTGTGAGGATTTGTGGATCTTTTGGGATATGTTACCTTTCCCCAGCCGATTCATCTTGTTTGGTTCATCTTAAGTTTGTCAATTGAGGTTGACACCCTTCTTTCAAGTCTTTCTGAGGCCAGGCTTGTTTCTAGTTTTTATCGTCTGAGGTCGATAGACGTTTGATTCCATCTGAGACTAGTTTTATTCTTTTGAATTTGTCGATTGAGTTTGACATTCTTCATTCAAGTCCGTCTGAGGTCGGTCTTGTTTTCTTTGTTTATTGTCTGGGGTCGATAGACATTTGATTACATCTAAGGATGGTTTCATTCTTTTGATTTTGTCGATTGAGGTTGACATTCTTCTTTCAAATCCTTCTGAGGTCATTCTTGTATTCGTTTGTTTATAATCTGAGGTCGATAGACGTTTTATGTCATCTGAGGTTGGTTTCATTCTTTTGAGTTTGTCGATTGAGATTGACAGTCTTCATTCAAGTCTATCTGAGGTCAGTCTTGTTTTCTTTATTTATCATCTGAGGTCAATAGACATTTGATTCCTTCTGAGGCCAGTTTCATTCATTTGAGTTTGTCAATTGAGGTTGACATTCTTCTTTCAAGTCTATCCAAGGTCGGTCTTGTTTCCGTTTACTTATTTTCTAAGGTTGATAGACATTTGATTCCGTATAAGGCCGATTTCATACATTTGGGTTTGTCAGTTGAGGTTGACATTCTTCCTTCAAGTTTGTCTGAGGTTGGTCTTGTTTCCGTTTGTTTATCGTCCAAGTTTGATAGACACTTGATTTGGTCTGAGGTCGGTATGATTCCTTTGAGTTTGTTAATTGATGTTGACATTATTCTTTCCAGTGCGTCCAAGGTTGGACTTGTTACTTTTTGTCTATCGACGAGGTCGATAGACATTTGATCTTTTTCGAGGATGGTTTTATTCTTTTGAGTTCTTTGATCGAGGTTAACATGTTCCCCTTGCAAATTTTGTATGAGTTCGGTCTTATTCCTTTCGTTTTACTCAACGTTTGTTGATTGAGGTCGACATTCGTTCACCAAAAGCTTGTTTGAGGTCGGTCTTCTTGTTTTCCTCAATGAAGTCTCTAGTTGTTGAAATTTTTTTTATATCTTTCATACCTTTTGGAGTGCAAATTTTATGGCTCTTTTGGTATTCAAACCCTTTCGATTTAAATGTTTGAAAGTCGTGGCTTCTCACACCTTCAAGTACAAGATGTTTGAATAGGGGAAGCTGTAGCACCCCAAAGTTTGCCCTCTTACTTTCATTAGCAATAAGTTGTTTATGCTTCACACATTTGCATTTAATTTAGGTAATAAATCACATACATGTATTATTGATCTTCCATGGCATGTGTGATCAAAGCTTTTCTTTTGTGATCTAGAGGAATTTATACCAAAATTTTCCTAACAACCAACATTAGAGGCTCGACGTTTTCTTTGTCCGACGATTCAATACCAGACAATTTTCACTACAACAAGACATTTTGGAGTGTCAGTGTGAATTTTTATTTGATTTAAGGTATTTTCCCGTGGTAGTATTGAAGGATAAGTCAGAAGCAAAACAATCTCAGAACAGATAGTACATGCGGATTTTCCAAGTTTCCCACCAAAAGGAGGCAAATTCAAATTTTTCATGAAGTAACCAGTTACCGCAATTTAAGTAACTGGTTACCACGTCCAAGTTTTGCCTGATATTTTGAATTTTCAGCATGGAGGGATTTTTCTCATTTTTCTTTTTCATTTTGGTTTGAATTAAGGGAAGGATCTAGAATGATTAACAAGCCTAATTCCAAAGCTAGTTCCTAATCACTCTCTTAAGTAAGTTCCAACCCACTCTCCAAACCACATTTTAATTCCAAACCTAAACCATATTGAACTCATTTCACTCTAAACCTCACCAACTTAACCCTCATAAATTTCATTTTTCACTTTCAATCTTGAGAATTCTCTCTCAATTTTCTCTCCATTTTTCACCAAATCCTAACTCAAAGTTCCATTTTCTTCATCAAAGATCATCAAGTTTTGCATTGAAACTTGATAATCTTGGAACTAAACCTCCATAAATTCATTATTTCTTGAATGATTCATCCACTTGCTACTATTTTGGACATGAATTTGAGCTTTGGAAGTGATTATTGAAGAAGCACTTGAAGAGAATTCATCATATTGCATTTATTTTGCAATTTCTTGTGAGGGAAGCTTTGGATCTTGGTTTTTCTTAACTTGATTCATCCTTTTTTTTCAACAATTACCAAGGAACATCTCATCCTTGTAGGTTGGTAGATCTTGAACTTAATTGCATTTTAGCTTAATTTTATATCTAGAACAATGTAGATCCATGGTTTGTTGGTGTTAATTGATCCACTTCTCGTTTGATTTGTGATGTTGATTTTTTGTGGATTCAATTTGTGTTTGATTGCTCTGATTTGGTGTAATTTTCGTGCATAATGAACTGGTATAACATCTGGAGATTATTGATTTAACCTGCTGCTGGAAGTGCTTTTAATTGCAGGATTTTTGCTTCTGGCTATAGAGTAACTGGTTACTGCATATAGAGTAACTAGTTACTCATTTATTTTTTGTGCATGCTTTGGAGTTTTTGAAGGAAGTAATCGGTTACCTCATTTAGTGTAACCGGTTACCACTGTTGTTTTTATTTATTTATGATTTTTGTGCATTTTCAAGCGTGTTTGATCTTCATTCCATTTCTAATCGTCACAGACCATTGTAACATGATTTTAGGGAATTTGTAGGGGCTGTTTGGTTGCATGTTCATGCATATGGTGAATTTCTCGACACGCGAGTTTGTTGATGTTTGTTCATGACATTGTTTTGTATGGTCATGCATTGTTTATGTTTTCCATTCTAAATGATCTTTGATGTAGTTGTTTGATTGCTTGCTGGAGTTATGATCATTGCATCATCAATAATTTGTTCACATGCTCATGCATATTTCCGGATTGTCGATTATTTGCAAGTTTGCTCTTGTTGTTTAGATGCATGTGGATCTTGATGTTTGCATTTCTTAATTGACATCCATGTTAAAATTCTTGATGCATGTTCATCTGATAGGGATGGTTTTGATGCATGATCATTCACAATGCTTGCATTCTTTATATGTTCAAGTTTGTTAACATGATTATGTTTGTTCTTGCAAGTATGCATATTCACATGTGGTGTTTGATTCTTGAGGGGATAAAAGTTGATTTTATTCATAAGGTGTTGCATTCTTGGTTGCTCATGTTCATTTACTTTTGATCATGCATTCACATGCTTACATGATGTCGCTCCCAAAAGATGAGGCAGGCTCAAATAAGGTACAGACGCGAACGGTCGGCGAAAGGATGAAATGAAAAGAGTCGCCAGCTAGGCATTTTTATCTCGAAGGAAAGGTAATGCTGCATAAACCTAAGAAAGATATGGATAAGACGGTTGCGAACCAGAGAGACTGAGAAAGGGGGTTGGTTACAACCTGGGAAGGTATTAGCACCCAGATTGTCCGTCGTACTCGACGGGATCCACGCTTAAAAGATTTGTGTTTTAAAGGGGTAGTGTAAGTGCAATTTGTGTACAAAAGAGCTGAAACAGGATGTACAGGTGTCTGTGTGAAAGAAATAAAATGTATAAATGTACAGTGTCAGTGTAGGAATGAGATGCCCAAGATCATGAAGCTAAGAGTACAATGCTGGAAGGAGGGGGGATATACAGAGACTTTTGTTCGATAACTGTTAAGTTATGCCTACGTATCCTCTCGTGCAATGAGGAAGTCAGAACACCGTAGTTCGACCCAAATAGACTGAAAGATAAATTGACTTGTGAACTGCTTGCTTGTCAATGCTCAAGTGTATGACCTGTCTGGCTCAGGTGCTAACTGTCTTGCATTAGACGGAAGAAGCAAGTTCTCGTTTATGAGTGAATGAGGTGAGAAAAGAATCCCGAAGGAGACGATTATTGTTTGTTTTTTTGTATTTTCAGTCTTTTAATGCTTTTGAAAGTTTGTCATAAGTTAATGAGCTTAAGCCTAAACCAATGGATTTAGTAAACTCATCACATCTTCCCTCTGATTAGGGGTAATGAGAGTACCTTAAGTGTGAAGTCAGCTTCTCACACTTAATCACCTTTGATATAGGATTAAGGTCATTAACCTACTTGTGATTATTTATATGTTTTTGTGGTTTTTGTTTAGTGTTAAGTATTGAGATTAAGCCATAATCAGGGATTAAACAAACTCATTACACCATCCTAATAGAAGGATAATAGATGAGAGTGTTTAAGCTGAGGAAAGCTCCTCAACTTAATCCATGATTAGGGATTAACCTTATGACAAAACAAATCCTTTATTAAGTGGATTTTAAATAATGATATGATTAAGAAATGAGTTTTATGATTTGTAAGACAACTTGTGGGGGACTTGTCCATTAACACTAGGGTTAGTCCTTCTTAACCAATTAAGGAAGAATTAGAACCCTAATGCAAGGCACAAGTTACAAGCTTGATGTCTTGATGATTATTAAGTGACTTGATTAAAGGATTTAAACACATTAAGGGTTTAACACTTAGGATTAAAGTTATACACTACATCCTAATAGAAGGATGCAGGCATAAGCTTAATCACAAAGTCTTAAAGCCTTTAGGGTTTAGTCCCTGATTATGAGATGAGGAGAGAAGACTCAATGAGACACAAAGGTAAAATCTAAATGGGGGGACTAATCAAAACCCTAATTATTTTCATGCTTGGTTGTTCCTAAGGTTTGTGAGGTTTACAAGAAAGATCTTCAGAGAAACCACCAGGAAGCAGATGAAAGGAGCAAAGAGAAGCAAAGTAACTTGCTTCATTTAAGAAGACAAGTCACTTAAAGGAAGAAAGTAAGATGAAGAAGAATGATCAAGCTCAAACTCAAGCACAAAACAAAATTCAGCAATGATGCATAAAAGAGATGAAAGGAGATTGTGAGAAATGAAGGCAAATTCACTTCTCAAAGTAACTTACCACCTGAAAAGTTAGAGAAAGGAATGCAATGCAATGCAAAATGAGATGAAGTGACATGATGCAAACCAAAACCAGGAGCATAAACATGATGTTAATGATGCTATGAGATGATGCAAACATGAAACAAGGCATGAGGATGATCATACAAACATATGGATGCAAATGAAGCATGTTTAGAACCATGAATATACATGAAAAGTTATGAGATGCAAATGACATATAACATGGCAAATGAAAGATGCAATGATCAAACATGATTCTAATATGTCCTAAGATGTATTATGAATCAAATGGATTCACAAAATGTCATGGCAAGTCATGGTATGCAAGCAAATGGAAGATGGATGCAAATGAAAGCCCAAATTAGGGTTTATGATCAATGCACAAGACAAAAATCAAAACCAGAAGCAAACATCATGATAAAAAATTGAAAATGCATTCAAAGGAACCCTAACCCTATACAAACTCACTTCCCAAAGGAGGGGCTCCAACTCTTAACCTAATGGGGGTTATGAAATTCTCAAGATTGCTAGGGTTTTAAGGTACCTTGTCAAGAAAAATGCCAAACAAATAGGAAATGCAAGATCAATTCATGCCAATTTAATCCTATAAACTACATGCTATACAAGATGCAATGCAAAAAGAATCAAAGTCCAACTCTAAAAGGCTAGGCAGAAATGAATTTTGGAAGATTGGATCAAAATAATGCTTTGAAATGAAATTAATTCCATGGAAAATTGTCAAAAGACATCAAGATCAAAAAAGAAATTTGGTTTGAAGGTTGGACAATGTTTCTAAATGATTTTAAATGTTTCATGAATTTTTTTGTGATTTTTAAATACCTAAAAGTATTTTTTAATTAATTAATTCTCATTAATTAATTAAAAATAATCTTTTAAATGATTTAAAAATATTTTTTAATGCAAAAAATAAAAATAAAAATGTTTTTGGTTTCTGAAAATTAATAAAAGCTTGGATAAAAATTTTCAGAATTTTTCAAAGTGTTTTACTATTTTAAATAAAATGAACAAAACAAATGAATTTAAATGAAATTAATATTGAATTTAATGGGAAGTAAGCAAGATCAAGGGCCAGCATTCAAACTGGATGCGCGGGAGTTGACTGCGCGCGTCATCCAGTGGCTGAGATTCAAACCAACCTAATTAAACTAATCTGAATTAATTAATTTAATTAAATATGATTAGGGTTTTAATGTGAGATCCTGTCCACTCAAATGCGCGCGGGTCAGCCCTAGTCAACCCATCCAACGTACCAAATTCAAACTTCATTTAATTACACATATTAGCCCTAAACACTTTCAGGTGGTCGGAGAAGACTTCCGGTCGTCTTCTCCGGCCAGACCCTCACCTGAAAGTTGCTAAACTCCTCAAAACTCCATGAAAATGAAATCTAATTGCCCAGAATCAAACCCCATTCAAAACTAAATCAAAACCCCCAAACAAAAAACATTTTTCATGCATTAATCAGGCAAATCGAAGCAAGACATTTCTAGGGCAGAAAAGTTTCAGAGCAATCATACATGCTTATTTCTCAACCATTTCAAAAAGTAAAAACATCAGAGTGATCAGCAAAGCATGAGGAACAATCTAGGAACTTAAAAACTCATTTCTGGAGAAAAAAAAAGTTCTTGAGGTACCTGAGCTTGAGCTTTCTCAGTTTGCAACTTTCTGACCTCCTTTCTTTGTGCAAACCACTCCTCTTGAGCTCCTGATGAAGTCTTGATACTTGGGAAAAGTATGTGATGGCTGGTTTGGAAGATTACAGAAGTTCTGTTCAAGGGAGGGTGGTGATCGTGTTTTGGTTTCAGTGACTTTCAGGCTATGGTGATGGGTGGTTTTTGATCAGTGAAGCATGCTGAGTTTGTTTGTGAAGTTTGTTTATGTGTTTGAGGCTTGTGGAGAGTGTTTCGAATGAAAATGCAAGTTGGAGAGATTTTGATAACTATGGCTTGTGGTGTGTTTCAGTTTGGAGTGAGTGGTGTGTTATGCTGGCTTTGGTCCATGTATCAAAAGGTGATAGGTCAGAGAGTTGTTAGTGGCCTATGGTGATTGGTATGGGTCTTTGGCCAAAATGTCAACTTGATTTGTACTTGAGGTATGGGCTATGGTACAACTTGCTTTTTGGCTTGCTTTGGCTCAGCTTGAATCAAGGAATGCTGTGAAAAAGGTCTAGAGGCAATGCAGCAAGTGGTTTGTAATTTGTGATAGGTTTTGCAAGTTGGTTCATGTTTGGTTCCTTTGACATTTCTTGAGTTTCAAGGCATCAAAGTGCAAAGTTCTTTGGCCCATTCTGAATTTTAGAGGTCATGTGATCATGTTGTGAATAAATGGTACACATTTGAGGCCTTTAGAACACTTGATCATAGCATTTTGCAAAATACCTCTTTGGTAGAAAACTTCAAATTTTGTGATTTTAGCCAACTTTGACAAGCCATAACTTTTGATCCAAAATGAATTAGGTCATGTTCTTGTACTTTTTGAAAAGGGAATGATCCATTCTACAACTTTCATGACCAAAGTTTTTTCATTTGAAGCATTTTTGAATCAAAAAGCAAGGGTTAAAAAAGTTTCCCAAAATGGCAATTTTCAACATAAGTCAACTTTGCAAATGACTTGAAATCCTTCAATTTTGTGAACTTACAACATCTTCTATGATCAAATAAAGATCATACACAATCAAAATGATGAAGAACACCCTTTGGTTGGGTCATTGGGGGCCTCAGATGCCCTGATTTTGCACTGACTTGCTCAGAAAGTCAACCCTTGATCAGATGACTTCCCCATGGAATTTCTTCATGAAAATTTATATGCATGCTCCCTATACCATATAGAGACCAATAGAAACAAGAATGACCAAAAAATTTGGAGTTATGGCCTTTGAAACCAAAACCCTAATTCTAAGTCATTTGTGCAGTTAAACCTGGCTCTGCTTCCATGCCATTCTCAGTTCTTGTGATTTTTTACATTCTTGACTTTTGAGGGAATACAATATGATGCTTGAACATACATGGACCCCTTTGAAGTGATTGATGACCTTTGGAGTGGCTCAAGAAGCTCTTGGATTGCTCAGATCACAAACCCTAGATGCAGATGACTTTGAACCAATGCAATGAATCAAAAATGTGATATGAGATGTTATGATTGAGTTTATGCATATGAGGAGATCACAAGCCATGGTGTGAATGGGTGAGGGCAAATTTGGGGTGTTTACACATGATGCATCCCTTGTTTCATATGCACTACTAATATTTCATTTGTGAGCTGTAAAATTTGTGTGTGTTGCCTTGTTCTATTTTTAATTCTAACACCTGTTGTGAGCTGTTAGAGAGTTATAAAAAGTTGTCATGTGTGTTGGCTGGTTTTTATAACTATGCAGTTGCTGGAGCATTGTGGAAAGTGTTATCTTTGGTTTATTACTTTTTTCCGCTTCTGTTTGCTTGTTCCCTTGGGTACCTAGTCCAAATTAATTTTGGATTAAGTTGGAGTAGGATAGAAACCTCAACTATAGGATCAATATTTGCATGCTAACTCTTAGGATTGAGTCCCCCATTAGTGTTTTATTTTAACCTATTTAAGTTTGTCTTCTATATCTCAAATAAAAGGAAAAACCCTTAATAAATACAATGTACATTGTTCGTTATGAGCCTTATGCACGTGAGAAAGGGTGAGCGGATGCAGATCTAAACTCATTTTAGGATATTTTACGCGTGAGACGTTTGAATCATTTGCACAAAGTATTTTCTCCTATGTCATAGTTTTTACCACGATGCGCATTACAAACAAAAACAACAAAAACTTCATTTAAAAGACTTCAACCAAGTTTCCATCGTCTTCTCTTCTCATTTCACTTTGTTGCAGACGTAAGACATGGCAAGTCCATTCTACCGCAAACTGGTAACGCATGAGTCTCCATGCAGTGAGTAAAATACCTAACTACTAGAATGCGCATTTTGGCATCGTCCCTTAAAAAACACAAAATGTTGTTGGTAACCCGTAGTGCGCTGAACTACAGTTCTCTGATTCTCACTCTAGTTGAGATACGTAGGCACAAGCGCGATGCTTGCCGAGTTTAGCATCCTTATTCTTTCCCCTAAGACTTTGAATATATTCATTAGCATTATTTCATACAAACAAGATCATGCATTAGTTCTTCTATCCTTCACAGTTGCAGGTTTATGCCTCACAGAGGATCGTCATTTCTTTTGTGTGCCTTTTATTTGTGTATGTTTACTAACCTTTAATCAAATTTCAAAAATATTTTATTTTCCATCTTTTACTATCTTTTTCAAGAAGAAAGAAAGAATATCAAAACAGTTCCTCAGCTTGAACATAATTCATCCGAACAAAGTCAAAGTAAATCTACAATCAATTCAAATTCATCTGATCAAGGATTTCCCAAGTTTTATTGATTATTATTCAAGGGATTTCAAGGTTCATGTGTTTATTTTCATGCCTTCTTTTAAGAGCAAATGGATCAAGCCAAAACCACAACGGTGCAAGAAAAAAGCAATATTTTTCAAAAATTTGTACTGTGTAACCGGTTATACACCAGGTGTTAACCGGTTACACAAGAAATTTTTTGGGAAAATTGGCAGCAAATTCAAATTTTATGATTTGGCACCAAATTCATTTTTGATCACATGTGGAATATTCTAGAACATCTCCATTTAATTCACCTATATCATCAAAATTAATTCCTACCATGTACCTTCATTAATCACCACGTTTTTGCTAATTTCCATCCAAATTTGAATTCCAAGCCTAATTTTAATCTCCCAAACCAAGCTCCATTCCACTTAATTATCATACCAAAACTCTATAAATAAAACCATTATTTCATTCATTTCACAAACTTTTGAGAACCAAAAAACCTCTTGCAAATTATATCCCCAACCACCAAAATTCATTAAAGTTCAATTTCTTCTTTTGAAAGTTAACAAGAATTCACTTTGAATCTTGTTCAACTTTGAGCTAAACCTTCATCTAATTCATTTTTATTCATCAATTTCAATAGATCAATATTGTTTGTGGAGATCTTGAAGTAATTTGGAGTTGTTCTCATTTTTGAAGTGGTAATTCATCTCACACCATTGTTGAAACATCATCTTCATTTTCCATAATATTGATCTTTGGTGATTCTTGTGCTTGATCCTTTTAGATCTTATTTTATCTTTTGATTGCTGGTTTTTATTGTGTTTTTACTTTAAAATTCGTGCAAATTCAGATCTATGATCACAAGGTGTTTGAAAATTGTTTTGAAAGAGGATCATGCTAAATTTTGCACTTCTTTTTGCCTCTGCATGTAGTTTAACCCGATTACACACTAGGTGTTAACCGGTTACACAGTGTTAATTTTTCCAGAATGTTGCATTTTTTAACTATGTAAACGGTTACGCTTGAGGCAGTAACAAGTTACACTGGAGCAAAAGGGTATATTTTGTTGTTTTGGGGCTGTTTTTGGTACTTTCTTGTTTCTTCTTCCCCTTTTTTCTTAATTTAGCCTTGGAATACGTTCTTGAGATAAATTCCTCTTTAATTTTAATGGACTTTGAATATCGATTGGATTAGATTAACATTCATTAATTTAAATCTATCTTCAAATGAATTGTTAAATTCATAAGAGGTGCTTTGGATTAGTGATATGTTTTTCACACTTGAATCTATCAATTAGAGTTTATTGAGTTTAAAGATGGAAGGACCTTAAAAGTGTTGCTCAATTTGGTTCTTCTCCACCCATCCCTCTAATTTTCCTTTTTATTTTTTATCGATGAAAGTCTAATGGGTCTTTGAATTTCTTTGTTATGTTCATGATCAAGACTAGATTGTTACCTATTTTCTTTTTGTGCGGCATTGTTTTTCGAATGACAACTTACATGTTGTTCATCTAACATACATTATCACTAATAATAGTTACCTTAATTGGTATTGACCAGCCTCGTTGTACGGTAGCTTTTATATAAGTTACTCGGCGATTGCTTAATATAGCGCTACATTTGTCCCTCCATATTGTCATACCTCAAAATTTGCCCTCATATTTATTACCATTTAGCTGGCTTCACTTTGCATTCATCTGCATTTTCCCATTAGGTCATAGTGTCCATTATTATGCATTGTATTGGCTCCTAAGGCATGGGATCGAAGTATTTCCTTGTGATTAGAATTTTCCTGTTTAGAGGATCATCAAACTCCAAGGTTTTCCTTATTTAGAGGATTATTCGAAAGCTTCAGATCAGGAGGTTATTGACGTGAATTAAAAGATCTCGTGAGAAAAAGTATATTGATGTTCTTGGTGCAAGAGATCGGATACTAGATGCGTATTAGTATTCTTGGGGCAAGAATTTGTTCCAGATTGGGGATGGAAAGTGCTTGGGTTCAATTTATTTGGAAGATCTCATTCAACTTCAAATTCAAAGTTTTCAATAGCCATTTCTAATACAAGTCATTATCCGAGTGTCATATTCAAACCCGATCGCCTATTCTTATCTCAGTTCCAAAATCCTAATCCATTCTCGATTCCAGGTCCATTTTGTCAAAAAACCTAAACCCTAATTTTAACCTCAATCTCTCCATGACAACTTTCACATTCAAACCCTCAACCGACGTTTTTCACATACACCACAATAACCTCACATTCTTCTCCAATAACCCCACTTTGAAGAGAAATTTTCGCGTTTCTCAGAATAAGAGTTTGCGTTTTGTCCCTACAGTCTCAATGTCAGCCACACTGGTTCATACTTTTCTCAAAAAATCCGCGCCTTCCACTTAGGACACTGCGCTTCCAATAATGGTTAATTCATGTTAAGGAAGGATGGGAAAAGCTGTTATTAATGCAGCAAAAGATGCTGGACTGAACATTGTGCCGGTGTCGTTTGGACCAGAAGAGGAATCAGGACAGACTTTTAAGGTCGATGGAAGGGAGTTTCTTGTGAATGGTCCTTCTGATAGAGAGGGTTTTCTTGAATCTGTTCTCAATAAATATCCAAATTTGATTGTCGTGGACTACACTGTACCAAATGCAGTCAATGGCAATGCAGAGTTATACAGTAAGGTCGGAGTACCCTTTGTGATGGGAACCACCGGTGGAGATAGAGATTTGTTGCATAAGACAATTGAAGATGCTAAGAATTATGATGTCATATCCCTGCAAATGGGAAAGCAGGTTGTTGCTTTTCTTGCAGCAATGGAAATTTTGGAAGAGCAATTTCCTGGAGCCTTTTCTGGGTATTCCTTACAGATTGTAGGTATTAGAGTCTCATCAAGCAAAAAAAGTTGGCGCATCTGGAACTTCCAAGGTTGTGATATCTTGCTTCGAAAAACTGGGGACGTCTTTCGATATGGATCAGATGCAATTGATCAGGGACCCTCAACAACAAGTTGAATTAGTGGGAGTTCCAGAGGAGTATTTGTCTGGTCACGCCTTTCATATGTATCATTTGACCTCACCAGACGAAACAGTGTCGTTTGAATTTCAACATAATGTTTGTGGTAGATCAATATATGCCGAAGACAATGTTGATGTTGTATTATTTCTTGCTAAGAAGATTGAAGCAAAGGATCGTAAGAGAATATACAATATGATTGATGTCTTGCGAGAGGGTAATATGCGATAAAAAAGAAACAAGGAGAAATAAACTCAGAAGATGGCAATAACAAAAGAAGTGAGCGGGGAATCACTGTTACAAATCGATAATCCAATAACAAAATTAACAGAATCGGTTATAATCTATAACCAAAAACAAAAAGAAATCAGTGATATTGGACAATACAACTGAAAAATCCAGGAAAGGAAAAAATGGTTAATAAAATACAGAACTTCATCAAACTTCTTCATCACTCTCATCATAGTTTCACCAATTCTTCCTCGATCATCCATGTTCTTCATCCGGAGCCGGAAACAACCGAGATTTCCGCATCAACATCTATATCGTTTCGTCATGTTCATGGTTCATCACTGTTCATCAATGCGACAACATGGGTCACAGTTCACAGATCTTCAATCCAATCTACAAAATCAACGATTTGCATCATTCAAGAACACAACAATGGAAACGAAAAAACAGTTACAGTGAGAAAAAACAGTTACAGCGAAAAGGGAGGAAAAAGAACAAGCCGATCCATCTCTTGGCAGCCTTCATTTACATTCATCAATCTCGTCCCTAGCTCCACCAATCAACAATACTTCAAACCGGCCTTTTGCTTCTAAATCTTTAACCATTGTCATTATCATCCAAAAAAAATCCTGCAAGGTGGAGTAAGCCAAGTCAGTTACAATAATCATCACCGACTCATAATCCTCATAACAGAATTTCCATGTTGCAAATTCAAAACAAAAGCAGAATTTGAGAAAACCATAACAGAAAAATAACAAACTAAAAACTGATTCTAACCGAATTTGGCTTGAAGAAATTCCAGAACCATCCTTGAGTTCCATCTATAAATCAGCATCAGCTTCTTCAAACCAGGGTTGAACAATCTCACTCCATTTTTGATCTTCCTCCACATAATTCCTCAAACTCTCCTCAATTTCATCTTCTGAATTCTTCACCACCTTCACCATTTTCCTTCACCATTTTCTTCAATTCTTCACAATTTCCTCTCTCAATCCGAACCTTCTTCCTCAATCTCTTCTCATTCATTTCTCCATCAATCTCCTTGTTCACTCTTCCACTCTTCGATCTCTATCACTTTTCTCGTGTTTTCGGATTCTACATGTGACTCTCCCTTCAACCCTTCTTCATCGCCTTCACCTATCAACTTCTCTTCATTCCGATTTCATCATTGAATCGCCTTCGCTATCATCATCAACCAACTTCAACATTTTCAATCAACAGCATCCAATTAAAGCTCCATGACACCAATCTTTCAACCTGCATCAGCAAACCTTTCGCGTCAACCAATTTCCGCATCAAGATTCGGAATTACAGAAAAATCAAGGACGCACTAACACCAGTATTCGTAATCGAAGAACATCACAACAACAACAACAGTGATACAAGATTTGAGGTGACTCGCACGGATCTGAAGAGAAGAGGTTACAAAGCGAGTTGAGACGAACGAGTTGCAAGAGCATACCTGAACGGAACTTCAAGTCGCGACGGCGCCAAAACGAAGAAGGTGTTCTCCTCACTAGCATCATCCTTACGGCTCCGATTTAAGGTACAATCTCGAATATGTTGCGTATACAAGATCGTAGTTGGTTTTCCTTGTTGTTCTTGGTTCTTAAGCAAGTGGTTTGAAGCTTTTGGTTTCGGTTAAGGGGTGAGAATGTATAGTAGGTCCTTGGTTTATGAACGGAGAGTACGAGCAGTAGAAAGGTGACGGCGGGGAGAGTGATGTTGAAGGAGAAAGAGGGACGATAGGATAGGGGATGGAGGCGAAGGGAAGAGGAAGAAGAATAGGTGCCGCGGCAGCGAAGAAGAAGAGGAAAAGGGAATTAGGTTTTGGTATTTTTTCAGCTTTTAGGTGGTTTTGTTTTTTATAAGTTTTAATTTTGTTAGTCAAATAATGGAGTATTAAGAGCAATTATAATATTAATTATGAAATTAATCCATAATAAAAATGAATTAATCCATTTGTAATTCTTTGATTTGAGTTATTTCATGTGTAAATCCCCATAAGAGCCGTTGCAATGTTCCAAGGTGATAAGATTGGGGTTGGTTATGAGATTCCTAGCCACACCGGCGGTGACACTTGTCACCGTCCGGTTGGCATTCTATACGGTCGTTCCCATGGATATAGTACACGGCATTAATCATAGGCTGGCGTTTTGGATCGTTCGATTTGAATACTTTTTAGGAAGATTTGATCGTATGGACATAAATGGGTCAATACAGTTGACCGAAGTCTATCCCATGCACCCTCTTCAGCCTGCGCATGGGTCCAAGGCCTCTTTGCTAAAGGCACCCCATCTTAAGCCCATATTAAAAAGATAACTAGAAAAATACTTCTTTCACCCCCCTTCTATTTCTTTTAGTTTTTTTTATTTATTTTAGTTTAACATAGTTTAGGAATAATTCCATAAAAAATAGGAAAATCCATTATAAAATTCCACAAAACATTAAGTAGCTTAATAATTCCAATTAGAAATTTTTGACACTTTTATTTTCTGAATTTTGCTTATTTTCGATTTAATTTTGATTTTTCTTTTAATTAGCTTTTATTGAATTTCCTTTAACTGTACATGATTTTGTTCATTTTATTTTGTCAACTTCCAGTAGGATTTTTGACCCATTCTTTTTGCTATGTTTAAAGGGCTAATAGGAGAACCTAGAATAATTTTGGTAGAATTTTTACGTCATTTTATCCCCTGGTTTGGTAGCTTAATCCATGAAAAATAATAGTTAATCCTTAAGTGGACTTAGGAGGTTTTTAGACATAGCTAACTTATGATTTTTTAGGGTATTTTTTAGCACAATGTAATAATCAGTTTTAGGACCCTATAGAATTAATTCCATAATTTTTCCAGGACTTTTAATATTTTTAGTGTATTAATCTTTAGGCTAGTTATACATGTAAAATTCAACTAGTTTAGTTTAGGATATTAGGATCCATTAAGAACTAGTTCAATTAGGTTTAATCTTAGGATTTAACAATGACTTAGCCTAGTTTAATTTCTGATTTATAGAATGACAATATTAGATATTTCCCTTAGTTTTAGGACTTAGGCTTAGAATTTCTAATAAATAGACTTAGATAAAGTTTAGGTTTGTTTTTGGTTTTATACCTTTAAATGAATTTGTTTTGAATTTTATTTCTTATTTCAATTTTAATGCCTTGTTATATTGTTTGAATATTTCACTTGTATAGGCTTCCCCATTGTTTTAGAATCAACTCAACTTCCTTAGGAAGTAAGTTGAATTCTAGTAGTTGCTAGTTCCTTTCTTCATTAGGAATAGAAAAACCTCACAAACCATTAGGACCACTTGTAAATAAATAAACAAAATTAGGATTGAGTCTTAGTCCCTTAGATTTTGTCCTTTTCTCAACTAGAGTCCCTCTTTCTCATCTCATAAAGAAAAGCAATAAAACACTTAATAAAAATCGAACTTTCTTGTACGACACGAGAATTTGTTGCGGAGTGCGTATACACGTCCTGTTTCGGGGCGAGGTGTAAGTACTTACCGCGATGGATAGGTCTTAGTATGAGAATGTTCACAAAAAAATTCAAAACATTTCTCATAAAAGACAAAAAACAAATAATAAGTGAATATCCTGCGGGAACTTCTCTTTCTCATCTCATTCATTTTGAACGCGAACTCGTGATGACTTGTCTCGCATGCAAAACGGTAAACGCACTCGTACCAGACGAGTCTGCAACACCTGAGCATAGACATACGCAGTTCCAGATATAAAAAACACAAACAAATAGTTCCCGCCTTAGTTAGGCGAACTACGTTGACTCTGATCCTCATTATCCCGATGAGGTACGTAGGCAGCGGGGTAGGGCCCGTTCGAGCACATTCTTTATTTTCCCTACATTTCCCCCATTCTGTCTTTTCTTTCTCTTTTCCATTTTCCCTTTCCGATCTCTTTTTTTCAATTTTATTTTTTATCCCAGTTATCAATTTTATTCAGCAGCTATTTTATTTCCTCACCCTTTGAAACAAACTAACAAGCGTGGATCTTGTCGGGTACGGCGGACGATCTGGGGTGCTAATACCTTCCCAGGTCGTAACCAACTCCCGAACCCAGATCTTTGGTTCACATGACCTTGTCCTTTCCTTTTTCCTTAGGTTTGTGCAACATTACCTTTCCCATTCTTTTGGGATAAAAATGTCTGGCTGACGACTCTACCTTTTCCGCGCCACTTTCGCGTTTGTACTAGGATGAAAATCCCGGGAGAGACACATATCCTTATCGAAACTTGTACTTTCGTGGCCCGAACTTTGATTTGTTGCGCAAGCCCAAGCACGGTTGTTCTTTGTGATAAGTTCATAGTTCTCAAACTTGTTGTTTTAGAGGCTTTAATTATATCAATCTTCTGACAAGTTTTGTTAATCAATGACTTGAGTACATCGTTCAACCATATAGTTCAAGACGCGAGAAGAAATTTGGTTGTCACTTTGAGCCTTTTGGAATTATTACCTTTGGGGTTGATTAAGTTCACAATATTATATATATATATATATATATATATATATATATATATATATATATATATTGCATTTTATTTCTTTATTGCTCTCTATCATTTTATTTTTACTTCTTGCTCCCTTGTCTTTATTTTCTTATGCTTTATATCAACCATTATCATGTTTATGTTTATATCTTTATCTCTTGTGCTTTTATTTTCTTCTTGTCCATTTGGACACAAAAAACATTAATAAATGCATGAGCACTTTAAAATACTTGTTCTTAATTGTGGACTATCGCTACTATCTCTTGCTTTGGAGGATTTCTATATTTGGACCTATGAACTTAGTATTAGAATTTTATCCCATTTCTTGATTATTATGGAGTGGTTAAGCTAGCCTTTATTTGGCTCATCATTTGCTCAAGAGGATGGAATTCTATGTTACTTATGCTTTTAAGTGTCTCCAAGTGGTTAGATCTTTCTTACCTTAGCTTTTTTTTAGGGTAGTCTCTTCATCTCCTCCCATTCTTTAATTTTCAAAATCTTCTCCCTTTTTCAAATGATTCTTCTTTTTAAAATTTTTACCACTTTCAGAATTCAAACCTTGACCTTGGTCAAATGATTTTTACCTTTTTCCTCATCTCTTAATAAATGCTAATGAACTTTAGCATATTGACACCATTTTCAAAAAGATCTTAAAAAAATGCAAAAATGCATTCACTCTCTTATGTGCTTTATGCACTTTTCTTTTAACTTTTTTCATATGTTTAGACATGATTCATATTTTCAAGCGGAATTATTCGCTAAAGGATGACGACTTGTCTTTACATTCTTAAAATCAATCAAAACCAACAAAAAACTTTTTTCTTTTTATCACGAACTACGGGATTTTGATCTTACATTGCACATTGTGGGTATGTAGGCACGAGGTGGTAAACCTCTCCAAACACAAAAATATTAAAATCAATTTTTTTCATCCCCTTACTCTCATTTAATAATCCCTTTTCAAACCAAAAAGCGTAAATATTTCAAAGGGATCCTGGGGAGTACCACTGACATTTTGGGTGCTAACACCTTCCCATTTTGTAACTACCCCCCTTACACATTCTCTGTTTGTTTCTTTTAGTTTTTGCTTTTAGATTAATTTTTTAGGATTTATTTACTCTTTTTTTCCTTTTTCTTTTCCTTTTGGAATATATAAAAGCACAGTGGTGATTTTGTTTTCCTTAAGTTAAGTTAATCAATAGTTTACACTCACAATTTTTACCGCTACAGAAAAGTGACGACTCTGCTAGGTAGTAATATCTATATGGATTCAGCCTACTTTGATTTATTTATTGACTTGGTTTGATTTGTTTGTTATAGCTTGTTCTGTTCTAGTTTGGTGATCTTCTGTGAGTGAGATAGATCTTGTACTTGGATCTGAGATTACTTATGATACGACAGTGGTATATTTGAGGAGATATGCTTGGAGTAGTCTTATGCGATGTTGATTCGAGAACCGCCACTCAGTTAGCCTCCGTCGGATTACTGATGTCATGGCGACTAGTCGAATCATGGCATTACTTTTTTGACCTCGGGCTTATCATACTGAGGACTGTAGAACCCTTAACCCATCTAGTCCATTTTAGGACCATAGTGAAAAAGTCATCCAGGTGTAGACCTAAGGTGATTGTCACGCGATACTAGACTCAGACGAGGTCTTCTTAAGAATGTTATCTGTTGGGGAGTAGTCCAACATACCGATAATATTCTAAAGATGGATTTTAACTCCAAAAACTTCTGTTAGAACCCTCTGGTTTTCTGAAGGTACAATGAAGAAAAACCTTAGTACATACCTTTGTGGGTTGGTGTTTCTTATCCCTTGACTCCATGATCTTGACTCAGAACCTTGACATGTGTGTTTTGCATGATCTTGTTTGTGTTTGTTCGATACATGTACTCATGCATTCATGAGAATTGTTCTCAAGATTTCAAGGGACTCGTAGGCACTTTTGCAAATATTTCAGAAGCCATTGACTTTGGATATCGGAAGGAGGAATACCCATAAGTATCATTTCAAGAGTCCTGATTTAGAAGAATTGAGAAAGCTCAGAACTTTGGTAATGGATACTGATGATTTCCAGAACCGTTATGGTAGACTTTTGTTCATTCTGAAGACCAGTGTACATAAAGGAATTCTCAATACTTTGGTTCAGTTCTATGATATGTTGCATCACTGTTTCACCTTTCTTAATTATCAGCTTGTGCCGACCTTAGAAGAGTATTCTTATTGGATGGATTTTCCGATTCTGGACAAGGAGTTTCTTTTCAGTGGATTAGAAGAGGAGCTTACAACCAAAGTTATTTCCAAGGATATTTGTCTTAAGGAATCTGATCTTAAGGGAAAGTTTGTTCCTAAAAGAGATGTTCGTGGAATCAATGCTAAGTTCTATCGGGGAAAGCTTCTACTTCTATCACAATGGGTAATAGAGATGTTTTTGAAGATTTTCTCGCTATGCTTATCTATGGTATTGTGTTGTTTTCTAACCTAGATGGTGTTGTTGATTAAGTTCTAGACTGGTTTTGGAGCTTCTTCATATATGATCCTATAGCTCTAGCTTTCTCTTCTCTCTCATGTATTAGGATTATTGAGAATTGTACTTCAAAGTTGTAATCCTCTCTTTTGATATTAATGAGAATGATTTTTTCAGTATTTCAAATTGTGTTTCTTTTATAAATATTTCAAATTCCCTTATAGTCCTTTGAAATCTTTGCATTTACATTTGCATATCATGCATCATTTTTGCATTGGTCTCGCTTCCTGAGAGTTCTACAGGGTTCTTATGTGTTTCTTGGTCTACATCCAGTTCCTTTTGCAAGCTGACTCACCGTTACAATACTCTGGCTAATCAAAGGAAGATGTTGGAAGCTCTACAGGAAGAGAATCATGAACTCCACGAAGAAGTCACAACTTTGAAGGATAGTTGATTAGTAAAATAGCAAGTGTACTATTTTCTTGATGTAGTAATAAAGGGTTATTATCCCCAAAATCAATCACAAGGACTGCGTGGGAACTATAAGTTTTGTTGTGATTCAATTTAACAAAAACTCCTTTTTGTTTAAATATTGTCTTCGGAAATTATAAAAATATAAAATAAGTGCAGAAAATGAAGTTTAAAGAATTATGAGAAACATGCTAGGGAAGGTGGATGAATTGCTTTGTAAGAATACTAATAGTCTTTTAAAAAAAGATATGCCTCAAACCTTATCCTACCGGATCTTAAAAATAGTTTTCTTTAATTCCTTAATAAAAACCCCTTTGATATTCCTCCTAGACACTAATTCCTTAGTTGTTTCGGAAGAACATCAAGCAGTAGTTCTGACAAGATTTACTGGTTATTATGGGGTATCCCTATTCCTAGGAAATACCTAACATAGTATTATTATAAAAAAGGAATTAGATTGGTTTTTCAGGCCTAATCCCTAAACATAGATCAAATCCTATTTTCCAATACAGATAAGCATTAGGCACATTGTAAAATAAAAGGTTATGGTAAAAATGCATAATCTAATAGAAAAACTAAAACTGATTCATTACATCGTAATTCAGGACCACCCCCTAGAATTGGGGGGTTTAGCCACTCATGTTCAAAACAACAATAATAACAAGAGAAAGAATAATAATAGCCAATACAAACTTATGATCCCTTTGATCTTCAATGGCTTCCGCGATTAAAGGATCGTCGTTCTCCAAGCACTCGTAAAAACATAAAACTTTCAACCTTGCAACAATTGTTTGTAAAAGTCAAAACACCCTTTTTCTTTTGAAAATTTGGTCTAAATAGAGTCTGATCCTTCCTTTTCGCACAAAAAGTCCAAAATACCCTTAATGAGAAAACACAGGCGAATACTTCAAAAAATTAGGAAAATGTGTGCCCTTGCCAACACGAGCCATGTCATGCAACATGGGCACTCGTGTTGGCCTCCAAACCTACCCATCTGCAATTTCCTCATCAAGTCACCTGACACGGGGACCCGTGTTAGACCACTGGTTCTTGTCAAAGCCCTTCAAACATACTTCTCCTCCTAACACGGGCCATGTCATGGGAAATGGAAGCCCGTGCCAGGCCTCTGACATTGCTCAAAACCTCTCCAAATTCATCTGACTTCGTATCCATTCCTCGGACCATCCACACAAACCTGAAACCACAAAAACGACAAGACCAAGGCTTCAAAAGTATCTTATTTAACACGAATTGAAATTAAAGTAATGCAAGCAAGCAAAATGTGAAAAATTAAATACTTAGATAAAAAAATAGTAAAACTAAATAATGTGTTACCAATTTGTGATGTTTCGTGCCAAATGATGGATATAAAACAAGAGAGAATGGTGACTAATCACAACCCCGAACTTATCTCATTGCTTGTCCTCAATCAATGCTTAAGACAGCAGTTAGGTTACCCTTTAAATATAAATACCAAATTACCGCTAAGATTATTCGCGACTCCTTCACTTTCTTCCAGCCCTTTTCTTTTTACCTGACTAATGGCTATCAACCACACTTCTACAATTCAACACTTCTTCCCCTATTAGTTTTTCACACTCTCACCAGATCACTCAGGTTAAAGTGTTTAGACTCTCTAGATCAAAGCATGCATCATCAACTAATAAACTTGCATAACATCTATAATTATCACAAACACACACACACACACATGTAACACAACACACAATAATGAGGACTTTTCAAGTTGTAATGGGGCTAAGGGACAAGGTGAGATAAATAAACTAAATGGGAAAAACAAAGGGGTTATAGGCTCATATTCATTGTTAGTTTTATCTTCACTATGTACTTGTTCTTTTTATACTCAAAGGATTTGACACCACTCTGTTCAAGAATTCGTAGTTCTCTCCTCAAATGAGTCTTGGAGGGTATTTTACAATATTTTTCAAATGGGTCCTCTCACTGATGAGTGCATTCTCAAGCTTTTTCAGAGCTTATTTTCTTTTATTTTATTTTTTATATTATTTTTTTCCCGAATGCACTCATTCACTATTATTTCCAGTGCCTCAACCCCAAAGTTAGGATTTTTACACATATTAGAAAATTTCTTACACTTATCTGAGCTGGGTAAGGGAGTGTTTAGGCTTACGGTTTGTAACATGTGGTTTAATAGTAAACAAAGGGAATACGAATCAAAGGGGGTAACAAAGGATAACATATAAGGGTAGGCTTCAAAGGATCATGGCTAAATAGAAACAAATGCCTTAGTGCATGTAGGTCGGTAGTGTCGCTCCCGGGATTTCCATCCTGGTACAGACGCGAAAGTGACACGGAAAAGGAAGAGTCGCGAGCCAGGCATTTTTATCCCGAAGGAAGGGTAATATTGCACAAACCCGGAAGAAGTAGAAAGCGGGGTCTCGCGAACCAAAGAGAAAGGGTAAGGGAGTTAGTTACAAACTAGGAAGGTATTAGCACCCCAGATTGTTCGTCGTACCCGACGGGATCCACACTTGGTAGCACTATTTCAAAGGGTGAGGGTATCTGCTACTGCTGCAACTGCTACCAGAACAGGATTGAAAAAGAAATAAGGAAGAATGAGATGAAAGTATAAGGAGATGAAATGGCATGAAGAACGAGGAAATAGACTGAAGGATTGTGTTCGCCAAGCATCGTTGCTTGTGCCTACGTATTCTCTTTGTGTAATGAGAAAGTCAGAACATCGTAGTTCGACTCAATAAGACTGACACAACTTGCTTGGGTTTTTGGGATTGAACTGCTTATGCATGTGCTCAGGTGTTGCAGGCTCGTCTAGAACGAGTGTGTTTACTGTCTTGCAAGTGACAATTAGAAGCAAGTTCTTTCATTTAGAGTGAAGGATATGAGAAGAGAATTCCCGAAGGAAAGACGCTTATGGTTTGTTGAAGTTTTTAAAAGCTTTTTAATTGAGAGTTTGCATTAGAAAGTGTATTCAAGTATCATTCAATGGAGTGTGTACGTCTTACATCACTCCAAGAATGAATGAAGAAGAATCAAACCTAAGTATGGAGAAGATCCCCAAACTTAGTTCCAAGGATTGAGGCTAAAGCACACTACCCTACTTTACTTATTAAGTGTTTTTGTTGTTTTTTTAGTGAAGAAGTGTTTTTTAGTTTTCTTTGTGAAACAAATTCATGTTGGAGACTTGTGCATCATGCTAGACATGCTTACATTACCCCAAGATGGGATAGATGCAGGTACCTCATGGAATAAGGCTATGGCACAATAAGTCATTTCAACCTTTATTAGGTATCATTTTAGCTTTATGTTTTGAGATGAGAAAGAGAAAGACTCAAAAGAGACTCCAAATGGTAAAAGTCTAAAGGGAAACTAACAATCTTAAAAGTTGTCATGCTTGGATGTCCTAGGGTTAGTGTGGTATAAGACCTCTATCCTAAAATAAAGGAGAAGGAGAGAAGAAAGAAGAAGAAGAAAAAAGAAAGAAAAGAAAGCAACTTACTTCCAAGATGGAAGTTAAGTTGTTTCTAAGAGGGATGAGAGAAGATTGTACAAGCAAAGCATCTTAAATGCTTAATCAAACAAACTGAAAGATTAAAAGAAAAGTTAGCAAATGAAACACAATTGCAAATAAGAAGTGAAATGGAATCCAAACAAGTAAAGAAACCACATGAAAAGGATCCTAGAGTATGATAACCATAAAAGTCATAACATAATCAATAAGAAGCTCTAAGAAGCCTAAGGTATCTCAAGAAAACCAAACTAGTTCAAAGAAGACCCAAAGAGCAAACAAGTTCACAAAAAGCACACCTTAAGAAGTATGAAGGCATATCATGTATACCATGAATGAAAGCATGTATGAATCATACAATTCAAAATTCAACATGTGAAGCATAAGAAGAGATGCAGTGAGAAGTTAGTCCACATACCACATAAGGATGCACAAACACAAACCAAAAGCAAACACAAGCCAACATGACCTATAATATGCAAGAGATGACCTATAAGTGTCTAAACATGAGCTATAATAAAACACAAGCAACCTCAAGCAATTGCACAAGTGTCTCCTAATGGATTAGGGTTAAGAAGAAAGAAAAGGTTCACAGACAACGACTTCAAACACAAGCTATCAAACAAATGTCAAACCACGTTCAAAAATTATGAAAATACATCATAAGTGACCTAAGTCAGAAGCAAATGACATACCAAAATATCACACCAAAATCAAAATGAAACTAGCTCAAATAAATGTTCAAAGTCACATAAAGTCAAAGGAGGAACAATGCAAAAGATGAAAATAAAAATGCAATATGAGATGATTTTAAAAATATATGAAAAATGCTTTTGAAAACTTCATGATGTTGAAGAAATAATGCAAAAATAATGGATGTAAAATGTTTTTGGAGTTATGAAAAACAATTCAAACAAGTCAAGGTATCAAAGAAGAAACATGTTTAAAAGAAAATATGAAAAATATGATGAAAATTTAACAAAGTCAGAAACAAAAATATGAAAAAATTATTTAAATGCAATATGATGATTCATGAATTTTTTGAAATTTTTTAATGCATTTTGTTAATTTTAGAAATTAAAAATGTAAAACTATGAAAAAAATGTGAAAACAAGCAAATGAGGTTCAACATTAGCAAAAACCACGTTTAAAATAAACAATGGGCCCAAGGGAGGGTGTTCAGAAAGCAAATAAATCTAGGTTCAATTCAAACGCAGGTCAACAAGTCTATAGTGTTCTCAATCAATATTATTGACTCTAATTTGATCCACAAGATGGATCCAATGCACATGATTTAGTCAATCACACAAAGGTAGGCAAGATGAGAGGCTGGGATTTAATGCATAAAGTAACACGTGTGAAGAGCCACGCATAAAGCACATCTGAATTTAAATTTATAAAAGAAAAGACATGTGACTTCCACCCTCTTTCATTAATGTGTTGGAACTTCAATACCCATCAGATCAAAAGCGTAAACGGACCAGATTATGTCTTATTCCTCACCTAAAAATCAAAACCAGACACTGGAGCCCTAGCTCCTGTCGTCTTCTCCGACAACCTCAACCAATAATTTTTCTAGAAATCCAAAATAAAACCATAGTTCTACTCTAAATCATCTACTGATCATAAATATGTAATTCATTTCACCAGATCAAGCATGTACAGATCAAATTGAAGCAATAAAGTTTGAACTAAAAATTTTCAGATCTAAAATTAAGACATGATACACGTCCAAATCACACACAAACTATATCAGAATGATCAGCAAAGCATGAGGAACACAATGCACATCATAAAAATAAGAAACAAGATGATGAAATTTCACTCACCTAAAACTTGAAGCAAGCAAAAAATACTCCTAGAAATCCAATAGGAAGGTGCAGATCCACTCCTTTTAATCTCTAATTGCAAAATAAATGTAATTATAGCCTTGAAACAAGCTAGATCAAGAGATTTGATGACGAAGCTTCATAAATTGAATCTGATGAAATCCTTATTATGGGCTTCCAATGGTGCTTGATTATTGTTCCTTAGAGTTTTTGGATCAAGAATGTGCAAAGAGATTTCACAGAAACCCTATGAGAATTGAGTTTCGAAGAAATGAATTTTGATAGTAAAAATTTCAAATCTGATGAATGATGAAGCTCTAAACCTAACCACATGATTTAAAGGCTTATAAATGGATACAAATGGGCCTCACTCGAGTGATTTTGAAAATTTTCAAATTCAACTGGAAGTGAGGTTTCCCACGTGCATGGGACTGATCATGACCATGATGCACTCTCATTTTATGTCTTGATTGTAATGTGATAGGAATTCAGCCTTGGAAGTGCATGGTTTTTGTGTTTGGATTGTTTTTGGATTTTGGCCATTTGTGAAATACATGATGAATATGGAATGAAACCAAATGATTCAAATGCCAACTTTGTGCCAAATGAGGTGTATTTTCATGTTATGATCTGACTTTGGCAATTAGAAACCATTACAATTCATTTTGAGGCTTTTTGCAAAAGGTGGAAAATTGGAATGCATGGGAAACCATAAAAACCAACTTGGATTCTTGTGACCATAACTTTTGAACCAAGAATACTATAAGGATGATATTGTACTTTTTGGAAAGGGGAAATGATGATCTTGAACTTTCATGTTTGAGAAAAATCCATTTGAATGCTTTTTGATGTTGAAAAGTCAAGTTGAAGGTGAAGTATAAGGCTTCCAAAAATAGAAACTTCTATTTACAAGTCATTTCCATTTTTAGTAACTTTTTCCATGAGCCTTGATTCTTGATGAATGATGATATTCTTAACATTTCTTGACCAAATAAAGGTCTATGAATTTGAGGAGCTTGATTTTTACCTTAAAAATCAATGGTTGACGTTTCCTCACCGTTGTTGACTTTTGCTTGGTTCTCAAGTAACTGATCCACTAAAAGCCCTCCATAAGGAACCAATATACAAAAATCCACACATGAACACTTGTTAACATATAGAATGTCATGAGAACAAGTTTGAATCAAAATCTTGATGATTGCTTGCTTGGACCACTTATGTAGGAGATTAGGCCCTGAGGCAACATCTTGATCAATTCACTTCTTCCAATGACTTGAGGGTGACTTGAAGTGATATGGGCCATGAGAAAACCTTGAGGCTTGTTGAGAGACACTTGGCTCTTGTTATTTGGATTTGAATGATCATAACTTTGCAAATCCACCGATAACACACCTTATGCTTCCACCCATGAATGCATGATTGATCTTTCTATGATATGAATGCAATGCAATGTATGAAAATGATATGATAGATGACATGAAAATGAGAGGGAAAGTTTTGGGGTGTTACAACTGCCCTTATTCAATCATCTGTTAAACTAAAAAGTATGAGAGCAATAGTTATCAGATGTTCAAGATAAACTATGATTGAATACCGAAACAAACTAGAAAATTTGTACTTTGTGGAGAAGAAGAAAATGGATATAAACACAACCAAATAAACTCTGCTTAGATAACTCTGATGTTGTGAATAGTAATCAATACATGAACAACAAACGAAGAGTACCTTTTGAATGACGCTAGATGACTACTGGCTTGCCGCAACGACGGTGGACATTGAAAACCGTGTCTTTTGTATGAAGCCAGACGACTACTGGCTTGTCTTTTGAATGATGCCAGACAACTACTGGCTTGCCACAACGTTGGAGGACTTCCGACCATCTCTTTTGTATGAAGCCAGAAGACTAGTGGCCTGTCTTTTGAATGATGTCAGACGACTCCTGGCTTGCCATAACACCGGTGGACTTGAAAACCCTGTCTTTTGTATGAAGCCAAACGACTACTGGCCCTGTCTTTTGGTACAACGCCAACCGACTACTGGCTTGTCACAACGCTGGTGGACTTTGAAAAATGGGCGATTCACTATACGAATCTTGCGTCTGAAAACACTCCCCATTGATGCACTTTGGTCTGTAGGATAGATATACATTGATCAGTATCATGCGTCTGAATATGCATTGTACAAATCCTCCTCAACTATCCTATGGTCAGATATGCGGTACAAATGTGCATTTGTTCCTATGTAAAGGTCCAAGGTCCTTTTGTATAGAACTGCACTATTTCGATGATAAATCCCTCCGCCAGGATCCTGCATCTGAATATGCACTGTGAGACCCTCCTTGCATATCCTATGGTTGGATATGCGGTAAAAATGTGCATTTGTTCCTCTGTCTAGGACTATCATCCTACTGTCTAGAACTACACAGATCAGGATCCTACATCTGAATATGCGTTGTAAGACCCTCTTCTTGAAGTATGCATATAATCTACCAATTAAGTATGCATTCCAAAGTTAATCCATTAAGACTAGATTTTGTCTTTTGTGCAAAGCCAGATGACTACTAGCCCTATCTTTTGGATGAAGCCATACGACTATTGGCTTGTCTTTTGTATGAAGCCAGATGACTACTGGACTGTCTTTTGAAAGATGCCACACGATTACTGGCTTGCCACAACACTGGTGGACTTCCTACCATGTCTTAGTTATGAAGCCAGATGATTAATGGCCTTGTCTTTTGAACGATGCCAGACGACTACTGCCTTGCGACAATGCTGGCGGACTTTGAAAATTTCTTGAGAAAAGAGATCATAATATCATCTGATTTACGACTCAAAAAGTGAGGAATAATCAAAGGGACTAACTCTGCAGGGGAAGATTTTACCTGTAGAACTCTGTTGGGACTAAGAATGTCCTGACTAACATTCTATTGAGGAAACATACAAAGATACTCTAACTATTATCAGACTCTTGTTGGGGAACAAATGATCACTGAACCAATCTCGAAAATCCCTGTGGGGATAACATTATCGTTGGAAAGAATGTGAACAGTCTGTCTGCTTCGACTTGTTACAAATTCTAAAAATAAATTGGACTTAGGGATGGAGACCCTTTGGGGATCGATATCTTTTATTACTATGCGATTAGGCTGCATACTTGCAGTTAGTACCTTAAGACTCAGAAAGTCGCGATCAAGTTTTTGCCGCCATTGTCAGGAACTCTGATTTAGTCAATAGTGCAATTTGTTTGTTGCGTCGTGTAGACTAAGGCAACCAAATTTCCCTTTTGACGATTGTATTCCCAGTACTCTCTCTCTCGAGGCGAAGACTTTGAAGCACAAATCGACGAAGTTGAGCATTTCTTAAGTTCGAGACTCTGAACCGAAAATAACGAAACTCCTTCACCTGAAAATATTATACCCAAACCAGTTTAAGAACCAATCTCGTCCACTCAAGTCTTATGCAACTCCAACTCAACAAGAACCGCGTAATAGTTTTGATGCCCCAGCCATTAACCGAAACGATTTCGAGTTAAAACCCTCATTACTATCAACTGTACAACAAAATCAGTTTTCTGGAAATCCTACGGATGACCCTAATGAACATCTGACCAAGTTTATGCAATACACAGACACAGTAAAGGCAAATGGTGTAACCCAAGATGCAATAAGATTAAGACTTTTTTCGTTCTCCCTTAGGGATAGATCCTGGGCATGTTTACAATATCTACCAGCCAACTCTATTACAACATGGGCAAAACTGAAGAACGTTTTTCTATCACATTATCTCCCATCAAGCAAGACAGCTATGCTGAGAGCACAGATTAACGGATTTCGATAGAAAGATGCTGAATCACTTTATGAAGAGTGGGAGAGATACAAGGATATGATGAGGCTATGTCCACACCATGGGTTTGAAAATTGGATGACCATCATTATTTTCTACAATGGAGTTCTATACAACACCAGGCTTATAATAGACGCTGCCGCAGGTGGCGCTCTCATGGACAAACGATACGAAGATGCCTACAATGTCTCAAAACCACTACCAATGGGGAGGTGAAAGAACCCCTGTAGAAAAGACCCAAACAAAGGGAGGAATATATGAAGTAAGTAGCTTAGATCACGTCAACGCTAAGATGGATGCTCTCACCCAAAAGATTGATAACTTGACCATAACACCACCAACCACTGTGGCTGTCGTAACTCCTAATTGCGTAATATATGGAATCCCAGGACACGCACCCCCTAAATGTCAACTTCTAGCTGGATTAACCACAGACCAAGTAAACTATCCTCATGGAAATTCATACTCTAATACCTACAACCCAGGTTGGAAGAATCATCCTAATTTTTTCTACAAGAACAATAACATCTTGTATGCGCCTAACCAAACACATGTTGTACCACTAGGATACCAAAACGTTGTCTCACCCACTCCAAACACTCCTAGGAAATCTAACCTTGAACTAGTGATGGAAAACTCCATAGTCACACAGACTCAAACAAACAAAGAATTCATGAACCAAAACCTCCATACTAGTGAGCAGATTAAAAAATTGGTAAGCAAAGTAGACGCTTTAGCTACACATAACAAAATGTTAGAAACACGGATTTCTCAAGTAGCATAACTACAAGCATCCACCGCTTCCCTAGCTGGCACGTTTCCTGGACATCCACAACCAAATCCTAAAGGACATGCGAATGCAGTTATACTAAGAAGTGGAAAAGAGTTAGACGGACCTACTGACCCTAGAACCGAAAACCCAACCATGTACCAAAAATATTATAAGCCAATTGAGAAGAAAGATCAACCACAGGAAAAGGAAGCCAACAAACAAGAGGCCGAGGAAAAAGAAAAGTCTTATATGCCTCCACCATCGTATAAGCCACCAATTTTGTACCCCCAACAGTTAACTAACTCTAAAACTATGGGAAAATTTAAGAAATTTTTTAGAACTTCTGAATCAGTGAAACATTAAGATATCCTTTACAGAAGCTATTACTCAGATACCCTCATATGCTAAATTCCTAAAAGAGATCTTATCCAACAAAATTGAGGAAAATGAAACAGTTACACTTACTGCTGAGTGTAGCGCAATTATCCAAAACCACATGCCTCCTAAGCTGAAAGATCAAGGAAGTTTCTCTATGCCCTGTGTAATAGGAAAGTTCGTCATAGACAAAGCTCTGTACGATTTAGGAGCCAAAATAAGTTTTATGCCATTATCAATATTCAAGAAGCTCAATATGGGAGACCTAAGACCGACAAAGATGTCAGTTTAGTTAGCCGACCGCTCAGTCAAGTATCAGATTGGTATTTTAGAGAATGTTTTTGTACGAATAGGCCAATTCTACATCCTGAATGATTTCATAATCATGGACATCAAGGAACATGCTACAACTCTTATCATACTAGGAAGACCATTCCAAGCCACCGCCGGAGCCATTATAGATGTAAGAAAAGGCAGATTGACATTCGAAGTAGGGAAAGAAAAAGTTGAATTCATCTTAACCCAAATCCTCCAAGCTCCAACCATAGACGATACTTGCTACTTTATATACGTCATTGACGAATGCATGAGAGAAATGAAAAAAAAGGAGATCACCTATTCTGATATAATGAAGATCCAAACCCCTCTGATCCTTAAAGATGATAACTGGAGAGAAACTTATTAAGACGATAATCTAAGTGAATGCTTTGTAATTACGCCCGACCATATGCCATTCCCTAAGAAACCCGCTCTAGAACTAAAGATATTACCAAATAATATGAGATACGAATTCCTAGACTCCAAACTTAAAAGACCAGTTATAGTCAATGAAGACTTAGGACAGCTCGAAATCGAAAAAATTATTAGACGTCTTAAAAAAATATCCAACTGCGTTAGGCTACAACATATTTGATTTAAAGAGAATAAGTACTTCAATCTATATGCATCACATTATACTAGAGGAAGATTGTAAAACCTCTAGAGAACATTAGAGAAGGATCAACCTGATCTTAAGTATTATCGTCAAGGATGAAGTGAAGAAGTTCCTAGACGCTAGAATCATATATCCAATATCCGAAAATCAATGAGTTAGTCTAGTGCATGCCGTACCAAAGAAGGGAGGCATTAGAGTTACTCAGAACTCAAAAGGTGAGTCCATAACACATAGAGTAGTAACCGGAACTAGAATATGTATTGATTACCGAAAATTGAACAAAGCTACCCAAAAAGATCATTTTCCCTTACCGTTCATCGATCAAATGTTGGAAAGATTGGCCAAACATTCCTATTTTTCTACCTAGATGGTTATTCAGGATTTTACCAAATTCCTATTCATCCCGATGACCAAGAGAATACCACCTTCACATGCCCCTACGGAACATTTGCTTATCATCGTATGTCGTTCGGTTTATGTAACGCTCCAACAACATTTCAACGATGTATGATGGCGATCTTCATCGATTTCATAGACGAAATCATGGAAGTATTTATTGATGAATTTTCTGTATGCAGACAAATCTTCGAAGTATGTTTATCAAACTTAAAGATGGTACTAGAAAGATGCGTAACAGTAAACCTCGTACGTAATTGGGAAAAGTGCCATTTCATGGTCAGACAAGGAATCGTGCTTGGACACGTAATATCCAACAGAGGGATCGAAGTAGACAAAGCAACAATAGAAGTGATAAAAGACCTTCAACCGCCAAAGACTGTAAAAGTAATAAGAATTTTCTTAGGACATGTCGGTTTTTACCGACGATTCATTAAGGACTTTTCTAAAATCACTAAGTCATTGACCGATCTACTGATGAAGGATGTCGAGTTTATCTTTGATGAAAACTGTTTAAAAGCATTTGAAACACTCAAAATAGCTCTTATCACCGCACCCATCATGCAACCTCCAAATTGGACACTACTGTTTGGGATCATGTGCGATGCGAGTAATTATGCTGTAGGCGCAGTCCTAGGACAAAGAAAGGATAAAAAGATTCATGCAATCTACTATGCAAGTAGAACTTTAGACCCTGCTAAAATGAACTACGCTACAAAAGAGAAAGAACTTCTAGTCTTCATGTTCGTGCTTGAGAAATTTTGTTCCTATCTAGTAGGAACTAAAATTATTATCTATACCGATCACGCTTCCATTAGATATCTACTAAGTAAGAAGGATGTGAAACCTAGACTACTTAGATGGATCTTATTACTACAAGAATTCGATTTGGAAATTAAAGATAAGAAAGGAACTGACAACGTAGTAGCTGATCACTTATCACGAATAGAAGGTATTAAACCAACCCAAATGCCTATTAATGACGATTTCCCTGATGACAGCCTTATAGACCAAATAGAAAGTAAGATATCCTCCTTGACTCTATACAAACAAAATCAAGAGGAAACAGTGGAAGAAATTTATACACAAGCTACGCTGACATAGTCAACTATTTAGCTGCTGGAGTACTTCCACCTGATCTCACATACCAACAAAAGAAGGAATTTTTCCATGACCTAAAACATTATTACTAGGATGAACCTTTTCTTTTTAAGCAAGGATCCGATGGTATCTTTCATCGATGTGTCCCGGAAGAAGAAATAGAAAATATCATCTCCCCTTGTCACTCTGCTCCTTATGGTGAACACACAAGCACTTCAAAGACTTGCGCAAAGATTTTGCAATCTGGCCTTTTTTGGCCCACTCTTTGGAAATATGGTCACATCTCCATTCTAAACTATGACCCATGCCAACACACTGATAACATCTCGAGGCGCGATGAGATGCCCCAAAAAGGAATTTTGGAAGTAGAAGTCTTCGATGTGTGGGGGATCGACTTCATGGGACCATTCTTGTCTTCTTTTGGAAATAAACACATACTCGTTCTTGTCGATTATGTTTCAAAATAGATTAAAGTTATAGCTTCTCCGAAAAATGACACACGAGTAGTCATAAAGCTCTTCAAGAACCTTATCTTCCCTGGATTTGGTGTGCCAAGACTCTTTATAAGTGATGGAGGCTCCCACTTCATATCTAAAATATTCGATAAAATCTTATTAAAATATGGAGTAAGACACTGTGTAGCAACACCTTAGCATCCGCAAACTAGTGGACAAGTCGAGGTTTCGAATAGAGAGATAAAATAAATCTTAGAAAAAATAGTCGCTACATCTAGGAAAGATTGGTCAACCAAGTTACATGAAGCTTTATGGGCTTATATAACAGCTTTTAAGACACCATAAAAACCACACCATTCAAATTAGTTTACAAAAATATTGCCACTTGCCAGTAGAAATAGAGCACAAAGCCTATTGGGCGATTAAAACCCTTAACTTTAACTATATTGACGCAAGTGAAAAATGTATCTTAGACTTACACGAACTAGACTAGCTGATACTAGACGCTTACGAAAATGCCCGCATATAGGAGGAAAGAACAAAGACATGGCATGATAAGCGTATAACTAGAAAAGAATTTAGTGTGGAAGACATTGTACTCTTATTCAATCATAGGCTTAGGTTGTTTCCTGGAAAATTACGATCTAGATGGTTCGGTCCTTTCGAAGTGACAAAAGTCTTAGTAAGTGGCGCAATAGAAATTAAAGGTAGGTCTAGTGTACCATTTGTAGTAAATGGGAAATGTCTAAAACATTATCATTGCATAGAGGATAAAGAATTTTCAACAGGTCTAAAGTTGGCAGAACTGCCTTCAGAGACCGTAGACTGAAACTCCCTTAAGTTGTGTCGAGCCCTGACATAAAATGAAGCTCTACGTGGGAGGCAACCCACGATTTTGTTTTTGTTTTCATTTTAGTTTTAATATTTTATTTTGTTTTTGTTTCTTTTTAAAATTCTAATTTTCAAAATGCGGTAAATTTACTGATTGTTGTGTTGGTTTATTTTAATGTATGTTTCCAGGATTTTTAAAGTTTTTTCTACCTTCTACCTCCTTCTTTGATTTCATTCTGCATACTAACTTTAGCAATGAATGACAACATGATTGTGGATTTCAAAGATGGTTCCCAGAGGCACCGTTATAAAGTCTTAGCTCAGAGACCTATGGCCCTCACCAAGTTTGCCCATGGACCTACCATGACTGCTCTAGGCATATGTGCTAGTATTGAAAATATGTTTAACCAGATAAGATGAGAATATTTCGCTACTAACTGTGGGAAAGGTTTTACTAGAGGTAGGATAACCTTTAGACTATTTGATCCATGTGAATTTAACATACACGAGATGGCTGAGCTACTGAATTTCCCAGATGGCCCTACTATTTTCTCAGAGGCACAAGAAAGATGTACTTAAGAAGGATGAGTTGAACTGTTTTTGGAGTAGTATCTCAGGACACCCTAATCATGACATGTACCCCATGTTATCTACTGAGATTCATAACCCAGCTACTGGGTACTTTCACATGATTTTGGCCTACACACTATTTGGAAAAACTGAGAGTGATAATAACGTCTCTAGAGATAAGATATTCATTATGTTATGTGATTTTTAGTCCCGACAGGTTAATGGAGCGACCTTCATGTTTGCGAATTTTTGTAAGATTTTGTGATTTGAGCACCAACCAATTCTGATATGTGGCCTAGTTACCAATATTGTTGATGCAATGGGATTTAGAACCTTCCATTCTCAGATTAACCCTCTCGAAGATTTTAGGCCCATGAATATCACTTTCTGTTTTAAAAGGGCAATGCTTTATGATCCTGGACCGCATCATTTCAAACTTCTGATCAACGGTGTACTTGTGCCACATTTTACACTAGCTAACCATGAGCGCACAAGTTTGCATAACCGTCACAACTGGCTGAATGATCTGGATGAACCACTTTTTGAACCTGAAGATGCTTGGTCCAAAGTAGAAATTGATCCAAAAACACCTCCAAATTATTATGATTCTGAATATCCTGAGGACATGATTAAAGAAGAAGAGAAACCCACTCCTGTAGTCGTTAATATTCCTGATTCCACTGATCCATAACTTACCATAGAGAACCCCCGCACTGAAATGACAACAATGCAAAACGAGCTTCACGACTTACGTGTCGACATCATTACATTGAGGGATATGGTCGTTGAACAGTTTGACCACTTAAGCCAAGCCATTGAATCAATCCGCCAAAACCGTGGCTAATCACTAACGTCGGGATTTATCAGAAATTTTATTGCATTTTAGTTATTTCATTTTAGTTATTGCATTTTAGTTTAATTCAGTTTTGCACTTTAGTTTAATTTAATTTTTCAATGTTTCAAATTTTTTATTCTGTTTGCAATTTTTAGAAACTATGGTGCTTACCTCTTTATTTTAATAAGACTATCATTTTCTCTCCTAGAATTTGTGTGCCTCTAATTAATTTATCTTGTAGCAGTGTTATATTTTCCAGTATTATTATTGTTGCACTTCTACTATAAATTGTTATTAGTTTAATTTGTTGCACAAAATATATAGTGTTTGCTATTTATTTAACATTGTACTGCTATGTTGCTACTGTTATTACTTGTTATAAAAGAAGAAAAAAAATATTATATTATGTGTTACATAATATTTATGAGTGCAAGAATTAATGCATGGAAGAAACCAAATTTGCTGACCGTTACCACCATCCACGATGCGTGATACTCGTCACACACCTTTACTGTGTGACACCCGTCCTGAATGTGGGACGACCGTCCAAAACTCCAGACGACCATCACAATGGTCATCCCTGTAATGGTCATCAGAGACGTTATAGGACCGTTGTGACCCATTATTCTCCTCCTCTTCCAACGTTCCACTTCCTCCACTACTATTTATAACCACCCACTCTTCCATTTTCTCACACAACCATTTCATTACTTCCATTTTCCTCACCTTGCTCTATATAACAGTAGCATTTGTTCCATCATTTTATTCATTCATTTTTTATTTCTTACAAAATTTCTTTCTTCACCAATGGAAAATCCCTGCCCTCACCCTGACCTCTCTCTTATCACCTACCATGAGGGCGAAGCTAGTGACTGTCAACCAGCAAGATACATCACTTTTCATGAACGCTCCATTGACGCAACTCGGTATGTCGACGAAGAATGTCTCTAAGAGTTGGGACTGGTGGAAGGAGTCCAGTGGTTTCTCACCAACACTGGTCTGACGAAACTCTACATGAGTAACCGGGCAACCTACAAAGCATTGACGTTGGAGTTCCTGAGCTCATTCTCCTTCAACACACTGAATGACAATGACAAGTTCTTAATGGGATATTCAACATTTAGGATCTTCGGTGAAGAATACTCCGTGACGCAAGAGCAACTTAGCAAATGGTTCATCTTCCACAAAGGCACCCACGTTCACTACCGCCTACCTGGTCATGCGAATTAGCAGGCTGATGCTTTTGAACTTTGGGAGCAACTGATCGGTGCTAAACCGTCTGGATGGGACGACCTTTATGATTCTCACATCCATTAACTCGGAATCCGTTACTTTCAGAGAGTTTTGAGCCACACCGTCTTCAGAAGGCACAACAACCATAAGGTTAACTAGAAGGAGCTCTTTCTCCTTCAGTGCACTTTTCATCCTATGCCTTCGAACTAGGTGGCCTTCATGCTTTCCAACATTCAATCAGTATGTTCCGGAGGGAATAATACGTTATGTTTTGGGGGGATCATCACCGACATTGCACTGAAACTGAATTTAGGAGATCGACTCACTAACCTACCATCACTACCACCACTTTTCCTGGACCTAGAATATTGTCATTACGGGCATATTATTAAGCAAAGAAAGGACGACAAGTATAATTTGATGGTCAAGAACAAGGTAGTAAGAGGTATAGTCATGCATTGCCCCACTCACATGCATGCTCAGTGGCAGGTTAATTGGCTCTTCGACCTTAACGCTCCATCACCAAATTCTACTTCACCGGAAGAGCCTCCGCGAGATGAAGTTAAAGAGATGATGGACCAACAACAAAATCAAGAGCCTGAAAAAGAACCTGAGCAACCTCTAGCCGCTGACATCGTCGGCACTTCTTCCAGACGTCGCCGTAGAAGTGAACAAGAACAAGCAACAAATGATGATATTCTCGCGGCGATCATTCAAAGGAATGAGCTAGATGCCCAGAGAGACAAGCTCCACCAGAGACAACATGTTGAGATGATGGCTTTAATGGGACATATCCAGCTGGAACGAACTACCCAAGGAGGAAGGATTACAGGCGCCATAGAAGGACTTGGTGTAGTGACTCGACATGTGCATGAACTGCATGATTATATCCATCATATGGGTATACCTGATCATGTTGCACAATATGGGCAGAGGAACCTACGAGGCAGAGCACGAGGCATAGGACCGCAATAGTAATTTTTCCTTTTCTTTTATTGTAATTTTCCCTTTTTGTTTTTCTATTGTAGTCTACCTTTATCTTGCAACATTGAGGAAAATGTCTGAGAAAGTGTGGGAGAAGGGTAGTTAGTATTTCCCTTTTTGTAATTTTCATTTGAAACCAAGTTATTAATGAAAGTATTTTCATTTATTCGACTCCCTCTATATTTTTAGCTATAACAAAAAAAATACGATATAATACACTCACTTAACATACCCTACAAGTATATAGGTTAACAGGCTACGTTAGAAAACTGAGAAAACACCGAACAAGATTGATATAGTCTTGACACCTTAGACCCTTAGATATGCGATATCAGTTTGAATACCTTTTATACCGAAATCTTAAGCTTTAGTTCTAAATTAGCCCCGAGTAGTTTATATTAGCAGTCAGCACCGCCTTAAGCACAAGCTACATGGAGAGCCGATACAAATAAGTGATTGATACTTAAAGTGCCAAAAATAAGAAAGAAAAAAAAAGAAATCTTAAGATTAAGCATGTCAATGATAAAATAATTGAGTTGCACCAATTCTAAAGGATGAAAAAACATGCAAAAAAAGGCAAAGTAAAGTCTGATGTTGGTTGGTTCAGAGGTATCTGGTTTTAAACTCGGAAGGGAGCATTACGATACGATCCCCCACAACCTACATTCAGTACATATAAAGGGTTACCACACTTGTGTACTAGACAACGTGTTAGAAAAAGATAAAATTCAACAACAGGCTACTCCACTATGCGTCAGAATGAAAATGGGTGAAATAGAAACGAGAGCATTAGGTTGAGCTATAATAGAATGATTCGGACTGGTTTGTATAGGGGGTTTATGAGCATTATATTGTTTAGTTTCATTAGTGTATCTTTAGTGTTCGAGTTACTATTGGTTCTTTTAGTAAAATGCCTCACAACCACGTATGGATAGACATTATGTTTCATGTTTGTGTTTGACTGATATTTTTCAAAAAAAACTTATTGATTGTTTGCTTGAGGATAAGCAAAGATTCAAGTCTGGGGGAGTTTGATAATACGATTTTATATCGATTATTTAGCCTAGTTTTCAATTAATTAAGTTATTATTTTTCGTAATTTGAACGATATTATGCGAGGTATTTGTATGTTTTGCTGGTATTATGATTTATATGATTTGTAGAAGAAAACGAGTTAAAATAAGAAGAAATGAAGCATTTAGCATAAGAATTGAGACAGATGACAGAAAACAAAGATTTCTGCATTTTTATGCCCAGACGACCGTCACAAGTCATTTACTCAGAAAATTAAAACGTGCCTCTGTCAAAACTGAGGTGTTGTGACGCTACGTTATTTTCTCATTCAACTTAGTATCAGTCAATGTAACTATATCAAATCCCAGCAATATTATTTCCTGCTATTTCTCACCAACAATCGTACATGAAGACAATAAATAGAAGCTAGTTTGATTCACAGAATGAGCTTTGACATGTTCCTAATTTCTACCGTTTTTACCATCGGGGCCCAATTTATTTTCATTGTTCAGAGCTTTCTTCTTGTTTATTTTTCTGGATTAGTTTATTTTTCTGTACCTTTATCGAACCATAGCAATAGCTTCCTACATCTAGAAGTTATTGCAATTTACATTGTTTCAAGCCACTTCCATTCTTATTTTATTTTCCGCAAGAATTATTACGCTAAGTCTGTACTTCATCCAGTTTTATTATCGAATTAATTACTTTATTCTTAATTACCATACCTTATGCTTTTATTTATTGCTTTTATTCATTATTGTCTGTTTTAATTAATATGTCTGGTTAAAACGCTTTATTCGGTATGTAATTGATTAACCATGTCGAATTCAATAGATCTAGGTTAAAATCATAAACACAACTTATTTTCTGATTTCGATTTCTTAATTTAAAAACAATTTTTGTTACGGAAGTAAAAAGGTAAAAAAAGTTAGAATTAAGACCACGAGAGTGTGAGGTTTTAACTGGATAGCTGAAATCGAACATTAGTTTTAAATACAGCGGAAGTGCTTTAAAACCAATTAGAATCTCTAGATTTTCCAAAAGTAGTTTTAACTTGAATTGATGCAGCGAGAGCGCTCAATCTGACTTAAGAGTATAGTAATAGGCAAGACCACGAGAGTGTGAGTCGACAACTTTTAAACCAACATTTTCTACAGAAAGATAATTTGGCAAACCTTTACAAGCCGACCATTTATTGAATTCGTGAAGGAATATAAATTACATACCGATATTCTATCAAAATTTAATTAAAATTCTTAATTTCCTGTTCCTTTTAACTAAAACATTACTCGCCTTAGCTAAACATAGTAACACCCCGACATCGCTAGGTTGATTATCGAGTCTCTGTGGGATCGATATATTTTATTACTACACGATTAGGTTGTATACTTGTAGTTAGTACCTTAAGGCTCATAAAGTCATGATCAAAGGCTACGACTTCAACCCACTTAGAAACATAGTCCACAACGACTAAGATGTAGTTCTTTCCAAATGACGGTGGAAATGACCCCATAAATTTTATTCCCCAAACATTAAATAACTCAACTTCCATCATGGAATTCTGGGGCATTATATTTCTCTAATATATTCCTCGTCCTCTGACACTTATCACACTCTTTGACCATATCTTGGGCTTTTCTGAAGAGTGGGGGCCAATATAAACTTGAATGAAGGGATTTGGATGCGTTTTTATCACCACTGAAATGCCCTCCATAATCTGACTCATGGCATGCTTGTAACACATCCCTATGTTCCTCCACAGGTACAGATCTCCTCACCAATCCATCAAATCCTCTTTTGTACAGGAACAAATAATCCCACAAGTAAAACCTACAATCATTGTAGGACCCCAAAATTTTCCCTCTCATATCATAATCATTCCATACATTGCATCATATCATAGAAAAATGAAGCATACATCCATTAGTGGAAGCATAAGGTATGTGATCAGTTGATTTGCAAATTTATGAGTATTCAAAGCCAAAGGATAAGAGCCGTGTCTCCTAACAAACCTTAAGGTTTCCTCATACCTCACACAACCTCATTTGACACCTCAAGTCTTTTCAAGAAGTGAATTGATTAGGAAAGTTGGCTCAAGGCCTCAGCTCCTACACAAGTGGCCCAAATTAGGGTTTTGGATTCAAGAGGCTTATTGATGGTTTTTTGTTCTAATTGGTTCTCATGGTCTTCTATATGATATCAAGTGTTCATGGATGAAATTTTGTTCATTGATTGCTTGTGGAGAGTTTTCAGTTAGTCAGTTACTTGAGAACTAAGCAAAAGTCAACATTGGGGAGGAAAAGCCAACCTTGGATTTTTAAGGTCTAAATCATGCTCCTCAAGTTCATAAACCTTTATTTGGTCAAGAAATGTCAAGAATATCATCATTCATCAAGAATTAAGGCTTAGGGAAAAAGTTACTAAAAATGGAAATGACTTGTAATTTGAAGTTTCTATTTTTGGAAGCTTTATACCCCACATTCAACTTGACTTTTCATCATAAAAAAAGGCTTCAAATGGTTTTTTCTTAAACATTAAAGTTTAAGATCATTATTTTCCCTTTCCAAAAAGTAAAATATCATCTCCATATAATTTTTGGTTCAAAATTTATGATCAAAAGACTCAAGGTTGTTTTTAGGGTTTTCTCATGCATTCAACATTTCCACCTTTTGCAAAAAGCCTCAAAATGGTTTGTACATGCTTCTAATTGCCAAAGTAAGGTTAATGCATCCAAGTACACTTCATTTGGTGCATTTTTGGCCTTTGAATAGTTTGGTTTCATTCCATTTTGCTCACTTATTTCACAAAGGACCAAATTGCAAAAGCTATCAAAACATAAAATCCATGCAATCACAAGGCCTAATTCCAATTCCATTATGATTAGAAAGCAAAATTTGAGTGATCCATAACCACAACAAGCCTCGTACACGTGCAAAGCATCCCATACCCTTGAAAATGAAAAAATGAAAATTGAATAAAAACTCCCTAACCAAGGTTCCTCTGGGTTATTAACCATGGTCAAGCCCAAAAATAATCACATATAAGCTTCCAACTCCTCTGGTTAGGGCTAAGAGTTCCCACATTTTCTCAGTTTTGAAATGTTTCTCAAAACTTTCTCTCTTTCGAATCACCATTCTCCTAGTGTGTCTTGGTGATTTCTGTTCACATTCTTGATCCAAAAGTTCCATAGAACACAAATCCACCATTGATTGAAGTTTATAGTGAGGTTTTCATCAAGTTCAGTTTGAGAAATTTCAAATTCAAATCCTCGGATCCAACTTAATTCAAGGCTCTAAATGCATTTATTTTGAAATTAGAGGTCACAAGGAGCAGATCTGCACCTTCCTACTGGTTTTCTAGGAGTATTTTTCTAGCTTCAAGTTCTAAGGTGAGTGAAATTCATCCTCATATTTCTTGTTTATTTGATGTGCATTGTGTTCCTTATACTCTACTGATCATCCTGATCTAATTTGTGTGTGATTTGTTCAAACTTATTTGCTTCGATTTGGCTTGTTTATGCATGTTTTGATGAAATGAATGTGATATTCATGATCAACATGGATTTTAGAGTAGGATTGTGGTCTTTGTTGTGATTTAAGGAAAATATATTTGAAGGTCTCCACCGGAGAAGTTGATCAGAGCTAGGGCTCCGACATCTGTGTTGTTTTCAAGCGTACGAAGATTTTCATGGAGAAGACGAAATCTGATCCAACGGCTTATGATTTTCCAGTGCATTAAAAAAACTTATACATATCACGTGTGTTGTTTTATAATATTAAATCTGATTATGTGTTATCCTATGCGTGTTATTGTGTGCCTTGGATCTTAACCTTCCATCTGGTTTACTTTTTGACCTATTGACTAACTTGTGTGTGTGTGATTGATCCTCTGGCTCTGATTGAAGTCAATTTATTTGACTATTTCCACCATAATTATTTGTTGATTGGCGCTTTGGACCAGGCTTTGACCTGCTATTGAAACCCTCCCTTTAGGCCCATTGATCATTTCCAACGTGAATTTTACTTTCCCTGCACCCCTGGCTCATTATTTCACAATTTATTTTTACATTTTTTGCATAGTTTTCAATTTTAATTTTAAAAAATACTTCCATGCATTTAAAAATCATGAAAAAATTCATGAATCACCTTGAAGCATTTAAGTAATTTTTGAGCATTTTTATTTCTGACTTTTATCATTTGTCATCATATTTTGAGATTCTTCTTTTAGCTCTTTTTAAACTTGTTTTTTCTATAATAGTTGAACTTTGAGTACTTATTTTGCATAACTTATAAAACATTTTGCATAAAATATTTTTGAATTATTTCATCATTATCTTGAAATGCCTAAAAACATTTTTCTCATATTCTTAAACTCATTTCATATTACATTTTGGTCCTTATCTTATGCATCTTTATTCTTTGATCATATGTGGCTTTGAAGCATTGTTTGAAGTGGTTTGCTTTTGAATTTTGGTATGTTGTTAGCCTCTGACCTAGGTCACTTGAGGTGCATTTTCATAATTTTTTAATTTTGTTTGGTATTTGTTTAATGCCTTGTGTTTGAAGTCATCTTTTTGTGATCCTCTTTCTTCATCTCTTAACTCTAATCCATCAGGAGGCATTTATGCCATTTTGTGAGAACCCTTGTGTGATATTTTAAGCCATGTTTATACTATTATAGGTCATCCCTTAACAATTATAGGCCACCTTTGGTTTGTGATTGCATTTTTCTTGTGTTTGTGCATTCATGTTGAATTTTGACCTAATTTTCTCATGTCTTCTTCTCTTACGCTTCTCATGTTGCTTTTATGCACCAAGTATATTCATCTCTCCATCTAATGTGTATTTCATGTCATTTATGCTAATGAACTCATGCATATTCATTCATATTGGTATGTCATATTGCATTTGTAACTTGTATCTCAAGTATATGACATCCTTTCCTCATGTGTTCATCTTTTGCATGTTTGTTTGAATTGTCTTGACTTGTTTATCATGTGAATTTGGTATGATCATATTTGAATTATTCTAATTTCATATTTGTCATATTCTACTTACTTACATCATTTTATGCTCATCTTTCATGTTTGACTTGTAATCCTTAACTTGTTTGTTTTCTTCTCATGTGAACATGAAATTGTTTTCTTTTCTTCATCTCATTTCATTATGAATTAACTCATGCATCTTTGTATTTTTATTATATATAATTTCAAGCATTCTAATATGTCATATAATTATGAATTTAATGATTCATACATGTTTTCATTCATGTCATACCTCATTTGCATTCAAATTTTTTAAGGTGTGCCTTTTATGAACTTATGTGCTTCTTTGGTTCTTCTTTGAACTAGTTTGGTTTTCTTTAAGTACCTTGAGCTTCTTAGAGCTTCTTTGTGTTTTGGTTATGACCTTAGATGTTCTTATACCTTAGGATCCTTTTCATGTGGATTATTTATTTTTTTGGCTTCTATTTCACTTCTTATATGCAATGGTGTTTCATTTGCTAACTTTCCAGGGGCTTTGGTAAGTCATAAGAGTGTGGATGTGCATCCACATTCTAATATCTTCCCTCTTATTTTACCTTTCAATTTGTGTTTATTTAAGTATTTAAGATTCTTTATTTGTATTATCTTCTTTCATCCCTCTTAGAAATAACTTAACTTCCATCTTGGAAGTAAGTTGCTTTCTTCTCTTTCTTCTTCCTCTTCTTCTCTCTTTCTCCTTTCTTTTAGGATAAAGATCTCGCCATACTAACCTTAGGATATCAAAGCATGACAACTCTTAGGATTGTTTAGTTTCTCTTAGACTTTTACCTTTTGAGTTTCTTTTGAGTCTTTCTCTTTCTCATCTCAAAATAAAATCTAAAAAACACCTAATAAAGGTTGAAATGACATCTTGTGTTATGGGCTTATTCCATGGGAAACTTGCATCTATCCCATCTTGGGGTAATATAAGCTTGTCTAGCATGATTCACAAGTCTTCAACATGAAGTTGTTTCACAAAGAAAACTTAAAAAACACTTCTTCACATAAAAACCACAAAAACACTTAATAAATAAGAATATGCTAGTGTGCTTGAGCCTCAATCCTTAGATTTAAGCTTGGGTATCTTCTCCATACTTAGTTGTTCTTCTTCTTCATTCCATCTTGGAGCGATGTAAGAAGTAATCACTCCATTGAATGAGACTTTCTAAACACCCCAAATTTTCCCTCACTCTTTTCACACCATGGCTTGTGATCTTTCATTTTTTCATTAGCATGAGCATACCACTTCACATTGCGTATTTGTTTTATCTGCATAGTTCAAGTTCATCTGCATCTAGGGTTTGTGATCTGAGAAATCCAAAGTCCCATCTGAGCCATCCTAAAGGTCTCAAAGCTTACCAAGAGGGTCCATGTGTGTTCTATCATCATGTTGTGTCCCTCAAAGTTCATGGAAGTCAAGAAATCACAAGAACTGGCAAGGCATGGAAGCAGAGCTAGGGTTTTCACTACACAGATGACCAAAATTAGGGTTTTGGTTTCAGAGGCCTTAACTACAAATTTTTTGGCCATTCTTGTTTCTATTGTTCTTAAGATGTTATAAGGATCATGTGTACCAAGTTTGAAGAAGAAATTCATTGTGGAAGTCATCTGTTCACTAGGTAACTTCTTGAGCAAGTTAAGTCAAAATCAGGGCATCTGAGGCCCCCAACAATGGAACCAAAGGGGTATTTTCATCAAATTGAAGTTCTATGATCTTTATTTGATCTTATAAGAGGTTAGAAGTTCACAAGATTGAAGAATTTTGAGTCATTTGCAAACTTGCCAAAAATGGAAATGACTTGTAATGGAAACTTTTCGTTTTGGGAAAGTTTTTCAACCTCCTCTTTCTTAACCAAAAATGCTTCAAATGAAAAATTCTTGGTCATGAAAGTTGTATATTAGGTCTTTCCCTTTTCAAAAAGTACAAGAATATGTTTTGATTCATTATGGAACTCAAGTTATGATCCTTTAAAGTTGGCAAAAATCCTATAATTTTCAAGAATGCACCAAAGAGTTATTTTTGCAAAACCACTTGCCAAGGCTTCTAATGACTTCAAATGTGTACAAATACTTTATAACATGATAAAACAACTTCAAAAACTCAGAATTGGCCCAAGAATTGGATCATTTCATGCCTTGAATCACAAGATACACCAAAGAGGGAAACTTTGCAAAACACATAGAAACCCTAGTATCAAGTGATCCAGCTGCAATGTTTCAATCATATGGCCTTTCTTGATCCATGCTGAGGCCAGACACCCCAAAATCTCAGGCCTGCACCATGCCCATACCTCAAGTACACATTCTTGACTTTTTTGCAAAATCACCCATACCAATCACACTATGCCACACCAACTCCTCTGACCAATCACAGCAGCATATACTAACATTATGGAACACATTTCACATAACACATTGGCCTGAAACTCACCCAAACTCAGATTACACAAAATCCTCTCAAAACATCATCTCTTCGAATCTCCCAACTCAGCCATCAAAACTTCAAAATTCTTTCACCAATCATCTCCACATAACCCCAGGATCATTTCCCACCCCTCACATTAGCCTTAAACCACCTCAAACAAAAACACAATTTTGACATGCTCTGAACTGAAACCTTCAAAGCAGCCTACATAAACTCCTTTCAAGCATTCCAGAAGCATAAGGGGATCAAGAGGAGTGGTTTCACACCAAAGAAGGGCCCAGAAAGTTCCAGTTTCGAAAGCTTCAACTCAGGTAACCTCAAGAACATTTTTTTCCAGAAATGCATTTTTAAGTTCTTAGATGAATCTTCATGATTTGCTGATGATCCTGATGTGTTTAGTTTTGAAAATGATTGAGTATTAAGCATGTATGAGCTCTCTGAATTTTTTTGACCTAAAACTAATTTGCTTCGATTCAGCCTTAATACGTGAAATAAATTTGTTTTGTTGGATGATTCTTGTTGTATGATGTTTGGGGTTTGATTCTGGGCAGAGAGATTGGGTTTTAGAAACTTAGGGAGAGAGATAGCATTTTGGTTCTGTAAACACCCCAAATTTTCCCTCACCCATCCACACCATGGCTTGTGATCTTCTCATATGCATAAGTTCAATCATAGCATCTCATATTGCATTTCTTGCTTCACTGCATTAGTTCTAAGTCATCTGCATCTAGGGTTTGTGATCTGAACCATCCCTGAGTCATTTAAGCCACTCCAAAGGTCATCAATCACTTTAAAGGGGTCCATGGATGTTCAAGCATCATATTGTACCCTCACAAAGTCAAGAAAGTCAAAGAATCACAAGAACTGAGAATGGCATGGAAGCAGAGCCAGGTTTAACTGCACAGATGACCGAGAATTAGGGTTTTGGTTTCAAAGGCCATAACTCCAATTTTTTTGGTCATTCTTGTTTCTATTGGTCTCTATATGTTATAAGGATCATGCATATCAATTTTCATGAAGAAATTCCATGGGGAAGGCATCTGATCAAAAGTTGACTTCTTGAGCAAGTCAGTGTAAAATCAGGGCATCTGAGGCCCCCAATGACCCAAACAAAGGGTGTTCTTCATCATTTTGAATGTGTATGATATTTATTTGATCATAGAAGATGTTAGAAGTTCACAAGATTGAATAATTTCAAGCCATTTGCAAAGTTGCCTTTTTGGGAAAATGACTTGTAATGGAAACTTGCCATTTTGGGAAACTTTTTCAACCCTTTCTTTTTGATTCAAAAATGCTTCAAATGGGAAAACTTTGGTCATGAAAGTTGTAGAATGGATCATTCCCTTTTCAAAAATTACAAGAACTCATTCTAATTCATTTTGGATCAAAAGTTATGGCTTGTCAAAGTTGGGAAAAATCACATAATTTCAAGTCTTGCACCAAAGAGGCAAAGTTGCAAAATCTCTTGCCAAGGCAAATTGTAACCTCAAAGTGACTTCTAATCTTTGAAAAAACATAAACCAATGCCTAAAAGTCAGAATGCACCAAAGGTTTGCCCATTTTCATGACTTATGGATCAAGAAATCACAAAAGGGCCCAAAGGTCACAAAGTTGCAAAACCTATGATAAACCCTAATCCACTTGCTGCATTGCTTCTAATCCATTTCCATGGTTCTCCCTAAACTCAGCTGAGCCAAGCCATGCCCCTATCACAGCCTCACACTTGCCCATACCTCAAGTACACCTAACTTGGACTTTTTGCAAAACGACCCATACCAATCAAGCTAGGCCACACCAACTCCTCTGACCTATCCAAGAGTGATAAGTGGACCAAAAGAGACTGAACACAACATACACACAAGCATGAAACACTCTCCAAGCCATAGCCCTAATTTTTCACCTCTTATGCATTTTCATTCGAAACACATTCCACAAGACAAGAACACAAAAACAAACTTCATAGAACATCTCAGCATGTTCCACTGATCATCCCTGACCCTTCACCTTGCCCTAAAACCCCCTGAAATCAAAACACGATTCTCACCCCTCACTGAACAGAACTTGATCAATCTCACAAACCAGCCATTCTAAGCTCCAACCAAGCTTCATAACTTCATCAAGAGGATCATTGGGACCATTTTGAAGCAAAGAGGCAAGCAGAAAGCTCTTGGACTGAAAGCCCAATCTCAGGTAACATGATGAACAAATTTTCCAGAACCTTGATTTCTTGTTAGAATGTTGTTCTATATGTTGCCCTGATCATGGGGATCTATTTATTTTTTAAAATGAGCTAGAAACAAGCATGTTATGATGTTCTGAAACTTGACCCGTGAAAATGTTTTGCTTCGATTCTCCTTGCTCATGCTTGATAAATGATGTTTGATGATGGATTTGAGTTTAGCTTTGATAGGAGGTTGTTTCTGGGCAATTAATTTGGGTTGGGGTGGCCTGTAGTGGAAGCTAGGTATTTGGTTTCGCCGGAGAAGACGACCGGAACACTGTTTCGGTCGCCTGAATGTGTTTAGCCCTAATTGTGTCATTAATGGGAGTTTGAATGTGGACCGTAGATGCGTTTTACTGAGGTTGACTCCCGCGCGTGTGTGTGGCCAGGATTTGTCATTAAAACCCTAACCTTTGATTAATTAATTAAAATCAGTTTAATTAAATCATAAAACAAAATTAGCCAGATTTGAATCTGGGCCTTTGGATCTGGCGCGCAGTCAACCAGTCCAAACCCAGATCAAATCCTGGCCCTCCCATTTGCATACTTTCATTTATTTTTATTTTTATTTCATTTTTATTCATTTATCTTTCACATTTATTTTAAAATAGTTAGGAAAATCCTAAAAATATTTCCCTTTGCATTTTTGTTTCAAATATTTTTCTTAATCAGAAAATGATTTTTATTTTATTTTTTTGCATCAAAAATTATTTTTAAATCATTTAAATGTTTATTTTTAATTAGTTAATGAAAATTAATTAATTAAAAATACATTTAAGTATTTAAAAATCACAAAAAAATTCACATAGCATTTAAAAACATTTAGGAACATTGTCCAACTCTCAAACCAAATTTCTTTTTTGTTCTTGATGCCTTTTGATCATTTTCATTGGATTTAATTTCATTTTAAGGCAATATTTTGCTTCAAACTTCAAAAATTCCTTTCTGCCTAACCATTGAGAATTTGAGGATGATTCTTTTGCATTACATCTTGCATAGCATGTAGTTTATAGGATAAAATTGGTTGGATTTGATCTTGCATTTCCAATTTGTTTAGCATTTTTCTTGACAAAGTACCTTAAAACCCTAGCAATCTTAGGAAATTCATAACTTTCAATAGGTTAAGAGTTGGATCCCCTCCTTTGGGCAGTGAACTTGTATAGGTTTAGGGTATCTTTGATTGCATTTTCAATTTTTTATCATGTCATTTGCTTCTGATTTTGAATTTTGCTTTGTGTGTTGATCATAAACCCTAATTTGTGCTTTCCTTTGCATCCATCTCTCATTTGCTTGCATCCAACAACTTGCCATGACATTTTGGGCATCCACATGATTCCTAATACATCTTAAGACATATTAGAATCATGTTTGATCATTGCATCTTTCATTTTCCATGTTATGTGCCCATTGCACTTCATAAACATTCATGAATCTTTATGGTTCAAAGCATGCCTCCTTTGCATCCTCATCCTTGTATGCTCATTCTCATCTCTTGTCATGTGTATGCATCATCTCTTAGCATCATTGAAATCATGTTTATGCTTCTGACTTTGGTTTGCATCATGACATTTCATCTCATTTGCATTGCATTTCATTTCTTTTTCTAACTTTTCAGGTGGTAAGTTGTTTTGAGAAGTGAATTTGCCTTCACTTATCACAATCTCTTCTCATCTCTCTTGCATCATTTCTGCATTTTGTGTTTGTCTTAGAGTGAGATTTCTCATTCATGCTCTCTCCTTACTTTCTTTCTTCAAGCAACTTGTCTTCTTAAGTGAAGCAAGTTGTTTTGCTTCTCTTTGCTTCTTGCTCCTTTCATCTGCTTCCTTCCTGGTGGCTTCTCTGAAGATCTTCTTGCAAACCTCATTAACCCTAGGAACACCCAAGCATGATAAAAATTAGGGTTTGATTAGTCCCCCATTTAGTTTTACCTTTGTGTCATCTTTGAGTCTTCTCTTCTCACCTCATAATCAGGGACTAAACCCTAAAGGTTCTAAGGCTTTGTGATTAAGCTTATACCTGCATCCTTCTATTAGGATGGAGTGTATAACTTTAATCCTAAGTGTTAAACCCTTAATGTGTTTAAATCCTTTAATCAATTCATTTAATAATCATCAAGACATCAAGCTTGTAACTTGGGCCTTGCATTAAGGTTCTAATTCTTCCTTAATTGGTTAAGAAGGACTAACCCTAGTGTTAATGGACAAGTCCCCCTCAAGTTGTCTTACAAATCATAAAATCCACTTCTTAACCTTACCATTAACTAAAATCCATCTAATAAAGGCTTTGTTTTGTCATGAGGTTAATCCCTAATCATGGATTAAGTTGAGAAGTCTTTCTCAGCTTAAATGTTCTCATCTATTATCCTTCTATTAGGATGGTGTAATGAGTCCATTAAATCCCTGATTATGGCTTAAACTCATTACTTAACACTAAACAAAAACATCAAAAACATCTAAATAAATGCAAGTAGGTTAATGATCTTAATCCTACATCATGGTGATTAAGTGTGAGGTGCTTACTCCACACTTAAGGTATTCTCATTACCCCTAATCAGAGGGAGGATGTGATGAGTTTACTAACCCTTGGTTTAGGCTTAAGCTCATCAACTTATGACAAACTTCAAAAAGCAATAAAAGACTGAAAACATAAAAAACAAACAATAATCGTCTCCTCCGGGATTCTTTTCTCATCTCATTCATTCACAAACGAGAACTTGCTTCTTCCGTCTAATGCAAGACAATTTGCACCTGAGCCAGACAGGTCACACACTTGAGCATAGACAAGCAAGCAGTTCATCAAGTCATTTTATCTTTCAGTCTCTTTGAGTCGAACTACGGTGTTCTGACTTCCTCATTGCACGAGAGGATACGTAGGCATAACTTAACAGTTATCGAACAAAAGTCTCTGTATATTCCCCTTCCTTCCAGCATTATTCTTTTAGCCTCAAAATCTTGAGCTTACTCCTGTCCATGCACTGACACTTCTCTTATACACTTCACACTTCTTTTACACTGACACTTGCATTCTTTTCCAGCTTTGATACACAGATTGCACTGACACTACCCCTTTAAAACACAAATCTTTTAAGCGTGGATCCCGTCGAGTACGGCGGACAATCTGGGTGCTAATACCTTCCCAGGTTGTAACCAACCCCCTTTCTCAGTCTCTCTGGTTCGCAACTGTCTTATCCGCATCTTTCTAGGTCTATGCAAAATTACCTTTCCTCCGGGATAAAAATGCCTAGCTGACGACTCTTTTCTTTCTGAGTTCACCCTTGTGTGTTCTCTTCCTCTTTCGCCGACCGTTCGCGTCTGTACCCCTTCTGACCAGGTGTCATCGGGTGGGAGCGACAGGTTCGCCGGAGAAGATGACCGGAGCACTATTTCGGTCATCTGAAAATGGTTAGGGTTTAATCAGTGTAATTAGTGAAGTTTGAATTGTGGCCCTTAGATTTGAGTTCCCGCGCGTGTTTCAATGGTTCAGATTATGTCATTAGCCCTAATTCTTGTTTAATTAAATTAATCAAAATTAATTATCCAGATTAAATCCCAGCCACTGGATTGCGCGCCAGTCAACCCTTTCCCCCTAACTTTGAATCTCAGCCCTCAGATTGGCATACTTTCCCTTTTATTCATTTTTAATTCATTTTTTAACCATTTCTTTTCATATAATTATTTAAAATAGAAAAAAATCATTAAAAAAATCTGAATATTTTTATCATGACTTTTATTAATTTTCAGAAACCGAAAATATTTTTATTTTTATTTTTTGCACAAAAAAGGTATTTTTAAATCATTTAAATGTTTTATTTAATTAATTAATTAATTTTAATTAATTAAAAATACATTTAAGTATTTAAAAATCACAAAAAAATTCAGAAAGCATTTATAAACATTTATAAACATTTACAAACTCATCATGCAAATTTCGTTTTGGTTTTGATCACACTTTGAGATTTTTCATTGAATTAGGGTTCCTAAAATGACTTATTTTCTAACCTTAACTTCAAAAATTCATAACTTTTAAACATAGTTGAGTTTGTGAATGGTTCTTTTTGCATTTTTCTATGCATGGCTTCTAGCATCCAAAAACATTTTTTTAACATTTTTATCTTGCATTTTCAAATTATTTGGCATTTTACATTGAAGATCACCCAAAAAACCCTAGAAACTTAGAAAATCCATAACTTCTTCTAGGTTTAGTTTCTAACCTCCCCCTTTGGATGGTAACCTAGTGTAGGTTTAGGGTTCCTTTGAGTGCATTTTCAATTTTTTATAATGACATTTGCTTCTGTTTTGGTCATATGCATCTCATACATTCATAAAACCCTAATTTCTCATGTCCATTTGCATTCATCTTGCATATGCATCCATACATGAACTTGCCATGACATGTCTTGCATTCATATGTCATCTTAGACATCTTAGGACATGTTAGAATAATGCTTGATCATTTCTTCATCCATTTTCCATGATTTGCATTCATTTCATTTCATTAACTTTCATGTGTTTTCAAACTTCAAAGCATGCTTACATGACATCTCATCTTTGTATAATCATTCATATGCACCTTGAATGCCTTTGCATCATCTCACATGACATTAACATTGCATAAACACTTCTGAATTTACTCATTTCATCTCATCTCATCTCATTTCATTTCATTTTTTCATGCTTTATATCTTATGCATTCATGCTAACATTTTCAGGTGGTAAGTTACTTTGAGAAGTGAATTTGCCTTCACTTCTCATTCTTCTTTATCTCTTTCATTTGAATCTTGCTGGTTTTAAAGTGAACTTGTTCACTTGTGTTATTTCTTTCTCACTTTCTTTCTTTAAGTTACTAATCTTCTTCAATGAAGTAAGTAACTTACTTCTTCTGCTTCTTCCTCTTTTCTTCTGCTTCTTCCATTGGTGGCCACCTTGAAGACTTCTCTTGAGCCTCACAAACCATAGGATAACCAAGCATGATAACTTTAGGATTGTATATAGTTCCCCTTTAGTCTTTTACCTTTGAGTCTTCTTTGAGTCTCTTTTCTCATCTCTTAATAAGAGACTAAACTCTTAAAGTTTTAGGACTTTGGAATTAGGGTTATGCCTGCATCCTTCTCTTAGGATGGAGTGTATAACTTTAATCCTAAGTGTTAAACATTTAATTTGTTTAAACCTCTTAATAAATTCATCTCAATAATCACTAAAACTTCATCTTGTAACTTGGGCCTTACATTAGGGTTCTAATTCTTCCTTTATGGTTAAGAAGGACTAACCCTAGTGTTTAATGGACAAGTCCCCCTCAAGTTGTCTTACAAACCATAAAACTCATTTATTAATCTCATCCCTTCATTAAAATCCACTTAATAAAGGCTTTGTTATATAATGAATTTAATCCCTAACCATGGATTAAGTTGAGGTATCTTCCTCAGCTTAAGTGTTCTCATCTATTATCCTTCTATTAGGATGGTGTAATGAGTTCACTAATCTGTGATTAGAGATTAAACTCATTACTTAACACTAAACAAAAACCCAAAAACATCAAAATAATCACAAGTAGGTTAATGATCTTAATCCTACATCATCATGGTAATTAAGTTGAGATGCTTATCTCATACTTAAGTAGGCTCATTATCCCTAATCAGGGAGGATATAATGAGTTTACAAACCCTTGATTTAGGCTTAAGCTCATGATCCTATGAAAAACACCAAAAACAATAACAAAACTGAAAACACAAAAACAAACAATAATGGTCTCCTTCGGGTACGATGGACAATCTGGGTGTTAATACCTTCCCAGGTTGTAACCAACCCCCTTTCTCAATTTCTCTGGTTCGCAACCGTCTTATCCATATATTTCTAGGTTTATCCAGCATTACCTTTCCTTTGGGATAAAAATGCCTATCTGGCGACTCTATTCACTTCATTTCATTTTCTCCTTTCACCGACCGTTCGCGCTTGTACCGGGGATGCAAATCTTTGAGAGCGACAGCTTGGCGACTCTGCTGGGGACTCCTTATACTGCAACCAGGGCTTCTGGTTCTTTTTGTGGGTTCCTCCTAGCGCTTGTTTGATTTGTGTTTACGGGGGTGTTATGTGCTACTTGTGCTTATTTATTGCTTTATTTATTGCTTTCTGTACAGCTTTATTTATTGCTTTCATTTACAGTTTTTTATGCATTTAATAATGTTATCATCATCTGTGCTGGATCTGTGTTTACCTTGGTGGGAGGGATTTTTGTGTGATTAAGGTTCCATACTGGGGACCTGAGTGACACATAGGATTGGCTTCATATTCTTTCCCATTCCATTTCGGTCTGGTGCAGGAATATGAAACACGGTTCAGACATGGGTTTCTTCTTGAGAACTCTGTGCTACGGATTTCCTGTAGTACTAGGGCTATCTGGGAAGCCTGCTAAGTCTGGATGACCTTCTTATGACCTTCAGCATCTGAGGTGAATTAGAGGAGGATCTTTTATGTTTATTGTAAACACTATGCCTCCGGGTTAGAAGTGTTTACACTTCTCATAACTGATCCAAGTCTGGGGATCCTTATTCTAGAACAATACATGTGAGGGGGTTGGGATGTTTACATGTTTGCAGGAACCCTTGGCCTCATCATACCCTTGTTACTAGATTTGTTAAGGTTGTATTATTTTGGGACAGTTCTTGTGAAACCCTGGACTTGTGACTCTTTATTTGAGTCCTCTACCTTGTTATTGGTTTTCTAGGCCTCCATTTGGACTTATGAACACACATAGACCCTATCAAGGCAGATAACAGATCCAGCACTTGATCACAAACCCTTTGCATATCATTCTGCATACATCATTTTGCATCATTTAACATTTGTATATTTGTCTTACAGGGCATCCACCTTCTTATCTTTGGTTTTGTTTTGACCTGTTTTGCTGCTCAGACTTCCTCAGCTATCTTCTCTAGCACCTGCATCAGTTTGTCTTCATTATAGACTCTTCTCCAGTTGTCTTCATTAGAGACCCTTCTTTAGCACCTTCTCCAGTTATCTTCATCAGTTTTTAGTATTTACCTTCATCAGGGTTTCTCCTCAGTTTTCTTCACCAGCATCCATTATCAACATGGACACTTCCAGAAAGAGCAACATCACCTATCACTTCTTTGAGCCCACTCTGACAGGCATCAGACAGATCCAGTCCCTCATCACTCTTGATCATGTCCCATTATTCAGGGAACATTATGGAGGCATATTGGACATGATCATGGATCTGGATGCATCCCAGAGGAGTATGATCTACACCTCCTTGCAGTTTTATGACCCTCCTCTCAGATGCTTCACATTCCCTGATTTTCAGTTGGGACCTTTGCTAGAAGAATTTTCCATGTTGTTAGGTGTCCCTATCAGGAGAGGGATTCCTTTCAACCCTGAGATGGTTGCTCCCAATAATGAAGATATAGCTAAGGCATTGCACTTCGAGCCTACCCTCATTGATCAGAGCATGACCACCAAGGATGGAATCCTAGGCCTTCACTTGGACTTCTTGATCTCTCAGGCCACCCTGCATGCTGCAGCAGGGAAGTGGGATGATGTTTGTGCACTCCTAGCCCTCAGCTTATATGGAGTTATCTTATTTGCAGATGAGCCAAAGTTTATAAGCAAGAATGTTATTCACCTATTCTTACTGAGGAACCCAGTTCCTACCTTGCTTGGAGATTCTACTATTCAGTGCACTAGAGGAATGAGAAGCAAAGAGGAAGATTGGTCAGATGCTGTGCACCCTTCTATTACTGTTGGTTGTTAAGACACTTGCCAAAATCAGACACTTTCCTGAACCCTCATCAGCCAAGGAATTGGGCTAAGAGATTGATTGCCCTTACATCAGAAGACATCAGATGGTGCACTCAGATCACCAAGGGCAAATATATCATTACTAGCTGTGGGCAATATCCCAATGTACCCTTGATTGGAGTAAAAGGTTGCATCAACTACAACCCTTTGATTTTCAAGAGGAAATTAGGGTATGCTTTGGTTCATCCCCCAAGAGGGCAAGATTTGACAGAAACCCTCTATTGTGACATCCAACACAACTCTGCTATTGTCAGACAGGCAGCCTGGGCCTGGGACAATATTCAGACTAAAGGGACAGCTATCCTTGGCAAGTGCAACAACATAGCTTTAGCACAGTATCTTGACTGGTCTCGTGTTAGGGGACGGATCACCCGGATGCCATTCACATTAGAAGATGTATCTGGACCTTCAATAGTGCAGCCTGCAGCCACTGTCAGCCTAGAGGAGTTTGAGAAGTTAAAAGAAAGGAATACTCAACTCTCTGAAGTCTTGGAGAAGACCCTCTGGGAGAGGAATGACAACCGTCTAGATAATGAGAGGTTAGAGAAGCTCCGGATTGAGCACTTAACCAAGATTGAGAAGAAAGACGACTACATCAGAAAGGCTAGGGCAGGGGAGTTAGTACAGAAGAATGCTTGCAAGGAAGCAAAGACTTATAAGGCTAGGGCAGAGCATTACTTAGAGGCGAGCCAGGCTAGGTGGATCAGGATCACTGAGGCTCGTGCACAAGAAGATCAAAGGACCCAAGCTAAGATAGAGCAACTTGAGGCTAGTGAGAAGACGAATCAAGCAACTATGATAGCAGCACAGAAGGAGATCTCGGAGTTGAAGCTCCGGGTGGGGTTAAAGAGGTCAAAGGATCAGGATAAGCACAAAAAGTTGACCAGTGCCATTACCACCAGGAACCTCCTCATCAGGACCATTACAGAGCACCCAGTAGGTCCAGTGACTGAGGCTCTCCTGAAGGAAGTCAGAGAAGATGACTTTGGATTGGATGTTTGATTCTTTTTGTTTGTACTTCATTTTGATTGTATTTTTCTTTTGTTGATGTATTTTGACCCGCCATGGGAACTTTATTGTAATCAAACTATGTATTTTCACATTTTTGTAATATATGGTTTGTATTATTCTATGGGTTTAATCTCTCTGCAACATCATCATTTCCTCGAGGTCTGGAAGGTCAAAACCAAAGAACCAAACCGGATACCCTTGGAAGACAAATAGGCATCCTGCATTGCATACTAACATCATTTCTTTGTTTTGTAGGTTTTTGTTTTGTTGTTTCTCACTTTGTTGTGGTTTCAAGAAACATTGCTCGTAGAAGAGTGTTCCTTGTCAATAGAGTGCACCGGTATCCGACAAGAAACAATCTTTCGGGATTACAAATGGATTAGGTTCAACAAGACTTGACTGAAGTGAGGGCCCAGATGGCCAATGAAAGGACAGAGATGAGGTCCTAAATGAATCAATTTATGACGGTGATGACTGGTTTGGCTCAGAGCCAGGAGAGACTGAGGGAGTTGGTTGAGTGGCAAACTCCTGAGGAACACCATCCAGGTACAGGGGGTACCAGTAACAACGATCACGTGCAGCCTCGCACTGATCCCCCAGAATTTGGACCTCATCTGAATCCAGAAATCAATGTTATAAGAAACATCCAAGGTAACACTGAAGGGAGGGCCTTGCAGGAAAACCCTCAAGAAGAACAGTTTACTGTGGTTGGGGCTGGAGACGAAGTCTACGACCGTCGGTTGGATGAAATTGCAGAGAAGCTAAGGTCTCTTGAATCCCAAAACTCTCTGGGTTTTGATGTCATGGACATGGGATTGATGGAAGGGGTGAGAATTCCTCATAAGTTCAAACCCCCGTGTTTTGAAAGATACGATGGCACATCCTACCCATGTACCCATCTTTAGTCTTTCCTGGAGAGATTGAAAGCCTACACCATGGATGAGAAGCTGTGGATGTTTTACTTCGAGGATAGCTTGACAGGGGCATCCCGAGAATTGTATTCCCACTTGACCAGAGCCACAGTAAGGAATTGGAAAGACTTGGCTGAAGCTTTCATCTGTCAATATCAGTATAATCTGGACATGGCTCCAAACAGAACCCTTCTAATGAGAATGTCACAATCTTCCCGTGAAAGCTTTAGAGAGTATGCCCAAAGGTGGAGGCAACTAGATGTTGCCATTCAACCCCCAATGTCAGAAAGGGAGATGGCAGATATGTTCATGAATACTCTCCAAGGTACCTATATTGACAGATTGGCTGCCTTTTCTTCCACCAGCTTTGCAGACGTGGTGATAGATGGGGAAAGAATTGAGAGCTTACTGAAGATGGGAAAGATCTCCGACAACGGTGCCATTTCAAGCAGTGCAAGGAAGCCATTTGTTGGGCCCCGTAGATCCGGTGAAACAAATTATGTACATGTGGGAAGAGGAAGACCCCAATATCTTCCCAGATCAGTTGTTGCCGTCACTATCCCCACTCCACCTCCTCAGTATACTCAACAACCACAACACTTTCCTCAACAACCACAGTTTCCTCAACAGAGATCCTACAACAACAATAACAACAATCAACAACAACGCCCTTTTCAACAACGGCCATCTCAGATCAACAGGGTGATTAACCCTATTCCAATGCCATATGCCACATTACTGCCACAACTCCTAAAGCTCAATCTTGTTGAGTTGAGGATATTGGCTCCACCTGATCCTCAAAACCTTCCAAGAAATTATGATGTCAACGCTAGGTGTGCTTTTCATTCTCATGCACCTGGCCACTCCACGGAAAAATGCAGGGCTCTGCATATGAAGGTCCGGGATCTGGTAGATTCAAAGGCCCTGAACTTTGCACCACCTCCCAATGTCATGAAAAATCCTATGCCAAGCCACAGTGGGCCAAGGATTAATGCTATAGAGGAAGGCTCACCCATGAGTTTGATTGAAGATATTGCAACTATTCAGACACCTTTGGCAGAGGTTAAGGCTCAGCTTTTGAAATGCCAAGTGTTTCCAGGTTGTGAGGCCTGTTGTGAATCTTGCAAGATTTCCGTGAATGGCTGTGAAAGTTTGAGGAATGGCATCAATGATTTGATTAAAGAAGGCATTCTGCAAATAACCACAACAGCGTCTAGAACACCTGCAACTCTTTTGTCAACTACAAATGATTCTTCTACAACTGCAACAACAATTGTTCCTACTGATTCATCTACAACTCCAGCAACCAATTCTTCCATCACTTCAACAAACAACAGTTCATTTGCACCTGCTTCTACAACTTCAGCAACCACCAACAACGACGTCTCCACAGTTACTATTTATTATGACCCGACAACGGTCCCGAACTCCAGCAACTTTCAACAATCTCAGCAACAGTTTCAGCAAAATCAAGCTTCAATTCATCGCCACCAACATCCACCAGAAGTCCTGTCACTATTTTCTATGATCCACATACAATAAAGGTTCCAACCTCTGCTGCAGTAAGCCCTGTCACCATCAGGGTTCTAGGGCCAATTCCATATGATAAAGACAATGTTGTACCATGGCATTATGGTGCTGATCTTTACTGCAACGGAGAAAAAGTCCTTCTTGATTCTTTAGTTCCTACTCCCCAAGTGGATAATGTCGGGGGAGGCGGAGGCTTCACCCGAAGCGGATGCCTCTTCGCGTCACAAGCCCCAAGGACCAATACTGAGGCAGAGGCTGCTGCCAAAGCCAAAGGGAAGAGTGTGATACCTGAAGATTCTGCACCAAAAAAGACTCATAAATCATCCTTTGATCAGGATGTGGATGAGTTTATGAGGATAATTAAAAGAAGTGACTACAAAGTTGTGGATCAGCTCCACCAGACTCCTTCTAAGATCTCTATATTATCCTTGTTGTTGTGTTCCGAAGCTCATCGGGATTCACTACTCAAAGTTCTGCATGCTGCCTACGTGCCAAAAGAGATCACAATGAATCAGCTTGAGACAGTAGTGTCCAATGTCAATACTAGCCATGGGCTAGGTTTCACCAATGCTGACTTAACAACGGAAGGACGTCACCACAACAAAGCTTTACACATCACCCTAGAGTGTAAAGGAGTTGTTCTCTCTCATGTTCTTGTTGACACTGGGTCCTCACTCAATGTCCTACCGAAGAAAGCTCTTGTCAAGCTTGAATATGATGGAATAGCTCCCAGACAAAGCAATCTTGTGGTCAGGGCTTTTGATGGCTCCAAGAGGTCTGTTCTTGGAGAGGTGGAGCTGCCTGTGATAATTGGTCTGCAGGTCTTTAAGACTACTTTCTATGTGATGGACATACAGCCGGCCTACAGCTGTTTGTTGGGTCGACCATGGATTCACACCGCTGGCGCAGTTACGTCGACCATTCACTAGAAATTGAAATATGAGTGGGAAGGACAGATTATCACCATCTATGGTGAAGAGGACATATTTGTTAGCCATCTGGATACATACAAATACATTGAGATGGATAGTGATGGGTACTTCAATTGTCTCCTATCAGCAAGCCTGGAAGGTTGTTGAAGATTGTAATGCACAAGGCTGGGGCAAGTTGCTGCCAGTGGAGAAGAAGGAGGACAGATTCGGTTTGGGTTACAGACCATTCCGACAAGATCAATCAGAGGCTGCAAAAGAGCCCAAGTTCATCAGTGGGGGGATGCTCACCCCGGATGCTGTTAACAACCTGGAAGACAAGGCGGAAAGCGACCTCCATCTGGAGAGCTGGATACGTCCAAGGATCCCGGGGCACCAAGTCCATAACTGGTCTTCCCAGGAAATTATAAGGGTTACTCCTGCAGAGTAATTATTATTTCCTGCCTTTTTTTAGCATGCATCAAGTCTTGCATCTTGCCCAAGGTGTCAGGACTCATTTTGTAATAGGGCCATATTGTAATTTTGTGCAAATGAATTATCGATGAATATCGGACATCTTTTACAAACAAGTCTCTTTTTCGCTCACTGTCTTTTCATTTTTTCACTTTTGTACAAAACAATAAAATGGCAATGTTTTCAAAATAATAACTTCATTTTCACTTTTCTAAACAAGATTAAAACTGATCACTAAAACGAACCAATCTCAACCCTTGCAGAGATTATCCTCCAGATTGCACCGACAACAGCACTGCTATGACCTTGTATGACTTCGACAATCCAATTAATCAAGTTGATGAAGGGGTTGAAGAAGATTATGAGTTACCTGAAGAGTTAGCCAGATTGTTGAGGCAAGAAGAGAAAGTGATTACTCCTCACCAGGAGGAGGTTGAAACAGTGAATCTTGGTACTGGAGAAGATTTTAAAGAAGTGAAGATTGGGGCCGGTCTGCAAGCTTCAGTAAAAGAACAGCTTATTGACATGCTTCGAGAATACGTCGACGTCTTTGCTTGGTTCTATCAAGACATGTCAGGTCTAGATACGGATATTGTTATGCACAAGCTTCCCTTGAAGGAAGATTGTCCTCTAGTAAAGTAAAAGTTATGTCGTACTCGTCCAGATATGGCCATGAAGATTAAAGAAGAAGTACAAAAACAGTGGGACACCGGTTTCCTTGCTGTAACTAGTTACCCGCCGTGGGTCGCTAATATTGAACCTGTGCCTAAGAAGGACGGCAAAGTACGTATGTGTGTGGATTACCGGGATCTGAACAGAGCTAGCCCGAAGGATGACTTCCCATTACCTCACATTGATGTATTGGTCGACAACACAGCTCAGTTCTCAGTATTTTCTTTCATGGATGGATTTTCTGGGTATAATCAGATCAGGATGTCACCCGAGGACATGGAGAAGACTACCTTCATCACACCTTGGGGCATATTTTGTTACAAGGTAATGCCTTTTGGACTGAAGAATGTTGGTGCCACTTATCAACGGGCTATGGTAACATTATTCTACGATATGATCCACAAAGAAATTGAATGCTATGTGGATGATATGATTGCCAAGTCCCTCACTGAAGAAAATCATTTGGTAAATCTACTGAAATTGTTCAAACGTCTAAGAAAGTATCAACTGAAGCTAAACCCCAACAAATGCACATTCGGGGTGCGTTCTGGTAAGTTGCTTGGATTTATCGTAAGTGAAAAAGGAATTGAAGTTGATCCTGACAAAGTCAAGGCCATTCAGGAGATGCCTGCACCTAGGACTGAAAAAGAAGTTCGGGGGTTCCTAGGTAGATTGAAATACATATCAAGGTTCATATCTCATCTTACTGCATCTTGTGAGCCCTTGTTCAAATTGTTAAGAAAGGAACAAACGGTCAGGTGGAATGAAGATTGTCAGAAGGCTTTTGACAAGATCAAGGAGTACCTGCAAGAACCTCTGATTCTTATGCCTCCAGTTGAAGGAAGACCTCTAATAATGTACCTGACAATATTAGAAGGATCAATGGGGTGTGTGCTGGGCCAGCATGACGAGTCTGGTCGAAAAGAGTATGCAATATACTACCTAAGCAAAAAGTTCACCGACTGTGAACAACGTTATTCACTGCTCGAGAAAACTTGTTGTGCTTTAGCGTGGGCTGCTCGCCGACTAAGACAGTATACGTTGACTCACACTACTTTGTTGATCTCAAAGATGGACCCCGTCAAGTACATATTTGAGAAGCCAGCACTTACCGGAAGGTTTGCAAGATGGAAATGATTCTGACAGAGTATGACATTCAATACACATCTCAAAAGGCCCTCAAGGGAAGTGTGATGTCTGACTATCTAGCTGAGCAACCCATTGATGATTACCATCCCATGAGATTTGACTTCCCTGATGAAGACATCATGTACCTAAAGGCAAAAGATCATGAAGACCCTGTTCACACTGAAGGGCCTGACCCTGAAGAAGAGTGGACTATGATGTTTGATGGGGCTGTCAATATGAATGGACGTTGAGTTGGTGCAGTACTCATTACACCTAAAGGAGTTCATATGCCTTTCTCGGTAAAATTCGCCTTTGCCTGCACTAACAACGAAGCTGAATACGAAGCATGTATCATGGGTCTTGAGGAATCCATTGACCTCAGGATCAAAACATTAACTATATTTGGGGATTCAGCATTGGTAATCAATCAGACCAACGACAAATGGTACACTCACCAAGAGCATCTGATTCCATATCGTGACTATTGTAGCGGTAAAATCATGAGTGTAAGCTATTGATTAACTTAACTCGATGTACACAGAGTCGCCACCGCGCTTTTCTTTATTTCCGAAAGGAAAAAGGTAAAAGAACGAATAAAAACCTAAGAATCTATAAGCAAAAGCTAAAAGAAACAAACAGAGAATGGGTAAGGGGATTGGTTACGAACTGGGAAGGTTTTAGGCACCCGACTCGTCTGTGGTACTCCACGGGAGCCCTTTGAAATATTTATTGCTTTTTGGTCTAAAATTGGTTTGCTTGAAAAGATGGAAGAGATGAGAAGAAGAATATTTTTTAATGATTTTGTGTTTGATGAGGTTTTTAATGCCTCATGCCTACGTACCCACAAAGTGCAATGCGAGATCAAAACCTCGTAGTTCGTGGTACAAAATTTGAAAAGAAACAAATGGGTTGAATTGATTTTAAAATGTAAAGATAAGTCGTCATCCTTTAGCGAATAATTCCGCTAGAAAAGATTAATCATATCTAAACATATGAAAAAGAAAAAAAAAAGGGTGCACAAAGACACCAAAAGAAATGAGTGAGTTTTGTATTTTTTTTAAAGTATGTAAGAAAAAATGGTTTTGATATATTTACATGGATTAACATTTGTTTAAGGAAATAAAGTGAAAAGATTAAAAATCGCTTGACCGAAGTCAAGGTTTGTTTATGAAAGTGTTTGAAGTTTAGAAAACAAGAAGGGTTTTGAAATAGGGAGAAGTTTTGAAAATTAAAGAATGGGGAGGAGATGAAGGGACTAATCCTAATGCTTGAATTAAAAGTTAAGAAAAGAGTTTACCAAACCATAATATGCACAATTCTTCAAAGTTCGGACTTCCATCTTCAAAGGCTAATGAAATAACTTGAGACCGAGGTTTCTAATCCATTCCAACTTGAGCAAGGGGGGAAGATCTTAAAGTCTAAGTCCATTCTCCAAAAAGCTCGGGATAGTAACCATTAGTCCAAAATTAGAAGTCACAAGTCTTTTAAGTGTTCAATCCTTTATTAGTGTTTTGATATCCAAATGGACAAAATAAAAACCATAAGCACAATATGAACATAAACAAATGATATATGATATAATATGATAAAGCATAATAAAGGAGATAAAGGAGCAAGAGATTAAAATAAAAGGATAAGGTGCGAGAGATTAAATTTAAATGGATTATATTCACAATATTATAATATTTACAATATAAGTGGTATGATGAACTTAATCAAGCACAACCACAACAAGGAATAATAAAATCGAGGCAACCGGATCCAAGTGGATTTTAATTCGAATCGGGACAACTTTAGGTCTATGTTAAGCAATCGCCGAGTAATTTACGGAGTAATTACCCTACAAATGAGGCCGGCCACCACTAATTAAAGTGGAAATTATTCGTGTTAATACATGTTAGAGAAACGATATAACGGATCGTTCTACGAAAACATGCCACACTAAAAGAAAAAGGAAGGTCTAATCTTAATCGAGATTTTCGTTGAATTTCGTCGAAAAGCAACCTATCACGATCTCAAAGTATGGAGAATGATCCAAATGATCATTCATCCATAGATTTGAAATAATGAAGATTAAACCAATCGAAAATCAATAATCTACGAATCGGAGATTGTCATCGACCAATAAGAGAAAAAGATGAAGAACAAATGGATCTAAAAAAAGAAATTGAAATATTTTTAAATTCTTCTTAAAAAAACTATTTCTAAATTCTTTTCTAAACATCTTTTTTAAAACACTTTTTTTTAAAATACTTTTCTAAATTTTTTCTAAAATCTATTTCTTAAAAGAATTATTTTAATAATATTCTAAAAATATTATTAAAATAATTCTTTATTTAAAAACCTTTTTGAAACAAATTGAATAAAATAAAAACAAAATTAAACCAAAAGGAGGGGGGATAACCCGCAGGTTTGGGGGTGTATCAACAAACTGGATCTCCATGGATCCACCCAAACAAATTCATATCAGCCTTAATTAAAAAAGAGACAAAAATTATAAAAAAATGAACAAGAAAAAAAAGGAAACAGAGTCTTCTTCTTCTCCTTCTATGCGGCGGAAAACAGGGGAGCAACAAGACAAATCGCGGCGGAATCAAACTCAAGGCTCACCTTCAAAAAATTGAACAACACAACTCAACCGGACGCTTCCTCTCCTTCTCAATCGCAAATTCCCTTCTTCTTCTTCTGGGATTTCGCGGAATCTCTCACTTCTTCTTCTTAATTTTCTTCTTTTTCTTTTCAAATCGGTATAAGCTTAAAGGTGAGGGATGAGGGATGAAGAAAAGGGGTTAGGGATGTGAGATTGAAATTGAATTGAGCAGACGTTTTAGACGCTATGTAAGCTTGAGAATTGAAGAGAGGAAGGCTCTAATTTATAGAAGGAGAGAAACTCAAATGGATGCCGTTTTGGAAGATTTAGGAGCGTTTTGGTATTCACGAAATTTTCATGCTCCGTTTGCTGAGTTTTGTTCTCATTTTGCGTTTTATTCACATAGCTCCTGCGTTTTACAACTTGTGTAGATTGTGTTTGGGTTTCGTGTGATTACCACGTGTGGATTTGCTTGGCTTGTTGCTGATCTTTTTGAATTTGCTTTTGCGTTTTGTGCAGGTGCCGTGCGAGATGCATGACTGATTGCAAGAGGCTTGGCTTGAAGTGCTTTGGCTTGAGTGTATGCGATACGGATGCAGTGAGGTTTGAGGCTGGATATAAGCGGCTGTTGCAAGCTAGCTGCGTGAAGGGTCTTACGGCGTACTGTGCGTATTGGTTTGTTGGATTGATACGGCTTGAGTAATGAAGCTGTGATGTGCGAAGGCTGAATGCTTCGGCTTGTTGTTTTTTTTTATGTGGCTGAGATGTGAAAGTGTTTGTGTTGGAAGCTTGCGAAATGGCTTGGAATTTTTGCGTGCGTGAAACTGTTGTTTTTGAGTGCAGGCATGAAGCTGGCGTACGGATTTTGGCTTTGTTATACTTGGATTTATTTGTTCCTTTCGGCTGAGGGAAAAATTAGCTGGGAAACGTTGACGTGATGAGGCTGGCAAAAAGTGTTTGGCAAGTTGTTTTTTTGTTGTGGCTTGGCGTGGAGAGCTGGGAGGCTGAAGAGGCTTGATGCGCTTGTGGGCTAGACGTGTGAGGAAAGGCTTTTGGGAATATTGTGATATGAGGTGTGGCTTAGGAAAAAGGCTAGAGAAAAGTGGGGCCTTTTGGAAAACAAATAATAAAAAAATAAGAAAACCCAATTGACTTAATTAATATTTTTGTTATTTATTTTTTATACTTATCACTAATTGGATTTTAAAAATAAAAAAAACCTATGGGCTAAAAAACAAATGGTCTTATTAATGAATTAATAATATGGATTAAAAAAAAGAATTAATTGGGGATGATTTAAAAGGAAATAACAAAACAAAAAAATGGATTAAAAAAATAATTGGAAATGGTTATTTGCAAAAAATCGAAAAAGTTTAAAATTTGGAATTTTTGTGAATAATAAAAAAAATGGATAATCGGGGAAAATGGAATGAAAATGGTTATGGAATATTCGGATAATCGGTATAAAATTGGATATGAAATTGGATATCGACAAATGGGTAATATTTGGATAATATGGTTTGGTAAACAATCGGGAAAAAATGGATAATGAAAGATGGTCATAAAAAGGGTATACGGATGGAATTTGGTTTTCAAGCCCACAACGAATCCTGATTTTTCTTGCACAAGCCTCTGCTAAAATGAACACAGCCAACACAGACCCACTAAGTATTTCACCATTTAAGCCAACTGTCATCTAAAAATTGTCTGATTACTTCCTGATGATTTGAAACCAAACTGAGGAAAATAAATCCTCAGATGAATCGCTGATGAACTGAAGAACCGATGAACTGATAAACACTTGAAGATTCAAATCAAACTTCGCACAAAACACTGCCTGATAACTGATGACTTTCACACTCAACACCACTTGAACTTTGAAAACGCATCGTCTAAGGAATAAACTACTGGCACACACAACTGGCAGTCGAAACAAATCTTTTGATAGTTTGACCAATATTAGGTCAAACATCCATCTGAAATCGAATTATGATTGAACAAACGCATCTAAATTGAAATCATTGCCCTGTCTTTGAAAACCTGCAACACAGAGAAGAAGAAGAATACTGCAACATATTTTTTGTATTTTTTGTTAGAGATCAGTAAATATAAACAAATATAAAGAAATAAAAATAATGGTGATCCCCTGCGAAGAATAGACCCTATATCTGAGAAGAAACTCGCAAGCCAGTGCGATTTTGTTTGTATGCAAAATGCAGATGATATGCGAAGAAACCTTAGGGCAAAAATTAGGGTGTTACAGCTGCCCCTATTTAAGTTTCTTCAATCCGGAGATATGAAGATTGACATCTTCGTCTCTACAAGATGGGAGAGACTTAAATACAGAAAACCCAATTTTTGTCCTAAAAGAACAATGATATGATATGAATATGATATGCAAACCCAAGATCTCTGTGGGGAAAATAATGACCACCAGAGAAAAGCACAACTTGGGGACATAGAAGAAAATCCCGCTGGGGAAACAACAGACAACCAAAGAGTTACCAGGAAAATAAATCACTGGATAACAGACTCCACTTGGGAAAGGATATGAAATAATCAATATACAAGATTCAACCAGGGAAAGATAAACACCCTTCCAGGAATATCAACCAAACAAAGTATTCGAGTCCAAGAATGGAGAAATATTGAGTTGGATAAGAATCATCAACTACCTGATTTACTGGGTAGGAAATATAACAGACTCGACTATCAATTTACTGGATAGGAGCAAAAATAAAGAGATATAACCTTCACTACCTTTTTACTGGGTAGGAAAATATAAAGGACTCGACTATCGATTTACTGGATAGGAGCAAAATACAGAGGGATAACCTCAATTACCTTTTTACTGGGCAGAAAAATTCTCAACTACCTGGTTTACTAGATAGGAGATATAAAGGACTCAACTCTCGATTTACTGGATAGGAGTAAACATACAGAGGGATATCCTCAATTACCTTTTTACTGGGTAAGGAATAACAGACTCGACTATCAATTTACTGGATAGGAGTATGATCAACTACCTGATTTACTGGGTAGGAACTCAATCAAATGGAAACCGCTTCTATTACCTTTTTACTGGGTAAGAAGAAAGTATTTGATTCTACTACCTTTTTACTGGGTAAGAGGAAAATAACTTGACTACCGGATTTACTGGGTAGAACGATTCTCAACTACCTGATTTACTGGGTAGGAGCTTAAGTAAAACAAACCTTATTACCTTTTTACTGGGTAAGAGGAAGAAATCTCGACTACCGGATTTACTAGGTAGGAGTACAAGTAAAAGAACTTGATCAAATTGGTAATATTACCCACTATCGATTACTGATAGCTTAATCCCAAAGTAATAATACTCAAGCTGGAGAAAATGTTGCCCACTATCAAACAGTGATAGCTTAATTCCAAAGCAAAATATCCACAAAAGGGGGACCAAAGTTCAATCCAAGAACATATTGGAAAGAAACGGTCAAACAAGACTCATCCCGAGGAGGAAATATCTCAACTGGGGAAAATTCCATCCAGATAATAAATTGGGGAGGAAACTGAATCAAAATCATCCACGAGAAACAAACTCAGTGGGGAATTAGAAAGGATTAACACTTTCTGCTTAATGGTCGACACTCTAAACTTGAGAGAAAGACGACACGCACACTCTGTGGGGAAAGTCCACACCAAAGAGCAGAGAACAAATGATAAACGCAAGAATGCAAGCAAAAGATGCTATGCTTATGCGTATGAATATGCTGACAAAACAGACATAAAGATAAGAAACGGGTGACATGAACACCACAACAACCAGATACTCGGCTAATCCCAAGGCAACAAATGCAGGGAAACATGCTGGAGATTCAATCTTGAAATCTGCAGGGGAATATCACAAGCCATCAAAGGAATAAAGTCCTGCTACAAGGCTCAAATCATGATAAGACAACATCTTCTAGGAATATCATCCTGCTGAGGAAAAGTAATAATCTGCTGAGGATGGAAATATTCTTGATAAAAATCAAACTTCCCGAGGAATAATTGTTATATCACTTCTGCTCCACCTGGGGATAGAGTGCCAGACTTGCTAAAAATCACATAGGAACTTGCTGGAAATCAACACATGCAGACCTACTGGGGATCCATATGGGGATATCAGAAATTATCATCATAGCCAAAACACAGTTACAAGGGATTTTAAATCAATACCCACCATCGGGTAAAAGAAAACCTTTAAACTGACTGCTATATCAACACTTCTAAATTCAAAGATAATCAAGCTGAGGAACAAAACCTCAGCTGGGGATTCCCAATATTTCTCAATTTAAAGGTAACTTTCCGAGGAAGAGATCAAAACTCAGCTAGGGATTCCTAAGAACATCCCTTCTGGGGAATACATACAATCTCCGTTCATGCTTATTGTTGGGGAACAAAACATCATTAACATCAACCTGTCAAGACTATCCAGGAACTTTGCATGGACACAACCGAATCCACCCTGCTTTGGGAGAGACGAGTTACACACATCCAGACTTTATTGTCCTTGGAATCACCATTGATATCCTTTCTCTGTTCATATATCAAAAGAAAAATGTTTTTAAAATCTTCAAAAATTAAAATTTATTAAATTTGTTTCAAAAATCATCATCAACAATAAATTGAAATTTTTTAAACAGAAATAATATAAAGAATTGCAAACAATTGGATAAAAGCTCAAATTCATTGATAGAATGGTAGTCAGCAAATGGCATGACTCCATGGATCATTACAAGTTTGAAAAATGGTAAATACATGGAAAAGGGCTACATTGAGATACAATAATCACTATTCTCCCTATCAACTTTGTACTCCACTGTGTCTGAAACTTCAGTCAAGGATGAGTGAATAAGAATCTTTGATGAATACTTCTTCTGAGGGATAGAATCTGAAATCCTCGGTTGCTACAAGCGATTCAGTCTGTCGACGCAGTTACTTGCCATGATCCCTTACTTTTGCCTAGATTGCCCTTTCGGGTTTTCAATCTACCGGGATAATTATTTCTGTTTTTGTCTCTAATTTTTGCCTGGACCACCCTTTCGGGTTTTCAATCCACCGATACGGTCATTTTTGCCTAAGCCGCCCTTTCGGGTTTTCAACTTAGCGAGCTGTTCTTTTATTTTTTTAGGCGAAGTATTTCTTGACTGCATCCGCATTCACAGGGCGAGTGATCTCCTCACCATCCATAGTTGCAAGAATTAATGAACCGCCAGAGAAGGCTTTCTTAACAACATATGGGCCATCATAGTTCGGAGTCCACTTGCCCCGAGAATCTTTAAGGAAAGACTGAATCTTTTTGAGCACGAGGTCGCCTTCTCTGAATACACGAGGTTTGACCTTCTTATCAAAAGTTTTCTTCATTCTTTGCTGGTACAACCGACCATGACACAAAGCTGTTATTCTCTTTTCTTCAATAAAATTCAACTGGTCAAATCTACTCTGACACCATTCAGCCTCAGTCAAGTTGGCTTCCATCAGAACTCTCATTGATGGGATCTCAACCTCGACGGGGAGCACTGCTTCTGTACCATAAACAAGTGAAAAAGGGGTTGCCCCTGTTGAAGTGCGGACAGACGTACGATACCCATGCAAAGCAAAAGGGAGCATCTCATGCCAGTCCTTGTACGTCACAACCATCTTCTGAATGATCTTCTTAATGTTCTTATTCGCAGCTTCAACAGCCCCATTCATCTTCAGTCTATAAGGAGAGGAATTATGGTGTTGAATCTTGAAATCTTCACAAAGCTCTTTCATCATCTTATTGTTCAAGTTCGAACCATTATCAATAATAATTCTGTTCGGAACACCATATCTGCAGATAATATTATTTTTGATAAACCGAACCACAACTTGCTTGGTCACATTAACATACGATGCCGCTTCCACCCACTTGGTGAAGTAGTCAATTGCCACAAGAATAAAACGATGTCCATTCGAAGCCTTGGGTTCAATCATGCCAATCATATCAATTCCCCACATAGAGAAAGGCCATGGGGAAGACATCACATTGAGATAAGCTGGTGGCACATGAATCTTATCAGCATACACCTGACATTTATGGCACTTTTTCACATACTTGCAACAATCAGATTCCATTGTCAGCCAATAGTAACCTGCTCTCAACATCTTTTTAGCCATTGCATGCCCATTGGCATGAGTGCCAAAAGATCCTTCATGAATTTCTTTCATCAACATGTCTGCTTCGTGTCTATCCATGCATCTGAGCAAGACCATGTCAAAATTTCTTTTATAAAGCACATTTCCATTCAAGAAGAAATTGCCTGCCAATCTCCTCAACGTCCTTTTGTCTTTATCAGATGCCCCAAGCGGGTACTCTTGACTCTGGAGAAAACATTTGATATCGTGATACCAAGGCTTGTCATCATGGACCTCTTCAATTGCAAACACATGAGCTGGTCTTTCAAGTCGCATCACACTGATCATGGGAACATCATTCCACTGGCGCACTTTTATCATAGAAGCTATAGTTGCCAAAGCATCTGCCATCTATTTCTCATCACGAGGAACATAATAAAACTCAACTTTGGTGAAGAAAGTTGATATCTTCCTGGCATAATCTCTATACGGGATCAAGTGGGGTTGATGGGTTACCCACGTACCCTGAATCTGATTAATTACCAAGGCAGAATCTCCATAGACATCGAGATGTTTGATCCTCAAATCAATAGCTTCTTCAAGACCCATAATGCAGGCTTCATATTCAGCTTCGTTATTAGTACAAGGAAAAGTCAACCTCGCGGCAAAAGGAATATGTGAACCATGGGGAGTAATGATCATTGCCCCAATTCCTTATCCACGTGCATTCACATCACCATCAAAAACTAAACCCCATCGAGATCCAGGCTCCGGCCCTTCCTCAATCAAAGGTTCATCACAATCTTTCACTTTCAAAAACATCACATCTTCATCTGGAAAATCAAACTTGATAGGTTGGTAATCATCAATCGGTTGATGTTCCAAATAGTTAGCCAAGATACTACTTTTTATAGCTTTTTGAGTTCGGTACTCGATATCATATTCTGATAATAACATTTGCCAACGAGCAATCCTCCTAGTCAAAGCAGGCTTTTCAAAGATATACTTGATTGGATCCATTTTAGAGATCAACCAAGTTGTATGATTCAACATATACTGGCGAAGACGCTTTGCAGCCCAAGCTAAGGCACAACAAGTTTTTTCAAGCATGGAATACCGAGACTCACAATCAGTGAATTTCTTACTCAATTAGTAAATTGCATGTTCTTTTCTTCCAGATTCATCTTGCTGACCAAGCACACAACCCATGGAATCTTCCAACACAGTCAAGTACATGATCATCGGTCTGCCTTCCACCGGAGGAGATAAAATAGGAGGTTCAAGAAGATATTCTTTAATACTTTCAAACGCCTTTTGGCAATCATCCGTCCAGACACAACCTTTATCTTTTCGAAGCAGCTTGAAGATCAGAGCACATGTGGCAGTCATGTGAGAGATAAACCTCGAAATATAATTCAAGCGGCCCAAGAATCCTCTTACTTGCTTTTCGGATCTGGGAGCAGGCATTTACTGAATAGCTTTTACTTTATCAGGATCAACTTCTATGCCTCTTTGGCTGACAATGAAACCTAGCAACTTTCCAGAATGCACACCAAATATGCACTTGTTCGGATTCAGACGAAGCTTATACTTCCTTAATCTCTGAAACAACTTCAGCAAATGTTCAACATGATCTTCTTCATTCTTCGACTTGGCGATCATATCATCAACATATACTTCGATTTCTTTGTGCATCATATCATGGAAAAGTGTAGTCATAGCTCTTTGGTACGTCGCACCAGCATTCTTCAATCCAAAAGGCATCACTCTGTAGCAGAATGTTCCCCATGGTGTAATAAATGTGGTCTTTTCCATGTCCTCGGGTGCCATCTTTATTTGATTATAACCGAAAAATCCGTCCATAAAAGAGAACACATCAAACTTAGCCGTATTATCTACCAACATATCAATGTGTGGCAAAGGAAAATCATCTTTCGGACTGGCTTTGTTCAAATCTCTGTAATCAACGCACATTCGAACTTTTCCGTCTTTCTTCGGAACAGGAACGATATTGGCCACCCATTCAGGATAAGTTGACGTCACAAGAAAATCGGCATCAATCTGCTTTTGAACCTCCTCTTTGATATTTACTGCCATGTCGGGATGAGTTCTTCTCAGCTTCTGCTTTACAGGTGGACATTCAGGCTTCAACGGCAATCTATGCTCCACAATATCAGTATCAAGACCTGGCATGTCTTGATAAGACCAAGCAAATACATCGACATACTCTCTGAGAAGTTCTACAATCCTCTTCTTAACATTAGGACCAAGCAATGCTCCAACTTTGACTTCTTCCTTTTCATCTTCAGAACCCAAGTTGACCATCTCTATTGACTCTCCATGAGGCTGAATAATCTTCTCCTCGTGCTCAAGCAACCGAGAAATTTCATCAGGAATCTCTTCAACATCCTCTTCCTCAACTTCAAACACAGGGAATTCAAAGTTGGGAGAGGGAATAGGATCATTGTTTTCAATGGGTTTATCAATCAATCTGCACAATGATTTTATTTTTATTTTAGAGCATAAACAAAAGTGCAAACAATATGCAGATAAACAATTATTATTATAGTTTGGGTTTTTTATGTTACCATTTTTCAGAATAAAGCAAAAAGGAAAAAAACATATGGAAATAACAAAATAACATTTTATTGATGATGATAAAATTTGAAACAAAGCCCGACAAACATCACTTTCACCTTGGGCAGAGTGAAAGGATTTTTGAAAGAAAAATAAAAACAAATTACTTTGAAGAATGAACGATAAAAGGAACATCAACAGCGATCCAGTTCTGGAAAATCTTTCCATGCGTAATGAAGTCAGGCATTTCTTCGTCTTCATCATCATCAATGATGGCAGCAGCGGAATGATCGTTGATAAATCCAGCACTTCGGAAGCCTTCTTGAATAGTCTTTGGATCTTTGATAACTGCACCAGGTGCAAAGCCTATACCAAAACCTTCCTTGTTGTCTACAGCATCAATAATTCGCCCCCAACCATCAGACTGACCAGCTTCCAGCACTCGCAAGGCATCTTTGAAAGAGGACATGGGCATGGCATTCTTCTTAGCAGCATTATCCACAACAGAAAGAGCTTGAAACGAAGTTCCCACCTCTTCCTCAGCATCAATATAAGAAAAATAAGACAAATTTCTCATAAGCATCGCCCTTTCACCTTCAATGGTCACCAATTTACCTTCTCTCACAAACTTCAACTTTTGATGAAGAGTGGATGTTACAGCTCCTGCCTCGTGGATCCATGGTCTTCCGAGGATAAAACTGTATGCGGGACGTATATCCATTACTTGAAAAGTAATTTTGAATATAAATGGTCCAATAAGAATAGGAAGATCCACCTCTCCAATCACTGTCTTCTTCGACCCATCAAACGCTTTCACTATAATCCCACTGTGCCTCATGGGAGCACCTTGAAACGCAAGCTTAGACAAAGTCGATTTTGGCATAACATTCAGAGACGATCCGGTATCCACTAGCACCTTGGACATAGCATCTTCTTGATAATTCACCGAAATGTGCAACGCCAAGTTATGATTTCTCCCTTCCTCGGGCAGATCGTCATCACAGAAGCTTAAATTATTGCATGACGTGATATTAGCCACAATGTTATTGAATTGATCAACAGTCACATCATGGTCAACATAATCTTGATCCAGAATCTTCTGCAATGACTACCTATGAGCCTCAGAACTCATCAAAAGTGATAAAACCGATATCTTCGATGGAGTCTGCAACAACTGCTCCGTGATGTTGTATTCACTCTTCTTTATCAACTTTAGCACCTCATCTTCACTATTACCAGCTTGACCCGATTGGGCAACAACATCCATAATCTGTTTACTCGCACTGGTATCTTCAACTCTCTTCGGAGGGTCTGAAGCATACACTCTACCACTTCGGGTAACTTTCGTCACATCAGCAATGCTAACCACAGACTTTGGAGTAGGGAGAGGAACTCCCCTACCATTCTCTATCTTTGTAGCATTATACCGGTACGGAACAGCTTTATCAGACTCATATGGCATTGGACCAGGCACATTAATCACCAATGGAGTAACAGCTGTCTTGCGACTATCGAAAGAAATAACCACCCTCTCAGGAGCAACCCTCTCAGGAAGATTGAACTGAGGCATAATAACATTCACTTCATTCTCATATTCATCTCTTTTTTCTGTCACTTCAATCAGCTTATCGTCCATCATCTTTTGAATATCTCACTTAACAATCACGCAACCACGAGGATTCACCGAGCAAATACAACATCCAGCATAATCGTGATCAATATCGTGATATTCACTCAAGAAAGCATGCATCTCCACCAAAGACCTTCGAATATGACGAACCTCATAGATCTTGAACAAGCCAGGACAACCATCAACCATATTCACAGATGCATTACCATGCTTCGGCAACGAATTCTTCTGCACATTTGGATTAACATCATTAAAATACAGAACATTGTTCCTCATCAATTTCTGTACTTCAAACTTCAATGGATAACAGTTCTCAACATCGTGCCCCGGGGCACCTTGATGAAAAGCACAACGAGCCTCTGGCTTATACCACCATGTAATAGTCTCTGGAACTAGAGGTGGAGGACGGGTTTGCACAAGATTCTTTGCAATCAAAGATGGAAGCAAGTCTGCATACGTCATCGGAATAGGGTCAAAACTTGGCTTAGCCCGAGCCTGTTGATTACCACCTTGTTGCACATGCTGCGAATGGTGATTCCCACGACTGTGAGGCCTTCTATAAGTTTCACGGGATACTGCATTAGTCTCATTTTCTTTCTTTTTCCCGAAGTTGAACCTTCTAGAGCTTGAACCATTACTGTTCTCTTGACTCAATTGTCCCTCACGGACACCTTCTTCTAAACGCATCCCCATGCTCACCATTTTAGTAAAATCGGAAGGAGCGCTTGCTATCATCCTCTCATAATAAAAAGAACCCAACGTCTTCAAGAAAATCTTCGTCATTTCTTTTTCTTCCAGCGGAGGAACAATCTGGGCTGCCAGCTCACGCCATCTTTGCGCATATTCTTTAAAAGTCTCTTTGTCCTTCTGGGACATAGCACGAAGTTGATTTCTATCTGGCGCCATATCAACGTTGTACTTGTACTGCCTCACAAAAGCTTCTCCCAAATCATTGAAGGTCTTGATTTGGCTATTATCCAAGCTCATATACCACCTCATGGGTGCCCCGGTCAAACTGTCCTGGAAATAGTGAATCAGCAGCTTATCATTATCAGTCTGAGCAGACATCTTCCTTGCATACATCGTCAGCTGGCTCAACGGACAAGTGTTGCCTTTGTACTTCTCAAACTCGAGCAACTTGAATTTGTAAGGAACTTTAACATTCGGGACCAGACAAAGGTCATAAGCATCTTTTCCGAACAAATCCATATGCTTCAGAGCTCTCATCTCCCTCTGAATCTCAACAAAGCGTCCCAGGAAGTCATCAAGTCTTTCAGCTACTCCAGCCCCTTCACTGGGCTCAGCATGGTAAATCATTTCATCATGGTGCAGAATAGTGCGCACCACAGGCGGTACAGTAGTCACAATTGGAGGAAGAGTAGTCCACACTGGTGGTGGGAGAGTATTAAATGCAGCAGTCTCCTGATGATGAGGAGGACGATACCCAGCAGGAATAAAATCAACTGGCATGCCCCAGGGTGTGCTAGCAGGCATACGATAGCGAGGAGAAATAACAGTCTCAACAGGAATTGATGCGGTAACGATCTCAGAGATGATAGTATTCTGAACAGGAGAAGGAGGTGGCTGATTCTGAGTAGCCACCAAATTTTCCATCATAGCAGACACTCTTTCCAAGCTTTCCCTCAGATAAGTAACCTCTTCGCGCAGCTCGCGATTCTCTTGTTGAAAAGTTTCCATCACTCTTCTTCGATTAGCCCGAGTATCAAAGCGGTGAGTCAGCTTGACAGGAGAACTGAATGAAGACCAAGAAACAACACTAAGATCCCTGGAAAACACTCAAAAAAAACAAGACAAAATGTGGATATGATGCATGCTATGCGTATGCAAATGCAAAGATTTCAAAGGATTATAAGTTAACTTGCAATATTCATAAAGAGACATTTTTGAAATACTTAAAAACACATTCTCATTAATATCAAAGTAAGGATTACAAATGAAGTACAAACATCAATAATCCTAATACATAAGAGCAAGAATTAACTAAGCCTAGGGAATCATATCCGAAGAAGCTTCGAATCCTGGCTGATACTTCATGCGAATTCTCTTGATCTCATTCTTGTACCGATCTTCCATATCTTCCTTATCCTTCACCAACTTGTCGACAATGGCCTTCCAAGCACCGGAAATAGGAGGAATAGTAGTTGGAGTACTAGAGGAAAATAAATCCTCTCTCGGCCTCTTCGTGACACGCCGCTCAAGTAGCTCAATAAGATCATCCTTCTCCTTAAGCTTCTCCTGCATAGTAGTCTTCTCAAGTAACCATTCTTCCTTTTTTTTCTTCATATTCTCTAACTCTTCTTGAAGAGCCAACTTCTCATCGACGGGAGGTAGAAAAGAAGACGAAGGTAATATGGGAAACATAGGCTCCTCAGGTGGATAAGGTATCTTGAGCTTGGAAGCTCTAGATCGAACCCACTGAATATAACAATCGGAAGGAGGAAGGTGTTGTCTACCCAATTGACCTTTCTCTTTCCTATGAACAGCATGCCAAGAATGAGCAATCCTTTTCTTCATCTCTATATGATCAGCACCATTAAGAAAGAAGAAACGGGATAAGGCAAGATTATTTGGAACATCCTTCAAACAATAACCGAACTGTCGTCTAGCCAAAATGGGGTTGTAGCTAATTCCCCCACGTGTACCAAGAAGAGGTACATTAGGAAATTCTCCACAACTGTCAATAAGAACTCCAGTGTCATAATGAGAACTATACCATGTCATGTCCTTATGAGAAAGCGACATCAACCTTTGAGACCATCTTCGATTCTCTCTATTGTCCTTGAAAACATCCGACTTGGGTAGGTGCGAAATAAACCACCTATAAAGAAGAGGCGCACAACATACAATCTCTCCGTCACCTTTGGAGGTCCTATAGTGAAAAGCATGATACATATCTCCAAGCAAAGTAGGAACCGGGTTCTTCTTCAAGAAGATTTGAATAGCATTCTCATCCACAATACCATCCAAGTTCGGAAACAAGACAATCCCGTAAATAAGCAAAGCAAGAATAGCCTCAAATGCATCCTTATGACCCAAAGTAAGTGAAGTAGAAGCCTTTCCCATCAAGAACTCAGCATTAATACCACGAACACTCCCCTTTGGAAGAAACTTCCCATTAAGATCGGACTCCTTAAGAAACAGTGCTTTAGCGATGACCTTGATAGTAAGCTCCTTCTCTAAACCACTGAAAAGAAACTCCTTGTCCAGAATAGGCAAACCTAACCAATGAGAATACTCCTCCAAAGTCGGCACAAGCTGATAATCCGGAAAAGTGAAACAATGATGCAACGGGTCATAAAACTGAGCCAAAGTAGGGAGAATCCCCTCAGGTACATCGGTATCCAGCATATACAAAAGCTTCAAATGACATCTTCGAAACTCTTGGGTATCAACAACCAAAGCTCCTAGCTTTCTCAACTCTACAACATTAGGATTCTTGAAAGTGTACTTCTTTGTGTTCCTCCTTTCAAAAGTCATAGCCATGGACATCTGAAATTTTGCAAAAGTTCCTTATAAGTCCTTTGAAATCTTACGAACAATGCTCATGAATGTATGATGGCATGTATGCAACAAACACAAACAAGATCACACAAGGCACACGGGCTTAGGTTCCGAGTCACGAGCATGAAGTCAAGGTAACAGAACACCAACCCAAACAGGTAAGTACTAAGGTTTTGTCTTCATTGTACCTGCAGAAAACCAAAAGGGTGCTAACAGAGGTGCCCGGAGTTAACAGCAATCTTTAGAATATTACTGGTACGTTGGATTACTCCCCAACCGATAACATTCTTAAAATAGACCTCGTCCGAGTGTAGTATCGTGTGACAACCGCCTTAGGTTTACACCCAGACAATTTCCGCACTACGTTCCTAAATTGGCTTAGATGGGTTAAGGGTTCTATGGTCCTCAGTATGATCAGCTCAAGGTCGGAAAATAATGCCACGTACAATTACTCGTCATGACATTGATAGTCAAAGAGAGCCTAACCGAGTGGAGATTATCAAATTGATATTGCTTTGGACTACTCCATCGCATATCGCTTCGAATATCGTCGTCCTATCATAAGTTTCAACTCAGATTCGGGTTAGAATCTATCTCACACAGAGGATCACCAAAACCAAAACAGAACAACCAAATAACAATCAAATCAAACCAAAGCAGTAAATAAATCAAAGTAGTCTAAATCCGCTTAGAGATTACTCCCCAGCAGAGTCGCCACTTTTCTGTAGCGGTAAAATCATGAGTGTAAGTTATTGATTAACTTAACTCGATGTACACAGAGTCGCCACTGCGCTTTTCTTTATTTCCGAAAGGAAAAAGGTAAAAGAACGAATAAAAACCTAAGAATCTATAAGCAAAAGCTAAAAGAAACAAACAGAGAATGGGTAAGGGGATTGGTTAAGAACCGGGAAGGTTTTAGGCACCCGACTCGTCCGTGGTACTCCACGGGAGCCCTTTGAAATATATATTGCTTTTTGGTCTAAAATTGGTTTGCTTGAAAAGATGGAAGAGATGAGAAGAAGAATATTTTTTAATGATTTTGTGTTTGATGAGGTTTTTAATGCCTCATGCCTACGTACCCACAAAGTGCAACGCGAGATCAAAACCTCGTAGTTCGTGGTACAAAATTTGAAAAGAAACAAATGGGTTGAATTGATTTTAAAATGTAGAGATAAGTCGTCATCCTTTAGCGAATAATTCCGCTAGAAAAGATGAATCATATCTAAACATATGAAAAAGAAAAGAAAAAAAAAAGGGTGCACAAAGACACCAAAACAAATGAGTGAGTTTTGTATTTTTTTTAAAGTATGTAAGAAAAAATGGTTTTGATATATTTACATGGATTAACATTTGTTTAAGGAAATAAAGTGAAAAGATTAAAAATCGCTTGACCGAAGTCAAGGTTTGTTTATGAAAGTGTTTGAAGTTTAGAAAACAAGAAGGGTTTTGAAATAGGGAGAAGTTTTGAAAATTAAAGAATGGGGAGGAGATGAAGGGACTAATCCTAATGCTTGAATTAAAAGTTAAGAAAAGAGTTTACCAAACCATAATATGCACAATTCTTCAAAGTTCGGACTTCCATCTTCAAAGGCTAATGAAATAACTTGAGGCCGAGGTTTCTAATCCATTCCAACTTGAGCAAGGGAGGAAGATCTTAAAGTCTAAGTCCATTCTCCAAAAAGCTCGGGATAGTAACCATTAGTCCAAAATTAGAAGTCACAAGTCTTTTAAGTGTTCAATCCTTTATTAGTGCTTTGATATCCAAATGGACAAAATAAAAACCATAAGCACAATATGAACATAAACAAATGATATATGATATAATATGATAAAGCATAATAAAGGAGATAAAGGAGCAAGAGATTAAAATAAAAGGATAAGGTGCGAAAGATTAAATTTAAACGGATTATATTCATAATATTATAATATTTACAATATAAGTGGTATTATGAACTTAATCAAGCACAACCACAACAAGGAATAATAAAATCGAGGCAACCGGATCCAAGTGGATCTTAATTCGAATCGGGACAACTTTAGGTCTATGTTAAGCAATCGCCGAGTAATTTACGGAGTAATTACCCTACAAATGAGGCCAGCCACCACTAATTAAAGTGGAAAATATTCGTGTTAATACATGTTAGAGAAACGATATAATGGATCGTTCTCCGAAAACATGCCACACTAAAAGAAAAAGGAAGGTCTAATCTTAATCGAGATTTTCGTTGAATTTCGTCGAAAAGCAACCTATCACGATCTCAAAGTATGGAGAATGATCCAAATGATCATTCATCCATAGATTTGAAATAATGAAGATTAAACCAATCGGAAATCAACAATCTACGAATCGGAGATTGTCATCGACCAATAAGAGAAAAAGATGAAGAACAAATGGAACTAAAAAAAGAAATTGAAATATTTTTAAATTCTTCTTAAAAAAACTATTTCTAAATTCTTTTCTAAACATCTTTTTTAAAACACTTTTTTTTAAAATACTTTTCTAAAATTTTTCTAAAATCTATTTCTTAAAAGAATTATTTTAATAATATTCTAAAAATATTATTAAAATAATTCTTTATTTAAAAACCTTTTTGAAACAAATTGAATAAAATAAAAACAAAATTAAACCAAAAGGAGGGGGGATAACCCGCGGGTTTGGGGGTGTATCAACAAACTGGATCTCCATGGATCCACCCAAACAAATTCATATCAGCCTTAATTAAAAAAGAGACAAAAATTATAAAAAAATGAACCAGAAAAAAAAGGAAACAGAGTCTTCTTCTTCTCTTTCTATGCGGCGGAAAACAGGGGAGCAACAAGACAAATCGCGGCGGAATCAAACTCAAGGCTCACCTTCAAAAAATTGAACAACACAACTCAACCGGACGCTTCCTCTCCTTCTCAATCGCAAATTCCCTTCTTCTTCTTCTCGGATTTCGCGGAATCTCTCACTTCTTCTTCTTAATTTTCTTCTTTTTCTTTTCAAATCAGTATAAGCTTAAAGGTGAGGGATGAGGGATGAAGAAAAGGGGTTAGGGATGTGAGATTGAAATTGAATTGAGCAGAGGTTTTAGAGGCTATGTAAGCTTGAGAATTGAAGAGAGGAAGGCTCTAATTTATAGAAGGAGAGAAACTCAAATGGATGCCGTTTTGGAAGATTTAGGAGCGTTTTGGTATTCACGAAATTTTCATGCTCCGTTTGCTGAGTTTTGTTCTCATTTTGCGTTTTATTCACATAGCTCCTGCGTTTTACATCTTGTGTAGATTGGTTTTGGGTTTCGAGTGATTACCGCGTGTGGATTTGCTTGGCTTGTTGCTGATCTTTTTGAATTTGCTTTTGCGTTTTGTGCAGGTGCCGTGCGAGATGCGTGACTGATTGCAAGAGGCTTGGCTTGAGTGTATGTAGTACGGATGCAGTGAGGTTTGAGGCTGGATATAAGCGGATGTTGCAAGCTAGCTGCGTGAAGGGTCTTACGGCGTACTATGCGTATTGGTTTGTTGGATTGATACGGCTTGAGTAATGAAGTTGTGATGTGCGAAGGCTGAATGCTTCGGCTTGTTGTTGTTTTTTGATGTGGCTGAGATGTGAAAGTGTTTGTGTTGGAAGCTTGCGAAATGGATTGGAATTTTTGCATGCGTGAAACTGTTGTTTTTGAGTGCAGGCATGAAGCTGGCGTACGTATTTTGGCTTTGTTATACTTGGATTTATTTGTTGCTTTCGGCTGAGGGAAAAATTAGCGGGGAAATGTTGACGTGATGAGGCTGGTGTCGCTCCCAAAGATTTGCATCCCGGTACAAGCGCGAACGGTCGGCGAAAAGAATGAGAACACACATGAGTGAACTCAGGAAGACAAGAGTCGCCAGCTAGGCATTTTTTATCCCGGAGGAAAGGCAATGCTGCATAGACCTAGAAAGATATGGATAAGACGGTTGCGAACCAGAGAGACTGAGAAAGAGGGTTGGTTACAACCTGGGAAGGTATTAACACCTAGATTGTCCGTCGTACTCGACGGGATCCACGCTTAAAAGATTTGTGTTTAAAGGGGTAGTGTCAGTGCTATTTGTGTATCAAAGAGCTGGAAAAGGATGTACAGGTGTCAGTGTAAGAGAAGTGAAGTGTACAAATGAAGTGTCAGTGTAAGAACAAGAATGAAATGCTCAAGATCATGAGGCTAAAAGAATAATTCTGGAAGAGGGGGAATATACAGAGACTTTTGTTCGATAACTGTTAAGTTATGCCTACGTATCCTCTCGTGCAATGAGGAAGTCAGAACACCGTAGTTCGACCCAAATAGACTAAAAGATAAATTGACTTGTGAACTGCTTACTTGTCTATGCTCAAGTGTATGACATGTCTGGCTCAGGTGCAAACTTTCTTGCATTAGACGGAAGAAGCGAGTTCTCGTTTGTGAGTGAATGAGATGAGAAAAGAATCCCGGAGGAGACGATTATTGTTTGTTTTTGTGTTTTTAATCTTTTATTGCTTTTGGAGATTTGTCATAAGTTAATGAGCTTAAGCCTAAACCAAGGGGTTAGTAAACTCATCACATCCTCCCTCTGATTAGGGGTAATGAGAATACCTTAAGTGTGAAGTCAGCATCTCACACTCAATCACCATGATGTAGGATTAAGATCATTAACCTACTTGTGATTATTTAGATGTTTTTGTTGTTTTTGTTTAGTGTAATGTAATGAGTTTAAGCCATAATCAGGGATTAAACAGACCCATTACACCATCCTAATAGAAGGATAATAGAGGAGAATGTTTAAGCTGAGGAAGACTCCTCAACTTAATCCATGATTAGGGATTAACATCATGACAAAACAAAGCCTTTATTAGATGGATTTTAGTTAATGATAAGATGAAGAAGTGAGTTTTATGGTTTGTAAGACAACTTGAGGGGGACTTGTCCATTAACACTAGGGTTAGTCCTTCTTAACCAATTAAGGAAGAATTAGAACCCTAATGCAAGGCCCAAGTTACAAGCTTGATGTCTTGATGATTATTAAGTTAATTGATTAAAGGATTTAAACACATTAAGGGTTTAACACTTAGGATTAAAGTTATACACTCCATCCTAATAGAAGGATGCAGGCATAAGCTTAATCACAAAGCCTTAAAGCCTTTAGGGTTTAGTCCCTGATTATGAGATGAGAAGAGAAGACTCAAAGAGACACAAAGGTGAAAGCTAAGTGGGGGACTAATCAAACCCTAATTGTTATCATGCTTGGTTGTTCCTAGGGTTTGTGAGGCTTAAGAGAGAAAGAGACTTCAAAGGCCATCAAGGAGGAATCAGATGAAAGGAGCAAAGAGAAGCAAAACAACTTGCTTCACTTAAGAAGTCAAGTTGCTTGGAGAAAGAAAATGAGATGAAAAAGAATGAGCAAGCTCAATCCAAACACATACTAAAATGCAGCAATGATGCATAAGAGAGATGAAAAGAGATTGTGAGAAGTGAAGGCAAATTCACTTCTCAAAACAACTTACCACCTGAAAAGTTAGCAAAAGAAATGAAATGCAATGCAAATGAGATGAAATATGATGATGCAAGCCAAAACCAGAAGCATTATTATGATGTTAATGATGCTAAGAGATGATGCAAACATGAGGCAAGGCATGAGAATGATCATACAAACATATGGATGCAAGAGAGGCATGCTTTGAATCATGAACATACATGAAAAGTTATGAAATGCAAATGACATACAACATGGCAAATGAAAGATGCAATGATCAAACATGATTCTAATATGTCTTAAGATGTGTTATGAATCAAATGGATGCACAAAATGTCATGGCAAGTCATGGTATGCAAGCAAATGAGAAATGGATGCAAAGGAAAGCATGAATTAGGGTTTATGATCAACACACAAAGCAAAATCCAAAACCAGAAGCAAACATCATGATAAAAATTTGAAAATGCAATCAAAGGAACCCTAAACCTATAAAAACTCACTGCCCAAAGGAGGGGTTCTAATTCTTAACCTAGTGAGAGTTATGAATTTCCTAAGATTGCTAGGGTTTTAAGGTACCTTGACAAGAAAAATGCAAATCAAAATGAAAATGCAAGATCAAATCATGCCAATTTTATCCTATAAACTACATGTTATGAAAGATGCAATGCAAAAAGAATCATTGTCCAATTCTCAATGGTTAGGCAGAAATGAATTTTTGAAGTTGGAAACAAAATATTGCTTTGAAATGAATTTAAATTCATTGAAAATGATCAAAAGGCATCAAGAACAAAAAAGAAATTTGGTTTGAGAGTTGGACAATGTTTCTAAATGTTTCTAAAGGTTACATGAATTTTTTTGTGATTTTTAAATACCTAAAAGTATTTTGAATTAATTAATTTTCATTAATTAATTAAAAATAAAATTTTAAATGATTTAAAATTAATTTTTAATGCAAAAAATAAAAATAAAAACATTTTTGTGTTCTGAAAATTAATTGAACCTTTGACAAAAAATTTCAGAATTTTTTAAGGTGTTTTGCTATTTTTTAAAAATTCGTGGAAGTTAAATATAAAACAAATGAAATTAAAATGAAATTAAATGAAAAAAAGGAAAAGTCAAATGATCTGAAGGCCAGGATTCAAATTGAAGGGGGCGGGAATTGACTTCGCGCGCTATCCAATGGCCAGAATTCAAACTACGCTAATTATGATTAAACCCTAATCCAATGCCCTAATCACTTTCAGATGACCGGAACAGTGTTCCGGTCATCTTCTCCGGCGAGACCAAATCCCCAACTCTCTCTACAAGCCACCCCACCTCAAATTAAATATCCAGAAATGATCCCCCACTCAAAACGAACTCAAACCATCATCCAAACATGATTTATAACAAGCATTCATGGGGAATCGATGGAAAAAAAGAAAACTGGACAAAGTTTCAGAGAGTCATAACATGTTCATTTCTCAACTATTTTCGAAAATAAAAAGAGCAGCATGATCAGTGAAGCATGGGGAACAACTCTATAACAAAAAATACAAGTTCTGGAAAAATTGTTCTTGGTGATACCTGAGATTGAGCTTTCGAAACAGGGACTTTCTGCTTGCCTCTTTGCCTCAAAGTGATCCCAATGGTCCCCCTGATGAAGTTATGAAGCTTGGTTGGAGTTTATAATGGTTGGTTTGTGAGTTTGCAGAAGTTCTGTTCAGGAGAGGTGAGAGATTGTGTTTTGATTTCAGGGGGTTTCAAGGATGAATGAGGGCAGGGATGTGATCAGTGGAACATGCTGAGATTGATGGTGAAGTTTGTTTTTGTGTTTGAAGGCTGTGGAGTGTGTTTCGAATGGTTTTGCATATGAGGCATAAACTTGGAACTTTGGCTATGAGAGAGCTTCAGCATGAATTGTTATGTGTTATGGCTTGCCTTTGGTCCACTTATCACTCATGGATAGGTCTGTGGAGTTGGTGTGCCCTATTGTGATTGGTATGGGTCTTTTGCCAAAAAGTCAAGCTTTGTGTAAGAGAGGTATGGGCTCATAGCTAGCCAAGGACAAGAGGGGTGTCCTGCGCAGCAAGAAGTGTGGAGAGCCCTAGGATCAATTCTGAAGTCAGCAAGCAAGTGGATTAGGGTTTGAGTGAGGTTTTGCAACTTGGTTCATCTTTGGCCCTTTTGAAGTTTCTTGATCGACAAGTCACAAAAATGAGCAAACTCTTGATGCAATCTGACTTTTAGACATTGGTTCATGTTTGTATGAAGATTAGAAGTCCATTTGATAGCACAATTTGCCTTGGCAAGTGATTTTGCAACTTTGCCTCTTTGGTGGAAAACTTGAAATTATGTGATTTTGGCCAACTTTGACAAGCCATAACTTTTGATCCAAAATGAATTAGAATGAGTTCTTGTACTTTTTGAAAAGGGAATGATCCATTCTACAACTTTCATGACCAAAGTTTTCTCATTTGAAGCATTTTTGAATCAAAAAGCAAGGGTTGAAAAAGTTTCCCAAAATGGCAAGTTTCCATTACAAGTCATTTTCCCAAAAAGTCAACTTTGCAAATGGCTTGAAATTCTTCAATTTTGTGAACTTCCAACATCTTCTATGATCAAATAAAGATCATACACAATCAAAATGATCAAGAACACCCTTTGGTTGGGTCATTGAGGGCCTCAGATGCCCTGATTTTGCACTGAATTGCTCAAAAAGTCAACTCTTGATCAGATGACTTCCCCATGGAATTTCTTCATGAAAATTGATATGCATGATCCCTATACCATATAGAGACCAATAGAAACAAGAATGACCAAAAAATTTGGAGTTATGGCCTTTGAAACCAAAACCCTAATTCTAGGTCATCTGTGCAGTCAAACCTGGCTCTGCTTCCATGCCAATCTCAGTTCTTGTGATTCTTTGATTTTCTTGACTTTGAGAGGATATAATATGATGCTTGAACATACATGGACCCCTTTGAAGTGATTGATGACCTTTGGAGTGGCTCAAGAAGCTCTTGGATTGCTCAGATCACAAACCCTAGATGCAGATGACTTAGAACCAGTGCAATGAATCAAAAATGCAATATGATATGCTATGATTGAAATTATGTATATGAGGATATCACAAGCCATGGTGTGAATGGGTGAGGGCAAATTTGGGGTGTTTACAGCTGCCCCTATTCAAGCATGAGTTAGCTGTGTAGAATGTAAGCAACGGCTTAACAGGCAAACAAGATAACTTATGGTTGAATACCAAAGACAATCCAAAATTTGCACTCACAGAATGAAGAAGAAAAGAGATATAGATTGTAAAAGAAAACAAAGTATATTATAAAGTGTGGGCGACGGAGGACGACCGTCGAGCAGAGGACGACTGCTGGGGAAAGGGCAATGATGGGGACGGCCAACATGCTGGGGAAGATGCGGGAAATAAAGCAAAGACGGGGACGGCCGACATGCTGGGAAAAATGCGGGAACTAAAGCAAAGACGGGGACGGCCGACTAGCTGGGAAAAATGCGGGAGCTAAAGCAAAGACGGGGACGGCCGACATGCTGGGAAAAATGCGGGAACTAAAGCAAAGACGGGGACGGCCGACTAGCTGGGAAAAATGCGGGAACTAAAGCAAAGACGGGGACGACCGACATGCTGGGGAAGATGCGGGAAATAAAGCAAAGACGGGGACGACCGACTAGCTGGGGATATAAGGCTCTCTGGGGATTATAGGTAAAAATAAATGATGAGGTACGGTCATCAGGTTCATAAAGCAAAGTAAACAACGATGGGGACGACCATCGGGCTAAAATGATGAAGGACGATCATCAGGAAAAGGAAAAGGGACCACGACGGGGACGGCCATCGGGTTAAAGAATAAATGAAATAATGATGAGGGAAGGTCATCAAAGGTGAAGGACGATCACCTAGCAGGGGACGGCTTCTCTTATGGGGATAAGATGAGGGACGGTCATCTAAGGTGAAGGACGATCACCTGGTAGGGTACGGCTTCCGAAAGTATCGCGACATAGGACGAATGCCGGATAAAAGGTCGACGATGGGGACGGCCATCGGATGAGCATGATGAAGGACGATCATCAAGAGGTTAAGGACGATCACCTAGCAGGGGACGGCTGCTCTCAAGGTTTATCATGACATAGGACAAATGTCAGATAACAAGATCAACGATGGGGACGGCCATCGGATGAGCATGATGAAGGACGATCATCAAGAGGTGAAGAACGATCACCTAGCAGGGTACGACTGCTAAAAATCACGACATAGGACGAATGTCGGATAAAAAAGGGGTTCTAATGAATAGAGACTCCGCTGGGGAAAGGATGAGGGACGGTCATCCAAAGGTGAAGGACGATCACCTGGCAGGGTACGGCTGCCGGAAGTATCATGACATAGGACGAATGTCAGATAGAAAAAGGTTGCTTTGCTGGCGATCTACTAGGGAATAGTAAACACGGACGAGTATTTATATCCAAGAAATAAAAGGTATAAGTTGTTTTGGTGATGTGTATAGATTAAAGATGCGTACGAGCATCCCTAAGACCATGATACGGACGAGTATCAGTAGAAACAAATGCTGACGCATGTTCAGAGATGATGATACGGACGAGTACCAACTGGTTAACAAAGAACACGGACAAGTGTTGATTCTGAGGGGACTCTTCTGGGGAATAGTAGACACAGACGAGTGTCTAAATTCAAGAAGACATGAGTGTTTGACACGTGTATGGATTAAAGATGCGGACGAGCATCCCTAAGACTATGATACGCACGAGTATCAGGTAGAAACAAATGCTTGACGCGTGTTCTGGGATGATGATACGGACGAGTATCAACTGGTTAACAAAGAACACGGACGAGTGTCGAATCTGAGGGGATCTGCGTGAAATAAGTATGAGTGGTGTACAGGAGAGTGTTTAACTTGCTGGGGGGAGTGACACGGACGAGTGTCAAAAGAGGAAGGTATAATATAAACAAGTGTATGGTTTACAAAATGTTTAGGCAACTGTGCTGGGGAAAGCGACACGGACGGGTGTCAGGGAATTTGTATAGATATATGCATCTGTGAGTGCAAAGAGGACGCTTTGGCTTTCTGCTAGGGATACGACACGGACGGGTGTCAAGAAGTATCTGTAATATATAAGTGTTTGTTTGTAGAGAGAGCCCGTACGACTTTACTGGGGGAATCATGACACGGACGGGTGCCAAAAGGAGTGTGTATAAGTCGGGGAATCTGGAGAGTTTTCTGTATATCGTCGATGGATTGTCAGTATTCATAAGTGTTTGGTTCAGAACATGGCTTATGATTATGCAATATGTTTGATTTTTGCCATAATGCTCCGTATTAGACGGAATGCTACGCTCTGTGGGGAGAATATGATGCGAATGCTATGATTACACAAAGAAGTAACCATCCGGGATTCGGATCCCGTCGCTGTGAACATCTCTGGCTGATCTGATTGAAGTAAATATCCCAGCTGGGGATGAGATCATTGATATATTTGACATATGGGACTCTGCTTGGGGATATAGGTCACCGATAGACCTGTCCTGGTAATGGGGGACCCAGCTGGGGTTTGTAGAAGCCATCTTCACTCTGTTGTGAGATCTTCAGACGTTGCTCTTCTGGATAGAGGCTGAAGCTCTGTGGGGAGATGGTTTCCTGGCTTTTTGTACTTGGATGCGGAGGAATAGTAGATGGCAACTCGGCTGGGGAAGACCATGATACTTGACAACTCAGCTGGGGGAAACCATCTCCGGTGCTAGGACTGAGTAGACAATGGTTAGCCAGCTTGCTGGGATGAAGCTTTCATGCCCCATGTTGTGCTTTGAACACCTGCAACCCTGAAAAGACAGAGAGATGCACAAGTAATCCCGAGGCATCCCTTACCGGATTCCGTCATAGGAGTTCAGACACTCCCGGGAGTAAGTATATTTCATGTAAGCACGTACTTTTCAGAAGAAAAGCATCTGTATTTATGCAATCAGTATTTTAAAGACATCGGACATTTTTTGCAAATGAAAATAAAAATGTACGAGACGAGACGTGACTGAAAATCTGATTTTATTGATTCATGTGCCCTGAATCGGCAAGATACAGTCAAGGAAACAAACCCCCTAAAATGAGGTGATTGTTACAAATTGAGAAACAAAAGATGCTGGCAATGTTGATGACGCTTCGAGGAGCTTCCCTTTGCTATGACTCGTATGACATTTGACGTTCTTCTCGTCTTGCTTTCTGAAGAAGGCTGATTCTGAAAGAAGCTTGATCCTTTCGAGGCCTACCAAGTTGTAAGTGATACAGATGAATCCAGAATACAGTCATTCTCTTATACCCTTATTTTTGCATGGATTGCCCTTTCGGGTTTTCAATCCATCGGGATACCCATTTTTTGCCTGAGTTGTCCAATGCGGCTTTTCAACTCAGCGGGTGTACATTTTTGTTTATTTTCCCTTATTTTTGCCCGAGTCTTTTATTCTGTTTTTGACTCGCCGGGATGCCCTATTTTTTCCTGGACTTACATTCTGTTTTTATGTCCAGCGGGTCATTTTCATGCGAAGTATTTTTTAACTGCATCTGAATTCACAGGGGACGGGAAGTCTTCACCATCCATAGTACTGAGCATGAGTGCTCCACCGGAGAAAACTTTCTTTACTACGAATGGTACTTCATAATTCGGAGTCCACTTGCCCCTGTGGTCTGTATGAGGAGGGAGGAGTCTTTTCAGCACAATATCCCCTACTTGGTATTCTCGGAGCCTGACTTTCTGATCGAAGGCTTTCTTCATTCTTTTCTGATACAGCTGCCCATGACAGATTGCAGCTAATCTCTTTTCTTCAATCAGACTCAGTTGTTCATATTGGGATCGGACCCACTCTGCTTCGTTCAGCTTAACATCCATCAATACCCGCAGGGAGGGTAATTCAACTTCAACAGGTAGGACTGCCTCCATACCATACACAAGTTGATACGGTGTTGCCCCAGTGGATGTCCTGATTGACGTACGATACCCATGCCAGGCAAATGGTAGCATTTCATGCAAGTCTTTGTAGGTAACTACCATCTTTTGCACAATCTTCTTGATATTCTTATTAGCTGCCTCAACAACGCCATTCATCTTTGGCCTGTAAGGAGAAGAGTTGTGGTGTTGGATCTTGAAGTCCCGTCACAGTTCTGCCATCATTTTGTTGTTTAAGTTAGAACCATTATCAGTAATGATTCGCTCGGGAACTCCGTACCGAAAGATGATATCTCTCTTCAGAAATCGGGCTACCACTTGCCTTGTAACATTGGCATATGAAGCTGCTTCAACCCACTTGGTGAAATAGTCAATGGCAACCAGGATGAATCTGTGGCCGTTTGAAGCAGTCTGTTCGATCTTGCCAATCATATCAATGCCCCACATGGCAAAGGGCCAGGGTGAAGACATCACATTCAGAGGATTCGGAGGCACATGCACCTTATCCGCATAAATCTGGCATTTATGAAACTTTCTGGCATAAGCACAACAGTCTGCATCAATTGTGATCCAGTAATAGCCTGATCTTAACAACTTTTTAGCCATTGCATGCCCTCCAGCATGGGTACCAAAGGATCCTTCGTGCACCTCGTGCATCAACAAGTCTGCTTCTGTTCTATCGACACATCTGAGGAGTACCATATCAAAGTTTCTTTTGTAGAGGGAACCGTCAGTATTCAGGAAGAAACTACCAACAAGCCTTCTTAATGTCTTCTTATCATTGGAAGATGCCCCAGGTGGGTATGTTTGATCCTCCAAGAAGCACTTAATGTCGTGGAACCAAGGCTTATCATCTTTAACAACATCTGCTGCAACTACATACACTGGTCTATCAAGTCTGGACACTGAAATCCGAGGTACAAAGTTGGCAGTTTGAACTTTGATCATGGATGAAATGGTAGCAAGAGCATCTGCAAATTGATTTTCGTCTCGAGGGATATACTCAAGCTTGACTGTTGTAAAGAAAGTCAATAACCTCCTTGTATAATCCCTGTAAGGTATTAGATGATCTTGGTGGGTGTAGCATTTTCCATTGGTTTGATTGATTACCAGAGCTGAATCTCCGAATACAGTTAAAGTCTTGATCCTGAGGTCAATGGCTTCCTCAAGACCCATAATACAAGCTTCGTATTCAGCTTCGTTGTTAGTGCAGTTAAAGGTGAGTTTTGCCGAGAAAGGCATGTGAACTCCCTTAGGTGTAATGAGTACTGCACCAACACCACGACCATTCATATTAACAGCCCCGTCAAACATCATAGTCCATTCTTCTTCCGGGTCAGGCCCTTCAGTGTGAATAGGCTCTTCATGATCTTTTGCTTTTATGAACATGATGTCTTCATCAGGGAAGTCAAATCTCATAGGCTGGTAATCATCAATAGGTTGCTCAGCAAGATAATCAGACAATACACTGCCCTTGATGGCTTTCTGAGATGTGTACTGAATGTCATATTCTGTGAGGATCATTTGCCATCTTGCAACCCGTCCGGTAAGTGCTGGCTTCTCAAAAATGTACTTAACTAGGTCCATCTTGGAAATCAACAAGGTAGTGTGGGTCAACATATACTACCTTAGTCGGCGAGCAGCCCACGCTAAAGCACAGCAAGTTTTCTCGAGCAGTGAATAATGTTGTTCACAGTCGGTAAACTTTTTGCTTAGGTAGTATATTGCATACTCTTTTCGACCAGACTCGTCATGCTGGCCCAGCACACACCCCATTGACTCTTCTAATACTGTTAAGTACATTATCAGAGGTCTTCCTTCAACTGAAGGCATAAGGATCGGAGGCACTTGTAAGTATTCCTTGATTTTGTCAAAGGCCCTTTGGCAGTCTTCGTTCCACCTGACTGTTTGTTCTTTTCTTAGCAGTTTGAACAAAGGTTCACAGGTTGCTGTAAGGTGAGATATGAACCGTGAAATGTAGTTCAATCTACCTAGAAACCCTCGAACTTCTTTTTCTGACTTTGGTGCAGGCATTTCTTGAATGGCTTTGACTTTATCAGGGTCAACTTCAATCCCTTTCTCACTTACAATAAATCCCAGCAGCTTACCAGATCGCACCCCGAATGTGCATTTGTTGGGGTTCAACTTCAGTTGGTACTTCCTCAGACGCTTGAACAACTTCAGCAGATTTACCAGGTGGTCTTCTTCTGTGAGGGACTTGGCAATCATGTCATCCACATAACATTCTATTTCTTTATGGATCATGTCGTGGAATAATGTCACCATAGCCCGTTGATATGTTGCACCAGCATTCTTCAGTCCGAATGGCATCACCTTGTAACATAACGTGCCCCAGGGTGTGATAAAAGTTGTCTTCTCCATGTCCTCAGGTGACATCTTGATCTGATTGTATCCTAAAAATCCGTCCATGAAGGAGAACACCGAGAACTGAGCCGTATTATCAACCAATACATCAATGTGAGGTAAAGGGAAATCATCTTTCGGGCTGGCTCTGTTCAGATCCCGATAATCCACACACATCCTCACCTTGCCATATTTCTTAGGCACAGGTACAATATTAGCAACCCACGGCGGATAGCTAGTCACAGCAAGGAACCCGGCGTCCCACTGCTTTTGTACCTCTTCTTTAATCTTCATTGCCATATCTGGGCGAGTACGGCGCAGTTTCTGTTTTACCGGTGGGCAATCTTCTCTTAAAGGCAGCTTGTGCGTAACAATATCGGTGTCCAACCCTGGCATATCCTGATAAGACCAAGCAAACACATCCACATATTCCCGAAGTAGGTCAATCAGTTGCTTTTTCACTGAGTCTTGTAAGCAGGCCCCGATCTTAACCTCTTTTACATCTTCTTCCGTACCAAGATTAATCGTTTCGAACTCCTCCTGATGAGGAGTGATAACCTTCTCCTCTTGCCTTAACAACCTGGCTAGCTCTTCAGGAAGCTCATAACCTTCTTCAACCCCTTCATCAGCTTGATTGATTGGATTGTCAAAGTCATACGAAGTCATAGCTGTGCTGTTGTCGGTGCAGTCTGAAAGGCACTCTCTGCAAGGGTTTAGATTGTTCGTTTTAGTGATCGATTTTAATCTTGTTTAGAAAATAGTGAAGTAAAATTATCATTTTGAAAACATTGCCATTTTTATTTTTGTACAAAAAGAAAAAATGAAAAACAGTGAGCGGAAAAGAAAAAGACTCATTTGCAAAAGATGTCCGATATTCATTGATTGATCTGTTTGCACAAAATTACAAGATGGCCCGATTACAAAATGAGTCTTGTCATCTTGGGCAAGATGCAAGACTTGATGCATGCTTAAAATATATAGGAAATAATAATTACTCTGCAGGAGTAACCCTTATAATTTCCTGGGAAGACCAGTTTGAGACGCGGCTCCCTGGGATCCTTGGACGTATCCAGCTCTCCAGGTTGCGCTCATCTTCCATCTCGTCTTCCAAGTTATTCATTGCATCTGGGGTGAGCATCCTCCCGCTGACAAAATTGGGCTTCTTGGCAGCCTCTGATTGATCTTGTTGAGTTGGTTTGTAACCCAACCCAAATCTGTCCTCCTTCTTTTCCACGAGCAGCGGCTTGCCCCAGCCTTGGGCAGTCCCCTCTTCAACAACCTTCCTGGCTTGCTGATAAGACGTCATGGAGGTTCCCAGTACAGTAGATGCTTCATTAATGTTCAGGGCCTCAAATCCCTGGCTCATGGTTTCATGGATTTCTCCATCCATCTCAATATATTTGTACGTAGCCAGATGGCTAACAAAGATATCTTCTTCACAACAGATGGTGATGATCTGGCCTTCCCACTCGAATTTCAGCTTCTGGTGAAGGGTAGACGTAACAGCACCAGCGCAATGGATCCAAGGTCTACCCAACAAACAGCTGTAGGCCGGCTGAATGTCCATCACATAGAAGGTAATTTTGAAGGTCTGCGGGCCAATCATCACAGACAGATCAATCTCCCCAAGCACTGATCTTTTAGAGCCATCAAATGCTCTTACCACCAAATTACTTGGACGCAATGCCAAGCCATCATACTCCAACTTCACCAAGGCCTTCTTTAGTAGGACATTGAGTGATGACCCAGTATCCACCAGTACATGAGATAGAACAGCACCCTTGCATTCTAGAGTGATGTGTAAAGCCTTGTTGTGGTTACGCCCCCCAGTTGTTAAATCAGTGTTGGTAAAGCCCAGTCCATGACTGGTGTTGACATTTGCTACCACGGTTTCTAGCTGATTAACAGTGATCTCTTCTGGCACGTATGCTGCGTGCAAGACTTTCAGTAATGCATTCCTATGAGCTTCAGAACACATCAGCAGGGATAATATGGAGATCTTTGAGGGAGTTTGGTGAAGCTGATCCACCACCTTGTAATCACTTCTCTTTATAATTATCATAAACTCGTCTACATCTTGCTCAAAAGATGTCTTCTGAGTTTCTTTGATGATCGGTTCTTCAAATACCACACTCTTTCCCTTTGCTTTGGCAGCAGCTTCTGCTTCAGCATTTGGTCTTTGCAATTGTGAGGCAAAAAGGCGTCCGCTTCTGGTGAAGCCTCCGCCTCCCCCAACATTATCAATCTGTGGAGAAGGAGTTGAAGAGTCCAAAGTGATTTTCTCCCCATTGTAGTAGAGGTCAGAGCCATAATGCCAAGGGATGGCATTACTGCTTTCATATGGAACTGGCCCAGGTACCGTGATGGTAACTGGACTGACTGATGCAGAGGAGGGTACTGAAATGGTGTGCGGATCGTAGTAGATGGTGACTGGTGACCTGGTAGGAGATGCCACTGTTTGTTGTTGAAAGTTGTTGTTTGGAGGAATATATGATGGATCATAGTAAATGGTGACTGCTGAGATATCTTCATCAATTTCTGTTGGCGTTGTAGAAGATCCTACTGAATAAATGGGTGCTGGTGTTGTAGAAGAGATGGTTGTTGACATCTGATTTGTTGAAGTGATGGACGGAGCCATTGTTGATGATATTGATGAATTGGTTGGAATGATTGTTGTTGCAGTTGTAGAAGAGTCAGGAATTGCTGTCAAAGGGATTGCTGGATCTGTAGGCGCCGATGTTGTGATTTGGAGTATACCACTTTTGATAAGACCATCTATGCCGCTTCTCAAGTTGTCACACCCGTTGACTGAAATGTTGCAGTACCCACAACCGAGCTCACACCCGGGGAACATCTGGCATTCTAGGAGCTGAGCTTTAATTTCTACCAGAGGTGTCAAAATCTGCCCAACACTGGTGATTAAGAAAGATGTCTTGTCTTCCTCAATAGCATTAATTCTTGGTCCTCCATGATTGGGCATGGGATTCTTGTTGACATTTGGCGGGGGTGCAAAGTTGAGAGCTTTAGAATCCACCAGGTCTTGTACCTTCATTTGTAAAGCCTTGCATTTCTCTGTACTGTGGCCAGGCGCATTGGAATGAAAAGAACACCGGGCGTTGACATCATAATTTCTTGGAAGACTGGCAGGATCTGGGGGTGCCAATGTCCTTAACTCAACCAAGTTGAGCTTCAGGAGTTGTGGCAATAAAGCTGCATAAGGCATAGGGATAGGGTCAATCACCCTATTTGCCTGTGATGGTCTTTGTTGGAAGGGTCTCTGTTGTTGATTGTTGTTGTTGTTGTTTTTGTAGTTTCTTTGTGGTGGATATTGAATTTGTTGCTGATAATGTGGTTGTTGTGGTGGTTGATATGCTGGTTGCTGAGGAATCGGAGCTGGAATTGTGACAGCTGCTATTGACCTGTGGGCATGTTGAGGTCTGCCCCTGTTGGCATAAATTGCATTTGTCTCACCAGTTCTTCTAGGTCCCACAAAAGGCTTCCTGGGATTACCTGATGAACTTGCACCATTATCAGAGATCTTACCCATCTTCAGAAGGCTTTCAATTCTTTCCCCAGCTATGACTACGTCAGCGAAGCTGGTGGAAGAAAAGGCAGCTAGCCTGTCAATATATATCCCTTGCAGGGTATTCATGAACATGTAGGCCATTTCTCTTTTCGACATGGGTGGCTGGACAGCAGCAGCAAGCTGTCTCCACCTCTGGGCATATTCCCTGAAGCTTTCCCTGGAGGATTGAGACATTCCCATCAGAAGGGTTCTGTTAGGAGCCATGTCCAGGTTGTATTAGTAATGTCTGATGAAAGCCTCAGCTAGGTCCTTCCAGCACCTGATAGTAGCTCTGGTCAAGTGAGAGTACCACTCCCTTGAAGCCCCAGTCAAACTATCTTCAAAATAAAACATCCACAGTTTCTCATCCATTGTGTATGCCTTAAGTCTCCCCAGAAAAGACTGCAAGTGAGTTCGTGGACAGGAAGTTCCGTTGTACTTCTCGAAGCACGGGGGTTTAAACTTGTGGGGAATTCTTACCCCGTCCACTAACCCCATATCCATGACATCAAAACCTAGGGAATTTTGAGACTCCAGGGATCTCAACTTCTCAGCAATTTCATCAAGCCTCCTATCATAAACTTCGTCCCCAGCTCCCATCACAGTGAACTGCTCTTCCTGGGGGTCTTCTTGTAAGACTCTTCCTCCAGTAGTATTTCCTTGCACAATACCCGGGATGTTGACTTCAGGATGCAGATGAGGCCCATATACTGGTGGGTTAATATGAGGCTGACCCCTCTCATTGTTACTTGTTCCTCCAGTTCCCAGAGGAGGTTCCTCCGGGGTCTGTCTTTCTACCAATGCCCTTAATCTTTCTTGGCTTTGAGCCAAGCCATTCATTACTTCCATGAACTGGGTCATTTGGTTTCTCATCTCCAGCCTTTCGTTAACCATCTGGGTTCTGACCTCTGTCAGCTCTTGCTGTACTTGGTCCATCTAGATACCAGGAAGGTTGTTGCGAGTAGGATATCTGTGTGGACGGTTGAGAGGGAACACCTGACGGCGAGCAATAATTCCTGAATCACAACAGAGTTAGTAACAAACAAAACAAAAACCTACAAAACAAATCAAAAGTTGGTATGCAATGCAATATGCTTATTTGTTTCCAAGGTATCCGGCTTGGCACTTGGTTTTGACCTTTCCAGACCCTGAGGAAGATGCTTCGAGGTTGCTTGAGAAAAGAAACTCAAATGAAACAAACTGACAAATACATTACAAATGGTGGATCATACATAGTTTGTTTTTACAACACATGCCCCTGAAGGGTCAAAATACAACACAAAAGAAAAGTACATCAAATGGAAATAACAACAAGCAAAGTGATCAAACATCTAATCCAAACTCATCTTCCTTAACCTCCTTCAAAAGTGCTTCAGTTACAGGACCAGCCGGATGCTCTGTAATGCTTCTGATAAGAAGGTTCCTGGTGGCAATAGCAGCAGTCAGCTTCTTGTGCCTGTCTAGGTCTTTTGACCTCTTCACACCAGCCCTAAGCTTCAATTCTGAGATCTCCTTCTGAGCTGACAATAAAGCCTCCTGTTGCTTCTTTTCAATGGCCTCTAACTTCTCAATTCTAGCCTGAGTTCTCTTATCCTCTTGAGTGCGAGCTTTAGTGATCCGGACCCACCTAGCTTGACTTTCTTTCAGGTAGAGATCAGTCCTAGCCTTCTGAAACTGGGCCTCTTTACAGGCATTCTTCAAAATTTGCTCTCCAGCTCTTGATTTCTTGATGTAGTCCTCTGCTTTCTCAATCCTGGCCAGATGTTCCACTTTAAGATTTTCTAACCTCTCGATGTCTAGACGACCATCACTCCTCTCCCAGAGGGTCTTCTTCAGAGCTTGAGACAGATTCTCATTCCTCTCCTTCAGCTTCTCAAATTCTTCCAGGCTGACAGTGGCTGGAGGTGGTACTGTGGATGGTCCACGTGCATCCTCAATGGTGAAGGGCATCCTAGAAATCTGAGCCCTAGCATGAGACCACTCATAATACTGAGCTGAAGCCACATTATTGCATCTCCCAAGAATGGCCATCCCTTTGGTCTGGATGTTGTCCCAAGCCCAGGATGCTTGTCTGACAACAGCTAAATTAGGCTTTATCTCGCAATACAGGGTTTCAGCCAAGTCTTGCACTCTAGGAAGGTGAACCAAAGCATAGCCTAACTGTCTCTTAAACAGCAAAGGGTTGTAGTTGATGCAACCCTTCACTCCTATCAGAGGTACATTGGGGAACTGCCCACAGCTAGTGATTATGTCCCTGCCTTTGGTGCTCTGGGTACACCATCTGATGTCATCTGAGGTCAAAGTAGTAAGTCTTCTAGCCCAATTCTTCTGTTGGTGAGGGTTCAGGAAAGCATCAGTCTTGGGTAAGTGTTTAAGCAGCCAAGTATGAAACAAAGGAGCACAGCATCTCACCAATCTCCCTCTCTGCTTCTCATTCCTTTGGTGAACAGAATAATAGAAATCTCCCAGCAAGGTGGGCACTGGGTTCCTCAAAAGGAAGAGATGAATAGCATTCTTGCTGATAAACTTGGGTTCATCTGCAAAAAGTATAACCCCATATATACTGAGGGCTAACAATGCACAAACTGCCTTCCATTCTCCCAAGGAGGCCTTCAGGATGGCCTGAGAAGTTAGAAAGTCCAAGTGTAGGCCAGGAATTCCAGCCTTTGTTGTCATGTTCTGCTCAATCAGAATAGGTTCCAAATACAGTGCCTTTGCCACTTCTTCATTGCTGGGAGAGGGCATCTCTGGGTTGAAGGGGATACCACCCCTGACAGGTACTCCAATCAAAGATGAGAACTCCTCCAGCAAAGGTCCTAGATGAAAGTTCTGGAAAGTGAATCACCTCAAGGGAGGATCATAGAACTGTAGGCAAGTGTGAATCAAACTCCTCTGAGAAGGGTCCAAGTCGATAACCATATCAAGGATGCCTCCATAATGTTCTCTGAATAAAGGGATGTGGTCTGGAGTGATAAGTGCTTGGACCTGTCTGATGCCAGTCAGCACAGGCTCAAAGAAATGATATGAAATGTTGCTCTTCTTGGGTGCCATGACTGCTGATGAAGAGCTGAGAACAGATGCTGATGATGGAGACTGATACTGGTGATGAGCCACTGATAGGCTGAGGATGATGATGGAGGTAACTGAAGCAGGCCACTGATGAAGATATCTGAAGCAGACAACTGATGAACAGGGGTCTATGTAGATGAAGGGGTCAAAACCAAGCCAGATGAAATATGGATACCCTGAAAAATAAATAAACAAATGTTAAATGATGCAATGATGATGTATGCAAATGATATGCAAGGGTTTGTGATCAAGCTGGATCTGATTACTGCCTTGATATAAAGGTCCATGTATGTTCAAGAAGTCCAGATGGAGGTTCAGAAGTCCAGTAACCAAGGTGGGAGACTCAAATAAAGAGTCACATGTCCAGGGTTAAATCACAAGAACTGTCCAAAGTGAAGCATTCTTAAACACAATAGGTAACAGGGTATGATGTGGCCAAGGGTTCCTGCAAACCTGTAAACAGCCCAACCCCCTCACAGGTGATGTTCTAAAACAAGGATCCTCAGACTTGGATCAGTTATGAGAAGTGTAAACACTTTTAACCCGGAGGTACAGTGTTTACAATAACCATAAAAGATCCTCCTCTAATTCACCTCAGTTTCTGAAGGTCATAATAAAGGTCATCCAGACTTAGCAGGCTTCCCAGATAGCCATAGCACTATAGGAAATCTGTAGCACAGAGTTCTCAAGAAGAAACCCACATCTGAACCGTGTTTCATATTCCCGCACCAGACCGAAATGGAATGGGAAAGAACATGAACCACTCTAGCCTAGGTGTCACTCAGGTCCCAGGTATAGGACCTTAAACTCTCAGTAGAACCCCACCCACCAAGACAAAAAACCAGATCCAGCCAGGTAACAGTATGACAGTATGATATATAAAGCTATAAAGAAAGCAATAAATAACTGTACATAAAGCAATAAATAAAGAAAATATATACACAATTAGCACATAACACCCCAGTAAACACAAATCAAACAAGCGCTAGGAGGAACCCACAAAAAGAACCAGAAGCCCTGGTTACAGTATAAGGGTCCCCAGCAGAGTCGCCAAGCTGTCCCTCCCAAAGAATTGCATCCTGGTACAAGCGCGAATGGTCAGCGAAAAGAATGAGAACACACAGGAGTGAACTCAGGAAGACAAGAGTCGCCAGCTAGGCATTTTTTATCCCGGAGGAAAGGCAATGCTGCATAGACCTAGAAAGATATGGATAAGAAGGTTGCGAACCAGAGAGACTGAGAAAGGGGGTTGGTTACTGTAAACACCCCAAATTTGCCCTCACCCATTTCACACCATGGCTTGTGATCATTTAATATGCATAAACTCAATCATACCATCTCATATCACATTTTTGATTCACTGCATAGATTCAAAGTCATCTGCATCTAGGGTTTGTGATCTGAGCAATCCAAGAGCTTCTTGAGCCAATCCAGAGGCCATCAATCACTTCAAAGAAGCCTATGTATGTTCAAGTATCATATTATATCCTCTCCAAGCCCAGAATGTCAAAGAATCACAAGAACTGAGAATGGTATGGAAGCAGAGCCAGGATTGACTACACAGGTGACCTAAAATTAGGGTTTTGGTTTCAAAGGCCATAACTCCAAATTTTTTGGTCATTATTGTTTCTATTGGTCTCTATATGGTATAGGGAGTATGCATATCAATTTTCATGAAGAAATTCCATAGGGAAGTCATCTGATCAAGAGTTGACTTTTCAAGCAAGTCAGTGCAAAATCAGGGCATCTGAGGCCCCCAATGACCCAACCAAAGGGCATTCTTCATCATTTTGATTGTATATGATCTTTATTTGATCATGGAAGATGTTAGAAGCTTACAAAATTCAAGAATTTCAAGTTTTTGCAAAGTTGACTTTTTGGGCAAGTTTGACTTTTAATGAAATTGTCATTTTAGGCAACTTTTTCAACCTTTACTTTTTGATTCAAAAAAGCTTCAAATGGAAAAACTTTGGTCATGAAAGTTGTAGAATGGATCATTCCCTTTTCAAAAAGTACAAGAAAATGACCTAATTCATTTTGGATCAAAAGTTATGGCTTGTCAAAGTTGGCAAAAATCACTAAATTTCAAGTTATGCACCAAATGGAAAACTTGCAATTTCTCATGACAAGCCTTTATGTGACTTCAAAATGATCTCTAATCATCATACCCTTGCTACATATGACCTAAAATCAGAATTGGCCCAAGAGATTTCTCATTCATTTGCCTTGATTTTCACATTTTCATAAGTCATTTTACATGGAAAGGCAAAGAGGGATTTTTGGCAAAATCATTCTCTCATGAGTTGTGTGATCACTAATTGGTTTCTATGCATTGCCATGATCAAATGAAGTATCATACACCAAAATTCAGCAAGAATCATCTCATGTACATAGCACAAAATCATGAAATAACACAAGGGCAAGTTGCAAAATCACTCTCAATTCATGATCCACATGCTGCAGACATTCACAAGCCATCCAAGGGTCATCCTTGACTCAAGCTGAAGCAAGACATGCCCTTAGACTGCTGCTGCCATAGCCCATGCTGCAAGTACAAATCACCTTGACTTTTTGGCCAAAACCCCCATACTCTTGGAACAGTAATGTAAACACCCCAAATTTGCCCTCACCCATTCACACCATGGCTTGTGATCTTCCTCATATGCATAAACACAATCATATCATCTCACATCTCATTTTTGATTCACTGCATAGTTTCTAGGGCATCTGCACCTAGGGTTTGTGATCTGAGCAATCCCAGAGCATCTTGAGCCATTCCAAAGGCCACTAATCAACTCAAAGGGGTCCATGTGTGTTCTTATATCATATTTCATCTCCTCAAAGTCAAAAATGCAGAGGAATCACAAGAACTAGGGTTTGAGTGGATGCAGAGCCAGGATGAACTGCACAGTTGACTGAAAATTAGGGTTTTGGTTTCAGAGGCCATAACTCCAAATTTTTTGGTCATTCTTGTTTCCATTGATCTCTATATGGTATAGGGAGTATGCATATCAATTTTCATGAAGAAATTCCATGGGGAAGTCATCTGATCAAGAGTTGACTTTTCAGACAAGTCAGTGCAAAATCAGGGCATCTGGGGCCCCCAATGACCCAACCAATGGGTGATCTTCATCATTTTGAGTGTATATGATCTTTATTTGATCATGGGAGAAGATTGAAGTTCATAGAAATCAAGAATTTAGGGTTTTTGCAAATGTTGACTTTTTGGGCATAGTTGACTTTTCAAGAATGCATCATTTTAGGTCATTTTTCAAGCCATGATTCTTGATCCAAAAATGCTTCAAATGGAAAAACTTTGGTCATGAAAGTTGTAGATCTCATTTTTCCCTTTTCAAAAAGTACAAGAACATGATCAAACTCTTCTTGAATCAAAAGTTATGGCAATGCAAAGTTGGCTAAAATCATTGATTTTCAAGGCATGCCCTAAGTGAGAATTTTGCAAAATCTTGGACCAATGCATATTGCAGCCTCTAATTCATTTCAAACCAGCACATAAACTTTCTCTAAGTCCTAAAAATCAGAAATGAACTAAGAATGCCCATGGTTTCATGTTTGGTTGGACAAAGAATCACATGTGAACCAAAGTTGCAACAAGTTGCAAAACTCATGATCATGCTTCCTACCACTTGCAGCCTTGGATGCTGAGCTTTGCTAGACCTCTCCCTCACCCTTGCTGCGCCAGCCCATGCCATGTACTTGCCTAGACCTTGAGCCATGCTTCTCTTACACATTATTTGACTTTTTGCAAAAGGTAACTTACCAATCAATAAAGGGCATGTCTTGTCAACTGACCAATGAGAGAGAGTTATGTGGACAATTTGCAAGCTAAACATAACACAAGGCAAGGCTGAAACACACACATTCAACACATTCACCAAAACACTCCCAATTGCAACTTGCTTCGAATCTGATTCCATAGCTTGCAAACACTCAAACTATCTTCACCATTCAACTCACCTTGCTCCATAGACCACCCAGCACCAAGAACCCAAGCCTGAAACAACCAGAACATCTCACTGCCATTTCTCACACCAGCTTGCAGTTTCATTCGAAACTCTCACCACAGCTTGCAAACATACAAACAAACACTCCAGACCTTCTCCATTCATCCTCAGGATCACAAACCATCATTCACAATGGCCTGAAACCTCCGGAAACTCCATTGCCATTTCTGACCAAGCTTGAGCAGAAGCTTTCGAATCTCACTGTCCAGGCAGCTTAAACTCTCATTGAGCATTCAAACATCTTCTGGGGATCAAGTGGAGTGGATTGCACAAGGAGAAGTGGCCAGAAAGTCCTCAAACTGAAAGCTCCAAATCTCAGGTAGCTCGAAAATTATTTTTCCAGAAATCATTTTTCTTGTTACAAACTTGTTCTTTGTGTTGTCCTGATCATGAATATGTCTTTGGTTTTTGAAATGGTGATGAAATGAGCATTTAATTGAACTCTGAAACTGGTTTGCCCTAAAACTTGTTCTGTTCGATTCATGGTTTTGAGGAAGAAGAAATTTGTTTGGACTTAGGGTTTTAGTTCAGGGGATCATGGGGATCATTTTGGTGTGTTTAGTTTTCATTTTCGTTACGTTTTGAGGAAGTTGGGGAGTTTTCAGGTGGGGTGCTGGCCGGAGAAGACGACCGGAGGTCTTCTCCGGCAGCCTGAGTCATTAAGCCCTAATCTCAGGTCATTAATGCTAGTTTGAATTTCACCCGTAGGATTGCCTTGACCCGTTGACTTGCCGCGCGCATGAAGGGTCCAGATGTGGTCATTAAACCCTAATCACTTTGGTTTATTTAATTAATTAAGATTAAGTCAGTTTAAATGTGAGCCACAGGATTTGGCGCGTGGTCAATCCATTTAAGCCCAGAATCAATCTCAGCCGTCCTTCCTGATTACTTCATTTAAATTTCATTTTAATTCATTTTCTTCTCATTTAATTTGCATATTTATTTTAAAATAGCAAAAATGTCTTAAAAATTATGAAACTTTTTCTTTAAAGTTTTATTAATTTTTAAGACCCAAAAACATTTTTATTCTATTTTTTATCATTAAAAAAGTATTTTTAAATATTTAAAAGATTATTTTTAATTGATTAATGGAAATTAATTAATAAAAAATACTTTTAGGTATTTAAAAATTACAAAAAAATTCATGAAATGTTCTAAGACATTTAGAAACATTGTCCAACCTTCAAACCAAATTTCTTTTTTGATCTTGATGCATTTTAAGAATTTTTCATTGAATTAAATCATATTTTGTGCATTAATTTGATCCTAAATTCAAAAATTCATTTCTGCCTATGGGAGAAGGTTGAGACATTGATTCTTCTTGCATTGTTTTGTGTTTGGCATGTAGTTTCTAGGGTAAAATGGCCATGATTTGATCTTGCATTTTCTAATTGTTTGGTATTTCTTTTGTTAAGAACCCTAAAAAACCCTAATAACTTAGAAAATTCATATCTTGAGTTTGGTTGAGAGTTGAGAGCTCCCCTTTGGGCAGTGGTTTATTATAGGTTTAGGGTTTCCTTGGGTACCATTTTCCATTTTTTATCTTAGGATTTGTTTCTGTTTTGGGTTTTTGTTTGATGTCTGATCCATGAACCCTAATTTGGGCTTCCTTTTGCATCCTTCTTGCATTTCCTTGCATAACATGACTTGTCTTTGCATTTTGTGCATTCTTGTGATCCATTTGACATCTTAAGACATATAGAAAGCATGTTTGACCATTGCATTACATATTTGCCATGTCATTTGTCTTGTATGATTCATAACTTTTCATGTTCATTCATGCTCCTTAGCTTGCATCATTTGCATTCATAATCTTGTATGAATATCCCCATGCCTTGTCTCATGTTTGCAGCACCTCATAACATCATAATCATCATCAATATGCTCCTGGTTTGGTCTAGCATCATGCCATTTCATCTCATCTTGCATTTGTTTTTGCATTTCTTTCTAACATTTCAGGTGGTAAGTAAACTTGAGAAGTGAATTTGCCTTCACTTCTCATAACTTTTCTTTTCATCTCTCTTGCATCCATTGCTGCATTTCTATTTGTGTTTGAGATTGAGCTTGCTCATTCTTGTTCCTCCCACTTTCTTTCTTCAAGTGACTTGACTTCTTGAATGAAGCAAGTCACTTTGCTTCTCTTGATCCTTTCATCTGCTTCCTGGTGGTTCCATTGAAGATTTGTTCTTGCAAACCTCACAAACCTTAGGATCATCCAAGCATGACAATGAATTAGGGTTTTGATTAGTCCCCCTCATAGTTTTTACCTTTGTGTCTCTCTTTGAGTCTTCTCTCCTCATCTCATAATCAGGGACTAAACCCTAAAGGCTTTAAGACTTTGTGATTAAGCTTATGCCTGCATCCTTCTCTTAGGATGGAGTGTATAACTTTAATCCCAAGTGTTAAACCCTTAATGTGTTTAAATCTCTTAATCAATCCATCTAATAATCATCAAGACATCACACTTGTAACTTGGGCCTTGCATCAGGGTTCTAATTCTTCCTTAAATGGTTAAGAAGGACTAACCCTAGTGTTAATGGACAAGTCCCCCTCAAGTTGTCTTACAAATCATAAAATTCACTTCATCATCATACCATTAAATAAAATCCACTTAATCAAAGGCTTGTTTTGTCATGGGTTTAATCCCTAATCATGGATTAAGTTGAGGAGTTTTCCTCAGCTTAAACATTCCCATCTATTATCCTTCTATTAGGATGGTGTAATGAGTCTGTTTAATCCTTGATTATGGCTTAACCTCATTACTCAACACTAAACAAAACCACAAAAACATCTAAATAATCACAAGTAGGTTAATGATCTTAATCCTGCATCAAAGGTGATTAAGTGTGAGAATCTGACTTCACACTTAAGGTACTCTCATTACCCCTAATCAGAGGGAAGATGTGATGAGTTTACTAAATCCATTGGTTTAAGCTTAAGCTCATTAACTTATGATAAACTTTCAAAAGCAATAAAAGACTGAAAACTCAAAAACCAACAATAATCGTCTCCTTCGGGATTCTTTTCTCATCATACTCACTCACAAGCGAGAACTTGCTTCTTCCGTCTAATGCAAGACAGTAAGCACCTGAGCCAGACAGGTCATACACTTGAGCATAGGCAAGTAAGCAGTTCACAAGTCAATCCATCTTTCAGTCTCTTTGGGTCGAACTACGGTGTTCTGACTTCCTCATTGCACGAGAGGATACGTAGGCATAACTTAACAGTTATCGAACAAAAGTCTCTGTATATTCCCCCTCCTTTCAGCATTATTCTTTAAGCCTCATTGTCATGAGCATTTCACTCTTGTCCTTACACTGACATTGTATATATCACACTTTACTTTCTTTTACACTGACACCTGTACATCTTTTCCAGCTATTCTATACACAAATTGCACTGACACTGCCCCTTTTAAAGCACAGATCTTTTAAGCGTGGATCCCGTCGAGTACGACGGACAATCTGGGTGCTAATACCTTCCCAGGTTGTAACCAACCCCCTTTCTCAGTCTCTCTGGTTCGCAGCCGTCTTATCCATCTTCTTCCAGGCCTATGCAGCATTGCCTTTCCTCCGGGATAAAAATGCCTAGCTGGCGACTCTTTTCATCTCCAGTGAGTTCACTGCTGTGTGTTCTCACTGTTCCCTTCGCCGACCGTTCGCGTCTGTACCTTCATCTGACCCGGTGTCACTTGTCGGGAGCGACAGCTTGGCGACTCTGCTGGGGACCCTTATACTGCAACCAAGGCTTCTGGTTCTTTTTGTGGGTTCCTCCTAGCGCTTGTTTGATTTGTGTTTACTGGGGTGTTATGTGCTTATTTGTGTTTGTATATTTGTATTTATTTTGATTTATGTACAGTTTGCTTTACTACTTTCTTTATTGCTTTTGCATTATATCATAATTGTCATACTGTACTGCTGGCTGGATCTGGTTTTTTTGTTTTGGTGGGTGGGTGTTTCATTGAGAGTTAAGATCCTATACCTGGGATCTGAGTGACACCTAGGCTAGAGTGAATCATATTCTTTCCCATTCCATTTCGGTCTGGTGCGGGAATATGAAACACGGTTCAGATATGGGTTTCTTCTTGAGAACTCTGTGTTGCAGATTTCCTGCAATGCTAGGGCTATCTGGGAAGCCTGCTAAGTCTGGATGACCTTTTAGTATTGACCTTCAGAAACTGAGGTGAATTAGAGGAGGAATTGTTATGGTTATTGTAAACACTGTACCTCCGGGTTAGAAGTGTTTACACTTCTCATAACTGATCCAAGTTTGAGGATCCTTGTTTTAGATCATCACCTGTGAGGGGGTTGGGCTGTTTACAGGTTTGCAGGTACCTTAACCTCAGAATACCATGTTACTTTGATTTGTTAAGAATGCTCCATGTTGGATAGTTCTTGTGATTCTAAACCCTGGACATGTGGCTCTTTATTTGAGTCCCCCACCTTGGTTACTGGATTTGTAGACCTCCATCTGGAATTCTTGGACACACATGGACTTATACCCGGGCATTTTGATCAGATCCAGCTCAGTCACAGACCCTTGCATTTCATTTGCATACATAATCATTGCATCATATTGACATGTGCTTATTTGTGTTTTAGGGTATCCATTTTCATCTGGTTTTGGTTTTGACCCCATCTGCAGTATTGACCTGTCTCCACCAGCACTTGCTTCAGCTTGTCAGCCGTATACTTCAGTTACTTGCACTAGCCAGCCATTGGCCCACTCCTCAGCATCTTCATCAGCACCTATTCTACTCAGTCTCAGCACTTATGGCTCCAAAGAAAAGCAACATCACTTATCATTTCTTCCAACCAGACTTATCAGACATCAGGAGGATCCAAACCCTGATCACTCCAGATCACATACCCTTGTTCAGGGAGAGTTATGGAGATATACTGGACATGGTTATGGATCTGGACCCTTCACAGAGGAGCCTCATCCACACCTGCATTCAGTTTTATGATCCTCCACTGAGATGTTTTACTTTTCAAAACTTTCAGTTGGGTCCCTTATTGGAAGAGTACTCCTCATTAGTTGGTATGCCTATCAAGAGAGAAATCCCTTTCAACCCTGAAATGGTCCCTCCCAGCAATGGAGAGATAGCAAAAGCTTTGCACCTGGAGCCTGTTTTGGTTGAGCAACACATGACCTCTAAAGCTGGGATTCCTGGATTTCATCTGGACTTCCTGATTTCTCAAGCTAGTCTGAAAGCCTCCCTGGGGGAGTGGAAAGCTGTTTGTGCTCTGTTGGCCTTAAGTGTATATGGAATTGTGTTGTTTGCAGATGAGCCTCGATTCATTAGCAAGAATGCAATCCATTTGTTCATCCTGAAGAACCCCGTGCCAACTTTACTGGGTGATCTCTATTACTCAGTACATCAGAAGAATGAGAAGCAGAGGGGAAGGCTAGTGAGGTGTTGTGCTCCATTATTCCATGCTTGGCTTCTTAAGCATCTACCCAGGACAGATGCATTCCTAAATCCTCATCAGCAAAGCAACTGGGCTAAGAGGCTCACTGTTCTAACTTCAGCAGATATCAGATGGTGTGCTCAAAGCACCAAGGGCAGAGATATAATCACCAGCTGTGGTCACTTTCCCAATGTGCCTTTAATAGGGGTCAAGGGAAGTATCAATTACAACCCTCTGCTGTTCAGGAGGCAATTAGGCTATGCACTGGTCCATATTCCTAAGACACAGGACCTGATTGAGACCCTCTACTGTGAGAACAAGATTAGTTTGGCTGTTGTTAGGCAGGCTGCCTGGGCCTGGGATCATGTTCAAACTAAGGGAATCACCATTCTGGGTAAGTGCAATAATGTGGCATCAGCACAATATTATGAGTGGTCCCATGCTAGGGCCCAATTCTCTGGAATGCCCTTCACCATAGAAGACATACCTGAGTCATCTTCAGCACCACCCCCTGCCACTATCAGTCTGGAGGAGTTTGAAAGCTTGAAGGAAAGAAATGAGAAGTTAACCCAGGCTTTGCAGAAGACCCTCCGGGAGAGGAGTGAAGGTGTGAGGGAGATTGAGAGATTGGAGAAATTGAGAGTGGAACACTTGACTAAGATTGAGAAGTCTGGAGATTATATCAACAAGTCTAAGGCTGGTGAGCAGATTCTGAAGAATGCTTGTAAAGAAGCCCAGTTCCAGAGAGCGAGGACAGACTTGTATTTGAAAGAGAGTCAGGCCAGGTGGGTCCGGATCACTGAGGCCCGTACTCTAGAAGACAAGAGAGTTCAAGACAAGATGGAACAGATGGAAAAAGCCCTGGCAGCAGCCCAGAAAGAAATATCAGAGCTAGAAATCAGAGCTGGAGTGAAGAGGTCTAAGGACCAAAGTCAGAACAAGAGGTTGACTGCAGCTGTTGCAACAAGAAACCTTCTCATCAGAGGTCTCACGGAGCGTCCGGCTGATCCTGTGACCGAAGCACTTCTTAAGGAAGTTCGTGAGGATGAGTTTGGCCTTGGAGTTTGATCATTTGCTTGTTGTTGTTCCTATTTTATGTACTTTTACTTTTTTTGTGATGTATTTTGACCCCTTTAAGGGCTTGTGTTGTAAAATGAACAAGTTGTATTATTTCATCTTATGTAATATATTTGTGTTGGTTTCTATCTGGGTTCACTTCAAAGGCAACTTCAACAGCATCATCTTCAAGGGTCTGGAAGGGTCAAAACTGAATGCCAAACCGGATACCTTGAGAGCAAATAAGCATAACTGCATTGCATGCTAACCCTTTTGTTTGTTTTGTAGGTTTTTGTTTTGTTGTTACTAACCTCTGTTGTGAATCTCAGGAATTATTGCTCGCCGCCGGGTATTTCCTCTCAACAGGCCACACAGGTACCCAACTAGAAACAACCTTCCGGGAATCCAGATGGATCAGATGCAGCAGGACCTTACGGAGGTCAAAAACCAGATGGCCAACGAAAGGTTGGAGATGAGAACTCAGATAACACAGTTCATGGAAGTAATGAACAATTTAGCTCAAATCCAGGAGAGGCTCAGAGCCTTGGTAGAAGGGAGGAATCAAGATGAGCCCCATGTGGGGACTGCCGGCACAAGTAACAATGAAAGGGTGCAACCCCATGTTAACCCTCCTGTGTTTGGCCCACATCTACATCCTGAGATTAACATTCCTGCAAATGTTCAAGGAACAGCCACTGCAGCCAGGGTACTTCAGGAAGACCCTCAAGAAGACCAGTTCACAGTAATGGGTGCTAGAGAAGAAACTTATGATAGAAGATTGGATGAAATAGCTGAGAAGTTGAGGTCCTTAGAATCTCAAAATTCTTTGGGTTTCGACGTTATGGACATGGGTTTGGTAGACGGGGTCAGGATCCCCCATAAGTTCAAACCTCCTTGTTTCGAAAAGTATAATGGGACTTCATGCCCCCGGACTCATTTGCAATCATTTCTGGGAAGGCTGAAGGCCTATACAATGGATGAGAAGCTCTGGATGTTCTATTTTGAAGATAGCTTGACTGGAGCATCGAGGGAATGGTATTCCCACTTGACAAGGGCAACTGTGAGATGCTGGAAGGACCTGGCAGAGGCCTTCATCAGACAGTATCAATACAACTTAGATATGGCACCCAACAGGACTCTCCTTATGGGAATGTCACAGTCGTCAAGGGAAAGTTTCCGAGAATATGCCCAGAGATGGAGGCAATTGGCTGCTGCCGTTCAACCACCAATGTCTGAGAGAGAAATGGCAGACATGTTTATGAACACTCTCCAGGGAACGTATATTGACAGGTTGGCTGCTTTCTCTTCCACTAGCTTCGCAGATGTTGTTATAGCTGGGGAGAGAATTGAAAGCCTGTTAAAAATGGGTAAGATCTCCGATAATGGTGCCAGCTCGTCCAGTAGTACAAGAAAGCCTTTTGCAGGCCCGAGAAGAACTGGCGAGACCAATGCCATTCACACCAACAGGGGTAGGCCCCAGTATGTTCAAAGGTCAATAGCAGCAGTCACTATCCCTGCTCCAGCACATCCTCAGCCAGTCTATCAACCTCCGCAACAAAACTTCCAACAACAACCCCAGTATCAGCAGAATCAATATCCTCCAAGAAACTACAACAGCAACAACACCAACAACAACAATCAACAGAGGCCATTCCAACAAAGGCCATCTCAAGCTAACAGAGTGATCGACCCGATCCCAATGCCGTATGCTGCCTTGCTGCCACAACTTCTGAAACTCAACCTAGTTGAGCTAAGAACGTTGGCACCTCCGGGTCCCAACAGTTTACCAAGGAACTATGACTCCAACGCTAGGTGTGCTTTCCACTCAAACGCACCTGGTCACAGTACAGAAAAATGCAGGGCTCTGCATATGAAGGTACAAGACTTGGTAGACTCCAAGGCTCTGAATTTTGCACCTCCGCCCAATGTCAATAAAAACCCTATGCCAAACCATGGTGGTCCCCGAATTAACGCTATTGAAGAAGACCAGCCGTCTTATTTAATAACTAGTGTGGATCAGATCAGGACACCATTGGTGGAAATCAAAGCTCAACTCCGTGAAAACCAAATATTTCCAGGGTGTGAACTAGGGTGTCCCTATTGTAATATTTCATGGAATGGGTGTGAGGACCTGAGGAATGGCATTGACAGCCTTATTCAGAGTGGCTTGCTACAGATCACTACATCATTTCCGACAAATCCGACAACTTCATTAGCAACGGTTTCAGATCCTCCTACAACCGCGGCAACTATTGTTCCTGACAATTCACCAGCAACATCAACAAGTACTTCATCTGTCCTCCCAAATGATCAGTTTTCAACAGTTTCTCCTGCTACAACTTCAGCTTCATTCCATTTCGAATCTCCATCAACAACAACAACAGTCCTTCCAACAATACCTCCTACAACTCCAGCAATCAATCACGAAGATGTCTCCACTGTTACCATATTCTACGATCCTGAGAATAATTCCGCCTACCATTCAGAAGGTGCTGCTCCCACCAGAGCACCAGTTACAATCTTTTATGATCCACAGACAATTACAGTCCCTTCAGCAGCAGCAATCAGTCCAGTCACTGTCACGGTGCCTGGACCAATACCATATGAAAGCAATAGAGCCATCCCTTGGCACTATGGCTCTGACGTGTACTGTGAAGGGAAAAGAATCACTCTTGAAACATCAACACCTGCGCCACAAGTAGATAATGTGGGGGGAGGCGGAGGCTTCACTCGAAGCGGACGTCTCTTTGCTTCACAAGTTCAAAGACCTACTGCCGAGACAGAAGCTGTTGCCAGGGCAAAGGGAAAAGGCCCGGTGCAGGAAGATCCAGCTGCCAAAGAAACCCCGAAGACTCCATTCGATCAGGAAGTTGATGAGTTTATGCGAATCATCAAAAAGAGTGATTACAAAATTGTGGATCAACTTCACCAGACGCCATCCAAAATCTCTATCCTCTCACTGCTTATGTGCTCCGAAGCCCATCGGAATGCACTACTCAAGGTCTTGCACGCAGCTTACGTGCCTGAAGAGATTACTGTCAACCAGTTGGAAACCGTGGTTGGAAATGTTACTGCTAGCAATGGGCTAGGGTTTACCAATTCTGACTTGACAGCGGATGGCCGCAACCACAACAAAGCCTTGCACATAACCATGGAGTGCAAAGGAGCTGTCCTTTCTCATGTGCTGGTGGACACAGGTTCTTCCCTGAATGTCTTACCAAAGAAGGCTCTGGTGAAGTTAGAATATGATGGACTGGCATTGAGACCCAGCAACCTGGTGGTAAGAGCCTTTGATGGCTCCAAGAGATCGGTTCTGGGAGAGATTGAACTGCCCGTGACAATTGGCCCACAGACCTTTAAAACTATCTTTTATGTGATGGACATTCAGCCCGCCTACAGCTGTTTGTTGGGTAGACCCTGGATTCACGCCGCCGGCGCAATAACGTCTACCCTTCACCAAAAGTTAAAATTTGAGTGGGAAGGCCAAGTTGTCACAATCTGTGGAGAGGAGGACATTTTTGTCAGCCACCTGGCAACCTATAAGTACATTGAAATGGATGGAGAGATCCATGAAACAATGAGCCAGGGGTTTGAAGCTTTGAATGTGAATGAAGCATCTGCTGTATCTGGTACTCCAATGTCATCGTACCAACAAGCCCGGAAGGTTGTTGAAGAAGGAACTGCCCTAGGCTGGGGCAAAGTTTTAGCTGTGGAGGAGAAGAAAGACAAGTTTGGGTTGGGTTACAGACCAACTCAACATCAAGCAAAGGCTGCTGCAGAGCCAGGTTTTGTCAGTGGGGGGATGCTCACCCCCGATGCTATCAACTGTTTGGAAGACGAGCTGGAAGAGGAGCGCAACCTGGAAAGCTGGATTCGTCCAAAGATCCCGGGGAGCAGTATCTCGAACTGGTCTTCCCAGGAAATTATAAAAGTTACTCGATCAGAGTAATTATTATTTCCTGTATTTTTTATAGCATGCATCCAAGTCTTGCATCTTGCCCAAGATGACAAGACTCATTTTGTAATCAGGGCCATCTGTACTTTTGTGCAAACAAGATTAAATTAATGAAACATCAGACATCTTTTTGCAAACGAGTCTTTTTCTTTTCTGCTCACTGTTTTTCCATTTTTCTTTTTGTACAAAAATAAATGGCGGTGTTTTCAAAATGATAACTTCATCTCACTTTTAAAATAAGACTAAAATCAGATCACTAAAATGAACAACTTAACCCTTGCAGAGAGTGCCTTCCTGACAGCACCGACAACGGCACGGCTATGACATCGTATGACTTTGACAATCCAATCAATCAAGCTGATGAAGGGGTTGATGAAGAATATGAGCTTCCTGAAGAGCTAGCCAGGTTGTTAAGGCAAGAGGAAAAGGTTATTACCCCTCACCAGGAGGAGGTCGAAGTGATCAATCTTGGTACAGATGAAGACGTGAAAGAAGTTAGAATCGGGGCCTGCCTGCAAGACTCAGTGAAGAGATAGCTGATAGATCTGCTTCAAGAGTATGTTGATGTGTTTGCTTGGTCGTATCAAGACATGCCAGGGTTGGATACCGACATTGTTGTGCACAAGCTGCCTCTAAGGGAAGAATGCCCACCAGTCAAACAGAAGCTGTGCCGAACTCGCCCAGACATGGCTATGAAAATCAAGGAAGAGGTACAAAAGCAATGGGACGCCGGGTTCCTTGCTGTAACTAGCTATCCGCCGTGGGTTGCTAATATAGTACCTGTGCCTAAGAAAGACGGCAAAGTAAGAATGTGTGTTGATTACCGGGATCTGAACAGAGCCAGCCCGAAAGATGACTTCCCATTACCTCACATTGACGTATTGGTGGATAACACGGCTCAGTTCTCGGTATTCTCCTTCATGGATGGATTTTCAGGGTATAATCAGATCAAGATGTCACCTGAAGACATGGAGAAGACAACATTCATTACACCTTGGGGCACGTTCTGTTACAAAGTGATGCCATTCGGACTGAAGAATGCTGGTGCCACATATCAACGGGCTATGGTGACATTGTTCCACGATATGATCCACAAGGAAATCGAGTGTTATGTGGATGATATGATTGCCAAGTCCCTTACAGAGGAAGAACACCTGGTAAATCTGCTGAAGTTGTTCAAGCGCCTGAGGAAGTACCAACTAAAGTTGAACCCCAACAAATGCACATTCGGGGTGCGATCCGGTAAGCTGCTGGGCTTTATTGTAAGCGAGAAAGGGATTGAGGTTGACCCTGATAAGGTCAAGGCTATTCAAGAGATGCCTGCACCGAAAACTGAGAAAGAAGTTCGAGGGTTCTTAGGTCGATTGAACTACATTTCAAGGTTCATATCTCACCTTACAGCAACCTGCGAACCCTTGTTCAAGCTGTTAAGAAAGGAGCAAACGGTCAGGTGGAACGAAGATTGCCAGAAGGCTTTTGACAAGATCAAGGAGTATTTGAAAGAACCTCCAATCCTCATGCCGCCAGTTGAGGGAAGACCTCTGATTATGTACTTGACAGTATTAGAAGAGTCAATGGGGTGTGTGTTGGGCCAGCATGACGAGTCTGGTCGAAAAGAGTATGCAATATACTACCTAAGCAAAAAGTTTACCGACTGTGAACAACGTTATTCACTGCTCGAGAAAACTTGCTGTGCTTTAGCGTGGGCTGCTCGCCGGCTGAGACAGTATATGTTGACCCACACTACCTTACTAATCTCAAAAATGGATCCAGTTAAGTACATTTTCGAGAAGCCAGCTCTTACCGGACGGGTTGCAAGATGGCAGATGATTCTCACAGAATACGACATACAGTACACATCTCAGAAAGCCATCAAGGGCAGTGTACTATCTGAATACCTTGCTGAGCAACCCATTGATGACTACCAACCTATGAGGTTTGACTTCCCTGATGAAGACATCATGTTCATTAAAGCAAAAGATCACGAAGAGCCTATTCACACTGAAGGGCCCGACCCGGAAGAAGAATGGACTATGATGTTTGATGGGGCTGTTAACATGAATGGTCGTGGTGTTGGTGCAATACTCATTACACCCAAAGGGGTTCACATGCCTTTCTCGGCAAAACTCACTTTCAACTGCACTAACAACGAAGCTGAATACGAAGCTTGCATTATGGGTCTTGAGGAAGCCATTGACCTCAGGATCAAGACATTGACCGTATTCGGAGATTCAGCTTTGGTAGTCAATCAAACCAACGGGAAATGGTACACCCACCAAGATCATCTGATACCTTACAGGGATTATACAAGGAGGTTATTGACTTTCTTCACAACAGTCAAGCTTGAGTATATCCCTCGGGACGAGAATCAGTTTGCGGATGCTCTTGCTACCATTTCATCCATGATCAAAGTTCAAACGGCTAACTTTGTACCCCAGATTTCAGTGTCTAGACTTGATAGACCAGCATATGTATTTGCAGCGGATGTTGTAAAAGATGATAAGCCTTGGTTCCATGACATTAAGTGCTTCTTGGAGGATCAGACATACCCACCTGGGGCATCTTCCAACGATAAGAAGACTTTGAGGAGGCTCGCTGGTAGTTTCTTTCTGAACACTGATGGGTCTTTATACAAAAGGAACTTTGACATGGTATTCCTCAGATGTGTTGACAAGACGGAAGCAGATTTGTTGATGCACGAAGTGCACGAAGGATCCTTTGGCACCCATGCAGGAGGACATGCCATGGCTAAGAAGTTGTTAAGATCGGGTTATTACTGGATCACAATGGATGCCGACTGTTGTGCCTACGCCCGAAAATGCCACAAATGCCAGATCTACGCAGATAAGGTGCATGTGCCTCCCAATCCTTTGAACATCATGTCTTCACCATGGCCCTTTGCTATGTGGGGCATTGATATGATTGGCAAGATTGAGCCAACTGCTTCGAATGGTCACAGATTCATCCTGGTCGCCATCGACTATTTCACTAAGTGGGTTGAAGCAGCCTCTTATGCAAATGTTACAAGACAAGTGGTAGCCCGATTTCTGAAGAGAGATATCATCTGTCGGTATGGAGTGCCCGAGCGAATCATTACTGATAATGGTTCCAATTTAAACAACAAAATGATGGCAGAGCTGTGCCGGGACTTCAAGATCCAACATCACAATTCTTCTCCTTACAGGCCAAAGATGAATGGCGCTGTTGAGGCAGCGAATAAGAATATTAAGAAGATTGTGCAGAAGATGGTAATCACGTACAAAGACTGGCATGAAATGCTACCGTTTGCCTTGCATGGGTACCGCACGTCAATCAGGACATCCACTGGGGCAACACCGTATCAGCTTGTATATGGTATGGAAGCAGTCCTACCTGTTGAAGTTGAGTTACCCTCCTTACGGGTATTAATGGATGTTAAACTGAGTGAAGCAGAATGGGTTCGGTCCCGATTCGAACAACTGAGTCTGATTGAAGAGAAGAGATTAGCTGCAATCTGTCATGGGCAGTTGTATCAGAAAAGAATGAAGAGAGCCTTCGATCAGAAAGTCAGGCACCGAGAGTACCAAGTAGGGGATCTTGTGCTGAAAAGGATCCTCCCTCCTCATACAGACCACAGGGGCAAATGGACTCCGAATTATGAAGGACCATTCTTCGTAAAGAAAGTTTTCTCTGGTGGAGCGCTGATGCTCAGCACCATGGATGGTGAAGATTTCCCGTCCCCTGTGAATTCAGATGCAGTTAAAAAATACTTCGCATAAAATGACCCGCTGGACATAAAAACAGAATGTAAGTCCAGGCAAAAATAGGGCATCCCGGCGAGTCAAAAACAGAATAAAAGACTCGGGCAAAAATAAGGGAAATAAATGAAAAAACGTACACCCGCTGAGTTGAAAAGCCGCATTGGACAGCTCAGGCAAAAATGGGTATCCCGATGGATTGAAAACCCGAAAGGGCGATCCATGCAAAATAAGGGAATAAGCGAACAACTGCATTCTGAATTCGTCTGTATCGCTTACAACTTAGAAAGCTTCGACGGAATCAAGCTTCAATCAGAATCAACTTTCTTCAGAAAGCAAGACGAGAAGAACGTCATTGTCATACGAGTCATAGCAGGAGAGGAAGCTCCTCAAAGCGTCGTCAACACTGCCAGCATTTTGTTTCTCAATTTGTAACAGTCTCTTCATTTCAGGAGATTTGTTTCTTTGACTGTATCTCGCCAATTCAGGGCATATGAATTAATAAAATCAGATTTTCAGTCATGTTTCGTCTTGTACATTTTTATTTACAAAGAATGTCTGATGTCTCTAAAAAACTAATTGCATAAGTACAGATGTTTTTCACTAAAAAGAAAGGAAATGAAACACATGCTTGCAGGGAATATGATTACTCTCGAAAGTACTTAAACTCCTATGACGGAATCCAATAAAGGATACCTCGGGACCTTTTGTGCGTCTCCTTATCTTTGCAGGATTGCAGGTATCCAGAACGCAACCGGGGGCATGCAAGTTGCGTTTCAGCAAGCTGGCAAACCATTATCAACTCGGTCTACCTTCCACGTGGCACTGGAGGGTGCCCACTTCCCCAGCAAAGTTGCCAAATCGACATACACTCAATCTTAGCATTTGAAATGCTCTATCCCCAGCTGAGTTACCGCTTGTTGCTCTCCCCAGCTGAGTTGCCTCTCACAATTCCCCAGCCAAGTTACCGTGTCATCCTCAGCTGAATACAGAAGTCAGGGAACCATCTCCCCACAGAGTTCCAGCCTCTATCCAGAAGAGCAACGCATAGAAGATCACAACAGAGTGAAGAAAGCTTCTACAAACCCCAGCTGGGCCTCTCATATTGTAAGGATATGTCAATCAGTGACATATATCCCCAAGCAAATGCATCTTATTAGATCTACTAGTGATCTCATCCCCAGCTGGGATGTTCCCTTCAAGCAGATCAACCAGAGATCTTCGCAGCAACGGGATCCGAGTCCCGGATCTGTGCCCCTTTGCATAATCATGGCATTTGCATCATACTATCCCCTCAGAGCGTAGCATTCCGTCTAATACGGAGCATTACGGCAAAAATCAAATGCATAGCATAATCATAAGTCATGTTGTGAATGTAACACTTGTGAATAATAAATCGTTCATCATCATTGTACAAAAAAAACTCCCACCAGAGTCCCAGCAAAAGCAGTTGCCTCGCAAATCAGCAAACACCAATATATACACCTTTGGACACCCGTCCGTGTCAAATCACCAGCAGAAAGCCAAAGACATCCTCTTTGCACTCACATATACTTGTATATACACTTTCTTGACACCCGTCCGTGTCATGTCCCCAGCGCAGTCGCTTACACCTTCATCACCCATATACTTGTTGATACTATACTTTTTCTCTCTTGACACTCGTCCGTGTCACTCTCCCCAGCAGATAAACACTTATCTATACAATGCTCACTACTCATGGTACACTTATACAGATACCCGTCCGTATCTTGTATACATCATCACTCATATCCCCACAGATTCGACGGTAGTCCTTGTTCTTTGTTAACCAGTTGGTACTCGTCCGTACCATCATCTCAGAACATTGCGTCTAATGTTTGTTTCTACATGATACTCGTCCGTATCATAGTCTTAAGGATGCTCGTCCGCATCTTTAATCCATACACCGTGTCAAACACTTGTGTCTTCTTGGATATAGACGCTCGTCCGTGTCTACTGTTCCCCCAGAAGAACCACCGGATTCAACACTCGTCCGTGTTCCTTGTTAACCAGTTGATACTCGTCCGTATCATCATCTCTGAACATGTGTCAGTTTGTTTCTACCCGATACTCGTCCGTATCGTAGTCTTAAGGATGCTCGTCCGCATCTTTAATCTATACACAATACCAAACACTTATACCTTTTGTTTCTTGGATGTAAACGCTCGTCCGTGTTTACTATATCCCCAGTAGATCACCAACAAATTTTCTTTTATCTAACACTCGTCCTGTGTTATGATAACCCTGAGAGCAGCCGTACCCTGCTGAGTGGTCGTCCTCCACTTCTTGATGGTCGTCCTCCATCATGCTCATCCGATGGCCGTCCCCATCGTTGATCTTTAGCAGCCGTCCCCTGCTAGGTGGTCGTCCTCCACCTTTTGATGATCGTCCTTCATCACTTTATCCAATGGCCGTCCCCATTGTTGATTTTTTGTTATCTAACACTCGTCCTGTGTTATGATAAACCTCGAGAGCAGCCGTACCCTGCTGAGTGGTCGTCCTCCACTTCTTGATGGTCGTCCTCCATCATGCTCGTCCGATGGTCGTCCCCATCGTTGTTTTTAGCAGCCGTCCCCTGCTAGGTGGTCGTCCTCCACCTTTTTGATGATCGTCCTTCATCATTTTATCCAATGGCCGTCCCCATTGTTGATTTTCGGTTATCTGGCATTCGTCCTATGTCATGATAACCCTGAGAGCAGCCGTACCCTGCTGAGTGGTCGTCCTCCACTTCTTGATGGTCGTCCTCCATCATGCTCGTCCGATGGCCGTCCCCATCGTTGACCTTTTCTATCCGGTGGCCGTCCCCATCGTTGATATTTTCGGCAGCCGTACCCTGCCAGGTGGTCGTCCTCCACCTTTGATGGCCGTCCCCATCATATTTCTTTTATCCCCAACAGAGCAGCCGTCCCCTGCTAGGTGATCGTCCTTCACCTTTGATGGCCGTACCCCATCATCTGTTTATTTCATTCATTCTTTAACCCGATGGCCGTCCCCGTCGTGGTCCCTTTTCCTTTTAACCCGATGGCCGTCCCCATCGTCGGTTACTTTGCTTTATGAACTTGATGGCCGTCCCCGTCATGTTTCATTAACCCCCAGAGAATGCTACAACTTTATCTTGATGGTCGTCCCCATCATGATATTTTATTTTTCCCAGCTAGTCGGCCGTCCCCATCTTAGCTTTACCTTTTATCCCCGGCATGTCGGCCGTCCCCGTCATTATTTTATTTCCTCACCTTCCCCAGCGTGTCGGCCGTCCCCGCCATTGCTATTTACCCAGCAGTCGTCCTCTGCTCGACGGTCGTCCTCCGTCGCCTACACTTTACAATATACTTTATTTTCCTTTTACAATCTATATCCCTTTTCTTCTTCATTCTGTGAGTGCAAATTTTGGACTGTCTTTGGTATTCAACCACAAGTTATCTTGTTTGCCTGTTAAGCCGTTGCTTACATCCTGCACAGCTAACTCATGTTTGAATAGGGGCAGCTGTAAACACCCCAAATTTGCCCTCACCCATTCACACCATGGCTTGTGATCTTCCTCATATGCATAAACACAATCATATCATCTCACATCTCATTTTTGATTCACTGCATAGTTTCTAGGGCATCTGCACCTAGGGTTTGTGATCTGAGCAATCCCAGAGCATCTTGAGCCATTCCAAAGGCCACTAATCAACTCAAAGGGGTCCATGTGTGTTCTTATATCATATTTCATCTCCTCAAAGTCAAAAATGCAGAGGAATCACAAGAACTAGGGTTTGAGTGGATGCAGAGCCAGGATGAACTGCACAGTTGACTGAAAATTAGGGTTTTGGTTTCAGAGGCCATAACTCCAAATTTTTTGGTCATTCTTGTTTCCATTGATCTCTATATGGTATAGGGAGTATGCATATCAATTTTCATGAAGAAATTCCATGGGGAAGTCATCTGATCAAGAGTTGACTTTTCAGACAAGTCAGTGCAAAATCAGGGCATCTGGGGCCCCCAATGACCCAACCAATGGGTGATCTTCATCATTTTGAGTGTATATGATCTTTATTTGATCATGGGAGAATATTGAAGTTCATAGAAATCAAGAATTTAGGGTTTTTGCAAATGTTGACTTTTTGGGCATAGTTGACTTTTCAAGAATGCATCATTTTAGGTCATTTTTCAAGCCATGATTCTTGATCCAAAAATGCTTCAAATGGAAAAACTTTGGTCATGAAAGTTGTAGATCTCATTTTTCCCTTTTCAAAAAGTACAAGAACATGATCAAACTCTTCTTGAATCAAAAGTTATGGCAATGCAAAGTTGGCTAAAATCATTGATTTTCAAGGCATGCCCTAAGTGAGAATTTTGCAAAATCTTGGACCAATGCATATTGCAGCCTCTAATTCATTTCAAACCAGCACATAAACTTTCTCTAAGTCCTAAAAATCAGAAATGAACTAAGAATGCCCATGGTTTCATGTTTGGTTGGACAAAGAATCACATGTGAACCAAAGTTGCAACAAGTTGCAAAACTCATGATCATGCTTCCTACCACTTGCAGCCTTGGATGCTGAGCTTTGCTAGACCTCTCCCTCACCCTTGCTGCGCCAGCCCATGCCATGTACTTGCCTAGACCTTGAGCCATGCTTCTCTTACACATTATTTGACTTTTTGCAAAAGGTAACTTACCAATCAATAAAGGGCATGTCTTGTCAACTGACCAATGAGAGAGAGTTATGTGGACAATTTGCAAGCTAAACATAACACAAGGCAAGGCTGAAACACACACATTCAACACATTCACCAAAACACTCCCAATTGCAACTTGCTTCGAATCTGATTCCATAGCTTGCAAACACTCAAACTATCTTCACCATTCAACTCACCTTGCTCCATAGACCACCCAGCACCAAGAACCCAAGCCTGAAACAACCAGAACATCTCACTGCCATTTCTCACACCAGCTTGCAGTTTCATTCGAAACTCTCACCACAGCTTGCAAACATACAAACAAACACTCCAGACCTTCTCCATTCATCCTCAGGATCACAAACCATCATTCACAATGGCCTGAAACCTCCGGAAACTCCATTGCCATTTCTGACCAAGCTTGAGCAGAAGCTTTCGAATCTCACTGTCCAGCCAGCTTAAACTCTCATTGAGCATTCAAACATCTTCTGGGGATCAAGTGGAGTGGATTGCACAAGGAGAAGTGGCCAGAAAGTCCTCAAACTGAAAGCTCCAAATCTCAGGTAGCTCGAAAATTATTTTTCCAGAAATCATTTTTCTTGTTACAAACTTGTTCTTTGTGTTGTCCTGATCATGAATATGTCTTTGGTTTTTGAAATGGTGATGAAATGAGCATTTAATTGAACTCTGAAACTGGTTTGCCCTAAAACTTGTTCTGTTCGATTCATGGTTTTGAGGAAGAAGAAATTTGTTTGGACTTAGGGTTTTAGTTCAGGGGATCATGGGGATCATTTTGGTGTGTTTAGTTTTCATTTTCGTTACGTTTTGAGGAAGTTGGGGAGTTTTCAGGTGGGGTGCTGGCCGGAGAAGACGACCGGAGGTCTTCTCCGGCAGCCTGAGTCATTAAGCCCTAATCTCAGGTCATTAATGCTAGTTTGAATTTCACCCGTAGGATTGCCTTGACCCGTTGACTTGCCGCGCGCATGAAGGGTCCAGATGTGGTCATTAAACCCTAATCACTTTGGTTTATTTAATTAATTAAGATTAAGTCAGTTTAAATGTGAGCCACAGGATTTGGCGCGTGGTCAATCCATTTAAGCCCAGAATCAATCTCAGCCGTCCTTCCTGATTACTTCATTTAAATTTTATTTTAATTCATTTTCTTCTCATTTAATTTGCATATTTATTTTAAAATAGCAAAAATGTCTTAAAAATTATGAAACTTTTTCTTTAAAGTTTTATTAATTTTTAAGACCCAAAAACATTTTTATTCTATTTTTTATCATTAAAAAAGTATTTTTAAATATTTAAAAGATTATTTTTAATTGATTAATGGAAATTAATTAATAAAAAATACTTTTAGGTATTTAAAAATTACAAAAAAATTCATGAAATGTTCTAAGACATTTAGAAACATTGTCCAACCTTCAAACCAAATTTCTTTTTTGATCTTGATGCATTTTAAGAATTTTTCATTGAATTAAATCATATTTTGTGCATTAATTTGATCCTAAATTCAAAAATTCATTTCTGCCTATGGGAGAAGGTTGAGACATTGATTCTTCTTGCATTGTTTTGTGTTTGGCATGTAGTTTCTAGGGTAAAATGGCCATGATTTGATCTTGCATTTTCTAATTGTTTGGCATTTCTTTTGTTAAGAACCCTAAAAAACCCTAATAACTTAGAAAATTCATATCTTGAGTTTGGTTGAGAGTTGAGAGCTCCCCTTTGGGCAGTGGTTTATTATAGGTTTAGGGTTTCCTTGGGTACCATTTTCCATTTTTTATCTTAGGATTTGTTTCTGTTTTGGGTTTTTGTTTGATGTCTGATCCATGAACCCTAATTTGGGCTTCCTTTTGCATCCTTCTTGCATTTCCTTGCATAACATGACTTGTCTTTGCATTTTGTGCATTCTTGTGATCCATTTGACATCTTAAGACATATAGAAAGCATGTTTGACCATTGCATTACATATTTGCCATGTCATTTGTCTTGTATGATTCATAACTTTTCATGTTCATTCATGCTCCTTAGCTTGCATCATTTGCATTCATAATCTTGTATGAATATCCCCATGCCTTGTCTCATGTTTGCAGCACCTCATAACATCATAATCATCATCAATATGCTCCTGGTTTGGTCTAGCATCATGCCATTTCATCTCATCTTGCATTTGTTTTTGCATTTCTTTCTAACATTTCAGGTGGTAAGTAAACTTGAGAAGTGAATTTGCCTTCACTTCTCATAACTTTTCTTTTCATCTCTCTTGCATCCATTGCTGCATTTCTATTTGTGTTTGAGATTGAGCTTGCTCATTCTTGTTCCTCCCACTTTCTTTCTTCAAGTGACTTGACTTCTTGAATGAAGCAAGTCACTTTGCTTCTCTTGATCCTTTCATCTGCTTCCTGGTGGTTCCATTGAAGATTTGTTCTTACAAACCTCACAAACCTTAGGATCATCCAAGCATGACAATGAATTAGGGTTTTGATTAGTCCCCCTCATAGTTTTTACCTTTGTGTCTCTCTTTGAGTCTTCTCTCCTCATCTCATAATCAGGGACTAAACCCTAAAGGCTTTAAGACTTTGTGATTAAGCTTATGCCTGCATCCTTCTCTTAGGATGGAGTGTATAACTTTAATCCCAAGTGTTAAACCCTTAATGTGTTTAAATCTCTTAATCAATCCATCTAATAATCATCAAGACATCACACTTGTAACTTGGGCCTTGCATCAGGGTTCTAATTCTTCCTTAAATGGTTAAGAAGGACTAACCCTAGTGTTAATGGACAAGTCCCCCTCAAGTTGTCTTACAAATCATAAAATTCACTTCATCATCATACCATTAAATAAAATCCACTTAATCAAAGGCTTGTTTTGTCATGGGTTTAATCCCTAATCATGGATTAAGTTGAGGAGTTTTCCTCAGCTTAAACATTCCCATCTATTATCCTTCTATTAGGATGGTGTAATGAGTCTGTTTAATCCTTGATTATGGCTTAACCTCATTACTCAACACTAAACAAAACCACAAAAACATCTAAATAATCACAAGTAGGTTAATGATCTTAATCCTGCATCAAAGGTGATTAAGTGTGAGAATCTGACTTCACACTTAAGGTACTCTCATTACCCCTAATCAGAGGGAAGATGTGATGAGTTTACTAAATCCATTGGTTTAAGCTTAAGCTCATTAACTTATGATAAACTTTCAAAAGCAATAAAAGACTGAAAACTCAAAAACCAACAATAATCGTCTCCTTCGGGATTCTTTTCTCATCATACTCACTCACAAGCGAGAACTTGCTTCTTCCGTCTAATGCAAGACAGTAAGCACCTGAGCCAGACAGGTCATACACTTGAGCATAGGCAAGTAAGCAGTTCACAAGTCAATCCATCTTTCAGTCTCTTTGGGTCGAACTACGGTGTTCTGACTTCCTCATTGCACGAGAGGATACGTAGGCATAACTTAACAGTTATCGAACAAAAGTCTCTGTATATTCCCCCTCCTTTCAGCATTATTCTTTAAGCCTCATTGTCATGAGCATTTCACTCTTGTCCTTACACTGACATTGTATATATCACACTTTACTTTCTTTTACACTGACACCTGTACATCTTTTCCAGCTATTCTATACACAAATTGCACTGACACTGCCCCTTTTAAAGCACAGATCTTTTAAGCGTGGATCCCGTCGAGTACGACGGACAATCTGGGTGCTAATACCTTCCCAGGTTGTAACCAACCCCCTTTCTCAGTCTCTCTGGTTCGCAGCCGTCTTATCCATCTTCTTCCAGGCCTATGCAGCATTGCCTTTCCTCCGGGATAAAAATGCCTAGCTGGCGACTCTTTTCATCTCCAGTGAGTTCACTGCTGTGTGTTCTCACTGTTCCCTTCGCCGACCGTTCGCGTCTGTACCTTCATCTGACCCGGTGTCACTTGTCGGGAGCGACAGCTTGGCGACTCTGCTGGGGACCCTTATACTGCAACCAAGGCTTCTGGTTCTTTTTGTGGGTTCCTCCTAGCGCTTGTTTGATTTGTGTTTACTGGGGTGTTATGTGCTTATTTGTGTTTGTATATTTGTATTTATTTTGATTTATGTACAGTTTGCTTTACTACTTTCTTTATTGCTTTTGCATTATATCATAATTGTCATACTGTACTGCTGGCTGGATCTGGTTTTTTTGTTTTGGTGGGTGGGTGTTTCATTGAGAGTTAAGATCCTATACCTGGGATCTGAGTGACACCTAGGCTAGAGTGAATCATATTCTTTCCCATTCCATTTCGGTCTGGTGCGGGAATATGAAACACGGTTCAGATACGGGTTTCTTCTTGAGAACTCTGTGTTGCAGATTTCCTGCAATGCTAGGGCTATCTGGGAAGCCTGCTAAGTCTGGATGACCTTTTAGTATTGACCTTCAGAAACTGAGGTGAATTAGAGGAGGAATTGTTATGGTTATTGTAAACACTGTACCTCCGGGTTAGAAGTGTTTACACTTCTCATAACTGATCCAAGTCTGAGGATCCTTGTTTTAGATCATCACCTGTGAGGGGGTTGGGCTGTTTACAGGTTTGCAGGTACCTTAACCTCAGAATACCATGTTACTTTGATTTGTTAAGAATGCTCCATGTTGGATAGTTCTTGTGATTCTAAACCCTGGACATGTGGCTCTTTATTTGAGTCCCCCACCTTGGTTACTGGATTTGTAGACCTCCATCTGGAATTCTTGGACACACATGGACTTATACCCGGGCATTTTGATCAGATCCAGCTCAGTCACAGACCCTTGCATTTCATTTGCATACATAATCATTGCATCATATTGACATGTGCTTATTTGTGTTTCAGGGTATCCATTTTCATCTGGTTTTGGTTTTGACCCCATCTGCAGTATTGACCTGTCTCCACCAGCACTTGCTTCAGCTTGTCAGCCGTATACTTCAGTTACTTGCACTAGCCAGCCATTGGCCCACTCCTCAGCATCTTCATCAGCACCTATTCTACTCAGTCTCAGCACTTATGGCTCCAAAGAAAAGCAACATCACTTATCATTTCTTCCAACCAGACTTATCAGACATCAGGAGGATCCAAACCCTGATCACTCCAGATCACATACCCTTGTTCAGGGAGAGTTATGGAGATATACTGGACATGGTTATGGATCTGGACCCTTCACAGAGGAGCCTCATCCACACCTGCATTCAGTTTTATGATCCTCCACTGAGATGTTTTACTTTTCAAAACTTTCAGTTGGGTCCCTTATTGGAAGAGTACTCCTCATTAGTTGGTATGCCTATCAAGAGAGAAATCCCTTTCAACCCTGAAATGGTCCCTCCCAGCAATGGAGAGATAGCAAAAGCTTTGCACCTGGAGCCTGTTTTGGTTGAGCAACACATGACCTCTAAAGCTGGGATTCCTGGATTTCATCTGGACTTCCTGATTTCTCAAGCTAGTCTGAAAGCCTCCCTGGGGGAGTGGAAAGCTGTTTGTGCTCTGTTGGCCTTAAGTGTATATGGAATTGTGTTGTTTGCAGATGAGCCTCGATTCATTAGCAAGAATGCAATCCATTTGTTCATCCTGAAGAACCCCGTGCCAACTTTACTGGGTGATCTCTATTACTCAGTACATCAGAAGAATGAGAAGCAGAGGGGAAGGCTAGTGAGGTGTTGTGCTCCATTATTCCATGCTTGGCTTCTTAAGCATCTACCCAGGACAGATGCATTCCTAAATCCTCATCAGCAAAGCAACTGGGCTAAGAGGCTCACTGTTCTAACTTCAGCAGATATCAGATGGTGTGCTCAAAGCACCAAGGGCAGAGATATAATCACCAGCTGTGGTCACTTTCCCAATGTGCCTTTAATAGGGGTCAAGGGAAGTATCAATTACAACCCTCTGCTGTTCAGGAGGCAATTAGGCTATGCACTGGTCCATATTCCTAAGACACAGGACCTGATTGAGACCCTCTACTGTGAGAACAAGATTAGTTTGGCTGTTGTTAGGCAGGCTGCCTGGGCCTGGGATCATGTTCAAACTAAGGGAATCACCATTCTGGGTAAGTGCAATAATGTGGCATCAGCACAATATTATGAGTGGTCCCATGCTAGGGCCCAATTCTCTGGAATGCCCTTCACCATAGAAGACATACCTGAGTCATCTTCAGCACCACCCCCTGCCACTATCAGTCTGGAGGAGTTTGAAAGCTTGAAGGAAAGAAATGAGAAGTTAACCCAGGCTTTGCAGAAGACCCTCCGGGAGAGGAGTGAAGGTGTGAGGGAGATTGAGAGATTGGAGAAATTGAGAGTGGAACACTTGACTAAGATTGAGAAGTCTGGAGATTATATCAACAAGTCTAAGGCTGGTGAGCAGATTCTGAAGAATGCTTGTAAAGAAGCCCAGTTCCAGAGAGCGAGGACAGACTTGTATTTGAAAGAGAGTCAGGCCAGGTGGGTCCGGATCACTGAGGCCCGTACTCTAGAAGACAAGAGAGTTCAAGACAAGATGGAACAGATGGAAAAAGCCCTGGCAGCAGCCCAGAAAGAAATATCAGAGCTAGAAATCAGAGCTGGAGTGAAGAGGTCTAAGGACCAAAGTCAGAACAAGAGGTTGACTGCAGCTGTTGCAACAAGAAACCTTCTCATCAGAGGTCTCACGGAGCGTCCGGCTGATCCTGTGACCGAAGCACTTCTTAAGGAAGTTCGTGAGGATGAGTTTGGCCTTGGAGTTTGATCATTTGCTTGTTGTTGTTCCTATTTTATGTACTTTTACTTTTTTTGTGATGTATTTTGACCCCTTTAAGGGCTTGTGTTGTAAAATGAACAAGTTGTATTATTTCATCTTATGTAATATATTTGTGTTGGTTTCTATCTGGGTTCACTTCAAAAGCAACTTCAACAGCATCATCTTCAAGGGTCTGGAAGGGTCAAAACTGAATGCCAAACCGGATACCTTGAGAGCAAATAAGCATAACTGCATTGCATGCTAACCCTTTTGTTTGTTTTGTAGGTTTTTGTTTTGTTGTTACTAACCTCTGTTGTGAATCTCAGGAATTATTGCTCGCCGCCGGGTATTTCCTCTCAACAGGCCACACAGGTACCCAACTAGAAACAACCTTCCGGGAATCCAGATGGATCAGATGCAGCAGGACCTTACGGAGGTCAAAAACCAGATGGCCAACGAAAGGTTGGAGATGAGAACTCAGATAACACAGTTCATGGAAGTAATGAACAATTTAGCTCAAATCCAGGAGAGGCTCAGAGCCTTGGTAGAAGGGAGGAATCAAGATGAGCCCCATGTGGGGACTGCCGGCACAAGTAACAATGAAAGGGTGCAACCCCATGTTAACCCTCCTGTGTTTGGCCCACATCTACATCCTGAGATTAACATTCCTGCAAATGTTCAAGGAACAGCCACTGCAGCCAGGGTACTTCAGGAAGACCCTCAAGAAGACCAGTTCACAGTAATGGGTGCTAGAGAAGAAACTTATGATAGAAGATTGGATGAAATAGCTGAGAAGTTGAGGTCCTTAGAATCTCAAAATTCTTTGGGTTTCGACGTTATGGACATGGGTTTGGTAGACGGGGTCAGGATCCCCCATAAGTTCAAACCTCCTTGTTTCGAAAAGTATAATGGGACTTCATGCCCCCGGACTCATTTGCAATCATTTCTGGGAAGGCTGAAGGCCTATACAATGGATGAGAAGCTCTGGATGTTCTATTTTGAAGATAGCTTGACTGGAGCATCGAGGGAATGGTATTCCCACTTGACAAGGGCAACTGTGAGATGCTGGAAGGACCTGGCAGAGGCCTTCATCAGACAGTATCAATACAACTTAGATATGGCACCCAACAGGACTCTCCTTATGGGAATGTCACAGTCGTCAAGGGAAAGTTTCCGAGAATATGCCCAGAGATGGAGGCAATTGGCTGCTGCCGTTCAACCACCAATGTCTGAGAGAGAAATGGCAGACATGTTTATGAACACTCTCCAGGGAACGTATATTGACAGGTTGGCTGCTTTCTCTTCCACTAGCTTCGCAGATGTTGTTATAGCTGGGGAGAGAATTGAAAGCCTGTTAAAAATGGGTAAGATCTCCGATAATGGTGCCAACTCGTCCAGTAGTACAAGAAAGCCTTTTGCAGGCCCGAGAAGAACTGGCGAGACCAATGCCATTCACACCAACAGGGGTAGGCCCCAGTATGTTCAAAGGTCAATAGCAGCAGTCACTATCCCTGCTCCAGCACATCCTCAGCCAGTCTATCAACCTCCGCAACAAAACTTCCAACAACAACCCCAGTATCAGCAGAATCAATATCCTCCAAGAAACTACAACAGCAACAACACCAACAACAACAATCAACAGAGGCCATTCCAACAAAGGCCATCTCAAGCTAACAGAGTGATCGACCCGATCCCAATGCCGTATGCTGCCTTGCTGCCACAACTTCTGAAACTCAACCTAGTTGAGCTAAGAACGTTGGCACCTCCGGGTCCCAACAGTTTACCAAGGAACTATGACTCCAACGCTAGGTGTGCTTTCCACTCAAACGCACCTGGTCACAGTACAGAAAAATGCAGGGCTCTGCATATGAAGGTACAAGACTTGGTAGACTCCAAGGCTCTGAATTTTGCACCTCCGCCCAATGTCAATAAAAACCCTATGCCAAACCATGGTGGTCCCCGAATTAACGCTATTGAAGAAGACCAGCCGTCTTATTTAATAACTAGTGTGGATCAGATCAGGACACCATTGGTGGAAATCAAAGCTCAACTCCGTGAAAACCAAATATTTCCAGGGTGTGAACTAGGGTGTCCCTATTGTAATATTTCATGGAATGGGTGTGAGGACCTGAGGAATGGCATTGACAGCCTTATTCAGAGTGGCTTGCTACAGATCACTACATCATTTCCGACAAATCCGACAACTTCATTAGCAACGGTTTCAGATCCTCCTACAACCGCGGCAACTATTGTTCCTGACAATTCACCAGCAACATCAACAAGTACTTCATCTGTCCTCCCAAATGATCAGTTTTCAACAGTTTCTCCTGCTACAACTTCAGCTTCATTCCATTTCGAATCTCCATCAACAACAACAACAGTCCTTCCAACAATACCTCCTACAACTCCAGCAATCAATCACGAAGATGTCTCCACTGTTACCATATTCTACGATCCTGAGAATAATTCCGCCTACCATTCAGAAGGTGCTGCTCCCACCAGAGCACCAGTTACAATCTTTTATGATCCACAGACAATTACAGTCCCTTCAGCAGCAGCAATCAGTCCAGTCACTGTCACGGTGCCTGGACCAATACCATATGAAAGCAATAGAGCCATCCCTTGGCACTATGGCTCTGACGTGTACTGTGAAGGGAAAAGAATCACTCTTGAAACATCAACACCTGCGCCACAAGTAGATAATGTGGGGGGAGGCGGAGGCTTCACTCGAAGCGGACGTCTCTTTGCTTCACAAGTTCAAAGACCTACTGCCGAGACAGAAGCTGTTGCCAGGGCAAAGGGAAAAGGCCCGGTGCAGGAAGATCCAGCTGCCAAAGAAACCCCGAAGACTCCATTCGATCAGGAAGTTGATGAGTTTATGCGAATCATCAAAAAGAGTGATTACAAAATTGTGGATCAACTTCACCAGACGCCATCCAAAATCTCTATCCTCTCACTGCTTATGTGCTCCGAAGCCCATCGGAATGCACTACTCAAGGTCTTGCACGCAGCTTACGTGCCTGAAGAGATTACTGTCAACCAGTTGGAAACCGTGGTTGGAAATGTTACTGCTAGCAATGGGCTAGGGTTTACCAATTCTGACTTGACAGCGGATGGCCGCAACCACAACAAAGCCTTGCACATAACCATGGAGTGCAAAGGAGCTGTCCTTTCTCATGTGCTGGTGGACACAGGTTCTTCCCTGAATGTCTTACCAAAGAAGGCTCTGGTGAAGTTAGAATATGATGGACTGGCATTGAGACCCAGCAACCTGGTGGTAAGAGCCTTTGATGGCTCCAAGAGATCGGTTCTGGGAGAGATTGAACTGCCCGTGACAATTGGCCCACAGACCTTTAAAACTATCTTTTATGTGATGGACATTCAGCCCGCCTACAGCTGTTTGTTGGGTAGACCCTGGATTCACGCCGCCGGCGCAATAACGTCTACCCTTCACCAAAAGTTAAAATTTGAGTGGGAAGGCCAAGTTGTCACAATCTGTGGAGAGGAGGACATTTTTGTCAGCCACCTGGCAACCTATAAGTACATTGAAATGGATGGAGAGATCCATGAAACAATGAGCCAGGGGTTTGAAGCTTTGAATGTGAATGAAGCATCTGCTGTATCTGGTACTCCAATGTCATCGTACCAACAAGCCCGGAAGGTTGTTGAAGAAGGAACTGCCCTAGGCTGGGGCAAAGTTTTAGCTGTGGAGGAGAAGAAAGACAAGTTTGGGTTGGGTTACAGACCAACTCAACATCAAGCAAAGGCTGCTGCAGAGCCAGGTTTTGTCAGTGGGGGGATGCTCACCCCCGATGCTATCAACTGTTTGGAAGACGAGCTGGAAGAGGAGCGCAACCTGGAAAGCTGGATTCGTCCAAAGATCCCGGGGAGCAGTATCTCGAACTGGTCTTCCCAGGAAATTATAAAAGTTACTCGATCAGAGTAATTATTATTTCCTGTATTTTTTATAGCATGCATCCAAGTCTTGCATCTTGCCCAAGATGACAAGACTCATTTTGTAATCAGGGCCATCTGTACTTTTGTGCAAACAAGATTAAATTAATGAAACATCAGACATCTTTTTGCAAACGAGTCTTTTTCTTTTCTGCTCACTGTTTTTCCATTTTTCTTTTTGTACAAAAATAAATGGCGGTGTTTTCAAAATGATAACTTCATCTCACTTTTAAAATAAGACTAAAATCAGATCACTAAAATGAACAACTTAACCCTTGCAGAGAGTGCCTTCCTGACAGCACCGACAACAGCACGGCTATGACATCGTATGACTTTGACAATCCAATCAATCAAGCTGATGAAGGGGTTGATGAAGAATATGAGCTTCCTGAAGAGCTAGCCAGGTTGTTAAGGCAAGAGGAAAAGGTTATTACCCCTCACCAGGAGGAGGTCGAAGTGATCAATCTTGGTACAGATGAAGACGTGAAAGAAGTTAGAATCGGGGCCTGCCTGCAAGACTCAGTGAAGAGATAGCTGATAGATCTGCTTCAAGAGTATGTTGATGTGTTTGCTTGGTCGTATCAAGACATGCCAGGGTTGGATACCGACATTGTTGTGCACAAGCTGCCTCTAAGGGAAGAATGCCCACCAGTCAAACAGAAGCTGCGCCGAACTCGCCCAGACATGGCTATGAAAATCAAGGAAGAGGTACAAAAGCAATGGGACGCCGGGTTCCTTGCTGTAACTAGCTATCCGCCGTGGGTTGCTAATATAGTACCTGTGCCTAAGAAAGACGGCAAAGTAAGAATGTGTGTTGATTACCGGGATCTGAACAGAGCCAGCCCGAAAGATGACTTCCCATTACCTCACATTGACGTATTGGTGGATAACACGGCTCAGTTCTCGGTATTCTCCTTCATGGATGGATTTTCAGGGTATAATCAGATCAAGATGTCACCTGAAGACATGGAGAAGACAACATTCATTACACCTTGGGGCACGTTCTGTTACAAAGTGATGCCATTCGGACTGAAGAATGCTGGTGCCACATATCAACGGGCTATGGTGACATTGTTCCACGATATGATCCACAAGGAAATCGAGTGTTATGTGGATGATATGATTGCCAAGTCCCTTACAGAGGAAGAACACCTGGTAAATCTGCTGAAGTTGTTCAAGCGCCTGAGGAAGTACCAACTAAAGTTGAACCCCAACAAATGCACATTCGGGGTGCGATCCAGTAAGCTGCTGGGCTTTATTGTAAGCGAGAAAGGGATTGAGGTTGACCCTGATAAGGTCAAGGCTATTCAAGAGATGCCTGCACCGAAAACTGAGAAAGAAGTTCGAGGGTTCTTAGGTCGATTGAACTACATTTCAAGGTTCATATCTCACCTTACAGCAACCTGCGAACCCTTGTTCAAGCTGTTAAGAAAGGAGCAAACGGTCAGGTGGAACGAAGATTGCCAGAAGGCTTTTGACAAGATCAAGGAGTATTTGAAAGAACCTCCAATCCTCATGCCGCCAGTTGAGGGAAGACCTCTGATTATGTACTTGACAGTATTAGAAGAGTCAATGGGGTGTGTGTTGGGCCAGCATGACGAGTCTGGTCGAAAAGAGTATGCAATATACTACCTAAGCAAAAAGTTTACCGACTGTGAACAACGTTATTCACTGCTCGAGAAAACTTGCTGTGCTTTAGCGTGGGCTGCTCGCCGGCTGAGACAGTATATGTTGACCCACAATACCTTACTAATCTCAAAAATGGATCCAGTTAAGTACATTTTCGAGAAGCCAGCTCTTACCGGACGGGTTGCAAGATGGCAGATGATTCTCACAGAATACGACATACAGTACACATCTCAGAAAGCCATCAAGGGCAGTGTACTATCTGAATACCTTGCTGAGCAACCCATTGATGACTACCAACCTATGAGGTTTGACTTCCCTGATGAAGACATCATGTTCATTAAAGCAAAAGATCACGAAGAGCCTATTCACACTGAAGGGCCCGACCCGGAAGAAGAATGGACTATGATGTTTGATGGGGCTGTTAACATGAATGGTCGTGGTGTTGGTGCAATACTCATTACACCCAAAGGGGTTCACATGCCTTTCTCGGCAAAACTCACTTTCAACTGCACTAACAACGAAGCTGAATACGAAGCTTGCATTATGGGTCTTGAGGAAGCCATTGACCTCAGGATCAAGACATTGACCGTATTCGGAGATTCAGCTTTGGTAGTCAATCAAACCAACGGGAAATGGTACACCCACCAAGATCATCTGATACCTTACAGGGATTATACAAGGAGGTTATTGACTTTCTTCACAACAGTCAAGCTTGAGTATATCCCTCGGGACGAGAATCAGTTTGCGGATGCTCTTGCTACCATTTCATCCATGATCAAAGTTCAAACGGCTAACTTTGTACCCCAGATTTCAGTGTCTAGACTTGATAGACCAGCATATGTATTTGCAGCGGATGTTGTAAAAGATGATAAGCCTTGGTTCCATGACATTAAGTGCTTCTTGGAGGATCAGACATACCCACCTGGGGCATCTTCCAACGATAAGAAGACTTTGAGGAGGCTCGCTGGTAGTTTCTTTCTGAACACTGATGGGTCTTTATACAAAAGGAACTTTGACATGGTATTCCTCAGATGTGTTGACAAGACGGAAGCAGATTTGTTGATGCACGAAGTGCACGAAGGATCCTTTGGCACCCATGCAGGAGGACATGCCATGGCTAAGAAGTTGTTAAGATCGGGTTATTACTGGATCACAATGGATGCCGACTGTTGTGCCTACGCCCGAAAATGCCACAAATGCCAGATCTACGCAGATAAGGTGCATGTGCCTCCCAATCCTTTGAACATCATGTCTTCACCATGGCCCTTTGCTATGTGGGGCATTGATATGATTGGCAAGATTGAGCCAACTGCTTCGAATGGTCACAGATTCATCCTGGTCGCCATCGACTATTTCACTAAGTGGGTTGAAGCAGCCTCTTATGCAAATGTTACAAGACAAGTGGTAGCCCGATTTCTGAAGAGAGATATCATCTGTCGGTATGGAGTGCCCGAGCGAATCATTACTGATAATGGTTCCAATTTAAACAACAAAATGATGGCAGAGCTGTGCCGGGACTTCAAGATCCAACATCACAATTCTTCTCCTTACAGGCCAAAGATGAATGGCGCTGTTGAGGCAGCGAATAAGAATATTAAGAAGATTGTGCAGAAGATGGTAATCACGTACAAAGACTGGCATGAAATGCTACCGTTTGCCTTGCATGGGTACCGCACGTCAATCAGGACATCCACTGGGGCAACACCGTATCAGCTTGTATATGGTATGGAAGCAGTCCTACCTGTTGAAGTTGAGTTACCCTCCTTACGGGTATTAATGGATGTTAAACTGAGTGAAGCAGAATGGGTTCGGTCCCGATTCGAACAACTGAGTCTGATTGAAGAGAAGAGATTAGCTGCAATCTGTCATGGGCAGTTGTATCAGAAAAGAATGAAGAGAGCCTTCGATCAGAAAGTCAGGCACCGAGAGTACCAAGTAGGGGATCTTGTGCTGAAAAGGATCCTCCCTCCTCATACAGACCACAGGGGCAAATGGACTCCGAATTATGAAGGACCATTCTTCGTAAAGAAAGTTTTCTCTGGTGGAGCGCTGATGCTCAGCACCATGGATGGTGAAGATTTCCCGTCCCCTGTGAATTCAGATGCAGTTAAAAAATACTTCGCATAAAATGACCCGCTGGACATAAAAACAGAATGTAAGTCCAGGCAAAAATAGGGCATCCCGGCGAGTCAAAAACAGAATAAAAGACTCGGGCAAAAATAAGGGAAATAAATGAAAAAACGTACACCCGCTGAGTTGAAAAGCCGCATTGGACAGCTCAGGCAAAAATGGGTATCCCGATGGATTGAAAACCCGAAAGGGCGATCCATGCAAAATAAGGGAATAAGCGAACAACTGCATTCTGAATTCGTCTGTATCGCTTACAACTTAGAAAGCTTCGACGGAATCAAGCTTCAATCAGAATCAACTTTCTTCAGAAAGCAAGACGAGAAGAACGTCATTGTCATACGAGTCATAGCAGGAGAGGAAGCTCCTCAAAGCGTCGTCAACACTGCCAGCATTTTGTTTCTCAATTTGTAACAGTCTCTTCATTTCAGGAGATTTGTTTCTTTGACTGTATCTCGCCAATTCACGGCATATGAATTAATAAAATCAGATTTTCAGTCATGTTTCGTCTTGTACATTTTTATTTACAAAGAATGTCTGATGTCTCTAAAAAACTAATTGCATAAGTACAGATGTTTTTCACTAAAAAGAAAGGAAATGAAACACATGCTTGCAGGGAATATGATTACTCTCGAAAGTACTTAAACTCCTATGACGGAATCCAATAAAGGATACCTCGGGACCTTTTGTGCGTCTCCTTATCTTTGCAGGATTGCAGGTATCCAGAACGCAACCGGGGGCATGCAAGTTGCGTTTCAGCAAGCTGGCAAACCATTATCAACTCGGTCTACCTTCCACGTGGCACTGGAGGGTGCCCACTTCCCCAGCAAAGTTGCCAAATCGACATACACTCAATCTTAGCATTTGAAATGCTCTATCCCCAGCTGAGTTACCGCTTGTTGCTCTCCCCAGCTGAGTTGCCTCTCACAATTCCCCAGCCAAGTTACCGTGTCATCCTCAGCTGAATACAGAAGTCAGGGAACCATCTCCCCACAGAGTTCCAGCCTCTATCCAGAAGAGCAACGCATAGAAGATCACAACAGAGTGAAGAAAGCTTCTACAAACCCCAGCTGGGCCTCTCATATTGTAAGGATATGTCAATCAGTGACATATATCCCCAAGCAAATGCATCTTATTAGATCTACTAGTGATCTCATCCCCAGCTGGGATGTTCCCTTCAAGCAGATCAACCAGAGATCTTCGCAGCAACGGGATCCGAGTCCCGGATCTGTGCCCCTTTGCATAATCATGGCATTTGCATCATACTATCCCCTCAGAGCGTAGCATTCCGTCTAATACGGAGCATTACGGCAAAAATCAAATGCATAGCATAATCATAAGTCATGTTGTGAATGTAACACTTGTGAATAATAAACCGTTCATCATCATTGTACAAAAAAAACTCCCACCAGAGTCCCAGCAAAAGCAGTTGCCTCGCAAATCAGCAAACACCAATATATACACCTTTGGACACCCGTCCGTGTCAAATCACCAGCAGAAAGCCAAAGACATCCTCTTTGCACTCACATATACTTGTATATACACTTTCTTGACACCCGTCCGTGTCATGTCCCCAGCGCAGTCGCTTACACCTTCATCATCCATATACTTGTTGATACTATACTTTTTCTCTCTTGACACTCGTCCGTGTCACTCTCCCCAGCAGATAAACACTTATCTATACAATGCTCACTACTCATGGTACACTTATACAGATACTCGTCCGTATCTTGTATACATCATCACTCATATCCCCACAGATTCGACGGTAGTCCTTGTTCTTTGTTAACCAGTTGGTACTCGTCCGTACCATCATCTCAGAACATTGCGTCTAATGTTTGTTTCTACATGATACTCGTCCGTATCATAGTCTTAAGGATGCTCGTCCGCATCTTTAATCCATACACCGTGTCAAACACTTGTGTCTTCTTGGATATAGACGCTCGTCCGTGTCTACTGTTCCCCCAGAAGAACCACCGGATTCAACACTCGTCCGTGTTCCTTGTTAACCAGTTGATACTCGTCCGTATCATCATCTCTGAACATGTGTCAGTTTGTTTCTACCCGATACTCGTCCGTATCGTAGTCTTAAGGATGCTCGTCCGCATCTTTAATCTATACACAATACCAAACACTTATACCTTTTGTTTCTTGGATGTAAACGCTCGTCCGTGTTTACTATATCCCCAGTAGATCACCAACAAATTTTCTTTTATCTAACACTCGTCCTGTGTTATGATAACCCTGAGAGCAGCCGTACCCTGCTGAGTGGTCGTCCTCCACTTCTTGATGGTCGTCCTCCATCATGCTCATCCGATGGCCGTCCCCATCGTTGATCTTTAGCAGCCGTCCCCTGCTAGGTGGTCGTCCTCCACCTTTTGATGATCGTCCTTCATCACTTTATCCAATGGCCGTCCCCATTGTTGATTTTTGGTTATCTAACACTCGTCCTGTGTTATGATAAACCTCGAGAGCAGCCGTACCCTGCTGAGTGGTCGTCCTCCACTTCTTGATGGTCGTCCTCCATCATGCTCGTCCGATGGTCGTCCCCATCGTTGTTTTTAGCAGCCGTCCCCTGCTAGGTGGTCGTCCTCCACCTTTTTGATGATCGTCCTTCATCATTTTATCCAATGGCCGTCCCCATTGTTGATTTTCGGTTATCTGGCATTCGTCCTATGTCATGATAACCCTGAGAGCAGCCGTACCCTGCTGAGTGGTCGTCCTCCACTTCTTGATGGTCGTCCTCCATCATGCTCGTCCGATGGCCGTCCCCATCGTTGACCTTTTCTATCCGGTGGCCGTCCCCATCGTTGATATTTTCGGCAGCCGTACCCTGCCAGGTGGTCGTCCTCCACCTTTGATGGCCGTCCCCATCATATTTCTTTTATCCCCAACAGAGCAGCCGTCCCCTGCTAGGTGATCGTCCTTCACCTTTGATGGCCGTACCCCATCATCTGTTTATTTCATTCATTCTTTAACCCGATGGCCGTCCCCGTCGTGGTCCCTTTTCCTTTTAACCCGATGGCCGTCCCCATCGTCGGTTACTTTGCTTTATGAACTTGATGGCCGTCCCCGTCATGTTTCATTAACCCCCAGAGAATGCTACAACTTTATCTTGATGGTCGTCCCCATCATGATATTTTATTTTTCCCAGCTAGTCGGCCGTCCCCATCTTAGCTTTACCTTTTATCCCCGGCATGTCGGCCGTCCCCGTCATTATTTTATTTCCTCACCTTCCCCAGCGTGTCGGCCGTCCCCGCCATTGCTATTTACCCAGCAGTCGTCCTCTGCTCGACGGTCGTCCTCCGTCGCCTACACTTTACAATATACTTTATTTTCCTTTTACAATCTATATCCCTTTTCTTCTTCATTCTGTGAGTGCAAATTTTGGACTGTCTTTGGTATTCAACCACAAGTTATCTTGTTTGCCTGTTAAGTCGTTGCTTACATCCTGCACAGCTAACTCATGTTTGAATAGGGGCAGCTGTAAACACCCCAAATTTGCCCTCACCCATTCACACCATGGCTTGTGATCTTCCTCATATGCATAAACACAATCATATCATCTCACATCTCATTTTTGATTCACTGCATAGTTTCTAGGGCATCTGCACCTAGGGTTTGTGATCTGAGCAATCCCAGAGCATCTTGAGCCATTCCAAAGGCCACTAATCAACTCAAAGGGGTCCATGTGTGTTCTTATATCATATTTCATCTCCTCAAAGTCAAAAATGCAGAGGAATCACAAGAACTAGGGTTTGAGTGGATGCAGAGCCAGGATGAACTGCACAGTTGACTGAAAATTAGGGTTTTGGTTTCAGAGGCCATAACTCCAAATTTTTTGGTCATTCTTGTTTCCATTGATCTCTATATGGTATAGGGAGTATGCATATCAATTTTCATGAAGAAATTCCATGGGGAAGTCATCTGATCAAGAGTTGACTTTTCAGACAAGTCAGTGCAAAATCAGGGCATCTGGGGCCCCCAATGACCCAACCAATGGGTGATCTTCATCATTTTGAGTGTATATGATCTTTATTTGATCATGGGAGAATATTGAAGTTCATAGAAATCAAGAATTTAGGGTTTTTGCAAATGTTGACTTTTTGGGCATAGTTGACTTTTCAAGAATGCATCATTTTAGGTCATTTTTCAAGCCATGATTCTTGATCCAAAAATGCTTCAAATGGAAAAACTTTGGTCATGAAAGTTGTAGATCTCATTTTTCCCTTTTCAAAAAGTACAAGAACATGATCAAACTCTTCTTGAATCAAAAGTTATGGCAATGCAAAGTTGGCTAAAATCATTGATTTTCAAGGCATGCCCTAAGTGAGAATTTTGCAAAATCTTGGACCAATGCATATTGCAGCCTCTAATTCATTTCAAACCAGCACATAAACTTTCTCTAAGTCCTAAAAATCAGAAATGAACTAAGAATGCCCATGGTTTCATGTTTGGTTGGACAAAGAATCACATGTGAACCAAAGTTGCAACAAGTTGCAAAACTCATGATCATGCTTCCTACCACTTGCAGCCTTGGATGCTGAGCTTTGCTAGACCTCTCCCTCACCCTTGCTGCGCCAGCCCATGCCATGTACTTGCCTAGACCTTGAGCCATGCTTCTCTTACACATTATTTGACTTTTTGCAAAAGGTAACTTACCAATCAATAAAGGGCATGTCTTGTCAACTGACCAATGAGAGAGAGTTATGTGGACAATTTGCAAGCTAAACATAACACAAGGCAAGGCTGAAACACACACATTCAACACATTCACCAAAACACTCCCAATTGCAACTTGCTTCGAATCTGATTCCATAGCTTGCAAACACTCAAACTATCTTCACCATTCAACTCACCTTGCTCTATAGACCACCCAGCACCAAGAACCCAAGCCTGAAACAACCAGAACATCTCACTGCCATTTCTCACACCAGCTTGCAGTTTCATTCGAAACTCTCACCACAGCTTGCAAACATACAAACAAACACTCCAGACCTTCTCCATTCATCCTCAGGATCACAAACCATCATTCACAATGGCCTGAAACCTCCGGAAACTCCATTGCCATTTCTGACCAAGCTTGAGCAGAAGCTTTCGAATCTCACTGTCCAGCCAGCTTAAACTCTCATTGAGCATTCAAACATCTTCTGGGGATCAAGTGGAGTGGATTGCACAAGGAGAAGTGGCCAGAAAGTCCTCAAACTGAAAGCTCCAAATCTCAGGTAGCTCGAAAATTATTTTTCCAGAAATCATTTTTCTTGTTACAAACTTGTTCTTTGTGTTGTCCTGATCATGAATATGTCTTTGGTTTTTGAAATGGTGATGAAATGAGCATTTAATTGAACTCTGAAACTGGTTTGCCCTAAAACTTGTTCTGTTCGATTCATGGTTTTGAGGAAGAAGAAATTTGTTTGGACTTAGGGTTTTAGTTCAGGGGATCATGGGGATCATTTTGGTGTGTTTAGTTTTCATTTTCGTTACGTTTTGAGGAAGTTGGGGAGTTTTCAGGTGGGGTGCTGGCCGGAGAAGACGACCGGAGGTCTTCTCCGGCAGCCTTTGTCATTAAGCCCTAATCTCAGGTCATTAATGCTAGTTTGAATTTCACCCGTAGGATTGCCTTGACCCGTTGACTTGCCGCGCGCATGAAGGGTCCAGATGTGGTCATTAAACCCTAATCACTTTGGTTTATTTAATTAATTAAGATTAAGTCAGTTTAAATGTGAGCCACAGGATTTGGCGCGTGGTCAATCCATTTAAGCCCAGAATCAATCTCAGTCGTCCTTCCTGATTACTTCATTTAAATTTCATTTTAATTCATTTTCTTCTCATTTAATTTGCATATTTATTTTAAAATAGCAAAAATGTCTTAAAAATTATGAAACTTTTTCTTTAAAGTTTTATTAATTTTTAAGACCCAAAAACATTTTTATTCTATTTTTTATCATTAAAAAAGTATTTTTAAATATTTAAAAGATTATTTTTAATTGATTAATGGAAATTAATTAATAAAAAATACTTTTAGGTATTTAAAAATTACAAAAAAATTCATGAAATGTTCTAAGACATTTAGAAACATTGTCCAACCTTCAAACCAAATTTCTTTTTTGATCTTGATGCATTTTAAGAATTTTTCATTGAATTAAATCATATTTTGTGCATTAATTTGATCCTAAATTCAAAAATTCATTTCTGCCTATGGGAGAAGGTTGAGACATTGATTCTTCTTGCATTGTTTTGTGTTTGGCATGTAGTTTCTAGGGTAAAATGGCCATGATTTGATCTTGCATTTTCTAATTGTTTGGTATTTCTTTTGTTAAGAACCCTAAAAAACCCTAATAACTTAGAAAATTCATATCTTGAGTTTGGTTGAGAGTTGAGAGCTCCCCTTTGGGCAGTGGTTTATTATAGGTTTAGGGTTTCCTTGGGTACCATTTTCCATTTTTTATCTTAGGATTTGTTTCTGTTTTGGGTTTTTGTTTGATGTCTGATCCATGAACCCTAATTTGGGCTTCCTTTTGCATCCTTCTTGCATTTCCTTGCATAACATGACTTGTCTTTGCATTTTGTGCATTCTTGTGATCCATTTGACATCTTAAGACATATAGAAAGCATGTTTGACCATTGCATTACATATTTGCCATGTCATTTGTCTTGTATGATTCATAACTTTTCATGTTCATTCATGCTCCTTAGCTTGCATCATTTGCATTCATAATCTTGTATGAATATCCCCATGCCTTGTCTCATGTTTGCAGCACCTCATAACATCATAATCATCATCAATATGCTCCTGGTTTGGTCTAGCATCATGCCATTTCATCTCATCTTGCATTTGTTTTTGCATTTCTTTCTAACATTTCAGGTGGTAAGTAAACTTGAGAAGTGAATTTGCCTTCACTTCTCATAACTTTTCTTTTCATCTCTCTTGCATCCATTGCTGCATTTCTATTTGTGTTTGAGATTGAGCTTGCTCATTCTTGTTCCTCCCACTTTCTTTCTTCAAGTGACTTGACTTCTTGAATGAAGCAAGTCACTTTGCTTCTCTTGATCCTTTCATCTGCTTCCTGGTGGTTCCATTGAAGATTTGTTCTTGCAAACCTCACAAACCTTAGGATCATCCAAGCATGACAATGAATTAGGGTTTTGATTAGTCCCCCTCATAGTTTTTACCTTTGTGTCTCTCTTTGAGTCTTCTCTCCTCATCTCATAATCAGGGACTAAACCCTAAAGGCTTTAAGACTTTGTGATTAAGCTTATGCCTGCATCCTTCTCTTAGGATGGAGTGTATAACTTTAATCCCAAGTGTTAAACCCTTAATGTGTTTAAATCTCTTAATCAATCCATCTAATAATCATCAAGACATCACACTTGTAACTTGGGCCTTGCATCAGGGTTCTAATTCTTCCTTAAATGGTTAAGAAGGACTAACCCTAGTGTTAATGGACAAGTCCCCCTCAAGTTGTCTTACAAATCATAAAATTAACTTCATCATCATACCATTAAATAAAATCCACTTAATCAAAGGCTTGTTTTGTCATGGGTTTAATCCCTAATCATGGATTAAGTTGAGGAGTTTTCCTCAGGTTAAACATTCCCATCTATTATCCTTCTATTAGGATGGTGTAATGAGTCTGTTTAATCCTTGATTATGGCTTAACCTCATTACTCAACACTAAACAAAACCACAAAAACATCTAAATAATCACAAGTAGGTTAATGATCTTAATCCTGCATCAAAGGTGATTAAGTGTGAGAATCTGACTTCACACTTAAGGTACTCTCATTACCCCTAATCAGAGGGAAGATGTGATGAGTTTACTAAATCCATTGGTTTAAGCTTAAGCTCATTAACTTATGATAAACTTTCAAAAGCAATAAAAGACTGAAAACTCAAAAACCAACAATAATCGTCTCCTTCGGGATTCTTTTCTCATCATACTCACTCACAAGCGAGAACTTGCTTCTTCCGTCTAATGCAAGACAGTAAGCACCTGAGCCAGACAGGTCATACACTTGAGCATAGGCAAGTAAGCAGTTCACAAGTCAATCCATCTTTCAGTCTCTTTGGGTCGAACTACGGTGTTCTGACTTCCTCATTGCACGAGAGGATACGTAGGCATAACTTAACAGTTATCGAACAAAAGTCTCTGTATATTCCCCCTCCTTTCAGCATTATTCTTTAAGCCTCATTGTCATGAGCATTTCACTCTTGTCCTTACACTGACATTGTATATATCACACTTTACTTTCTTTTACACTGACACCTGTACATCTTTTCCAGCTATTCTATACACAAATTGCACTGACACTGCCCCTTTTAAAGCACAAATCTTTTAAGCGTGGATCCCGTCGAGTACGACGGACAATCTGGGTGCTAATACCTTCCCAGGTTGTAACCAACCCCCTTTCTCAGTCTCTCTGGTTCGCAGCCGTCTTATCCATCTTCTTCCAGGCCTATGCAGCATTGCCTTTCCTCCGGGATAAAAATGCCTAGCTGGCGACTCTTTTCATCTCCAGTGAGTTCACTGCTGTGTGTTCTCACTGTTCCCTTCGCCGACCGTTCGCGTCTGTACCTTCATCTGACCCGGTGTCACTTGTCGGGAGCGACAAGTAAGCAGCCACCTCTACTGACCTGCTCCACAGGCTACTCACACATCTTGGGAGTGTTATAGCAATGCATTGGCCATTGAAACAAGACACAACACAGCCTCCACAAAAATCTGTCAAAAAATCCTCTTCTTCGAATCTCTCTCTACAGCCATCAAACACTCACTTTCTCTTCACTAACAAATCATACACACTCAAGAGAACCAGAATCCACCATTGAAACAGCCTGAAACCCTACAAATCACAACTGTGAAACCTGCCATATCAGAACTCAAGCTCTCAAATTAGCCACCAACAAAGGATTGTGAATATTCCATTGGCTTCAGGGGGTTCAGAGGAGGCATTCTACATCAAAGCAAGGTCTGGAGAGCTCATATCCATAGTTCATCACTTCAGGTAGCTTCGAATCTCCAACTTTTCAGAGCTTGCATTTTATGTTACAAATTGGTAGTGCATGTCTTGCTGATCATGATGGTACCTTTAGAATCAAAAATAGTGAAGGAATGAGTATTTTGTTGCTCTCTGAAATTTCACCTGTGAATCTTGTTGGCTTCGATTCTCTTTGTTTTTGAATGGTAAATATTGTTTGAGGGGTGATTTGAATGGGGTTTGGGTAGAGGATCTTTTCCCTGCTTTCAATTTGGTGAATGGTGGCCTGTGGCGTGTTCTAGGGTTTTCAACCCGCCGGAGAAGACGACCGGAACCACTGTTCCGGCCGTCTGAGATTAGTATGCCCTAATTAGGGTTTAGCTGAGTCATTAGTGTGTTTTAAATCTGGACCATAGGATCATGTTTCCCGCGTGTGGACCAAAGGCTCAGATTGCAGCATTAATCCTTAATTTCCACTTAACTTAATTAATCAGGTTTAATTAACTAATTAACCAGATTTGAATTGTGACCATTGGATCACGCGCCAAGTCAACTGACCCTTTCCCAGAATCAATCCTGGCCTCCCATTGCGTTTACTTTTCTTTTTCTTTAATTTTAATTCATTTGTTTTATATTTATTTTGTACATTTATTTAAAAATAGTAAAACCATTTTAAAAATTCTGAAATTTTTTGTACAAACTTTTATTTAATTTCAGAAACCAAAAACATTTTTATTTTTATTTTTTGCATTAAAAAATATTTTTAAATCATTTAAAAGTTTATTTTTAATTAATTAATGAGAATTAATTAATTAAAAATACTTTTAGATATTTAAAAATCACCAAAAAATTCATGAAACCTTCATAATCATTTAGAAACATTGTCCAACCCTCAAACCAAATTTCTTTTTTGATCTTGATGTCTTTTGAGAATTTTTCATGGAATTAAAATCATTTCAAGGCATTATTTTGATCCAAACTTCAAAAAATCATTTCTGCCTAACCATTGAGAGTTGGACTTTGATTCTTTTTGCATTGCATTTTTTTTAGCATGTAGTTTGTGAGATTAAATTGGCATGATTTGATCTTTCATTTTCAATTTGTTTGACATTTTTCTTGTTAAGGTACCCTAAAACCCTAGAAAACTTAGGAAATTCATAACCCTAATTAGGTTAAGAGTTGGAACCCCTCCTTTGGGCAGTGAGTTTATATAGGATTAGGGTTGCTTTGAGTGCATTTTCAATTTTTTATCTTGATGTTTGCTTCTGATTTTGGTTTTTGTTTGATGCATTGATCATAAACCCTAATTTGGGCTTCCTTTTGCATACATCTTGCATTTGCTTGCATAACATGACTTGCCATGACATTTTATGCATTCATTTGATTCATAACACATCTTAAGACATATTAGAAGCATGTTTGATCATTGCATCATGTATTTGCCATGTTGTATGTCATTTGCATCTCATAACTTTTCATGTATGTTCATGGTTCTAAACTTGCTCCATTTGCATTCTTTTGTTCATGTGATCATTCTCATGTCTTGATTCATGTTTGCATCATCTCATAGCATCATTATCATCTCATATATGCTTCTGGTTTTGATTTGCATCATGTCATTTCATTCCATTTTGCATTGCATTGCATCTCTCTCACTAACTTTTCAGGTGGTAAGTTACTTTGAGAAGTGAATTTGCCTTCACTTCTCACAATTTCTTTTCATCTCTTTCATGCACACTTGCTGCATTTTGTTATGTGTTTGAGATTGAGCTTGCTCATTCTTCCTCTTCTCACTTTCTTTCTTCAAGTGACTTGACTTCTTAAATGAAGCAAGTTACTTTGCTTCTCCTGATCCTTTCATCTGCTTCCTGGTGGTTCCATTGAAGATTTCTCTTGTTAACGTCACAAACCTTAGGAACAACCAAGCATAACAATGATTAGGGTTTTGATTAGTCTCCCCACTTAGTTTTTACCTTTGTGTCTCCTTTGAGTCTTCTCTTCTCACCTCATAATCAGGGACTAAACCCTAAAGGCTTTAAGGCTTTGTGATTAAGCTTATGCCTGCATCCTTCTATTAGGATGGAGTGTATAACTTTAATCCTAAGTGTTAAACCCTTAATGTGTTTAACTCCTTTAATCAATCCATCTAATAATCATCAAGACATCAAGCTTGTAACTTGGGCCTTGCATTAGGGTTCTAATTCTTCCTTAATTGGTTAAGAAGGACTAACCCTAGTGTTAATGGACAAGTCCTCCTCGAGTTGTCTTACAAACCCTAAAACTCACTTCTTCATCATATCATTAACTAAAATCCACTTAATAAAGGCTTTGTTTTGTCATGATTTTAATCCCTAATCATGGATTAAGTTGAGGAGCTTTCCTCAGCTTAAACATTCTCATCTATTATCCTTCTATTAGGATGGTGTAATGAGTCTGTTTAATCCATGATTATGGCTTAATCTCATTACTCAACACTAAAGAAAAACAACAAAAACACCTAAATAATCACAAGTAGGTTAATGATCTTAATCCTGCATCAAAGGTGATTAAGTGTGAGAAGCTGACTTCACACTTAAGGTATTCTCATTACCCCTAATCAGAGGGAAGATGTGATGAGTTTACTAAATCCATTGGTTTAGGCTTAAGCTCATTAACTTATGACAAACTTTCAAAAGCAATAAAAGACTGAAAACTCAAAAACAAAGAATAATCGTCTCCTCCGGGATTCTTTTCTCATCATCTTCACTCATAAGCGAGAACTTGCTTCTTCCGTCTAAGGCAAGACAGTTAGCACCTGAGCCAGACAGGTCATACACTTGAGCATAGGCAAGCAAGCAGTTCACAAGTCAACTTACCTTTCAGTCTCTTTGGGTCGAACTACGGTGTTCTGACTTCCTCATTGCACGAGAGGATACGTAGGCATAACTTAACAGTTATCGAACAAAAGTCTCTGTATATTCCCCCTCTTTCCAGCCTTATTCTTTTGGCCTCATGATCTTGAGCATCTCATCTTTGTCCTTACACCGACACTGCATATATCACACTTTGCACTTCTCTTACACTGACACCTGTACACCTTTTCCAGCTCTTTGGTACACGGATTGCACTGAAACTACCCCTTTAAAACACAAATCTTTTAAGCGTGGATCCCGTCGAGTACGGCGGACAATCTGGGTGCTAATACCTTCCCAGGTTGTAACCAACCCCCTTTCTCAGTCTCTCTGGTTCGCAACCGTCTTATCCATATCTTTCTAGGTCTATGCAGCATTACCTTTCCCCCGGGATAAAAATGCCTAGCTGGCGACTCTTTTCATTCCCTGTGAGTTCACTCCTGTGTGTTCTCACATCCCTCTTTCGCCGACCGTTCGCGTCTGTACCTTTATTTGGGCCATTCCCATTTATCGGGAGCAACAGCTTGGCGACTCTGCTGGGGACCCTTATACTGCAACCAGGGCTTCTGGTTCTTTTTGTGGGTTCCTCCTAGCGCTTGTCTGATTTGTGTTTACTGGGGTGTTATGTGCTATCTGTGTTTGTATATTTGTTTTGTTTATTGCTTTATGTACAGTTGTTTTATTGCTTTCTTTATAGCTTTACACATATCATACTGTCATACTGTGCTGGCTGGATCTGTTTTGTTGCTTTGGTGGGTGGGTGTTTTATTGAGAGTTGAGGTCCTATACCTGGGACCTGAGTGACACCTAGGCTAGAGTGGTTCATGTTCTTTCCCATTCCATTTCGGTCTGGTGCGGGAATATGAAACACGGTTCAGATATGGGTTTCTTCTTGAGAACTCTGTGCTGCAGATCTCCTGTAGTGCTAGGGCTATCTGGGAAGCCTGCTATGTCTGGATGACCTTCAGTATTGACCTTCAGAAACTGATGTGAATTAGAGGAGGATCTTTTATGGTTATTGTAAACACTGTACCTCCGGGTTGGAAGTATTTACACTTCTCATAACTGATCCAAGTCTGAGGATCCTTGTTTTAGAACACCACCTGTGAGGGGGTTGGGCTGTTTACAGGATTGCAGGTACCCTTGACCTCAGCATACCCTGTTACTTTGATTTGATTAAGAGTACTCCATGTTGGAACAGTTCTTGTGATTTTTAACCCTGGACATGTGACTCTTTATTTGAGTCCCCCACCTTGGTTACTGGACTTATGAACCTCCATCTGGATTTCTTGAGCATACCTGTACTTATATCAGAGCACTTGATCAGATCCGGCTCAGTCACAAACCCTTGCATATCATTTGCATACATCATCATTGCATCATTTTAACATTTGCTTATTTGTTTTTCAGGGTATCCATACTTTATTTTTGGCTTGGTTTTGACCCCATCATCAGCATAGACCTATCTTCATCAGTATCTATTTCAGCTATCAGCTACCTGCTTCAGTCACCAGTCTCAGCCTGTCAGTGGCCCATCTTCAGTGTCATCATCAGCATCTGTCTCAGCTCTTCTTCAGCAACATGGCACCCAAGAAGAGTAACATCTCATATCATTTCTTTCAGCCTGAGCTAGCTGACATCAGGAGGATTTAGACCCTGATTACTCCAGACCATATACCACTATTCAGAGAACACTATGGAGGCATACTTGATGTGGTTATGGATTTGGACCCTTCACAGAGGAGCCTGATTCATACTTGCCTGCAGTTCTATGATCCCCCTCTGAGGTGTTTCACTTTTCAAGACTTTCAGTTGGGGCCTTTATTAGAGGAGTATTCATCATTGGTTGGCATACCTATCAGGGGTGGAGTCCCCTTCAACCCTGAGATGGCTTTTCCAAGTAATGAAGAAGTGGCAAATACATTGCATCTGGAACCAGTTCTGATCGGGCAGAACATGACTACTAAGGCTGGAATCTCTGGTCTATGTCTGGATTTCTTGATCTCTCAAGCTACCCTGAAGGCTTCTTTGGGAGAGTGGAAGGCAGTTTGTGCTTTATTGGCCCTGAGCATATATGGGATTATTTTATTTGCAGATGAGCCTAAGTTTGTTAGTAAGAATGCAATCCATCTTTTCATCCTGAGGAACCCAGTGCCCACATTACTGGGAGATTTCTACTACTCTGTCCACCAAAGGAATGAAAAGCAAAGAGGAAGATTGGTGAGGTGCTGTGCTCCCCTGTTCCATACCTGGCTGCTCAAGCACTTGCCCAAGACTGATGCATTTTTGAATCCTCATCAGCAGAGGAACTGGGCTAGAAGACTCACTGCTTTGACTTCAGCTGATATCAGGTGGTGCACTCAAAGCACAAAAGGCAGGGACATCATTACCAGTTGTGGGCAGTTTCCCAATGTACCCCTGATAGGAGTTAAGGGTTGCATCAACTACAACCCTCCTCTATTCAAAAGACAACTAGGCTATGCATTGGTCCACACTCCTAAGGCACAAGACTTGGCTGAGACTCTTTACTGTGAGATTAAGCCTAATCTGGCTATTGTCAGGCAAGCATCCTGGGCTTGAGACAATGTCCAGACTAAAGGAGTAACCATTATGGGAAAATGCAACAATGTGGCCTCAGCACAGTACTATGAGTGGTCTCATGCCAGGGCTCAATTTTCTGGGATGCCCTTCACCATGGAAGATATACCTGGACCATCCTCAACACCACCTCCTGCCACTGTCAGCTTAGAGGAGTTTGAGAATTTGAAAGAAAGAAATGAGAAGTTGACTCAGGCTCTGCAGAAGACCCTCTGGGAGAGGAGTGATGGTCGCTTGGACATTGAGAGGTTAGAAAAGCTAAGGGTGGAGCATCTGGCTAGGATTGAAAAGTCAGAGGATTACATCAAAAAGTCTAGGGCTGGAGAACAGATCTTGAAGAATGCCTGCAAGGAAGCTCAGTTCCAGAAAGCCAGGACTGATTTGTATCTGAAGGAGAGTCAAGCTAGGTGGGTCAGGATCACCGAAGCTCGTACTCTGGAAGATAAGAGGACTCAGGACAAGATTGAGCAGTTGGAGGCTAGTGCAAAGGAGCAACAGGAAGCCCTGCTAGCAGCCCAAAGAGAAATCTCAGAGTTGAAGATTAGAGCTAGTGTGAAGAGGTCAAAGGACCAGAGTCAACACAAGAAGCTAACTGCAGCTGTTACTACCAGGAATCTCCTTATCAGGAATCTCACAGAGCGTCCAGCTGATCCTGTGACTGAAGCACTTCTCAAGGAAGTTCAGGAGGATGAGTTTGGTCTTGGTGTCTGACTTTTGCTTGTTGTTGCTTTCATTTCATGTACTTTTATTTTCTTATGTTGTATTTTTGACCCCTCAGAGGGCATGTATTGCGAAAAACAACTGTGTATTATTCACTTTCTGTAATATATGTATTAGTTTGTTTCATCTGAGTTTCTTTCAAGCAACATCACAAGCATCTTCCTCAGGGGGATGGAAAGGTCAAAACCAAGTGCCAAGCCGGATACCTTGGAGACAAATAAGCATACTGCATTGCATGCTAACCTTTGTTTGTTTTGAGGGTTTGTTTTGTTTTTTTGTTACTAACTTTGTTGTGATCTCAGGAACTATTGCTCGACGTCGGGTATTCCCACTCAACCGTCCACACAGATATCCAACCCGTAACAACCTTCCGGGTATACAGATGGACCAGGTACAACAGGACCTTACAGAGGTCAGGAACCAAATGGCCAATGAGAGATTGGAAATGAGGGCTCAGATGACACAATTTATGGAGGTGATGAATAATATGGCTCAAAGCCAAGAGAGATTAAGAGCAATGGTAGAGAGGCAGAATCAGGAAGACCCCCATCTAGGGACTGCTGGGACAAGCAACAATGAGAGGGTTCAGCCTCATATCAATCCGCCTGTATTTGGACCCCACCTTCATCCAGAGATCAACATCCCTGCTAATGTACAAGGGAATGCTACTACAGGAAGGGTACTACAAGAAGACCCCCAGGAAGATCAGTTCACAGTGATGGGAGCTGGGGATGAGGCCTATGACAGAAGACTAGATGAAATTGCTGAAAAATTAAGGTCCTTGGAGTCTCAGAACTCTTTGGGTTTTGATGTTATGGACATGGGCCTAGTGGACGGGGTCAGGATTCCCCACAAATTTAAACCACCGTGCTTTGAGAAGTACAACGGGACTTCCTGCCCACGGACCCACTTACAATCCTTTCTGGGGAGGCTGAAGGCATATACCATGGACGAGAAGCTATGGATGTTTTATTTTGAGGATAGCTTAACGGGAGCTTCAAGGGAATGGTATTCACATCTGACTAGAGCCACCATCAGATGTTGGAAAGACCTGGCTGAGGCCTTTATCAGACAATACCAGTATAATTTGGATATGGCACCCAACAGGACCCTCCTGATGGGAATGTCACAGTCATCCAGAGAAAGCTTCCGAGAGTACGCCCAGAGATGGAGACAGCTGGCTGCTGCTGTCCAGCCACCTATGTCAGAGAGGGAGATGGCAGATATGTTTATGAACACCCTCCAAGGGACGTACATTGACAGGCTAGCTTCCTTTTCTTCTACTAGCTTTGCAGATGTCGTTATAGCTGGGGAAAGAATTGAGAGCCTATTAAAGATGGGCAAGATTTCTGACAACGGTGCCAGCTCATCCAGCAATGCAAGGAAGCCTTTTGTGGGCCCAAGAAGAACTAGTGAGACCAATGCTATCCATACCAACAGGGGCAGACCCCAATATGTTCATAGGTCTGTGGCAGCAGTCACCATCCCCGCTCCAATTCATCCACAACCAGCTTATCAACCACAGCAACAAAATTATCAGCAACAGACTCAGTATCCTCCTCAGAGAAACTACAACAACACCCGCAACAACAATCAGCAAAGACCGTTCCAACAGAGACCTTCTCAGGCCAATAGGGTGATTGATCCGATCCCTATGCCCTATGCCACATTATTGCCACAACTCCTAAAGCTCAACCTGGTCGAGCTAAGGACGTTGGCACCTCCAGATCCTGCCAGTCTGCCCAGAAATTATGGCGCCAGATGTGCTTTTCACTCAAATGCACCTGGCCATAGTACAGAGAAGTGCAGAGTTTTGCACATGAAGGTACAGGACTTGGTAGATTCTAAGGCTCTAAACTTTGCACCACCACCAAATGTTAACAAGAACCCTATGCCAAACCATGGTGGCCCCAGGATCAATGCTATCGAAGAAGACAAGCCGTCTTACTTGATAACCAGTGTGGGTCAGATTCGGACACCTTTGGTGGAGATTAAAGCTCAACTCCTTGAATGTCAAATATTCCCGGGATGTGAGTTAGGGTGTGCTTATTGCAACATTTCAGTGAATGGTTGTGATAACTTGAGAGATGGCATAGATGGTCTCATCCATAGTGGCCTGCTTCAAATTACAACATCAATACCTACCAATCCAGCAATCTCCTTAACAACAGTTCCCGAGTCTTCTACAACTGCAACAACCATTGTTCCAAACAACTCTTCAATCTCATCAACAAATGCTTCATCTGTTACTTCAACGGACCAAATATCAGCAAACATCCCTTCTACAACTTCAGCACCCCTTCATTCAGAATCTCCTACAACAACAACACCCATCCATTCAACAATGTCTCCTACAACTTCAGCAGCAAATGTCTCAACGGTTACAATTTATTATGATCCTGAAAATGATTCTGCCTACAACTCACAAAGTGCCACTCCTATCAGAGCACTAGTCACAATATACTATGATCCACAGACTATCACGGTCCCTTCTGCAGCTGCCATCAGTCCAGTCACTATCACAGTGCCTGGGCCAGTACCTTATGAAAGCAGTAATGCCATCCCTTGGCATTACGGCTCTGATCTATACTGCGAAGGAAAGAAAATCACTTTGGAACCACCAACTTCTTCACCACAAATAGACAATGTGGGGGGAGTCGGAGGCTTCACTCGAAGCGGACGTCTCTTTGCCCCGCAAATTCAAAGACCCACTGCCGAAGCAGAAGCTGCTGTCAAGGAAAAGGGGAAAAGCATGGTGCAAGAAGAGCAAATTGTCAAGGAAGCTTTGAAAACACCTTTTGATCAAGAAGTTGATGAATTCATGAGAATCATCAAGAGAAGTGATTACAAGATAGTGGACCAGCTTCACCAGACGCCTTCCAAGATCTCTATTCTATCATTGCTTATGTGCTCCGAGGCTCATCGGAACGCACTACTAAAAGTCTTGCACGCAGCTTATGTGCTAGAAGAGATCACAGTCAATCAGTTGGAAGCTGTGGTTGGGAATGTTAATGCTAGTCATGGACTAGGGTTCACCAACACTGATTTGACTACGGAAGGCCGCAATCATAACAAGGCTTTGCACATTACCATGGAGTGTAAGGGTGCAGTTCTTTCCCATGTGCTGGTAGACACAGGATCATCCCTCAATGTCTTACCTAAAAAAGCCCTTGTGAAGCTGGAATATGAAGGATTGGCATTACGGCCCAGCAACTTGGTAGTAAGAGCCTTTGACGGCTCTAAGAGATCAGTTCTGAGGGAAATTGAGTTGCCCATAACGATTGGCCCACAAACTTTCAAAACGACCTTCTACGTGATGGACATTCAGCCTGCCTACAGCTGTTTGTTGGGTAGACCATGGATTCATGCCGCTGGCGCAGTTACGTCTACCCTTCACCCGAAGTTAAAATTCGAGTGGGAGGGCCAAGTCGTTACTATTTGTGGAGAGGAAGATATCTTTGTTAGCCATCTGGCTACTTACAAATACATTGAGATGGATGGGGAGATCCATGAAACGATGAGTCAAGGGTTTGAGGCCTTGAACATAAATGAAACATCTGCTGTACCTGGAACCTCAATGACATCTTATCAACAAGCCAGGAAGGTTGTTGAGGAAGGGACTGCCAAAGGCTGGGGCAAGTTGCTGCCCGTAGAGAAGAAAGAGGATAGATTTGGGTTGGGTTACAAACCAACTCAACAAGATCAAGCAGAGGCTGCTAAGGAGCCCAACTTTGTTAGTGGGGGGATGCTCACCCCTGATGCTGTCAACTGCTTGGAAGACGAGGATGAAAGCCACCGCAACCTGGAGAGTTGGATCCGTCCAAAGATCCCGGGGAGCAGTATCTCAAACTGGTCTTCCCAGGAAATTATAAGAGTTACTCCTGCAGAGTAATTATTATTTCCTGTATATTTTAAGCATGCATCAAGTCTTGCATCTTGCCCAAGATGACAAGACTCATTTTGTAATTGGGCCATCTGTAATTTTTGTGCAACAAGATTAATCAATGAAATATCAGACATCTTTTGCAAATGAGTCTTTTTCTTTTCCGCTCACTGTTTTTCCATTTTTCTTTTTGTACAAAAAATAAATGGCAGTGTTTTCAAAATGTTAACTTCATTTCACTTTTCTAAACAAGATTAAAATCAATCACTAAAATGAACAAACTGAACCCTTGCAGAGTGTGCCTTCCAGACTGCACCGACAACAGCACGGCTATGACTTCGCATGACTTTGACAATCCAATCAATCAAGCTAATGAAGGGGTTGAAGAAGATTATGAGCTTCCTGAAGAGCTAGCCAGGTTGTTAAGGCAAGAGGAGAAGGTTATCACTCCTCATTAGGAGGAGGTCGAAACGGTTAATCTTGGTACAGAAGAAGAAGTGAAAGAGGTTAAGATCGGGGCCTGCTTACAAGACTCGGTGAAGAGACAACTGATTGACCTGCTTCAAGAGTATGTGGATGTGTTTGCTTGGTCTTACCAAGATATGCCAGGGTTGGACACCGACATTGTTGTGCACAAGCTGCCTTTAAGAGAAGAATGCCCACCGGTTAAACAAAAGTTGCGCCGTACTCGCCCAGACATGGCAATGAAAATCAAAGAAGAGGTACAAAAGCAGTGGGACGCCGGGTTCCTTGCTGTGACTAGCTATCCGCCGTGGGTTGCTAATATAGTACCTGTGCCTAAGAAGGACGGCAAGGTAAGGATGTGTGTTGACTACCGGGATCTAAACAGAGCCAGCCCGAAAGATGACTTCCCATTACCTCACATCGATGTATTGGTGGATAACACGGCTCAGTTCTCGGTATTCTCCTTCATGGACGGATTTTCAGGATACAATCAGATCAAAATGTCACCTGAAGACATGGAGAAGACAACCTTCATCACACCCTGGGGCACGTTCTATTACAAGGTGATGCCATTCGAACTGAAGAATGCTGGTGCAACATATCAACGGGCTATGGTGACATTATTCCACGATATGATCCATAAAGAAATCGAATGTTATGTGGATGACATGATTGCCAAGTCCCTCACTGAAGAAGACCACTTGGTAAATCTGCTAAAACTATTCAAGCGTCTGAGGAAGTACCAACTAAAGTTGAACCCCAACAAGTGCACATTCGGGGTGCGATCTGGTAAGCTGCTGGGTTTTATTGTGAGCGAGAAAGGGATTGAAGTTGACCCGGATAAAGTCAAGGCCATTCAAGAAATGCCTGCACCGAAGTCTGAAAAAGAAGTTCGAGGGTTTCTAGGTAGATTGAACTACATCTCAAGGTTCATATCTCACCTTACAGCAACTTGTGAACCCTTGTTCAAACTGCTAAGGAAAGAACAAACGGTCAGGTGGAATGAAGACTGCCAGAAGGCTTTTGACAAGATCAAGGAATACTTACAAGAGCCTCCAATCCTTATGCCTTCAGTTGAAGGAAGACCTCTGATCATGTACTTGACAGTATTAGAGGAGTCAATGGGGTGTGTGTTGGGCCAGCATGACGAGTCTGGTCGAAAAGAGTATGCAATATACTACCTAAGCAAAAAGTTTACCGACTGTGAACAACGTTATTCACTGCTCGAGAAAACTTGCTGTGCTTTAGCGTGGGCTGCTCGCCGACTGAGACAGTATATGTTGACCCACACTACTTTGTTGATCTCAAAGATGGACCCAGTTAAGTACATATTTGAGAAGCCAGCTCTTACCGGACGGGTTGCAAGATGGCAAATGATCCTCACGGAATATGACATCCAATACACTTCTCAAAAAGCCATCAAGGGCAGTGTATTGTCTGAATATCTCGCTGAGCAACCCATTGATGATTACCAGCCTATGAGATTTGACTTCCCTGATGAAGACATCATGTTCATAAAAGCAAAAGATCATGAAGAGCCTATTCACACTGAAGGGCCTGACTCGGAAGAAGAATGGACTATGATGTTTGATGGGGCTGTTAATATGAATGGTCGTGGTGTTGGTGCAGTACTCATTACACCTAAAGGAGTTCACATGCCTTTCTCGGCAAAACTCACTTTCAACTGCACTAACAACGAAGCTGAATACGAAGCTTGCATTATGGGTCTTGAGGAAGCCATTGATCTCAGGATCAAGACTTTGACCGTATTCGGAGATTCAGCTCTAGTAATCAATCAAACCAACGGCAAATGGTACACCCACCAGGATCATCTGATACCTTACAGGGATTATACAAGGAGGTTATTGACTTTCTTTACAACAGTCAAGCTTGAGTATATTCCTCGAGACGAGAATCAGTTTGCAGATGCTCTGGCTACCATTTCATCAATGATCAAAGTTCAAGCTGCCAATTTCATACCTCAAATTTCAGTATCCAGACTTGACAGACCAGCATATGTGTTCGCGGAAGATGTTGTCAAGGATGATAAGCCTTGGTTCCATGACATTAAGTGTTTCTTGGAGGATCAGACATACCCACCTGGGGCATCTTCCAATGATAAGAAGACTTTGAGAAGGCTTGCTGGCAGCTTCTTCCTGAATACTGATGGTTCCCTATACAAGAGGAATTTTGATATGGTGCTCCTCAGATGCGTTGATAGAACAGAGGAAGACATGTTAATGCATGAAGTGCACGAAGGATCCTTTGGTACCCATGCTGGAGGGCATGCCATGGCTAAAAAGTTGCTAAGATCAGGCTATTACTGGATCACAATGGATGCTGACTGTTGTGCTTACGCCAGAAAATGCCATAAATGCCAGATTTATGCGGATAAAGTACATGTGCCTCCCAATCCTTTGAATGTGATGTCTTCACCTTGGCCTTTTGCTATGTGGGGCATTGACATGATCGGCAAGATTGAGCCAACTGCTTCGAATGGCCACAGATTCATCCTGGTTGCCATTGACTATTTCACCAAGTGGGTCGAAGCAGCTTCCTATGCAAACGTTACAAGGCAAGTGGTAGCCAGATTTCTGAAGAGAGATATCATCTGTCGGTACGGAGTTCCCGAACGAATCATTACTGATAATGGTTCCAATTTAAACAACAAAATGATGGCAGAGCTATGCCGGGACTTCAAAATTCAACACCACAATTCTTCTCCTTACAGGCCAAAGATGAATGGCGTTGTTGAGGCGGCTAATAAGAATATCAAGAAGATTGTGCAGAAGATGGTAATCACCTACAAAGACTGGCATGAGATGCTACCATTTGCCTTGCATGGGTACCGCACGTCAATCAGAACATCCACTGGGGCAACACCGTATCAGCTTGTGTACGGTATGGAAGCAGTCCTACCTGTTGAAGTTGAATTACCCTCCCTACGGGTGTTGATGGATGTTAAGCTGAACGAAGCAGGGTGGGTCCGATCCCGATACGAGCAACTGAGTCTGATTGAAGAGAAGAGATTGGCTGCAATCTGTCATGGACAGCTGTATCAGAAAATAATGAAGAGAGCCTTCGATCAGAAAGTTAGGCACCGAGAGTACCAAGTAGGAGATCTTGTGCTAAAAAGAATCCTCCCTCCGCATACAGACCACAGGGGCAAGTGGACTCCGAATTATGAAGGACCATTTGTAGTAAAGAAGGTTTTCTCTGGTGGAGCACTGATGCTCAGCACCATGGATGGTGAAGATTTCCCATCCCCTATGAATTCAGATGCAGTTAAAAAATACTTCGAATAAAATGACCCGCTGGACACAAAAACAGAATGTAAGTCCAGGCAAAAATAGGTCATCCCGGCGAGTCAAAAACAGAATAAAAGACTCGGGCAAAAATAAGGGAAAATAAACAAAAAAATGTACACCCGCTGAGTTGAAAAGCCGCATTGGACAACTCAGGCAAAAATGGGTATCCCGATGGATTGAAAACCCGAAAGGGCGATCCAGGCAAAATAAGGGAATAAGCGAACAACTGCATTCTGAATCCGTCTGTATCACTTACAACTTGGTAAGCTTCAAAAGGATCAAGCTTCTTTCAGAATCAGCCTTCTTCAGAAAGCAAGACGAGAAGAACGTCAAATGTCATACGAGTCATAGCAAAAGGGAAGCTCCTCGAAGCGTCGTCAACATTGCCAGTATTTTGTTTCTCAATTTGTAACGATCTCCTCATTTCAGGGGATATGTTTCTTTGACTGTATCTCGCCAATTCAAGGCACATGAATTAATAAAATCAGATTTTTCAGTCATTGTTTCGTCTTGTACATTTTTTATTTGCAAAAAATGTCTGATGTCTTAAGAAAAACTGATTGCATAAATACAGATGCTTATCTTCAAAAAATATATATAATAAAAGTCACATGCTTGCAGGAAATATACTTTCTCTCAGAAGTGTCTAAACTCCTATGACGGAATCCAGTAAAAGATACCTCGGGATTACTTGTGCGTTTCCCTATCTTTGCAGGATTGCAGGTATCCAGAACGCAACTTGGGGCATGAAAGCTTCACTCCAGCAAGCTGACAAATCAACACTCAGCCTTAGCACCCAAAGTGTCTTCTCCCCGGCTGAGCCAAGAATCCTCCTCAACAGAATCTCTAGGGAGGTCTTTCAGTGATCCCTCTTTCTCCCCAGCCGAGTTGCCATTTCCTCCTCAGCCAAGTCAGGGAACCATCTCCCCACAGAGCTCCAGCCTCTATCCAGAAGAGCAGCGCATGAAGGGATCACAACAGAGTGACAAAAGCTTCTACAAACCCCAGCTGGGTCCCCTCATTACCAGGATGGGTCTATCAGTGACTTATTCCCCCCAAACAGATACATCTTGTTGGATCTACCAACGATCTCATCCCCAGCTGGGTTGTCCATTTCAAGCGGATCAACCAGAGATCTTCGCAGCATCGGGATCCGAATCCCGGATTGGTATCCTTGCATAATCATAGCATTCGTATCATATTCACTCACAAAGCGTAGCATTCCGTCCAATACGGAGCATTACGGCAAAAATCAAACATATTGCATAATCATAAGCCATGCTTTAAATCAAACACTTGTGAATATTGACAATCCATCCGCAATATACAGAATACCTCCCAGATTCCCCAGCAAACACAGTTGCCTTACATTCCCAAACACCAGTATATACTCCTTGTGGCACCCGTCCGTGTCATATCCCCAGCTGAAAGCCAAAGACATCCTCTTTGCACTCACATATACTTATATAATTTCCTCGACATCCGTCCGTGTCGTTTTCCCCAACACAGTTACATAAACACTTTGTACATCAGATACTTGTTTATACTATGCTTTTCCTTTTGACACTCGTCCGTGTCGCTCTTCCCCAGCAGTTTGAACACTCATTCATACTCATACTTATATAGATACTCGTCCGTATCTTGTATACACCATTTATATATCCCCGCAGATTCAACACTAGTCCTTGTTCTTTGTTAACCCGTTGGTACTCGTCCGTACCATCATCTCAGAACATGCGTCAAGCGTTTGTTTCTACCTGATACTCGTCCGTATCATAGTCTTAAGGATGCTCGTCCGCGTCTTTAATCCATACACTGTGTCAAATACCTTTGTCTTCTTGAATATAGATACTCGTCTGTGTCTACTATTCCCCAGAAGAGTCCCCTCAGATTCAACACTCATCCGTGTTCTCTGTTAACCAGTTGATACTCGTCTGTATCATCATCTCTAAACACGTGTCAGTATTTGTTTCTACCCGATACTCGTCTGTATCGTAGTCTTGGGGATGCTCGTCTGCATCTTTAATCCATACACAAACACCTAAACACTTATACCTTTTGTTTCTTGGATGTAAACACTCGTCCGTGTTTACTATTCCCCAGTAGATCGTCAACGAAGCAATTCTTTTTCTATCTGACATTCGTCCTATGTCATGATAAACTTTGAGAGCAGCCGTACCCTGCTAGGTGGTCGTCCTCCACCTCTTGATGATCGTCCTTTATCATGCTCATCTGATGGCCGTCCCCATCGTTGATTTTCTATCCGACATTCGTCCTATGTCGTGATATTTAGCAGCCGTCCCCTGCTAGGTGGTTGTCCTCCACCTTTTGATGATCGTCCTTCATCATTTTATCCAATGGCCATCCCCATTGTTGATTTTGGTTATCTGACATTCGTCCTATGTCAAGACAAACCTTGAGAGCAGCCGTCCCCTGCTAGGTGGTCGTCCTCCACCTCTTGATGGTCGTCCTCCATCATGCTCATCCGATGGCCGTCCCCATTGTTGACCTTTTATCCGGCATTCATCCTATGTCGCGATATTTTCGGCAGCCGTACCCTGCCAGGTGGTCGTCCTCCACCTTAGATGACCGTCCCTCATCTTACCCCCAACAGAGCAGCCGTCCCCTGCTAGGTGATCGTCCTTCACCTTTGATGACCGTACCTCATCATCTGTTTATTTCATTTATTCTTTAACCCGATGGCCGTCCCCGTCGTGGCCCCTTTTCCTTTTCCTGATGATCGTCCTTCATCAGTTTAGCCCGATGGCCGTCCCCATCGTTGGTTACTTTACTTTGTGAACTTGATGGTCGTCCCCGTCATGTTTCATTAATCCCCAGATAATTTTACAGCTTTACTTGATGGCCGTCCCCATCATAATTCTTTTTATCCCCAGCATGTCGGCCGTCCCCGTCATTGCTTCATTTCCCGCACTTTTCCCAGCATATCGGCCGTCCCCGTCATTGCTCTTCACCTAGCAGTCATCTTCTGCTCGACGGTCGTCCTCCGTCGCCCACACTTTACAATATACTTTATTCTCTTTTACAATCTATATCCCTTTTCTTCTTCATGCTGTGAGTGCAAATTTTGGACTGTCTTTGGTATTCAACCACAAGTTATCTTGTTTGCCTGATAAGCCGTCGCTTACACCCTGCACAGCTAACTCATGTTTGAATAGGGGCAGCTGTAAACACCCCAAATTTGCCCTCACCCATTTCACACCATGGCTTGTGATCATTTCATATGCATAAACTCAATCATACCATCTCATATCACATTTTTGATTCACTGCATAGATTTAAAGTCATCTGCATCTAGGGTTTGTGATCTGAGCAATCCAAGAGCTTCTTGAGCCACTCCAGAGGCCATCAATCCCTTCAAAGAAGCCTATGTATGTTCAAGTATCATATTATATCCTCTCTAAGCCCAGAATGTCAAAGAATCACAAGAACTGAGAATGGTATGGAAGCAGAGCCAGGATTGACTGCACAGGTGACCTAAAATTAGGGTTTTGGTTTCAAAGGCCATAACTCCAAATTTTTTGGTCATTCTTGTTTCTATTGGTCTCTATATGGTATAGGTAGTATGCATATCAATTTTTATGAATAAATTCCATAGGGAAGTCATCTGATCAAGAGTTGACTTTTCAAGCAAGTCAGTGCAAAATCAGGGCATCTGAGGCCCCCAATGACCCAACCAAAGGGCATTCTTCATCATTTTGATTGTATATGATCTTTATTTGATCATGGAAGATGTTAGAAGCTTACAAAATTCAAGAATTTCAAGATTTTGCAAAGTTGACTTTTTGGGCAAGTTTGACTTTTAATGAAATTGTCATTTTAGGCAACTTTTTCAACCTTTACTTTTTGATTCAAAAAAGCTTCAAATGGAAAAACTTTGGTCATGAAAGTTGTAGAATGGATCATTCCCTTTTCAAAAAGTACAAGAACATGACCTAATTCATTTTGGATCAAAAGTTATGGCTTGTCAAAGTTGGCAAAAATCACTAAATTTCAAGTTATGCACCAAATGGAAAACTTGCAATTTCTCATGACAAGCCTTTATGTGACTTCAAAATGATCTCTAATCATCATACCCTTGCTACATATGACCTAAAATCAGAATTGGCCCATGAGATTTCTCATTCATTTGCCTTGATTTTCACATTTTCATAAGTCATTTTACATGGAAAGGCAAAGAGGGATTTTTGGCAAAATCATTCTCTCATGAGTTGTGTGATCACTAATTGGTTTCTATGCATTGTCATGATCAAATGAAGTATCATACACCAAAATTCAGCAAGAATCATCTCATGTACATAGCACAAAATCATGAAATAACACAAGTGGGTAAGTTGCAAAATCACTCTCAATTCATGATCCACATGCTGCAGACATTAACAAGCCATCCAAGGGTCATCCTTGACTCAAGCTGAAGCAAGACATGCCCTTAGACTGCTGCTGCCATAGCCCATGCTGCAAGTACAAATCACCTTGACTTTTTGGCCAAAACCCCCATACTCTTGGAACAGTAAGCAGCCACCTCTACTGACCTGCTCCACAGGCTACTCACACATCTTGGGAGTGTTATAGCAATGCATTGGCCATTGAAACAAGACACAACACAGCCTCCACAAAAATCTGTCAAAAAATCCTCTTCTTCGAATCTCTCTCTACAGCCATCAAACACTCACTTTCTCTTCACTAACAAATCATACACACTCAAGAGAACCAGAATCCACCATTGAAACAGCCTGAAACCCTACAAATCACAACTGTGAAACCTGCCATATCAGAACTCAAGCTCTCAAATTAGCCACCAACAAAGGATTGTGAACATTCCATTGGCTTCAGGGGGTTCAGAGGAGGCATTCTGCATCAAAGCAAGGTCTGGAGAGCTCATATCCATAGTTCATCACTTCAGGTAGCTTCGAATCTCCAACTTTTCAAAGCTTGCATTTTATGTTACAAATTGGTAGTGCATGTCTTGCTGATCATGATGGTACCTTTAGAATCAAAAATAGTGAAGGAATGAGTATTTTGTTGCTCTCTGAAATTTCACCCGTGAATCTTGTTGGCTTCGATTCTCTTTGTTTTTGAATGGTAAATATTGTTTGAGGGGTGATTTGAATGGGGTTTGGGTAGAGGATCTTTTCCCTGCTTTCAATTTGGTGAATGGTGGCCTGTGGCGTGTTCTAGGGTTTTCAACCCGCCGGAGAAGACGACCGGAACCACTGTTCCGGCCGTCTGAGATTAGTATGCCCTAATTAGGGTTTAGCTGAGTCATTAGTGTGTTTTAAATCTGGACCATAGGATCATGTTTCCCGCGTGTGGACCAAAGGCTCAGATTGCATCATTAATCCTTAATTTCCACTTAACTTAATTAATCAGGTTTAATTAACTAATTAACCAGATTTGAATTGTGACCATTGGATCACGCGCCAAGTCAACTGACCCTTTCCCAGAATCAATCCTGGCCTCCCATTGCGTTTACTTTTCTTTTTCTTTAATTTTAATTCATTTGTTTTATATTTATTTTGTACATTTATTTAAAAATAGTAAAACCATTTTAAAAATTCTGAAATTTTTTGTACAAACTTTTATTTAATTTCAGAAACCAAAAACATTTTTATTTTTATTTTTTGCATTAAAAAATATTTTTAAATCATTTAAAAGTTTATTTTTAATTAATTAATGAGAATTAATTAATTAAAAATACTTTTAGATATTTAAAAATCACCAAAAAATTCATGAAACCTTCATAATCATTTAGAAACATTGTCCAACCCTCAAACCAAATTTCTTTTTTGATCTTGATGTCTTTTGAGAATTTTTCATGGAATTAAAATCATTTCAAGGCATTATTTTGATCCAAACTTCAAAAAATCATTTCTGCCTAACCATTGAGAGTTGGACTTTGATTCTTTTTGCATTGCATTTTTTTTAGCATGTAGTTTGTGAGATTAAATTGGCATGATTTGATCTTTCATTTTCAATTTGTTTGACATTTTTCTTGTTAAGGTACCCTAAAACCCTAGAAAACTTAGGAAATTCATAACCCTAATTAGGTTAAGAGTTGGAACCCCTCCTTTGGGCAGTGAGTTTGTATAGGATTAGGGTTGCTTTGAGTGCATTTTCAATTTTTTATCTTGATGTTTGCTTCTGATTTTGGTTTTTGTTTGATGCATTGATCATAAACCCTAATTTGGGCTTCCTTTTGCATGCATCTTGCATTTTCTTGCATAACATGACTTGCCATGACATTTTATGCATTCATTTGATTCATAACACATCTTAAGACATATTAGAAGCATGTTTGATCATTGCATCATGTATTTGCCATGTTGTATGTCATTTGCATCTCATAACTTTTCATGTATGTTCATGGTTCTAAACTTGCTCCATTTGCATTCTTTTGTTCATGTGATCATTCTCATGTCTTGATTCATGTTTGCATCATCTCATAGCATCATTATCATCTCATATATGCTTCTGGTTTTGATTTGCATCATGTCATTTCATTCCATTTTGCATTGCATTGCATCTCTCTCACTAACTTTTCAGGTGGTAAGTTACTTTGAGAAGTGAATTTTCCTTCACTTCTCACAATTTCTTTTCATCTCTTTCATGCACACTTGCTGCATTTTGTTATGTGTTTGAGATTGAGCTTGCTCATTCTTCCTCTTCTCACTTTCTTTCTTCAAGTGACTTGACTTCTTAAATGAAGCAAGTTACTTTGCTTCTCCTGATCCTTTCATCTGCTTCCTGGTGGTTCCATTGAAGATTTCTCTTGTTAACCTCACAAACCTTAGGAACAACCAAGCATAACAATGATTAGGGTTTTGATTAGTCTCCCCACTTAGTTTTTACCTTTGTGTCTCCTTTGAGTCTTCTCTTCTCACCTCATAATCAGGGACTAAACCCTAAAGGCTTTAAGGCTTTGTGATTAAGCTTATGCCTGCATCCTTCTATTAGGATGGAGTGTATAACTTTAATCCTAAGTGTTAAACCCTTAATGTGTTTAACTCCTTTAATCAATCCATCTAATAATCATCAAGACATCAAGCTTGTAACTTGGGCCTTGCATTAGGGTTCTAATTCTTCCTTAATTGGTTAAGAAGGACTAACCCTAGTGTTAATGGACAAGTCCTCCTCGAGTTGTCTTACAAACCCTAAAACTCACTTCTTCATCATATCATTAACTAAAATCCACTTAATAAAGGCTTTGTTTTGTCATGATTTTAATCCCTAATCATGGATTAAGTTGAGGAGCTTTCCTCAGCTTAAACATTCTCATCTATTATCCTTCTATTAGGATGGTGTAATGAGTCTGTTTAATCCATGATTATGGCTTAATCTCATTACTCAACACTAAAGAAAAACAACAAAAACACCTAAATAATCACAAGTAGGTTAATGATCTTAATCCTGCATCAAAGGTGATTAAGTGTGAGAAGCTGACTTCACACTTAAGGTATTCTCATTACCCCTAATCAGAGGGAAGATGTGATGAGTTTACTAAATCCATTGGTTTAGGCTTAAGCTCATTAACTTATGACAAACTTTCAAAAGCAATAAAAGAATGAAAACTCAAAAACAAACAATAATTGTCTCCTCCGGGATTCTTTTCTCATCATCTTCACTCATTAGCGAGAACTTGCTTCTTCCGTCTAAGGCAAGACAGTTAGCACCTGAGCCAGACAGGTCATACACTTGAGCATAGGCAAGCAAGCAGTTCACAAGTCAACTTACCTTTCAGTCTCTTTGGGTCGAACTACGGTGTTCTGACTTCCTCATTGCACGAGAGGATGCGTAGGCATAACTTAACAGTTATCGAACAAAAGTCTCTGTATATTCCCCCTCTTTCCAGCCTTATTCTTTTGGCCTCATGATCTTGAGCATCTCATCTTTGTCCTTACATCGACACTGCATATATCACACTTTGCACTTCTCTTACACTGACACCTGTACACCTTTTCCAGCTCTTTGGTACACAGATTGCACTGAAACTACCCCTTTAAAACACAAATCTTTTAAGCGTGGATCCCGTCGAGTACGGCGGACAATCTGGGTGCTAATACCTTCCCAGGTTGTAACCAACCCCCTTTCTCAGTCTCTCTGGTTCGCAACCGTCTTATCCATATCTTTCTAGGTCTATGCAGCATTACCTTTCCCCCGGGATAAAAATGCCTAGCTGGCGACTCTTTTCATTCCCTGTGAGTTCACTCCTGTGTGTTCTCACATCCCTCTTTCGCCGACCGTTCGCGTCTGTACCTTTATTTGGGCCATTCCCATTTATCGGGAGCAACAGCTTGGCGACTCTGCTGGGGACCCTTATACTGCAACCAGGGCTTCTGGTTCTTTTTGTGGGTTCCTCCTAGCGCTTGTCTGATTTGTGTTTACTGGGGTGTTATGTGCTATCTGTGTTTGTATATTTGTTTTGTTTATTGCTTTATGTACAGTTGTTTTATTGCTTTCTTTATAGCTTTACACATATCATACTGTCATACTGTGCTGGCTGGATCTGTTTTGTTGCTTTGGTGGGTGAGTGTTTTATTGAGAGTTGAGGTCCTATACCTGGGACCTGAGTGACACCTAGGCTAGAGTGGTTCATGTTCTTTCCCATTCCATTTCAGTCTGGTGCGGGAATATGAAACACGGTTCAGATATGGGTTTCTTCTTGAGAACTCTATGCTGCAGATCTCCTGTAGTGCTAGGGCTATCTGGGAAGCCTGCTAAGTCTGGATGACCTTCAGTATTGACCTTCAGAAACTGAGGTGAATTAGAGGAGGATCTTTTATGGTTATTGTAAACACTGTACCTCCGGGTTGGAAGTGTTTACACTTCTCATAACTGATCCAAGTTTGAGGATCCTTGTTTTAGAACACCACCTGTGAGGGGGTTGGGCTGTTTACAGGATTGCAGGTACCCTTGACCTCAGCATACCCTGTTACTTTGATTTTATTAAGAGTACTCCATGTTGGAACAGTTCTTGTGATTTTTAACCCTGGACATGTGACTCTTTATTTGAGTCCCCCACCTTGGTTACTGGACTTATGAACCTCCATCTGGATTTCTTGAGCATACCTGGACTTATATCAGAGCACTTGATCAGATCCGGCTCAGTCACAAACCCTTGCATATCATTTGCATACATCATCATTGCATCATTTTAACATTTGCTTATTTGTTTTTCAGGGTATCCATACTTTATTTTTGGCTTGGTTTTGACCCCATCATCAGCATAGACCTATCTTCATCAGTATCTATTTCAGCTATCAGCTACCTGCTTCAGTCACCAGTCTCAGCCTGTCAGTGGCCCATCTTCAGTGTCATCATCAGCATCTGTCTCAGCTCTTCTTCAGCAACATGGCACCCAAGAAGAGTAACATCTCATATCATTTCTTTCAGCCTGAGCTAGCTGACATCAGGAGGATTTAGACCCTGATTACTCCAGACCATATACCACTATTCAGAGAACACTATGGAGGCATACTTGATGTGGTTATGGATTTGGACCCTTCACAGAGGAGCCTGATTCATACTTGCCTGCAGTTCTATGATCCCCCTCTGAGGTGTTTCACTTTTCAAGACTTTCAGTTGGGGCCTTTATTAGAGGAGTATTCATCATTGGTTGGCATACCTATCAGGGGTGGAGTCCCCTTCAACCCTGAGATGGCTTTTCCAAGTAATGAAGAAGTGGCAAATACATTGCATCTGGAACCAGTTCTGATCGGGCAGAACATGACTACTAAGGCTGGAATCTCTGGTCTATGTCTGGATTTCTTGATCTCTCAAGCTACCCTGAAGGCTTCTTTGGGAGAGTGGAAGGCAGTTTGTGCTTTATTGGCCCTGAGCATATATGGGATTATTTTATTTGCAGATGAGCCTAAGTTTGTTAGTAAGAATGCAATCCATCTTTTCATCCTGAGGAACCCAGTGCCCACATTACTGGGAGATTTCTACTACTCTGTCCACCAAAGGAATGAAAAGCAAAGAGGAAGATTGGTGAGGTGCTGTGCTCCCCTGTTCCATACCTGGCTGCTCAAGCACTTACCCAAGACTGATGCATTTTTGAATCCTCATCAGCAGAGGAACTGGGCTAGAAGACTCACTGCTTTGACTTCAGCTGATATCAGGTGGTGCACTCAAAGCACAAAAGGCAGGGACATCATTACCAGTTGTGGGCAGTTTCCCAATGTACCCCTGATAGGAGTTAAGGGTTGCATCAACTACAACCCTCCGCTATTCAAAAGACAACTAGGCTATGCATTGGTCCACACTCCTAAGGCACAAGACTTGGCTGAGACTCTTTACTGTGAGATTAAGCCTAATATGGCTATTGTCAGGCAAGCATCCTGGGCTTGAGACAATGTCCAGACTAAAGGAGTAACCATTCTGGGAAAATGCAACAATGTGGCCTCAGCACAGTACTATGAGTGGTCTCATGCCAGGGCTCAATTTTCTGGGATGCCCTTCACCGTGGAAGATATACCTGGACCATCCTCAACACCACCTCCTGCCACTGTCAGCTTAGAGGAGTTTGAGAATTTGAAAGAAAGAAATGAGAAGTTGACTCAGGCTCTGCAGAAGACCCTCTGGGAGAGGAGTGATGGTCGCTTGGACATTGAGAGGTTAGAAAAGCTAAGGGTGGAGCATCTGGCTAGGATTGAAAAGTCAGAGGATTACATCAAAAAGTCTAGGGCTGGAGAACAGATCTTGAAGAATGCCTGCAAGGAAGCTCAGTTCCAGAAAGCCAGGACTGATTTGTATCTGAAGGAGAGTCAAGCTAGGTGGGTCAGGATCACCGAAGCTCGTACTCTGGAAGATAAGAGGACTCAGGACAAGATTGAGCAGTTGGAGGCTAGTGCAAAGGAGAAACAGGAAGCCCTGCTAGCAGCCCAAAGAGAAATCTCAGAGTTGAAGATTAGAGCTAGTGTGAAGAGTTCAAAGGACCAGAGTCAACACAAGAAGCTAACTGCAGTTGTTACTACCAGGAATCTCCTTATCAGGAATCTCACAGAGCGTCCAGCTGATCCTGTGACTGAAGCACTTCTCAAGGAAGTTCAGGAGGATGAGTTTGGTCTTGGTGTCTGACTTTTGCTTGTTGTTGCTTTCATTTCATGTACTTTTATTTTCTTATGTTGTATTTTTGACCCCTCAGAGGGCATGTATTGCGAAAAACAACTGTGTATTATTCACTTTCTGTAATATATGTATTAGTTTGTTTCATCTGAGTTTCTTTCAAGCAACATCACAAGCATCTTCCTTAGGGGGCTGGAAAGGTCAAAACCAAGTGCCAAGCCGGATACCTTGGAGACAAATAAGCATATTGCATTGCATGCTAACCTTTGTTTGTTTTGTAGGTTTGTTTTGTTTTTTTGTTACTAACTCTGTTGTGATCTCAGGAACTATTGCTCGACGTCGGGTATTCCCACTCAACCGTCCACACAGATATCCAACCCGTAACAACCTTCCGGGTATACAGATGGACCAGGTACAACAGGACCTTACAGAGGTCAAGAACCAAATGGCCAATGAGAGATTGGAAATGAGGGCTCAGATGACACAATTTATGGAGGTGATGAATAATATGGCTCAAAGCCAAGAGAGATTAAGAGCAATGGTAGAGAGGCAGAATCAGGAAGACCCCCATCTAGGGACTGTTGGGACAAGCAACAATGAGAGGGTTCAGCCTCATATCAATCCGCCTGTATTTGGACCCCACCTTCATCAAGAGATCAACATCCCTGCTAATGTACAAGGGAATGCTACTACAGGCAGGGTACTACAAGAAGACCCCCAGGAAGATCAGTTGACAGTGATGGGAGCTGGGGATGAGGCCTATGACAGAAGACTAGATGAAATTGCTGAAAAATTAAGGTCCTTGGAGTCTCAGAACTCTTTGGGTTTTGATGTTATGGACATGGGCCTAGTGGACGGGGTCAGGATTCCCCACAAATTTAAACCACCGTGCTTTGAGAAGTACAACGGGACTTCCTGCCCACGGACCCACTTACAATCCTTTCTGGGGAGGCTGAAGGCATATACCATGGACGAGAAGTTATGGATGTTTTATTTTGAGGATAGCTTAACGGGAGCTTCAAGGGAATGGTATTCACATCTGACTAGAGCCACCATCAGATGTTGGAAAGACCTGGCTGAGGCCTTTATCAGACAATACCAGTATAATTTGGATATGGCACCCAACAGGACCCTCCTGATGGGAATGTCACAGTCATCCAGAGAAAGCTTCCGAGAGTACGCCCAGAGATGGAGACAGCTGGCTGCTGCTGTCCAGCCACCTAATAATCATCAAGACATCAAGCTTGTAACTTGGGCCTTGCATTAGGGTTCTAATTCTTCCTTAATTGGTTAAGAAGGACTAACCCTAGTGTTAATGGACAAGTCCTCCTCAAGTTGTCTTACAAACCCTAAAACTCACTTCTTCATCATATCATTAACTAAAATCCACTTAATAAAGGCTTTGTTTTTTCATGAGTTTAATCCCTAATCATGGATTAAGTTGAGGAGCTTTCCTCAGCTTAAACATTCTCATCTATTATCCTTCTATTAGGATGGTGTAATGAGTCTGTTTAATCCATGATTATGGCTTAATCTCATTACTCAACACTAAACAAAAACAACAAAAACACCTAAATAATCACAAGTAGGTTAATGATCTTAATCCTGCATCAAAGGTGATTAAGTGTGAGAAGCTGACTTCACACTTAAGGTATTCTCATTACCCCTAATCAGAGGGAAGATGTGATGAGTTTACTAAATCCATTGGTTTAGGCTTAAGCTCATTAACTTATGACAAACTTTCAAAAGCAATAAAAGACTGAAAACTCAAAAACAAAGAATAATCGTCTCCTCCGGGATTCTTTTCTCATCATCTTCACTCATAAGCGAGAACTTGCTTCTTCCGTCTAAGGCAAGACAGTTAGCACCTGAGCCAGACAGGTCATACACTTGAGCATAGGCAAGCAAGCAGTTCACAAGTCAACTTACCTTTCAGTCTCTTTGGGTCGAACTACGGTGTTCTGACTTCCTCATTGCACGAGAGGATACGTAGGCATAACTTAACAGTTATCGAACAAAAGTCTCTGTATATTCCCCCTCTTTCCAGCCTTATTCTTTTGGCCTCATGATCTTGAGCATCTCATCTTTGTCCTTACACTGAAACTGCATATATCACACTTTGCACTTCTCTTACACTGACACCTGTACACCTTTTCCAGCTCTTTGGTACACAGATTGCACTGACACTACCCCTTTAAAACACAAATCTTTTAAGCGTGTATCCCGTCGAGTACGGCGGACAATCTGGGTGCTAATACCTTCCCAGGTTGTAACCAACCCCCTTTCTCAGTCTCTCTGGTTCGCAACCGTCTTATCCATATCTTTCTAGGTCTATGCAGCATTACCTTTCCTCTGGGATAAAAATGCCTAGCTGGCGACTCTTTTCATTCCCTGTGAGTTCACTCCTGTGTGTTCTCACATCCCTCTTTCACCGACCGTTCGCGTCTGTACCTTTATTTGGGCCATTCCCATTTATCGGGAGCAACAGTTACAACCTGGGAAGGTATTAGCACCCAGATTGTCCGTCGTACTCGACGGGATCCACGCTTAAAAGATTTGTGTTTAAAGGGGTAGTGTCAGTGCTATTTGTGTATCAAAGAGCTGGAAAAGGATGTACAGTTGTCAGTGTAAGAGAAGTGAAGTGTACAAATGAAGTGTCAGTGTAATAACTAGAATGAAATACTCAAGATCATGAGGCTAAAAGAATAATGCTGGAAGAGGGAGAATATACAGAGACTTTTGTTCGATAACTGTTAAGTTATGCCTACGTATCCTCTCGTGCAATGAGGAAGTCAGAACACCGTAGTTCGACCCAAAGAGACTGAAAGATAAATTGACTTGTGAACTGCTTACTTGTCTATGCTCAAGTGTATGACCTGTCTGGCTCAGGTGCAAACTGTCTTGCATTAGACGGAAGAAGCGAGTTCTCGTTTGTGAGTGAATGAGATGAGAAAAGAATCCCGGAGGAGACGATTATTGTTTGTTTTTGTGTTTTTAATCTTTTATTGCTTTTGGAGATTTGTCATAAGTTAATGAGCTTAATCCTAAACCAAGGGGTTAGTAAACTCATCACATCCTCCCTCTGTTTAGGGGTAATGAGAATACCTTAAGTGTGAAGTCAGCATCTCACACTCAATCACCATGATGTAGGATTAAGATCATTAACCTACTTGTGATTATTTAGATGTTTTTGTTGTTTTTGTTTAGTGTTAAGTAATGAGTTTAAGCCATAATCAGGGATTAAACAGACTCATTACACCATCCTAATAGAAGGATAATAGATGAGAATGTTTAAGCTGAGGAAGACTCCTCAACTTAATCCATGATTAGGGATTAACCTCATGACAAAACAAAGCCTTTATTAGATGGATTTTAGTTAATGATAAGATGAAGAAGTGAGTTTTATGGTTTGTAAGACAACTTGAGGGGGACTTGTCCATTAACACTAGGGTTAGTCCTTCTTAACCAATTAAGGAAGAATTAGAACCCTAATGCAAGGCCCAAGTTACAAGCTTGATGTCTTGATGATTATTAAGTGAATTGATTAAAGGATTTAAACACATTAAGGGTTTAACACTTAGGATTAAAGTTATACACTCCGTCCTAATAGAAGGATGCAGGCATAAGCTTAATCACAAAGCCTTAAAGCCTTTAGGGTTTAGTCCCTGATTATGAGATGAGAAGAGAAGACTCAAAGAGACACAAAGGTGAAAGCTAAGTGGGGGACTAATCAAACCCTAATTGTTATCATGCTTGGTTGTTCCTAGGGTTTGTGAGGCTTAAGAGAGAAAGAGACTTCAAAGGCCATCAAGGAGGAATCAGATGAAAGGAGCAAAGAGAAGCAAAACAACTTGCTTCACTTAAGAAGTCAAGTTGCTTGGAGAAAGAAAATTAGATGAACAAGAATGAGCAAGCTCAATCCAAACACATACAAAAATGCAGCAATGATGCATAAGAGAGATGAAAAGAGATTGTGAGAAGTGAAGGCAAATTCACTTCTCAAAACAACTTACCACCTGAAAAGTTAGCAAAAGAAATGAAATGCAATGCAAATGAGATGAAATATGATGATGCAAGCCAAAACCAGAAGCATGAGTATGATGTTAATGATGCTAAGAGATGATGCAAACATGAGGCAAGGCATGAGAATGATCATACAAACATATGGATGCAAGAGAGGCATGCTTTGAATCATGAACATACATGAAAAGTTATGAAATGCAAATGACATACAACATAGAAAATGAAAGATGCAATGATCAAACATGATTATAATATGTCTTAAGATGTGTTATGAATCAAATGGATGCACAAAATGTCATGGCAAGTCATGGTATGCAAGCAAATGAGAAATGGATGCAAAGGAAAGCATGAATTAGGGTTTATGATCAACACACAAAGCAAAATCCAAAACCAGAAGCAAACATCATGATAAAAATTTGAAAATGCAATCAAAGGAACCCTAAACCTATAAAAACTAACTGCCCAAAGGAGGGGTTCTAATTCTTAACCTAGTGAGAGTTATGAATTTCCTAAGATTGCTAGGGTTTTAAGGTACCTTGACAAGAAAAATGAAAATCAAAATGAAAATGCAAGATCAAATCATGCCAATTTTATCCTATAAACTACATGTTATGCAAGATGCAATGCAAAAAGAATCATTGTTCAATTCTCAATGGTTAGGCAGAAATGAATTTTTGAAGTTGGAAACAAAATATTGCTTTGAAATGAATTTAAATTCATTGAAAATGATCAAAAGGCATCAAGAACAAAAAAGAAATTTGGTTTGAGAGTTGGACAATGTTTCTAAATGTTTCTAAAGGTTACATGAATTTTTTTGTGATTTTTAAATACCTAAAAGTATTTTTAATTAATTAATTTTCATTAATTAATTAAAAATAAACTTTTAAATGATTTAAAAATAATTTTTAATGCAAAAAATAAAAATAAAAACATTTTGGTGTTCTGAAAATTAATTGAACCTTTGACAAAAAATTTCAGAATTTTTTAAGGTGTTTTGCTATTTTTTAAAAATTTGTGGATGTTAAATGTAAAACAAATGAAATTAAATGAAATTAAATGAAAAAAAGGAAAAGTCAAATGATCTGAAGGCCAGGATTCAAATTGAAGGGGGCGGGAATTGACTTCGCGCGCTATCCAATGGCCAGAATTCAAACTACGCTAATTATGATTAAACCCTAATCCAATGCCCTAATCACTTTCAGATGACCGGAACAGTGTTCCGGTCATCTTCTCCGGCGAGACCAAATCCCCAACTCTCTCTACAAGCCACCCCACCCCAAATTAACTATCCAGAAACAAAACGAACTCAAACCATCATCCAAACATGATTTATAACAAGCATTCATGGGGAATCGAAGGAAAAAAAGAAAACTGGACAAAGTTTCAGAGAGTCATAACATGTTCATTTCTCAACTATTTTCGAAAATAAAAAGAGCAGCATGATCAGTGAAGCATGGGGAACAACTCTATAACAAAAAATACAAGTTCTTGAAAAAATTTTCTTGGTGATACCTGAGATTAAGCTTTCGAAACATGGACATTCTGCTTGCCTCAAAGTGATCCCAATGGTCCCCCTGATGAAGTTATGAAGCTTGGTTGGAGTTTATAATGGTTGGTTTGTGAGTTTGCAGAAGTTCTGTTCAGGAGAGGTGAGAGATCGTGTTTTGATTTCAGGGGGTTTCAAGGATGAATGAGGGCAGGGATGTGATCAGTGGAACATGCTGAGATCAATGGTGAAGTTTGTTTTTGTGTTTGAAGGTTGTGGAGTGTGTTTCGAATGGTTTTGCATATGAGGCATAAACTTGGAACTATGGCTATGAGAGAGCTTCAGCATGAATTGTTATGTGTTATGGCTTGCCTTTGGTCCACTTATCACTCATGGATAGGTCTGTGGAGTTGGTGTGCCCTATTGTGATTGGTATGGGTCTTTTGCCAAAAAGTCAAGCTTTGTGTAAGAGAGGTATGGGCTCATAGCTAGCCAAGGACAAGAGGGGTGTCCTGCGCAGCAAGAAGTGTGGAGAGCCCTAGGATCAATTCTGAAGTCAGCAAGCAAGTGGATTAGGGTTTGAGTGAGGTTTTGCAACTTGGTTCATCTTTGGCCCTTTTGAAGTTTCTTGATCCACAAGTCACAAAAATGAGCAAACTCTTGATGCAATATGACTTTTAGACATTGGTTCATGTTTGTATGAAGATTAGAAGTCCATTTGATAGCACAATTTGCCTTGGCAAGTGATTTTGCAACTTTGCCTCTTTGGTGGAAAACTTGAAATTATGTGATTTTGGCCAACTTTGACAAGCCATAACTTTTGATCCAAAATGAATTAGAATGAGTTCTTGTACTTTTTGAAAAGGGAATGATCCATTCTACAACTTTCATGACCAAATTTTTCTCATTTGAAGCATTTTTGAATCAAAAAGCAAGGGTTGAAAAAGTTTCCCAAAATGGCAAGTTTCCATTACAAGTCATTTTCCCAAAAAGTCAACTTTGCAAATGGCTTGAAATTCTTCAATTTTGTGAACTTCAAACATCTTCTATGATCAAATAAAGATCATACACAATCAAAATGATGAAGAATACCCTTTGGTTGGGTCATTGAGGGCCTCAGATGCCCTGATTTTGCACTGAATTGCTCAAAAAGTCAACTCTTGATCAGATGACTTCCCCATGGAATTTCTTCATGAAAATTGATATGCATAATCCCTATACCATATAGAGACCAATAGAAACAAGAATGACCAAAAAATTTGGAGTTATGGCCTTTGAAACCAAAACCCTAATTCTAGGTCATCTGTGCAGTCAAACCTGGCTCTGCTTCCATGCCAATCTCAGTTCTTGTGATTCTTTGATTTTATTGACTTTGAGAGGATATAATATGATGCTTGAACATACATGGACCCCTTTGAAGTGATTGATGACCTTTGGAGTGGATCAAGAAGCTCTTGGATTGCTCAGATCACAAACCCTAGATGCAGATGACTTAGAACCAGTGCAATGAATAAAAAATGCAATATGAGATGCTATGATTGAAATTATGTATATGTGGATATCACAAGCCATGGTGTGAATGGGTGAGGGAAAATTTGGGGTGTTTACAGCTGGCAAAAAGTGTTTGGCAAGCTGTTTTTTTGTTGTGGCTTGGCGTGGAGAGCTGGGAGGCTGAAGAGGCTTGATGCGCTTGTGGGTTAGACATGTGAGGAAAGGCTTTTGGGAATATTGTGATATGAGGTGTGGCTTAGGAAAAAGGCTAGAGAAAAGTGGGGCCTTTTGGAAAACAAATAATAAAAAAATAAGAAAAACCAATTGACTTAATTAATATTTTTGTTATTTATTTTTTATACTTATCACTAATTGGATTTTAAAACAAAAAAAAACCTATGGGCTAAAAAACAAAAGGTCTTATTAATGAATTAATAATATGGATTAAAAAAAAAGAATTAATTGGGGATGATTTAAAAGGAAATAACAAAACAAAAAAATGGATTAAAAAAATAATTGGAAATGGTTATTTGCAACAAATCGAAAAAGTTTAAAATTTGGAATTTTTGTGAATAATAAAAAAAATGGATAATCGGGGAAAATGGAATGAAAATGGTTATGGAATATTCGGATAATCGGTATAAAATTGGATATGAAATTGGATATCGACAAATGGGTAATATTTGGATAATATGGTTTGGTAAACAATCGAAAAAAAATGGATAATGAAAGATGGTCATAAAAAGGGTATACGGATGGAATTTGGTTTTCAAGCCCACAACGAATCCTGATTTTTCTTGCACAAGCCTCTGCTAAAATGAACACAGCCAACACAGACCCACTGAGTATTTCACCATTTAAGCCAACTGTCATCTAAAAATTGTCTGATTACTTCCTGATGATTTGAAACCAAACTGAGGAAAATAAATCCTCAGATGAATCGCTGATGAACTGAAGAACCGATGAACTGATAAACACTTGAAGATTCAAACCAAACATCGCACAAAACACTGCCTGATAACTGATGACTTTCACACTCAACACCACATGAACTTTGAAAACGCATCGTCTGAGGAATAAACTACTGGCACACACAACTGGCAGTCGAAACAAATCTTTTGATAGTTTGACCAATATTAGGTTAAACATCCATCTGAAATCGAATTGTGACTGAACAAACACATCTAAATTGAAATCATTGCCCTGTCTTTGAAAACCTGCAACACAGAGAAGAAGAAGAACACTGCAACATATTTTTTGTATTTTTTGTTAGAGATCAGTAAATATAAACAAATATAAAGAAATAAAAATAATGGTGATCCCCTGCGAAGCATAGACCCTATATCCGAGAAGAAACTCGCAAGCCAGTGCGATCTTGTTTGTATGCAAAATGCAGATGATATGCGAAGAAACCTTAGGGCAAAAATTAGGGTGTTACAACTATATGGGGAGATTATTGACTTTATTCACAACAGTCAAACTTGAGTATATCCCTCGAGACGAAAATCAGTTCGCAGATACTTTAGCTACCATTTCCTCCATGATCAAAGTTTAAACTGTAAATTATGTACCCCGAATTTTGGTTTCAATACTAGACCGACCAGCATACATTTTATCTGTGGACATTGCTAAAGATGACAAGCTGTGGTTCCATGACATCAAAAGCTTCTTAAAGGATCAGACATACCCACCTGGGGCATCGTCCAATGATAAGAAGACATTGAGAAGACTAGCCGGTAGTTTCTTCCTTAATGTTGATGGTTCATTATACAAGCGAAACTTTGACATGGTACTACTCAGATGTGTTGACAAGAAAGAAGCAGACTTGTTGATGCACGGGGTGCATGAAGGATCTTTTGGTACCCATGCTGGAGGACATGCAATGGCTAAGAAATTGTTAAGATCAGGTTACAACTGGATCACAATGGATGCAGACTGTAGTGCCTATGCCAGAAAATGCCACAAATGCCAGATCTACGCAGACAAAGTGCATGTGCCTCTGAATCCTTTGAACGTGATGTCTTCACCTTGGCCCTTTGCCATGTGGGCATTGACATGATTGGAGAGATCGAGCCGACTGCTTCAAATGGCTACAAATTTATCCTGGTAGCCATTGATTACTTCACTATATGGGTCGAAGCAGCTTCGTATGCAAACGTCACTAGACAAGTGGTAGCCAGATTTTTGAAAAGAGACATCATCTGTCGATGTGGAGTTCCCGAGCGAATCATTACTGACAATGGTTCCAATTTGAACATCAAAATGATGGCAGAACTGTACCGGGACTTCAAAATCCAACATCACAACTCTTCTCCTTACAGGCCAAAGATGAATGGCGCTGTTGAGGCAGCTAACAAAAACATCAAGAAGATTGTGCAGAAGATGGTGGTTACTTACAAAGACTGGCATGAAATGCTACCATTTGCCTTGCATGGGTATCAAACCTCAATCAGAACATCCACTGGGGCAACACCTTATCAGCTGGTATATGGTATGGAAGTTGTCCTGCCTGTTGAAGTTGAGCTACCCTCCTTACGGGTACTGATGGATGTAAAGCTGAATGAAGCAGAATGGGTCCAATCTCGGTACAATCAACTGAATATGATTGAAGAAAAGAGGTTAGCTGCTATCTGTCATGGGCAGTTATATCAGAAAAGAATGAAGAAAGCCTTTGATCATAAAGTCAGGCTTCGGGAATACCAAGTGGGAGATCTTGTGCTGAAAAGACTTCTTCCTCCTCATACAGACCACAGGAGCAAGTGGACTCCAAATTACAATGGTCCGTTCATAGTAAAGAAGGTTTTCTCTGGTGGAGCACTGATGCTCACTACTATGGATGGTGAAGATTTCTTATCCCCTGTGAATTTAGATGTCGTTAGAAAATACTTCGCATAAAATGACCCGCTGGACATAATAACAGAATGTAAGTCCAGGAAAAAATAGGGCATCCCGGCGAGTCAAAAACAGAATAAAAGACTTGGGCAAAAATAAGGGAAAAATCAAAAAAAAAATGTACACTCACTGAGTTGAAAAGCCGCATTGGACAGCTTAGGCAAAAATGGGTATCCCGGTGGATCGAAAACCCGAAAGGGCGGTCCACGCAAAATCAGGGAATAAGCGAACAACTGCATTTTGAATTCGTCTGTATCACTCACAACACGACAAGCTTCGAAAGGATAAAGCATCAGTCAGAATCAACCTTCTTCAAAAAATCAAGATGAGAAGAACGTCAAGGTCATACAAGTCATAGCAAAGGAAGTTCACCGTAGCATCGTCAACATTGCCAGCACTTTTACTTTTCTCAATTTATAGCAATCTCCTCATTCCATGGGATTTGTTTCTTTGACTGTATTTGCAAATTCAGGGCACCCAGATTAATAAAATCAAAATTTTCAGTCACATCTCTTTTTGTGATCTGAGCAATCCAAGGATCCATCTAAGCCACTCCAAAGGCCTCCAAGTGTTACAAGAGGGTACATGTGTGTTCTATCATCATATTATATCCCTCAAAGTTCAAGGAAGTCAAGAAATCACAAGAACTGGCAAGGCATGGAAGCAGAGCTAGGGTTTTCACTACACAGATGACCAAAATTAGGGTTTTGGTTTCAGAGGCCTCAACTCCAAATTTTTGGTCCATTCTTGTTTCTAATGTTCTTAAGATGTTATAAGGATCATATGTACCAAGTTTGATGAAGAAATTCATTGTGGAAGTCATATGTTCATTAGGTAACTTCTTGAGCAAGTCAGAGCAAAATCAGAGCATATGAGGCCCCCAACAATGGAACCAAAGTGATATTTTCATCAAATTGAAATTATATAATCTTTATTTGATCATTGAAGTGCTTGGAAGTTCACAAAATTGAAGAAATTTGAGCTAAACCAACAGTTGCCAAAAATGGAAATGACTTGTAATGGAAACTTTCCATTTTGGGAAAGTTCTTCAACCTCCTCTTTCTTAATCAAAAATGCTTCAAATGAAAAAAAATTGGTCATGAAAGTTGTAGATTAGGTCTTTCCTTTTTAAAAAGTACAAGAACATGTTCTAATTCATTGTGAAACTCAAGTTATGATCCTTCAAAGTTGGCAAAATCCTATAATTTTCAAGAATACACCAAAGAGGGATTTTTGCAAAACCACTTGCCAAGCCATTTTGTGACCTCTAATGCATCTCTAGGCATCATACAAACATAGTACAATGCATTATGATCAGAATTGCCCAAGGAACCACAACATTTCATGCCTTGCATCACAAGATTTCTCAAAGGGGCAAAATTGCATAACACTTGCAAAACATCTTGCAGCCATGCCTCCACTTGTGCCAGCTGCATAATCTAAGTTCCATGGCTCTCCTTTATCCAAGATGAGGCCAGACATTCCATTGAACCACCCCTGCATGAGCCCATACCTCAAGTACACATAATGTTGACTTTTTGCAACTTAGCCCATACCAATCAGCTGCAGCCACAACAACTCTCTGGCCAATAGAGACATGTTATGTGGACCAAAAGCAAGACATTTCACATAACCTTGGAGCCTGAATGATCCCATAGGGCAAGTTTCACAAAAATCCTCTCCACCTTCAAACTTTCGATTCTCTCTGCTCAGCCACTCAAACCTCAAACAAACTTCATAAACCAACTCACCATCATCCATAGATCATTTCCCAACCATCAAACAAGCCTGAAACCCCACAAACACAAAACACGATTCTGGTGCAGCAAGAGTTCATCCTCTCAATCCAGCCATTCTAAACTCATTCAAAGCTTTGCAACATCATCAGGGGATCAAGTGGAGGCTTTTTGCACCAAAGAGGGGGCCAGATAGCTCAGATTGAGAAAGCTCCATCTCAGGTATCATCAAGAACAAATTTTCCATAATTCCCCTTTTAAGTTATAGAAATGATCTTCATGCTCCACTGATCACACTGCACCTTTTACTTTTGAAAATATTCAAGAAACAAGCATGTATTTAGCTTCTGAAACTTTGCCCATGAAACATGTTCTTGTTTGATTCTCATGATTTATGCAATATAAATTTGTTTTGAGGGTAGATTCATGCTTAGGGAGGTTTGGGGAGTTGATCTGGAGATTTAGATCTCCTAAAACAACTTAGGGAAGAAGTTTGATTTTGGTCTCGCCGGAGAAGATGACCGGAACCACTGTTCCGGTCGTTTGAGAGTGATTAGGGTTTTGATTAGGTTTAGCGTGAGTTTGAATGTAGGCCTTTGATTTGTATTCTCGCGCGTATACCAACGGTCCAGATGTGCTCATTAAGCCCTAATCCATTTAATTAGGTTTAATTTAAATTTAGCCCGTTTGAATTTCAGCCACAAGATAGGGCGCGCAGTCAACTCCCACCAATTTTGTTTGAATCTCAGCCATAGATCTTGCATACTTCTCATTTATTTCATTTTTTCTTATTTCTTTTGCATAATTATTTTAAAATATCAAAACTCATCCAAAAACTTTCAAACTTTGCATTTTTGATTCAAATATTTTTCTTCTTCCAAAAACATTTTTTTTTATTTTTTGCATTTAAAAAGCATTTTTAAAATATTTAAATGTTTATTTTAATTAATTAATTAAAATAGCATTTAGGTTTCTAAAAATCACCAAAAACTTCATGTTGCATCTTAACACATTTAGAAACATTTCAAAACCCTTCATACAAATTTATTTTTAGGTTTGATCACAACTTGACAATTTTCTTTGAATTTAGGGTTCATAAAATCAATACTTTTTTACCTTGACTTTGAAAAATCTTTTCTGCCTAACCATGAAGGGTTTGAAGATGATTCTTTTTGCATTGTGTTATGCATAGCATGTAGTTCCTAGGATATTTTTGTCATGAATTTATCTTGCATTTTCAATTTGATTTTCATTTTTCCCTTAGAAGCACCCTAAAACCCTAGCAAACTTAGAAAAATCATAACTCTCTTTAGGTTAAGAGTTAGACCTTCTCCTTTGGGGTGTGATATCATATGGGGTTAGGGTTTGTTTGAGCTCATTTGAAAATTTTATCATGTCATTTGCTTCTGTCTTTACCATATGCATCTCATGTTGCCTTAAAACCCTAATTTTGCATCTTCATTTGCATTCATCTTGTATATGCATTCATACATGAGCTTTCCATGACATTTTATGAATTCATATGTCATATTAGACATATTAGGACAAGTTAGAATCATGCTTGATCATTTTTTTCATTCATTTTCCTTGACTTGCATTCATTTCCATTCATTAACTTTCATGAACTTTCATACTTCAAAGCATGCTTCATTTGCATTCATTCTTTGTATGATCATTCATATGCACTTTGTATGTCCTTGCATCATGTCATAACATCATTTGCATCATGTGTATGCTTCTGGTTTTGATCTTTGTCATTGCATATGCTTCATTCCATTTCATTTCTTTCTTTATGCATCTTGTACTAACATTTTCAGGTGGTAAGTTAATTTGAGAAGTGAATTTGCCTTCACTTCTCATTTCTCTTTATCTTCTTCATATGCATCTTTACTGCATTTTTGATTGACTTTGAGAGGGCTTTCTCATTCATTTTCATCTCCCACTTTCTTTCTCTAAGTTACTTATCTTCTTCAATGAAGTAAGTAACTTATTTCTTCTGCTTCTTCCTCCTTTCATCTGCTTCTTCCATTGGTGGCTGCTTTGAAGATCCTTCTCAAGCCTTACAAACCATAGGAACATCCAAGCATGATAATAATTAGGGTTGTGATTAGTCCCCCTTAGTTTTTTTACCTTTGAGTCTTCTTTGTGTCTCTATTCTTATCTCATCATTAGAGACTAAACCTTTAAGGTTCTAGGACTTTGGAATTAGGGTTATGCCTGCATCCTTCTCTTAGGATGGAGTGTATAACTTTAATTCTAAGTGTTAAACCCTTAATTTGTTTAAACCTCTTAATTAATCCATCTAATAATCACTAAGACATTAACTTGTAACTTGGGCCTTACATTAGGGTTCTAATTCTTCCTTTATTGGTTAAGAAGGACTAACCCTAGTGTTTAATGGGCAAGTCCCCCTCAAGTTGTCTTACAAATCATAAAACTAATTTCTTAATCTCACCACTTAATTAAAATCCATTTAATAAAGGCTTTGTTTTGTCATAAATTTAATCCCTAACCATGGATTAAGTTGAGGTATCTTCCTCAGCTTAAGTGCTCTCATCTATTATCCTTCTATTAGGATGGTGTAATGAGTCCACTAATCCCTGATTATGGCTTAAACTCATTACTTAACACTAAAGAAAAACCCAAATAAAACATCTAAATAATCATAAGTAGGTTAAATGATCTTAATCCTACATCATCATGGTAATTAAGTTGAGATGCTTATCTCATACTTAAGTATTCTCATTATCCCTAATCAGGGAGGATATAATGAGTTTACAACCCTTCATTTAGGCTTAAGCTCAATAACTTATGCAAAAACACCAAAAAACAATAAAAACTGAAAACACAAAAACAAACAATAATCGTCTCCTTCGGGATTCTTTTCTCATCACTCTCACTCATAAACGAGAACTTGCTTCTTCCGTCTTATGAAAGACAGTTAGCACTCGAGCCAGACGAGTCATACACTTGAGCATAGACAAGCAATCAGTTCATTAGTCAATTTATCTTTCAGTCTCTTTGAGTCGAACTACGGTGTTCGGACTTCCTCATTGCACGAGAGGATACGTAGGCATAACTTAACTGTTATCGAACAAAAGTCTCTTTGTCATCCCCCTCTTTCAGCATTCTCTTTTAAGCCTCAGTTTCTGAGCATTCACCTTCTGCACTGACACTTGTATATTCTTTTCCAACTTTTGCACACAGATAGCACATGCACTACCCCTTTAAACACAATCTTCTAAGCGTGGATCCCGTCGAGTACGACGGACGATCTGGGTGCTAATACCTTCCTAGGTCGTAACCAACCCCCTTTCTCAGTTTCTCTGGTTCGCAACGTCTTATCCATCTCTTTTCCTAGGTTTTTAAAGCATTACCTTTTCTTCGGGATAAAATTGCCTAGCTGGCGAATCTATTCACCTTCATTTCATCTTCTCCTTTCACCGACCGTTCGCGCTTGTACCGGGATGCAAATCTTCGGGAGCGACACATGCCAAGCACAATTCCCCAGCATACCTCCTCCCCAAGCAATATCTGGAATGCTTTTCCCTAGCGGAGTTATCAAAGACTCCTCATCCCTAGCACATGTCTACTCAATAGGAGCATCCCCAGCCAAGTTCCCCACAGAATTTCCATCCTCTCCCCAGAAGAGCAATGCCTGAAACTCTTATCCAACAAAGTGACGAAAGTTTCCTTCTCCCCCACCTGAGTTCTCCTTACAGGATAGATCTATCAATGATCTATTTTCCCAAGCAGAGTTATATCTCCTTACAGATCTACCAATGATCTCTTCCCTAGCTGGGATATTATTCCAAGAAGATCAGCCTAAGATCTTTGTCACGGCAGGATCCGAATCCCGGATCGGTTTCTCTTTTGCATAATCATAGCATCCGCATCATAAATCACCGAAATAAGCGTAGCATTCCGTCCAATACGGAGCATTATGGCAAAAATCAAACATTTGCATGATCACAAGTCAAGTTCGAGCCAGTCACATGCAATTACCATCAGTATTTCATCAGCAATGTATAAAAACCCATGTCCCCTGCAAATAAAAGCCAAAGTGTCCCCTTTGCACTCTCCCGCGCAAATGCCTGTTCATATATATACCCTTTTTGACACTCATCCGTGTCGTATTATCCCCCGCAAATATAAAGCCAAGGCATACCTTTTGCACTTTCAAATACAGATACCTATACATACCTTTTTTTTAACACTCGTCTGTGTCATCCTTCCCCAGCATGGTTGCCAGAACACCTTCTGCAACCAAACACTTGTTCATTAACACACTCCTTTCGACACCCGTCCGTGTCATTCTATCCCCACAGATCTTCAGAACACCTTTTACACTCTCACATGCAAATATTTGTTCATAACTTATACATATTTGACACTCGTCCATGTCATACACTCCCCAGCAAGTTGAACACCCGTCCGTGTCTTGCTCATACTTCACCAACAAACCAATACTTATACAGAATTCTTTGATACTTGTCCGTATCCTATTTTATACCACTTCTCATCAGATTCGACACTCGTCCGTGTTCTTTGTTAACCAGTTGGTACTCGTCCGTATCATCATCTCTGAACACGCGTCAGCGTTTGTTTCTACTGATACCCGTCCGTATCATGGTCTTAAGGATGCTCGTCCGCATTTTTAATCTATACACCGCGTCAAACACTTATACATTTTTATCCTTGAGCGTAAACACTCGTCCGTGTTCATCGTTCCCCAGTAAGTCGTCAACGAAAACAACCTTCTTCTATCCGACATTTGTCCTATGTTGTGATACTTTCAGCAGCCGTCCCCTGCCAGGTGATCGTCCTTCACCTTTGGATGACCGTCCCTCATCCTTTCCCCAGCAGAGTCCCCATTAGTGGAACCTTTTTCTATCTGACATTCGTCCTATGTCATGATAAAGAGCAGCCATACCCTGCTAGGTGATCGTCCTTCACCTTTTGATGAATGTCCCTCATCATTTCATCTGATGGTCGTCCCCATCGTTGATCTTGTTATCCGACATTCGTCCTATGTCGTGGTAAACCACTAAGAGCAGCCGTACCCTGCTAGGTGATCGTCCTTCACCTCTTGATGATCTTCCTTCATCATGCTTATCCGATGGCCGTCCCCATCGTTGACCTTTTCTATCCGACATTCATCCTATGTCGCGATAAAGAGCAGTCGTCCCCTGCTAGGTGATCGTCCTTCACCTTTGATGACCGTCCCTCATCATTTATTTCATTTATTCTTTAAACTGATGGTCGTCCCCGTCGTTGTTTACTTTACTTTGCAAACCTGATGGTTGTCCCTGTCATTGCCTCTACTTTAACCCCCATAGAATCTTGTTTCTTTACCCGATGGCCATCCCCGTCGCGGTCTCCTTATTTCCCCAACTTGTCGTCCGTCCCCGTCATTGCTTTACTTACCGCTTTATCCCCAGCAGTCGTCCTCTACTCAATGGTCGTCCTCCATCGCCCGCATTTGATAATCATGCTATACCGTCTTTTAAAATTTATATCCCTTTTCTTCTTCTATTCAGCGAGTGCAACTTTTTGACTGTCTTTGGTATTCAACCACAAGTTATCTTGTTTGTCTATTAAGCCAGGCGCTTACATCCTGCACAGCTAACTTATGTTTGAATAGGGGCAGCTGTAAGCACCCCAAATTTTCCCTCACTCTTTTCACACCATGGCTTGTGATCTTTCATTTTTGCATTAGCATGAGCATACCACTTCAGATTGCATATTTGTTTTATCTGCATAGTTCAAGTTCATCTGCATCTAGGGCTTGTGATATGAGCAATCCAAAGTCCCATCTGAGCCATCCCAAAGGTTTCAAAGCTTACCAAGAGGGTCCATGTGTGTTCTATCATCATGTTGTGTCCCTCAAAGTTCATGGAAGTCAAGAAATCACAAGAACTGGCAAGGCATGGAAGCAGAGCTAGGGTTTTCACTACACAAATGACCAAAATTAGGGTTTTGGTTTCAGAGGCCTTAACTCCAAATTTTTGGGCCATTCTTGTTTCTATTGTTCTTAAGATGTTATAAGGATCATGTGTACCAAGTTTGATGAAGAAATTCATTGTGGAAGTCATCTGTTCACTGGGTAACTTCTTGAGCAAGTTAAGTCAAAATCAGGGCATCTGAGGCCCCCAACAATGGAACCAAAGGGGTATTTTCATCAAATTGAAGTTCTATGATATTTATTTGATCTTATAAGAGATTAGAAGTTCACAAGACTGAATAATTTTGAGTCATTTGCAAACTTGCCAAAAATGGAAATGACTTGTAATGGAAACTTTCCATTTTGGGAAAGTTTTTCAACCTCCTCTTTCTTAACCAAAAATGCTTCAAATGAAAAATTCTTGGTCATGAAAGTTGTAGATTAGGTCTTTCCCTTTTCAAAAAGTACAAGAACATGTTTTGATTCATTATGGAACTCAAGTTATGATCCTTCAAAGTTGGCAAAAATCATATAATTTTCAAGAATGCACCAAAGAGGGATTTTTGCAAAACCACTTGCCAAGGCTTCTAATGACTTCAAATGTGTACAAATACTTCATGACATGATAAAACAACTTCAAAAACTTATAATTGGCCCAAGAATTGGATCATTTCATGCCTTGAATCACAAGATACACCAAAGAGGGAAAATTTGCAAAACACATAGAAACCCTAGCATCAAGTGATCCAGCTGCAATGTTTCAATCCTATGGCCTTCCTTGATCCATGCTGAGGCCAGACACCCCAAAATCTCAGGCCTGCACCATGCCCATACCTCAAGTACACATTCGTGACTTTTTTGCAAAATCACCCATACCAATCACACTATGTCACACCAACTCCTCTGACCAATCACAGCTGCATATACTAACATTATGGAACACATTTCACATAACACATTGGCCTGAAACTCACCCAAGCTCAGATTACACAAAATCCTCTCAAACTTCATCTCTTTGAATCTCCCAACTCAACCATCAAAACTTCAAAATTCTTTCACCAATCATCTCCGCATAACCCCAGGATCATTTCCAACCCCTCACATTAGCCTGAAACCACCTCAAACAAAAACACGATTTTCACATGCTCTGAACTGAAACCTTCAAAGAATCCTACATAAACTCCTTTCAAGCATTCCAGAAGCATAAGGGGATCAAGAGGAGTGGTTTATCACCAAAGAAGGGCCCAAAAAGTTTCAGTTTCGAAAGCTTCAACTCAGGTAACCTCAAGAACATTTTTTTCCAGAAATGCATTTTTAAGTTCTTAGATGAATCTTCATGATGTGCTAATGATCCTGATGTGTTTAGTTTTGAAAATGATTGAGTATTAAGCATGTATGAGCTCTCTGAAATTTTTTGACCTAAAACTAATTTGCTTCGATTCAGCCTGAATACGTGAAATAAATTTGTTTTGTTGGATGATTCTTGTTGTATGATGTTTAGGGTTTGATTCTGGGCAGAGAGATTGGGTTTTAGAAGCTTAAGGAGAGAGATAACATTTTGGTTCGCCGGAGAAGATGACCGGAGCACTGTTCCGGTCATCTGAAAATGGTTAGGGTTTAATCAGTGTAATTAGTGAAGTTTGAATTCTGGCCCTTAGATTTGAGTTCCCGCGCGTGTTTCATTGGTTCAGATTATGTCATTAGCCCTAATTCTTGTTTAATTAAATTAATCAAAATTAATTATCCAGATTAAATTCCAGCCACTGGATTGCGCGCCAGTCAACCCTTTCCCTCTAACTTTGAATCTTAGCCCTCAGATTGGCATACTTTCCCTTTTATTCATTTTTAATTCATTTTTTATCCATTTCTTTTCATATATTTATTTTAAAAAGCAAAAATCATTAAAAAAAATCTGAAAATTTTTATCATGACTTTTATTAATTTTCAAAAACCAAAAATATTTTTATTCTTATTTTTTGCACAAAAAAGGTATTTTTAAGTCATTTAAATGTTTTATTTAATTAATTAATTCATTTTAATTAATTAAAAATACATTTAAGTATTTAAAAATCAAAAAAAAATTCAAAAAGCATTTATAAACATTTACAAACATTTACAAACTCATCATGCAAATTTCATTTTGGTTTTGATCACACTTTGAGATTTTTCATTAAATTAGGGTTCCTAAAATGACTTATTTTCTAACCCTAACTTCAAAAATTCATAACTTTTAAACCAAGTTGAGTTTGTGAATGTTTCTTTTTGCATTGTTCTATGCATGGCTTCTAGCATCCAAAAACATTTTTGTAACATTTTTATCTTGCATTTTCAAATTATTTGGCATTTTACATTGAAGATCACCCAAAAAACCCTAGAAACTTAGAAACTCCATAACTTCTTCTAGGTTTAGTTTCTGACCTCCCCCTTTAGATGGTAACTTAGTGTAGGTTTAGGGTTCCTTTGAGTGCATTTTCAATTTTTTATAATGACATTTGCTTCTGTTTTGGTCATATGCATCTCATACATTCATAAAACCCTAATTTCTCATGTCCATTTGCATTCATCTTGCATATGCATCCATACATGAACTTGCCATGACATTTCTTGCATTCATATGTCATCTTAGACATCTTAAGACATGTTAGAATCATGCTTGATCATTTCTTCATCCATTTGCCATGATTTGCATTCATTTCATTTCATTAACTTTCATGTGTTTTCAAACTTCAAAGCATGCTTACATGACATCTCATCTTTGTATAATCATTCATATGCACTTTGTATACCTTTGCATCATCTCACATGACATTAACATTGCATAAACTCTTTTGAATTTACTCATCTCATCTCATTTCATTTCTTCATGCTTTATATCTTATGCATTCATGCTAACATTTTCAGGTGGTAAGTTACTTTGAGAAGTGAATTTGCCTTCACTTAACATTATTCTTTATCTCTTTCATTTGCATCTTGCTGGTTTTAAAGTGAAATTGTTCACTTGTGTTATTTCTTTCTCACTTTCTTTCTTTAAGTTACTTATCTTCTTCAATGAAGTAAGTAACTTACTTCTTATGCTTCTTCCTCTTTTCTTTTGCTTCTTCCATTGGTGGCCGCCTTGAAGACTTCTCTTGAGCCTTACAAACCATAGGATAACCAAGCATGATAAATTTAGGATTGTATATAGTTCCCCTTTATTATTTTACCTTTGAGTCTTCTTTGAGTCTCTTTTCTCATCTCTTAATCAGAGACTAAACTCTTAATGTTTTAGGACTTTGGAATTAGGGTTATGCCTGCATCCTTCTCTTAGGATGGAGTGTATAACTTAATCCTAAGTGTTAAACCTTTAATTTGTTTAAACCTCTTAATCAATTCATCTCAATAATCACTAAGACTTCATCTTGTAACTTGGGCCTTACATTAGGGTTCTAAGTCTTCCTTTATGGTTAAGAAGGACTAACCCTAGTGTTTAATGGACAAGTCCCCCTCAAGTTGTCTTACAAACCATAAAACTCATTTCTTAATCTAATACCTTAATTAAAATCCACTTAATAAAGGCTTTGTTATATAATGAATTTAATCCCTAACCATGGATTAAGTTGAGGTATCTTCCTCAGCTTAAGTGTTCTCATCTATTATCCTTCTATTAGGATGGTGTAATGAGTTCACTAATTTGTGATTAGAGATTAAACTCATTACTTAACACTAAACAAAAACCCTAAAACATCTAAATAATCACAAGTAGGTTAATGATCTTAATCCTACATCATCATGGTAATTAAGTTGAGATGCTTATCTCATACTTAAGTAGGCTCATTATCCCTAATCAGGGAGGATATAATGAGTTTACAAACCCTTGATTTAGGCTTAAGCTCATAATCCTATGAAAAACACCAAAAACAATAACAAAACTAAAAACACAAAAACAAACAATAATCGTCTCCTTTGGGATTCTTTTCTCATCATACTCACTCATAAACGAGAACTTGATTCTTCCGTCTAATGCAAGACAGTTAGCACTCGAGCCAGACGAGTCATACACTTGAGCATAGGCAAGCAAGCAGTTCACAATCAATTTGTTTTCAGTCTCTTTGAGTCGAACTACGGTGTTCTGATTTCCTCATTGCACGCGAGGATACTTAGGCATAACTTAACAGTTATCGAAAAAAAGTCTCTTTGTCATCCCCCTCTTTCAGCATTCTTTTCTAAGTCTCATTTCCTAAGAATTCACCCTTTTGCACTGACACTTGTACATTCATTCTCAGCTTTTGCACACAGATAGCACATACACTACCCATTTAAACACAATCTTTTAAGCGTGTATCACGTCGAGTACGACGGACAATCTGGGTGTTAATACCTTCCCAGGTTGTAACCAACCCCCTTTCTCAGTTTCTCTGGTTCGCAACCGCCTTATCCTTATCTTTCTAGGTTTATGCAGCATTACCTTTCCTTCGGGACTAAAATGCCTAGCTAACGACTATATTCATTTCATTTCATTTTCTCCTTTCACCGACCGTTCACGCTTGTACCGGGGATGCAAATCTTCGGGAGCGACAGACTTGAATACACTTTCCTATGCAAACTCTCCAAGAAAAATCTTCTAAAAAACTTCAAACTAACAATAAGCGTCTTTCCTTCGGGAATTCTTTTCTCATCTCTTTTACTCTAAATGAAAGAACTTTCTCCTACTTGTCTGTTGCAAGACGGTAAACACACTCCTTATAGACGAGCCTGCAACACCGTAGCATAGGCATAAGTAGTTCCTTTTTAAAAACACAAGCGACGAGGCTTGGCGAACACAATCTTCCAGTCTCTTTCCTCATTCTTCGTGCTATTTCATATCCTTATCTTTTCATTTCATTCTTCCTTATTTCTTTTCATTCCTTTCTAGTAGCAATTCCAGCAGTAGTAGATACCCTTACCCTTTGAAGCAGTGCTAGGAAGCATGGATCCAGTCGGGTACCACGGGAAATCTGGGGTGCTAATACCTTCTCAGTTTGTAACCGACTCCCTTACCCCTTCTCTTTGGTTCTCGAGACCCTCTTTCTCCTTCTTCCGGTTTTGTGCAACATTACCCTTCCTTCGAGATAAAAATGTTTGGCTGGCGACATTTCCTTTTCCTCACCACTTTAGCGTCTGTACCATAATGGAAATCCTGGGAGCAATAATTATGCACAAACTTTTTCTCTCTGTTAGAGTCAAAAGCCTCGGGGATGATACCACCTACCAAATAGTTCGCATAATCTGCGAACCAAGGAACACCAATAACAACAAGGATGTGTTCATTAGCAAACTCATCCTTTATTGGGCGTTTTTCTTCTGTTTCTTCAATAGGTGACATCCGAGAGAGGTGCTCAGCAAAGATATTCTTACACCCTTTCTTGTCACGAATCTCAACATCGAATTCCTGCAAGAGTAGGATCCACCATAAAAGTCTCGATTTTGAATCCTGTTTAGCAAAGAGAAAATTCAAGGCAGGATGTTCAGTATAAACAATGACTCTTGAACCCAACATAAATTGCTTGAATATATTGAAGGCATAAACTGAAATTCTAGTATCAGATATGTGATGTCGAAGGCGGTGTCACGACATTATTATCTGAACATTAACAAGACAAAAACAGAATAAAATTCAGCAGTGAGAATACAAGGAATTGTTAACCCAGTTCAGTGCAAACTCACCTACTCTAGGGGCTACCAAGCCAGGAAGGAAATCTACTATCAGTAGTATCAATTCAGAGTTAAACAATCCCAATTTACACCCATCACTTAATCACTACCCAATGCAACTTCTACCTAGAAATTATCATCTAGATATAATAAATCACTATCTCACTCCCCCTCAATTACACACTGTGATAATCAAACAAAACCTTACAAGAAAAATAGAAGAACACTCTTCCAAAACAAAAAATTTGATCTTGCTTAAAAGCTTAAATCAAGAACAAACACTCATGCTTAAAAGTTTAGAGTGGACAGAATAACAACTCAATAAAAACAGTCCAATTCAAACATCTAGGTGATGTATGAACGGCTCATAAAGAAACACACACATAAAACAAAACAAAAAACCTATCTCAAAATGCACAACTTTTTTAATCTCTCTAATTTATGTATATTTCAATTAGGGTTGCACTACATTAAGTAATGAACAATCTCCATGGATTTGGGTAGTGAAAATGGTCAGAATAGATCGTCATTAAAACTGATTGATCGTCAAATCATTTCTAGAAACAAAGTGTACAAGAATGGAAACAACTAATCCTTCCAAAAATGAATAGTATGCTCCAATTTTACCCTTAATAATTGTGCAATCAGTCACTCATCAAAAACACACAAAAGACAATTGGATAATAGGAAAACATAATATTATGAAAATAATGTTCTGCTATATAATGTCAGAACAACTGTCTTGACATCAAGACCAGATTCCTACAACAACACAAACACCTGCAGAATACTTAGAACCACATGTTAAGACATCAATCATGACATCTTGAAGGAATATCATGTTTTACCAAAAATTTTGCCAATCACAGAACTAACAATCTCCCCCTTTGGCAAATGTTGGCTAAAACCATATTAAAGCACAGACTTACATGAAACCAACCAGAGACTCACCATGGCAGTAATAATAAACAACATTTAACTAATAAGGATAAGGAACTTCCCCTCAAGCCATAACCATCAGAGTAAACAAGCAACACTAATATCTTTTCCCCCTTTTTAGACATAATTAGACATCTATAACAAGAGAGGCAATAAAGAAAAACTAGGGCAGGTACAAACAGAACCAGAAATCTTAAGAGTCATCTGAGACAATAGAAAAGGTTATTACAGCCCATGCACATTAAGTGGTAAAAGTCAAAAACAAAAAAAAAAGCATCCAAACAAGAGCATCATCAGCAGCATCAATTAGACTTCGATCTTTTAGTGTCTTCACTAGTTGCAGAGTCAGTGTCCTTAGTACTTTCACCAGTTTCCACTTCATTTTCTTCAGCATCTTCAATGATACCACCTTCAATGTTTCCAGATCCTTTATTAGTTTTTCTAATTTCCTCTTTCTTTCAGTATGAACGCGAATAACCTCTCTTAATTCCCTGCAAGCTTATTTCAAGTCCAAGATAACTCTTGTCTTGGTGGTAGCTTTCTTCTCAAAAGATGTTAATACAAGATCTGGGACATGTCTCCCTGAGAAAAGTTTGTAATGTACAGACAAGGAAGATTCTCTCTTGTAGGCATTGTCAGTACTAGAAATAATATCAGGGTTCTCACTGAGAATAATTCCACAGGAAAGGGAAGGAAATGCAATGGGCATTTTGGTAGCATTTTTTGTAGCATGCTTCATAGTCTGATCAAAGATATACTTTCCATAATCAAACCTAGTCTTTGTACCTATATGAAAGATAAATTTTCCTAATTCAACATTAATAGTGGAAGTATGATTGGTGGGAACCAAAATGGCTACTCCAATTCTGTGAAGAATAGTATATTTCACATTAAGTTCTCCAGTAGATAGTTTCCCCTTCATGGGCCAAACATTCACCTGATTTGCAATTATCAGTTTGCAAATATGGTTGTCAATAACTTCAAGTTAACTTTCCTCTTGCTCACTTCTTCCCATATATTTGTTAATCATAGTAGGAGAAAACATAATGCATCTACCTCTTACATAAACCTTTCTGAAATCCTCACTCCCTCTGTTATCAATATCCACAGGTATGTTCACAATGAACTCCTTGACCAACATATTATAACATTTTGAGAAACGTGACACACTCTTCATTAAGCCAAAACTTGATATTAACTCTATAACCTCCTTGATTTCAGCAGCATCAGTCCCTATTTCTCTCTCTAGAGCAACTCTTCTTTGATAAAAAAAATTCCATTTAGTCACACTGTCCATAAAATGAAATGAAATAGTATCCAAAGGGAGATCTGTTATTTTGACAGAAGATTCTTTGCTACCTATTTTCTTGCAGGGATGATGTCTTGGATATCATCATCAACATCATTATCAGTATCAGTGTCTGATCTGGTCTTCCTTTTCTTGGCAGTTGTTTCAACTTTACTCCAAGATCTAACAGGTCCAATCATAACCATTTTCTTCACACTTCTGGAGGGAGGGTTATCAGCAACAATTTTCCTTTCCTATATTTTAATCTCTTGGCTATACCAGGGTTAACATTAGAAATCATCTCATTTTCAGAGGGAACATCATCTATATTAACAACATTTTTAAGGGCTTCATTTGGATCAACATTCTTCTTTTTGTTTGGAACATCTATTTCAACATTAGTGATTTCTTTCTCAATAACAATATCAACAAGGGTGTGTGAGTTCTTATCATCATGAATCTTGTCAGAATGAGAAGACTCAACATTTTTACTCCTAGATTGATCATATAAAAAGGAGGGCATTCGGCTATTTGAGAAAGGTGTGTGGAAATACCTGCAGCACTATGTCCTTCAGACAGGATCCTACCAACAAGACGTATAATAGCCCTATCTACATATATACTACCTTCTTTGTAATCATAATCAAAGGGCAAGTCAAAAGAGGCATCAGCAATGTTACCTTTAGAGGAACCTTCAGAAATGTGGGCAGGAGAAATTATGGATTTCTTTGTATCACCATCGACATAAGGAACCACAGATAGAGGATTAACATTCAAAGCTTCATCAAAGGAGATGCTCATTTTTGACCTAGAACTTGACTCAGACATAGTTGATTTTGAAGAGGAAGATGTATGTTGTTGATACATTACAAAGTGGTTGAGAGGTGATTTCATAGGATTACCCAGAAGATTATAGGAGGTATGATGGGTGAGAGAGCGGTTGGAGTGAGAGAAAATGCGAGTCAAGTAGCGTGTGAGAGAGAGATACGAGAGGAATATTTGAATGATTTCTCTTGATAGTGGAGATATTTTTGTTGGAAACATAAGGGAAAATTATAGACATTTCCATACACCTTTAATTGTATTCGCTCCCGGGATTTTCATCCTAGTACAAGCGTGAAAGTCGCGCGGAAAAGGTAGAGTCTTCAGCCAGGCATTTTTATCCCGAATGAATGGGAAATGTAATGTTGCACAAACCTGAGAAAGAAGGAAAGGACAAGGTCCTGCGAACCAAAGATCTGGTTCGGGAGTCGGTTACGACTTGGGACGGTATTAGCACCCCTGACCGTCCGCCGTACCTGACAGGATCCACGCTTGTTTGTTTGTTTCAAAGGGTGAGAAATAGGTTGCTGCTGAATAAAACCACTAACTGGAATGGAATGATAAAGGAAACTGGAAAAAAGAGAACAAAGAGAAAGGGAATCGGAAAATAAAATGGAAAGAAAGAGGGAAATGTAGGGAAAATAAAGAATGTGCTCGAACAGGCCATACCCCGCTGCCTACGTACCTCATCGAAAAAATGAGGATCAGAGTCGACGTAGTTCACCTAACTAAGGCGGGAACTATTTTTTTGTGTTTTTTATGGCTGGAACTGCGTATGTCTATGCTTAGGCGTTGCAGGCTCGTCTGGTACGAGTGTATTTATCATCTTGCATGTGAGACAAGTCATCGCAAGTTCACGTTTAGAGTGAATGAGGTGAGAAAAGAAGATCCCGCAGGAAAGTCGCTTATTGTTTGTTGTTTGCTTTTTAAGAGCTTTGTATGAATTTGGCACAAGTGAATTCAAACTCTTTTCCCTGATGTATACTTGCTACTACATTCCAAAATGGAATAATAGAACAAGTACACCAAGCAAGGAGAATTTATCCAAGACTTGTTTCCACAGATTAGGGTCTAAGTTCACTAGATTGTTGAACTTATTAGATGTTTTTGTGGCCTTTTGTGAAGAAGTATCTTTTAGGTTTTCTTTGTGAAATAACCTCTTGATGAGACTTGTACATCATGCTAGATAAGCTCACACTATTCCAAGATGGAATGAATGTAAGTGCCCCATGGAATAGACACAAGAGATCCTTTCATGCATTTATTAAGTGTTTTTTATTTCATTTGAAGATGAGAAGAGAAAGACTCAAAAGACAAAGGTCAAAGCTAATGGGGGACAAAGACACAAACCTAAGTTATCTTATTATATACAAATAGGTGATACTATGGTTAATGAGGTATTCTAACCTAAGGAGAAGATTGAATTTGAAGTGTCTAAGAGGGAAGGAGAAATGAAATTAGGTTAAAATGGGACCTATGTGACTTAGGACTCAAGGCAAACCTAAAAATTAGAGGTGAAGACCTAAGGATTGTATTTAACTCTTATATACATCTTAAAGGATCTAAGAGACCCAAGATTAGGACCTCAAAGTATTGGCATAAATTCTTTACACTAATGGGACTAAAGGAAAAGAGTAGAAGGACCAAAAATATGACTTGTGAACCAAGCAACTTAGAAAAATACCAAATGGTCATGAAAAATTATGAAAATTGACACTTGAATACAAAATCCAGAGAGTGAATTGCACACAAAAAATCTTACAAAAAATCTCATTTTTGAGGGTTCAGATGATGTATGGAAGTGGGTTAGGGTTTATGAGCATGTGTATGAAATAAAGGGACCAAAACATGGCTTAAGGTGACGTAAATATCAAAACAAAAATATGGTGGGGAAGTTTGATGAGTCTTATGATTAATGCAAAAAGAATGGGCTATTTATGTCTTGTGGTTTGGGAGAAAGAATATGGACAAGAAGGTTGGTCAAAAAATGAGAAAATAGAAATTAATTCATTTGAGAAATTAATTCTAATTAAAATATAAAAGAAAAATATGAACAAAAATTATATAAAATTTGGGAAAATGCAAATACCTCTCATGAATTAAATTGGAATTTTTTATGAGGTTTAAGTATTTTTAATAGTCAAAAACGAAAATGGAATAAAAATGAAAACAAGAAATAAGAAAAGAATGAATTGAATTAATGTATTGGGCATTGGGGGTGTTAACAGCAACAAAAACCACTAAAATGGGATTCAAACACATGTGCTAGGGGTGTGGAAAGAATGCTGAGGAAATGCTTCATAAAAATACACGTGAGTTACATGTGCCTCATTTATGCGCTGGCTTATTTGTGACCTCAGGATACACATGATCTAAGGGCTACGACATGTTCTCATAAGAAAAATTAGGGCACTGTTCAGGTGACCGAAAGTGACCTCTGGACATCTTCTCTGGTCACCCCTCTCCTAGGGTTTTCACTAAACGCAACCAAAATGAAATGTGAAGCCATAGAAACGTTCCCCTCACTGAGTAGGTCATGAATCCACCCTTAGTTTTCATTTAACACACTTAAACAATGCAAATCGAAGCCAAGAAAATCAACCTGCAAATTTGGATCTACGCACCTATGGTGCCTATCATCTAGCCAGGGGTTGCAATGCACCTATTGAGCTTCAAAGCATACAAATCCATCAACACAGAAGTAAAATATGCTCATGAAATTTCAGAGGGAACCTGAATTGTAGAGTTGATTTTTAGTTGAGGAAATCCAGAGATGAGATTCCAATTGCTCAAGTGCTTGATCCTGAGAGCTCTAGAGCAAAATAAATGCTTAGTAGGTGTTAGAGATGGAAGAAAAAAAATCTGGTGCAAGAATGATGCAGATCCACAATCTTGATACTTCAAACTCTCACCACCATAGAATTCATCCTTATGATGATGTTGATCATGAATTGATGAAGAACTCACTACTGGAAGCATAAATCAGAGAGATCCTCACACATATGCAAGAATATGCAATGACATCAATTGTGAGATTCAATGAAATATAGACATGGAAGATATGCAGTTCATGGTGAGGATGATGAATATATGAAGATAGAGTTATGCTAATGGAAGTTGAAGCTGGCTCGAAGCAAAATGTAGAAGAAATTCAGAGAGAATGTTATGAGTGCAAAGTGAAATTTTCAGAGCAAAGATGAAGTGATTCAATTCAGTTAGAGGCTCAGCTTTTATATCCAGGGTTGATTGTTATTAACCAATGTTAATAGTTAGAACTATGGTTAGTTCTAATTGATGGTGAATTGAGCAATGTGAAGGTGTGAAGTGCAATGGTGCAATGCTGAATTTGCTTGGCTCGAAATTGATTGAGTGTGGTGAGGTTCATGCCAATTAAGGTGAGTTTGAAATGATGAAGAAAGGATGGATTAATCAATGCAGTAGCATGAAATGCAATCCTCATTTGGTTTAGGTCTTCATGGGAGGCATGGTAATGACTGTGATCATGCAGGCATAGGATAACTTGATCCTCCTAATGCAACGCCTTGTGATCCATACATGTTATATGCTGCAAACAAGCTAAACTGAATTGAATTTGAACATGTTGCAATGACTTAACACACAAGAAACAAGATGATGATATGTGATCTTCCATGGGATGTAGCTTCAAGAACAAGGCACCAAATGGAGAATTTCTTGTGATCAAATTGAAGGAGATACTTCATACTACCTATTTGATGTTGATGACAATTGAAGATAAAGCTTATAAGCCACTCAAAATAACCATTGAAAATCACATCATGAGGCTGCACAATGGGCCTGCACGATTTTCCTTGTCTTGTGCCATGGATGCCTACACATGATCAGTTATGAGGCACACATTTTGCCCCTCCATAGCTCTCACACCATTGACCAAATGAAAAATCTTTGAACATCAAAGTTGTTGGAAACATGGCAATAAACAACTTTGTAGTTCAAAGAAATTTCATTTGAAGTAGTTAAAATAGATACAAATAGCTTGCATTATGAACCAACACCTGTTAGATGGAATGCCTTGCCTGGCGTGCGTGTAGGATGCAAGGCCTGCCTTGGTTTTGCCCTAGTTTGCCTTGATTTGCACCAATCTTGAATGATCATATCTCCCTCAATTTTTATGCTATGAATGAGTTCCACCTATGGATTTGAAGCTTAATATGCCCTCTTTAATTGGATCAAGGTATAATTTTGATAGCCCTCATATTTTGGGAGAAGGCCTCTCTTGAAGTTGTTGTAAAAATGGCCAAAACTTGCCATTTTTGGAAACCCTAATTTTCCAAAAATGGTAAGTTTTGGTTTTCTTCATTTATCTTGATTCCTCCATCATTTCTTGATAAAATTTGAACCATAGGATCCTTGTAACCCTAATTTCATGATTTTGATCTCAAAAAGTTAGGAGTTGACTTTTTCCTCAACATGGTTGACTTTTCCCCAAATCCCTGATTTTTAGTCATCTGGCCAATTAAACCTCTTCCAAAATGTTTCTATGGATGAAATTTGGACCTTAGGCACTTGACATCATATATAAGACAATGGAATCCACTTTGGATCAAATTTTCATTGAGAAGCCCAGTAGAACTAAAACCCTAATTTGGCCCCTTTCATTAGTAGATGTTGCACTGCTTGCTCCCTTTGATCATTTCAAATCTTTCCATGGCTTTTGGCTTCAAGTGAGGACTTGTGGGATGTTGTGAACCCTTTACACAAGGTTGAGAAGCTTTATAGCTCCTTGGTTGCCTTTTTATAGCCTTCAATTGCTCCAATCAAAGATCACATGCCTATGCCTCATGATGCATTGTTTTTTTTGTTATTTCATGAATTTATTTATGCTAAATGCTATGTAAAGTATTGAGGAAATGAGAGGGAAAATTTTGAGGTATTACAATTTTCTCTTCAATTTTTTGAAATAGAAAATAACTTTGATACTTTTCTCACACGCCTTTAATTGCTATAAACTTTCACATGTGCAAATATCTAATTTATCCCCATATTTACAAGATGATTATTATTTATAGTTTTAGCACACAGTCCGACAACTGTTTTTCTATAGTCTCACATTCTAAGACAATCATTTTGTCTTCAACAAACTTTCTTATAAACTGATGACATAGATCAATGTATTTAGACCTGTTAAGCTTTTTAGAGATGTTTATGGTATTCAGATTATCATAATATGATGTCATGGCATCATGTGTGACATTTTAATCAGTCAGAATAAGTTTCATTCACTTCAGTTGTGAACATTTGTCTTTGGTGTTTATGTGCTCAGCTTCAGCTGTAGACAACGAAACATAATTATGTTTCTTAAAAGACCAAGCTATAACATTGTTATTTATGCAATCTCCTATTTTATTCTTCCCATTATCAGTAATAGTACCATCAAGACTCATTATCTGTGTAGGTTCCATCAAATTCCTATGAAGAAGTTTCATCACCTTTGTAGTAGTGAGATGTTTAATCTTATGGTGTGACATCTTGGTTTGTTATTTAATTTTGCCTTCATTATATGCCATTCCTTCTTCTTTTGCTAGAATACATCTGGTGGAATGGCTAGAAACTTTAGGAGTCCATAAATAATAGTTGTCATTAGATCTGACACCTTTCATGATAACTTCATTCTTTCCATCAGTGACCAAGCATTCAGATTTAATGAAGTTGACATTAAGCCCTTGATCACACAGTTTACTGATGCTAATCAGGTTAGTAGACAAACCTTTGACTAGCAGCACATTATCAAGACTTGGTTCTTCTGAACACTTCATCTTTCCAACCCCTTTGATCTCTCCCTTGGCTCCATCACCAAATGTCACATAGCTAGTAGAGTGAGACTTGATGTCCACTAAGAGATTTTTAAATCCATTCATGTGTCTAGAGCAACCATTATTAAAATACCAGGCCACTTTTTCTACACCCATGAAAGAAGTATGAGTTATTAGACTAGTAGCATCAACTATAGGAATCCATTGCTTTTTGTTCATAGTGGTGTTTTGATAGTCTTAGTTTGTAAGGCAGGCTTAGGGAATCCATATAATTTGTAGCAGAAGGGCTTTATATGACCAAAGCAACCACAATAGTGGCATCTCCATCTCTGATATTTTTTCTTTTTGAAATTTCCTTGTCTTCTGTCATGATGTTGAGACGTTTGATTCAACATCTTTGGTTTAATCTCAGAGTGAACAAGATCTGAGATAAGTTCTTTTCCTCTATTAAACCCTAAACCAGACACAACTCCAGCTAACTTTCCAACTTGAAGAATCTCATCTAAAGTATCTGAACTATTGTTCAGCATCTTGACAGATTTTGTCATTTGATCAAGTTTAGAGTTTAGCAATGTTACCTCATTTTCCAGCTTGGATATAGTTTCGAGATGTTCTTTCTTTTCAGCTTCTAATTTGATTATGACTTTCTTTTGTTTCTCTCCTTGTTGACAGACTTCTTCACTTCTAAGGCATAGCTTCTTGTAGGAGGTTTCCAGTTATTCAAGGTTAATTCATTACAACTAGAATCTGAGTAATATCTTCTAGTTAGAGAAGTAGCACACTTAGTATATTCCTCTTCAATTTCACTCCCGCTCTCCTCATCAGGCCAAGCCACAATAAGACCCTTCTTATATTTCTTGAGATGTGTGGGACATTCAGGTTTAATGTGACCAAAACCATCACATCCTTAACATTGAATTCCTTTGCCTTGAGAAGGGCTCTCTTCGGCTCTTGTTTCTCTGCTGAAGTCTTATAAGATGTTCTTAACATCTGGTCTTGTCTTCTTCTCCATCCTTCTTATTACTCTATTAAACTGCCTTTCAAGAACCACTAAGGCATTTGCTAGGCCTTCATCAGTATCCAGATTACATTCTTCTACTCCATCTTCAGTGTTGGAAGAAAAGCAATATTTTTTCTTTTCTTGTCAGATTTTTCACTTATGCCAATCTCAAAAGTTTGAAGAGATCCAATAAGTTCATCCAATATCATATGGCTAATGTCATGAGCTTCTTCTATGGTAGTGACCTTTATGTCAAATCTCTTAGGTAGAGATCTGAGCATTTTCCTTACAAGCTTTTCTTCAGACATTTTTTCTCCAAGGGCACTTGATGCATCAGCTATCTCAAGGATGTTCATATGAAGATCATGAAAACTTTCATCATCTTTCATACTTAAGTCTCAAATTTTGTGGTGAGCAGCTGAAGTCTTGACATCTTAACTTTAGATGTACCTTAATGAGTAGCTTTTAACACATCCCTCTATTCCTCCTCAGGTACAAATATCCTCACCTATCCATAAACTCCTCTTTTGTACATGAATAGATCATCCCACAAGTAAAACATGCAATCATGCATAGACTTCTTCTTTATGTTAGAGTCAAAATCCTCGGGGATGATACCGCCTACTAAATAGTTCGCATAATCCGCGAACCAAGGAACATCAATAACAAAAAGGGTGTGTTCATTAGCAAACTCATCCTTTATTGGGCGCTTGTCTTTTGTTTCTTCAATAGGTAACATCGAGAGAGGTGATCAACAACGGTATTTTCACACCCTTTCTTGTCACAAATCTCAACATCAAATTCCTACAAGAGTAGGTTCCACCGTAAAAGTCTCGGTTTCGAATCCTGTTTAGCAAAAAGTAACTTTAAGGAAACATGGTTAGTATAAACAATGACTCTTGAACCCAACAAATATTTCCTGAATTTATAAAAGGCATAAACTAAAATTATGGTATCAGATACATGATCTCGAAGGCAATGTCATGACATTACTATCTGAACAATAACAAGGTAAAAACATAATAAAGTAAAACAATAAGAACACAAGGAATTGTTAGCTCATTTCTCTTCAAACTCACCTACTCTGGGGGCTACCAAGCTAGGAAGGAAATCCACTATCAATAGCATCAATTCAGAGTTAAACATTCCCAGTTTACACCCCTAACTTAATCATTACCCAATGCGACTTCTACCTAGAAATCATCATTTAGATATGAGAAATCACCATATCACTCCCCCTCAATCACACACTGTGATAATCAAACAAAACCTTACAAGAAAATTAGAAGAACACTCTTCGAAAACAAACAAAAAATGATCTTGCTTAAAAGCTTCAATCAAGAACAAACACTCATGCTTAAAAGCTTAGAGTGGATAGAATTACAACTCAATAAAAATAGTCGAATTCAAACATCTAGGTGATGTATGAATGGATCACAAAGAAACACACACACAAAACAAAAAAAAACCCTATCTTAGAATGCGCATCTTTTTCAATCTCTCTAATTTCTGTATATTTCAATTAGGGTTGCACTACATTAAGTAGTGAATGATCTCCATGGATTTGGGCAGTGAAAACAATCAGAATAGATCCTCATTAAAACTGAGTGATCTTCAAATATTTTCTAGAAACAAAGTGCACAAGAATGGAAACAACTAATCCTTACAAAAACAAATAGTCTACTCTAATATTACCCTTAATAACTGCGCAGTCAGTCACTCAGCAAAAACATACAAAAGACAATTGCATAATAGACAAACATAACATTCTGAAAATAATGTTCTGTTATAGAATGTCAGAACATTTGTCTTGACATCAAGACCAGATTCCTGCAACAACACAAACACATGCAGAATACTTAGAACCACATGTCAAGACATCAGTCATGACATCTTGAAGGAATATCATGTTTTACCAAAATTTCTGCCAATCACAGAACTAACATAAACAACATCAAGCAACTCTTTTTCGGTAGATGTGTTGTTCATCTATGTAGGGTATAACACATGACTAGTGTAATATATAACATGTAAGAGCTTATCACTTCACTGTCCAAGAATAGCCCATACTGCAATGTCACTAGCATCGCACATGATCTTAAACGAGAGATACCAATCGGGGGAAATAACAATGGATGCCGACACAAGTTTATTTTTCAATGTTTTAAATACATATGTGCACTCTTTATCAAACACAAAATATTTCTCTTTCACCAAAAGATTAGTGAGAGGCTTGGCTATTTTGGAGAAATCTCTTATGAACCGGCGGTAGAAACCCACGTGTCCTAAGAAGCTTCTTATATCTTTTTCATTAACTGGAGGTGGTAGCTTAGAAATTACCTCCATTTTGGCTTTATCAACCTCGATCTCATTGTGGGAGATCTTGTGACCTAGAACAATACCTTCTCGCACCATGAAATGACACTTCTCCAAGTTGAGCATTAAGTTGCTCTCTTGGCATCTTTGTAAAACAAGAGAAAGGTTAGTTAAACAATTATCGAAAGAAGAACCAAATACCGAGAAGTCGTCCATGAAAACTTCCATATGCTTTTCAAACATATAAACAAAAATGGAAGCAATGCATCTTTGAAATGTGGTCGGAGTATTACATAACCCGAATGACATTCTTCTATAAGCAAAAACACCATAAGGGCATGTGAAAACCATCTTCTCTTGATATTCCGGTGCAACCGCAATTTGGTTGTACCCCGAGTAACCATCCAGGAAACAATAGTAATCATAACCAGCTAACCTTTCCAACATTTAATCAATAAATGGTAAAGGGAAGTGGTTTTTCCTTGTAGCGAGATTCAACCTTCTATAGTCAATGCACACACTCCACCCTGTGACTGTCCTTGTTAGAATTAACTCATTTTCTTCATTTATGATGACAGTAGTCCCTCCATTCTTTGGTACAACATGAACTATACTCACCCACGAACTATCAGATATAAGGTAGATGAGACCCGCATCTATCAACTTTAGTACATCTTTTATTACCACCTCCTTCATGGCCGGATTGAGTCTTCTTTGAGGCTGGACCACCAGTTTATGATTATCTTCCATGAGAATTTTATGCATACAAACCGTGGGACTTATACCTTTCAAATCCTCAATATTCCAACCAATAGCATCCTTGTACCTTTTTAGAACCTTAATCAACTTTTCTTCTTGGAGTCTTTTTAGACTAGAGCTGATGATAGCAAGACATTTACCTTCGGTGTCGAGGAAGGCATACTTGAGATTTTCAAGAAGTTGTTTCAAATCATTTCCCTTTTTAGTCTCTTCCATTTCTCTATCCCCTTGCAGTTTTCTTAGATCCTCCCACCGGTGTGGATGTGATCCTTTCTAGGGTGGTTGTATTTCCATCATGGCTAACACTTCAGATTCTTTCTAATCCATATCTTCATCCTTCTCAAAACTTGACATACTCAAGATTTTTTCTAGAGATAGTTGTGATACACTTTCAAAATGCTCACTCTCAACTACTTGGTCAAGCACTTTTATGTTACTACTTGTGCCAAAATCATTGTTATGCTTCATAGTGTTCCTCACATCAATCTTCAATTCTTCATCATAAACCTTTAGGGTCAAATTTCCTCCTTCCATGTCTATCAATACTCTGTCGGTCTCTAAAAATGGTCATCCAAGAATGAGAGGGATCTCTTCATCCTCCGGCATCTCAAGTATAACAAAATCCACTGGAAACACAAATTTGTCAACTTTTACAAGAACATCTTGGACTACCCCATAAGGTCTTTTCACCAAGTGATAAGCAAATTGAAGTGTCATTCTCATGTCTTGCATTGTACCTATACCCAACATTTTGTAGATGGATAAAGGCATAATACTAATGCTTGCTCCCAAATCAATAAAAGCTTTCTTGAATGATCTATCTCCATTAGTGCATGGGATTGTAACATCACCTCGATCTTTCTTTTTCACCGGAATCTTCATACCCTACAAAATAGAACTATAAGTTTCGGTTAGAATAATCGGTTATGTATCAGTGGTTCTTTTCTTGGATATGTTATCCTTCATGAACTTGCATAAGTAGGCATTTGCTCAAGTGCCTCCAAGAATGGGATGTTTAATTCAAGCTTTTTAAACATCCCAATAAAATTTTCAAAATTCTTCTCTTGCTGCCCCTTTTTCTTATTTATGGAAGGATAAGGGAGCTTGATCACTGATTTAGGCTCAACAACCTTCTCTTTGACTACCGGTTTGGGTACCACAACTTCTTCCTCAACTACCTCATTTTCTTTTATCTCCAACTCAACTTCAAGCATGGAATCTCCCAAAACAGAATTTTTCTCAACAAAATCCTTAGATTTCCCACTTCTGGTGGTTACAACATTCATATAATGATGCTATTTTGGATTATTCACAGTTACGCTCTAGAGAGCATCTGGTGCTTGAGAACTTGCAAGTTGTTGGGCAATTTTATTCATTTGAACTTCAAGGTTTTCTATCAAAGCACTTGTGTTCCTAAGATTGCTTCTTGTTTCCTCTTGAAATTGGGCGCTTTGAGCGACCATTTTTTCAATGACAATTTCCCAATAAACTTTCCTTGGTGCCTGTTGTTGGTATTGTTGCTGAGGTTGTTGGTATTGTGGTTGATATTGTTGTTGTTGTTGTTGTGGGTCTGGTGCTTACTTCTAAACATTTCCTTGTTGATCTTTCCAAGAGAAGTTTTGATGATTTTTCCAACCTGGATTGTAAGTGTTGGAGTAAGGATTGTTTTTCTTGTAGAAGTTGATTTCTTCAACCTGTTCTTGTGTAGCCACACAATACATAGCAAAATGGGGTCCCACACAGATTTCGCAGTTCACTGCTTGGACCTATTGAACCTGTGCTACCATCTGATTACCAAGATTCATCTTTTTCAACCTTCTTTCTACCTCAGCTGCAACTAGATCTTCCATTTTAACAACTTTTTCTGTGAGCTTAAAATCAATCAACTTTTCTGGTTGACTAACACTATGATCATACAGATCCAAGTGTTCATTGGTTATAATGGCTTCAATTATTTTCTTAGTACCAGTGGTTGTTGCAAAGTTTGTTGAACCACCGACAACGGTATCGATAACATGCTTGGTCAGTATTCTGAGTCCATTCACAAAATTATGCATTTGTTCAGTCGCGTCCATATTGTGAGTAAGACATGCGATCAAACATCTTTTGAACCTCTTGTAAGCATATCCGAGCGATTCTCCCTCTTTCTGTTTAAAGTTTACAATATCATATATTTTTCTAATGTAAACAGAAGAAGGGAAATACTCGTTTAGAAATGTAGTTTATATATCTTGCCAAGTGGTAATACTCCCCGCATGTAATGATAAGAACCATTCTTCAGCTTCTTCGACTAGAGTGAATGGAAACATAACCAATTTTTTTTATTCTTCAGAGTGTCCCTCAATTTTGAAGGACGTAGTCATGGTCAAGAACCATTGTAGATGCTTATTTTCATCTTCATTTATCTTACCTAAGAAAGGCCTACTCTGAAGCTGTCGGATCGTGGACGAATGTAACTGGAATTGAGTCACATTTACAGGTTGGTTGACAATAGTCATCTGCATTGGTTGAGCATTTGCTCCCACGTAGTCACCTAAGAGCCTTTCTGGCAGAGGTGGTGGATTAGTCGCCATTTGATCGACTTCAAGTGTCGTCTCTCTGTCTGTATTTGTCCCTGAATCAATGTGCTCAGAATGAATAGATACCTAATCCTCTGTTTCCTAATGCAGAACACTAGTGTCTAAACTCAACACTGCCATTCTTTCAAATCTAGCTTGTCGGCGTCTTGCATGCAATGATCTTTCAGGTTCTGCGTCAAAGGAAAATTCAGCTGAGGTCTTACCTCACATACAAAGTTATATAAAAGTCATATATATTCAACTCAAAGGAAATAAAAATAAACAGAAAATTAAAATAAAAACTTTGGTTGCAGTGCAATAAAATTTCATTTGAATTATATAAAAACTTATAATTTTGGCAGTCCCCGGCAACGGGACCAAAAACTTGATCGGTAAAATAACAAGTGTATTATTTTCTCAATGTAGTAATAAAGGTATATTATCCCCAAAATCAAACACAAGGACTGTGTGGGAACTATAAGTTTTGTCGTGATTCAATTGAAAAAAAACTCCTTTTTCTTTAAAGATTTTTTTCCAGAAATTATAAAAATATAAAATAAGTGCGGAAAATGAAGTAATAACAATTATGAGAAACTTGTTAGGGAAGGTGGATGAATTGCCTTGTAAGAATACTAATAGTCTTTCAAAAAGAGATATGCCTCAAATCTTAGCCTACCAGATCTTAAAAATAGTTTTATTTAATTCCTTAATAAAAAAACCCTTTGATATTCTTCCTAGACACTAATCCTTAGTTGTCTCGGAAGAATATAAAGCAGTAGTTCTGACAAGATTTACCAGTTACTACGAGGTCTCCCTTTTCCTAGGAAATATCTATCGTAGTATTATTATACAAAAGGCATTAGGTTGGTTTTTCAAGCCTAATCCCTAACCATATATCAAATCCTATTTTCCAATAGAGATAAGCTTTAGGCACATTGTAAAATAAAAGGTTACGGTTAAAATGCATAATCTCATAGAAAAACTAAAAATATTCATTACATCGCAATTCAGGACCACCCCCTAGCATTGGGGGGTTTAGCCACTTATGTTCAAAACAAAAATAATAACAAGAGAAAACACAAAACTCTCAACCTTGCAGCAATTGTTCGTAAAAGTCAAAACGTCATTTTTCCTTATGAAAATATGGTCTAAATAGAGTATGATCCTTCCTTTTCATGCTAAAAGTCCAAAATACCCTTAGTGAGAAAACACAGGAGAATACTTCAAAAAATAAATTAAATGTGTGTGCTTGCCAACACGGGTCATGTCATGCAACACAGGAACCCGTGTTGCCTCTAAACCTGTCCATCTGCAATTTCCTCATCAGGCCACCTGACACGGGCACCTGGGTCAGACCATTGGTTCTTGTCAAACCCCTTCTAACATACTTCTCCTCTTGACACAGATCATGTCATGGGACACATGCACCCATGTCAGTCCTTTGACATTGCTCAAAACTGTTCCAAATTCATCTGACTTCGTATCCATTCCTTGGACCATCCGCACGAACCTGAAACTACAAAAACTACAAGACCAAGGCTTCAAAAGTATCTTATTTAACACAAATATAAATTAAATTAATGCGAGTAAGAAAATGTGGTTGAAAGGTTAACTTCCATGATGGAGAATCTGGTGTCTGCTTAGAATCAACCATTCCCTCATCTTTCAACTCCGATTCAGCGGACAGTCATCTCTGAGGTTGTTACTATGTCAATTCCCGTGGAGCCAGTTGTTTCTCCTTGTTACCATATGTATGCTAGTACACCGTGGGGTATGCTTCCCAATTTCATTCATCAGGATTATCAACCTACTCCTCCTGAAATTCTTGTGAATACTCCTTTTCATCCTGTAATGTCTATGGCACCGCTTGTGATTCATACCGCTCCACGTACGGATGAAGTAATTTACCATGATGAGTCTAGTGAGAGTGTTAGTGTGAATGAGAGGCTTGATGATATTCAAGGCCAGATTGATGAAATGTAGAAAGAAGTTAAGGCTTTGATAAGTAAGGAATTATTCTGAAAGAATTCTCATGAGCTTTGTTTGGTTCCTAATGTCACGATTCCTCACAAGTTCAAAGTTCCTGAATTTTAGAAATACAAAGGTAACTCTTTGTAAACACCCCAAATTTTCCCTCACTTTTTCTCACACCATCGCTTGTGATCTTTTCATATTGCATTGCATAAACATCTCATTACATCTCATTGCATAGTTCATTTCATCTGCATCTAAGGTTTGTGATCTGAGCCATCCCAATGTTCTTTAAGCATGCCAAGAGGGTCCAAGTGTGTTCCATGATCATAATATGCTCCCCAAAGATCATTAAAGTCAAAAAATCACAAAGCATGGCAAAGGCATAGAGGCAGACTGGAGAATTCCTGCACAGATGACCTAACATTAGGGTTTTGGGTTTGATTTCCTTAGCCTCAAATTTTTTGGTCATTCTTTATTCTAATGGTCTCAATATGTTATAAGGAGCAAGTGTACCAAATTTGATGAAGAAAATCATTGTGGAAGTCATCTGATCAACTAGTAACTTATTGTGCAAGAAAAGTCAGAATCAGGGCTTCTAAGGCCCCCACCAATGGTACCAAAGGGTCATTTTCATCATTTTGAGGTTCTATGATCTTTATTTGATCTTATAAGTGGTTATAAGTTCACAAGATTGAAGAATTTCAAGCCATTTGCAAACTTTCCATTTTTGGACATGACTTGTAATGGAAACTTTCCATTTTGGGAAAGATTTTCAACCTCCTCTTTCTTGATCAAAAATGCTTCAAATGAAAAATCCTTAAACATGAAAGTTGTAGATTGGATCTTCCCATTTTCAAAAAGTACAAAAACTCCTCTTGATTCATCCTAGAACTCAAGATATGATGTTTCAAAGTTGGGAAAAATCTTGTAATTTTCAAGTATGTGCCAAAGAGGGATTTTTTCAAAATCAAGTTTCAAGACTTCTAATGACCTCTAATTGACCTCTAAGCATCATAACAACATAACATGACTTGCCTTGATCAGAATTAGGCCAAGAATCACTAGATTTCATGCCTTGCACTTCAAGAAATTTCAAAGAGGGAAATTTGCAAAACATGTGATAACTCTTGAACCAAGTGATGCAGATCATCACAATCAATCCCATGGCCCTCGTTGAAGCTGGCTTAGGAAAGACACCCCTTCAAACAACCTCTGACCTGTGCCATGCCTCAAGTACGCATTAATTGACTTTTTTGCAACTTGGCTCATACCAATCAAATTATGCCACCACCAACTTTCTGACCAATCAAGACCTAATATGCAAACCCTAAGGAGCTCATTTCATACATCACACAAGCCTGAAAACCTCTCAACACTCAGAATCACAAAAATCCTCCAAACCTTCAAGTCTTCGATTCTCACTACAAAAGCCTCAAACATCCAAACTTCTTCCACCAATCATCTCAAAATCAATCAATAAATACAAACCAACCATTACAATGGCCTGAAACACTCCACAACACAAACACGATTTCTGAGTTATCAGAACCAAACATCTCAAACCATCCAAAACAAACTTGTTCTAAGCCTTTTAGAACCAAACATGCTGATGTGTTTAGTTTTCAAAATAGTTGAGAAATAAGGATGTATTTAACTTCTGAAAATTTTGCACATTTTTCTGTTTTGCTTCGATTCATGAGTTTGATGAAAAATAAATGAAATTTGTTGCTGGATTCTTGTTCTATGTTGCTTAATGAATGATTCTGGAGAGTTTGAGGTGTTTTCATGGCGTTTTGAGGGAGTTAGGGTGAGAGAGTTGCCGGAGAAGATGACTGGAGGTCTTCTCCGGCCACCTGAAAGTCATTAGGGCTAAAACCTAATTAATTAGTCAGTTTGAATAATAGCCCTAGGATCATGTTTACCCGCGTGTTTGGATGGCCCAGATTCACTCAGTTAACCCTAATTCTTAATTAATTAAATTAATTAGGTTAATTAGCCAGAAACAATCCTGACCACCCATCAGCGTGCGCAGTCAATCCAACTTTAAACCTGAGTCATAGATTTGGTTGACTTCTCATTTTATTCAATTTTAATTTCATTTTATTTCATTTGTTTCCATATTTATTTTAAAATAGCAAAAAGACTTTAAAAAATCTCATTTTCTGCATTTTCACTTCAAATATTTTTCTTAACTCAAAAACATTTTTTATTTTAATATTTGCATTAAAAAAGTATTTTTAAATCATTTAAATGTTTTATTTAATTAATTAATTGATTTTAATTAATTAAAAATACATTTAGGTTTCTAAAAATCACCAAAAAATTCATGATGCATTCTCATACATTTAGAAACATTTTCAAGCTCACTATACAAATTTCTTTTTAGGTTTGATCACATTTTCACAATTATCTTTGAATTAGGGTTCATAAATTTCACATTTTTAACCCTAACTTGAAAAAATCACTTCTGATCAACCATGATGAGTTTGAACTTGATTCTTTTTGCATTCTTTCACATATTGCATCTAGTATCTATGCAATTTATCTCATGATTTTGCATTTCATTTTCAATTTGATTTGCATTTTCTCTTTAGAAGCACCCAAAAACCCTAGTTAACTTAGGAAATTCATAACTTCCACTAGGTTTAGCTTCTGACCTTCATCTTTGGGTAGTGATATTGTGTGTGTTTAGGGTTTGTTTGAGTTCAATTTCAAATTTTTATCATGATGTAGGCTTCAGTTTTGATCATTTGCATCTCATACTTTCATAAAACCTTAATTTCTCATGTTCATTTGAATTCATCTTTACATGTCATCATCATATGAACATGCCATGACATTTCAAGCATTTGTATGACATATTAGACATCCTAGGACATGCTTGAACATTTCTTGATCATTTCTTCATTTATTTGGTATGCTTTGCATTCATTACATTCCATGTGTATCCATGTGTTTTCAAGCTTCTTTCATGCTTCCTTTGCATCTCATCTTTGTATGAACATTCACAAGCATTATGTATGACTTTACATCATCCCATAACACATTTGCATCATGTTTACACTTCTGTTTTTGGGTCATTGCACTTCCATTTGCTTTATTTCTCTTTGCTTTGCATCTTATGCATTCACACTAACCTTTCAGGGGCTCATGGTAAGTTGATTAGGATGTGGATTTTCCTTCACATCCCACCTCTTATTATCTTTTCATTTGCATATTTATATGTCTTTGAAGTGAACTTGCTTCACTTATGCTCTCTCATTCTTACTTTCTTTCTCTTAGGTTACTTATCTTCTTCAGGAAGTAAGTAACCTTTTCTTCTTTCTCCTTCTTTTTTCATCTGCTTCTCTTCCATGGTGGTTTCTTGAAGATCTTCTCTTAGGCCTCACAAACCATAGGATATCCAAGCATGATGATTTTAGGGTTGTATATAGTCTCCCCCTATCTTTTTACCTTTAAGTCTCCTTAAGTCTCTCTTCTCATCTCATGATCAGAGGCTAAACACTTAAAGCTTTAGGACTTTGAATTAGGGTTATGCCTGCATCCTTATCTTAGGATGAAGTGTATAACTTTAATCCTTAGTGTTAAACCTTTAATTTGTTTACACCTCTTAATAGAAAACACTTAATAACTATTAATACTTAAGCTTGTAACTTGGGCCTTACATTAGGGTTCCATCTCTTCCTTATGGTTAAGAGGGACTAACCCTAGTGTTTAATGGACAAGTCCCCCTCAAGTTTTCTTACAAACTTAAAACTCACTTCTTAATCTCACTCTTTAATTAAAATCCATCTTAATAAAGGCTTGTTATATAATGAATTTAGTCCCTAACCATGGATTAAGTTGAGGTATCTTCCTCAGCTTAAGTGTTCTCATCTATCATCCTTCTCTTAGGATGGTGTAATGAGTTCAATAATCCCTGATTAGAGATTAAACTCATTACTTAACACTAAACAAAAACCCAAAAACATCTTAATAATCACAAGTAGGTTAATGATATTAATCCTACATCATCATGGTAATTAAGTTGGGATGCTTATCTCACACTTAAGTAGGCTCATTATCCCTAATCAGGGACGATATAATGAGTTTACAACCCCTGATATAGGCTTAAGCTCATTATCCTATGCAAAACACCAAAAATAATAAAAAAACTGAAAACACAAAAACAAACAATAATCGTCTCCTCCGGGATTCTTTTCTCATCACTTTCACTTTGTAAACGAGAACTCGCTTCTTCCGTCTAATGGAAGACAATTAGCACTCGAGCCAAGACGAGTCACACACTTGAGCATAGACAAGTAAGCAGTTCACAACAAATCATCCAGTCTCTTTAAGTCGAACTACGGTGTTCTGACTTCCTCATTACACGAGAGGATACGTAGGCATAACTTAACAGTTATCGAACGAAAGTCTCTTTATCATCCCCCTCTTTCAGCTTTCTTTTTAAGCCTCAGTCTTGAGCATTTCACCCTCTCCTTTTGCATTGACACTCTGTTTCTCCCTAGCTTTTATGCACAGTTTAGCATATACACTACCCCTTTTAAACACAATCTTGTAAGCGTGGATCTCGTCGAGTACGACGGACGATCTGGGTGCAAATACCTTCCCAGGTCGTAACCAACCCCCTTTCTCAGTTTCTTTGGTTCGCAATCGTCTTATCCATATCTTTCAAGGTTTATGCAGCATTACCTTTCCTTCGGGATAAAAATGCCTAGTTGGCGACTCTATTCAACCTCAACCTCCAACATCGTCGACCGTTCGCGTCTGCACTGGGATGTAAATCTTCGGGAGCGACACTCTTGTCCCCTGAGTCACTTGACCATGTATGCAAGGAAAATGTCCACTCAAACGGACAACCATCAGCTCCTTATTCACTACTTCTAAGACAGTTTGACTAATGCAGCACTGAAGTGGTACATAGGTCTGAATAGCAACCAAATCCATTTTTTCAATCAAAGGGGTAACAATGAAGCTGCTGCAAAATTGAGACTAGAATTGGATAAGAAAAGAAAAGAAAGGGGGAAAATGTAGGGAAAATAAAAGAGTGCTCGAACGGGTCCTACCCAGCTGCCTACGTACCTCATCTGGACATGAGGATCAGAGTCGCCGTAGTTCCCCTAACTTGGGAGGAAAATGTGTAAACACCCCAAATTTTCCCTTACTTTTTCTCACACCATGGCTTATGATCTCATTTTGCATAAACATCTCATTGCATCTCACATTGCATAAACAACTTCATCAAATCATTGCATGATTGCACAATATGGGTTTTGTGATTAGATGAATCTTAGAAGTGATCTGAGAAATCTCTAAGGCCTTGAAGCATTCCAAGAGGGTCCATGAGGGGTCTATGGTCTTATTATATCTCCAAGGATGATTAGAAGTCACAAAATGTCAAAGGATTGCACAGAAGTCCAGACAGAGCTAGGGTTTTCCTACACAGATGACCAAAATTAGGGTTTGGGGTTTGATGCCCTTAACCTCAAATGTTTTGGTCACTCTTGATTCTAATGGTCTTAATATGTTATGAAGAGCATTTGTACCAAATTTGATGAAGAAATTCACTGTGGAAGTCATCTGATCATTGGGTAACTTCTTGAGCAAGTAAAGTCAGAATTAGGGCATCTGAGGCCTCTATCAAGGGTACCAAAGGGTCATCATCATTTTGAGTCTCTATGATCTTTATTTGATCATTGAAGTGGTTGGAAGTTCACAAAGTTGAAGAATTTTGAGCCAAATGAAAACTTGCTATTTTTTGAAATGACTTGTAATGGAAACTTTCCATTTTGGGAAAGATATTCAACCTATTCTTTCATGACCAAAAATGCTTCAAATGAAATTTTTTCAAACATGAATGTTGTAGATTATGTCTTTCCATTTTCAAAAAGTACAACAACATGTCTTGATTCATCCTAGAACTCAAGATATGGCGTTTCAAAGTTGGCAAAAATCCTATAATTTTCAAGTGTGCACCAAAGAGGGATTTTTGCAATTTCACTTGCCAAGCCATTTCATGACCTCTAATCAAATTCTAAACATCATACCAACATAATGCAACACATTTTGATCAAGATTGCACCAAAAATCACAAGTTTCCATGCCTTGCTTCTCAAGAAAGTTCAAAGAGGGAAATTTGCAAAATGCCTTGAAACTCTTCATCCACTTGTTACAGCTCACATGTTTCAATCCAAGGGCCATCCATGAACTCAGCTGAGGCCAGACACCCCTTCAAACAGCTTCTGTCATGGCCTATGCTTGTAGTACAAAACTTTTGACTTTTTTGCAATTTGCCCATACCAATCAAATTGTGCCACACCAACTCCTCTAGCCAATCAGGACATCACATACAAACCTCAAGGAGCTCATTTCATAACACACACAAGCCTGAATCCATTGCTAAGCTCAGATTGCCAAAAAATTTAAAAACCCTTCATTCCTTCGATTCTCACTGCATAAGCCTCAAACATCCAAACTTCTTCCACCAATCATCTCAAAATCCATCATAGAACATAAATCAACCCTTACAATGGCCTGAAAGCTCCTCAAACAAGAATACGATTTCCGAGTTATCAGAACTGAAACACACAAACCAAGCCATACAAACTTCATTCAAGCCTTTCATAAGCACAAGGGGATCAAGTGGAGTGGATTAGCATCAAAGGAAAGGCCAGAAAGCTCAGATTGACAAAGCTCCATCTCAGGTAGCCATCTCAAAACATTTTTCCAGAAACTCCATTTTAAGTTATAAATTGGTTCTATGTGCTCCCCTGATCATGTGGATGTGATTATTTTTGAAAATGGTTGAGAAATCAGGATGTATGCTTGCTCTGAAACTTTTTGACCTAAACGTGTTCTTCTTCGATTCTCCATTTTGGTGTGTGATAAATGAATTTTAGGGCTGGATTCTTGTTTAAGGAAGTTAGATGGTTGATTCTGGAGATTTAGGGAGTCTGGGGTAGCCTAGGGAGTGAGATAGGGTGAAAGGTTGGCCGAAGAAGATGACCGGAGCTTGCTCCGATCACCTGAAAGTGTTTAGGGTTTTAATTAGGGTTTAAGTGCCAGTTTGAATGTGGACCATTGGATGCGTGTTTTAATTAGTGGATGAATGACCCAAATCATGTCATTACCCCTAATTTAATTAATTAAAATAAATCCTAATTAATTAACTTAGTTTGAATGCTGGTCATTGGACAGCGCGCACAGTCAACCCAGTCACTCCAAGTTTAAATCTCAACCATCAGATTTGCATACTTCATTTTTATTTCTTTTTATTTTCATTTTATTGTATTTCTTTTGTTCTATTTATTTAAAATATCAAAACACTTTCAAAAAATCTCAAACTTTGAATTTTCATTTAAAATAATTTTCTTTACTCAAAAACATTTTTTATTTTAATTTTTGCATTAAAAAAGTATTTTTAAAACATTTAAATGTTTTATTTAATTAATTAAATGATTTTAATTAATTAAATATGCATTTAGGTTTCTAAAAATCACCAAAAAAATTCATGAATCATTCTTAACAATTTAGAAACATTTTCAAACTCACCATATAAATTTCTTTTTAGGTTTGATCACATTTTCACAATTTTCTTTGAATTAGGGTTCTTAAATTTCACATTTTTTAACCCTAACTTGAAAAATTCATTTCTGCCTAACCATGGTGAGTTTGAACTTGATTCTTTTTGCATTGTTTCTCATATTACATATAGTTTCTAGGTTATTTTTATCATATTTTTGCATTGAATTTTCAATTTGATTTTCATTTTCCTTTTAGAAGCATCTGAAATCCCTAGTTAACTTAGGGAATCCATAACTTTGCCTAGGGTTAGCTTCTAACTTTCTCCTTTGGGGTTTGATCTTGTATGTGATTAGGGTTTGTTTGAGTTCAATTTCAAATTTTTATCATGATGTATGCTTCTGTTTTGGTCATATGCATCTCATACATTCATAAAACCCTAATTTCTCATGTTCATTTGCATTCATCTTTGCATATCATGAACTTATGAACTTGTCATGCCATTCCATTCTTTTATATGTCATATTAGACATCTTAGGACATGTTTGAAACACTACTTGATCATTGTTGCATCATTTTGGCATGCTTTGCATTCATTTTGTTTCATGAACTTCTATGTGTTTTCATGCTCCTAACATGCTTCATTTGCACTCATTCTCTTGTATGATCATATACATGACATGTTTATGCCTTTGCATCATTTTATACACCATTTTCATTGCTTTTACACTTCTAGTTGTGGTCTTTGCACCTTCATATTCTTTTTTTCCTTTTGCATTTGCATCTTATGCTAACATTTTAGGAACTTTTGGTAAGTTGTCTGGGAGGTGGATTTGCCTTCACCTCCCACCTCTTCTTTTCATTTGCATTTGCATCCTTTAATTGTCTTTGGAGTTAATTTGCTTCACTTTTGTTACTATTGCTCCTTTCTTTTCTCCTAAGTTACTTATCTTCTTCAGGAAGTAAGTAACTTATTCTCCTCTCTCTTCTCTTTTCATCTGCTTCCCTTCCTTAGTATCCTTGAAGATCGTTTCTCTTAAGCCCCACAAATAATAGGATATCCAAGCATGCTAATTTTTAGGGTTTTGAATAGTTTCCCCTAGATTTTTACCTTTGAGTCTCCTTGAGTCTCTCTTCTCATCTCTTAATTAGAGGCTAAACTCTTAAAGCTTTAGGACTTTGGAATTAGGGTTATGCATGTATCCTTATCTTTGGATGGAGTGTATAACTTTAATCCTTAGTGTTAAACCTTTAATTTTTTTACACATCTTAATTAAAACACATTAATAATCACTAAGACTTTATCTTGTAACTTGAGCCTTACATTAGGGTTTTATCTCTTCCTGATGGTTAAGAGGGACTAACCCTAGTGTTTAATGGACAAGTCCCCCTCAAGTTGTCTTACAAACCATAAAAACCACTTCTTAATCTCACCCTTTAATTAAAATCCATTTAATAAAGGTTTGTTATATAATGAATTTAATCGCTAACCCTGGATTAAGTTGAGGAGTCTTTCTCAGCTTAAATGTTCTCATATATCATCCTTCTCTTAGGATGGTGTAATGAGTTCACTAATCCTTGATTGGAGATTAAACTTATTACTTAACACTAAACAAAAACCCAAAAACATCTTAATAATCACAAGGAGGTTAATGATCTTAATCCTACACCATCATGATAATTAAGTTGAGATGCTCATCTCATACTTAAGTGGGCTCATTATCCCTAATCAGGGAGGATATAATGAGTTTACAACCCATGATTTAGGCTTAAGCTCATTATCCTATGCAAAACACCAAAAACAATAAAAAACTTAAAACACAAAAACAAACAATAAACGTCTCCTCCAGGATTCTTTTCTCACCACACTCACTCTAAAAACGAGAACTCGCTTCTTCCGTCTAATGCAAGACAGTTAGCACTCGAGCCAGACGAGTCATACACTTGAGCATAGACAAGCAAGTAGTTCACAGTCAAATCATTCAGTCTCTTTGAGTCAAACTACGGTGTTCTGACTTCCTCATTGCACAAGAGGATACGTTGGCATAACTTAACAGTTATCGAACAAAAGTCTTTGTGTCTTCCCTCTCTTTCAGCCTTCTTTTTAAGCCTCAGTTCCTGAGCAATTCACACCTTTTGCACTGACGCCTGTACTTTCTTTCCCTAGCTTTTGCACACAGATAGCACATACATTATCCCCCTTTTAAACACAATCTTGTAAGCTTGGATCCCGTCGAGTACGACGGACGATCTGGGTGTTAATACCTTCCCAGGTCGTAACCAACCCCCTTTCCCAGTTTCTCTGGTTCACAACTGTCTTATCCATACCCTTCCAGGTTTATGCAATATTACCTTTCCTTCGGGATAAAAATTCCTAGCTGGCGACTCTATTTCAACCTCAACCTCCAACATCACCGACCGTTCGCGTCTGCACCGGGGACGTTAAGTCTTTTCGGGAGCGACAACATGGCTTATGTTTTAAGAGCTTGAACTTCTTATGTCAATGCTCAGGTGTTGTAGGCTCGTCTGGCACGAGTGCGTTACCGTCTTGCAAAGAGACATGTAAGAGCAAGTTCTTACGTTATGAATTAACGTGATGAGAAAAGAAGTCCCGAAGGAGAGACGATTATTCTTTATTTGTGGCTTTTAGAACCCTTTTCTTGGGTTTGACACAAGGAAGTGTACTTAAGTCCTCTTCCCTGGAATGTGTACTTGTTACATCATTCCAAGATGGAATGTGGAACAAGCATACCCAAGTAAGGAGAAGATCTCCAAGACTCGGTTCCAGAGATTAGTGTCTACACACACTAACTCATTGAATTTATTAAGTGTTTTTGTGATTTGAAATGAAGAAGTGTCTTTTATGATTTTTTTTTGTGAAAGTAGTCTCATGATTAGACTTGTACATCATGCTAGACAAGCTTGTACTATCCCAAGATGAGATGAATATCATGGAATAAGTCCATACACATAAGACTATCTCAACCATTATTAAGTTTTTTTTCCAGGTTTTTGTTTGAAGATGAGGAAGAGAGAGCACCAAAAGGATCTCAAAGGTAAAAACTAAAGGGGGACTAATAAATCCTAATGTCATCATGCATGAAAGTCCTAGGTTAGTGTGGTTTGAATTTATCCTAATGAAGAAGAAGGAAATAAAAAAAAGAAGAAGAAAGGAGCAAAAGGAATCAACTTACTTCTTAAAAGAAGGTAAGTTGATCCTAAGAGGGGGTGAAAAGAAGTTGAACATTGATGCCTAAGAACATCACCATCACAAGTATGAAAGCATAAAAAGAGAAGGAATAAGAATGTTGATATGAGGAAGCACATCCACACCTCTACATTTACCATAGCCCCTGAAACTGTTAGAAGTATTCACAAATGGCAAGAGAAGTTCAAACAAGTTCAAGTCATGGCAAGATACAGATCTAAACACTACAAATCAACAAAGTCAGAACCTAATGATCATGTAATATTTCTAATGTTAGTCATGCAAACTCACACCAAAAGGAATGAAAGAAGTCTCACACACCACAAGCAAATCATACATGAAGAAGTAGGATGAAAACATATGTTTAAGTGAAGCAAACAAGTCAAAACTCAACTATAAAAGTCAAACTCAGAACCTATACCTCATTAATATGTGCCTAAGAAGAATATTCAATCATAAAATGAAGCATATAAGCACATATTAAGTCAAATGGAGAAGATAGGAAGAAGTGTGAAATGAAGTGAATCATACTTGTGAAAAGTGTCACTTAATTCACAAGATAAGCATGGGACAAGTAAAGATGAGGTTCATACATCCCAACCAGAGATCATTCAACATGTTAGTAAGCTTCAAACAAGATCTTATATGATGGAACAAGTTCCTTCCTAAGCAAGCAAGCAAACATAGTTCAAAGTAATCTCAAATAAGGCAATTTAAGGTCGAATCCCAAACAAATAGTGAACCTGCTTCAAAAATTATGAAATTAAGCAAAAAAGCACTTCAAACATACACAAACTTCAAGGAAAAGGCACATGTCTAGAATCATAAGCAAAGTCCATCAAAAAATTGGTCAAAGTGAAGCTAGGGTTACACTAACTTAAGCACAAAGCAACAAACTAAAAGTCAGCCAAACAAGACTTATAAATCTTCCCAAAAATCAACAAAGTACCTCAGCATGTTAGTGATGCATAACAAAAAGAACCAGGATCATATCTATTTTAAAACTTAAGTTAGAAAATAACCAAGGTCAACTGTTCATGGAAGAAAGCAAAACAAAAGAAATTAATGGAACAATTAATTCAAAGCCAAAAAATAATAAAAATAAAAGAAAATAAAAATTGTGAAAATTTTAGAAAATATCAAAGATGTCACATGAATGTTTTGGGATATTTTTATAATAGTGGAAACTATTTAATAAATAAATAAAATTAAGTAAAGGAAATAAAAGAAAAATAAAATAGAAATAAAATGGGAGGGTGCATTTAGTAGCCCATGTAAGTTCAAAATGAAGTTGAGCCAGAAATGGGAGTGTGAAAAGCAAACAAGGCCCATCACATAAATTTAGTCAACCAAAGAGGGAAGTCAAGGTATGTTGAATCAATGGTTAAAAATGAGTCTCATAGAATTAGCGCATCCAAGGGTCAGCAAGAGAGTCAACCAAATAGAAAGTCCACACATCCCACGTTCACAAAATAATCAGCCTAGAAAAGTAATCCAATCTAAGGATCCATAATGTTCCACAAAAAGTAATATCATTTGACGCATGCAAACACAAGTCAACCAAGCCAGTCAACTAAATGAATGCATAGGATTCAAGTACACACAAGCGATGGTAATCTGGCACACATAAACAATTAATGAAAACTTAAAACACACAAGCATGTCACGTGCATTTTTAATTCGGTGGCAACATTAGGTGCTTTGGATCAAAATAAAGAATGGTCAGGATTGCATCTCCTACCTTGGGTCATCAAATTCACAGAACGTCCGGTAACGGAGCCCAAGCTCCGGTCACCGGAAAATTCATACATAAGAACAAACCTGCACAAAAATGTCTCACAATCTCCAGATCTACTCTATTTCATACCATGAACAATAATCCAACATCAAAATCATCAAACAACCAACATACATCAAGAATCAAAGAAAACAAATTTAGATCACAAACTTTCAGATCCACATAAATTCCTCATTTCACAACCAAATTCAAAACAAAATACATCAGCATGTTAAGTGAGATCTCATTCACACAATTCACACAAGAAATTTCACAATAGAGATGATGAAATCAGAAGCATACCTGAGATGAAGGTAGGTCAAATAAACCAAGAAATCCACTGAAATTGTGCAGATCCACTCCTTAGAACTTCTATTTTCAAAATAAATGCAAATAGATCTTCAATTCAACCTAGATCTTGAGATTCGAAAGAACTTGCCTCTGAATTGCACTTGATGAAATCCTTGCTTTCAGGCAGAGCCAACGGGGGATTTGTGATCTATGGAACTTTTGGATCAAGAATATGTGAAGCAATTGCACTGAGACCTTGTGGATTGGGAGTTTCGAAGAGAGGGAGTTTTTTTGTGATTTTTGAGAGTTTGAACAAATGATAGTGCATGAGGTTGATTCAAAGGCAATGCAAGCTTATATATCATGTGTTCATACACCTGTGTAGGGTTTTTGAAGCAGAGGGTGCATGGTTTGTGTGATGTGGATCAAAATGCAAATTTGCAATAATATGGTGTAAACACCCAAAATTTTCCCTCACTCATTTCATACCATGGCTTGTGATCTTTTCATTTGCATAAATTCAACCATAGCATCTCATATTGCATCTTTTGCTTCACTACATTGTTTCAAAGTCATCTACATCTAGGGTTTGTGATCTGAGCCATCCCTGAGCCATTTGAGCCACTCCAAAGGTCATCAATCACTTCAAAAGGGCCCATGTATGTTAAATCATCATATTATATCCTCACAAGATCAAGAAAGTCAAAGAATCACAAGAACTGAGAAAGGCATAGAAGCAGGGCCAGGCTTAACTGCACAGATGACCTAAAATTAGGGTTTTGGTTTCAAAGGCCATAACTCCAATTTTTTTGGTCATTCTTGTTTCTATTGGTCTCTATATGTTATGAGGATCATGCATATCAATTTTCATGAAGAAATTCAATGGGGAAGGCATCTGATCACAAGATGACTTCTTGAGCAAGTCAGTGTAAAATCAGGGCATCTGAGGCCCCCAGTGACCCAACCAAAGGGTGTTATCCATCATTTTGAATGTGTATGATCCTTATTTGATCATAGAAGATGTTAGAAGTTCACAAAATTGAAGAATTTCAAGCCATTTACAAAGTTGCCTTTTTGGAAAGTGACTTATAATGCAAACTTGCCATTTTGGGAAAGTTTTTCAACCTCCTCTTTTTGATTCAAAAATGCTTCAAATGGAAAAACTTTGGTCATTAAAGTTGTAGAATGGGTCCTCCCATTTTCAAAAAGTACAAGAACTCATTCTAATTCATTTTTGATCAAAAGTTATGGCTTGCCAAAGTTGGGAAAAATCATGAAATTTCACTTATGCACCAAGGGAGGAAAGTTGCAAAACCTCATGCCAAGGCCAATTTTGACTTCAAATCAACTTCTAAACATTACACAAACCTCACACATGACCCAAAACTCAGAATTGCACAAGAATTTCTCAAGTTTCATGCCATGAACTTCACAAATTTCAAAAGGGGCCAAACTTCCCCAAAATTGCAAAATGGATCAAAGCTTCTCATCCACTTGTGCCAGCTGCCAAAAGTGACTTCCATGGACCTCCTTGAAGCATGTTGATTCGAACCATGCCCTTGTACCATGACTGAACCAGCCCATACCTTCACTTACGACTTTATGCAATTTGAGCCATACCAATCAAGCTGAGCCACACCAACTACTCTGACCAATCACAGCTTCACATACATGCCTCATGGATCATTTCTCACACAATCTTGGATCCTGAAACAACAGCATTGCTAGAGTTCACAAAAATCCCTCTTTATGCATTTTCCTTCGAATCTCAATACACAATCATTAAACCTCAAAACCAACTTCACCATTCATTCAGAAAAGCTTCATAGAGTATAAACCACCCTTCATCTTGCCCTAAAAATCCCACAAACAGAAATACGATTTTTCACTCCCCTTGTTCAGAACTTCATCAATCTCAAAAACCAGCCACAATACATTCCAACTAAGCCTCAAAGCATCTTCAGGGAGATCATTGGAGGGACTTTGAAGCAAGGAACTGGCCTGAAAGCTCCAAAAGCAAAAGCTCCATCTCAGGTATCCTCTTGAAAAAATTTTCCAGAAATTGTTTCTTTGGTTATAGAATGATAAAGCATGTTCCACTGGTCACAATGAACCTTGAATGATGAAAAATGGTTGAGTATTGAGGATGTATGAGTGTTCTGAAATTTTGTTCAATTTTTGATTTCTTGTTCGAATCATGTTGTTAATGAAAAATAAATGAGATTTGATGTTTGATTCTTGTTCCTTGATGTTTGTTGAGTGATTCTGGAGCTTTAGGGGGCTTGGGGGTGAAGTTTTGAGGGAGATAGCAATTTTCAGGGAGGGGTGTCACCGGAGAAGACGACCGGAGCTCTTCTCCGGTGACCTGAAAGTCATTAGGGCTTTAATTGTGATTAGGGTTTGGTTTGAATGTGAGCCGTAGATCCTGTTGACCCGTGTTGACCCGCGCACGAATGAGTGGCCCAGATCCATCATTAAACCCTAATCCTGATTTATTAAATTAATTAATTAGGTTTTAGTTTTAATTTAGCCAGTTTGAATCTGGACCATAGGATCTGGCGCCAGTCAATTCCCTCCAAATCCATTTGAATGTGAGCCTCAGGATTTGCATACTTCTCCATTTAATTCAATTTTTATTTCATTTTATTTGTTTTATTTTCTACGAATTTTTAAAAATAGCAAAACACTTTAAAAAATTATGAAATTTTTTGTCAAACCTTTTATAAATTTTCAGAACCCAAAAATATTTTTATTTTTATTTTTTTGCATTAAAAATTATTTTTAAATCATTTAAATGTTTATTTTCAATTAGTTAATGGAAATTAATTAATTAAAAAATGCATTTAGATATTTAAAAATCACAAAAAAATTCACATTGCATTTTAAAACATTTAGAAACATTATCCAACTCTTCAAACAAATTTCTTTTTGGTCCTTGATGTATTTTGACAATTTTCATTGGAATTAAATTCATTTAAAGGCAATATTTTGGTCCTAACTTAGAAAAATGCATTCTGCCTAAACATGAAGAGTTTGATAATGATTTTTCTTGCATTGCATCCTTCATAGCATGTAGTTTTTAGGGTAAAATTGGTTTGAATTTATCTTTCATTTTCAATTTAATGTGCATTTTTCCTTTTGAGGTGCTTTGAAACCCTAGTTGACTTAGTAAAATAACAACTTCCATTAGGATAGGAGTTAGGTCCCCTCCTTTGGGCAGTGAACTTGTGTAGGGTTAGGGTTCCTTTAGTCCCATTTTCAATTTTTTATCATGTCATTTGCTTCTGGTTTTGATTTTGTTGTGGCATATTATGCATAAACCCTAATTCTTGCCTTCCTTTACATTCACCTCTCATTTGCTTGCATTCAATAGCTTACCAAGACATTTTGTGCATCAATATGACATATAAGACATCTTAGGACATAGTAGAATCATGTTTGATCATTGCATCTTTCATTTGCCATGTTATGCATCCATTACATCTCACAAACTTTCATGAACTTCCATGGTTCAAAGCATGCTTCATTTGCATCCTCATCCTTGTATGATCATCCACAACTCTTGACATGTGTTTGCATCATCTCTTAGAATCATTAACATCATGTTCATGCTTATGGTTTTGGTTTGCCTCATTGCATTCATCTCATTATCATTCCATATCATTCTATTGCCATTAACTTTTCAGGTGGTAAGTTGTTTTGAGAAGTGAATTTGCCTTCACTTCTCACAATATCTCTTCATCTCTCTTATGCATCATTTCTGCATTTTATCTTTGTATTAGAGTGAGCTTGCTCATTCATGCTATCTCCCACTTTCTTCCTTCAAGCAACTTGTCTTCTTAAGTGAAGCAAGTTGTCTTGCTTCTCTCTGTTTCTTTCTCCTTCCATCTGCTTCTCTCCTTGGTGGCTCTTTGAAGATTCTTTCTCTCTTAAGCCTCACTAACCCTAGGATCTCCAAGTATGATAATAATTAGGGTTTGATTAGTCCCCCATTTAGCTTTCACCTTTGTGTCATCTTTGAGTCTTCACTTCTCATCCCATAATCAAGGACTAAACCCTAAAGGTTTTAAGGCTTTGTGATTAAGCTTATGCTTGCATCCTTCTATTAGGATGGAGTGTATAACTTTAATCCTAAGTGTTAAACCCTTAATGTGTTTAAATCCTTTAATCAATTCACTTAATGATCACTAAGTCATCAAGCTTGTAACTTGGGCCTTGCATTAGGGTTCTAATTCTTCCTTAATTGGTTGAGAAGGACTAACCCTAGTGTTAATGGACAAGTCCCCCTCAAGTTGTCTTACAAACCATAAAAATCACTTCTTAATCTTACCATTAACTAAAATCCACTTTAATAAAGGCTTTGTTTTGTCATGAGGTTAATCCCTAATCATGGATTAAGTTGAGGAGCCTTCCTCAGCTTAAATGTTCTCATCTATTATCCTTCTATTAGGATGGTGTAATGAGTCCATTAAATCCTTGATTATGGCTTAAACTCATTACTTAACACTAAACAAAAACAACAAAAACATCTAAATAATCACAAGTAGGTTAGTGATCTTAATCCTACATCATGGTAATTAAGTGTGAAGTGTTTACTTCACACTTAAGGTATTCTCATTACCCCTAATCAGAGGGAAGATGTGATGAGCTTACTAACCCTTAGCTTAAGATTAAGCTCATTTTCCTATGACAAATTCCAAAAGCAATAAAAGACTGAAAACATAAAAAAAAACAATAATCGTCTCCTCCAGGATTCTTTTCTCATCTCATTCACTCGCAAACGAGAACTTGCTTCTTCCGTCTAATGCAAGACAGTTTGCACCTGAGCCAGACAGGTCATAGACTTGAGCATAGACAAGCAAGCAGTTCATCAGTCAATTTATCTTTCAGTCTCTTTGAGTCGAACTACGGTGTTTTGACTTCCTCATTGCACGAGAGGATACGTAGGCATAACTTAACAGTTATCGAACAAAAAGTCTTTGTATATTCCCCCCTCTTTCAGCATTATTCTTTAAGCCTCATAGTCTTGAGCTTCATACTTTTGTTCTTACACTGACACTTCTCTCATCCCACTTCACATCCCTTTACACTGACACTTGCATTCTTTCCAGCTTTGATACACAGATAGCACTGACACTACCCCTTTGTACACAAATATTTTAAGCGTGGATCCCGTCGAGTACGGCGGACAATCTGGGTGCCAATACCTTCCCAGGTTGTAACCAACCCCCTTTCTCAGTTTCTCTGGTTCGCAACCGTCTTATCCATCTTTCCTCAGGTTTATGCAGCATTACCTTTCCTTCGGGATAAAAATGCCTAGCTGGCGCATCTATTCATTCTGTCTCTTTCGCCGACCGTTCGCGTCTGTACCCCTTTTGACCAGGTGTCATTTGGTGGGAGCGACAGCTTGGTGACTCTGCTGGGGACCCTTATACTGTAACCAGGGCTTCTGGTTCTTTTTGTGGGTTCCTCCTAGCGCCTGTTTGATTTGTGTTTACTGGAGTGTTATGTGCTATATGTGTATGTGTATTTATTTTATTGCTTTATGTACAGTCTTGTTTATTGCTTTCTTTACAATTTTATACATCATACTGTCATACTGTCATTTTTGTTGGATCTGGCTTCTGTCTTGGTGGGTGGGGTTCCATTGAGAGTTTGAGGTCCTATACTTGGGACCTGAGTGACACCTAGGCTAGAGTGGTTCATATTCTTTCCCATTCCATTTCGGTCTGGTGCAGGAATATGAAACACGGTTCAGATGTGGGTTTCTTCTTGAGAACTTGTGCTACAGATTTCCTATAGTGCTAGGGCTATCTGGGAAGCCTGCTAAGTCTGGATGACCTTTATTATGACCTTCAGAAACTGAGGAGAATTAGAGGAGGATCTTTTATGGTTATTGTAAACACAGTACCCCTGGGTTAGAAGTGTTTACACTTCTCATAACTGATCCAAGTCTGAGGATCCTTGTTTTAGAACACCACCTGTGAGGGGGTTGGGCTGTTTACAGGTTTGCAGGTACCATTGGCCACATCATACCCTATTACTATTTGGTTTAAGAATACCTCATTTTGGACAGTTCTTGTGATTTAACCCTGGACACGTGACTCTTTATTTGAGTCCCTTACCTTGGTTACTGGATTTCTAAACCTTCATTTGGACTTTCCTTGAACATACATGGACTTATATCAAGACAGATAATCAGATCCAGCTTGATCACAAACCCTTGCATATCATTTGCATACTCATCATCTGCATCATTTAACATTTGTTTATTTGTTTTTCAGGGTATCCACATTATATCTGGTTTGGTTTTGACCCCTTCTTCTGCATAGACCTCTGCTTCATCAGTTATCTGCTTCAGCTATTCTCATCATCACCAGCAGCAGCCTGTCAGTGGTTCATCTCCAGTATCAGTCTTGATCTTCATCAGCACATATCTTCCTCCTCTTCAGCATTCATGGCTACTCCCAGGAAGAGCAACATATCCTACCATTTCTTTGAGCCTGTGTTGACTGATATCAGGCAGGTCCAGTCACTCATCACCCCTGAATACATCCCATTGTTTAGAGAGCATTATGGAGGTATCCTGGATATGGTTATGGACCTTGACCCTTCTCAGAGGATCATGATCCACACATGCTTGCAATTTTATGACCCTCCTTTGAGATGTTTCACATTCTCAGACTTTCAGTTAGGGCCTCTGCTGGAAGAGTTTTCTTCATTGATTGGAGTACCTATCAGGGGTGGAATCCCTTTCAACCCAGAGATGACTTTTCCCAGCAATGGAGAAGTAGAAAAGGCATTGTACTTGGAGCCTGATTTGATTGAGCAAAGCATGACAACAAAAGCTGGGATCCCTGGTTTGCACTTAGATTTCTTGATTTCTCAGGCCATCCTGAAGGCCTCCTTGGGAGAATGGAGGGCAGTCTGTGCACTGTTAGCCCTCAGTATATATGGGGTTATATTATTTGCAGATGAGCCCAAATTTATCAGCAAGAATGTCATCCATCTCTTCCTTCTGAGGAACCCAGTACCCACATTGCTGGGATATTTCTATTACTCCATCCATCAGAGGAATGAGAAACAAAGGGGGAAGTTGGTGAGATGTTGTGCTCCTTTGTTTCACACTTGGCTGCTCAGACACCTACCTAAATCAGATGCCTTCTTGAACCCTCACCAACAGAAGAATTGGGCCAAGAGGCTCATTGCTTTGACTTCAGATGACATCAGATGGTGCACCCAGAGCACCAAAGGCAAAGACATTATCACCAGCTGTGGGCAATACCCAAATGTGCCTCTGATAGGAGTAAAGTGTTGCATCAACTACAATCCTTTGCTATTTAAGAGACAACTGGGCTATGCTTTGGTTCATCCTCCTAGAGTGCAAGATTTAGCTAAGACCCTGTATTGTGAAATAAAGCCTAATCTAGCTGCTGTCAGACAAGCATCTTGGGCTTGGGACAACATCCAGACAAAAGGGATGGCTATTCTAGGGAGGTGTAATAATGTTGCTTCAGCCCAATACTATGATTGGTCCCGTACTAGAGCTCAGATTACTGGAATGCCTTTCACTATTGAGGACATACCTGGACCATCTACAGCTCAGCCAGCAGCAACTGTCAGCCTGGAAGAATTTGAGAAGCTGAAGGAAAGAAATGAGAACCTATCTCAAGCTTTAAAGAAGACCCTTTGGGAAAGGAGTGATGGTCGTCTGGACATTGAGAGATTGGAAAAGCTTAGGGTGGAGCATCTGGCCAAGATTGAGAAAACAGAGGATTATATCAGGAAAGCAAGGGCTGGGGAACAAATATTGAAGAATGCCTGTAAAGAGGCCAAGCTTCAGAAGGCTAGGACTGAGCTTTATCTACAAGAGAGCCAGGCTAGGTGGGTCAGGATCACTGAAGCACGGACACAAGAAGATCAGAGAATTCAAGCCAGGATTGAACAGTTAGAGGCCAATGAAAAGAAGCAGCAGGAAGCTTTGCTGGCAGCCTAGAAGGAGATTTCAGAGTTGAAGCTCAGGGCTGGATTGAAGAGATCAAAGGATCAGGACAGGCACAAGAAGCTGACCACTGCCATTGCCACCAGGAACCTCCTCTTGGAACTAGAGGAACTAGTAACAATGAAAGGGGTCAGCCTCATGTTAATCCACCAGTATTTGGGCCCCATCTAGATCCGGAAGTCAATATCCCAAGAAATGTACAGGGTAACACTGCTGCAGGCAGGATCTTGCAAGAAGATCCTCAAGAAGAGCAGTTTACTGTTATGGGAGCAGGAGATGAAGTTTATGACCGGAGGTTAGATGAAATTGCTGAGAAATTGAGATCCCTGGAGTCCCAGAAATCCTTGGGCTTCGATGTAATGGACATGGGGCTAGTGGATGGGGTGAGAATTCCCCACAAATTCAAACCCCCGTGCTTTGAGAAATACAATGGAACCTCTTGTCCACGAACTCACTTGCAGTCTTTCCTGGGAAGACTTAAAGCCTATACTATGGATGAGAAGCTGTGGATGTTCTACTTTGAAGACAGTCTGACTGGGGCTTCAAGGGAGTGGTATTCACACTTGACCAGAGCTACCATTAGATGCTGGAAGGACTTAGCTGAAGCCTTCATCAGGCAATATCAATACAATCTGGACATGGCTCCTAACAGGACCCTCCTGATGGGAATGTCCCAGTCTTCCAGAGAAAGCTTCAGAGAATATGCCCAGAGGTGGAGACAGCTTGCTGCTACTGTCCAACCACCCATGACGGAAAGAGAAATGGCCGACATGTTCATGAATACTCTGCAAGGAACATATATTGATAGACTGGCTGCCTTTTCCTCTACCAGCTTTGCTGATGTCGTCATAGACGGTGAAAGGATTGAAAGTCTATTAAAAATGGGAAAGATTTCTGACAGCGGTACAAGTTCATCCAGTAAACCCAGGAAGCCTTTTGTGGGACCCCGAAGAGCCGGTGAGACCAATTCCATTCATGCGAGCAGGGGCAGACCTCAGTATGTTCACAGATCAGTAGCAGCTGTCACTATTCCAGCTCCGATTCCTCAGCAAACAGCATATCAACAACAACAACAACCACATTATCAACAGCAAGTTCAGTATCCGCAACAGAGAACCTACAATAACAGCAATAACAATCAACAACAGCGACCCTTCCAACAAAGACCATCACAGGCAAATAGGGTGATTGACCCTATCCCCATGCCTTATGCTGCCTTATTGCCACAACTCCTGAAGCTTAACTTGGTTGAGTTAAGGACGTTGGCACCACCAGATCCCCTGAATCTCCCAAGGAATTATGATGTTAACACCAGGTGTGTTTTCCACTCCAATGCACCTGGTCACAGCACTGAAAAATGCAGGGCCTTACAAATGAAAGTCCAAGATCTAGTGGATTCTAAGGCCCTCAACTTTGCACCTCCTCCAAATGTCAACAAAAATCCTATGCCTAATCATGGCGGGCCGAGGATTAATGCCATTGAGGAAGACAAACCATCTACCTTGATCACCAGTTTTGCACAAATTCGAACACCTTTGGTCGAAATTAAAGCTCAGCTTCTAGAGTGCCAAGTGTTACCCGGGTGTGAGCTCGGTTGTGGGTATTGCAACATCGCAGTCAACGGGTGTGAAAATTTGAGAAGCGGCATAGATGGTCTTATTAAGGATGGTATCCTTCAGATTTCAACAACGGCGCCTACAAATCCAGCAATTCCTTTAACAACAATTCATGATTCTTCTACAACAGCAGCAACAATCATTCCTACCGATTCATCAATATCATCAGCAATGGCTCCATCCATCACTTCAACAAATCAAATGTCAACAACCCTTTCTTCTACAACATCAGCATCCATGCTATTAGCAGAATCTTCTACAACGCCAGCAAAAATTAACGAAGATGTTTCAACAGTTACAATTTATTATGACCCATCAGATGTTCCTCCCAGCAGCAATTTTCAACAACAAATCATGGCACCTCCTACCAGATCACCAGTCACAATTTACTATGATCCGCACACCGTTACAGTACCCTCCTCTGCAGCAGTCAGTCCAGTTACTATTACGGTGCCTGGACCCATTCCTTATGAAAGCAGTAATGCCATACCTTGGCATTACGGCTCTGATCTTTATTGCAACGGGGAGAAAATCACTCTGGATTCATCAACCTCTTCTCCACAAATTGATAATGTTGGGGGAGGCGGAGGCTTCACCAGAAGCGGACGCCTTTTTGCCCCACAAACACAAAGACCTAATGTTGAAGCAGAGGCTGCTGCCAAAGCAAAAGGAAAGAGTGTGGTACCTGAAGAGCCGACTGCCAAAGAAACTCAGAAGACATCTTTTGAACAAGATGTAGAGGAGTTTATGAGAATCATAAAAAGAAGTGATTACAAGGTGGTGGATCAGCTTCACCAAACTCCCTCAAAAATCTCCATATTATCACTGTTGATGTGTTCTGAAGCTCACAGGAATGCATTATTGAAAGTCCTGCACGCAGCATACGTGCCAGAGGAGATTACCGTTAATCAGCTAGAAATTGTGGTGGAAAATGTCAACACCAGTCATGGACTGGGCTTCACCAATGCTGACTTAACAACTGAGGGACGTATCCATAACAAGGCTTTGCATAATACCTTGGAATGCAAGGGTGCTGTGCTATCTCATGTACTGGTGGACACTGGGTCATCACTCAATGTTCTGCCAAAGAAAGCCTTAGTGAAGCTGGAGTATGATGGCTTGGCACTGCGTCCGAGTAATTTGGTGGTGAGAGAATTTGATGGCTCTAAAAGATCAGTGCTTGGAGAGATTGATCTGCCTGTGATGATTGGCCCGCAGACTTTTAAAACTGCCTTCTTTGTGATGGACATTCAGCCGGCCTACAGCTGTCTGTTGGGTAGACCCTGGATCCACGCCGCTGGCGCTGTTATGTCTACCCTTCACCAGAAGCTGAAATTCGAGTGGGAAGGCCAGATCATCACCATCTGTGGGGAGGAAGACATCTTTGATTGCCAGCTGGCTACGTATAAATACATTGAAATGGATGGGGAGATCCATGAAACTATGAGCCAGGGGTTTGAGGCCCTGAACATTAATGAAGCATCTGTTGTACTAGGAACTTCCATAACATCGTACCAGCAAGCCCGGAAGGTTGTTGAGGAAGGTACCGCCCAAGGCTGGGGCAAGCTGTTGCCCGTGGAAAAGAAAGAAGACAGATTTGGGTTGGGTTACAGACCAACTCAACAAGATCAATCAGAGGCTGCCAAAAAGCCCAATTTTGTCAGCGGGGGAATGCTCACCCCGGATGTTGTGAACAATTTGGAAGACGAGGAGGAAAGCGACCGTAACCTGGAGAGCTGGATACGTCCAAGGATCCCGGGGAGCCAAGTCCTTAACTGGTCTTCCCAGGAAATTATAAGGGTTACTCCTGCAGAGTAATTATTATTTCCTATATTTTAAAGCATGTATCAAGTCTTGCATCTTGCCCAAGATGTCAAGACTCATTTTGTAATCGGGCCATCTTGTAATTTTGTGCAAATGGATTAATCAATGAATATCGGACATCTTTTGCAAACAAGTCTCTTTTTCGCTCACTGTCTTTTCATTTTTTCTTTTTGTACAAAAATAAAATGGCAATGTTTTTCAAAATAAATAACTTCATTTTTCACTTTTTCTAAGTAAGATAAAACCGATCACTAAAATGAACAAATTTAAACCCTTGCATAGAGTGCCTTTCTGATTGCACCGACAATAACACTACTATGACTTCGTAAGACTTTGACAATCCAATCAATCAAGCTGATGAAGGGGTTGAAGAAGATTATGAGCTACCTGAAGAGCTAGCCAGGTTGTTAAGGCAAGAGGAGAAGGTTATCACTCCTCATCAGGAGGAGATTGAAACGGTTAATCTTGGTACGGAAGAAGACGTGAAAGAGGTTAAGATCGGGGCCTGCCTGCAAGATTTAGTGAAAGAGCAGCTGATTGATATGCTTTGGGAGTATGCGGATGTTTTCACTTGGTCTTATCAGGATATGCCAAGGTTGGACACCGACATTGTCATGCACAAGCTGCCACTGAAAGAAGACTGCCCGCCAGTAAAACAGAAGTTGCGCCGTACTCGCCCAGATATGGAAATGAAGATAAAAGAAGAGGTACAAAAGCAGTGGGACGCCGGTTTCCTTGCTGTGACTAGCTATCCGCCGTGGGTTGCTAATATTGTACATGTGCCTAAAAAGGATGGCAAGGTGAGGATGTGTGTGGATTACCGGGATCTGAACAGAGCCAGCTCGAAAGATGACTTCCCTTTACCTCACATTGATGTATTGGTTGATAATACGGCTCAGTTCTCGGTATTCTCCTTCATGGATGGATTTTTAGGATATAATCAGATCAAAATGTCACCTGAAGACATGGAGAAGACAACTTTCATCACACCCTGGGGCACATTCTGTTATAAGGTGATGCCATTCGGACTGAAGAATGCGGGTGCCACTTATCAACGGGCTATGGTAACATTATTCCATGACATGATCCACAAAGAAATTGAATGTTATGTGGATGACATGATTGTCAAGTCCCTCACAGAAGAAGACCACCTGGTAAATCTGTTAAAGTTATTCAAGCGTCTGAGGAAGTACCAGTTGAAGTTAAACCCCAACAAATGCACATTCGGGGTGCGATCCGGTAAGCTGCTGGGATTTATTGTAAGTGAAAAAGGGATTGAAGTTGACCCTGATAAAGTCAAAGCCATTCAAGAAATGCCTGCACCGAAGACTGAAAAAGAGGTTCAGGGGTTTCTAGGTAGATTGAACTACATTTCAAGGTTCATATCTCACCTTACAGCAACCTGTGAGCCTTTGTTCAAGCTGTTAAGAAAAGAACAAACGGTCAGATGGAACGAAGACTGCCAGAAGGCTTTTGACAAAATCAAGGAATACTTACAAGAGCCTTCAATCCTTATGCCTCCAGTTGAAGGAAGACCTCTGATCATGTACTTGACAGTATTAGAAGAGTCAATGGGGTGTGTGCTGGGCCAGCATGACGAGTCTGGTCGAAAAGAGTACGCAATATACTACCTAAGCAAAAAGTTTACCGACTGTGAACAACGTTATTCACTGCTCGAGAAAACTTGTTGTGCTTTAGCGTGGGCTGCTCGCCGACTAAGGCAGTATATGTTGACCCACACCACTTTATTGATCTCAAAGATGGATCCAGTTAAGTACATATTTGAGAAGCCAGCACTTACCGGACGGGTTGCAAGATGGCAAATGATCCTCACAGAATATGACATTCAGTACACATCTCAGAAGGCCATCAAAGGCAGTGTATTGTCTGATTACCTTGCTGAGCAACCCATTGATGATTACCATCCTATGAGATTTGACTTCCCTGATGAAGACATAATGTTCATAAGAGCAAAAGATCATGAAGAGCCTGTTCACACTGAAGGGCCTGACCCAGAAGAAGAATGGACTATGATGTTTGACGGGGCTGTTAATATGAATGGTCGTGGTGTTGGTACAGTACTCATTACGCCTAAAGGAGTTCACATGCCTTTCTCGGCAAAACTCACCTTTAACTGCACTAAAAACGAAGCTGAATACGAAGCTTGTAATATGGGTCTTGAGGAAGCCATTGACCTCAGGATCAAGACTTTGACTGTATTCGGAGATTCAGCTCTGGTAATTAATCAAACCAACGGCAAATGGTACACCCACCAAGATCATCTGATACCTTATCGGGATTATACAAGGAGGTTATTGACTTTCTTCACAATAGTCAAACTTGAGTATATCCCTCGAGACGAAAATCAGTTTGCAGATGCTCTGGCTACCATTTCATCCATGATCAAAGTTCAAGCTGCCAACTTTGTGCCTCGGATTTCAGTATCCAGACTTGACAGGCCAGCATATGTATTCTCAGCAGATGTTGTTAAAGATGATAAGCCTTGGTTCCATGACATTAAGTGCTTCTTGGAGGATCAAACATACCCACCTGGGGCATCATCCAATGATAAGAAGACATTAAGAAGGCTAGCTGGTAGTTTCTTCCTAAATACTGACGGTTCCTTGTACAAGAGGAACTTTGATATGGTACTCCTCAGGTGCATTGATAAAACAGAAGCTAACTTGTTAATGCATGAGGTGCACGAAGGATCCTTTGGTACCCATGCAGGAGGACATGCAATGGCCAAAAAGTTGTTAAGATCAGGCTACTACTGGATCACAATGGATGCAGACTGTTGTGCCTATGCCAGAAAATGCCATAAATGCCAGATTTATGCGGATAAAGTGCATGTACCTCCCAATCCTTTGAATGTGATGTCTTCACCCTGGCCCTTTGCCATGTGGGACATTGATATGATTGGCAAGATTGAACCGACTGCTTCAAATGGCCACAGATTCATCCTGGTTGCCATTGAATACTTCACCAAGTAGGTTGAGGCAGCTTCATATGCAAATGTTACAAGGCAAGTGGTAGCCCGATTTCTGAAAAGAGACATCATCTGTCGGTATGGAGTGCTCGAGCGAATAATTTCTGATAATGGTTCTAACTTGAACAACAAAATGATGGCAGAACTATGCCGGGACTTCAAGATCCAACACCACAACTCTTCTCCGTACAGGCCAAAGATGAATGGCGTTGTTGAGGCAGCTAACAAGAATATCAAGAAGATTGTGCAGAAGATGGTAGTTACCTACAAAGACTGGCATGAAATGCTACCATTTGACTTGCATGGGTACCGCACGTCAATCAGAACATCCATTGGGGCAACACCGTATCAGCTCGTGTATGGTATGGAGGCAGTCTTACCTGTTGAAGTTGAATTACCCTCCTTGCGGGTACTAATGGATGTTAAGCTAAATGAAGCAGAGTGGGTCCGAGCCCGATACGAACAACTGAATCTGATTGAAGAAAAGAGATTGGCTGCAATTTGTCATGGGTAGTTATATCAGAAAAGAATGAAGAAAGCCTTCGATCAGAAAGTCAGGCTTCGAGAATACCAAGTAGGAGATCTTGTGCTGAAAAGACTCCTCCCTCCTCATACAGACCACGGGGGCAAGTGGACTCCAAATTATGATGGTCCGTTCATAGTAAAGAAGGTTTTCTCTGGTGGAGCACTGATGCTCAGTACTATGGACGGTGAAGACTTCCTGTCCCCTGTGAATTCAGATGCAGTTAAAAAATACTTCGCATAAAAATGACCCGCTGGACACAAAAAACAGAATGTAGGTCCATGCAAAAATAGGGCATCCCGGCGAGTCAAAAATAGAATAAAAGACTCGGGAAAAAATAAGGGAAAATAAAATAAAAAATGTACACCCGCTGAGTTGAAAAGCCGCATTGGACGGCTCAGGCAAAAATGGGTATCCCGGTGGATTGAAAACCGAAAGGGCGATCCACGCAAAATAAGGGAATAAGCGAACAACTGCATCCTGAATTCGTCTGTATCACTTACAACATGGCAAGCTTCGAAAGGTTAAAGCATCGGTCAGAATCAGCCTCCCTCAGAAAGCGAGATGAGAAGAAGGTCAAATGTCATACAAGTCATAGAAAAAGGGAAGCTCCTTGAAGCGTCATCAACATTGCCACTGTCTTTTTGTTTCTCAATTTGTAACGATCTCCTCATTTCAGGGGATCCGTTTCTTTGACTGTATCTTGCCAATTCAGGGCGCATAAATTAATAAAATTAGATTTTCAGTCATATCTTGTCTCGTATATTTTATTTGTCATTTGCAAAATGTTCGATGTCCTTAAGATATTGATTGCATAAATACTGATGCTTCCCTTCTAAAAATACGTGCTTACAGGAAATATATTTACTCCCGAGAGTGTCTAAACTCCTATGACGGAACCCAGTAAGGGATACCTCGGGGAACTTGTACGTTTCTTTGTCATGCAGGATTGCAGGTATTCAAAACACGGCACGGGGCATGAAAGCTTCTCCCTGGTAGGCTGCCAGATCATTATTTCCTCAGCACACCTTCCAAACAGTACCAGAAATGCCTTCTCCCCATCAGAGTTTCCAGGCATCACTTCTCCAGCATTTCCTTCAGAGCAGTACCAGAAGGTGCTCATATCCCCAGCTGAGTTGTCAAGCATCATCCTCAGCAGGATCCCCACAGAAATCTCTAGGAGGATCTTTCAGTGATCCTTCTTCTTCCTCAGCCGAGTGCTAGACAGGGAATCAGCCCCCGCAGATTTTCAACTTAGATCCAGAAGAGCAACACTTGAAGATCTCATGACAGAGCGACGAAAGCTTCTACAAACCCCAGTTGGGTCCCTCATCACCAAGATAGGTTTATCAATGACCTACTTCCCCATGCAGAGTCATATATGTCAGATCTACCAATGATCTCATCCCCAGCTGGGATGTCCACTTCAAGCAGATCGGCCAGGGGTCTCCACAGCAACGGGATCCGGATCCCGGATCGGTATCTTTGCATAATCATAGCATTCGCATCATATTTTCCCCCATAGCGTAGCATTCCGTCCAATACGGAGCATTACGGCAAAAATCAAACATATTGCATAAATCATAAGCCATGATCTGAATCAAACACTTGTAAATACCAAATACTTCTTAAGCCCCCCGGCAGAATGTTAAAGCATTCCCTTTACGCTCACAAATACAGTTACATGCTCCTTTTGGCACTCGTCCGTGTCATCATTCCCCAATAAAATTGCCCGAGCAAACAGATACTTATACATTGCAGATGTTTCTTGACACTCATCTGTGTCATATCCCCAGCAGAAAGCCAAAGCGTCCCCTTTGCACTCACAAACACATGTGTACATATATCTATACACTTCTCTGACACCCGTCCGAGTCACCTCCCCTAACATGGTTACCTAAATACTTTGTAAACCAAATACTTGTTTATAATACACTTTTTCCGACACCCGTCCGTGTCGCACTCTCCCCAGCAAGTTGAGCACCCGTCTGTGTCTCACTCATACTTTTTACTCATACAGATACTCGTCCGTATCTTGTATATGCTACTTAAATCCCCTCAGAATCAACAACTCGTCCGTGTTGATACTCGTCTGTATCATCATCTATGAACATGCGTCAAGCGTTTGTTTCTACTGATACTCGTCTGTATCATAATCTTAAGGATGCTCGTCCGCATCTTTAATCTATACACCGTGTCAAACACTTATACCTTCTCTTCCTTGAATATAGACACTCGTCTGTGTCTACCATTCCCCAGAAGAGTCCCCAGCAAACCCCGATGATTTATTTTCTTTCTATCCGGCATTCGTCATATGTCGTAATACTTTCGGCAGCCGTACCCTGCCAGGTGATCGTCCTTCACCTCTTGATGATCGTCCTGCATCATATTATCTGATGGCCGTCCCCATTGTTGATTCAATTATCTGACATTCGTCCTATGTCATGATAAATACTGAGAGCAGTCGTACCCTGCTAGGTGATCGTCCTTCACCTCTTGATGATCGTCCTTCATCATATTATCCGATGGCCGTCCCCATTGTTGATTCAGTTATCTGACATCCGTCCTATGTCATGATAAATACTGAGAGCAGCCGTACCCTGCTAGGTGATCGTCCTTCACCTCTTGATGATCGTCCTTCATCATGCTTATCCGATGGTCGTCCCCATCATCGACCTTTTCTATCCGGCATTCGTCCTATGTCGTAATACTTTCGGCAGCCGTCCCCTGCCAGGTGATCGTCCTTCACCTTAGAGAACCGTCCCTCATCTTATCCCCAACAGAGCAGTCGTCCCCTGCTAGGTAATCATCCTTTACCTTTGATGACCGTACCTCATCATTTATTTCATTCATGCCTTCAACTTGATGGTCGTCCCCATCATAACCTCTTATATCCCCAGCTTGTCGGCCGTCCCGTCATTACTTTATTTCCCGCATTTTCCCCAGCATGTCGGTCGTCCCCGTCATTGCTTTGTCCCCAGCAGTCGTCCTCTGCTCGACGGTCGTCCTCCGTCGCCTGCACTTTATAAATACACTTTATTTCTTTTACAATCTATATCCCTTTTCTTCTTCATTCTGTGAGTACAAATTTTGGACTGTCTTTGGTATTCAACCACAAGTTATCTTGTTTGCCTGTTAAGCTGTTGCTTACATCCTGCACAGCTAACTCATGCTTGAATAGGGGCAGCTGTAAACACCCCAAACTTTCCCTCACTCATTTCACACCATGGCTTATGATCTTTTCATTTGCATAAATTCAACCATAGCATCTCATATTGCATCTTTTGCTTCACTGCATTGTTTCAAAGTCATCTGCATCTAGGGTTTGTGATCTGAGCCATCCCTGAGCCATTTGAGCCACTCCAAAGGTCATAAATCACTTCAAAAGGGCCCATGTATTTTCAATCATCATATTATATCCTCACAAGATCAAGAAAGTCAAAGAATCACAAGAACTGAGAAAGGCATGGAAGCAGGGCCAGGCTTAACTGCACAGATGACCTAAAATTAGGGTTTTGGTTTCAAAGGCCATAACTCCAAATTTTTTGTTCATTCTTGTTTCTATTGGTCTCTATATGTTATGAGGATCATGCATATCAATTTTCATGAAGAAATTCAATGGGGAAGGCATCTGATCACAAGATGACTTCTTGAGCAAGTCAGTGTAAAATCAGGGCATCTGAGGCCCCCAGTGACCCAACCAAAGGGTGTTCTCCATCATTTTGAATGTGTATGATCCTTATTTGATCATAGAAGATGTTATAAGTTCACAAAATTGAAGAATTTCAAGCCATTTGCAAAGTTTCCTGTTTGGAAAGTGACTTATAATGCAAACTTGCCATTTTGGGAAAGTTTTTCAACCTCCTCTTTTTGATTCAAAAATGCTTCAAATGGAAAAACTTTGGTCATGAAAGTTGTAGAATGGGTCCTCCCATTTTCAAAAAGTACAAGAACTCATTCTAATTCATTTTGGATCAAAAGTTATGGCTTGCCAAAGTTGGGAAAAATCATGAAATTTCACTTATGCACCAAGGGAGGAAAGTTGCAAAACCTCATGCCAAGGCCAATTTTGACTTCAAATCAACTTCTAAACATTACACAAACCTCACACATGACCCAAAACTCAGAATTGCACAAGAATTTCTCAAGTTTCATGCCATGAACTTCACAAATTTCAAAAGGGGCCAAACTTCCCCAAAATTGCAAAATGGATCAAAGCTTCTCATCCACTTGTGCCAGCTGCCAAAAGTGACTTCCATGGACCTCCTTGAAGCATGCTGATTCAAACCATGCCCTTGTACCATGACTGAACCAGCCCATACCTTCACTTACACAAAAGTTGACTTTATGCAATTTGAGCCATACCAATCAAGCTGAGCCACACCAACTACTCTGACCAATCACAACTTCACATACATGCCTCATGGATCATTTCTCACACAATCTTGGATCCTGAAACCATAACATTGCTAGAGTTCACAAAAATCCCTCTTTATGCATTTTCCTTCGAATCTCAATACACAATCATCAAACCTCAAAACCAACTTCACCATTCATTCAGAAAAGCTTCATAGAGCATAAACCACCCTTCATCTTGCCCTAAAAAGCCCACAAACAGAAATACGATTTTTCACTCCCCTTGGTCAGAACTTCATCAATCTCAAAAACCAGCCACAATACATTCCAACTAAGCCTCAAAGCATCTTCAGGGAGATCATTGGAGGGACTTTGAAGCAAGGAACTGGCCTGAAAGCTCCAAAAGCAAAAGCTCCATCTCAGGTATCCTCTTGAAACTTTTTTCTAGAAATTGTTTCTTTGGTTATAGAATGATAAAGCATGTTCCACTGGTCACAATGAATCTTGAATGATGAAAAATGGTTGAGTATTGAGGATGTATGAGTGTTCTGAAATTTTGTTCAGTTTTTGATTTCTTGTTCGAATCATGTTGTTAATGAAAAATAAATGAGATTTGATGTTTGATTCTTGTTCCTTGATGTTTGTTGAGTGATTCTGGAGCTTTAGGGGGCTTGGGGTGAAGTTTTGAGGGAGATAGCAATTTTCAGGGAGGGGTGCCACCGGAGAAGACGACCGGAGCTCTTCTCCGGTGACCTGAAAGTCATTAGGGCTTTAATTTTGATTAGGGTTTGGTTTGAATGTGAGCCGTAGATCCTGTTGACCCGTGTTGACCCGCACGCGAATGAGTGGCCCAGATCCATCATTAAACCCTAATCCTAATTTATTAAATTAATTAATTAGGTTTTAGTTTTAATTTAGCCAGTTTGAATCTGGACCATAGGATCTGGCGCCAGTCAATTCCCTCCAAATCCATTTGAATGTGAGCCTCAGGATTTACATACTTCTCCATTTAATTCAATTTTTATTTCATTTTATTTGTTTTATTTTCTACGAATTTTTAAAAATAGCAAAACACTTTAAAAAATTCTGAAATTTTTTGTCAAACCTTTTATAAATTTTCATAACCCAAAAATATTTTTATTTTTATTTTTTTGCATTAAAAATTATTTTTAAATCATTTAAATGTTTATTTTCAATTAGTTAATGGAAATTAATTAATTAAAAAATGCATTTAGATATTTAAAAATCACAAAAAAATTCACATTGCATTTTAAAACATTTAGAAACATTATCCAACTCTTCAAAAAAATTTCTTTTTGGTCCTTGATGTATTTTGACAATTTTCATTGGAATTAAATTCATTTAAAGGCAATATTTTGGTCCTAACTTAGAAAAATGCATTCTGCCTAACCATGAAGAGTTTGATAATGATTCTTCTTGCATTTCATCCTTCATAGCATGTAGTTTTTAGGGTAAAATTGGTTTGAATTTTTCTTTCATTTTCAATTTAATGTGCATTTTTCCTTTTGAGGTGCTTTGAAACCCTAGTTGACTTAGAAAAATCACAACTTCCATTAGGATAGGAGTTAGGTCCCCTCCTTTGGGCAGTGAACTTGTGTAGGGTTAGGGTTCCTTTAGTCCCATTTTCAATTTTTTATCATGTCATTTGCTTCTGGTTTTGATTTTGTTGTGGCATATTATGCATAAACCCTAATTCTTGCCTTCCTTTACATTCACCTCTCATTTGCTTGCATTCAAGAGCTTACCATGACATTTTGTGCATCAATATGACATATAAGACATCTTAGGACATAGTATAATCATGTTTGATCATTGCATATTTCATTTGCCATGTTATGCATCCATTACATCTCACAAACTTTCATGAACTTCCATGGTTCAAAGCATGCTTCATTTGCATCCTCATCCTTGTATGATCATCCACAACTCTTGACATGTGTTTGCATCATCTCTTAGCATCATTAACATCATGTTCATGCTTCTGGTTTTGGTTTGCCTCATTTCATTCATCTCATTCTCATTCCATCTCATTCTATTGCCATTAACTTTTCAGGTGGTAAGTTGTTTTGAGAAGTGAATTTGCCTTCACTTCTCACAATATCTCTTCATCTCTCTTATGCATCATTGCTGCATTCTATATTTGTATTAGAGTGAGCTTGCTCATTCATGCTCTCTCCCACTTTCTTCCTTCAAGCAACTTGTCTTCTTAAGTGAAGCAAGTTGTCTTGCTTCTCTCTGTTTCTTTCTCCTTCCATCTGCTTCTCTCCTTGGTGGCTCTTTGAAGATTCTTTCTCTCTTAAGCTTCACTAACCCTAGGATCTCCAAGTATGATAATAATTAGGGTTTGATTAGTCCCCCATTTAGATTTCACCTTTGTGTCATCTTTGAGTCTTCACTTCTCATCCCATAATCAAGGACTAAACCCTAAAGGTTTTAAGGCTTTGTGATTAAGCTTATGCTTGCATCCTTCTATTAGGATGGAGTGTATAACTTTAATCCTAAGTGTTAAACCCTTAATGTGTTTAAATACTTTAATCAATTCACTTAATGATCACTAAGACATCAAGCTTGTAACTTGGGCCTTGCATTAGGGTTCTAATTCTTCCTTAATTGGTTGAGAAGGACTAACCCTAGTGTTAATGGACAAGTCCCCCTCAAGTTGTCTTACAAACCATAAAAATCACTTCTTAATCTTACCATTAACTAAAATCCACTTTAATAAAGGCTTTGTTTTGTCATAAGGTTAATCCCTAATCATGGATTAAGTTGAGGAGCCTTCCTCAGCTTAAATGTTCTCATCTATTATCCTTCTATTAGGATGGTGTAATGAGTCCATTAAATCCTTGATTATGGCTTAAACTCATTACTTAACACTAAACAAAAACAACAAAAACATCTAAATAATCACAAGTAGGTTAGTGATCTTAATCCTACATCATGGTAATTAAGTGTGAAGTGTTTACTTCACACTTAAGGTATTCTCATTACCCCTAATCAGAGGGAAGATGTGATGAGCTTACTAACCCTTGGCTTAATATTAAGCTCATTTTCCTATGACAAATTCCAAAAGCAATAAAAGACTAAAAACATAAAAAAAAAAAAAAAAATAATCGTCTCCTTCGGGATTCTTTTCTCATCTCATTCACTCGCAAACGAGAACTTGCTTCTTCCGTCTAATGCAAGACAGTTTGCACCTGAGCCAGACAAGTCATACACTTGAGCATAGACAAGAAAGCAGTTCATCAGTCAATTTATCTTTCATTCTTTTTGAGTCGAACTACGGTGTTCTGACTTCCTCATTGCACGAGAGGATACGTAGGCATAACTTAACAGTTATCGAACAAAAAGTCTCTATATATTCCCCCCTCTTTCAGCATTATTCTTTAAGCCTCATAGTCTTGAGCTTCATTCTCTTGTTCTTACACTGACACTTCTCTCATCCCACTTCACATCCCTTTACACTTACACTTGCATTCTTTCCAGCTTTGATACACAGATTGCACTGACACTACCCCTTTGTACACAAATCTTTTAAGCGTGGATCCCGTCGAGTACGACGGACAATCTGGGTGCTAATACCTTCCCAGGTTGTAACCAACCCCCTTTCTCAGTTTCTCCGATTCGCAACCGTCTTATCCATCTTTCCTCAGGTTTATGCAGCATTACATTTCCTTCGGGATAAAAATGCCTAGCTGGCGACTCTATTCATTTCGTCTCTTTCGCCGACCGTTCGCGTCTGTACCCCTTCTGACCAGGTGTCATTTGGTGGGAGCGACATATGGTGACATGGTGTTTAGTTTGTACAAACTTCCCCCCATGTGCATTATTATTTTCCTTTTGGGCCTCTGAATGCCTTTGTATTAATCACATTACTTGAAATGCATTGGATCATGAGTTGTGAGTGATTTTGCAAATTTGCAAAATGAGAAATATCCCTTGATCATGGCACGAAAATGAATGGTTCCTTTGCTAAAAGTGATTGTCATGAAGTATACTTGGATGCCATAACGAGGAATGATCCATTAGAGGTCATGAAAATGCAATATGAACCTTTTCGCAAATGGTACCAAACTTGAATATTTGAAATTTCCTAAAAATGCACCAACTTCCATCAAGCATATATTTTTATCCTTAAATACTATGAGGGAGTTATAGGACTTTTTGGAAAGGGGAGAATAATCCCTACAAATTTCATGTTTGAGGAAAAATCATTTGAAGCCAGCTTGATCATGAAAGAATGGATTGAAGTTAGGGTAAAATATGCCATAAATAGAAAGTTCTCATTATAGGTCATTTTCCATTTTTAGTAACTTTTCCACAAACTCTTGATTCTTGATTTTTAGGATCATTCATGTCATTTCTTGCCTAAATCAAGGTCCATAGACTTTAAAATCATGATTGGAACCCTAAAAATTCCAAATTTGACTTTTCTTCTGCACAATTGACCTCGTTCTTCAAATACAAGTAACTGAACCAATGTCTGACTTCCCTGATGAATTTTTGCACCAAACTTCATCCATAGGCCTTTTGTAAAATATGAAAGCCTTTGACCACAAGAATTGGTCAAAGCTACAAGGATATCATGCTCTGAGGCAAAACCCTAATTAGGGTTTCCTTGTGTAGGAGGATGTTGCACTGCTGAACTTTTGATGAACCATACCCCTTCTAGGGTTTTTAGGATAAGCTTGAGCTTGTGTGATATATGAGGATCCCTTGTAGGCTTCTTTCAAAACCACCTGGCTCCTATCTTGACTTTGAAGAATCAAAGCTTGATGGATGACTGATCACATGCCATGTGCTTCTAATCATGGATGTTATGCCTCGTCTTTCTATGCAAAGATGAAATGATATGTATACTATATGCTATGCTATATGATATGAAATGAGAGAGAAAATTTTGGGGTGTTACAGCTGCCCCTATTCAAGCAACTGTTAATCTAAAAAGGACGAGAGCGTCGGTTGCCGACTGTTCGAGATAAACGGCGGTTGAATGCCAAAAGAACCCGGAAATTTGCACTCCGATGAAGAAGAAAAAGGATATGAACCCGGCCAAGGAAAAAAACTGCTTGCAAACCTTGATGATATAAAAATAAACTCAGTAACCATGAAGAATTTGTCTTTTATAATGAACCAGACGACTATTGGCCTGCCACGGGAATGTGGGCCTTGAAACGGTATTGCAGTATCATAGGATCTGAAAACCAACCAACATAACAAGGAAATGGCATCATATGATCCAAAACCAAGAACAATAGTGCGTAACATCATAATATTTACGACTCAAAAAAGTGTATTTTATAATGAACTAGGAGATTATTGACCTGCCACGGAGATGTGGGACTCGAAACGGTATTGCAGTATCATAGGATCTATAAACCAAAGAAGTGTCTTTTAGAATGATCCAGGAGACTACTGGCCTGCCACGGGGATGTGGTCCTTAGAAATGAAGTTTGTAAAACAAACAAGTGCTGATCAGGATGCATTGTGAAAATCCTTTTCTTGAAAAGTACATAATATGCCTATCAAGGTCTAATCCAAACATGATTGGATATTGTCCTTTATAATGAACCAGGGAACCACTGGCCTGCCACGGGGATGTGGGCCTTGCAAAAGTCTTTTGTATGAACTAGGACTAACCAGTCTGCCACAAGGATGTGGGCCTTAAAGAAGTATTTTATATGAACCAGGACTAACTAGCATGCCACAGGGGTGTGGGCCTTCACAATGATATCTTTTGTAATAAGCCATGAGACTACTGGCCTGCCACAGATATATGGGCCTTGAAATGGTGTTGTAATATCATAGGATTTACAAATCATACATAAAGTAATCGAGACATGGTATCATAAGATACATAACCAGGAAAATGAGAACATAACATCATAGGATCTATGACTCGAAGAGCTGTCTTTTATAATGAACCAGGTGACTACTAGCCTGCCACAGGGATGTGGGCCTTGAAGAAGTTAAGAAAAAGAAGTCTTCCTGGAAACTACTCATGCAGTAGGAGAATACCATTTGCAACTCCATTGGGGAAAGAGAACGTTTTGACTAACATTCTGCTGAGGAAATGACATCAAGATATCCTGAAAACCCTTGAACTGATTGAGAAAAGTGAGAAATTGTTTGCATTCACTTGTTACACTGGCCAAAAATAAATTGGCAACCTCTCTGGGGAATACATCAGTGATGGGTGAATTCTAATCATGAAACTCTGTGGGAATGACTACCCTCAGACTTGACTAGGGAAAAGTTTGGTCAAACTCTTTCTAAGGAGAGAATTCTGACAATTCTGACTCTGTGGGGAATTAAGCATTCAGCTGCTCGTTGGGAATAACCCACTATGAAATGATGACTCCACTTGGAGATGAGAACTGTTCAACTGACCTTGAAGTTCTGCTGGGGAACACCAACCTACTCTAACTCAGCTGGGGAAGGTTCCTTCTTGAACTCTACTGGGGATGTTGGGGATCACCCTCTACTGGTGATAAGAATTGTAATGCATCCCTCGCTGGGGAGACGAAATCTGCTTGGGGAATGCCATCTTGTAACACATTTCTTCCTTGGTTGCAAAACCTACAATAACAAAGTATGTACATATTCCCCGGGGAATTATATGGTATTAGTCGATCATCCAATGTTGCTTAACGTTCAAAGTGATTTTAAATGTTTTCCCCATTCGCATGTTATTCATAAAGCCACCTAGTTTAAATGCAATGTTCTTTTACCAAAAATTTAGGACATATTTGCAAACAAAACATGTAAAAGTAAAACAAAGAAAAAGCTTTTTAACTGAATATTCTTTTATTAATGAGCCTATGAATAGGCTAAAGTTACATCAGGAAATAGCCACCTGGAAAGAGGTGACCATTGTAAATTGAGAAAAGAAACTATCCTAATGGCAATGTGAAAACGACATTCCACTAAGTTTCAATTCTGCTATGACCGGTATGTCTTCAAGATTTCTCCGTTTTTTCTCTTGATTTATGAAGAAGAAGATTAGACTGATTCCTACCCTTCGGAAATTGCCAATTTGAACGAGACGAAGATGTAGTACAAATAACTCAGATCGCAGTCATTTGCTTATTCCCTTCTTTTGCGTGGACCGCCCTTTCGGGTTTTCAATCCACCGGGATACCCCTTTTTGCCAGAGCTGTCCAATGTGGATTTTCAACTCACCGGGTGTACAATTTTTTTTATTTATATCCCTAAATTTATCCCGGGCCTTTTAGCTCGCCAGGATGCCTTTTTTTGTCTGGACTCTTTATTCTATTTTTTTGTCCAACGGGTCTCTTTATGCGAAGTATTTTTTAACTGCGTATGAGTTGACAGGGGACAAGAAATCTTCACCATCCATGGTAGTGAGCATCAGTGCTCCACCTGAGAAAACTTTATTCATTTAAATGGAACTTTGTAATGGAGTCCACTTGTCCATGTGATATGTACCTAGAGGAATAATTCTATTGAGTACAAGCTTACCAACGTGATACTCCCTAGTGCGTACCCTCTAATCAAATGTCCGCTTCATTCTCCTCTGATAAAGTTGGCCATGGCATATAGCTGCCAATCTCTTTTCCTCAATTAAGCATAACTGATTATATCGGGAACGCACCCATTCAGCCTCGTCAACCTTGACGTCCATCATTACTCGCAAAGAAGGAATATCGACTTCAACAGGTAGGACTACCTCCATACCATACACCAGGGAGAAAGGAGTTGCCCCAGTAGATGTCCTGACTGACGTTTGGTACCCGTGCAAAGCAAACGGTAACATCTCATGCCAATCTTTGTAGGTGATGACCATTTTATATGCACAACCTTCTTGATATTCTTATTTTCCGCCTCGACCGCGCCATTCATCTTTGGCCGGTAAGGAAAAGAAATGTGATGTCGTATTTTGAAGTCCCGAGACAGCTCATCCATCATTTTGTTGTTAAGATTAGAACCATTTCCAGTTATGATTCTCTCGGGAACTCCGTATCTGCAGATAATGTATTTCTTCAGAAACTTGACCACGCCTGTCTGGTGACATTGGCATAAGATGCTTCTTCGACCCATTTGGTGTAATAATAAATCGCAACCAATATGAAACGATGATCGTTTGAAGCAGTTGGCTTGATCTTCCCGATCATGTCATTTCCCTACATAGAAAAGGGCCAACGAGATAACATGACATTCAGCAGGCTTGGAGGTACATGCACTTTGTCTGCATAAATATGGCACTTGTGACATTTTCGGGCGTATGAACAAATGTCTGCATCTATTGTCAACCAGTAATACCCCGATCTAAATAACTTCTTTGCCATTTGTAACACCCATATAATATATATCTAGAATAATATCATACAGAGTTAATTTTTTGTACTGACACCATCATAAATACCTACTAGTATAATTCACATTCTTGTCTAATACTAAAAACAAAACAAACTATGGCACAAGACATGGAAATCATACTAAAATAAAAGCTAAGAATAATACAATATTCATTATTGTACAAAGATAAAGAAATACACAGTGGAAGACTAAAACTACGCTTCACTTTAAACATCCCGAGTATAGCTCCACTTGTAAATCAAGCCTGTAAAAGAGACCTGAAAAGCAACAACAATAGTGGGATCAGATAACAACATCTCAATGGGTTCCCTATCTTAGAGTTCTCTCAGCTCTAAGGGTACTATCAAACCTAACCCAAGTCTTAACGTTACCTCTCAAAAGGATCCGGTACGAAATGGAACAAACGGTCCATACAAATCTCACGCCACTAAACGAGTGAAACATCTACCTCAAGCTTTTACAGATGCTTCTCGTGGGACTAAAGATAACCCACCTCAAGACTTACTCAAGACCTTACAGATGGCTCAATATCACACTCACTCAAGTATTTATAGATGTTTCCCGTGGGACTCAGAATAACCCACCTCAAGACTTACTCAAGACTTCACGCGTAACCTAGTGTAGTACTCACCTCAAGCCTTTACGGATGCTTCTCGTGAGACTCTAAGCAACACACCTCAAGACTTACTCAAGACCTTACAGAGGATCTAGTAACATACACACCTCTAGTCCTTACGGATTCTTCTCGTGGGACTAAAGATAACCCACCTCAAGACTTACATAAGACTATTCCGGAGGCCCCAGTGTAATACATGCCTCAAGTATTTACGGATGCTTCCCATGGGACTCAGAATAACCCACCTCAAGGCTTACTCAAGACTTTACGGAGGACCTAGCGTATTACACCAATTAACCACTATCCCCGTCTCACTAAGCGGTACCTCAAGCCTTTACAGATGCTTCTCGTGGGACTAAGGATAACCCACCTCAAGACTTACACAAGACCTTACGGAGGACCTCATGTCATACACACCTCTAGTCCTTACAGATGCTTCTCGTGGGACTAAAGATAACCCACCTCAAAACTTACACAAGACTATTCCCGAGGCCCAGTGTATAACACGCTAACGATTCGCAACAACCTAGGTAAAACTAGGCATCTCACAACTCATACCATCTAACAATTTCTAGTCACAATATTAGGCCACACTATTGGTTTATGGTATGATTTCCTCACTCTTCTCCATTCTTGATGCTTTTAAATTATATAGTTTCGGTTACATAATTCTAACATTTTAGTTTAATTATCACCATTAAACAATTATCACGATAATCTCATGTATCTACTCTCAATCAATCTTCATGATTAGGCATACCTTTCACAATAGATTACTATCTCAATTCCTTAAGTTTACAAAATTACGGTTAATTGGAAGAGTCGGGTAAAAGTCGGGTAAAAATAATATTTGTCGGTATCATGTGAAAGTACATAATTTTATCTTTCAAACAGTATAAAGAACACTTAATTCGGATGACCGAGTAAAAAGTTATGAATTTTCAAAGTTTGGAAAATAAAACATTTTTCTCCCATACTTACAGTGTTAACCGGTTAACGGATTGGTTAACCGGTTAACCAAACCAAAACAGAGGCCACTGCGCCAACTTCAGACGCGTTAACCGGTTAACCAAACACAGAATGCAAAAAAATATGTTTTCCCCATAGCAGAACTTCCCAAACTCTTACTAATCATCATCAATCATCAAAACAACATAGCAACAAGGTTCCTACACATATAGGCAACATACTCAAGCAATTGTATCGATTTCTAACCGTTTGATTCACCAATTTTAGGATTTTTCCATAAATTACCCTAAAACTCATAAACCCTAAAAACTCTACTAAACCAAAAGTAAACGTTTCTAGCTATGAACCCACCTCTACAATGACGAGGAGTTTGATGAAGATGAAGATTTGATGAAGAAACGACGACGATCCAAGCTTTCTCCTTCTTAGGTTTTCTTCCTCTTCTTTTCTTCTCTTTTCTTCTTCTTTTCCCTTCCTTTCATTTTTCTTTCTAACTTTCTTTTATTTTCCTTCTTATAAACTCTTATCTATTTATTTAAAACAAAACCTATCAGTCAGTAACACTAATTGGTCCAATTGAGAGTATCCAAAATATCTCTTAGTCGAATATTTAATAAAGCCTCTGAGTCAGATAATATTAATTAATCCTAATTAATATTATCCAGGGCGTTTAATTAAATACCGGGTATTACATCCTCCCCTCCTTGAATTGAAATTCGTCCTCGAATTTCCCTTACTCATCCAAAACAACAGTTTACATCACTGTCTTAGATCTATGCTTATCCTTACTTCTCTTACATATCCTGACATACTCAAATTCCAATTTGACTTCGCGGCTCAAATCCTCGTTTCACAACAAAATCAAACCTCGCGTCCTTACTCATACGCTCATTTCCAACATCGGGTTAACTTCTAACTTACTATTTTTGCAATTCATCTGTTGCTTCATACCGAACACTTAGTCCCATTCCTTCTTCGGAGAAACATACCAATCTAATTCTTTTCATTGAATTACAACGCAGAAAGTCTGCACTCAGTTCGCGGCGCGAACCCTGGTTGCGGGGCGAACTTAGCAGAAACTTCAAAAATCAGCTATGGAAAGGACTTCTCAAAAATGACACAAATTCACCCCAAAACATCCAAAACAGAGAAAACAACTATCAAACATGATTGTTATCACAACACAAAACGTAACACTCCGACTTCATTCTGGAACATTCAACACTTGACAATCTCTACAATATATCTTGGTGAAAACTTAACCACATAGAATTTCCAACGAACTCTTATTACAATCCTTCGATCACTAAAGTCATTCTAAAATTTTGTCAAACGAGTTCATTACCAATTCCACTTGGTCTCATAATCTGACTGAACTCTTTTATCATTCCCCCTCCATTATGCTTCCAAAGCCTAACAATGGAGTTACCACGAATTCTCAAGTAATACCAAGTATTGATAGTCATCGAAGGAAAAGCTTATCCATTGGAGCTCTCACCAACCAATAGAGTAAGAACTTGCTAACACGCAATGATATAAAAACTCACTTGTCGACTACACAAATAACAGTATCGGTCCAAACTCTCCAATAACAAGATACAGGGTTGTACTGCTGCAACGCAGCCAATACAATTCCAATTCCATTCGAAACTCGAAATCATCTATCCAACTAGACTTAACTAATCTGATCATGATTACAATGCTTCATATCAATTCTCCTTACAAAATTCCATTCAGTCAAGGTTCCTGTTGACACAGAGTCTCCATCAGTAACAACGCAATAATGCCACAGTACTTACAATTCAAATTCACTTCTCTCAAGGTCTTGTCCCTTAAACGATCTTATTTACATACTTAACTTTGGGATATTCACCTCTCACTCTTACCCGGAAGGGTAACTTAAAATCCATTCCTTTTTTAGTGCGGCTCAACAGCACACATCTGGTATTACTCTTACGGGTTCCATAACTTGATGTTAAGAATTTACGATCCAAAAATTGACTAATTTCTTATCTCTTATCCATACAATAATTCGAGCACCAAAACATTTCCGAAGAGATCAACACTTCATGATCCTTGTATAACTTCGCAACTTAATTCTTCAATAGTCGCAACTACGACACACCAATTATCCAAATTGTTTGTTGTTTACCAAACATGCTCGAAGGAAAGTCCAATACTTTGTTCATTGATGCTTGACACGGAAACCAAAACGGACTTACAATTCAGAAAGAACGATTCTCTAAATTCTCCATAAAAGTCGTGTGTTAATCGATTACCTATCTCAGGCTAAACGATCGAACACAACTAAACTTGTTCCTCTTGCTAACAAGTAATCTAACTCGAAATTACCAATCTAGTCCACATTGACTTGTAATATGATTTTCACTTGCGGTCTCTAAATAGGTGCAACAATCGTTCACCATCCACAACCCAAGATAACACAAACGGGCACCACATGCAGATTATACTCTCCAACAAACGAAGAAGTAGAAATTCCATTTTGTTACGGTCACAACACGAATACTCAATGGAATAGTCCGATTCCATTCTTACAACAATGCTAGCAGGAATTACCAAACTTAACAATGATAATCGGTCACTACCAGGAGGGTAACTAATCACTCAGTACGATCTTGTACTTCTAGTAGCTGAAAGAGATTTAGAAACACAATTATGTAACCAGGTACTATCCAGAGGACAATCCGATAACTCAACACAAAAGCGAACTTCTGGTCTTCATTGTTACCTAAACCTCCAAAACTTATTCCAATCGCATCTAAAAGTTACAACCATATCAACCGACGATTCCGCACAATAGTAATCATACCACCAGAGTCCTAATAAGCGGATCGTCATTTCTTACACTTCCTCTGATACTATACTTTATACCATTCCTTGGGTCACCCAACAATTCCGAAATTAATCTCTTACTAAGATATAACATCTTGATGCATTACTCTAAACTTTGTCTCTTTGGTCACGACCGGACATACAACTCGTCTTCTATCCCTCGCATGGGGTATACGTGTCTCGCTTGAAACGTGTAATCACATCCTCGTGTTTCTTTCCACGTTTCTCCACCACTTTAGGTTCCCAAAAGAAAATGAACATTCTTTACTCGTAACTCTTATCCATATGTAAGGTATTATCCGAATATATTCCTTGAAGTACCCTCGCTCATCCAATATGACACTACGATCTTAGGTCTAAACACTAACAATTAACTCATTCCTGAACCTTAAGTCACATGTTCCATAAAACATATTCTCTTCCCGTGAAATGAAACTCCTCAACACTATTGTCCATACTAGTGACCAACATTGATCCACCAGTGACTTTACTTATTTCGTGGGACACTGACCATTCATCATGTAGATACTTGTATGAAGACTATGCATTCCAAAGGATTTCCCAAACAACATACTACTCTGCAACTCCAGGTTACAGGAAGTAGAACTCTTATGAAGACCCCAGCTGAGCTGACCAAAGCTCCCTTTGCTAATTCTTGGCTTGAGCCCACTCTCACAACACAAGTTGCAATGACACTACGTAATCCTCATAGTCGCACAACCATGACCCTACCTACCACATATTGTCGCTCCCACCAAAATGACACCTCAGGTCAGAAGGGGTACAGACGCGAACGGTCGGCGAAAGGAAGAATGAGAACACACAGGAGTGAACTCAGAAAGACAAGAGTCGTCAGCTAGGCATTTTTATCCCGAAGGAAAGGTAATGCTGCATAGACCTAGAAAGATATGGATAAGACGGTTGCGCACCAGAGAGACTGAGAAAGGGGGTTGGTTACAACCTGGGAAGGTATTAGCACCCAGATTGTCCGCCGTATTCGACGGGATCCACGCTTAAAAGATTTGTGTTTTAAAGGGGTAGTGTCAGTGCGATCTGTGTATCAGAGCTGGAAAGAATGCAAGTGTCAGTGTAAAAGCAGTGTGAAGTGTATAAGTGAAGTGTCAGTGTAAGGAAAGAGTGATGTGCTCATGATAATGAGGCTTTAAAGAATAGCTGGAAGAGGGGGAATATACAGAGACTTTTGTTCGATAACTGTTAAGTTATGCCTACGTATCCTCTCGTGCAATGAGGAAGTCAGAACACCGTAGTTCGACCCAAAGAGACTGAAAGATGAACTGACTTGTGAACTGCTTACTTGTCTATGCTCAAGTGTATGACCTGTCTGGCTCAGGTGCAAACTGTCTTGCATTAGACGGAAGAAGCAAGTTCTCGTTTGTGAGTGAATAAGATGAGAAAAGAATCCCGGAGGAGACGATTATTGTTTGTTTTTGATGTTTTCAGTCTTTTATTGCTTTTGGATGTTTTTCATAAATTAATTAGCCTAAGCCTAAACCAATGGGTTAGTAAACTCATCACATCTTCCCTCTGATTAGGGGTAATGAGAATATCTTAAGTGTGAAGTCAGCATCTCACACTTAATCACCTTTTGATGTGGGATTAAGATCATTAACCTACTTGTTATTATTTAGATGTTTTTGTTGTTTTTGTTTAGTGTTAAGTAATGAGACTAAGCCATAATCAGGGATTAAACAGACTCATTACACCATCCCAATAGAAGGATAATAGATGAGAATGTTTAAGCTGAGGAAGACTCCTCAACTTAATCCATGATTAGGGATTAACCTCATGACAAAACAAAGCCTTTATTAGGTGGATTTTAGTTAATGATAAGATGAAGAAGTGAGTTTTATAATTTGTAAGACAACTTGAGGGGGACTTGTCCATTAACACTAGGGTTAGTCCTTCTTAACCAGTTAAGGAAGAATTAGAACCCTAATGCAAGGCCCAAGTTACAAGTTTGATGTCTTGATGATTATTAGATGGATTGATTAAAGGATTTAAACACATTAAGGTTTTAACACTTAGGATTAAAGTTAAACACTCCATCCTAATAGAAGGATGCAGGCATAAGCTTAATCACAAAGCCTTAAAGCCTTTAGGGTTTAGTCCCTGATTATGAGATGAGAAGAGAAGACTCAAAGAGACTCAAAGGTAAAAACTAAGTGGGGGACTAAACAATCCTAAAAAGTTATCATGCTTGTAAGTCCTAGGGTTTGTGAGGTTTAAGGGAGAAATCTTCAAGGAACCACCAAGGAGAGAAGTAGAGGAGAGGAGCAAAGAGAAGCAAAACAACTTGCTTCACTTAAGAAGTCAAGTTGCTTGAAGAAAGAAAGTGAGATGAACAAGAGTGAGCAAGCTCAATCCAATACACATACAAAAATGCAGCAATGATGCATGAGAGATATGAAAAGAAATTGTGAGAAGTGAAGGCAAATTCACTTCTCAAAGTAACTTACCACCTGAAAAGTTAGTAAAGAAATGAAATGCAATGCAAAATGAGATGCAATGTCATGATGCAAACCAAAACCAGAAGCATAAGTATGATTTTAATGATGCTAATAGATGATGCAAACATGAGGCAAGGCATGAGAATGATCATACAAACATATGGATGCAAGAGAAGCATGCTTAGAACCATGAACATACATGAAAAGTTATGAAATGTAATGGACATATAACATGGAAAATGCAAGATGCAATGATCAAACATGATTCTAATATGTCTTAAAATGTATTATGAATCAAATGAATGCACAAAATGTCATGGCAAGTCATGGTATGCAAGCAAATGGAAGATGGATGCAAAGGAAGGCATAAATTAGGGTTTATGATCAACACACAAAGCAAAGATCCAAAACCAGAAGCAAATGACATGATAAAAATTTGAAAATGCAATCAAAGGAACCCTAAACCTATACAAACTCACTTCCCAAAGGAGGGGATCCAACTCTTAACCTAGTGGAAGTTATGAATTTTCTAAGATTGATAGGGTTTTAAGGTACCTTGTCAAGAAAAATGCCAAACAAATAGGAAATGCAAGATCAATTCAAGCCAATTTAATCCTATAAACTAAATGTTATACAAGATGCAATTCAAAAAGAATCATTGTCCAACTCTCAATGGTTAGGCAGAAATGAATTTTTGAAGTTTGAACCAAAATATTACCTCAAAATGAATTTAATTCCATTGAAAATTATCAAAAGGGATCAAGATCAAAAAAGAAATTTGGTTTGATAGTTGGAAAATGTTTCTAAATGTTTTTAAATGTTACATGAATTTTTTTTGTGATTTTTAAATACCTAAAAGTATTTTTAATTAATTAATTTTCATTAATCAATTAAAAATAAACTTTTAAATGATTTAAAAATAATTTTTAATGCAAAAAATAAAAATAAAAATATTTTTATGTTCTGAAAAATAATGAAAATCTTGACAAAAAGTTTCATAATTTTAAAACATTTTTTGCTATTTTTAAAAATTCGTACAAATTAAATAAAAAACAAATGAATTTAAAAATGGTTTTAATGAGAAAATAGGAAAGTCAAATCATCCAAAGGTCCAGATTCAAAGTCAGGGGGCGGGAATTGACTTGGCGCGCGAATGGACGGCTCACATTCAAACTTGCTTAATTATAATTAAGCCATAATCAGAAACCCTAAACACTTTCAGATGACCGGAACAGTGTTCCGGTCATCTTCTCCGGCGGCTCTCTCACTCAATCTCTCTCAAAACGCCATAAAAACTCACCAAACTCTCCAGAATCAATCCTTAACTCATTCTAAACAAGATTCAGCCAGCAAAAATCATTTATTTCACATAAACAACAAGATTCGAAGCAAAACGGAAAATTATTCAGAAATTTCAGAAGCTCATGAAATGCTTATTTCTCCACTATTTTCAAAACTAAACACATCATGGCAATCAGTGAAGCATGTAGAATCATTCTATAACATAAAATGAGAGTTCTGGAAAAATAAATGCCATGGCTACCTGAGCTTGAGCTTTCGAATCAGGGACTTTCTGGCCAGTTCTTTGCTTCAAATCCACTCCAATGAACCTCCTAAGAAGCTTGCAATGCTTGGTTGGAGTTTAAAATGGCTGGTTTGAGAGATTGTTTGAGTTATGTTCAGTGAAGTGAGGAAATCGTGTTTTGATTTGAGGGGGTTTCAGGGATGAATGAGGGCAGGGAAATGATCAGGAGAGTGTGCTGAGATGTTTTGTGAAGTTGGTTTGTGTGTTTGAAGGCTGTGGAGTGTGTTTCGAATGAAAATGCATATGAGGCATAAACTTTGAACTATGGCTTATGATCCCTTTCAGGCTTGTGTGTGTGGTGTGTTATGCTGGCTTTGGTCCACTTATCACAACTAGAGAGGTCAGAGGAGTTGGTGTGGACTGTTGTGATTGGTATGGCTCAAGTTGCAAAAAGTCAAGCAAGTTGTACTTGGAGGTATGGGCAAGTGGCAGGCTGAGGTAGGGGCATGGCTATGCGCAGCAAGGATCAAGGGGTGTCATGAAATCAGATTTTGTGAGCTGGCTCAAGTGGATGAAGAGTTATGGATCATTTTGCAAATTTGTGAACTTTTGGCCCTTTTGGAATTTCTTGATCCACAAGCCATGAAAATGAGTGAACTTTTGATGCAATCTGATCTTTAGGCCTTGGTTTATGTTTGTGTGAAGTTTAGAAGTCCATTTGAAAGCTCAATTTGTCTTGGCAAGGGATTTTGCAACTTTGCCTCTTTGGTGGAAAACTTGAAATTATGTGATTTTTCCCAACTTTGACAAGCCATAACTTTTGATCCAAAATGAATTAGAATGAGTTCTTGTACTTTTTGAAAAGGGAATGATCCATTCTACAACTTTCATGACCAAAGTTTTCCCATTTGAAGCATTTTTGAATCAAAAAGCAAGGGTTGAAAAAGTTTCCCAAAATGGCAAGTTTCCATTACAAGTCATTTTCCCAAAAAGTCAACTTTGCAAATGGCTTGAAATTCTTCAATCTTGTGAACTTCTACCATCTTCTATGATCAAATAAAGATCATACACAATCAAAATGATGAAGAACACCCTTTGGTTGGGTCATTGAGGGCCTCAGATGCCCTGATTTTGCACTGACTTGTTCAAAAAGTCAACTCTTGATCAGATGCCTTCCCCATGGAATTTCTTCATGAAAATTGATATGCATGATCCCCATACCATATAGAGACCAATAGAAACAAGAATGACCAAAAAAATTGGATTTATGGCCTCTGAAACCAAAACCCTAACTCTAGGTCATCTGTGCAGTCAAGTCTGGCTCTGCTTCCATGCCATTCCAGTTCTTGTGATTTTTTGACATTCTTGACTTTGTGAGGATACAATATGATGCTTGAACATACATGGACCCCTTTGAAGTGATTGAAGACCTTTGGAGTGGCTCAAACAGCTCAGGGATTGCCCAGATCACAAACCCTAGATGCAGATGACTTAGAAGCAATGCAATGAATCAAAAATGTGGTATGAGATGCTATAATTGAAATTATGCACATGAGAAGATCACAAGCCATGATGTGAATGGGTGAGGGCAAATTTGGGGTGTTTACAGCTGCCCCTATTCAAGCATGAGTTAGCTGTGCAGGATGTAAGCAACGGCTTAACAGGCGAATAAGATAACTTGTGGTTGAATACCAAAGACAGTCCAAAATTTGCACTCACAGAATGAAGAAGAAAAGGGATATAGATTGTAAAAGGAAAATAAAGTATATTTATAAAGTGCGGGGACGACCGACATGCTGGGGAAGAAGCGGGAGATAAAGCAAAGACGGGGACGGCCGACTAGCTGGGGATAAATGCAGGAAACAAAGCAATGACGGGGACGGCCGACAAGCTGGGGAAAAATGCAGGAAACAAAGCAATGACGGGAACGGCCGACAAGCTGGGGATATGAGGGATTATGATGGGGACGGCCATCAGGATAAAGCTACAAGATTCTCTGGGGATTATAAGTAAATGATAAATGATGAGGTACGGTCATCAAAGGTGAAGGACGATCACCTAGCAGGGGACGGCTGCTCTGTTGGGTATAAGATGAGGGACGGTCATCTAAGGTGAAGGACGATCACTTGGCAAGGTACGGTTGCCAAAAATATCGCGACATAGGATGAATTCCGGATAAAAGGTCGACGATGGGGACGGCTATCGGATAAGCATGATGAAGGACGATCATCAAGAGGTGAAGGACGATCACCTAGCAGGGTACGGCTGCTCTCAAGGTTTATCATGACATAGGACGAATGCCAGATAACAAGATCAACGATGGGGACGGCCATCGGATAAAATGATGAAGGACGATCATCAAACGGTGAAGGACGATCACCTGGCAGGGTACGGCTGCCAAAAATCACGAGATAGGACGAATGCCGGATAGAAAAGGGTTCCAATAATGGAGACTCCACTAGGGAAAGGATGAGGGACGGTCATCCAAGGGTGAAGGACGATCTCCTGGCAGGGTACGGCTGCCGAAAAGGCCTCATGATATAGGATGAATGTCGGATAGAAAAAAAGGTTGCTTTGCTGGCGACCTACTGGGGAATAGTAAAAACGGACGAGTGTTTACATCCAAGAAATAAAAGGTATAAGTGTCTTGACGTTGTGTATAGATTAAAGATGCGGGCGAGCATCCCTAAGACCGTGATACGGACGAGTATCAGTAGAAACAAACGCTGACGCATGTTCAGAGATGATGATACGGACGAGTATCAACTGGTTAACAAAGAACACGGACGAGTGTCAATTCTGAGGGGACTCTTCTGGGGAATAGTAGACGCAGACGAGTGTCTAAATTCAAGAAGACATGAGCGTTTGACACGTGTATGGATTAAAGATGCGGACGAGCATCCCTAAGACTATGATACGGACGAGTATCAGGTAGAAACAAACGCTGACGCATGTTCTGAGATGATGATACGGACGAGTATCAACTGGTTAACAAAGAACACGGACGAGTGTTGAATCTGAAGGGATGTAAGTGGTGTATACAAGATACGGACGAGTATCTATATGAGTGAAACAGGAGTAATAGGTATGAACGGTGTACAGATGAGTGTTCAATTTGCTGGGGGTGACACAGACGAGTGTCAAAAGGTATATTATAGACAAGTAAATGCTTTTCAAAGTATTCAGGTAGTTATGTTGGAGAAAGTGACACGGACGGGTGTCAGGGAATCTGTATGTATATATGTATCTGTGAGTGCAAAGAGGACGCTTTGGATTTCTACTGGGGATATGACACGGACGGGTGTCAAGAAGTATATATAATATATAAGTGTCTGTTTGTAAAGAGTGCTCGGGCGACTTTACTGGGGAATGAATGACACGGACGAGTGCCAAAAGGAGTGTGTATCTGTATTTGTGAGTTTAAGGCCAGTGCTTTGGCTCTCTGGTGGGGATTTTTGGGGAGTTTTCCGTATATCTTTGATGAATTGTCAGTATTCACAAGTGTTTGATTCAGAACATGGCTTATGATTATGCAATATGTTTGATTTTTTCCGTAATGCTCCGTATTAGACGGAATGCTACGCTCTGTGGGGAGTATGATGCGAATGCTTATGATTATGCAAAGGATACAGATCCGGGATCCGGATCCCGTTGCTACGAAGATCTCTGGTCGATCTGCTTGAAGTGGACATCCCAGCTGGGGATGAGATCATTGGTATATCTGACATATGGGACTCTGCTTGGGGATACAGGTCACTGATAGACCTATCTTTGGTAATGAGGGACCCAACTGGGAGTTTGTAGAAGCTTTCGTCACCCTGTTGTGAGATCTTTCAGGCATTGCTTTGCCGGATAGAGGCTGAAGCTCTGTGGGGAAGTGGTTCCCTGGCTTTTGTACTGGGCAGAGGAGGAATGATGACAGACAAATCAGCTGGGGAGAAAACACCTCTGGTGCTAATCGGGAGATAGACTAAGTAGATAATGATTAGGCATCTTGCTGGGGGAGAAGCCTTCATGCCCTATGTTGTGCCTTGAATGCCTGTAAATCCTGAAAAGATAGAGAAACGCACAAGTAATCCCGAGGTATCCCTTACCGGATTCCGTTATAGGGGTTCAGACACTCCCGGGAATAAGTATATTTCCTGTAAGCACGTATTTTTAGAAGAGAAGCATCTGTATTCATGCAATCAGTATCTTAGAGACATCGGACATTCTTGCAAATGAAAATAAAATGTACGAGACGAAATATGACTGAAAAATATGATTTTATTAATTCACGTGCCCTGAATTGGCAAATACAGTCAAAGAAACAAATCCCCTAGAATGAGGAGATTGTTACAAATTGAAAAAAGGTATTGGCAATGTTGATGACGCTTCAAGGGGCTTCCCTTGGCTATGACTCGTATGACATTCGACGTTCTTCTTGTCTTGCTTTCTGAAGAAGGTTGATTCTGAAGGAAGCTTGATTCTTTCGAAGCTTACCAAGTTGTGAGTGATACAGACGAATTCAGAATGCAGTTGTTCGCTTATTCCCTTATTTTGCATGGATCGCCATTTCGGGTTTTCAATCCATCGGGATACCCATTTTTGCCTGAGTCGTCCAATGCGGATTTTTCAACTCAGCGGGTGTACATTTTTTATTTATTTCCCTTATTTTTTCCCGAGTCCTTTATTCTGTTTTTGACTCGCCGGGATGCCCTATTTTTGCCTGGACTTACATTCTGTTTTTATGTCCAGCGGGTCATTTTATGCGAAGTATTTTTTAACTGCATCTGAATTTACAGGGGACGGGAAGTCTTCACCATCCATAGTACTGAGCATGAGTGCTCCACCGGAGAAAACTTTCTTTACTATGAATGGCCCTTCATAATTCGGGGTCCACTTGCCCCTGTGGTCTGTATGAGGAGGAAGGAGTCTTTTCAGCACAAGATCTCCTACTTGGTATTCTCGGAGCCTAACTTTCTGATCGAAGGCCTTCTTCATTCTTTTCTGATACAACTGCCCATGACAGATTGCAGCCAATCTCTTCTCTTCAATCAGACTCAGTTGTTCGTATCGGGACCGGACCCACTCTGCTTCGTTCAGCTTAACATCCATTAATACCCGTAGGGAGGGTAGTTCAACTTCAACAGGTAGGACTGCTTCCATACCATAAACAAGTTGATACGGTGTTTCCTCAGTGGATGTCCTGATTGACGTACGGTACCCATGCAAGGCAAATGGCAGCATTTCATGCCAGTCCTTATAAGTAACTACCATCTTTTGCACAATCTTCTTGATATTCTTATTAGCTGCCTCAACAGCGCCATTCATCTTTGGCCTGTAAGGAGAAGAATTGTGGTGTTGGATTTTGAAGTCCCGGCACAGTTCTGCCATCATTTTGTTGTTTAAGTTGGAACCATTATCAGTAATGATTCGCTCGGGAACTCCATACCGACAAATGATGTCTCTTTTCAGAAATCGGGCTACCACTTGTCTTGTAACATTTGCATATGAAGCTGCTTCAACCCACTTGGTGAAATAGTCAATAGCAACCAAGATGAATCTGTGGCCGTTTGAAGCAGTTGGTTCAATCTTGCCAATCATATCAATGCCCCACATGGCAAAGGGCCAGGGTGAAGACATCACATTCAAAGGATTCGGAGGCACATGTACTTTATCCACATAAATCTGGCATTTATGACATTTCCTGGCATAGGCACAACAGTCGGCATCCATTGTGATCCAGTAATAGCCTGATCTTAACAACTTTTTAGCCATGGCATGCCCTCCTGCATGGGTACCAAAGGATCCTTCGTGCACTTCGTGCATTAACAAGTCTGCTTCTGTTCTATCAACGCATCTGAGGAGTACCATATCGAAGTTTCTCTTGTAGAAGGAACCGTCAGTATTCAAGAAGAAACTACCAGCTAGCCTTCTTAATGTCTTCTTATCATTGGAAGATGCCCCAGGTGGGTATGTTTGATCCTCCAAGAAGCACTTAATGTCATGGAACCAAGGCTTATCATCCTTAACAACATCTGCTGAGAATACATATGCTGGTTTGTCAAGTCTGGACACTGAAATCCGAGGCACAAAGTTGGCAGCTTGAACTTTGATCATGGATGAAATGGTGGCAAGAGCATCTGCAAACTGATTCTCGTCTCGAGGGATATACTCAAGTTTGACCGTTGTGAAGAAAGTCAATAATCTCCTTGTATAATCCCTGTAAGGTATCAGATGATTCTGGTGTGTGTACCATTTGCCGTTGGTTTGATTGATTACCAAAGCTGAATCTCCGAACACAGTCAAAGTTTTGATCCTGAGGTCAATGGCTTCCTCAAGACCCATAATACAAGCTTCGTATTCAGCTTCATTGTTAGTGCAGTTGAAAGTGAGTTTTGCCGAGAAAGGCATGTGAACTCCCTTAGGTGTAATGAGTACTGCACCAACACCACGACCATTCATATTAACAGCCCCATCAAACATCATAGTCCATTCTTCTTCCGGGTCAGGCCCTTCAGTATGAACAGGCTCTTCATGATCTTTTGCTTTAATGAACATGATGTCTTCATCAGGGAAGTCAAATCTCATAGGCTGGTAATCATCAATGGGTTGCTCAGCAAGATAATCAGACAATACACTGCCCTTGATGGCTTTCTGAGATGTGTACTGGATGTCATATTCTGTGAGGATCATTTGCCATCTTGCAACCCGTCCGGTAAGTGCTGGCTTCTCAAAAATGTACTTAACTGGGTCCATCTTGGAGATCAATAAAGTGGTGTGGGTCAACATGTACTGCCTTAGTCGGCGAGCAGCCAACGCTAAAGCACAGCAAGTTTTCTCGAGCAGTGAATAACGTTGTTCACAGTCGGTAAACTTTTTGCTTAGGTAGTAAATTGCATACTCTTTTCGACCGGACTCGTCATGCTGGCCCAACAAACACCCCATTGACTCTTCTAATACTGTCAAGTACATTATCAAAGGTCCTCCTTCAACTGGAGGCATAAGGATAGGAGGTTCTTGCAAGTACTCCTTGATTTTGTCAAAAGCCCTCTGACAGTCTTCGTTCCACCTGACCGTTTGTTCTTTTCTCAACAGCTTGAACAAAGGTTCACAGGTTGCTGTAAGGTGAGATATGAACCGTGAAATGTAGTTCAATCTACCCAAGAACCCCCGAACTTCTTTTTCTGACTTCGGTGCAGGCATTTCTTGAATGGCTTTGACTTTATCAGGGTCAATTTCAATCCCTTTTTCACTTACAATAAATCCCAGCAGCTTACCGGATCGCACCCCGAATGTGCATTTGTTGGGGTTCAACTTCAATTGGTACTTCCTCAGACGCTTGAATAACTTCAGTAGATTTACCAGGTGGTCTTCTTCTGTGAGGGACTTGGCAATCATGTCATCCACGTAACATTCAATTTCTTTATGGATCATGTCATGGAATAATGTTACCATAGCCCGTTGATAAGTAGCACCAGCATTCTTCAGTCCGAATGGCATCACCTTGTAACAGAACGTGCCCCAGGGTGTGATAAAAGTTGTCTTCTCCATGTCTTCAGGTGACATCTTGATCTGATTGTATCCTGAAAATCCATCCATGAAGGAGAATACCGAGAACTGAGCCGTATTATCCACCAATACATCAATGTGAGGTAAAGGGAAGTCATCTTTCGGGCTGGCTCTGTTCAGATCCCGGTAATTCACATACATCCTCACCTTGCCATCCTTCTTAGGCACGGGTACAATATTAGCAACCCACGGCGGATAGCTAGTTACAGCAAGGAACCCGGCGTCCCACTGCTTTTGTACTTCTTCTTTAATCTTCATTGCCATATCCGGGCGAGTACGGCGTAGTTTCTGTTTAACCGGTGGGAAATCTTCTCTTAAAGGCAGCTTGTGCATAACAATATCGGTGTCCAACCCTGGCATATCCTGATAAGACCAAGCAAACACATCCACATATTCACGAAGCAGGTCAATCAGTTGCTTTTTCACTGAGTCTTGTAAGCAGGCCCCGATCTTAACCTCTTTCACATCTTCATCCGTACCAAGATTAATCGTTTCGACCTCCTCCTGATGAGGAGTGATAACCTTCTCCTCTTGCCTTAACAACCTGGCTAGCTCTTCAGGCAGCTCATAATCTTCTTCAACCCCTTCATCAGCTTGATTGATTGGATTGTCAAAGTCATACGAAGCCATAGCTGTGCTGTTGTCGGTGCAGTCTGAAAGGCATTCCCTGCAAGGGTTTAGATTGTTCATTTTAGTGATCGATTTTAATCTTGTTTAGAAAAAAGTGAAGTAAAGTTATCATTTTGAAAACATTGCCATTTTTATTTTTGTACAAAAAGAAAAAATGAAAAACAGTGATCGGAAAAAGGAAAAGACTCATTTGCAAAAGATGTCTGATATTCATTGATTGATCTGTTTGCACAAAATTACAAGATGGCCCGATTACAAAATGAGTCTTGACATCTTGGGCAAGATGCAAGACTTGATGCATGCTTAAAATATACAGGAAATAATCATTACTCTGCAGGAGTAACCCTTATAATTTCCTGGGAAGACCAGTTTGAGATACGGCTCCCCGGGATCCTTGGACGTATCCAGCTCTCCAGGTTGCGTTCATCTTCCGACTCATCTTCCAAGTTGTTCACTGCATCCGGGGTGAGCATCCCCCCACTGATAAAGTTGGGCTTCTTGGCAGCCTCTGATTGATCTTGTTGAGTTGGTTTGTAACCCAACCCAAATCTGTCCTCCTTCTTCTCTACAGGCAACAGCTTGCCCCAGCCTTGGGCAGTCCCCTCTTCAACAACCTTCCTGGCTTGCTGATAAGACGTCATGGAGGTTCCCAGTACAGCAGATGCTTCATTTATGTTCAGGGCCTCAAACCCCTGGCTCATCGTTTCATGGATTTCTCCGTCCATTTCAATGTATTTGTACGTAGCCAGATGGCTAACAAAGATGTCTTCTTCACCACAGATGGTGATGATCTGGCCTTCCCACTCGAATTTCAGCTTCTGGTGAAGGGTAGACGTAACTGCGCCAACGGCATGGATCCAAGGTCTACCCAACAAATAGCTGTAGGTCGGCTGAATGTCCATCACATAGAAGGTAATCTTAAAAGTTTGCGGGCCAATCATCACAGGCAGATCAATCTCCCCAAGCACTGATCTTTTAGACCCATCAAATGCTATTACCACCAAATTACTTGGACGCAGTGCCAAGCCATCATACTCCAGCTTCACTAAGGCTTTATTTGGTAGAACATTGAGTGAAGACCCAGTGTCCACCAGTACATGGGATAGAACAACACCTTTACATTCTAGAGTGATGTGTAAAGCCTTGTTGTGGTTACGTCCCTCAGTTGTTAAGTCAGCATTGGTGAAGCTGATCCACCACCTTGTAATCACTTCTCTTTATAATTCTCATGAACTCGTCTACATCTTGCTCAAAGGATGTCTTCTGAGTTTCTTTGACAGCCGGCTCTTCAAATACCACACTCTTTCCCTTTGCTTTGGTAGCAGCTTCTGCTTCAACATTAGGTCTCTGAGTTTGGGATGCGAAAAGGCGTCCGCTTCTGGTGAAGCCTCCGCCTCCCCCAACATTATCAATTTGTGGAGAAGAGGTTGAAGAATCAAAAGTGATTTTCTCCCCGTTGCAGTAGAGGTCAGAGCCATAATGCCAAGGTATGGCATTACTGCTTTCATATGGAACGGGTCCAGGCACCGTGATGGTAACTGGACTGACTGCTGCAGAGGAGGGTACTGAAATGGTGTGCGGATCGTAGTAGATGGTGACTGGTGACCTGGCAGGAGATGCCACTGCTTGTTGTTGAAAATTGTTGTTTGGAGGAACATATGCTGGATCATAGTAAATGGTGACTGCTGAAATATCTTCATCAATTTCTGTTGGCGTTGTAGAAGATTCTGCTGAATAAAGGGGTGCTGATGTTGTAGAAGAAATGGTTGTTGACATCTGATTTGTTGAAGTGATGGACGGAGCCATTGTTGATGATATTGATGAATTGGTCGGAATGATTGTTGTTGCAGTTGTAGAAGAGTCAGGAATTGTTGTCAGAGGGATTGCTGGATTTGTAGGAGCTGATGTTATGATCTGGAGTATACCACTTTTGATAAGACCATCTATGCCGCTTCTCAAGTTATCACACCCGTTGACCGATATGTTGCAATAACCACAACCGAGCTCACACCCGGGGAACATCTGGCATTCTAGAAGCTGAGCTTTAATTTCTACCAGAGGTGTCCGAATCTGTCCAACACTGGTTATCAAGAAAGATGGATTATCTTCCTCAATGGCGTTAATTCTTGGTCCTCCATGATTGGGCATGGGATTCTTGTTGACATTTGGCGGGGGTGCAAAGTTGAGGGCTTTAGAATCTACCAGATCTTGTACTTTCATTTGTAAAGCCCTGCATTTCTCAGTATTGTGGCCAGGTGCATTGGAGTGGAAAGCACACCTGGCGTTGACATCATAGTTTCTTGGAAGATTGGAGGGATCTGGTGGTGCCAATGTCCTTAGCTCAACCAAGTTAAGTTTCAGGAGTTGTGGCAATAAAGCGGCATAAGGCATAGGGATTGGATCAATCACCCTATTTGCCTGTGATGGTCTTTGTTGAAAAGGTCTTTGTTGTTGATTGCTGTTGTTGTTGTTGTTGTTGTAGTTTCTCTGTGGCGGATACTGAACTTGCTGTTGATAGTGTGGTTGCTGTTGTGGTGGTTGATATGCTGGTTGCTGAGGAATCAGAGCTGGAATAGTGACAGCTGCTACTGATCTGTGAAGGTACTGAGGCCTGCCCCTGGTGGCATGAATGGCATTTGTCTCACCGGTTCTTCTAGGTCCCACAAAAGGCTTCCTGGGATTGCTTGACGAACTTGCACCATTATCAGAAATCTTACCCATCTTCAGAAGGCTTTCAATTCTTTCTCCAGCTATGACTACGTCAGCGAAACTGGTGGAAGAAAAGGCAGCTAGCCTATCAATATATGTTCCTTGTAGGGTATTCATGAACATGTCGGCCATCTCTCTTTCCGACATGGGTGGCTGGACAGCAGCAGCAAGCTGTCTCCACCTCTGGGCATATTCCCTGAAGCTTTCTCTGGAGGATTGAGACATTCCCATCAAAAGGGTTCTGTTAGGGGCCATGTCCAGGTTGTATTGGTACTGTCTGATGAAAGCTTCAGCTAAGTCTTTCCAGCACCTGATAGTAGCTCTGGTCAAGTGTGAGTACCACTCCCTTGAAGCCCCAGTCAAACTATCTTCAAAATAAAACATCCACAGTTTTTCATCCATGGTGTATGCTTTAAGTCTTCCCAGAAAAGACTGTAAATGAGTTCATGGACAGGAATTTCCATTGTACTTCTCGAAGCACGGGGGTTTAAACTTGTGGGGAATCCTTACCCCGTCCACTAACCCCATATCCATGACATCAAAACCCAGGGAATTTTGAGACTCCATAGATCTCAACTTCTCAGCAAGTTCATCAAGCCTCCTATCATAGACTTCATCCCCAGCTCCCATCACAGTAAACTGCTCTTCCTGGGGGTCTTCTTGTAAGACTCTTCCTCCAGTAGTATTTCCTTGCACAATACCCGGGATGTTGACTTCCGGATGCAGATGAGGTCCATATACTGGTGGATTAACATGAGGCTGACCTCTCTCATTGTTACTTGTTCCTCCAGTTCCCAGAGGAGGTTCCTCTGGGGTTTGTCTTTCTACCAATGCCCTCAACCTTTCTTGACTTTGAGCCAAGCTATTCATTACTTCCATGAACTGGGTCATTTGGTTTCTCATCTCCAGCCTTTCGTTAACCATCTGGGTTCTGACCTCTGTCAGCTCTTGCTGTACTTGGTCCATCTGGATACCAGGAAGGTTGTTGCGAGTAGGATATCTGTGTGGACGGTTGAGAGGGAACACTCGACGGCGAGCAATAATTCCTGAATCACAACAGAGTTAGTAACAAACAAAACAAAGACCTACAAAACAAAACAAAAGTTAGTATGTAATGCAGTATGCTTATTTGTTTCCAAGGTATCCGGCTTGGCACTTGGTTTTGACCTTTCCAGACCCGGAGGGAGATGCTTTGATATTGCTTGAGAAAAGAAACTCAATGAAACAAACCAACAAATACATTACAAAAGGTGGATCATACATAGTTTGTTTTTACAACACATGCCCCTGTGGGGTCAAAATACAACATAAATAGAAAAGTACATCAAATGGAAATAACAACAAGCAAAGAAGTCAGATATCTAAGCCAAACTCATCCTCCTTAACCTCCTTCAGAAGTGCTTCAGTTACAGGACCAGCCGGATGTTCTGTAATGTTCCTGATAAGAAGGTTCCTGGTGGCAATAGCAGTGGTCAGCTTCTTGTGCATGTCTTGGTCCTTTGACCTCTTCACACCAGCCCTAATCTTCAATTCTGAAATTTCCTTCTGGGCTGCCAGCAAAGCCTCCTGTTGTTTCCTCTCAATGGCCTCTAACTGCTCAATCCTGGCCTGAGTTCTCTTATCTTCTTGAGTACGAGCTTCAGTGATCCTGACCCACCTAGCTTGACTTTCTTTCAGATAGAGATCAGTCCTAGCCTTCTGAAATTGGGCCTCTTTACAGGCATTCTTCAATATTTTCTCTCCAGCTCTTGATTTCTTGATGTAGTCTTCTGCTTTCTCAATCTTGGCCAGATGCTCTACCTTAAGCTTCTCCAACCTCTCAATGTCCAAACGACCATCACTCCTTTCCCAAAGAGTCTTTTTTAGAGCTTGAGACAGATTCTCATTCCTTTCCTTCAGCTTCTCAAATTCTTCCAGGCTGACAGTGGCTGGAGGTGGTACTGTGGATGGTCCAGGTGCATCCTTAATGGTGAAGGGCATCCTAGAAATCTGAGCTCTAACATGAGACCATTCATAATACTGAGCTGAGGCCACATTATTGCATCTCCCAAGAATGGCCATCCCTTTGGTCTGGATGTTGTCCCAAGCCCAGGATGCTTGTCTGACAACAGCTAGATTAGGCTTTATCTCACAATACAGGGTCTCAGCCAAGTCTTGCACTCTAGGAGGGTGAACCAAAGCATAGCCCAATTGTCTCTTGAATAGCAAAGGATTGTAGTTGATGCAACCCTTCACTCCTACCAGAGGTACATTGGGGAACTGTCCACAGCTAGTAATTATGTCCCTTCCTTTGGTGCTCTGGGTACACCATCTGATGTCATCTGAAGTCAAAGCAATGAGTCTTCTAGCCCAATTATTCTGTTGGTGAGGGTTCAAGAAAGCATCAGTCTTGGGTAGGTGTTTAAGCAGCCAGGTATGAAACAGGGGAGCACAACATCTCACCAACTTCCCTCTCTGCTTCTCATTCCTTTGGTGAACAGAATAATAGAAATCCCCCAGCAATGTGGGCACTGGGTTCCTCAAAAGGAAGAGATGAATAGCATTCTTGCTGATAAACTTGGGCTCATCTGCAAAAAGTATAACCCCATATATACTGAGGGCTAACAATGCACAAACTGCCTTCCATTCTCCCAAGGAGGCCTTCAGGATGGCCTGAGAAGTTAGAAAGTCCAAGTGTAGGCCAGGAATTCCAGCCTTTGTAGTCATGTTCTGCTCAATCAGAATAGGTTCCAAATACAGTGCCTTTGCCACTTCTTCATTGCTGGGAGAAGTCATCTCTGGGTTGAAGGGGATATCACCCCTGACAGGTACTCCAATCAATGATGAGAACTCCTCCAACAGAGGTCCCAACTGAAAGTTCTGGAATGTGAAGCATCTTAAAGGAGGATCATAGAACTGTAGGCAAGTGTGAATCAAACTCCTCTGAGAAGGGTCTAAGTCCATAACCATATCAAGGATGCCTCCATAATGCTCTATGAATAATGGGATATGGTCTGGAGTGATAAGTGCCTGGACCTGCCTAATGCCAGCCAGCACAAGCTCAAAGAAATGATATGAAATGTTGCTCTTCTTGGGTGCCATGACTGCTGATGAAGAGCTGAAACAAATGCTGATGATGAAGACTGATACTGGAGATGAGCCACTAATAGGCTGAGGCTGGTGATGGAGGTAGCTGAAGCAGGCAACTGATGAGGATGGTTGAAGCAGATAACTGATGAACAGGGGTCTATGCAGATGAAGGGGTCAAAACCAAGCCAAAATATAATGTGGATACCCTGAAAAACAAATAAGCAAATGTTAAATGATGCAATGATGATGTATGCAAATGATATGAAAGGGTTTGTGATCAAGCTGGATCTGATTACTGCCTTGATATAGAGCCCATGTATGTCTAAGAAGTCCAGATGGAGGTTCAAAAATCCAGTAACCAAGGTGGGGGACTCAAATAAAGAGTCACATGTCCACGGTTAAATCACAAGAACTGTCCAAAGTGAAGCATTCTTAAACACAATAGGTAACAGGGTATGATGTGGCCAAGGGTTCCTGCAAACCTGTAAACAGCCCAACCCCCTCACAGGTGGTGTTCTAGAACAAGGATCCTCAGACTCAGATCAGTTATGAGAAGTGTAAACACTTCTAACCCAGAGGTACAGTGTTTACAATAACCATAAAAGATCCTCCTCTAATTCACCTCAGTTTCTAAAGGTCATAACAAAGGTCATCCAGACTTAGCAGGCTTCCCAGATAGCCCTAGCACTACATGAGATCTGTAGCACAGAGTTCTCAAGAAGAAACCCACATTTGAACCGTGTCTCATATTCCCGCACCAGACCGAAATGGAATGGGAAAGAACATGAACCACTCTAGCCTAGGTGTCACTCAGGTCCCAGGTATAGGACCTTAAACTCTCAATAGAACCCCACCCACCAAAGCAAAAACCAGATCCATCCAGATAATAGTATGACAGTATGATGTATAAAGTTGTAAAGAAAGCAATAAATAACTGTACATAAAGCAGTAAATAAAGCAACTATATAAACACAATCAGCACATAACACCCCAGTAAACACAAATCAAACAAGCGCTAGGAGGAACCCACAAAAAGAACCAGAAGCCCTGGTTACAGTATAAGGGTCCCCAGCAGAGTCGCCAAGCTGTCGCTCCCACCAAAATGACACCTCAGGTCAGAAGGGGTACAGACGCGAACGGTCGGCGAAAGGGAGGATGAGAACACACAGGAGTGAACTCAGAAAGACAAGAGTCGCCAGCTAGGCATTTTTATCCCGAAGGAAAGGTAATGCTGCATAGACCTAGAAAGATATGGATAAGACGGTTGCGCACTAGAGAGACTGAGAAAGGGGGTTGGTTACAACCTGGGAAGGTATTAGCACCCAGATTGTCCGCCGTATTCGACGGGATCCACGCTTAAAAGATTTATGTTTTAAAGGGGTAGTGTCAGTGCGAGCTGTGTATCAGAGCTGGAAAGAATGCAAGTGTCAGTGTAAAAGCAGTGTGAAGTGTATAAGTGAAGTGTCAGTGTAAGGAAAGAGTGAGGTGCTCATGATAATGAGGCTTTAAAGAATAGCTGAAAGAGGGGGAATATACAGAGACTTTTGTTCGATAACTATTAAGTTATGCCTACGTATCCTCTCGTTCAATGAGGAAGTCAGAACACCGTAGTTCGACCCAAAGAGACTGAAAGATGAACTGACTTGTGAACTGCTTACTTGTCTATGCTCAAGTGTATGACCTGTCTGGCTCAGGTGCAAACTGTCTTGCATTAGACGGAAGAAGCAAGTTCTCGTTTGTGAGTGAATGAGATGAGAAAAGAATCCCGGAGGAGACGATTATTGTTTGTTTTTGATGTTTTCAGTCTTTTATTGCTTTTGGATGTTTGTCATAAATTAATTAGCCTAAGCCTAAACCAATGGGTTAGTAAACTCATCACATCTTCCCTCTGATTAGGGGTAATGAGAATATCTTAAGTGTGAAGTCAGCATCTCACACTTAATCACCTTTTGATGTAGGATTAAGATCATTAACCTACTTGTTATTATTTAGATGTTTTTGTTGTTTTTGTTTAGTGTTAAGTAATGAGACTAAGCCATAATCAGGGATTAAACAGACTCATTACAGCATCCCAATAGAAGGATAATAGATGAGAATGTTTAAGCTGAGGAAGACTCCTCAACTTAATCCATGATTAGGGATTAACCTCATGACAAAACAAAGCCTTTATTAGGTGGATTTTAGTTAATGATAAGATGAAGAAGTGAGTTTTATAATTTGTAAGACAACTTGAGGGGGACTTGTCCATTAACACTAGGGTTAGTCCTTCTTAACCAGTTAAGGAAGAATTAGAACCCTAATGCAAGGCCCAAGTTACAAGTTTGATGTCTTGATGATTATTAGATGGATTGATTAAAGGATTTAAACACATTAAGGGTTTAACACTTAGGATTAAAGTTATACACTCCATCCTAATAGAAGGATGCAGGCATAAGCTTAATCACAAAGCCTTAAAGCCTTTAGGGTTTAGTCCCTGATTATGAGATGAGAAGAGAAGACTCAAAGAGACTCAAAGGTAAAAACTAAGTGGGGGACTAAACAATCCTAAAAAGTTATCATGCTTGGAAGTCCTAGGGTTTGTGAGGTTTAAGGGAGAAATCTTCAAGGAACCACCAAGGAGAGAAGCAGAGGAGAGGAGCAAAGAGAAGAAAAACAACTTGCTTCACTTAAGAAGTCAAGTTGCTTGAAGAAAGAAAGTGAGATGAACAAGAGTGAGCAAGCTCAATCTAATACACATACAAAAATGCAGCAATGATGCATAAGAGAGATGAAAAGAAATTGTGAGAAGTGAAGGCAAATTCACTTCTCAAAGTAACTTACCACCTGAAAAGTTAGTAAAGAAATGAAATGCAATGCAAAATGAGATGCAATGTCATGATGCAAACCAAAACCAGAAGCATAAGTATGATGTTAATGATGCTAAGAGATGATGCAAACATGAGGCAAGGCATGAGAATGATCATACAAACATATGGATGCAAGAGAAGCATGCTTAGAACCATGAACATACATGAAAAGCTATGAAATGTAATGGACATATAACATGGCAAATGCAAGATGAAATGATCAAACATGATTCTAATATGTCTTTAGATGTATTATGAATCAAATGAATGCACAAAATGTCATGGCAAGTCATGGTATGCAAGCAAATGGAAGATGGATGCAAAGGAAGGCATAAATTAGGGTTTATGATCAACACACAAAGCAAAGATCCAAAACCAGAAGCAAATGACATGATAAAAATTTTAAAATGCAATCAAAGGAACCCTAAACCTATACAAACTCACTTCCCAAAGGAGGGGATCCAACTCTTAACCTAATGGAAGTTATGAATTTTCTAAGATTGCTAGGGTTTTAAGGTACCTTGTCAAGAAAAATGCCAAACAAATAGGAAATGCAAGATCAATTCATGCCAATTTAATCCTATAAACTACATGTTATACAAGATGCAATGCAAAAAGAATCATTGTCCAACTCTCAATGGTTAGGCAGAAATGAATTTTTGAAGTTTGAACCAAAATATTACCTCAAAATGAATTTAATTCCATTGAAAATTATCAAAAGGGATCAAGATCAAAAACGAAATTTGGTTTGAGAGTTGGACAATGTTTCTAAATGTTTTTAAATGTTAGATGAATTTTTTTGTGATTTTTAAATACCTAAAAGTATTTTTAATTAATTAATTTTCATTAATCAATTAAAAATAAACTTTTAAATGATTTAAAAATAATTTTTAATGCAAAAAATAAAAATAAAAATATTTTTGTGTTCTGAAAAATAATTAAAATCTTGACAAAAATTTTCATAATTTTTAAACATTTTTTGCTATTTTTAAAAATTCATACAAATTAAATACAAAACAAATGAATTTAAAAATGGTTTTAATGAGAAAATAGGAAAGTCAAATCATCCAAAGGTCCAAATTCAAAGTCAGGGGGGAGGGAATTGACTTGGCGCGCGAATGGACGGCTCACATTCAAACTTGCTTAATTATGATTAAGCCCTAATCAGAAACCCTAAACACTTTCAGATGACCGGAACAGTGTTCCGGTCATCTTCTCCGGCGGCTCTCTCACTCAATCTCTCTCAAAACGCCATAAAAACTCACCAAACTCTCCAGAATCAATCCTTAACTCATTCTAAACAAGATTCAGCCAGCAAAAATCATTTATTTCACATAAACAACAAGATTCGAAGCAAAACGGAAAATTATTCAGAAATTTCAGAAGCTCATGAAATGCCTATTTCTCCACTATTTTCAAAACTAAACACATCATGGCAATCAGTGAAGCATGTAGAATCATTCTATAACATAAAATGAGAGTTATGGAAAAATAAATGCCATGGCTACCTGAGCTTGAGCTTTCGAATCAGGGACTTTCTGGCCAATTCTTTGCTTCAAATCCACTCCAATGAACCTCCTAAGAAGCTTGCAATGCTTGGTTGGAGTTTAAAATGGCTGGTTTGAGAGATTGCTTGAGTTCTGTTCAGTGAAGTGAGGAAATCGTGTTTTGATTTGAGGGGGTTTCAGGGATGAATGAGGGCAGGGAAATGATCAGGAGAGTGTGCTGAGATGTTTTGTGAAGTTGGTTTGTGTGTTTGAAGGCTGTGGAGTGTGTTTCGAATGAAAATGCATATGAGGCATAAACTTTGAACTATGGCTTATGATCCCTTTCAGGCTTGTGTGTGTGGTGTGTTATGCTGGCTTTGGTCCACTTATCACAACTAGAGAGGTCAGAGGAGTTGGTGTGGACTGTTGTGATTGGTATGGCTCAAGTTGCAAAAAGTCAAGCAAGTTGTACTTGGAGGTATGGGCAAGTGGCAGGCTGAGGTAGGGGCATGGCTATGCGCATCAAGGATCAAGGGGTGTCATGAAATCAGATTTTGTGAGCTGGCTCAAGTGGATGAAGAGTTATGGATCATTTTGCAAATTTGTGAACTTTTGGCCCTTTTGGAATTTCTTGATCCACAAGCCATGAAAATGAGTGAACTTTTGATGCAATCTGATCTTTAGGCCTTGGTTTATGTTTGTGTGAAGTTTAGAAGTCCATTTGAAAGCTCAATTTGTCTTGGCAAGGGATTTTGCAACTTTGCCTCTTTGGTGGAAAACTTGAAATTATGTGATTTTTCTCAACTTTGACAAGCCATAACTTTTGATCCAAAATGAATTAGAATGAGTTCTTGTACTTTTTGAAAAGGGAATGATCCATTCTACAACTTTCATGACCAAAGTTTTCCCATTTGAAGCATTTTTGAATCAAAAAGCAAGGGTTGAAAAAGTTTCCCAAAATGGCAAGTTTCCATTACAAGTCATTTTCCCAAAAAGTCAACTTTGCAAATGGCTTGAAATTCTTCAATCTTGTGAACTTCTACCATCTTCTATGATCAAATAAAGATCATACACAATCAAAATGATGAAGAACACCCTTTGGTTGGGTCATTGAGGGCCTCAGATGCCCTGATTTTGCACTGACTTGTTCAAAAAGTCAACTCTTGATCAGATGCCTTCCCCATGGAATTTCTTCATGAAAATTGATATGCATGATCCCCATACCATATAGAGACCAATAGAAACAAGAATGACCAAAAAAATTGGATTTATGGCCTCTGAAACCAAAACCCTAACTCTAGGTCATCTGTGCAGTCAAGCCTGGCTCTGCTTCCATGCCATTCCAACTCTTGTGATTTTTTGACATTCTTGACTTTGTGAGGATACAATATGATGCTTGAACATACATGGACCCCTTTGAAGTGATTGAAGACCTTTGGAGTGGCTCAAACAGCTCAGGGATTGCCCAGATCACAAACCCTAGATGCAGATGACTTAGAAGCAATGCAATGAATCAAAAATGTGGTATGAGATGCTATAATTGAAATTATGCACATGAGAAGATCACAAGCCATGATGTGAATGGGTGAGGGAAAATTTGGGGTGTTTACACATACATAGCACTAGGCTGATCAGACCCATTACTACATAGTATAATATTAAGAATCATGCCGGCCAGACACACTTAAGAGGTAGGAAAGATTTACTTATGATGTTTAAAGGCTATGTCGAGGATACGACCTGCTCTAATACCAATTGTAACACCCATATAATATATATCTAGAATAATATCATACAAATTTAATTTTTGGTACTGACACCATCATAAATACCTACTAGTATAATTCACATTCTTGTCCAATACTAAAGACAATACAAACTATGGTACAAGATATGGAAATCATACTAAAATAAAATATAAGAATAATACAATATCCATTATTGTACAAAGATAAAGAAATACACAATAGAAGACTAAAACTACGCTTCACTTGAAACATCCCGAGTATAGCTCCACTTGTAAATCAAGCCTGCAAAAGAGACCTGAAAAGCAACAACAATAGTGGGGTGAGATAACAACATCTCAGTGGGTTCCCTATCTTAAAGTTCTCTCGGCTCTAAGGGTTCTATCAAACCTAACCCAAGTTTTAATGTTACCTCTCAAAACGATCCGGTACGAAATGGAACAAATGGTCCATACAAATCTCACGCCACTAAACGAGTGAAACATCTACCTCAAGCCCTTACGGATGCTTCTCATGGGACTAAAGATAACCCACCTCAAGACTTACTTAAGAACTTACGGAGGGCTCGATATCACACTCACTCAAGTCTTTATGGGTGCTTCCTGTGGGACTCGGAATAACCCACCTCAAGACTTACTCAAGACTTCACGCGTAACCCAGTGTAGTACTCACCTCAAGCCTTTATGGATGATTCTCGTGGGACTCAAAGAAACCCACCTAAAGACTTACTAAAGACCTTATGGAGGATCTAGTAACATACACACCTCTAGTCCTTACGGATGCTTCTCGTGGGACTAAAGATAACCCACCTCAAGACTTACACAAGACTATTCCGGAGGCCCCATTGTAATACATGCCTCAAATCTTTACGGATGCTTCCCGTGGTACTCAGAATAACCCACCTCAAGGCTTACTCAAGAATTTACGGAGGACCTAGCGTATTACATTAATCAACCACTATCCCCGTCTCACTAAGCGGTACCTCAAGCCTTTACGGATGCTTCTCGTGGGACTAAGGATAACCCACCTCAAGACTTACACAAGACCTTACGGAGGACCTCATGTCATACACACCTCTAGTCCTTACGGATGCTTCTTGTGGGACTAAAGATAACCAACCTCATGATTTACACAAGACTATTCCGGAGGCCTAGTGTATAACACGCTAACGATTCACAACAACCTAGGTAAAACTAGGCATCTCACAACTCATACCATCTAACAATTTCTAGTCACAATACTAGGCCACACTATTGGTTTATGGTAAGATTTCCTCACTCTTCTCCATTCTTGATGCTTTGAAATTATATAGTTTCGGTTACATAATTCTAACATTTTAGTTTAATTATCATCATTAAACAATTCTCACGATAATCTCATGTATCTACTCTCAATCAATCCTCATGATTAGGCATAACTTGCATAATAGATTACTACCCCAATTCCTTAACTTTACAGAATTACGGTTAATTGGAAGAGTCAGGTAAAAGTCGAGTAAAAATAATATTTGTCGGTATCATGTGAAAGTACATAATTTTATCTTTCAAACGATATAAAGAACACTTAATTCGGATGACCGAGTAAGAAGTTATGAATTTTCAAAGTTTGGAAAATAAAACATTTTTCTCCCATACGTACAGTGTTAACCGGTTAACAGATTGGTTAACCGGTTAGCCAAACCAAAACAGAGGCCACTACGCAAACTTCAGATGCGTTAACCGGTTAACGGATTGGTTAACCGGTTAACCAAATGCAGAATGTAGAAAAATACATTTTCCCCCATAGTAGAACTTCCCAAACTCTTACTAACCATCATCAATCATCAAAACAACATAGCAACAAGGTTCCTACACATATAGGCACCATACTCAAGCATTTGTATCGATTTCTAACTGTTTGATTCACCGATTTTAGGATTTTTTCATAAATTACCTTAAAACTCATAAACCCTAAAAACACTACCAAACCAAAAGTAAACGTTTCTAGCTATGAACCAACCTCTACAACGACGAGGAGTTTGATGAAGATTTGATGAAGAAACTACGACGATCCAAGCTTTCTCCTTCTTAGGTTTTCTTCCTCTTCTTCTCTTCTCTTTTCTTCTTCTTTTCCCTTCCTTTCCTTTTTCTTTCTAACTTTCTTTTCTTTTCCTTCTTATAAACTCTTATCTCTTTCTTTAAAAAAATAATTATTTATCAGTCAGTAACACTAACTGGTCCAATTGAGAGTATCCAAAATATCTTCGAGTTGAATATTTAATAAATCCTCTTAGTTAGATAATACTAATTAATCCTAATTAATATTATCCAGGGCGTTTAATTAAATACGGGGTATTACACCATTGCATGCCCTCCTGCATGGGTACCAAATGATCCCTCATGAACTTTCTGCATTAACTTGTCCGCTTCCTTCTTATCCACACATCTGAGCAAGACCATGTCAAAGTTTCTCTTATATAACACACTGTCAGCATTTAAGAAGAAACTTGCAACAAGTCGCCTCAAAGTCTTTTTGTCATTGGAAGATGCCCCAGCTGGGTATTCCTTACTTTCTAGAAAGTACTTAATGTCATGATACAATGGCTTATCATTAGACATTGCATCAGCAGAGAATACATATGCAGGTATATCAAGCCGGGAGATATCAATCTTGGGGACATAGTTTCAGCACATCACTTTGATGGTCGAAGAGAGCGTAGTCAGTGCATCGGCAAATTGATTCTCGTCACGTGGTATGTATTAAAGCTTTACTGTTGTGAAGAACGTCAACAGCCTTCTGGCATAATCTCGATATGGAATTAAATGATCTTGATGTGTATACCACTTGTCTGTAATTTGATTAATCACGAGAGATGAATCTCCAAATATATCGAGGATCTTAATCCTTAGATTAATAGCCTCCTCTATTCCCATGATACAAGCTTCTTATTCCGCTTCATTGTTGGTGCAACCATAATTTATTTTGGGGGCGAAGGGAAAATGAACACCTTCAGGAGTAATTAGAATAGCACCAACTCTGCGCCCATTGATATTGACAGCCCCATCAAACATCTATCTCCATTTGGATTCAGGGTCTGGCCCCTCCTCTGGGAGTGTTTCCTTGCAGTCTTTAGCTTTGAGGTACATGATGTCCTCATCAGGAAAGTCAAATCTCATGGGTTGATAGTCATCCTCAAGAGATTGATGTGCAAGATAGTCTGAGAGTACACTATATATATATATATATATATATATATATATATGAACATCATTAACTATCGACACCAGTCAAATCTCCAGCATCTATAACGTACATTCTTACATGGCATTCTGTCCTCTACATTGCTTCCACGTGTCTTCAGTCTTTGAACTGATTCAAAACCAATACTTATATCAATAAACATTTTCATGTCCTTCAATTGCCTTTGTTGAGAATCCTTTTCGAATCTTATAATTTTGGTGTTGAACCATGATCCATCTATTTGTGTCTACATTGTGTTTGTACTTCTCATTTCTAATGTTGTTGAATATTGCCAAATTACTGTAAATCTTTTCGAGATTCTGAAGATATTTTCCACACAAAGTGGTCATAATCTTGTGAATATGTTCTTGAGATTCTTCCAAAACAAGCATAATGGATTTTAGTGCAGCTTGAATCGAAAATAACATGCTAACAGTACAAAATAAAGAAACCAAAAAGATGAAAAGGGCAAACCAATTTCTATGCTTGATATCCATTTTAAAAATATTTAATTCTTAAGAATATAAAAGTATTAATAAGTGAATTTAAGAAAATATAATAATAAATGTTTATACTCTTAATTATTTTTAATGATGTGACACCATACACTCCAGGTCACATACGATTTTTAAATGCAACCTTCATAAAAGTGAAGGGGAATTAAAAAAACTAAAAAAATATTTAAAGATCAAAAGACTCAATATTTAAATAGAGATTAAAACATTAAATATTATAAAAGAGATCAAAACTTCATTTAAACTTAAATTATCTATTAGTTCCGTTATATATATATATATATATATATATATATATATATATATATATAGAGAGAGAGAGAGAGAGAGAGAGAGAGTCTTTTGATCTTTAAATATTTATACTCTTAATTATTTTTAATGATGTGACACCATACACTCCAGGTCACATAAGATTTTTAAATGCCACCTTCATAAAAGTGGAGGGGAATTAAAAAAACTAAAAAAAATTTAAAGATCAAAAGACTCAATATTTTTAAAAGAGATTAAAACATTAAATATTATAAAAGAGATCAAAACTTCATTTAAACTTAAATTATCTATTAGTTCTGTTATATATATATATATATATATATATATATATATATATATATATATATATATATATATATATATATATATATATATATATATATATATATATATATATATATATATATATATATATATATATATATATGAGATATTTTCGATACACTTTAATCATAATTTTTAACATTTACTCCACATCTTAACCATTAACTTATTTTCATGTCAAATTGATCTCTTAACTCTTAAAACGTGTCATTAAATTGTTTCTCTCTCCATATTTAATTGCTTATTGTTGGAATAAGAATATCACAACTTATATATATATATATATATATATATATATATATATATATATATATATATATATATATATATATATATATATATATGTATATATATGTGTATATATATATATATATATATATATATAAGTTGTATATATATATATATATATATATATATATATATATATATATATATATATATATATATATATATATATATATATATATATATATATACAACTTATATATATATATATATATATATATATATATATATATATATATATATATATATATATATATATATATATATATATATATATATATATATATATATATATCTATATATATATATATATATATATATATATATATATATATATATATATATATATATATGTATATATAACATTTACTCCACATCTTAACCATTAACTTATTTTCATGTCAAATTGATCTCTTAACTCTTAAAACGTGTCATTAAATTGTTTCTCTCTCCATATTTAATTGCTTATTGTTGGAATAAGAATATCACAACTTATATATATATATATATATATATATATATATATATATATATATATATATATATATATATATATATATATATATATATATATATATATATATATATGTATATATATATATATATGTATATATATATATATATGTATATATATATATATATGTATATATATATATATATATGAGTCACGATTAACTTATTCCCAGAGTAAGTGTTTTTAACATACTTCGTAATCGTAGTCTTTAAATTAAATTCAATCAATGGTTAAATTAACATTTATACTTATAACCATTTGATTAAATCTAATTTAAAGACTACGATTATGGAGTAAGTTAAAAACACTTACTATTGGTAAGTTGATTCTGACTCTCTCTCTCTCTCTCTCTCTCTCTCTCTATATATATATATATATATATATATATATATATATATATATATATATATATATATATATATATATACACACACACATACACACACACGACCCGTTTGATCCGCTGTTTTTGGCTGGATGGGCCAAGGTTTTCGACTCAGTACCTTAAGTTGGTCCGCCCCGCCTAACTCGCTTAAAAAACGGGGGGTGGGGCGGGTTTTGCCCGCAAGCTTTTTGTTTTTTTTTTACTTAGAATGAAAATTGACATTAAAATAACACAATCAACAACTCGCAACTTCAATACAAAAGTCTCAACTTGATGTTTATTTAGAGGAGCCTAGTTTGGATTCTACTTATCAAAATTATGATGAGTTGAATGTTCTTCATTGGTTGAAGGAGAATATGTATCGGTTTAAAGATTTATCTTTAGTGGCACGTGATTTTTTAGGGATTCCTATCACTACTGTTTCATTTGAATCAACTTTTAGCATTGGTTATGTCATTCTTAACAAGTATAGAAGTGTTTATTATCGAAAAATGTGGAGGCTTTGATTTGCACTCGCAATTGGCTTTACGATTTTAATAACTCAGGTATATAATCATATTTAATCATGTTTTTAATTGATTTATTTCATTTATATGTTGTTTGTTTTTCTATATAAAATATATCGCTGTGACCTTTTTTAATTTTATTTTATGCAGTTGTAGTGGGTGACGATGAGGAAAGGGATGATGGAAGGTTCCAACAAATTTCTACGGTATCAACTGAAGCTTTATATGTTAATAACATAAATATTGATTGATGAAGTGTTTGTCATGGAGCTTTCAGAATGGATTTTTTGGTGTTACTTCTTAGTTGTCTTTGTTTAGCTTGTGTTAGTTTGTTTTGTTTGTTTGTGTCCATTGTCCTTAACTAGGTTTTGCTTGTTAGTTTTTTGGTATTGGGATGTTGTTTCCATAACATTGTTGAACCAAGTATATAATTTTGGTGTTTTAATGTGTTAATGTTCAGTTTTTGATGTTATAGTTATATTATTTTGTTTATGTTGAAGAATATGACATTGACATTAAAACTTGTTGAAGTTCTATTATGCGTTGTTAAATTTTTGTTGTTGTTGGCCTCTCTGATAATCATTAAACTTTTTTGTAAACTATTTAAAAAATCAAACTATAAAAAAATTAAAAAAATGGTGGGCCAGCCCGCCAACCCGCCTACTTGCCAACTTGTTAGTAAACGGAGCGAACTTGAATTTTGAGCTCGGATATCTAAGTTGACCCGCCCCATACCACTTTTAGACGAGTTTAAACGGGGCGAGTCTAAACGCTTTATAACCCCTAATAACTTATATAAGAGTTAGAGAAAGAGATAACAACCGTTTGATTCAAAATAAATGGTTGAGATTTAATTTCTCATTACATGATCCTTTATTTTCTCAACTATATATAGGGGTGTACATGGATTGGGTCAACCCACAAAATCCGGTCAAATCCACCTAAAAAAACTCATAAAAGTGGGTTGGGTCGGATAATTGGGTGGATATGGGTTTAAAAACTAAAAACCCCATTAAAAAATCCGGGTTTCAGGTAAAACCAGACCCAAACCCACAAAATCACTGACCCACTAATCAAATATTTATTATTACAATTTTAATAATCTTGATGAATATTATCTTAATTGTTACAATTTTTGTCTTTTGAATATTTACTATTTTAGTGAACTATAGCTTTAACTAATTTTAAATATTTCACTTCTTGGTTATTTTGATACTAATACAATTTTATGTCATACAACTTTAATTTATTTTATATTTTATGATGATTTTTATGAGTTAATGTTGTCATTTATTATTTTATGGTGTTAAAAATAATTAAAAATAGGTTATCTAATTTTATTTAAGAAGATAAAAATGTTCGGATAATTTTAATGAAAAAAATATGATGATGCATCATTTAATTATTTAATATTAATAAAATAGAAAAAATATTTGGGTAACCCACTACCCAACCCAACCCGAAAATTAGTGGGTTTGCTCAAACCAATCCATTGATATTGCGGGTGGTTATTTTATCTTGCCCAAACCGGAGTGTCCTATATGGGTTGGGTATTGGATTTGGTCAAACCCAACCCAAATCGGCTCATGTACACCCCTAACTATATATATATATATATATATATATATATATATATATATATATATATATATATATATATATATATATATATATATATATATATATATATATATAGATATATATATAGATATATATATAGATATAGATATAGATATAGATATAGATATAGATATAGATATATATATATATATATATATATATATATATATATATATATATATTATTTTTATTTTTATTTTTATAATATTTCATTGTGTTATTGATTTTTTTAAAATACAAACAGGCCTAAAGCCCAACCAAAACTAAACTAAAACAACTAGACCAACTCCTATGATCTGGCCTTACTAGTTTTAGGTATGTCATTAGTCACTAAAGAACTATCTACACTAAGATTCCTATTGGAAACCCTAGTTGCCACATGAGCTTGAAAGTTGTCATCCCTTCCGATGTGTATCAAACCCCACCATTCCTATCACCTTCCTCAGCTTTTTCATTCTTCTACACACCAATCCACAACCATTACGAGGTGAGTCTTCAATTTTTCCTTGCATCGTCTCAATCAACTGTTTGTTGTCGCTCTTGATAATAACTTTTACAAGTTTACTAGCACTCGCCATCTCCAACGCTGTATGCATAACTTCGGCCTCCGCTTCCACTATGGACTCATTTCCTCTAACTCTTTTGGAGTAAGCTTTAGCTAGGGTTCCGTCATCCCCCAGGCGCACCACCCCCACCCCCACCACTTATCTTCAGTTACCGTCGCATCAGTCCAATAAATGGTAATATGCTCTTGTCATGCTTCCATTTTGATCTTCATACCCCTTTGTTGTTGATTGTTTCTTTGCTCCGTAAGCAGATTGTTTGATTTGGAGTGACTCTCATGCTTGGATCCTTCGTTCCAAAGATGATGCCTGCTACAAATCACTTTGCTAATATTAGTACTCCGGTTGTAACGGCCCTCCAAACCTTCATGGTTGATGATGCCCGACCAATTCTTCCTTTGTTTCCTGCGCACTTCGTTCACCATGTCGTGACTGTTTTTATTGTTGTCCACCTTTAAGGTTTGTTTACATTTGTCTCATTAGCCTGATGGTCTAATGCCTGATGATGCCTCTAATTTATGCTATTGTTTATAACGGTACGGATGCTTTGATCGTCCCAAAAATTCCTTGGGTATCTTTGAACACACAAATTGTTGCCCATAATGCTTCTTTCTCCAATGATTGTTGTATGCTTGTCCTCTATATACTGGTGATTATTAGAATCATTATCCTGCCTCATGTTGTTTTGTAGTTCACCGGAGTTATTGATAGTAACACCAACTTGGTCCTCCTCCACCTACTTCTGACCATTTCTGTTTGTTTTTATGTTCAGGTTTGTTGTTATATGACTCTTGTTTACTCTCTCATATTTCTGTAAATGGATGTAGCTGCCTCATATGGGTGAGTATCACTATTATCAAAGACTTTTTTATTCCGAAAATACCATATGCTATTAATAGTATGAATAAGAGTAGCCATTTGTTGTTGATCCCTATTGATGATAAATAGCTCGCACCATTCCTTGAACTGAATGTTAGAATATGCTAAGTAGCTAAAATTTATAATTAGAGAGGTTTGGTGCCAAACACACATAACCCACTCACATTCCATAAAACAATGATTGATTGTTTCCATGCCCAAACCACATCTAGAACATAAGTAATCAGTAGCTATGTTTTTTTTGCTCAAATTAGCTTTAACCGGAAATATATATATATGGAGAGGATTATTTAACATGAGTGTTAAAATATTAACTTTGACATCAAATCCTATCTGATCGTACCTGGAGATCAGGATCCGATATGGCTGGCGTCGAGCGTTGCTGAAGGACGGTTGGTGAGGAGAAAAAGGGGGTGTACCTGGAAGGCACTCCGATGCTAAAGTAAGACATTGAGAAAAGAGTGTGCAAGTACGAGAATTAAGGTGAGAGAATTGAATACCTGGCCCTCTCCTCTGAGAGGGTTTATATATTGTTGTTAGTGGATGGTTATTGGTTCAAACCGTTTGGCGCGGATCGCGGAATCTGCACGAATAGGTAACGGTCAAAACTAGCCGTTGGGGGATTTCATTCTGGTCGGTATGGCCTTGGTCGACAAGGACCGTTATCCTCGGCATGGTGCTCGACGCTGAGCGTGTCAGCTTATCATTTTGCCTGGCCCAACTCTGGGAGTTGGGCTTGCCCAGAACAGGAGCTCCCCAAGTCGTTGCTTCTGCGGAGGAGCGATGACTTAGTGATGGTTTTCTGTCTAAGGCGTACGCAGTGTGTCTGGTGTTTTTCATGCGCGGACCAGGGAGTGATCGTTCAATGCCCCACGGCAGGCGGGCAATTGTTTGGTCGCTCGACGAAGGGGGAATATGAAACAAAAAGTTGGCGTGTCTGGGAATTCACGCCTATTTAATATTCTGACGACTAGCCTAGGGGCTAGAGCGTAGGTAATCATTGCCTAGGGGTAGGGGTCACGCGTTTCTGCACGTGTTCCCTTCCCTATAAATAGGAACCCAAGGTATTTTGTAAGCTTTTTCGTTTCGTCTTCTTCTCCACTATACTGCTCGTAGATCAGCCACTGTTCTCAACCGTTGACCACCGCTTTCATCTGTTGACCACTGCGTTCCAAGCTACCTTCTTCTGCAATGGCCTCCCAAGCTCCAGGTACGGCTCTTTTTTGCATTTTTCTTAGTCATAGGTGATCGTACCTGGAGATCTGGATATGATATGGCTGGCATCAAGCGTTGTTGAAGGACAGTTGGTGAGGAGAAGAAGGGGGTGTACCTGCAAGGCACCCCGATGCTAAAGTAAAACATTGAGCAAAGAGCGTGCAAGTATGAGAATTAAGGTGAGAGAATTGAATACCTGGCCCTATCCTCTGAGAGGGTTTATATACTATCGTTAGTGGATGGTTATTGGTTCAAACCGTTTGGCGCGGATCGCGGAATCCGCACGAATAGGTAACGGTCAAAACTAGCCGTTTGGGGATTTCATTCTGGTCGGTATGGCCTTGGTCGACAAGGACTGTTATTCTCGGCATGGTGCTCGACGACGAGCGTGCCAGCTTATCACTTTGCCTGGCCCAACTCTGGGAGTTGGGCTTGCCTAGAACAGGAGCCCCCCAAGTCGTTGCTTCTGCGGAGGAGAGATGACTTAGTGATGGTTTTTTGTCTAAGGCGTACGCAGTGCGTCTGGTGTTTTTCGTGCGCGGACCAGGGAGTGATCGTTCGATGACCCACGACAGGCGGGCAGTTGTTTGGTCGCTCGACGAAGGGGGAATATGAAACGAAAAGTTGGTATGTTTGGGAATTCGCGCCTATTTAATGTTCTGACGGCTAGCCTAGGGGCTAGAGCGTAGGTAACCATTGCCTAGGAGTAGGGGTCACGCGTTTTTGCACGTGTTCCCTTCTTTATAAATAGGAACCCAAGGCATTCTGTAAGCTTTTTCGTTTCGTCTTCTTCTCCACTGTACTGCTCGTAGATCAGCCACTGTTCTCAGCCGTCGACCACCGCTTTCATCTGTCGACCACCGCGTTCCAAGCTAACTTCTTCTGCAATGGCCTCCCAAGCTCCAGGTACGGCTCTTTTTTGTGTTTTCTTAGTCATAGGCCTGATATTTTAGCAATGCATGTGGCATAGGATAAATTTTTTGGTAGTTTAGGCTTAGAATAAGTAGATTAAAGACCTTCTGTCATCGTTGTTGGTCGATTACGAACCCTAATTTGTGGTCGGCGATGGTCCTGGTCGACTTTGACCTGGGACCTAATAAGCATCTAGGATTTAATCGTATCCTCGCTGTCGTCGGGCGCTGGCCATCGCCTTGAGCGATGGTTAACCGAGGGCTATGGCTCGGGACCTTACTCCTGGGTCGATACGCGCCCTTTCACTTGTTAAGCGGTGGAAGGGTGGATTTGATATTCTAATCGAATTCACTAACGCCTTTCCTCTACTTTTCAGGTGAGAATTCGCTTATTGACCCGCTCGACATTTCCTCAGAGGAGGTTTCCTCGGAAGATTCTGGTTCTTCCGCATCCGTTCCTTCTGACTCCGGAAGCTCGTCGGGCGAATCAGATGCGACCACGACGGAGGACGGAGCCCTTGATTCGAGAGAGACGACCGATGCCCCTCGGGGTCTGGAAAAAATAATCGCACCCGAAGAATGGGTAGTGGAAGACCTGCTTGATAAGGTGTCATCCTTCTCGAGGCCTCGTGCGGAGCCTCTGCCTACTGTTGGCGATCCAGGGGATTGGGTCGTCACCTGCCCGGGGGATGATGACCGGATATTTTCAGATTTTGGTGGCCGGAAGTTTTCAATGTACGAGTACGCGACATCGATCCTAGGGGTAACCTTGCCCTTCAGTGATCTGGTTTGTGTCGTGCTCGGGCACTTGGGTGTAGCCCCGTCTCAACTGCACCCCAACTCTTATGTGTTCCTGAGAGCGTTCGAGGTGACGTGCGCCCATATGGATGTTGGGGCCACGCTTCCTCTGTTCTTTCGCTTGTTCTCGCTGCAGCGCCAGGTAGGGCGGGGGACCGATCGGAAGGGATTTATTTCCTTCAAACAGCGGACCAAGATCTTCAAAGCTCACTCGGAATCTATCCGGGCTTTCAAGACAGACTATGTTTTGGTAAAGCCGGCGAGCGAGGAAGCCGTGAGAACACTGAGTTTCCTGGGGGTAGATACCGACGAAAATGATGAGCCCAGACTCGATGACCGAGGGCAGGTGATCCCGAGGAGGCTCTGGTTGTTTCCCTTCTCATGGAATTACTCTCATTACGGACGCCCGGCTAGTGAGTTTGTCCAAGTAGGGGATTCTCTGAATGAGGACGATGCAGCTAGCTTCGAGGAGTTTCGGAAGTTGGTAGCCTCTTTTACTCCGACCCCTCTGCTAGACGGGGAGGGTAAGATAATGCTGGATCAGGATGGGGGAGAGACTGTGAAGCGTCCTTTGATAGACGTCACAGATCTCCTGGCGTATAACACCGGGCAAGAAGTGTTCGAGTTCTTTGGTATTTGTTTTTATTTCTGCTTGTTATTATGTTTTAATAATTTTGGGCATTCGTGACTAATTTTGTATTCTTTTTCTTTGTAGGCTCCATGTCGAACCCCTTAGACAAAATCCAGGAGCGATTGTGCCAACAACAAAAGAAGAGGTCGCGGGTTGTTCAAACCAAGCTGACCGAAACGAGTAGCTCAGGGTCGGGCCCCCTGGTTCAAGGGTCTCCGAGCTCGTCTACTGGCTCGCTCATGAAGAGGCATAAATCTACAGCGACCGTGGATTTGACGTTCAATGCTCCCCGCAAACCGAAACATGTGATGCAGTCTTGCTTTGTGTAGCGAAACTATTTCGAAGGGACGAGTATGGAGGTCGACCGGGCGGACTCTTTGTTCATTGAGGCAATGGATCGCCCTGCCCGACGTCTATCTCTGGCCCAGGACGCGAGCGCAGTTATGCGGGTATTGTCTATGGCCTGGCTGACGGTCGAAGGGAACCCTAGGCAGGAAAGGGAGGTGACAAAGCTGAAAGAGCTCCTGGCCGCTGCCGAAGGAAAGCTGGCTACGACCTCTGAGGAAGTTGCTGCCTCTGCTAAGGAGCTTACCGATCGGGGGAACATTATCGCCAAGCTGGAGGTCGATAAGAGGAGGGCCTTGGACCAGAGCAAAAAGCTGAAGGATGCCTTTTCCCGGAAGGAGGATGAGGATGCCGACACCAAGGGTTTGGTGACCAGGGCCCAGTTTCTTGCTCGGATCGACCAGGATATGGAAGATTTGAACTCGTCGACTGAGCTCAGTTTCCAAAACGCTATAGACCAGATACGAGCCATTCATCCTGAATTGGCTCTGGATACCGGCCGTATCAGCTATCTCTACAAAGTCGAGGATGGTCAGATAGTGGTCCCCGCAAACTTGATCGTGGAAGACTCCCAGCCCGGGGTGATTGCTCAGCCTGAACAACCAGAGATGTAGCCGCCTCAGAGTGAAGGTCAACCTAGTGCTCCAGAAGGGGAGGGGAATTAGTCTGGTCTGCGCACCGTAACTTTGTAATTTATTATGCCTTTTGTTTTGCTCGGGGACGTGGTCCCCTTTGCGTGTAATTAAGAACAAGTCGGCCCTTCGAGGTCGCAACCTTTCAGTAAAATTGCCCGACCTTGGTGGTCGTTTGTTATTTCATAATGTTTTTATTTTACAAGTATTTTTAACTGTGCGTCCGTCGGAGGACTTCCTTCCTTTTATATTTCTATAAACGTTAAGTGTTTGATGTCTTTATGATGGTTAGATGTAATTGGGAAAATACGGGGTGTGTGTTTGTAATCTGTTGGTTTGTGGGACCAATCAGATGTTGGAGGCTGGCTCCTTGTCGGTACCCGGGCCAAGATAATAACTCAGGCTCTGAGGCTTGAACGTCCCATCGCGAGCTGGGGTTCTGCCTGGTCGTGGTACATAGGCAACGTCGGATTCGTTTGAGTATCCGCCCGTGCAACAATCACCTCCTTCCCCTGGAAGAAGATCCTGATAATCATGTTATTTGGGCTGTTGTGCTTGTACCTGTGCACGCAGGTTTAGTCGGACTTATTGCTCCTCGCTTGAGAGCCGAGCAAGGTGACTCTGTAATTAACTATAATATTGCTTGAGCTTCTCGGCGTTCCACGGCCGAACAAGTTCTTCCCCGTGAAGATTTTCTAAATAATAGGCCCCGTTTTCGGTCTTTGCCCGGACGCGATACGGGCCCTCCCAATTAGGCGTTAGTTTTCCTTCGCGGGAATCTCTGTGATTTCTTCTTAGAACAAGACTACCCACCTCGAATGCCCGTCTTATGAATTTAGAGTCATACCGAGCTGCTATTTTCTGTTTAAGAGTGGCCTCTCGGAGAGCAGCTTCTGATCGGATTTCTTTGATCAGGTCAAACTCGTCTCTTAAAGCTTCGGAGTTGGTGTCTTGGTCCATTGGGGACTTTGTCCGCCTGGATCGGACGTGCATTTCCACAGGAATTACTGCTTCGGTCCCATATGCCAACCGGAACGGGGATTCACCGATCGTTGAGTGGGAATGGTTCTATATGCCCAAAGTACGCTGTGTAACTCCTCGACCCAGTGTTTCTTGTGCTCGTCCAGTCTTCGTTTCAGACCTCTTAGGATTACTCTATTTGCAGCTTCTACTTGTCCGTTGGTTTGGGGATGCTCAACCGAAGCGAAATGCTGTTTTGTTCCTACTGAAGCAACAAATTCTTTGAAATTTCTATCGGTGAATTGGGTACCATTATCGGTTACAATGGCGAGCGGTACCCCGAACCAAGCGAGAATGCTCCTCTTAAAGAAGCGTAGTATGTTGAGTGCAGTAATCTTGGCCAAGGCCTCAGCTTCTATCCATTTGGTGAAATAATCGACGCCCACAATGAGGTATTTACTTTGGTCGGATCCGACGACGAATGGCCCTAAGATGTCCATCCCCCACCACGCGAATGGCCATGGGGAAGATAGCGATTTTAGCTCGGTAGGGGGTGCTACGTGTACGTCCCCGTGTCGTTGGAATTTGTCGCATCTTTTTACGTGCTCTTTCGTGTCGTGCTGGAGTGTCGGCCAATAGTATCCTGCCCGGAGGATCTTTCGGGCTAACAATCGTCCGCCCGGGTGCTGTGCGTTAATTCCTTCATGGACGTCTCTTAGTACGTGTGGGATGTTCTCTTCCTCTACGCACCTGAGGAGTGGCGTGGAGAAACCTCAGCGATACATACGCCCACCGACCAAAGAGTACGAGCATGACCTTCGACGCACGGTGTTGGCCGTTTTCGGGTCTGTTGGTAACTCACCCTTGATCAGGTAGTTAAACACTGGGGTCATCCAGCAGTTGGCGTCGCCTACGAGATTAATGTCTAGATGGGTTGAAGATTTTCCAATGCTTGGTCGGGGGAGCACTTTTTGTATGATGGACTTGTTGTTTCCTTTTCTTTTAGTGTTTGCCAACTTGGAAAGGATATCAGCTCGGGTATTATTCTCCCGCAAGACGTGTTTGACCTCTATGTTTGTGAATCATTTTAGTTTGTCCTTTACAAGGGCCAGGTATTCGGCCATATTGTCGTTTTTGGCCTGGAAATCTCCTCGGACTTGATTAGCGACCAACTGGGAATCCATGCAAATTGTGATTTCTTCTGCCTCCAGGTCGGTCGCGAGTCGTATGCCGGCCATGAAGGCTTCATACTCCGCCTGGTTGTTGGATGTAGGGAAGGACAAAGTTAAAGATACTTCGATGATGTTTCCCTCTTCGTTTTCCAGGATAATTCCAGCTCCACTACCCGCCGGGCCAGATGCTCCGTCTACGAAGATGGTCCATTTGGATGGAGATTTCGGCTCCTGCTCGGTGAAAGTGAGCTCTGCTACAAGGTCGGCTAGTGCTTGAGCCTTGAGAGCTTGTCTCCCTTCGAATTTGATATCGAATTCGGACAGTTCCAACGACCATTTTAACATTCGCCCGACCATGTCTGGTCGACCAAGTAATTGTCTTATGGGTTGGTCTGTCCTCACGATGATGGTGTGGGCTATGAAATAATGTCGTAGTCTTCTGGCTGCAAAAAGGAGGGCCAGGGCCACCTTTTCTACCTGGAGGTATCGAAGTTCGGGGCCGTGGAGCACCTTGCTCGTAAAGTAAATAGGTTTTTGTCCCTCGGGTAGGTCGTGTACGAGGGTTGCGCTTACGACCTTGTTTGCTACGGCGAGATAGAGGTAAAGTCTCTCCCCTTTGTTGGGCCTGGACAAAACTGGGGGCTCAGATAATGCCCTTTTCAAGTGGGACAAGGCTTGCTCGCACTCCTCCGTCCATTCAAAGGTGACCTCTTTGCGGAGGAGTTTGTAAAAGGGGAGGGCGTGCTGAGCGGATTTTGCCACAAATCGTGCGAGGGAAGCGAGGACCCCGTTTAAAGATTGTATGGATTTTTTAGAATCAGGAGTAGGAAGTTCTGTGAATGCCCGACATTTGTCAGGGTTGGCTTCAATACCTCGTTCGGTTAAATAGAATCCGAGGAACTTCCCTGGTCGGACCCCAAACGTGCACTTCTCGGGATTGAAACGCATTTTGCATTTCCTGGCTTTATCAAATACTTTTCGCAAGTGGGACGCGTGGTCTGTCTCTTGCTGAGATTTGACGATCATGTCGTCCATGTATACTTCAAGCATGTCCCCGATTTCTGTTCGAAATACCTTGTTCATCATGCGCTGATATGTCGCGCCCGCATTTTTTAAACTGAAGGACATAACGTTATAATAATAGTTGCCCGATTCGGTCATGAAGGCCGTGTATGTTTTGTCGGACACGACCATGGGTATTTGATTGTACCCCAAGTAGGCGTCCATAAAGGACAATAGCTTGAAACTAGACGAACTGTAGACCAGTTTGTCAATGTTGGGCAAAGGATATGCGTCTTTCGGGCATGCCCGGTTAAGATCAGTATAGTCAACACACATTCTCCATTTTCCACTAGACTTTTTAACAAGTACAACATTTGAGAGCCAGGTTGTATACCTGGCCTCAGTTACAAAATTTGCCTCTAGGAGGTCTTTAACAGCAGATTCGACCGCTTTGGTTTTCTCGGTTGACTGCTTCCTCCTACGTTGGGCGACCGCTTTGTGCGTTGGGTCGATGGAGAGGTGATGACAGGCCGTCTCGGGGTCGAGCCCTGACATTTCTGCGGCGCTCCAAGCAAACAGATCAGCGTTTCCCTTGAGGCATGCTTCTAATTGTCGTTTCTCCAAGTCGGGCAGATGGGCTCCGATCTTGACGCACCGAGCCAGATCATCCCCCAAAGGAATTAGTTCAAACTCTCCGTCAGGAATTGGTCGGGAAAGTGAATCAGTCAGCCTCCGAACGCCCTCGTCGTTATCTGAGAACCTGCAGTCCAGATCGATTGAGTCGACCTAAGGAAAAGCCTTGGATGTTTGTGGAGTATCTGGAGAAGTCAGGGCTGATGGGTTTGGTTGGTAAGATATCGAGCTGAGACCCCTGGATGTTGCTTCAAAGAATCGGTGAGCAGCTTCGACGTCACCGTGTAGCGTAGCGACTTTACTCGAAGTAGTATAATACTTCATTTTTAGGTGAACGGTGAATGGAACAACGATCAGCTCGGCCAATGTTGGTCGTCCTAAAATGCATTGGTACAATGAAGGACAGACTACGATTAAGAATTGGACGCGAACAGTTCTGGCGGTTTTGGATGTCCCGAAGGTGACAAAGAGATCGACGTAACCCCATGGTCGGGAGACTGCTCCGTTGAAACCCTGTATGTCTGATCTGACGTACGGAGTCAGTTGTGTTTCATTCAACTGGAGTGTTGAAAATAATTGGGAGTACAAGATGTCGCAGGAGCTACCCTGGTCCACCAGGATTCTCCTCACATCAAAGTTTGCCATCCGTGCACGGATGAGTAGTGGGATGCTGGCATTTGGTGCTCCTCCCAAGAGTTCCTCCCGGTAAAAAGCAAGGGGTACTGAGCCCTCTCTTGGGGGGTCCAGGGTCGCGCTCTGAGCAGGGCCTTTCGCTATCAGTTGGTCAAATTTCCTCTTTATGGATCCGAACATGATTTTGTTAAATCCTCCCCCTGAGATGACCATCGCAGAGGGAAAGGTCTCCCACGGGTTGTGGGAGGAAAAATATCCTGGGCTCCCTGTGTGGTCGTGCAGGAAGAAATCTTTCAGGCGGTAGATGTTCAGGGCGACCTGTATGTTCGCATCTGCTGGTATGAGTACAGCTTCTTCGATCTTCTGAGTCTCCCGCGCTTCTTGGCGATGGGTGTCTCTTGATTTGGTAAACTGTTTGAGGTGCCCGTCTTTATTAAGTGTCTCGATTGCGTCTTTGAGATGGATGCAGTCTTCGGTATTATGGCCGTGACTCTTGTGGAATCTACAATACTTCGTCTTGTCCGCGCCCGGTTTGCTAGGCAGCTGTTTCGGAAAGCGTACTCCTGCTTGTCTGAATTCTGAGTTGGCACACTCGGACATGATCTTTTCTCTAGAGACCAGGAGGTGGTATATTCATGAAACCAGTCGACGGTCCTCTGTGCTCCCGCGGTTCACGGGGGTGATCATCCTTTCTTTTGTCTCCTCCTTGACGAGATGTCGAGGGTTCATCGACCCGGGGGGCTTTGCGTCCTCGTGACGCCGGGCGTCTCGGAAGGAGCTAGCATCCTGCTTTTCCTCATATTGGATGTAAGCTTGGGCTTTTAACAAGAAAGCGTCAAGGGTGGCCGGGGTCTCGATGCCAACCGCTCGGTGGAAATCGGTCGACGGGCGTAGACCTCGCTCCAGCAAGTACTTCTTCATGTCGTCCGTTGTGGATACCTGGACTGCTTCTTTGTTGAACCTCTTGATATAGTTTCACAGAGGTTCGTCTTTCCCCTGGATGATTGCTTCGAGCGATGTTTCTATCTTCGGGTGTCGTCTAGAAGCGGTGAAGTGCCTGGAAAACGTATGTCCGAGCTATTTCCAGGAAGTGATGGACTCTGCTTCGAGGCTTTTGTACCACGTCATCCCTCATTTCCTCAGAGTTGTAGGAAAAAGGCGACATTTGATTGCCCCTCGCACCCCTCGGTAGTCGAGCAAAGCATTAATATTCTCGATATGCTCGTCAGGGTCTGTGGTCCCATCATATGAGCCTACGGGTGGAGGTTTTTCTAAATCCCGTGGGAGTTTAACCACCATGATTTCCGACGAGAGGGGGCCCCTGGTGTCTTCATCGTCGCTGGAATTGAATGAAGGGGACATGGGCACATGCTTCTTCGTTCGCCGGGGTGATGCAGATCTTGATCTGCTCCTTCTTGATTTTCTTGGAGGGGAAGATCGAAGAGGAGATGGGCGGGACCGTTTGTCACTAGTGGATTCATCGTTGCATCCTTTCCTCTTCCTCTTGGGAGGAGATGGACTACGCCTTCTTTGATGTCACGCGGGAGACCGGGACGGTCGACGAATATTGTCCTCGAGACAGACAATCTTTTCGCCGTGGGCGAGGAGTAACAAATTTGTCTGGTTCAGAATCTCAGCCAGCGCTGCGAAGTCAGACTCTGCAGGTGTTGGAGGAAGAGGGACCTCTGGGCGACTTTCTAGAGGTTGGTCGCGATCGGGGGAAGGTGAGGTTGTCTTCCCATCTGGGCGATCCTGCACGGTCTCTTCGTGCAGAGGATGATTAACGTTGCTCTCACGTTGCGTGATGAGCATACCGTCGTTCGACCGATTGTCCGGATTGTTGTCTCGAGCAGCCATGGATCTTGGTAAAAACTTTGGTTCTTGGAGATTTTGAGAGAGAAGAACGGGGAAATCAGTGATTCCCACAGACGGCGCCACCTGATCGTACCTGGAGATCAGGATCCGATATGGCTGGCGTCGAGCGTTGCTGAAGGACGGTTAGTGAGGAGAAGAAGGGGGTGTACTTGCAAGGCACTCCGATGCTAAAGTAAGACACTGAGCAAAGAGCGTGTAAGTACGAGAATTAAGGTGAGAGAATTGAATACCTGGCCCTCTCCTCTGAGAGGGTTTATATACTGTCGTTAGTGGATGGTTATTGGTTCAAACCGTTTGACGCGGATCGTGGAATCCGCACGAATAGGTAACAGTCAAAACTAGCTGTTGGGGGATTTCATTCTGGTCGGTATGACCTTGGTCGACAAAGACCGTTATCCTCGGCATGGTGCTCGACGTCGAGCGTGTCAGCTTATCACTTTGCCTGGCCCAACTCTGGGAGTTGGGCTTGCCCAGAACATTATCCTTTATTCTTATCAATTCAATGACTAAGATAAATTCCATTAAAAAACTTATGTGTTAGTTTTAAGTGAATTTATCTTAATCATTAAATTGATAAGAATAAAAAAATTAGATTGTGTCAAAGTTAATATTTTGACACGGTATCAATTGGTTCCATCCTATATATATATATATATATATATATATATATATATATATATATATATATATATATATATATATATATATATATATATATATATATATATATATATATATATATATATAATGAACCATACGATATTTTGTACTAGTATATATCGTACGACGTAGATTCGTCACGGGTCTAGGGCAACAGGGCAGGAGAAACGAGTGGAGGACGAAATTGGAAATGATATTTTGTGCTACACTCCATGTTATTTGCATTGTCTTCTACTCGGAAAGCGCCGAACAAAATTTTAGATATTATTATTCTCGAAATAAAACAACAACAAAAAAGAAACTCACTCCCAAGAAGAGTCAAAACTCACTCACTGAGTCGTAAGAAAGTTAGTAGAAAAAACACACAAAAAATGGAAGAGGAAGGAATAGGGTTAGTGTTAGCCAGAGCCACAGAACTTCGATTCAAGATCACCAACTGCATTCACCACAATTCCAAATCTTCTCCCAATGGCATTGACGTTGAAGAAGAAGAAGACGATGATGCTACGGATAGACTTCTCAACATTTGCGATGCACTCGAAGCTTTGGAGACTCAGCTTTCTTCTTTGCAGGTGCGTACTCTCCCCCAAATTAAAATCACTCCTTTTTGTTATTAAGTAATAATTGGGTTTTTATTTTGTATTTTTTGTTTCACTGTTCATCGAATAGGAATTTAGGTCATTTTTACATTTTTGTTTTGCTGGAGATTTGACTAGTGTATGTTTTGGTGTGAAGTGAAGCTTAGCTTACTGCAACTACTAAACTAGTTAATAGTTTATCAATCAATATACCTTCAGTGTTTCACACTCTTTGATACTTTTTGCCGCATCAAAAATACTATTTTTCATCTCTGCTATAAGATAAGATGAATTATTAAGAAATATCTCGAAATTAACAATTTGGATAGAAACATGGTCTTGGATAGAAACATGGTCTCGGATAGCGGCACGGAGTGGCCGACCACAAAATGGCCAAAGTGAGATAGCGGGTTAGCATATAGTGGGTTGACCGCTCTATTTGTTTGTTTTTTTTGGACAAATTGCATATAATAATTATAAACATATATTTTTCTTGAAGTACAATTCAATTTTGATTGGAAAAAAATCCAAAAGTTCTAAATTTTGGTTTTTTTAGAGGGGAAAATGATAGCGGGCTAGAAACCGCTCCGATCGGAAACTGCTCTGCTCTCCTGCTGTTTGCCCTATAGCAGCAGCTATAGTGTTCTGCACTGCTAAGGCTCTTCCCATAGCGGCTGGCCTTGCTCTGCTCTGCTAATGCGAGATAGCGCCGCTATTGGCCGCCATTGACTACTATAGGCAGAAGTTGATTTATGTATCCTACCTCACTTAGTGGGCTAAGGCTTTGTTGTTGTTGTTGTTGTTGTTGTTGTTTTTGTATGTCTACTATTAGTAGAAGGTTATGAACTTATGATCATTGATCTTGTAATAGTATTTGTAAGATGCTTGTAATTTATTTATTTATTTTTCTTTTAAGAATATTTCTATAATAACTAGACATTAAATTGTTGTTTGGTTTATGCTGTCAGCTTCACTTAATGGCAAAAAGATCTTATTGTTATTGTTTGGTTTATGTTTTCAGCTTCGCTAAATGGGGAAAAAATCTTATTGTTGTTGTTTGGTTTATGGTGTCGGCTTTACTAAATGACAAAAAGATTTTAGTGTTGTTGTTTTGGTAAAACATTCAAAATATGATTGAGATAACATTTTGGGAATCCCAAATTGGTGTGTGTAATTTACAGGTTCTGCAACAACAACAACGGTACGAAAGAGAAATTGCCTTGGCTGAGATTGAAAACAGTCGCAAAATGTTAATTAATAAACTCAAGGAGTATAAAGGTAAAGATTTGGAAGTGATACATGAAGCTTCCACTTTTGCCAGTGAAACAGTGGAGCCAAACAATGATCTGCTACTTCCTCCTTATCCAACCCGTCCTCCATATTCTATGTCTCTTGACAAGGAATATCTTTCACAGAACCCTTCTGTCAACAAGTCTGGTCGCAATGGATTAATCACACTTGATAATGTGATCAAGGCTAAAAAGAATCCAAATGAAAAAGAGAAAAATCATGTTGAAGACGGAGGTAAAAGTTCAAGAAAAGGCTTATGGTGTGTTATAACTTCTGCTGCAAAAACAATGCTCACAGTTGTTGGCGTGGTATCAATATTGAGTTTGTCTGGATTTGGTCCTAATTTGCACAAGATTCGTTTCAATGCACAAACCAGGTATCACAGACTAGAAAACGAGAGTGAGAGATCTACTACTGAGAGACTGTGTCCACCTGGGAGAGTTTTGGTGATGGAAAATGGGGAGGCTCGATGTCTTGTGAAAGAGAGAGTTGAAATTCCATTTTCATCTGTTGCTGCTGCAACACCTGATATAAACTATGGAAGTGGTTAAGATTAGCTAGCATTTATTCTCCGCATTGTATATCATTTCCCCCAATTTTATGTTCTAATTTTCGTTGATATGCTGTTGAAAAAATTACCTTGGTGGTTGATTTCATAGTCTTTTTTTTGGTAGCTGATTGATTGTCATGATTAATGGTTGATATTTAGGTAACTGTTGCATTTGATCATACTTGTAAGTTGTAAAGTCGTGGGATCACACGGTCCCTTTTTTCTTCCGAGGCTTTGTCACAAACCAGCACAGCAATTCCCTCTTTGTCATACAGATTTCTGCTCAATGTTGTGTAAGCGTCATGTGAGACGCTTCAACCAACCCACTTGTTTGTAGTGCAAAGCATATCCCTTTTGAAACTTTCTCTCTGACCTCATTTTTTATGTACAAAGCTGTCTATGAGCTCCCCCTATTTGTGAGAATGTGATCAATGTTTTGCACATTGTTTCACAACAGTGGCGGTCTTTAGAGATAGATTTGTTCATACTTTTGTGCAACTGAATTGAAAATACTCCATCTCTTGTATATCTCTCTCTGCAGATTTGTAATCTCAAGTCATAATGACTGAAGAGTTTTAAGGTGATGTGTGATGTTGTTGACTGTTATGGTGTAGGATATAAACAACCATTCTACCACAACATTTGGGCGAAATATTTTAAGCATGGAGTTGAAGCAACAGAGCATATTTTGGATGAACATAAAAAACTTGAGGAACACATCAAGATAAGGAGGAAATTTTCTTTTTAAGTCCTTTGATATATTTGCTTATGAAATGTAGCTAACATAATTTTGAACTTGATGGATGGAGTTTTTGAGGAGGCTGGAAAAGAAAATTTTGTCCAAATTACAAGACAATTTAAACCAAATTATAAGACAATTGATAAGCTGACCCCTCTACATTTTTGAGAAGAAAAAAAACAAAATGTTTGTGATAGAATAATTATTCTTAAGGTTTTCTTTAAGGATATTCTTAAGGATTATATCTAGATCTTTTGAGTATATAGAAAATCGGTATAAAGAAATAGAATATAAAATGAGAATTTCTTTTTCCATCTATATGCTTCTAGCACACCGTGTGAATTTTCACTTATTCTCTCAGATTTATGAGATACATCTCGGATGCATCATACTTTTGAGTAAACGTTGATATAATTTAGAGATATATCTTCAAAACTATTTTAAACCTTAAACACTCATAGCATGTCTCCCATAACCCATTTGCATTTGAATATTTTCGGAGATGCATGCATCTATAGGAATTTTTCGGAGATACATCTCTGAAGTGTATAAGTACAAGTTTTTTTTATAACGAACTATGTATTTGTTTTCAAATGAATTATGAAGCACGATTTCGAATAAAATAACACACATACAAAATAATATAGCAATATAATAATAAAATATCATACAACATGAAATCCAAAATATAGTAACAATGTCAGGAAAGAGTACAAACTATAATACTATATCAAAATAATAACGGGCTCTTACTAGTTGTGCCTGACAACCTCTCTTCTACCTCCTCGTCCATCAACCCTTCATCCCTGTCCTCGCACGAAATGTATAGTACAATAATGCCCTATGTGCTTTCGCAACAATGTCATCTAGCACTCGTCTGGCAACATACCCCTCAAGAAAGATACCATCGTCAATGCTTGTCCACACAATCTCTATTATGCGGTGTAACACCCCAAATTTGCCCTCTTCTTGTTTAGCATCGTTATCATATCATAATCATCATGAGCATACCATATCCTTATCATTTTGCATAGAAAAATAAAGCATAACACTCGCATGTTCTAGCATAAGGCATATGACCGGTCATCTGGGAAAATCTGAATCTGCAAGTCAAAATCAAGAGCATGGTGATCTGGCAAGAATCTCACAGGATCATTTTGCACAAGCCTGGTATCATGTTCAGAGCCCTAGAAAGAGAAGATGGATCAAAATTTGCTTGAAACGGTTGGTGCAGGTCTATTTTTGAAGGTTCCCACCAAAGGGAGGGAAATTCAAATTTTTCATGCGTTAACCGGTTAACGCATATGGTTAACCGGTTAACAGCTGCGAAATTTGAATTTCCAGCAGCAATTTCAGCATGTGTGTTTTGGCTTCATTTTCCAATTTTCTGTTTTTTATTCATTTGAATTAAATTTGAATTTGAGAGAAGGATCTAGAGCATTTATCCAAGCCTCATTCCTACCCTAAATCCAAATCACTTTCTAAGCTAATCCCAAACCATATTTTTGGATCCCAAACCAAAATTTTGGGCCCCAAACCTAAATCATATTTATTCCATTTCCTTCCAAACCAAAGGGGCTCTCACTCATTTTTCACTCTCATTTCTGAATTTTCATTCCTCTCACTCACAATTCTCTCACTTTTCTCTCCCAATTTTCCAAATCACTCAAAGTTCCTCTTTGAAGATCACACAACCTTGCCTTGAGGTGTGTAGATCTTGGAACTAAACCTCCTTTCATAGCTTCTTTGCATCTCTTTGCTGGTTTTATTGGAGATTCAGATCTGGTTTGAGATCTAGAAGTGCTTTTGGATCCAAAATTCTGCATCAAGAGCTTGTTCTTGCATTTATTTTGCATGGAGTGTGGAGCTTAGCATCGGATCTTTAAAGTTTTGCGCGAGATCTACTGTTTTCAGCTCAATCAACAATTACCAAAGCATACCTCAGCTTTGTAGGTTGGTTAATTTCAGATCTAGCTCTGTTTTTAGCTTATTTGCATGCTTGTGCTTTAGATCCACCATGTGTTTGTGTATTTGATTGTGTTGCATGAATTGATTGTTTGATTTGTATCCGGATCCGAATGTTATTGTTCATGAGCTTAATGATATGGATTAATGTGAATTGATCTAATTTTCCATGTGTAATTGATTGCTGGTCTGGTGCAAGCTTATTTGAATAAGCTGTTTTGAGATGCTGTTTTCTGCAGGATTTGTTGCTGTTTTATCAGTGTTAACCGGTTAACGTATATGGTTAACCGGTTAACGCCCCTGTTTTGTGCGTATTTTGTGCAGGTTTGAGCTGGTTAACCGGTTAACGCATATGGTTAACCGGTTAACACTGAAGCAGAATGGTTTTTTAGTGTTGTTTTGAGCTTGTTTGATCCCTTTGCTTGTTCTAATTGCCATGGATCATTGCATGATCATTAAACATGAGATTTTAGGGTGATTTGCTTGCTGGTTGATGTATGCTTTCATGTTTTCGACGCGTAAGTCGTGTACTTGCAATGTTTGGCATGATGTTTGATTCTTGTTCACAAGAACCTTTGAGCATGACTAATTCCATGATTGTGTTGGTCACTTTGCTGGATTTTTTTTGTACATACTAACCTTGCAGGGGCTATGGTAAGTGAGAGATGTGGGAAGTGAGTTCCACATCTCCAATTCTCATCTTCCTCTTATGTTTATGTTACTAACCCTTTGTTGTTGGGCTTAGGCCTTTCTCATCCCTTCTTCTATCTTCTTCTTTTTCTTTCATTAGGGTAGAAACCTCACTAACTCTTAGGACTTCCATGCATGTGAATACTTAGGATTATTTTAGTCCCCCTTTAGAATTTTTCCTTTAAGATCCTTTGGTGCTCTCTCTTCTCATCTTCAAACTTAATTCTAATTCATTTAATAAAGGTTGAGTACTTTCATGTGACATGAGACTTTGCTATGAGATGCTCACATGCGTTCCATTTCGGGGCGAGGTGTGAGTCATCACTCGTGGTGGATAGGTCTTAACATGAGTACCTCACAAAGAAAAGCTAAAAAACACTTCCTAATCAAAACCACAAAAACACTTAATAATGATAATAGGTTAGTGTGCTTGAGCCTTCACTTGTGGGACTAGCTTTGGGGATTTCCTCCATAGATAGGTGTGTCTCTTGCGCATTCCATTTCGGGATGATGTGAGATGTACACATCCCATTGAGTAAGACTTGGGTACACTTACCTATGCAAACTTTCACTCATAAAAGCTTCTAAAAAACACCAAACAAACAATAAACGTCTTTCCTTCGGGAATTCTTTTCTCATCTCCTTCGCTCCGTACGCGAACTTGCTCCTACTTGTCAGTTTGCAAGACGGTTACGCACTCGTCGTCCGAGTCTGCAACACCTGAGCAATGGCATAGGCAGTTCAAGCCTTAATTCACAAGCAATTTCCTTGTTACCCCTAGTTAGGGGAACTACGGCGTCTCTGATCCTCATTATCCTGATGAGGTACGTAGGCAGCGGGGTAGGGCCCGTTCGAGCACAATCTTTATTTTCCCTACATTTTTCCTTTTGCTTTCTTATTCAGTTCTTTTCCAGTTCCAGTTTCTTTTCATTTTCATTTCTTTTGCTGCAGTTTTCATACCCTCACCTTTTGAAACAGTTTCTTTTGCAAGCGTGGATCCCGTCGGGTACGACGGACGATCTGGGTGCTAATACCTTCCCAGGTCGTAACCGACTCCCGAACCCAGTCTCTTTGGTTCGCAGGACCCGTGTCCTTCCTCTTTATTTCTTCTGGTTTGTGCAGCATTACCATTCCCTTTCTTCGGGATAAAAATGCCTGGCTGGCGACTCTACCTTTTTTCCGCGCCACTTTCGCGTTTGTACTAGGATGAAAATCCCGGGAGCGACAGCTGGCGACTCTGCTGGGGATCGAACCCAGAATCTCTGGTTCCCCTGTGAGTCTCTCCTAGCGTTTGTGTGTTGCTGTTTCATTGGGTGATGTTTGCTTGATGTGGCTTGTTGTACTGTATTGTTGTTTATTTACAGCTTTATTTACAGCTTTATTTACAGTCTTCAGTATTTATTTTCCGCATCATTTATATCATACTGGACTGTCTGGACTGGTTTTCTGTTTGGTGGGATGGGTGATACTGTTTCTGAGAGATAAGCCAAGTACCCGGCTTGAGTGCACCCTAGGATTAGAGTGGACATATTGTACTCGCATGTGGCATGATGAGTGGCGATGTGTTTCACGCCCAGATTGCGACTGTCTTGGAAATATCTTGTGTGGGGATTTCCTCCACTTCGGGATAGGACCTTGATGGTTATGTGCATCTGGGGACCGATCATTGAGAACCTTTGTGGAAACGACCCTCTCCGGTGGTGACAGTGGCAGACCACATTTTGTGGCAAACCCATTCGCACCCGAGGGTCCACTGGGAACTCGCATAGGATGGCCTGGTTCTCTTATAGGAACTCAGTCAAAGCATCTGGTCGTATGGCATTAGTACTGTATCCTACGGGCTGAATGTACTATTGTTTCTCGATTTCAGCGCTTGAAGCTGGGAACCTGTAAGGGATGCTTGTTTTTCCCGGACTCAGCTGAGGCCTCCCTGCGTAGTATATAATGCCTAACCGATTCCCTGACTTGGTCATGAGCCACTTCTCGGAAATGGTGAAAGTATTATTGCTATTCGGCTTTGAGAGTCCGTGATGTTTGACCCGGAGCACACCCGTGAGATTTGGGATGGGTTTACAGGTTTGCAGGAACACTTGACCTCATCATACCCTTGTTATCAGTGCAGTTCATGTTATGATGCAGTTACTTTGGTTCCGGAGTTCTGGTTTTCTGGTTCTGGTATTCGTGATACTATGGTCCTGAGATTTTCTTCAGAGGGTTGTGGTTATCAGAGAGGGTGACTCAGTGAACTTTTGGTTTGTCAGAGGGATCTTGTCAGTGGCCAGATTCCAGACAGTCTCAGATGACCATTTGCCTTTGCATTTGCATCTGCATTGCATCATTGCATCATTAATCATTGTTTTGTTTTCATTCACAGGTTCATATTTCTGCTTCCGGTTCCGGTATTCTCTTCAAAGATGGAAGATCCTCGCAAGCAGAATATTCACTTCAAGTTCTTTGATGTCAAGATTGGTTTGCTGAAGAAGATGGTAAAGCTGATTACGCCCAACCAGGTAGAGAGATTCAGAAAAGCTTATGGGAGTATTCTTGATGTGGTGATAGAGCTAAATCCTTCAGAGAGGAGTGCCATTCATACATTGCTTCAGTATTATGATCCTCAGCTCCGTTGCTTCACCTTTCCTGATTTCCAGTTGGGCCCTATGCTGGAGGAGTATGCTTTGATCCTGGGTGTGCCAGTTCAAGATCAGGTTCCTTTCAACTCTGAGATGAGTAGACCAGCACCGGAGGCTATTGCTAAGGCTCTTTATTTGAGTCCTTCTACTGTGAAGTCTTTGACCATTATCAAAGGAGGTGTGTCTGGGTTTTCTTTGGAGGTTCTGGTAAAGAAGGCGGAAGAATTGGCTGTTGAAGAAGAATGGGATGCGGTCTGTGCTATCTTGGCTCTTTCTATCTATGGCACCATTTTGTTTGCTGATATGGAGAAGTTCATAGATATAAACGCCATACATCTCTTTTTGCTGAAGAATCCTGTGCCTACCTTACTCGGGGATTTGTATTACTCGGTTCATTACAAGACTGAAAAGAAGAGGGGAGGTTTGGTTCGTTGCTGTGCTCCATTATTTCACATGTGGTTCATGAGGCATTTGCCTAGTACGGGAGTGTTTAGTGACCATAGTCTGATATGGGCTCAGAAGCTGGAAAAGTTGCTTGCCAAGGATGTTAGGTGGTTCACTCAGAGGCTGCAAGGTGCACGTTTCATTACCAGCTGCGGAAGTTATCATAGTGTGCCTTTGTTGGGAATAACTGGAGGGATTAATTACAATCCAATCTTGTTAAGAAGACAATTAGGATACGCTTTGAGAGATGTGCCTGAAGATTTGAAGCTGACCCCCATTTTCTACTTTTCCGTGAAAGATAATATGCCCTTAGTGAGAAAGGTTGCGGGGGCTTGGAAAAGCATCAAAGGAGAAGGAATAGCTAGTTTCGGGAAGTGCAACAATCAGACGTTCCCAGGGTACGAAGCTTGGTTGAAAGACAGAGCCAGAAGAGTTTTGTTACCATTTTCAGCACCAGTTGCTGAGTCCATTGATACTGTGCCTTTAGAGGAATTCGAGAAGTTAGAAGCCCAGTTACATGCAGTTAGAGTTGAAAATACCGAGATGGTAAGCTTGTATTACCAAGCTAACAGGGCCAAGAAGGAAGCTGAGGAGAAGTTGCTGAAGATACAGATGACTTTGGAGGCTAAGGAGAAAGACTTTGCAGGAAAAGAAGCGCATTTCCGCAGGTTGGGGATGATGGAAGCCCAAAGAGAAGTTGAGCGCAAGAAGAAGTCAAAGACCCTTAGAGATGCTCGACAGTCTATTGTCTGGTTGAAGGGACAAAGAGAGCAAGAGTTGAAGCAATATAAGGAAAAAGAGGAGTTCTTTGAGACTCAGATGGCTTACAAGAAAGAAGAGGTGGAGCAGGCCCACAAGATTCGCAGAGAGAAGACCCAACAGCTTGCAGACAGTCAACAAGCCCTCGAAGAAGCACTCAAAGAGATTGAAGACCTCAAGTTGATGGCAGGAGTCAAGAAGGTCAGGTCTGATGATGGAGTTTCAGGATCCTCAGGCGGCGGTTATGCTTCTTAGTTTGTTTTCTTTGTATTTGGATTACCTACGGGCATGTTGTAGGAGTCCTAGTTGTTTGTTTATACTCTGTAAGAACTCGTACTCTATGAGGTATTCTGTTTTTATTGTGCCTGATGGGCTGATCTATGTTAAGATGTTTCTCACTATTTCTTGGTTTGCTTGCTATTATGGTTTGAATGTGGTTTCCCGCAAAGGTTTCTGAAAGTCGAGGATCAGTACCCATTTGGTTTTCTTTGCTAAATACCGGAGCCGGGGCATAAGTGACTTGTGTTTGGAAACATAAACAACTGCATTGCATCCATATAACCTGTTTGTTGTTTTGCAGGTAGTGTCTCGGTTACTAACGTATTTTGTGTTTCAGGCACTATAGCTCCTCGAAAAGCTCGGGGGAAGCCAACAGTACACAGGTACCCAACCAAGGTTAACAGAGAGAGAGCCATGGATCAAATGCAGGCAGATTTGGCAGACCTAAGACAGAGAATGGATAATTTCATGACGTTAATGACCGGCATGGGGCAGAATCAAGAACGGCTGCGAGAGTTGGTTGAGAATCAGAACAGAAACGCTGCTGCTGCTGCAAATGTTGGTAATCATACCGGTGCGGGCGCACGTCAGGGTGGACCTCATGTTATACAACCAGGGGCGACCGTGGTCAATGACGGGATGCATAACATTCATGTGGACCACCAGGAGGACCAGTTCACTTTACTTGATGAGACCGAGGGTCAAGGGGTCGAAATGAATAAGAGATTCGAAGAGATGGCCGAGCAAATCAAGGCTATTCAGTCCCAGAGTTCTTTGGGATTCGATATAACAGACTTGGGTTTGGTTCCGGGAGTCAGAATCCCGTACAAATTCAAAGTTCCTACTTTCGAGAAGTATAATGGCACTGCTTGCCCAAAGACCCATCTGCAATCATATGTGGGGAGAATTGTCGCGCATACAGACGATGAAAAGCTATGGATGTATTACTTTCAGGACAGCTTGGTGGGAGCTTCCCTTGAGTGGTACATGAAGCTCAGCAGGGTCAATGTTAAGAGCTGGAAGGATCTCGCTGAGGCCTTCGTGAAGCAGTACCAGTACAACATGGATATGGCTCCGAATCGCACCCAGTTGCAACATATGGCTCAGACAGCAAAAGAAGGCTTTAAAGAATACGCCCAGAGGTGGCGTCAGCTAGCTGCTAGGGTGCAGCCACCCTTGTTAGAGAATGAGATGGCCGATATGTTTATGGGTACCCTCCAGGGGGTATTTCTTGAGAGATGGGCATCAAGTTCTGCTACAAAGTTCAACGATATTGTCATTGCGGGAGAAAGGGTCGAAACGCTGTTGAAAATGGGGAAGATACAAGACCCAGGTGCTAGTAGCTCAAATGGAGCGAGGAAAGCTTTTAGCGGACCTCCAAGAAGGCGAGAAGGAGAGACCAATGCTGTATTCGGCCGAAGCCAGGGCCGTGGTTACAGAAGACCTTATGAACATGTGGCTGCTGTCACTATTCCTGCAGCTCCCGTACAACAGATGCCACCTCCACCTCAACAACAACAACAACCTAGAGCCAACTACCAGCAAAGACCTTATCAGCCGAGGCAGACTCGTCCTGCTAACAGGGTGATTGAAGCTATTCCGATGACATATGCTGCCTTGTTGCCGAGACTACTAGACTTGAACCTTATTCAATTAAGGACTTTGGCACCACCACCTCCTGGAGAGCTTCCAGCTGGTTATGACGTCAACGCGCGATGCGCTTTTCATTCAGGGGCACCCGGGCACTCAACCGAGAAGTGCAGGGCGCTACATCACAAAGTTCAAGATCTCGTGGATTCAAAGGCAATCAACTTTGCGCCACCACCGAATATCAACTCGAACCCTATACCTAATCATGGAGGGGCAAGAGTTAATGCTGTTGAGCGTGATGACAAGTTGAGTTTGGTATTGAGAATCGATGAAGTCAAGACGCCGTTGAAGGTGGTGAAAGAGAGACTATTGAAAGGTCAAGTGTTTCCTGGTTGTTCTCTCGATTGTGAAGACTGTATAAGTGTTGCGAATGGCTGCGAGAAATTGAAGACGGGTTTGCAAGAGTTGATTGATGTTGGGTCCCTACAATTTAGCAAGATTAGTAATGAAAAGGCTGATGATGTGTCAACCATTACTATCTTCTACAATGAAGCTGACATGCCCGTCAGACAAGAGCCAATTACTGTTTACACTCCTCAGATTAGTCCTGTGACTATAACTGTACCTGGGCCAATGCCGTATAATGATGATAGAGCCATTCCGTGGCATTATGGTTCCGATGTCTATGTGGCGGGACAGAAGATGGAAAGTAGACCTGTTGCTGACCCGACCATTGAAAATGTGGGAGGTGTTGGAGGTTTTACTCGAAGTGGTCGTTTGTTTGCTCCCCCTGCACTGAGAAAGGATCTTGAGGCCGAAGCTTCGTCCAAAGACAAAGGAAAGCAGACTGCGAATGATGAGTTAGATACTCCTGTGGCTGGGCAGGGGACGTTTGAAAAGGAGGTAGAGGAGTTTATGAAGATCATCAAAAGGAGTGACTACAAGGTAGTTGACCAACTGAACCAGACGCCTTCAAAGATTTCTATTTTGTCACTGTTGATGTGCTCTCCCGCGCACCGAGAAGCCTTGCTGAGAGTACTTCAAATGGCCTATGTTCCTCAAGAAATCACTGTTAATCAACTCGAAGCTGTTGTTGGAAGTGTTAATGCTAGCCATGGCTTAGGCTTCACTGACCGAGATCTCACCTCGGAGGGAAGGAATCACAACAAAGCACTGCATATCACGATGGAATGCAAGGGCGCTGTGTTGTCTCATGTCCTTGTAGACACAGGCTCTTCTTTGAATGTGCTCCCGAAGAAGGCGTTGATGAAGCTTAACATTGATGGGATTGTCCTAACGCCGAGTGATTTGGTGGTTAAAGCTTTCGATGGTTCAAGAAGATCAGTTTTCGGAGAGGTTGAGTTGCCTGTCAAGATAGGCTCTCAAGTCTTCAAGAGTGTCTTCTATGTCATGGATATCCAGCCTGCGTATAGTTGCTTGTTGGGCAGACCGTGGATACACGCAGCTGGAGCCGTCACCTCAACCCTGCACCAAAAGCTTAAATATGTGGTGGATGGCCAGGTCATCACAGTTTGCGGGGAAGAAGATATATTCGTCAGCCATTTGTCGACATTTAAATATGTAGAAATGGACGGAGAAATTCACGAGACTTTGTGCCAAGCTTTTGAGGCAGATGTCAGTATCTTGACTCCGGCGAAGAAAAACAACGAAGGCACGTCAATTCATTCCTACCGGGAAGCAAAAGAGGCCGTCCAATCAGGCAATGCCCAGGGCTGGGGCAAGCTACTGGAGGTGGAAAAGAAGGGTGATAAATTCGGCTTAGGGTATCAGCCTGGGGAGTCTATTCAGAGTGGTAAAGCTATCTCATTCACAAGTGCTGGGTTGCTTGACCGCGATCAAATCTGTACGACAAGCCAAGACGGGGATAGTGGCAAAGACTGGGACAACAATTGGATCCGCCCGTGTGCACCCGGCGAGGAGCTAGGAAATTGGTCTGCTGAGGACATTGTTCAAGTCACCTGGCTCTCAAAGTAATTGTTTTGTTTCCTTTTATTAGCATACTGCATTGTCAAATCCAGCATTCTGCCCAAGATGTTTGGATCCATTGTACTGGGCCACCATGTTTTGTATTGCATCGTTATTTTTGCCATGAAATAAAAGGACATTTTCAGACAAATTGTGCTCTCTTTCTTTGTTTTTAAACTTTTTCACAAAAAAACAATATAAAAATGGCAATGTGTTTTTTTCATTTTTTTGCTTTGTGTTAGCGTCTCTTTTCAAAATAAGCAGATTCTGAATAAGCACATCATTTGTGCAGTATTGATCATCCGGATTCCACGGATAACGTTCCTGCTATGACTATGCATGACTTTGATAATCCAGTCTACCAAGCTGATGAAGGGGTTGAGGAAGATTGTGACCTACCTGAAGAGTTGGTCAGATTGTTGAAACAAGAGGAACGAGTTATTCAGCCTCATCAAGAGGAGATTGAGACCATCAACATTGGCAGTGAAGATGCAAAGAAAGAAATCAAGATAGGAGCCAATCTGCAGGCCGACGTCAAACAAGAACTGATCAGTATGTTGAGAGAGTATGTGGATATCTTTGCTTGGTCATATCAAGATATGCCAGGGTTGGATACCGACATCGTGATGCATAAGCTACCCCTGAGAGAAGACTGTCCTCCTGTAAAGCAAAAATTGAGAAGAACTCGCCCGGAGATGGCGATGAAGATTAAAGAGGAGGTACAGAAGCAGTGGGATGCCGGGTTCCTTGCCGTGACTAGTTACCCCCCTTGGGTAGCTAACATCGTACCAGTGCCTAAAAAGGACGGCAAGGTCCGGATGTGCGTTGACTATCGAGATTTGAACAGAGCAAGCCCAAAGGATGATTTTCCGTTGCCACACATTGACGTGTTGGTCGACAGTACTGCTCAATTCTCAGTATTCTCCTTCATGGATGGATTCTCCGGTTATAATCAGATAAAAATGGCGCCGGAAGACATGGAGAAGACAACGTTCATTACCCCGTGGGGAACGTTCTGCTATAAGGTCATGCCCTTCGGTCTGAAGAACGCAGGGGCAACTTATCAACGGGCAATGGTCACGTTGTTCCATGACATGATCCACAAGGAGATCGAATGTTATGTGGACGATATGATTGCAAAGTCCAAAGACGAAGAGGAGCATTTGGTTAATTTGAAGAAGTTGTTTGATAGATTGATCAAGTACAAGTTGAGGTTGAATCCGAACAAGTGCACTTTCGGAGTGCGTTCTGGAAAATTGCTGGGTTTCATTGTAAGTCAAAGAGGAATTGAGGTAGATCCTGCTAAAGTGAAAGCTATTCAAGATATGCCTGCACCAAAGACAGAAAAAGAAGTGCGCGGGTTCTTAGGTAGATTGAACTACATTTCTCGGTTCATATCTCACCTAACTGCCACGTGCGAACCGATATTCAAACTGCTAAGAAAAGAGCAAACAGTCAGGTGGAATGATGATTGCCAAAGAGCTTTCGATAAAATAAAGGAATATTTGCAGGAGCCTCCAATTCTGATGCCTCCAGTGGAGGGGAGACCGTTAATCATGTACTTGACCGTGCTAGAAGGGTCGATGGGGTGTGTGCTTGGCCAACATGACGAGTCTGGTCGAAAAGAGTACGCCATTTATTACCTTAGAAAAAAGTTTACCGACTGTGAATCCCGATACTCACTGCTCGAGAAAACTTGCTGCGCTTTGGTATGGGCTGCTCGCCGACTGAGGCAGTACATGTTGACCCATACTACACTTCTCATTTCCAAGATGGATCCTGTCAAGTACATCTTTGAGAAACCAACATTGACCGGAAGGGTTGCTAGATGGCAGATGATTTTAACTGAATACGACATCCAGTACACTTCTCAGAAAGCCATCAAAGGAAGTGTATTGTCGGAATACCTTGCTCAACAACCTCTTGAGGATGACTATCAGCCGATGAGATTTGATTTCCCTGATGAGGACATCATGTACCTCAGAACAAACGATTATGAGGAACCACTTCCGGAGGAGGGGCCTGACCCTGAATCCAAATGGAAGTTGATGTTTGATGGGGCTGTCAATATCAATGGTCGTGGAGTTGGTGCCGTACTCATTACTCCTGAAGGTGTTCATTTACCCTTCGCTGCCAAAATTACTTTTGGCTGCACCAACAATGAAGCGGAATACGAGGCGTGTATAATGGGAATAGAGGAGGCAATTGATCTTCGGATTAAGAACCTCGACATATTCGGAGATTCAGCCCTCGTCATTAACCAAATTACCGGCAAGTGGTATACACATCAAGAGCATCTAGTTCCGTACAGGGATTATGCTAGAAAACTGTTGACATTCTTCACGACAGTTGAGCTCAAATACATACCACGGGACGAAAATCAATTTGCCGATGCTTTGGCCACTCTCTCTTCGTCGATTAAAGTCCTATGTTGGAACTTTGTGCCCAGAATTGACATCTCCAGGCTTGACTCTCCGGCTTATGCTTTCTCCGTAGACGCCGTGTCTGACGAGAAACCTTGGTATTTTGATATCAAGTTGTTCCTGGAGAAGCAAGAATACCCAACAGGGGCATCTTCCAAAGACAAGAAGACCTTGAGACGACTTGCTGCTAGCTTCTTCTTGAACACAGACGGGGTTTTGTACAAGAGGAACTTCGACATGGTCTTGCTCAGATGCGTGGATAGACACGAAGCAAGCCTGTTGATGCAGGAAGTCCATGAAGGATCTTTTGGTACCCATGCAGGAGGGCATGCTATGGCAAAGAAACTGCTGAGATCAGGGTATTACTGGATGACAATGGATGCAGACTGTTGTTCATTCGCTCGAAAATGCCACAAGTGCCAAATATATGCAGATAAAGTGCATGTTCCTCCAAATCCGCTCAACGTCATGTCATCTCCTTGGCCTTTCTCTATGTGGGGCATTGACATGATCGGGAAGATTGAACCGACTGCTTCGAACGGTCATCGTTTCATCCTGGTCGCGATTGATTACTTTACCAAGTGGGTAGAAGCAGCGTCTTATGCCAATGTCACTCGTCAAGTAGTGGCAAGATTTCTGAAAAGAGATATCATATGCAGATATGGAGTACCCGAAAGGATCATTACTGATAATGGTTCTAATCTCAACAACAAGATGATGGCAGACTTATGTCGGGACTTCAAAATACAGCATCACAATTCTTCTCCTTACCGACCAAAGATGAATGGTGCGGTAGAAGCAGCTAACAAGAATATCAAGAAGATTGTGCAGAAAATGGTTGTCACCTACAAGGATTGGCATGAGATGTTACCGTTTGCTTTGCATGGGTACCGAACGTCGGTCAGGACGTCAACAGGGGCAACTCCCTTCTCTCTAGTGTATGGCATGGAAGCAGTCCTGCCTGTTGAAGTAGAGATTCCTTCACTGCGCGTGATGATGGATGTCAAGCTGGATGAGGCTGAATGGGTGCGTGCTCGTTACAATCAGCTATGTCTAATTGAGGAAAAGAGATTAGCGGCTATCTGTCATGGTCAGCTTTATCAGAGGAGAATGAAGCGGGCATTCGATCAACGAGTACGTACTCGAGAGTATCGAGTGGGAGAGCTTGTATTGAAGAGGATCGTTCCTCCAGGTTCAGATAACAGGGGCAAGTGGACCCCAAACTACGAAGGACCATTCATAGTGAAGAAAGTATTCTCAGGAGGGGCACTGATGCTCACCACTATGGATGGAGAAGACTTCCCGTCCCCTGTTAACTCGGACGCAGTTAAAAAATACTTCGCATAAAGAGACCCGCTGGACACAAAAACAGAATGTAAGTCCAGGCAAGAAAAGGGCATCCCGGCGAGCTAAAAACAGAATAAAAAGCTCGGGCAAAAATTAGGGAGATAAATAAAAAAAAATGTACACCCGCTGAGTTGGAAAGCCACATTGGACAGCTCAGGCAAAAAAAAAAAGGGTATCCCGGTGGATTGAAAACCCGAGAGGGCGATCCACGCAAAATAAGGGAATAAGCGAACAACTGTGATCCAAGTTATCTGAACCACGTCATCGTTTCGTACGGTTTGACAATATCGGAAAGATAGGAAACAGTCCCCTTGTCTTCTCAGAAAGCCAAAGCAGAATGGAGAGTCTTGAAGACATGCAGGTCATAGCAGAAATGGAACTCCTTGGAATGCCATGTACATTGCCATTAGGATAGTTTCTTTTCTCAATTTTATAGTGGCTACCTCTTTCCAGGTGGTTGCTTCCTGATGTAAATCTGTGCCTATTCAGAGGCCATTCAATAAAAATAATATTCAGTCAAAAAGCTGTGTGTGTTTATTTTTGTTTGCAAAATGTCCTGAATTTTTGACAAAAATAGCATTGCATCTAAACATGGTGATAATCTTGAAAAGAAAACTGACATGCAGGGAAACTGTAACCCTCTTTGAGTGTCGGGTGATAATGGATGAACAGATCACGCCATGCAAATCCCCGGGACACACGTGTGTTTTCTGTTGTTGCAGGTTGCAGGATGGCGTCACATCAAGCAATTTACTCTCCCCCAGTAGAGTATCTCCCCAAGCAGAGATTTTTCTTCTCCAGCAGGTAGCTGAAAGCCTGACTTGTCTAAATAGATATTTTCCTCCAACTAAGTCTTGGCAGCAGCCCAAGCAGGTTCTTCTTCCCAAGTGAAGTAGTAGTCCATTCTTCCCCAGCGGAGTGTGCCTAGCAAGTACCTGAGAGCATGTCATCATCAGAGGTGGAATTGACAGTATTTTATCATCGGATGCTCTCCCCAGCAAGAGTCCTTGCCTGTCAGGTGCTTGAGGGCCTGATATTCCCTCAGAGTCTTGAATCATCGGATGTTCTCCCCAGCCAAAGTATTTGCCCGGGAAGCTTCCCCAGCCAAGTCTGAAGATGATCTGTCCTCCCACAGAGTTCATATTTGATTTTCACCTCCGTCCGTGAAATATTCCCCAGCAGATTTGCCCTATTGTTGGTTTATTTGATGAGGCAGCCAGGTATTCATCACCTCAGTCGGAGTGGGTATCCAGACCTCTTGACTTTTTCTCCCCTGCAGAGTTGTATCTCTTGTTGCCGATCAGGCATTCGTTTATTGCTCGTCTGCAATCTTCAACACTCGTATGTGTTATCCCTAAGCAAGTTTCCCCAGCGAGGACATATCACTGCTTTATGGTTGCTCGACTGCATCTTTCAACACTCGTCTGTGTTAGCTCTGTGTTGCTGTTTCCAGCATTCGTCTGTGCTTTGAAATGGTTACCTTGTTATTGCTCGTCTGCAATTTCCAACACTCGTCTGTGTCATGATGCCTCCGTTGTTGCTCGTCCGCAACTCCTCAACACTCGTCTGTGTTCTGAGATGATATTTGCTGTTGCTCGTCTGCAACCTTCCAACACTCGTCTGTGTTTGGTATTGGATCCTTCGCTGCACTCGTCTGTGCCTTGATATGTATTCTCTGTTGTTGCTCGTCTGCAACTGTCCAGCACTCGTCTGTGTGTGTTTGAAGCTCGTCTGCTTTTATCCCCCAGAAGTCGTTTGTGTTCTGAAGCTCGTCTGCTTTGCCTGGATACTCGTCTGTATCATCCTCAGCACTCGTCTGTGCTAGCTTGCACCTGAATGTGAAGATTCGCTGTTTACCCTGATATCTCTGTGACTACTTCAAATGCTCGTCTGTGTTTGAATTTATGGTATTCGTCTATACCAGTGGCTGATACTCGTCTGTATCATCGCCTGAAGCGCTCGTCTGTGTTTCTCAGATCATCGTCCGATACTCGTCTGTATCTTTGACTATTGGCACTCGTTTGTGTTCTCTTGATGATCATCCAATACTCGTCTGTATTGAAGAGGTTTAAAATCCTGACAGTGGGAATTAAATGTCGAAATGGTTACCGGTCCTGGCGTAACAGGTAAATCCGAGGGAGGCTCGTCCGTCTCAAGCACCAATTATTATGGTTGCTGCACCTGGCGTAACAGGTTTGCTCAGAAGACTCGTCTGTCTTATGCCATATATCCGCGGATAATATATGAAGAAGGTTCGTCTACCTTGATTGCATGTCTATCCCACAGACTTATATGCATTCCCGGAGCCTGCGTAAGGGTTATCCGAAGAAGACTCGTCCGTCTTATTCCACTTATCTGCGTAAGGATTAGTGAAGGAGATTCGTCCATCTCAGGTTACTTTGAAGATCCTTAAGGGCTCGTCCGCTCTCTGCACCTGGCGTCACAGGTCATGCGAAGACTCGTCTGTCAGCATGATAGTATTCCAGATATCAGTTTCAACTTGGAAGAAGCTCGTCTGCTTTTTTCTCTCCTTCTTATCCCCAGAGCGTCATCTGGTTGGGTTTATTTCCCAGTGTTGCATTCTTCGTCAGAGTGCAAATTTCAGGTCTTCTTGGTATTCAATCACAGTTTATCTCGAATGTCTGATAGCCGTTGCTCTCATCCTTTTCAGATTAACAGTTGATTGAATAGGGGCAGCTGTAACACCCCAAATTTGCCCTCTTCTTGTTTAGCATCGTTATCATATCATAATCATCATGAGCATACCATATCCTTATCATTTTGCATAGAAAAATAAAGCATAACACTCGCATGTTCTAGCATAAGGCATATGACCGGTCATCTGGGAAAATCTGAATCTGCAAGTCAAAATCAAGAGCATGGTGATCTGGCAAGAATCTCACAGGATCATTTTGCACAAGCCTGGTATCATGTTCAGAGCCCTAGAAAGAGAAGATGGATCAAAATTTGCTTGAAACGGTTGGTGCAGGTCTATTTTTGAAGGTTCCCACCAAAGGGAGGGAAATTCAAATTTTTCATGCGTTAACCGGTTAACGCATATGGTTAACCGGTTAACAGCTGCGAAATTTGAATTTCCAGCAGCAATTTCAGCATGTGTGTTTTGGCTTCATTTTCCAATTTTCTGTTTTTTATTCATTTGAATTAAATTTGAATTTGAGAGAAGGATCTAGAGCATTTATCCAAGCCTCATTCCTACCCTAAATCCAAATCACTTTCTAAGCTAATCCCAAACCATATTTTTGGATCCCAAACCAAAATTTTGGGCCCCAAACCTAAATCATATTTATTCCATTTCCTTCCAAACCAAAGGGGCTCTCACTCATTTTTCACTCTCATTTCTGAATTTTCATTCCTCTCACTCACAATTCTCTCACTTTTCTCTCCCAATTTTCCAAATCACTCAAAGTTCCTCTTTGAAGATCACACAACCTTGCCTTGAGGTGTGTAGATCTTGGAACTAAACCTCCTTTCATAGCTTCTTTGCATCTCTTTGCTGGTTTTATTGGAGATTCAGATCTGGTTTGAGATCTAGAAGTGCTTTTGGATCCAAAATTCTGCATCAAGAGCTTGTTCTTGCATTTATTTTGCATGGAGTGTGGAGCTTAGCATCGGATCTTTAAAGTTTTGCGCGAGATCTACTGTTTTCAGCTCAATCAACAATTACCAAAGCATACCTCAGCTTTGTAGGTTGGTTAATTTCAGATCTAGCTCTGTTTTTAGCTTATTTGCATGCTTGTGCTTTAGATCCACCATGTGTTTGTGTATTTGATTGTGTTGCATGAATTGATTGTTTGATTTGTATCCGGATCCGAATGTTATTGTTCATGAGCTTAATGATATGGATTAATGTGAATTGATCTAATTTTCCATGTGTAATTGATTGCTGGTCTGGTGCAAGCTTATTTGAATAAGCTGTTTTGAGATGCTGTTTTCTGCAGGATTTGTTGCTGTTTTATCAGTGTTAACCGGTTAACGTATATGGTTAACCGGTTAACGCCCCTGTTTTGTGCGTATTTTGTGCAGGTTTGAGCTGGTTAACCGGTTAACGCATATGGTTAACCGGTTAACACTGAAGCAGAATGGTTTTTTAGTGTTGTTTTGAGCTTGTTTGATCCCTTTGCTTGTTCTAATTGCCATGGATCATTGCATGATCATTAAACATGAGATTTTAGGGTGATTTGCTTGCTGGTTGATGTATGCTTTCATGTTTTCGACGCGTAAGTCGTGTACTTGCAATGTTTGGCATGATGTTTGATTCTTGTTCACAAGAACCTTTGAGCATGACTAATTCCATGATTGTGTTGGTCACTTTGCTGGATTTTTTTTGTACATACTAACCTTGCAGGGGCTATGGTAAGTGAGAGATGTGGGAAGTGAGTTCCACATCTCCAATTCTCATCTTCCTCTTATGTTTATGTTACTAACCCTTTGTTGTTGGGCTTAGGCCTTTCTCATCCCTTCTTCTATCTTCTTCTTTTTCTTTCATTAGGGTAGAAACCTCACTAACTCTTAGGACTTCCATGCATGTGAATACTTAGGATTATTTTAGTCCCCCTTTAGAATTTTTCCTTTAAGATCCTTTGGTGCTCTCTCTTCTCATCTTCAAACTTAATTCTAATTCATTTAATAAAGGTTGAGTACTTTCATGTGACATGAGACTTTGCTATGAGATGCTCACATGCGTTCCATTTCGGGGCGAGGTGTGAGTCATCACTCGTGGTGGATAGGTCTTAACATGAGTACCTCACAAAGAAAAGCTAAAAAACACTTCCTAATCAAAACCACAAAAACACTTAATAATGATAATAGGTTAGTGTGCTTGAGCCTTCACTTGTGGGACTAGCTTTGGGGATTTCCTCCATAGATAGGTGTGTCTCTTGCGCATTCCATTTCGGGATGATGTGAGATGTACACATCCCATTGAGTAAGACTTGGGTACACTTACCTATGCAAACTTTCACTCATAAAAGCTTCTAAAAAACACCAAACAAACAATAAACGTCTTTCCTTCGGGAATTCTTTTCTCATCTCCTTCGCTCCGTACGCGAACTTGCTCCTACTTGTCAGTTTGCAAGACGGTTACGCACTCGTCGTCCGAGTCTGCAACACCTGAGCAATGGCATAGGCAGTTCAAGCCTTAATTCACAAGCAATTTCCTTGTTACCCCTAGTTAGGGGAACTACGGCGTCTCTGATCCTCATTATCCTGATGAGGTACGTAGGCAGCGGGGTAGGGCCCGTTCGAGCACAATCTTTATTTTCCCTACATTTTTCCTTTTGCTTTCTTATTCAGTTCTTTTCCAGTTCCAGTTTCTTTTCATTTTCATTTCTTTTGCTGCAGTTTTCATACCCTCACCTTTTGAAACAGTTTCTTTTGCAAGCGTGGATCCCGTCGGGTACGACGGACGATCTGGGTGCTAATACCTTCCCAGGTCGTAACCGACTCCCGAACCCAGTCTCTTTGGTTCGCAGGACCCGTGTCCTTCCTCTTTATTTCTTCTGGTTTGTGCAGCATTACCATTCCCTTTCTTCGGGATAAAAATGCCTGGCTGGCGACTCTACCTTTTTTCCGCGCCACTTTCGCGTTTGTACTAGGATGAAAATCCCGGGAGCGACATGCGGCGACACTATGGCAAGACATCCTCAGTACGATCTAGCTGGGCCTATTGCTTCTCTAGAATTTTAGTGAGCTAGTCTCGACGGATCTCCTAGAGCAGTCGACACCATGTACGGATGTGAGACCATGAAAAACCACATGATGTATCCATCGACGTAGCTTCATTCATTCAGCGTTGTGGTAGTCCGAGCCTCCTCTGATACCAATTGACTATCATAATCAACAAACATCTTCTTTATTTGTCTACGAGTGTAACACTCCAAAATTTGCCCTCTTAATTTATTGTCAACCTCAAGTGGTTTATGCATCGTCATCTTGCATATCCGTTCATATTGCATCGCATTCAAAATAATAATAATAATAATAATAATAAAATAAATCATTTGCATGAGGCATGTGATCAAGTGATACTTGTCAATCTTTGGAACTTAAGAAGGAGGAATAATATCACAAAAATAACCCAGCTCATTTCCAAGTTGACCCATTAAAGGAGAGAAAAATTCATATTTTTCATCCGTTAACCGGTTAACGTCTGGGGTTAACCGGTTAACGGAGGCGAAATTTGTGAAGAAATTTCAGAAATTGGTTGGTTTTGCACACTTCCCTCCACTTCATTTACCACTCCATTTTGCCTTGAATTTCTACCACATTCTAGACACTTCCAAGGAATATTCTAGAAACTTCAACCAACTCTAACTAACTCCAAGCCTAAATCCTAACCTCCATTTCCAAACCTAAACCCTAAGCTCACTCTATACCCAATCCTAACTCCAATCCTAATTCCTATATAAGTTGAATTCACTCCAAACCTCACAACTTCAACCATTTTCTCACAATTTCACTTCATCTATCTCATTTTTCTCTCAATTCTCTCAACTCTTCTCTCCATCTTCAACCTTTCACCGAAGAGCTTCTTTATCAAAAGTTCTTCAAATTTTGCATTTAAGCTTGAAGAACTTGAAGCTAAACCTTCATCCAACATTGATTCTTTGGCTTATTGGATAAGTTGCTGCTATTTTGGATTGATTTGAGCTTCTTGGAAGTGATTTTGCAAGTGTTCATCAAGATCTTCATCAATTTCATTTATTTTGCATTCTCACGGATTGAAGCTTGAAGTCTACGGTTTTCGCTTCATTTGTGCATCGATCAACTCGCAACAATTACCAAAGCAAGCCCCTACTTTGTAGGTTGGTGAATCCGAAACCACTTTTTGCTTTTAATTTATTCACTTCATCTCGCCGTATGACATTCTTTAATCGTTTTACGGTTTGCTTGCGATTTGTTCGGTTTACTTGTTAGTAGCTAGAATCATATCTAGTTCTTGGTGCTCATAGGTATTAGAGGACTAGGTTTAAGTGGAATTTCGTGCTAACATGTACATGAATGTATTAGGAGCTTTTAGAAGTAGGTTGGTGGCTAAAAGTGCTTATTTCATTGTTTTTTTTTTGCATTCTGTTCAGTGTTAACCGGTTAACGCCCTGGGTTAACCGGTTAACACATTGATTTTTGCCCCTGGATTTGAGTTTTTAAAGCCGTTAACCGGTTAACCCAGGGCGTTAACCGATTAACGCTGATCAGTTTTGAGAAAACAACTTGTTTCATTGCATGTTTGTGCATATCTCATCCTTTAATCACCATATATTGTTAAATCATGATTTTAGTGAATTTTTAGGATCACTTTAGATGCATGATTCTGTAATTTTGATAGCTTTCGACATGCGTTTCGTTAGTTTCTGTTTTTGTGCATAAATGTTGCATACATGTTCATAGCATCTTGTGATCATTGCTTGCATAATTTAGCATCCTTCATAGCATATTAATAAATGTGTACACCTCTGGTTTTTGCATTGCATTATGAAGCCATACACATTTTGGTTCAATCATGTGCATATTGAAAATTACATAATGTTGTAAAAGCTCAAAGAATCACCAAAAACTATGTAACTTGCATCACTTAATTACATATCATTGTTGTATTCCATTCTTAATAATCCACTGCATGTTATTGCATTAACTTGCATATTTTGCATTATTTGATTTGCATTAAAACTCATTTTTGTGCATAAAAGAAAATAATTGAATCTGCCTTGTTTTCATAGCTGCATTTTGAAACAGGAGCTGTAAAAACATGTTGCATTTATGCTGTTTTGAATTTTACACCTATTTTACATGCTGTTTGTTAGCTGTAATAGGCTGTTTGCATTTTGCATTGCATTTAGTAGCTGTTTGTGCTTTAGGAGCTGTAGTAGCTGCTGGATTTTTGCTTTGCATAGTTTTTAGGTCCCTTAGACTTATGATTGAGTCTAGATTAGGTCCTAGATGTATTAGGATTTGTTTGGTACTTGTTTACCTCATTTTTTTAGCATGTTTATCCTACTAACATTTGTCTTGTAGGGAGGTGAAGGTATGTTCACACAACCTTCTCCTTTTAAAATTCTTTACGCTTTCAAAGTGTATTTGTTTTAGCATTTTGTTTAATTTGCATAACTTCATGCTAATCCCCTTTAGAAACAACTTAGCTTCCTTAGGAAGTAAGTTGATTTCTAGTTCCCTTTTCTCTTTAGGATTATAAATCCGCACTAACCTAGGTTCATCCATGCATGACAATACTTAGGATCATTAGTCCCCTTAGAATTTTACCTTTGGTTCGCTTTGCTTTTTTTTCCATCTCAAAGAAAAGTAAAAAATACATAATAAAGACTGAGCTTTCTCGTACGCCATGAGACTTTGTCATGGGTTACTTATACACGTCCCATTTCGGGGCGAGGTATAAGGCATCTACCACGATGAACAAGTCTTAGTATGAGAATGTTTCACAAACAACAATCTCAGAAAACACTTCTTTAAAAGACAGTAAACAAACAACACTCATCTTTTCCCGCGGGAATTCTTTTCTCACCTCATTCACTCTCAACGCGAACTTGCGACGACTTGTATCATTTGCAAGACGGTAAACACACCCGTTCAAGGAGAGCCTGCAACACCTGAGCATAGGCATAAGCAGTTCAATTCCTAAAAAACACAAATAAATAGTTTCACCTTAGTTAGGTAAACTACGTCGACTCTGATCCTCATTTTCCCGATGAGGTACGTAGGAAGCAGGGTAGGGCTCGTTCGAGCACATTCTTTATTTTTCCTACATTTCCCCCTTTCTTTCTCTTTGTTATTCCTTTTCGTTCTCCTTTTCCAATTCCCTTTCTTCTTCCAGTTCCAGTTAGCAATTATTTTGTTCAGCATCATATTATTTCTCACCCTTTGAAACAGACTAACAAGCGTGGATCCCGTCGGGTACGGCGGACGGTCTGAGGTGATAATACCTTCCCAGGTCGTAAGCGACTCTCGAACCCAGTATCTTTGGTTTGCAGGACCTTGTCCTTTCCTTTTCTCTTAGGTTTGTGCAACATTATCTTTCCCATTCATTTGGGATAAAAATGTCTGGCTGGCGACTCTACCTTTTCCGCGCCACTTTTGCGTTTGTACTAGGATGAAAATCTCGGGAGCGATAGCTGGCGGCTCTGCTGGGGATCGAACCCAGAATCTATGGTTCCCTTGAGAGTCAATCCTAACGCCAGTTGCTTTCTGTTTCGTTGGATGTTTATCTGTGTGTTGTTGTGTGTTTATTTACTTTTTTCATTTACAGTTTTTACTTTACAACATTTATTTACCGCTTTTAGTATTTATTTTCCATGCATCATATAGATTGGACTGTGATGGTTTGCATTTTTTTTCTGTGGGTGGGAATTTTTGTGAGATAAGTCAAACACCCGAATTGAGTGCACCATAGGATTAGCGTGGACATACATTGTACTCACATGGTTACATGATGAGTGGCGATGTGTTCCACACCCAGATTGCAACCGTCTCGGAACTATTCTGTGTGGGGGGTTTTCCCCACTTCAGGGCATGACCTTGATAGTTATGTGCATGGTGTGACCGATCTTCGAGGACCTTAGTGGAAACGACCCTCTCCAGTGATGACAGTGCCAGACCACATTTGTTGGCAAACACACTCGCATCTGAGGGCCTACTGGGAACTCGCATAGGATGGCTTGGTTCTCTCATAGAAATCTATTTAAAGCAAACTGTTCGTATGACGATAGTATTGTATCCTAATGGCTGACTGTACTATTGTTTCTCGATTCAGTGCTTGAAGCTGGGGACTTGTGAGAGATGTTTGTTTCCTTGGACTCATATGAGACCTCCCTGAGTAGTACATAATGCCAAACCGATTCCCTGATTTGGTCATGAGCCATTTCTCGGAAATGGTGAACGTATTATTGCTATTCGGCTTTAAGAGTCCGTGATGTTGACCCGAGTAGCACACCCATGATATGGGAGGGGTTTATAGGTTTGTAGGAACCCTAAAACTTCCAACATACCCACTTTGCCAGTATTGTTCAGTTTTGTGATCTAATTCTTTGGTCCCTTGATTCTAAGATCCGGGATTTCTGTTCAGAGAATTGATTTTGTGATTGTGACCTTGCACATACACTGGGTTATTTTGATATGCACAACACATACACGTCACTGATCACATGCCTTGCCTTGCATAAGCATCATGACATCATTAATCATTTGTGTTCTTTTTCATTCTCAGAGTTCATACTATTCCCGGTTCCCGGTCATACTTCTGCTTCAGAGATGGAAGATACCAGAAAGAAGAATGTGTACTATAAGTTATTTGATACCAAAGTGGATCTGCTCAACCAGATGGTGTTTCTTATTACCCCGAGTCATCTGGGATACTTCAAGGAGAAGTATGGTGATATTCTGGATCTGGTGGTTGATATGGATAGTTCTCAGAAGAGTGCCATTCATACCCTGTTGCAGTACTACGATCTGCGGCTCAGATGTTTCACTTTTCATGACTTTCAGCTAGGCCCACTGCTTGAAGAGTATTATGAGATTCCGGGGGTGCCACTTGTAACACCCACTTTTCCCATTTTCAAAATATCAAAGGTTTTCAAATAAATCAGAGTTTAATTCCACAAAGTGAGTGGTTACATTTCAAACCAAACAAAGATTCCATTTTTTTTATTCGTAAGCAGTGGAAAATAAATAGTTCCTCACATGTATGTCCAAAACATAGTTATTCAATAACATAAGCGATTCTTTTAGATCCTTAGGCGAATACATAACCAACAAAATCTGAAAATATGGAATAAAGGTAAAATAGTAAAATCCCCATTCCCGTTACGTATCAGAGCGCCTAGGACTCGAACAAGCACACTCAACAACTCTCAGGTACTTGAGTTATATGTACTTCCGAAGAAGCACAAATGCCACAAAATAAACAAAGGGGTGAGAAACAGTTTCATAATATAACGGTGCAAATAACATCTCTAAGGATAATCACATAAACAATGCACATCATGCAATATCAATCTTCCATTCAACAAATGCAATGTGACTCAATGACACAATGCAACATGCGGTACTGACTTTCAACAACGGTTCATCTATTCAAACCCAGATTTATCGCTTACGCTCCACCGAGACACGATCATCCCTGCACCAACGATTCACAATGAATCCGAATAATCACATACGCTCCACCGAGACATGATTATTCCACCAAATATGTATGCGTATGTGTAACACGGTGGGAGAACTGACTTTAGTTATGTTGCGGATAGCAAGAGTCGCCACCGACTTTTATTTTATCCAAAGGAAAGGCATAAAAGAACAGGAAAGACCTTTTTAAAAGATTTTTGGGTCCGGGGGGTAAGTTATGTAAAGGGAAGGTGTTAGCACCCTTTACATCCATGGTTATCCATGGGCTCTTAGTTACTTAGCTCACTTTGAATTGTTTTTGAAAATGTGAAGTGTGTGAATAGAAATTTTCATAAAAGTTTGATAATGATCCATGTACGGATGCGTAAAAAACTTGTGTTTGAAAATTGTTTGAAATTGTGAAGTGTTTGAAAAGTTTTTGAATAGTGAGCAAGTAACTATGAGGAACCTACCCTAAAGTTTAAGTCTTTCTGTTCTTGAATCCTTTAAATGGTAAGACTATCCCTATTATTAAGGAATAGGTAGTCATTACCTTGGATGTGAGGGACAAGTGAGGGACATCTGTTTAATGAAGGCAACTGTGGGGTGTATTAAGCAATTTTGGAGGGACTGTCATCATTATTCGAAAGGGACAAGATCATATTGAAAGGCAACCATTAAGGGACTTGATCTTTGATTATTTAAGGGACTAGATGACTTTTCTTTTAAGGGACTTTGCTTTATACACCCCACTTGACCTTATGATTAGGCAACATTGAGAGGCAACCCTAGAAAGTGAGATGGCGATCAAAGATCGACTTATGTGTGTGAGTGTTTAATTTTATATTTTATATTATAATTTAAATGACCTAAATTCAATTTTTAAATACAAATAGTTTTCACTCCCTATTTACTAACCATGGCATAAAAAATAAATAATTAAATATTACAAATAAATATTTACACCAAGGAGCAATTACAAAAATAATAAAAGCAATTTAAAATAATAAGCAAAATAAAATAAATAAGCAATAATAATTATAATAGGGGTTAGTGAAAATAATAATAATAATCACAATTTAAAAATAAATGGGGTTAGTGATAATCATGTAATAACAATAATAATAAAAATAAACAAATATGTTATAATAAACAAAATTTTAATGATTAGTAGAAAAATTATAAACAATTATATCAATTATTATGGAATTTAGAATTATAATTAAATAAATTATTAACATATTATGAAAAAGTAAATTATAATTAAAAGTTAAATTAGCAATTTTTAAACATATAATAAAAAATATTTACATATATATTTAATTATAAACAATGATAGGATATTTATATAAAATAGGATTAATTACAATTGTATTTACAAAATTTAATTATATTAAATAAAATATGTACATGATAATTATATTTAAAAAAATCACAAAATAGAATTAAGTTTTTTTTTAATTGCTTAGAAAAATGAATTAGGGTTTGTCAAATATTAGGGTGAGAAAAATATTAAAGTTTATAATTTTAATTTATAATACTAATTTATTAATTAAATAGATATATACATATTAACAAATATAAAAGAATTTGAGAGAAGAAAAAAAAATAAATTATCATATTTTTGAAAAGATGAGATTTTGAGAAAATATAACAAATTTATTTTTTTGAAATTGTTTATATTGGATAAAAATAAAAAAAAAATAAGAAAAACAAGTGTAACTAGAAAAATAAATGAACAATATACAAAAAAAAACAGGACCTGGGATTTGAACTCAGGTCCTTTACCTGGATAAGGTGCTTCCAAAACCGTCTGAGCCACTGCGCGCTGATGGTAGCCATACACAACAATATGCTTTTATTATAACCCTGCGAAAATCATGAAAAACAAAAAAAAAACACAAAACGGCCTAACGGGAATCGAACCCAGGCCAGAGAGCATTCACACATACACGTTCACCATCTGAGCCACATGTTCTTTCTGAAACATTATCACAAACAAAACATAATAAAATAAATTGAAATTTCAACACGAATTCTGCGAAAATTGCTAGGGAATTACCTGCGAATTCTGTTTCACAGGAAAACCTACGAATATCATATTGCTCAATTTCCACACGATTTTTCCAAATTGATTGTGCCAACATATTCAAAACCATTCATACAATTCAAATATGTCAATAAAAATCATTTAAATAGCCTATATCTCATAACCCTAATTCGGATGTTCAAACCCTAATCATGGCAACTTGTGATACCTGCACCAAAACTCACTAATAAATGTCCAGAAACAATCAATAACACATCATGAATCATAATCAATAAAAAAAACAATAGAAAATTCATATATGAAGGAAATCGAAATCTTGTCTTCCATGGACATTTGAAGTTTCGGTTTCCATTAGATATGGGGTTATGGATGCTTATGAACATATGAATAGCATCCTGAGAGTCTAAGGATCATCTCTATGTCTTTAAAATACCTTTAACTGTCCTCTAAATGTGAATCCGAAAATTGAAATTTCAATGGATTTTTGAATGTCAAGAATGCTTTTGGAGGCTGCAAAAATTCGTCCCAATGCTTGTAATGAGTTTGTCTATATGTAGTGATGTAAATTAGGTCAAAAAATAGACTCTCTCTTTGGGCTTTATGGATACCTTAGTGATGAAGAAATCCCTTTCCAATTTTGGCCAAAAATCAAATCTCTTCATGCTTCAAAGAGTGAGCACGAATTTGGATAGTGTGGATTCATGTTAAATGCCTTTTATGATTTTCTAGAAGAAGAATCACACTTAAATATTGATTTTTTGATTTTATTTTGATTTAATATGTATTTAAATGAATAAAATTCAAATAAATATTAAATAAAATAAAATAAATCAGAAATTATATGGGTTGGGTCGTGCTTGGTGTTATGGTGAAGTTTGAATCACAAGATTACAAGCCCATTTGGAAGAATTTAGTTTTAAGACCCTATTTTCTTCATAAACCTCCCAAAAATTTCCCAACTTTGCAAGGGAACATATCCTTCAATTTTAAGGCTATGAGGGTGTTCTTGGACATTTTGGAAAGATTGAAGAGTCCTCTAACCATCCCCACTGGTTTCATGTCCATATCATTTACCAATCTCAAGTTATGCCCTTTTGAAGTTGTTGACTTTTTGTTGACTTTCAAAAGGACCTATAATGTCTTAGCTCATACCTTCCAAATGAAGCATTTCTGGGCTTGGCTTGTGAGACACAAAGTTGTAGAGAATTCAATTTACTTCAAAATGAGCTTTGAGTGGAGACTTGGTGATGAAGTATGTGAAAGTTATGGCTGGTCAAAGTTCAGTTGACTTCTACTGAGGAAACCCTAATTTAGAAACTCCTGATTCTTGATGATCTGAAATCTCCTTGATGAATCATGATCAACCCTTGATCAAATGATGAATTTTACTTCATATACTTGATGTTGGCAAAAAATCATGAAGTTTGACTTTGGTTTGACCACAGTTGACCTCAGTTTGACTTTTTAACTACTTTGACTGATTTTGACTTATCTGATCATTTGACTGAGCAAACTTTTGAGAAAAGTCTTGAAACTTTTCATGGGGGTTCTTACACACATATAAAATGTTATGAAGCTCACTTGAAGTCTTGGAAGTCCATTTAGCCTGATTAAAGTCAAAACCCTAGTTTTGGATGCACTGCTTAGGAGGTGCATTGTCTGAGGGAATTGTCAACTCTTCTGACCAATTGTGAACTTTGTGAACCTTGTGAACCATCATAAAATGTATTATGAACCTTGTGAACCTCATGGGAGGTCTTGTGAACCTTGTGAACCTCATGGGAGGTCTTGTGAACCTTGTGAACCTCATAAAGTGACTTGAAGACTCCATGAACCTCATGAAAGGTCTTGTAAGCATTGTGAATCTTGTGAACCTTGTGAACCTCATAAAGTGACTTGTAGACTTCATGAACCTCATGAAAGGTCTTGTAAGTGTTGTGAAGCTTGTGAAACTTGTGAACCTTCTTAGCACACAAAGTCTTGTATTGTGAGGGCAAATTTTGGGGTGCAACAGCTGCCCCTGTTAAATTTTCTGAAACCTGAGGGGTTAGATTGGTATATGTGCTAGTCGTGACCTGGAAGGTTGAAGGGGATTGAACAAAAAAGCCCAAAAATTTGCACTCACCAGTGCGTAGAGTGATACAGATGGCTAGTTGAATATGATTGAGTGGGCTTAAAGATGCCACTTGGAGAAACTGGAGATGGGCTTAGAGATGCCATCTAAAGAACAGGATGTGATGATAACTTTGTGTTGATACTGGATCTCAGTACTAGGTCTTCGTATAGGCCGTCTCTAAATCGTTTATAATTTGAATTTGTTGAATGGACCAGTAAAAATAAATCTTCGTGACGATTATCTCTTCTGGAAATATCTTGGATTAGGGAATAGATCTTTTTACAGACCGTTTGCCTACTCTCCAAGGTCAAAAGAACGTCAGGATTTGTTTCTTCTGAAAAAATATCTTGAACCAGGGAATGGATCTTTTTACAGACCGTTTGCCTGCTATTCAAGGCCAGAAAGATGAAATCTTCTGGAAATATCCTGGATTAGGGAATGGATCTTCTTACAGACCGTTTCCCTACTCTCCGAGGAAATAGATTAAATCTTCTGAAAATATCTTGAACCAGGGAATGGATCTTTGTACAAACCGTTTGCCTGCTATTCAAGACCAGATAGATGAAATCTTCTGGAAATATCCTGGATTAGGGAATAGATCTTCTTACAGACCGTTTGCCTACTCTCCGAGGACAAAAAAGTGTCAGGATTAAATCTCCTGAAAATATCCTGGATTAGGGAATGGATCTTCTTACAGACCGTTTGCCTACTCTCCGAGGAAATAGATTAAATCTTCTGAAAATATCTTGAACCAGGGAATGGATCTTTGTACAGACCGTTTGCCTGCTATTCAAGACCAGATAGATGAAATCTTCTGGAAATATCCTGGATTAGGGAATAGATCTTCTTACAGACCGTTTGCCTACTCTCCGAGGAAATATATTAAATCTTCTGAAAATATCTTGAACCAGGGAATGGATCTTTGTACAGACTGTTTGCCTGCTATTCAAGACCAGATAGATGAAATCTTCTGGAAATATCCTGGATTAGGGAATAGATCTTCTTACAGACCGTTTGCCTACTCTCCGAGGACATCTTGAGTAATGTATGGATCATTTCTGACCTGTTGTGAATTGTTGATGCTGTTTTATCTGCATATAATTATCCTGCAAAGGGGAATGTTAGTTTATGTAATATGGATGCATACATAGTATGATGCACCTAAGTAAATGTACTATGCATTTATGGATATGTATGTTATGGTATGATGTAAATGATGTATGTATGATATGATGCTGCCGGAAGCGTCTGGATATCTTCGTATAACAACTGCTGGCCAGGGAAAATAAATCCCGATTCGTTGTTGAAGAATATGAGGAACTTAGTCCCGTCTTGTTTGATAATATTATACATAACCTTCCGTCTGCTGGGGATAGCAAGGTATATATAACCTCCCGTCTGCTGGGGATAGTAAGGTATACACAACCTTCATCTTCGTTTGATAGTAGGATAGATATAACATCCCGTCTTCGTTCGTCGTACCCTTATTGGAAAGTAAATTCCCGAATATCCGTATGAGGATAAAAGAGATGGATATAAATTCCAGGGGAGATGTGACGCAAAGTATTTATGAAGATGGATTTGCCCTACTGGGGGATTTGTAGCTGTCTGGTAGGGATGAATCGGCGAAGCTTCGTTGAATTCCTTCCCTCTTTCGTCCTTAGTAAATACTATTACTGCATTTTCATGCATTTCTGGTAAACATCAATCATATTCAAGCATTTTATGCATTTCTGGTAAACATCAATCATATTCAAAAGCATACATACATTCAAACACAACCAATTGACATTTTTCGCTTTAGTAAAAGAGGAAAAGTAATCCTGAATAAAGAGGGAAAAGTAAAGCTGAACTCAAAAACAGAATCGTTTCAACTTTGAGAGCGTATAACCAATTGGATTTAGAGCTCCTGAGATTCTTAACTTTTCTGAATACCTTCCCAGAAATCCTCATAGCTGGATCTGAAGACATGATACTGACACCATCTGATACTACTGGCGTAGACAATTAATTTCCACGATGGCTTCTGCTGAGGATCCAATATCAAAGTAACACAATGAGAGGAACGTGTCTTCAAATTGTGATGGACCATATACGCTCTGGAGGATGAATTGTCCCATAATGGAAGTATCTAAAATGAGCTACCTCAAGAGAAACAAGCAGAATGCCCCATAAGCATATGCCCCTGGCATCATGAACTTTGCAGTGTTACCCTTGGTAATTCAAATATATGAGAAAAGTTACCTCTGGCTATTAAGCACTGTTGGATCTGGAACTGGTTGCCCCGAATGATTTGAACAGTAACTTGGTATGCCCCCTTGATTAGGAAACAATGACCATGCCCCTGGCATTATGAATTCTGTCATGTTACCCTTGGCACTTCAGGTAGATGGGGAGATCTGCCTCTGGCTGCTTAAACATAGTTGAATCTTGTCCTGATTGCCCCAAATGAGTTAGGCAGTATCATGGTCTGCCCCCTTGATTGGGAGATAATGATTATGCCCCTTTGTATACATGGACTTTGATCCAGGAAGCAACTTTGTTTATCGGAAGGACTTTGGTTCATTGAACATTCATCCTGTAAGTTTCTCCATTTGTCAAACACTCAGGTATATGCAAACAAATATATTCAAAAATGAAATGCTTATGTCTGTTTTGAAGTTTTTGAAAAAGAATTATTTTAAAACTTTTTTTTTTTAGAAAACTGTGATATTAACTCAAGTTTTATAATAAGCCCTAAAGGAGTCAGGATACCTTTGTGTAGCAGTACGCTTTCGAACTAACCATGCTTCAGTTAGGACTTTTAAAGGGTTATAACGTGGCCTGGTTCACGGTTTAAGAAACAAAGGATAAAGGCTCAAATTTATTTGTACCCAACCCAATCTCCATCATGTTCTTCAGTCCTATACTCGGTTAACTTATGCATTGAGGCTCAAATGAGTTTGGAATTGTAGCACTGACATTTGTGATGGTTCAGGAATCAAATATTTATTTGAATACTCAGTCATCTTTCTTTATTGAGGGTTCATAGTGACCCCCTTTTTTTTTTCTTTTTGACTTTATTATCCCTTCTTTTTGCCTGAACTGCTTATTTCGAGGTTACAATCAGCGGGATGTCTTAATGTTTTACTAAGTCTCCTTCATAGGTTTTGACTTAGTAAGCTTTTCTTCTGCTGGATATTGACTGTTAGGTTTAATGATTACAGAGAACCATCATTAGTTGTATACAACACAGATAATTGGCATATTTGAGTTAACCGAGTAACTACCCTGCCCCAGGTTATGAATAAGGGTTTTAATTTGTATGAGAATGAAAAACTCCTACTTCATAGGCTCAAAAGGGTTATCTAGGGATTAACTTCCTTATATCTCCACTGTTTAGGAATTGAAACAATGCCTGTACATCGTCAGCATAGTCTGTTCAAAAGCATACTGCCTAATATTATGGTATTGTTTTCGTCATCCTCCCTCTACAGGCTTATAGCTTTATCAGGAGTTAAATATCACAAGATAGAAATAAGAAGCATAATTCAAAATATAGTGGAACGAATGGATTAATTCAAGACAAACATATGCAATGCATTAATGAAAACAAAAGTTTAACATAATAGTAAATGTTCAAACAAATAAAAGAAATTACAAATGAAAATTCAAATGTTGTCCCATCCAGTTGGCTGAATGTCCTCAATTGCAATCTGTGAACTTTAAGGAGCAGTATACTTCACCATGAAATCAAATTTGCCACTTGGATGTCCCAAGGTGCCCCATATCTCAACAGGAATAGGTAGGCTTCCTTTCTTGCTACACTGGGCCACTTGTCTTGCAGCTTCGGTGTTTGATGGGTGATAGTAGAATTCAACTTGACCTTCTGGAGTAACCTCTAGGATTCCTTCGTCAATCAGGTCTTGAATCTTCTTCTTCAATGCCCAACAGCTATTAGTATCATGTCCAGGACTGTTGGAATGGTACTCATACCTTGCCTTGGGATTATAGCGAGGAGAGGAAGTTTTAGGATTTTTAGGAGAATTTTCCAAGGAAATCAGCTTCATCTCCAACAGGCATTGCAAAACTTGTGACATTGGAGTGATGAACTTGATAAACTGCCTTCTACATTTCTGGTGTTGAGGTGGACTAACCTTATCAGGTCTTTCTTCTTCACTTGAAGAATAATCAATGGCAACCTGTCTCTTACCCTCTTTTATCCTCATCCTCCTTTCAACCAAATCAGCTTGTTTTAATGGAGGTTCACTGACAATTAGATCCCTGACTCTATTACTTTGAAGTTTGTGGACAAGGGTTCTTAGCTCTTCTTGTCCCTGAGCTAAACTTTGGATAAGAGCCATCTGACCATTCATCTGGATCCTCATTCCTGTCATCTCAGCTTGTAGTTGTTTCAGCTGATCATCCTTGTTGTCCTCAGGATTCTTCTTCTTAGCCAGCAGTGTCTTCAATTCATCCTGCCCCTTGGTCAGGTTCAGGATCAGCTCTTGGAACTGTGCATTTTGTGCCTGGAGATCCTTAATTGTTTGTTCAAGAGCCATTGCTGAAATAAACAGCGAGAAGATAAGAAACCTGTGTACAATAAACCTGTGATGTAGTGATATGATATGTGAATGTATATGCAATGTTTTCAAGGACCGCAGGCTTTAAATTTGCTTAAACAAACAAGAAGGTAAACTTTTATTAGTAATAAATTTGTTTTGCCTCTTGGGCTTACAGGAAATGAAATGCAATAAATACAAGAGATGGGGTTTTAAGTCTCCCATGGACGTTTCCTCTTTGTGTTGAGGTATGAGTTGAGATTCCGTTCCTCGTGAAGTTGCTTTGTTAGTTCTAGGATCCTTTCTTGGCTTGCTTTGTAATGAGCCTCGAAAGTATCCCTTTTCTCCTTCAATTGGATCCAGGATCTCTGTAAGTCTTCCATGTCAGTAGGCATGTCTGGGTGAAGGATGGTATAAGCAGTATCTCCTTCAGCAACAGGTTCCATGGTAACTGGCAGGATAGCAGGATATGGCATCATGAGAGTCTGAGCACGAGATCGCACCCATCTGAGATAAGCTTCCATAGGAATAGTGTACTTAGGCTCCAGTGTCTTGCTGTCAACCTTGTTTACTTTTCCCCATGCTCGTATGAATCTCTGACGGTAACCTTGAAGATCGTTGTCGTAGTCAAACAGAATGCCCTGAATCAACATGTCATGTGGACCATCACTCCGAGCGTAACCAAACTGTCGTAAAGCTAGAGAGGGGTTGTAGGTGATGCCTCCTCTTATGCCTAGAAGTGGCACATTAGGAAACTCCCCACAATGGTCAATGATAGTGACATTCTTCATAGATCTGGAGCACCAATGGATATCTGAGTGAGAAAGTGACATGATCCTCTTGGACCATCTGAACCCTTGCTCATTCTTCATTACTGAGCGAGGAAGGTGAGAAATAAACCACCTAGAAAGCAAAGGTATGCAGCACATCAAAGTTCCTCTTGCCCTTGTAGTACGGGTGTGAAGAGAATATAGGATGTCTCCAAGCAATGTAGGTACTGGATTGTGACTCAGGAAAATGTTGATGGCATGAACATCTATGAACTGATCAGGATTGGGGAACAAAACTAAGCCATAAATTAATAAGGCTAAGATCTCCTCAAAAGCATCGTCGCTCATAGCCTTCAAGGACACTTGAGCTTTATCCATTAATACTTTAGCAAGAATACCCTTAACTCCGCTTCTCGTTTCTAAAACAATGTCAGACTTCTTCAGATGTAGAGCTGCAGCAATAACCTCAGGTTTAGGCTCTCTTTCCAAGCCTGTGAAGGGTCTTTGATCAAGAACAGGTATACCCAGAAGTTTAGAGAACTCTTCCATTGTAGGAACCAGCTGATAGTCAGGGAATGTAAAGCAGTGGTGCTTAGGGTCAAAGAACTGAAATAGAACACTCATCATGTCTTCATTGAATCCTGAAGTGACTAGATCCAATAGGTGACCATGTCTCTTGATGAACTGGGAGTGATCAGACACTTGAGAAACCAACTCTTTAAGCTTGGCAGGTATGCCCACAAAGTTGATCCTGATGGTGTTTCTACGAGCAGAAGCCATGACCTGCAACCAAAGAACAAAGATAAATCCTTTGGTCCTTGAAATTGTTAGTGAAAATGCTATGCTTATGATGCATGATGATGTCATGATGTTATGCTCAACCACAAACATGTGGCACACACAAACAAGTCACACAATAGCCCTAGGTTTAGAGGCTTGCATGAGGTTCAAAGGTAAGTACCCTCCCCTGAAGTTAGTTGGTTCATCCTGTCCTATAAAGTAACCAGGTTCTAAGGGATCTCAATATCATTGATCCTTCACAAGGGTGGTTGTTCAGTAGGCAACTTACTTGCCAACCAAAACCTTCCAAGTTTAGAATCTCAATGAGCGTAGTATCGAGTGTCAACCAACTTCAGTCTGCACCAAAGCCGGTTACCTCACTACTTTTCTAAAGGCCAAGATGGGATAACTAGGGTTCTAAAAGTTAGTTAGTGCATTGACAACATATGGAAGCCTCATATTATCCTCAACTTGACTTAAGGAACATAAGCACCAACCAAGAAGTCACACTAACTATGGCCACCAGATCAACCATATCGATATACGTCGTACAGTTTCCTTGGTCTATTGCCATTTACCTATGGTACACTAGATCCGGGTTAGGACCTTTCACACATAAGAGCACCCCAACAAGATAATCATGATTTTAGTGAATTTTTAGGATCACTTTAGATGCATGATTCTGTAATTTTGATAGCTTTCGACATGCGTTTCGTTAGTTTCTGTTTTTGTGCATAAATGTTGCATACATGTTCATAGCATCTTGTGATCATTGCTTGCATAATTTAGCATCCTTCATAGCATATTAATAAATGTGTACACCTCTGGTTTTTGCATTGCATTATGAAGCCATACACATTTTGGTTCAATCATGTGCATATTGAAAATTACATAATGTTGTAAAAGCTCAAAGAATCACCAAAAACCATGTAACTTGCATCACTTAATTACATATCATTGTTGTATTCCATTCTTAATAATCCACTACATGTTATTGCATTAACTTGCATATTTTGCATTATTTGATTTGCATTAAAACTCATTTTTGTGCATAAAAGAAAATAATTGAATCTGCCTTGTTTTCATAGCTGCATTTTGAAACAGGAGCTGTAAAAACATGTTGCATTTATGCTGTTTTGACTTTTACACCTATTTTACATGCTGTTTGTTAGCTGTAATAGGCTGTTTGCATTTTGCATTGCATTTAGTAGTTGTTTGTGCTTTAGGAGCTGTAGTAGCTGCTGGATTTTTGCTTTGCATAGTTTTTAGGTCCCTTAGACTTATGATTGAGTCTAGATTAGGTCCTAGATGTATTAGGATTTGTTTGGTACTTGTTTACCTCATTTTTTTTAGCATGTTTATCCTACTAACATTTGTCTTGTAGGGAGGTGAAGGTATGTTCACACAACCTTCTCCTTTTAAAATTCTTTACGCTTTCAAAGTGTATTTGTTTTAGCATTTTGTTTAATTTGCATAACTTCATGCTAATCCCCTTTAGAAACAACTTAGCTTCCTTAGGAAGTAAGTTGATTTCTAGTTCCCTTTTCTCTTTAGGATTATAAATCCGCACTAACCTAGGTTCATCCATGCATGACAACACTTAGGATCATTAGTCCCCTTAGAATTTTACCTTTGGTTCGCTTTGCTTTTTTTTTTCCATCTCAAAGAAAAGTAAAAAATACATAATAAAGATCGAGCTTTCTCGTACGCCATGAGACTTTGTCATGGGTTACTTATACACGTCCCATTTCGGGGCGAGGTATAAGGCATCTACCACGATGAACAAGTCTTAGTATGAGAATGTTTCACAAACAACAATCTCAGAAAACACTTCTTTAAAAGACAGTAAACAAACAACACTCATCTTTTCCCGCGGGAATTATTTTCTCACCTCATTCACTCTCAACGCGAACTTGCGACAACTTGTCTCATTTGCAAGACGGTAAACACACCCGTTCAAGGAGAGCCTGCAACACCTGAGCATAGGCATAAGCAGTTCAATTCCTAAAAAACACAAATAAATAGTTTCACCTTAGTTAGGTAAACTACGTCGACTCTGATCCTCATTTTCCCGATGAGGTACGTAGGAAGCAGGGTAGGGCTCGTTCGAGCACATTCTTTATTTTTCCTACATTTCCCCCTTTCTTTCTCTTCGTTATTCCTTTTCGTTCTCCTTTTCCAGTTCCCTTTCTTCTTCCAGTTCCAGTTAGCAATTCTTTTGTTCAGCATCATATTATTTCTCACCCTTTGAAACAGACTAACAAGCGTGGATCCCGTCGGGTACGGCGGACGGTCTGAGGTGATAATACCTTCCCAGGTCGTAAGCGACTCTCGAACCCAGTATCTTTGGTTTGCAGGACCTTGTCCTTTCCTTTTCTCTTAGGTTTGTGCAGCATTATCTTTCCCATTCATTTGGGATAAAAATGTCTGGCTGACGACTCTACCTTTTCCGCGCCACTTTTGCGTTTGTACTAGGATGAAAATCTCGGGAGCGATAGCTGGCGGCTCTGCTGGGGATCGAACCCAGAATCTATGGTTCCCTTGAGAGTCAATCCTAACACCAGTTGCTTTCTGTTTCGTTGGATGTTTATCTGTGTGTTGTTGTGTGTTTATTTACTTTTTTCATTTACAGTTTTTACTTTACAACATTTATTTACCGCTTTTAGTATTTATTTTCCATGCATCATATATACTGGACTGTGATGGTTTGCATTTTTTTTCTGTGGGTGGGAATTTTTGTGAGATAAGTCAAACACCCGAATTGAGTGCACCATAGGATTAGCGTGGACATACATTGTACTCACATGGTTACATGATGAGTGGCGATGTGTTCCACACCCAGATTGCAACCGTCTCGGAACTATTCTGTGTGGGGGGTTTTCCCCACTTCAGGGCATGACCTTGATATGTATGTGCATGGTGTGACCGATCTTCGAGGACTTTAGTGGAAACGACCCTCTCCAGTGATGACAGTGGCAGACCACATTTGTTGGCAAACACACTCGCATCTGAGGGCCTACTGGGAACTCGCATAGGATGGCTTGGTTCTCTCATAGAAATCTATTTAAAGCAAACTGTTCGTATGACGATAGTACTGTATCCTAATGGCTGACTGTACTATTGTTTCTCGATTCAGTGCTTGAAGCTGGGGACTTGTGAGAGATGTTTGTTTCCTTGGACTCATATGAGACGTCCCTGAGTAGTACATAATGCCAAACCGATTCCCTGATTTGGTCATGAGCCATTTCTCGGAAATGGTGAACGTATTATTGCTATTCGGCTTTAAGAGTCCGTGATGTTGACCCGAGTAGCACACCCATGAGATGGGAGGGGTTTATAGGTTTGCAGGAACCCTAAAACTTCCAACATACCCACTTTGCCAGTATTGTTCAGTTTTGTGATCTAATTCTTTGGTCCCTTGATTCTAAGATCCGGGATTTCTGTTCAGAGAATTGATTTTGTGATTGTGACCTTGCACATACACTGGGTTATTTTGATATGCACAACACATACACGTCACTGATCACATGCCTTGCCTTGCATAAGCATCATGACATCATTAATCATTTGTGTTCTTTTTCATTCTCAGAGTTCATACTATTCCCGGTTCCCGGTCATACTTCTGCTTCAGAGATGGAAGATACCAGAAAGAAGAATGTGTACTATAAGTTATTTGATACCAAAGTGGATCTCCTCAACCAGATGGTGTTTCTTATTACCCCGAGTCATCTGGGATACTTCAAGGAGAAGTATGGTGATATTCTGGATCTGGTGGTTGATATGGATAGTTCTCAGAAGAGTGCCATTCATACCCTGTTGCAGTACTACGATCTGCGGCTCAGATGTTTCACTTTTCATGACTTCCAGCTAGGCCAACTGCTTGAAGAGTATTATGAGATTCCGGGGGTGCCACTTGTAACACCCACTTTTCCCATTTTCAAAATATCAAAGGTTTTCAAATAAATCAGAGTTTAATTCCACAAAGTGAGTGGTTACATTTCAAACCAAACAAAGATTCCATTTTTTTTTATTCGTAAGCAGTGGAAAATAAATAGTTCCTCACATGTATGTCCAAAACATAGTTATTCAATAACATAAGCGATTCTTTTAGATCCTTAGGCGGATACATAACCAACAAAATCTGAAAATATGGAATAAAGGTAAAATAGTAAAATCCCCATTCCCGTTACGTATCAGAGCGCCTAGGACTCGAACAAGCACACTCAACAACTCTCAGGTACTTGAGTTATATGTACTTCCGAAGAAGCACAAATGCCACAAAATAAACAAAGGGGTGAGAAACAGTTTCATAATATAACGGTGCAAATAACATCTCTAAGGATAATCACATAAACAATGCACATCATGCAATATCAATCTTCCATTCAACAAATGCAATGTGACTCAATGACACAATGCAACATGCGGTACTGACTTTCAACAATGGTTCATCTATTCAAACCCAGATGTATCGCTTACGCTCCACCGAGACACGATCATCCCTGCACCAACGATTCGCAATGAATCCGAATAATCACATACGCTCCACCGAGACATGATTATTCCACCAAATATGTATGCGTATGTGTAACACGGTGGGAGAACTGACTTTAGTTATGTTGCGGATAGCAAGAGTCGCCACCGACTTTTATTTTATCCAAAGGAAAGGCATAAAAGAACAGGAAAGACCTTTTTAAAAGATTTTTGGGTCCGGGGGGTAGGTTATGTAAAGGGAAGGTGTTAGCACCCTTTACATCCATGGTTATCCATGGGCTCTTAGTTACTTAGCTCACTTTGAATTGTTTTTGAAAATGTGAAGTGTGTGAATAGAAATTTTCATAAAAGTTTGATAATGATCCATGTACGGATGCGTAAAAAACTTGTGTTTGAAAATTGTTTGAAATTGTGAAGTGTTTGAAAAGTTTTTGAATAGTGAGCAAGTAACTATGAGGAACCTACCCTAAAGTTTAAGTCTTTCTGTTCTTGAATCCTTTAAATGGTAAGACTATCCCTATTATTAAGGAATAGGTAGTCATTACCTTGGATGTGAGGGACAAGTGAGGGACATCTGTTTAATGAAGGCAACTGTGGGGTGTATTAAGCAATTTTGGAGGGACTGTCATCATTATTCGAAAGGGACAAGATCATATTGAAAGGCAACCATTAAGGGACTTGATCTTTGATTATTTAAGGGACTAGATGACTTTTCTTTTAAGGGACTTTGCTTTATACACCCCACTTGACCTTATGATTAGGCAACATTGAGAGGCAACCCTAGAAAGTGAGATGGCGATCAAAGATCGACTTATGTGTGTGAGTGTTTAATTTTATATTTTATATTATAATTTAAATGACCTAAATTCAATTTTTAAATACAAATAGTTTTCACTCCCTATTTACTAACCATGGCATAAAAAATAAATAATTAAATATTACAAATAAATATTTACACCAAGGAGCAATTACAAAAATAATAAAAGCAATTTAAAATAATAAGCAAAATAAAATAAATAAGCAATAATAATTATAATAGGGGTTAGTGAAAATAATAATAATAATCACAATTTAAAAATAAATGGGGTTAGTGATAATCATGTAATAACAATAATAATAAAAATAAACAAATATATTATAATAAACAAAATTTTAATGATTAGTAGAAAAATTATAAACAATTATATCAATTATTATGGAATTTAGAATTATAATTAAATAAATTATTAACATATTATGAAAAAGTAAATTATAATTAAAAGTTAAATTAGCAATTTTTAAACATATAATAAAAAATATTTACATATATATTTAATTATAAACAATGATAGGATATTTATATAAAATAGGATTAATTACAATTGTATTTACAAAATTTAATTATATTAAATAAAATATGTACATGATAATTATATTTACAAAAATCACAAAATAGAATTAAGTTTTTTTTAATTGCTTAGAAAAATGAATTAGGGTTAGAAAAATATTAAAGTTTATAATTTTAATTTATAATACTAATTTATTAATTAAATAGATATATACATATTAACAAATATAAAAGAATTTGAGAGAAGAAAAAAAAAATAAATTATCATATTTTTGAAAAGATGAGATTTTGAGAAAATATAACAAATTTATTTTTTTGAAATTGTTTATATTGGATAAAAATAAAAAAAAATAAGAAAAACAAGTGTAACTAGAAAAATAAATGAACAATATACAAAAAAAAACAGGACCTGGGATTTGAACCCAGGTCCTTTACCTGGATAAGGTGCTTCCAAAACCGTCTGAGCCACTGCGCGCTGATGGTAGCCATACACAACAATATGCTTTTATTATAACCCTGCGAAAATCATGAAAAACAAAAAAAAACACAAAACGGCCTAACGGGAATCGAACCCAGGCCAGAGAGCATTCACACATACACGTTCACCATCTGAGCCACATGTTCTTTCTGAAACATTATCACAAACAAAACATAATAAAATAAATTGAAATTTCAAATTTTTCTTTTCGCGCCAACAGCCTTCGTCTTCCTCCTCTGGACCTGCGAAACCAGCTGCGAAAATTGCTAGGGAATTACCTGCGAATTCTGTTTCACAGGAAAACCTACTGTAAACACCCCAAATTTTCCCTCACCCATTCACACCATGGCTTGTGATCATTTCATATGCATAAACTCAATCATACCATCTCATACCACATTTTTGATTCATTGCATTGGTTCTAGGTCATCTGCATCTAGGGTTTGTGATCTGAGCAATCCAAGAGCTTCTTGAGCCACTCCAAAGGTCATCAATCACTTCAAAGGGGTCCATGGGTGTTCAAGCATCATATTATATCATCTCAAAGTCAAGAATGCCAAAGAATCACAAGAACTGAGATTGGTGTGAAGGCAGAGCCAGGCTTGACTGCACAGTTGACCTAAAATTAGGGTTTTGGTTTCAGAGGCCATGACTCCAATTTTTTTGGTCATTCTTGTTTCTATTGGTCTCTATATGGTATATGGAGTATGCATATCAATTTTCATGAAGAAATTCCATGGGGAAGTCATCTGATCAAGAGTTGACTTTTCAGACAAGTCAGTGCAAAATCAGGGCATCTGAGGCCCCCAATGACCCAACCAAGGGATGATATTCATCATTTTGAGTGTATTTGATCTTTATTTGATCATGGAAGAAGGTTGAAGTTCACAAAATTCAAGAATTACAAGTTTTTGCAAAGTTGACTTTTTAGGGCATGGTTGACTTTTAATGAAATGTCATTTTATGCAACTTTTTCAACCCTTGCTTTTTGATCCAAAAATGCTTCAAATGGAAAAACTTTGGTCATGAAAGTTGTAGATTAGATCTTTCACTTTTCAAAAAGTACAAGAACATGACCTAATTCATTTTGGATCAAAAGTTATGGTGTGTCAAAGTTGGCAAAAATCACTAATTTTCAAAATATGCACCAAATGAGAAACTTGCAAAATCTTGTACCAAAGGCATTTGTGACTTCTAATTCATGTCAAACCATTACACAAACATCACATGTGACCTAAAGTTCAGATTGGACCAAGAGTTTCTCATGTTTCATGGCTTGTGAGGCAAGATATTTTCATGTGAACTAAAAGTGAGCAAGTTGCAAAACCATCATAACACTTCCATCCACTTGCTGCCTATGTTGCTGAGCCAGCCCTAGCCTTTCCCCTCACCTTGCTGCGCAGCCCACACCTCTTGTACCAAGCTAGAACATGACCCATGCTTTCTCTTACATAGAATGGACAATTTGCAAAAAGCACCATACCAATCAATAAAGCACAAGTCACATCATCTGACCAATAAGATTTGTTTATGTGGATCAAATGCCAGCCATTTCACATAACAAGCAAGCCAAAAGCACACTAGAACTCAGCATCCTCATTCTCACTCCCTTGAGCAAAAACCTTCGAATCTCTTCATACACGCCACAAACATAAAAACAAACTTCACAAACCTTCTCCACTCATCACCCTGATCACAAAGAACCCCTCACCATTGCCTGAAACAGCCTGAATCCAAAACACGATTCCTTCACTTCACTGAACAGAACTTGTTCAACCTCTCAAAATAGCCAACAAAAACTCCTTCTAAGCATCCAGACATCATCAGGGGATCAAAGGGAGTGGATAGCACAAAGGAAAGCACCCAGAAAGCTGTGAACTGAAAGCTTCAAAACTCAGGTAGCCCAAGAACATTTTTTCCAGAAATCCTTTTTTAAGTTCTAAATAGATTCTATATGTTCTCCTGGTCATTCTGATGTCATTTGTTTTGAAAATGGTGGAAAAATAAGGATGTAATCGTGTTCTGAAAGTCTTGCCCTAATTTTTCTTTTGTTTCGATTCATGAGATTGATGAAATATAAATGATGTTTGTGTTAGGGTTTTGATTCAGTGGGTTGTGGGAATCATTTCTGTGTTCTTAGATTTCATTTTAGTTACGTTTTGAGAGTTTTAGAAATTTTCAGGTGGGGTTCCCACCGGAGAAGACGACCGGAGGTCTTCTCCGGCCACCTGAAAATGATTAGGGTTTTAATCTTGTAATTAAGGCAGTTTGAATTTCGTGCGTTGGATCAGTTGACTTGTTTGACTTCGCGCGTGTGTGTATGGCCCAGATTCGCTCATTAAACCCTAATCTCATTTAATTAACTCATAATTATGTTTAGCCCAGTTTGAATGTGGGCCTTTGATCTGCGCGCGCAGTCAACCCTTTCCTTGCCAGATTCAATCTCAGCCTCTCATTTAGCATACTTCTGTTTATTTTAATTTTTATTTCAATTTTTCTCATTTAATTTGTACAATTTATTTAAAATAGTAAAAACCATTTAAAAATTATGAAACTTTTTGTCAAGGGTTTCATTAATTTTTAATATCCAAAAATATTTTTATTTTCATTTTTAGCATTAAAAAAGTATTTTTTAAATATTTAAAAGTGTATTTTTAATTGATTAATGAAAATTAATTTATTAAAAATACTTTTAGGTATTTAAAAATCACCAAAAAATTCATGAATTGTTTTAAGACATTTAGAAACATTGTCCAACCTTCAAACCAAATTTCTTTTTTGATCTTGATGCATTTTGAGAATTTTCCATTGAATTAAAATCATTTTTATGCATTATTTTGATCCAAACTTCCAAAAATCATTTCTGACTAACCCTAAAGAGTTGGACCTTGATTCTTTTTGCATTGCATTGTGTTTAGCATGTAGTTTGTGAGATTAAATGGCCATGATTTGATCTTTCATTTTCAATTTGTTTGGTAATTTTCTTGTTAAGGAACCCTAAAACCCTAGAAAACTTAGAAAAATCATAACTTGAAATTGGTTAGGAGTTGAGACCTCTCCTTTGGGCAGTGGGTTAGTATAGGATTAGGGGCCCTTTGATTGCATTTTCAATTTTTTGTAATGTTGTTTGCTTCTGATTTTGGTTTTTGTTTGATGCATTGTTCATAAACCCTAATTTGGGCTTTCATATGCATCCACCTTGCATCTACTTGCATAACATGACTTGCCATGACATTCCATGCCTCCATGTGATTCATTTAACATCATAAGACATATTGAAAGCATGTTTGATCATTGCATATTTCATTTGCCATGTTGTATGCCATATGCATCTCACAACTTTTCATGTATGTTCATGTGTTTTAACTTGCTTCATTTGCATCCATAAGCTTGTATGATCATCCACATGTGTTGTTTCTGGTTTGTAGCATCTCATAGCATCATTAACATCATGAATGTGCTTCTGGTTTGGTTCTTCATCATACCATTTCACCTCATTTTGCATTGCATTGCATTTCTTTTCTAACCTTTCAGGTGGTAAGTGATTTTGAGAAGTGAATTTGCCTTCACTTCTCATAGCTTCTCTTCATCTCTTTCATGCATCCTTGCTGCATTTTTGTATGTGTTTGAGTTTGAGCTTGCTCATCCTTTTTATCCTTACTTTCTTTCTTCAAGTGACTTGACTTCTTGAATGAAGCAAGTTGCTTTGCTTCTCTTGATCCTTTCATCTACTTCCTGGTGGTTCCATTGAAGATTTCTCTTGCAAACCTCACAAACCTTAGGAATAACCAAGCATGACAATGATTAGGGTTTTGATTAGTTCCCCACTTAGTTTTACCTTTGTGTCTCTCTTTGAGTCTTCCCTTCTCATCTCATAATCAAGGACTAAACCATAAAGGCTTTAAGGCTTTGTGATTAAGCTTATGCCTGCATCCTTCTATTAGGATGGAGTGTATAACTTTAATCCTAAGTGTTAAACCCTTCATGTGTTTAAATCTCTTAATCAATCCACTTAATAATCATCAAGACATCATACTTGTAACTTGGGCCTTGCATTAGGGTTCTAATTCTTCCTTAATTGGTTAAGAAGGACTAACCCTAGTGTTAATGGACAAGTCCCCCTCAAGTTGTCTTACAAACCCTAAAATTCACTTCTTCATCATATCATTAAATAAAATCCACCTAATCAAAGGTTTGTTTTGTCATGAGTTTAATCCCTAATCATGGATTAAGTTGAGGAGCTTTCCTCAGCTTAAACATTCTCATCTATTATCCTTCTATTAGGATGGTGTAATGAGTCTGTTTAATCCCTGATTATGGCTTAACCTCATTACTCAACACTAAACAAAAACCACCAAAAACATCTAAATAATTATAAGTAGGTTAATGATCTTAATCCTACATCAAAGGTGATTAAGTGTGAGAATCTGACTTCACACTTAAGGTATTCTCATTACCCCTAATCAGAGGGAAGATGTGATGAGTTTACTAAATCCATTGGTTTAGGCTTAAGCTCATTTTCCTATGACAAACTTTCAAAAGCAATAAAAGACTGAAAACTCAAAAAAACAAACAATAATCGTCTCCTCCGGGATTCTTTTCTCATCACCTTCACTCATAAACGAGAACTTGCTTCTTCCGTCTAATGCAAGACAGTTTGCACCTGAGCCAGACAGGTCATACACTTGAGCATAGACAAGTAAGCAGTTCACAAGTCAATTCATCTTTCAGTCTCTTTGGGTCGAACTACGGTGTTCTGAGTTCCTCATTGCACGAGAGGATACGTAGGCATAACTTAACAGTTATCGAACAAAAGTCTCTGTATATTCCCCCTCCTTCCAGCTTCATTCTTTTAAGCCTCATAGTCATGAGCATTTCACTCTTATCCTTACACTGACACTGTATATATCACACTTCACTTCTTTTGCACTGACACCTGTACATCCTTTTCCAGCTATTTTATACACAGATTGCACTGACACTACCCCTTTAAAACACAAATCTTCTAAGCGTGGATCCCGTCGAGTACGGCGGACAATCTGGGTGCTAATACCTTCCCAGGTTGTAACCAACCCCCTTTCTCAGTCTCTCTGGTTCGCAACCGTCTTATCCATATCTTTCTAGGTCTATGCAGCATTGCCTTTCCTCCGGGATAAAAATGCCTAGCTGGCGACTCTATTCATCCCCAGTGAGTTCACGGCTGTGTGTTCTCACTGTCCCTCTCGCCGACCGTTCGCGTCTGTACCTTTATCTGGGCCAGTCCCATTTATCGGGAGCGACAGCTTGGCGACTCTGCTGGGGACCCTTATACTGCAACCAGGGTTTCTGGTTCTTTTTGTGGGTTCCTCCTAGCGCTTGTTTGATTTGTGTTTACTGGGGTGTTATGTGCTTATTTGTGTTTGTATATTTGTATTTATTTTTGCTTTATGTACAGTTGTTTTATTGCTTTCTTTATAGCTTTACATATATCATACTGTCATACTGTGCTGCTGGCTGGATCTGTTTGTTTGCTTTGGTGGGTGGGTGTTCCATTGAGAGTTAAGGTCCTATACCTGGGGCCTGAGTGACACCTAGGCTATAGTGGTTCATATTCTTTCCCATTCCATCTCGGTCTGGTGCGGGAATATGAAACACGGTTCATATATGGGTTTCTTCTTGAGAACTCTGTGTTGTAGATTTCCTGCAATGCTAGGGCTATCTGGGAAGCCTGCTAAGTCTGGATGACCTTTAGTATTGACCTTCAGAAACTGAGGTGAATTAGAGGAGGAACTTTTATGGTTATTGTAAACACTGTACCTCCGGGTTAGAAGTGTTTACACTTCTCATAACTGATCCAAGTCTGAGGATCCTTGTTTTAGAACACCACCTGTGAGGGGGTTGGGCTGTTTACAGGTTTGCAGGTACCCTTGGCCTCAGCATAACCTGATACTTTGATTTGATTAAGAATACTCCATGTTGGAACAGTTCTTGTGATTCTAAACCCTGGACATGTGACTCTTTATTTGAGTCCCCCACCTTGGTTACTGGACCTATAGACCTCCATCTGGATTTCTTGAATATACCTGGATTCATATCAGAGCACTTGATCAGATCCAGCTCAGTCACAAACCCTTGCATATCATCTTCATACATAATCATTGCATCATTTTGACATTTGCTTATTTGTGTTTCAGGGTATCCATTTTCATTTTTGGCTTGGTTTTGACCCCATCATCAGTATTGACCTATCTTCATCAGCATCTGTTTCAGCTATCAGCTATCTGCTTCAGTCACCTGCATCAGCCAGTCAGTGGCCCATCTTACAGGGTTATCATCAGCACCTATCTCAACTCATCCTCAACAACATGGCACCTAAAAAGAGTAACATCACCTACCACTTCTTCCAGCCAGAGCTAGCTGACATCAAGAGGATTCAGACTCTGGTCACTCCAGACCATATACCACTGTTCAAGGAACACTATGGAGATATACTTGATGTGGTTATGGATTTGGACCCTTCACAGAGGAGCCTGATTCATACTTGCCTCCAGTTTTATGATCCCCCACTGAGGTGTTTCACTTTTCAGGACTTTCAGCTGGGCCCTTTATTGGAAGAATACTCATCATTGGTTGGTATACCTATCAGGGGTGGAATCCCTTTCAACCCTGAGATGGTCTTTCCTGGTAATGAAGAGGTAGCAAAGGCATTGCATTTAGAACCAGTACTGATTAGGCAGCATATGACTTCTAAAGCTGGAATCCCTGGCCTGCATCTAGATTTCTTAATCTCTCAAGCTACCCTGAAAGCTTCTTTAGGAGAGTGGAAAGCAGTCTGTGCTTTATTGGCCCTGAGCATATATGGGATCATATTATTTGCAGATGAGCCTCGATTCATTAGCAAGAATGCAATCCACCTTTTTATCCTGAAGAACCCAGTGCCCACTTTATTGGGGGATCTCTACTATTCAGTGCATTAGAGGAATGAAAAGTAGAGGGGAAGATTAGTGAGGTGCTGTGCTCCTTTGTTCCATACTTGGCTTCTCAGGCATTTACCCAGGACAGATGCATTTTTGAACCCTCATCAGCAGAGAAACTGGGCTAGAAGACTCACTGCTCTGACTTCAGCCGATATCAGGTGGTGCACTCGAAGCACAAAGGGCAGGGATATCATCACCAATTGTGGGCATTTTCCCAATGTGCCCCTGATAGGAGTTAAGGGTAGCATTAATTACAATCCTCTGCTGCTCAAAAGGCAACTGGGCTATGCACTGGTCCACACTCCCAAGGCACAAGACTTGGCTGAGACTCTTTATTGTGAGAACAAGCCTAATCTGGCTATTGTTAGGCAGGCAGCCTGGGCCTGGGATAATGTTCAAAATAAAGGAGTAACCATTCTGGGGAAGTGCAACAATGTAGCATCAGCACAATACTATGAATGGTCCCATGCCAGGGCTCAATTCTCTGGAATGCCCTTTACCATGGAGGATATGCCTGGATCATCCTCAGCACCACCCCCTGCCACTGTCAGTTTGGAGGAGTTTGAGGGTTTGAAAGAGAGAAATGAGAAGTTGACTCAGGCTTTGCAGAAGACCCTCCGGGAGAGGAGTGATGGTAGGATGGATATTGAGAGGTTAGAGAAGCTGAGAGTAGAGCATCTGGCTAAAATTGAGAGGTCTGAGGACTACATCAAGAAGTCTAGGGCTGGAGAACAAATTCTGAAGAATGCTTGCAAGGAAGCCCAGTTCCAGAGAGCCAGGACTGACTTGTATCTGAAGGAGAGTCAAGCTAGGTGGGTCAGGATCACCGAAGCTCGTACTCTGGAAGATAAGAGGACTCAAGACAAGATAGAGCAGCTGGAGGCTAGTGCAAAAGAGCAGCAGGAAGCCCTGGCAGCAGCCCAGAGGGAGATATCAGAGCTGAAGATCAGAGCTGGAGTGAAGAGGTCAAAGGACCAAAGTCAGCACAAGAAGCTAACTGCGGCTGTTACTACCCGGAACCTCCTTATCAGGAATCTCACGGAGCGTCCAGCTGATCCTGTGACCGAAGCACTTCTCAAGGAAGTTCGGGAGGACGAGTTTGGTCTTGGTGTTTGACCATTTGCTTGTTGTTGCTTTCATTCCATGTACTTTTATTTTCTTGTAATGTATTTTGACCCCTCAGAGGGCTTGTATTTGTAAACAAACTATGTACCATTTGCCTTTTGTAATATATGTACCAGTTTGTTCCATCCGAGTTTACTTCAAAAGCAACACCAACAGCATCTTCAAGGGTCTGGAAGGGTCAAAACTGAATGCCAGGCCGGATACCTTGAAAACAAATAGGCATACTGCATTGCATGCTAACCCTTTGTTTGTTTTGTAGGCTTTTATTTTATTGTTGCTAACTCTGTTGTGGTGTTCAGGAACTATTGCTCGACGCCGGGTATTTCCCCTCAACCGTCCACACCGATATCCAACCCGTACCAACCTTCCGGGCATACAAATGGATCAGGTACAACAGGACCTTGCAGAGGTCAGAAATCAAATGGAAAACGAAAGATTGGAAATGAGAACGCAAATGACGCAGTTTATGGAAGTGATGAACAACATGGCTCAGAGCCAAGAAAGATTGAGAGCCATGGTGGAAAGGCAGAATCAAGAAGATCCACATGTAGGGACTGCTGGCACAAGCAACAATGAGAGGGTCCAACCTCATGTCAATCCCCCGATATTTGGACCCCACCTCCATCCAGAGGTCAATATTTCTGCTAATGTTCAAGGGACTGCCACTGCAGGCAGGGTACTGCAAGAAGACCCCCAGGAGGATCAGTTCACAGTAATGGGTGCTGGGGAGGAAGCTTATGACAGAAGGCTGGATGAGATAGCTGAGAAATTAAGATCCCTAGAGTCTCAAAACTCTTTGGGTTTTGATGTTATGGACATGGGCTTGGTAGACGGGGTCAGGATTCCCCATAAGTTTAAGCCTCCTTGTTTTGAAAAATACAACGGGACTTCGTGCCCCCGGACCCACTTACAATCATTTCTGGGGAGGCTGAAGGCCTATACCATGGACGAGAAGCTCTGGATGTTTTACTTTGAGGATAGCTTGACAGGAGCTTCAAGAGAATGGTACTCTCATCTGACAAGAGCAACTATCAGGTGTTGGAAGGACCTGGCAGAGGCCTTTATCAGACAGTATCAGTACAACTTAGATATGGCACCCAACAGGACCCTCCTAATGGGAATGTCACAGTCGTCAAGGGAAAGTTTCCGAGAGTATGCCCAGAGATGGAGGCAATTGGCTGCTGCTGTTCAGCCACCTATGTCTGAGAGGGAGATGGCAGATATGTTTATGAACACCCTCCAAGGAACCTACATTGACAGGCTGGCTGCTTTCTCTTCTACCAGTTTTGCAGATGTCGTTATAGCTGGAGAAAGAATTGAGAGCCTGTTAAAGATGGGCAAGATTTCTGACAATGGTGCCAGCTCATCCAGCAACACAAGAAAGCCTTTTGTAGGCCCAAGAAGAACTGGCGAGACCAATGCTATCCACACTAACAGGGGCAGACCTCAATATGTTCATAGGTCTGTGGCAGCAGTCACCATTCCCGCTCCAGCTCATCCACAACCAGCCTATCAACCTCCGCAACAAAATTATCAGCAACAACCTCAGTACCATCAACAAGCTCAGTATCCTCCGAGAAACTACAACAACACCAACAACAACAATCAGCAAAGGCCATTCCAACAGAGACCTTCTCAGGCCAATAGGGTAATCGATCCGATCCCTATGCCATATGCTACATTACTACCACAACTCCTGAAACTCAACCTAGTTGAGCTAAGGACGTTGGCACCTCCAGATCCTAATAGTCTACCCAGGAATTATGACTCCAACGCCAGATGTGCTTTTCACTCAAATGCACCTGGCCACAGTACAGAAAAGTGCAGAGCCTTGCACATGAAGGTACAAGACCTGGTAGACTCTAAAGCTCTGAACTTCGCACCACCACCCAATGTTAACAAGAACCCTATGCCAAACCATGGTGGTCCCAGAATCAATGCTATTGAAGAAGACAAGCCGTCTTATTTAATAACCAGTGTGGGTCAGATTCGGACACCGTTGGTAGAGATTAAGGCTCAGCTTCTCGAATGTCAAATGTTCCCGGGGTGTGAGTTAGGGTGTGCTTACTGCAACATTTCAATAAATGGGTGTGATAACTTGAGGGATGGCATAGATGGTCTCATCCAGAGTGGCCTACTTCAGATAACAACATCAATTCCAACAAATCCAGCAATCCCATCAGCAACAATTCCAGTATCTCCTACAACTGCAACAACCATTGTTCCCGACAACTCTTCAGCTTCATCAACAAATGTCTCATCTGTCATCTCAATTGACCAGATATCCGCAAACATTCCTTCTACAACTTCAGCACCACTTGATTTTGAAACTCCTACAACAATAACACCCATCCTTCCAACAATGTCTCCTACAACATCAGCAACAGACCATGAAGATGTCTCAACAGTTACGATTTATTATGATCCCGAGAATAATTCTGCTTACAACTCACAAAGTGCTACTCCCATCAGAGCACCCGTCACAATATATTATGATCCACAGACTATCACAATTCCTTCCGCAGCTGCAATCGGTCCAGTCACTATCACAGTGCCTGGGCCAGTACCTTATGAAAGCAGTAGTGCCATCCCCTGGCATTACGGCTCTGATCTATACTGCGAAGGACAAAAAATAACTTTTGAATCATCAACCCCTGCACCACAAATAGACAATGTGGGAGGAGGCGGAGGCTTCACTCGAAGCGGACGTCTCTTTGCTCCACAAATTCAAAGACCCACTGCCGAAGCAGAAGCTGCTGCCAAGGCAAAAGGGAAAAGCTTGGTGCAAGAAGAGCAGATTGTTAAGGAAGCTTTGAAAACACCCTTTGATCAAGAAGTTGATGAGTTCATGAGAATCATCAAGAAAAGTGATTACAAAATAGTGGATCAGCTTCACCAGACGCCTTCCAAGATCTCAATCCTATCATTGCTTATGTGCTCCGAAGCTCATCGGAATGCACTACTAAAAGTCTTGCACGCAGCTTATGTGCCTGAAGAGATCACCGTCAATCAGTTGGAAGCTATGGTTGGAAATGTTAATGCTAGTCATGGACTAGGGTTCACCAACACTGATTTGACTACGGAAGGCCGCAACCATAACAAGGCTTTGCACATAACCATGGAATGTAAAGGTGCAGTCCTTTCCCATGTGCTGGTAGATACAGGGTCATCCCTCAATGTCTTACCTAAAAAAGCCCTTGTGAAGCTAGAATATGACGGATTGGCATTGCGTCCCAGCAACCTGGTAGTGAGAGCCTTTGATGGTTCTAAGAGATCAGTTCTGGGTGAGATTGAGTTGCCTATAACGATTGGCCCACAAACTTTCAAAACGACCTTCTACGTGATGGATATACAGCCTGCCTACAGCTGTCTATTGGGTAGGCCATGGATTCACGCCGCTGGCGCCGTGACCTCAACCCTTCACCAGAAGTTAAAATTCGAGTGGGAGGGTCAAGTCGTTACTATCTGTGGAGAGGAGGATGTTTTTGTTAGCCACCTGGCTACTTACAAATACATTGAGATGGATGGGGAGATCCACGAAACAATGAGTCAAGAGTTCGAGGCCTTGAACGTAAATGAAACATCTGCTGTACCTGGAACCTCAATGACATCATACCAACAAGCCCGGAAGGTTGTTGAAGAAGGAAATGCCCAAGGCTGGGGCAAACTGCTACCGGTAGAGAAGAAAGAGGATAGATTTGGGTTGGGTTACAAACCAACTCAACAAGATCAAGCAGAGGCTGCAAAAGAGCCCAACTTTGTTAGTGGGGGGATGCTCACCCCTGATGCTGTCAACAATTTGGAAGATGAAGATGAAGGCAACCGCAACCTGGAGAGTTGGATCCGTCCAAAGATCCCGGGGAGCAGTATCTCAAACTGGTCTTCCCAGGAAATTATAAGGGTTACTCATGCAGAGTAATTATTATTTCCTGTATTTTTATAGCATGCATCAAAGTCTTGCATCTTGCCCAAGATGACAAGACTCATTTTGTAATCAGGCCATCTGTACTTTTTGTGCAACAAGATTAATCAATGAAATATCAGACATCTTTTTGCAAACGAGTCTTTTTTCTTTTCCGCTCACTGTTTTTCCATTTTTCTTTTTGTAAAAAAAAATAAATGGCAGTGTTTTCAAAATGACAACTTTATTTCACTTTTCTAAACAAGATTAAAATCAAATCACTAAAATGAACAACTAAACCCTTGCAGAGTGTGCCTTCCAGACAGCACCGACAACAACACGGCTATGACTTCGTATGACTTTGACAATCCAATCAATCAAGCTGATGAAGGGGTTGAAGAAGAGTATGAGCTTCCTGAAGAGCTAGCCAGGTTGTTAAGACAAGAGGAAAAGGTTATTACTCCTCACCAGGAGGAGGTTGAAACGATCAATCTTGGTACAGATGAAGACGTGAAAGAAGTTAAAATCGGGGCCTGCTTGCAAGACTCAGTAAAGAGACAATTGATTGACCTGCTTCAAGAGTATGTGGACGTGTTTGCTTGGTCTTATCAAGATATGCCAGGGTTGGACACCGACATTGTTGTGCACAAGCTGCCTTTGAGAGAAGAATGCCCGCCGGTTAAACAGAAGTTGCGCCGTACTCGTCCAGACATGGCAATGAAAATCAAGGAGGAGGTACAAAAGCAATGGGACGCCGGGTTCCTTGCTGTAACTAGCTATCCACCGTGGGTTGCTAATATAGTACCCGTGCCTAAAAAGGACGGCAAAGTAAGAATGTGTGTTAACTACCGGGATCTGAACAGAGCCAGCCCGAAAGATGATTTCCCATTACCTCACATTGATGTATTGGTGGATAATACGGCTCAGTTCTCGGTATTCTCCTTCATGGATGGATTTTCAGGATACAATCAGATTAAAATGTCACCTGAAGACATGGAGAAGACAACATTCATCACACCCTGGGGCACGTTCTGCTACAAGGTAATGCCATTTGGGCTCAAGAATGCCGGTGCGACATATCAACGGGCTATGGTGACATTATTCCACGACATGATCCATAAAGAAATAGAGTGTTATGTGGATGATATGATAGCCAAGTCCCTTACTGAAGAAGATCATCTGGTAAATCTGCTAAAGTTGTTCAAGCGTCTGAGGAAGTATCAACTGAAGTTGAACCCCAACAAATGCACATTCGGGGTGCGATCTGGTAAGTTGCTGGGATTTATTGTAAGCGAGAAAGGGATTGAAGTTGACCCTGATAAAGTCAAAGCCATTCAAGAGATGCCTGCACCGAAGACAGAGAAAGAGGTTCGAGGGTTCTTAGGTCGATTGAACTACATTTCACGGTTCATATCTCACCTTACAGCAACCTGTGAGCCTTTGTTCAAGCTGTTGAGAAAGGAACAAACGGTCAGGTGGAACGAAGACTGTCAGAAGGCTTTTGACAAGATCAAGGAATACTTACAAGAGCCTCCAATCCTCATGCCTCCAGTTGAAGGAAGACCTCTGATAATGTACTTGACAGTATTAGAAGAGTCAATGGGGTGTGTGCTGGGCCAGCATGACGAGTCTGGTCGAAAAGAGTATGCAATATACTACCTAAGCAAAAAGTTTACCGACTGTGAACAACGTTATTCACTGCTCGAGAAAACTTGCTGTGCTTTAGCGTGGGCTGCTCACCGACTGAGACAGTATATGCTGACCCACACTACTTTGTTGATCTCAAAAATGGACCCAGTCAAGTACATATTCGAGAAGCCAGCACTTACCGGACGGGTTGCAAGATGGCAAATGATTCTCACAGAATATGACATTCAATACACTTCTCAAAAAGCCATCAAGGGCAGTGTATTGTCTGAATATCTTGCTGAGCAACCTATTGACGATTACCAGCCTATGAGATTTGACTTCCCTGATGAAGACATCATGTTCATAAAAGCAAAAGATCATGAGGAGCCTATTCACACTGAAGGGCCCGACCCGGAGGAAGAATGGATTATGATGTTTGATGGGGCTGTTAACATGAATGGTCGTGGTGTTGGTGCAGTACTCATTACACCTAAGGGAGTTCACATGCCTTTCTCGGCAAAACTCACCTTTAACTGCACTAACAACGAAGCTGAATACGAAGCTTGCATTATGGGTCTTGAGGAAGCCATTGACCTCAGGATCAAGACATTGACCGTGTTCGGAGATTCAGCTTTGGTAATCAATCAAACCAATGGCAAGTGGTACACCCACCAGGATCATCTGATACCTTACAGGGATTATACAAGGAGGTTATTGACTTTCTTTACAACAGTCAAGCTTGAGTATATCCCTCGGGACGAGAATCAGTTTGCAGATGCTCTGGCTACCATTTCGTCCATGATCAAAGTTCAGGCTGCCAACTTTGTACCTCAGATCTCAGTGTCCAGACTTGACAGACCGGCATATGTGTTCGCAACGGATGTTGTTAAAGATGATAAGCCTTGGTTCCATGACATTAAGCGCTTCTTGGAGGATCAAACATACCCACCCGGGGCATCCTCCAATGATAAGAAGACTTTAAGAAGGCTTGCTGGTAGTTTCTTTCTGAACACTGATGGTTCCCTGTATAAGAGAAACTTTGATATGGTACTCCTCAGATGCGTCGACAGAACAAAAGCGGACTTGCTAATGCATGAAGTGCACGAAGGATCCTTTGGTACCCATGCAGGGGGGCATGCCATGGCTAAGAAGTTGCTAAGATCAGGTTATTACTGGATCACAATGGATGCTGATTGTTGTGCCTACGCCAGGAAATGCCATAAATGCCAGATTTATGCGGATAAGGTGCATGTGCCTCCTAATCCTTTGAATGTGATGTCTTCACCCTGGCCCTTTGCTATGTGGGGCATTGACATGATTGGTAAGATCGAGCCAACTGCTTCAAATGGCCACAGATTCATCTTGGTTGCTATTGACTATTTCACCAAGTGGGTCGAAGCAGCTTCCTATGCGAACGTTACAAGACAAGTAGTAGCCAGATTTCTGAAAAGAGATATCATCTGTCGGTATGGAGTGCCCGAGCGAATCATTACTGATAATGGTTCCAACTTGAACAACAAAATGATGGCAGAGCTGTGCCGGGACTTCAAGATTCAGCATCACAATTCCTCTCCTTACAGGCCAAAGATGAACGACGCTGTTGAGGCAGCTAATAAAAATATCAAGAAGATTGTGCAGAAGATGGTAGTCACTTACAAAGACTGGCATGAAATGCTACCATTTGCCTTGCATGGGTACCGCACGTCAATCAGAACATCCACTGGGGCAACACCGTATCAGCTTGTGTATGGTATGGAAGCAGTCCTACCTGTCGAAGTTGAATTACCCTCTCTCAGGGTACTAATGGATGTTAAGCTGAGTGAAGCAGAATGGGTCCGGTCCCGATACGAACAACTAAGTCTGATTGAAGAGAAAAGATTGGCTGCAATCTGTCATGGGCAGTTGTATCAGAGAAGAATGAAAAAAGCCTTCGATCAGAAAGTCAGGCACCGAGAGTACCAAGTAGGAGATCTTGTGCTGAAAAGAATCCTCCCTCCTCATACAAACCACAGGGGCAAATGGACTCTGAATTATGAAGGACCATTTATAGTAAAGAAAGTTTTCTCTGGTGGAGCACTGATGCTCAGCACCATGGATGGCGAAGATTTCCCATCCCCTGTGAATTCAGATGCAGTTAAAAAATACTTCGCGTAAAAAATGACCCGCTGGACATAAAAACAGAATGTAAGTCCAGGCAAAAATAGGGCATCCCGGCGAGTCAAAAACAGAATAAAGGACTCGGGAAAAAATAAGGGAAAATAAACAAAATGTACACCCGCTGAGTTGAAAAGCCACATTGGACAGCTCAGGCAAAAAAGGGTATCCCGATGGATTGAAAACCCGAAAGGGCGATCCATGCAAAATAAGGGAATAAGCGAACAACTGCATTCTGAATTCGTCTGTATCACTTACAACTTGGTAAGTTTCGAAAGGATCAAGCTTCAGTCAGAATCAACATTCTTCAGAAAGCAAGATGAGAAGAATGTCAAAAGTCATACAAGTCATAGCGAAGAGGAAGCTCCTTAAAGCGTCATCAACATTGCCAGCATTTTGTTTCTCAATTTGTAACAATCTCCTCATTTCAGGGGATTTGTTTCTTTGACTGTATCTCGCCAATTCAGGGCATATGAATTAATAAAATCAGATTTTCAGTCATGTCTCGTCTTGTACATTTTATTTACAAAAAATGTCTGATGTTTAAAAGAAAAACTGGTTGCATAGAATACAGATGTTTATCTTCAAATAAAAACGTGCTTGCAGGAAATATACTTACTCTCAGAAGTACCTAAACTCCTATGATGGAATCCAGTAAAGGATACCTCGGGATTACTTGTGCGTTTCTCTATCTTTTCTGGATTGCAGGAATCCAGAACGCAACTTGGGGCATGTAAGCTTCATCCCAACAAGCTGACAAATCAACGCTCAGTCTTAACACTCAAAGTGCTTTCTCCCCAGCCGAGTTGCCACTTGTTACTTCTCCCCAGCCGAGTTGCCGTTTCGTCCTCAGCCAAATGAAAAAGTCAGGGAACCATATCCCCACAGAGCTCCAGCCTCTATCCAGAAGAGCAACGCATGAAAAATCACAACAGAGTAAAGAAAGCTTCTACAAACCCCGGCTGGGTCCCTCATTGCTGAGACAGGTCTATCAGCGACCTGAATCCCCAAGCAGACATCATCTCATCAGATCTACCAACAATCTCACCCCCAGCTGGGATGTTCATTTCAAGCAAATCGACCGAAGATCTTCGTGGCAACGGGATCCGAGTCCCGGTTTGGTACCCTTTGCATAATCATAGCATTCACATCATATTCACCCACAAAGCGTAGCATTCCGTTTTAATACGGAGCATTACGACAAAAATCAAACATATAGCATAATCATAAGCCATGTTTTGAATCAATACTTGTAAATAATGACAATCCATCAATATACAGAATACTTTCCCCAAAAATCCCCAGCGGAGATTCCCCAGCAAAATCAGTTGCCTCACATTCACGAACACCAGTATATACTCCCTTTGACACCCGTCTGTGTCATCACTCCCGATAAAGTCACCCAAACACCCTGTGCAAACAATAACACTCGTATTACAGATACCTTTTGACACCCATCTGTGTCATAACCCAGCAAAAAGCCAAAGACGTCCTCTTTGCACTCACATATACTTACATATGCTTTGACACCCGTCCGTGTCATGTCCCCAGCGCAGTCGCTTACATTTTGTATACCAAATATTTGTTCATACTACACTCATGTATGCTCCCTTTGACACTCGTCCGTGTCGCTCTCCCCAGCAGTTAAACACTCATATATACACCACTCACTCTTATACAGATACTCGTCCGTATCTTATATACCATTTATATCCCCACAGATTCAACGCTGGTCCTTGTTCTTTGTTAACCAGTTGGTACTCGTCCGTACCATCATCTCAGAGCATGCGTCGAGAGTTTGTTTCTACATGATACTCGTCCGTATCATAGTCTTAAGGATGCTCGTCCGCATCTTTAATCCATACACCGTGTCAAACACTCATGTCTTCTTGAATCTAGACACTCGCCTGTGTCTACTTTTCCCCAGAAGAGTCCCCTTAGATTCAACACTCGTCCGTGTTCTCTGTTAACCAGTTGATACTCGTCCATATCATCATCTCTGAACACGTGTCAGTTATTTGTTTCTACCCGATACTCGTCCGTATCGTAGTCTTAGAGATGCTCGTCCGCATCTTTAATCTATACACAATACCAAACATTTATACCTTTTGTTTCTTGGATATAAACACTCGTCTGTGTTTACTATTCCCCAGTAGATTGCCAACAAAGCAAATTTTCTTTTTATCTGACACTCGTCCTGTGTCATGATAAACCTTGAGAGCAGCCGTACCCTGCTAGGTGGTCGTCCTCCACCTCTTGATGGTCGTCCTCCATCATGCTCATCCGATGGCCGTCCCCATCGTTGATATTTAGCAGCCGTCCCCTGCTAGGTGGTCGTCCTCCACCTTTTGATGATTGTCCTTCATCATTTTATCCAATGGCCGTCCCCATTGTTGATTTTGGTTATCTGGCATTCGTCCTATGTCATGATAAACCTTGAGAGCAGCCGTCCCCTGCTAGGTGGTCGTCCTCCACCTCTTGATGGTCGTCCTCCATCATGCTCATCCGATGGCCATCCCCATCGTTGACCTTCTATCCGGCATTCGTCCTATGTCGTGATACTTTCGGCAGCCGTACCCTGCCAGGTGGTCGTCCTCCACCTTAGATGACCGTCCCTCATCTTATCCCCAACAGAGCAGCCGTCCCCTGCTAGGTGATCGTCCTTCACCTTTGATGACCGTACCTCATCATCTGTTTATTTCATTTATTCTTTAACCCAATGGCCGTCCCCGTCGTGGTCCCTTTTTCTTTTTCCTGATGATCGTCCTTCATCAGTTTAGCCCGATGGCCGTCCCCATCGTTGGTTACTTTACTTTATGAACTTGATGGCCGTCCCCGTCATGTTTCATTAATCCCCAGAGAATCTTATAGTTTTTCTTGATGGCCGTCCCCATCATCTTTCTTTTATCCCCAGCATGTCGGCCGTCCCCGTCATTGCTTTATTTCCCGCACTTTTCCCAGCATGTCGGCCGTCCCCGTCATTGCTCTTTACCCAACAGTCGTCCTCTGCTCGACGGTCGTCCTCCGTCGCCCACCCTTTACAATATACTTTATTCCCCTTTACAATCTATATCCCCTTTCTTCTTCATTCTGTGAGTGCAAATTTTGGACTGTCTCTGGTATTCAACCACAAGTTGTCTTGTTTGCCTGTTAAGCCGTTGCTTACATCCTGCACAGCTAACTCATGTTTGAATAGGGGCAGCTGTAAACACCCCAAATTTGACCTCACCCATTCACACCATGGCTTGTGATCATTTCATATGCATAAACTCAATCATACCATCTCATACCACATTTTTGATTCATTGCATTGGTTCTAGGTCATCTGCATCTAGGGTTTGTGATCTGAGCAATCCAAGAGCTTCTTGAGCCACTCCAAAGGTCATCAATCACTTCAAAGGGGTCCATGGGTGTTCAAGCATCATATTATATCATCTCAAAGTCAAGAATGCCAAAGAATCACAAGAACTGGGATTGGTGTGAAGGCAGAGCCAGGCTTGACTGCACAGTTGACCTAAAATTAGGGTTTTGGTTTCAGAGGCCATGACTCCAATTTTTTTGGTCATTCTTGTTTCTATTGGTCTCTATATGGTATAGGGAGTATGCATATCAATTTTCATGAAGAAATTCCATGGGGAAGTCATCTGATCAAGAGTTGACTTTTCAGACAAGTCAGTGCAAAATCAGGGCATCTGAGGCCCCCAATGACCCAACCAAGGGATGATCTTCATCATTTTGAGTGTATTTGATCTTTATTTGATCATGGAAGAAGGTTGAAGTTCACAAAATTCAAGAATTACAAGTTTTTGCAAAGTTGACTTTTTAGGGCATGGTTGACTTTTAATGAAATGTCATTTTATGCAACTTTTTCAACCCTTGCTTTTTGATCAAAAAATGCTTCAAATGGAAAAACTTTGGTCATGAAAGTTGTAGATTAGATCTTTCACTTTTCAAAAAGTACAAGAACATGACCTAATTCATTTTGGATCAAAAGTTATGGTGTGTCAAAGTTGGCAAAAATCACTAATTTTCAAAATATGCACCAAATGAGAAACTTGCAAAATCTTGTACCAAAGGCATTTGTGACTTCTAATTCATGTCAAACCATTACACAAACATCACATGTGACCTAAAGTTCAGATTGGACCAAGAGTTTCTCATGTTTCATGGCTTGTGAGGCAAGATATTTTCATGTGAACTAAAAGTGAGCAAGTTGCAAAACCATCATAACACTTCCATCCACTTGCTGCCTATGTTGCTGAGCCAGCCCTAGCCTTTCCCCTCACCTTGCTGCGCAGCCCACACCTCTTGTACCAAGCTAGAACATGACCCATGCTTTCTCTTACATAGAATGGACAATTTGCAAAAAGCACCATACCAATCAATAAAGCACAAGTCACATCATCTGACCAATAAGATTTGTTTATGTGGATCAAATGCCAGCCATTTCACATAACAAGCAAGCCAAAAGCACACTAGAACTCAGCATCCTCATTCTCACTCCCTTGAGCAAAAACCTTCGAATCTCTTCATACAAGCCACAAACATAAAAAAAAACTTCACAAACCTTCTCCACTCATCACCCTGATCACAAAGAACCCCTCACCATTGCCTGAAACAGCCTGAATCCAAAACACGATTCCTTCACTTCACTGAACAAAACTTGTTCAACCTCTCAAAATAGCCAACAAAAACTCCTTCTAAGCATCCAGACATCATCAGGGGATCAAAGGGAGTGGATAACACAAAGGAAAGCACCCAGAAATCTGTGAACTGAAAGCTTCAAAACTCAGGTAGCCCAAGAACATTTTTTTCAGAAATCCTTTTTTAAGTTCTAAATAGATTCTATATGTTCTCCTGATCATTCTGATGTCATTTGTTTTGAAAATGGTGGAAAAATAAGGATGTAATCGTGTTCTGAAAGTCTTGCCCTAATTTTTCTTTTGTTTCGATTCATGAGATTGATGAAATATAAATGATGTTTGTGTTAGGGTTTTGATTCAGTGGGTTGTGGGAATCATTTCTGTGTTCTTAGATTTCATTTTAGTTACGTTTTGAGAGTTTTAGAAATTTTCAGGTGGGGTTCCCACCGGAGAAGACGACCGGAGGTCTTCTCCGGCCACCTGAAAATGATTAGGGTTTTAATCCTGTAATTAAGGCAGTTTGAATTTCGTGCGTTGGATCAGTTGACTTGTTTGACTTCGCGCGTGTGTGTATGGCCCAGATTCGCTCATTAAAACCTAATCTCATTTAATTAACTCATAATTATGTTTAGCCCAGTTTGAATGTGGGCCTTTGATCTGCGCGCACAGTCAACCCTTTCCTTGCCAGATTCAATCTCAGCCTCTCATTTAGCATACTTCTGTTTATTTTAATTTTTATTTCAATTTTTCTCATTTAATTTGTACAATTTATTTAAAATAGTAAAAACCATTTAAAAATTATGAAACTTTTTGTCAAGGGTTTCATTAATTTTTAATATCCAAAAATATTTTTATTTTCATTTTTAGCATTAAAAAAGTATTTTTTAAATATTTAAAAGTGTATTTTTAATTGATTAATGAAAATTAATTTATTAAAAATACTTTTAGGTATTTAAAAATCACCAAAAAATTCATGAATTGTTTTAAGACATTTAGAAACATTGTCCAACCTTCAAACCAAATTTCTTTTTTGATCTTGATGCATTTTGAGAATTTTCCATTGAATTAAAATCATTTTTATACATTATTTTGATCCAAACTTCCAAAAATCATTTCTGCCTAACCCTAAAGAGTTGGACCTTGATTCTTTTTGCATTGCATTGTGTTTAGCATGTAGTTTGTGAGATTAAATGGCCATGATTTGATCTTTCATTTTCAATTTGTTTGGTAATTTTCTTGTTAAGGAACCCTAAAACCCTAGAAAACTTAGAAAAATCATAACTTGAAATTGGTTAGGAGTTGAGACCTCTCCTTTGGGCAGTGGGTTAGTATAGGATTAGGGGCACTTTGATTGCATTTTCAATTTTTTGTAATGTTGTTTGCTTCTGATTTTGGTTTTTGTTTGATGCATTGTTCATAAACCCTAATTTGGGCTTTCATATGCATCCACCTTGCATCTACTTGCATAACATGACTTGCCATGAAATTCCATGCCTCCATGTGATTAATTTAACATCATAAGACATATTGAAAGCATGTTTGATCATTGCATCTTTCATTTGCCATGTTGTATGCCATATGCATCTCACAACTTTTCATGTATGTTCATGTGTTTTAACTTGCTTCATTTGCATCCATAAGCTTGTATGATCATCCACATGTGTTGTTTCTGGTTTGTAGCATCTCATAGCATCATTAACATCATGAATGTGCTTCTGGTTTGGTTCTTCATCATACCATTTCACCTCATTTTGCATTGCATTGCATTTCTTTTCTAACCTTTCAGGTGGTAAGTGATTTTGAGAAGTGAATTTGCCTTCACTTCTCATAGCTTCTCTTCATCTCTTTCATGCATCCTTGCTGCATTTTTGTATGTGTTTGAGTTTGAGCTTGCTCATCCTTTTTATCCTTACTTTCTTTCTTCAAGTGACTTGACTTCTTGAATGAAGCAAGTTGCTTTGCTTCTCTTGATCCTTTCATCTACTTCCTGGTGGTTCCATTGAAGATTTCTCTTGCAAACCTCACAAACCTTAGGAATAACCAAGCATGACAATGATTAGGGTTTTGATTAGTTCCCCACTTAGTTTTACCTTTGTGTCTCTCTTTGAGTCTTCCCTTCTCATCTCATAATCAAGGACTAAACCATAAAGGCTTTAAGGCTTTGTGATTAAGCTTATGCCTGCATCCTTCTATTAGGATGGAGTGTATAACTTTAATCCTAAGTGTTAAACCCTTCATGTGTTTAAATCTCTTAATCAATCCACTTAATAATCATCAAGACATCATACTTGTAACTTGGGCCTTGCATTAGGGTTCTAATTCTTCCTTAATTGGTTAAGAAGGACTAACCCTAGTGTTAATGGACAAGTCCCCCTCAAGTTGTCTTACAAACCCTAAAATTCACTTCTTCATCATATCATTAAATAAAATCCACCTAATCAAAGGTTTGTTTTGTCATGAGTTTAATCCCTAATCATGGATTAAGTTGAGGAGCTTTCCTCAGCTTAAACATTCTCATCTATTATCCTTCTATTAGGATGGTGTAATGAGTCTGTTTAATCCCTGATTATGGCTTAACCTCATTACTCAACACTAAACAAAAACCACCAAAAACATCTAAATAATTATAAGTAGGTTAATGATCTTAATCCTACATCAAAGGTGATTAAGTGTGAGAATCTGACTTCACACTTAAGGTATTCTCATTACCCCTAATCAGAGGGAAGATGTGATGAGTTTACTAAATCCATTGGTTTAGGCTTAAGCTCATTTTCCTATGACAAACTTTCAAAAGCAATAAAATACTGAAAACTCAAAAAAACAAACAATAATCGTCTCCTCCGGGATTCTTTTCTCATCACCTTCACTCATAAACGAGAACTTGCTTCTTCCGTCTAATGCAAGACAGTTTGCACCTGAGCCAGACAGGTCATACACTTGAGCATAGACAAGTAAGCAGTTCACAAGTCAATTCATCTTTCAGTCTCTTTGGGTCGAACTACGGTGTTCTGACTTCCTCATTGCACGAGAGGATACGTAGGCATAACTTAACAGTTATCGAACAAAAGTCTCTGTATATTCCCTCTCCTTCCAGCTTCATTCTTTTAAGCCTCATAGTCATGAGCATTTCACTCTTATCCTTACACTGACACTGTATATATCACACTTCACTTCTTTTGCACTGACACCTGTACATCCTTTTCCAGCTATTTTATACACAGATTGCACTGACACTACCCATTTAAAACACAAATCTTCTAAGCGTGGATCCCGTCGAGTACGGCGGACAATCTGGGTGCTAATACCTTCCCAGGTTGTAACCAACCCCCTTTCTCAGTCTCTGGTTCGCAACCGTCTTATCCATATCTTTCTAGGTCTATGCAGCATTGCCTTTCCTCCGGGATAAAAATGCCTAGCTGGCGACTCTATTCATCCCCAGTGAGTTCACGGCTGTGTGTTCTCACTGTCCCTCTCGCCGACCGTTCGCATCTGTACCTTTATCTGGGCCAGTCCCATTTATCGGGAGCGACACCTACGAATATCATATTGCTCAATTTCCACACGATTTTTCCAAATTGATTGTGCCAACATATTCAAAACCATTCATACAATTCAAATATGTCAATAAAAATCATTTAAATAGCCTATATCTCATAACCCTAATTCGGATGTTCAAACCCTAATCATGGCAACTTGTGATACCTGCACCAAAACTCACTAATAAATGTCCAGAAACAATCAATAACACATCATGAATCATAATCAATCAAAAAAAACAATAGAAAATGCATATATGAAGGAAATCGAAATCTTGTCTTCCATGGACATTTGAAGTTTCGGTTTCCATTAGATATGGGGTTATGGATGCTTATGAACATATGAATAGCATCCTGAGAGTCTAAGGATCATCTCAATGTCTTTAAAATACCTTTAACTGTCCTCTAAATGTGAATCCGAAAATTGAAATTTCAATGGATTTTTGAATGTCAAGAATGCTTTTGGAGGCTGCAAAAATTCGTCCCAATGCTTGTAATGAGTTTGTCTATATGTAGTGATGTAAATTAGGTCAAAAAATAGACTCTCTCTTTGGGCTTTATGGATACCTTAGTGATGAAGAAATCCCTTTCCAATTTTGGCCAAAAATCAAATCTCTTCATGCTTCAAAGAGTGAGCACGAATTTGGATAGTGTGGATTCATGTTAAATGCCTTTTATGATTTTCTAGAAGAAGAATCACACTTAAATATTGATTTTTTGATTTTATTTTGATTTAATATGTATTTAAATGAATAAAATTCAAATAAATATTAAATAAAATAAAATAAATCAGAAATTATATGGGTTGGGTCGTGCTTGGTGTTATGGTGAAGTTTGAATCACAAGATTACAAGCCCATTTGGAAGAATTTAGTTTTAAGACCCTATTTTCTTCATAAACCTCCCAAAAATTTCCCAACTTTGCAAGGGCACATATCCTTCAATTTTAATGCTATGAGGGTGTTCTTGGACATTTTGGAAATCTTGAAGAGTCCTCTAACCATAACCACTGGTTTCATGTCCATATCATTTACCAATCTCAAGTTATGCCCTTTTGAAGTTGTTGACTTTTTGTTGACTTTCAAAAGGACCTATAATGTCTTAGCTCATACCTTCCAAATGAAGCATTTCTGGGCTTGGCTTGTGAGACACAAAGTTGTAGAGAATTCAATTTACTTCAAAATGAGCTTTTAGTGGAGACTTGGTGATGAAGTATGTGAAAGTTATGGCTGGTCAAAGTTCAGTTGACTTCTACTGAGGAAGCCCTAATTTAGAAACTCCTGATTCTTGATGATCTGAAATCTCCTTAATGAATCATGATAAACCCTTGATCAAATGATGAATTTTACTTCATATACTTGATGTTGGAAAAAAATCATGAAGTTTGACTTTGGTTTGACCACAGTTGACCTCAGTTTGACTTTTTAACTGCTTTGACTGATTTTGACTTATCTGATCATCTGACTGAGCAAACTTTTGAGAAAAGTCTTGAAACTTGTCATGGGGGTTCTTACACACATATAAAATGTTATGAAGCTCACTTGAAGTCTTGGAAGTCCATTTAGCCTGATCAAAGTCAAAACCCTAGTTTTGGATGCACTGCTTAGGAGGTGCATTGTCTGAGGGAATTGTCAACTCTTCTGACCAATTGTGAACTTTGTGAACCTTGTGAACCATCATAAAATGTCTTATGAACCTTGTGAACCTCATGGGAGGTCTTGTGAACCTTGTGAACCTCATGGGAGGTCTTGTGAACCTCATAAAGTGACTTGTAGACTCCATGAACCTCATGAAAGGTCTTGTAAGCATTGTGAATCTTGTGAACCTTGTGAACCTCATAAAGTGACTTGTAGACTTCATGAACCTCATGAAAGGTCTTGTAAGTGTTGTGAAGCTTGTGAACCTTGTGAACCTTCTTAGCACACAAAGTCTTGTATTGTGAGGGCAAATTTTGGGGTGCAACAGCTGCCCCTGTTCAATTTTCTGAAACCTGAGGGGTTAGATTGGTATATGTGCCAGTCGTGACCTGGAAGGTTGAAGGGGATTGAACACAAAAGCCCAAAAATTTGCACTCACCAGTGCGTAGAGTGATACAGATGGCTAGTTGAATATGATTGAGTGGGCTTAAAGATGCCACTTGGAGAAACTGGAGATGGGCTTAGAGATGCCATCTAAAGAACAGGATGTGATGATAACTTTGTGTTGATACTGGATCTCAGTACTAGGTCTTCGTATAGGCCGTCTCTGAATCGTTTATAATTTGAATTTGTTGAATGGACCAGTAAAAATAAATCTTCGTGACGATTATCTCTTCTGGAAATATCTTGGATTAGGGAATAGATCTTTTTACAGACCGTTTGCCTACTCTCCAAGGTCAAAAGAACGTCAGGATTTGTTTCTTCTGAAAAAATATCTTGAACCAGGGAATGGATCTTTTTACAGACCGTTTGCCTGCTATTCAAGGCCAGAAAGATGAAATCTTCTGGAAATATCCTGGATTAGGGAATGGATCTTCTTATAGACTGTTTCCCTACTCTCCGAGGAAATAGATTAAATCTTCTGAAAATATCTTGAACCAGGGAATGGATCTTTGTACAGACCGTTTGCCTGCTATTCAAGACCAGATAGATGAAATCTTCTGGAAATATCCTGGATTAGGGAATAGATCTTCTTACAGACCGTTTGCCTACTCTCCGAGGACAAAAAAGTGTCAGGATTAAATCTCCTGAAAATATCCTGGATTAGGGAATGGATCTTCTTACAGACCGTTTGCCTACTCTCCGAGGAAATAGATTAAATCTTCTGAAAATATCTTGAACCAGGGAATGGATCTTTGTACAGACCGTTTGCCTGCTATTCAAGACCAGATAGATGAAATCTTCTGGAAATATCCTGGATTAGGGAATAGATCTTCTTACAGACCGTTTGCCTACTCTCCGAGGAAATATATTAAATCTTCTGAAAATATCTTGAACCAGGGAATGGATCTTTGTACAGACCGTTTGCCTGCTATTCAAGACCAGATAGATGAAATCTTCTGGAAATATCCTGGATTAGGGAATATATCTTCTTACAGACCGTTTGCCTACTCTCCGAGGACATCTTGAGTAATGTATGGATCATTTCTGACCTGTTGTGAATTGTTGATGCTGTTTTATCTGCATATAATTATCCTGCAAAGGGGAATGTTAGTTTATGTAATATGGATGCATACATAGTATGATGCACCTAAGTAAATGTACTATGCATTTATGGATATGTATGTTATGGTATGATGTAAATGATGTATGTATGATATGATGCTGCCGGAAGCGTCTGGATATCTTCGTATAACAACTGCTGGCCAGGGAAAATAAATCCCGATTCGTTGTTGAAGAATATGAGGAACTTAGTCCCGTCTTGTTTGATAATATTATACATAACCTTCCGTCTGCTGGGGATAGCAAGGTATATATAACCTCCCGTCTGCTGGGGATAGTAAGGTATACACAACCTTCATCTTCGTTTGATAGTAGGATAGATATAACATCCCGTCTTCGTTCGTCGTACCCTTATTGGAAAGTAAATTCCCGAATATCCGTATGAGGATAAAAGAGATGGATATAAATTCCAGGGGAGATGTGACGCGAAGTATTTATGAAGATGGATTTGCCCTACTGGGGGATTTGTAGCTGTCTGGTAGGGATGAATCGGCGAAGCTTCGTTGAATTCCTTCCCTCGTTCGTCCTTAGTAAATACTATTACTGCATTTTCATGCATTTCTGGTAAACATCAATCATATTCAAGCATTTTATGCATTTCTGGTAAACATCAATCATATTCAAAAGCATACATACATTCAAACACAACCAATTGACATTTTTCGCTTTAGTAAAAGAGGAAAAGTAATCCTGAATAAAGAGGGAAAAGTAAAGCTGAACTCGAAAACAGAATCGTTTCAACTTTGAGAGCGTATAACCAATTGGATTTAGAGCTCCTGAGATTCTTAACTTTTCTGAATACCTTCCCAGAAATCCTCATAGCTGGATCTGAAGACATGATACTGACACCATCTGATACTACTGGCGTAGACAATTAATTTCCACGATGGCTTCTGCTGAGGATCCAATATCAAAGTAACACAATGAGAGGAACGTGTCTTCAAATTGTGATGGACCATATACGCTCTGGAGGATGAATTGTCCCATAATGGAAGTATCTAAAATGAGCTACCTCAAGAGAAACAAGCAGAATGCCCCATAAGCATATGCCCCTGGCATCATGAACTTTGCAGTGTTACCCTTGGTAATTCAAATATATGAGAAAAGTTACCTCTGGCTATTAAGCACTGTTGGATCTGGAACTGGTTGCCCCGAATGATTTGAACAGTAACTTGGTATGCCCCCTTGATTAGGAAACAATGACCATGCCCCTGGCATTATGAATTCTGTCATGTTACCCTTGGCACTTCAGGTAGATGGGGAGATCTGCCTCTGGCTGCTTAAACATAGTTGAATCTTGTCCTGATTGCCCCAAATGAGTTAGGCAGTATCATGGTCTGCCCCCTTGATTGGGAGATAATGATTATGCCCCTTTGTATACATGGACTTTGATCCAGGAAGCAACTTTGTTTATTGGAAGGACTTTGGTTCATTGAACATTCATCCTGTAAGTTTCTCCATTTGTCAAACACTCAGGTATATGCAAACAAATATATTCAAAAATGCAATGCTTATGTCTGTCTTGAAGTTTTTGAAAAAGAATTATTTTAAAACTTTTTTTTTTTAGAAAACTGTGATATTAACTCAAGTTTTATAATAAGCCCTAAAGGAGTCAGGATACCTTTGTGTAGCAGTACGCTTTCGAACTAACCATGCTTCAGTTAGGACTTTTAAAGGGTTATAACGTGGCCTGGTTCACGGTTTAAGAAACAAAGGATAAAGGCTCAAATTTATTTGTACCCAACCCAATCTCCATCATGTTCTTCAGTCCTATACTCGGTTAACTTATGCATTGAGGCTCAAATGAGTTTGGAATTGTAGCACTGACATTTGTGATGGTTCAGGAATCAAATATTTATTTGAATACTCAGTCATCTTTCTTTATTGAGGGTTCATAGTGACCCTTTTTTTTTTCTTTTTGACTTTATTATCCCTTCTTTTTGCCTGAACTGCTTATTTCGAGGTTACAATCAGCGGGATGTCTTAATGTTTTACTAAGTCTCCTTCATAGGTTTTGACTTAGTAAGCTTTTCTTCTGCTGGATATTGACTGTTAGGTTTAATGATTACAGAGAACCATCATTAGTTGTATACAACACAAATAATTGGCATATTTGAGTTAACCGAGTAACTACCCTGCCCCAGGTTATGAATAAGGGTTTTAATTTGTATGAGAATGAAAAACTCCTACTTCATAGGCTCAAAAGGGTTATCTAGGGATTAACTTCCTTATATCTCCACTGTTTAGGAATTGAAACAATGCCTGTACATCGTCAACATAGTCTGTTCAAAAGCATACTGCCTAATATTTTGGTATTGTTTTCGTCATCCTCCCTCTACAGGCTTATAGATTTATCAGGAGTTAAATATCACAAGATAGAAATAAGAAGCATAATTCAAAATATAGTGGAACGAATGGATTAATTCAAGACAAACATATGCAATGCATTAATGAAAACAAAAGTTTAACATAATAGTAAATGTTCAAACAAATAAAAGAAATTACAAATGAAAATTCAAATGTTGTCCCATCCAGTTGGCTGAATGTCCTCAATTGCAATCTGTGAACTTTGAGGAGCAGTATACTTCACCATGAAATCAAATTTGCCACTTGGATGTCCCAAGGTGCCCCATATCTCAACAGGAATAGGTAGGCTTCCTTTCTTGCTACACTGGGCCACTTGTCTTGCAGCTTCGGTGTTTGATGGGTGATAGTAGAATTCAACTTGACCTTCCGGAGTAACCTCTAGGATTCCTTCGTCAATCAGGTCTTGAATCTTCTTCTTCAATGCCCAACAGCTATTAGTATCATGTCCAGGACTATTGGAATGGTACTCACACCTTGCCTTGGGATTATAGCGAGGAGAGGAAGTTTTAGGATTTTTAGGAGAATTTTCCAAGGAAATCAGCTTCATCTCCAACAGGCATTATAAAACTTGTGACATTGGAGTGATGAACTTGATAAACTGCCTTCTACATTTCTGGTGTTGAGGTGGACTAACCTTATCAGGTCTTTCTTCTTCACTTGAAGAATAATCAATGGCAACCTGTCTCTTACCCTCTTTTATCCTCATCCTCCTTTCAACCAAATCAGCTTGTTTTAATGGAGGTTCACTGACAATTAGATCCCTGACTCTATTACTTTGAAGTTTGTGGACAAGGGTTCTTATCTCTTCTTGTCCCTGAGATAAACTTTGGATAAGAGACATCTGGCCATTCATCTGGATCCTCATTCCTGTCATCTCAGTTTGTAGTTGTTTCAGATGATCATCCTTGTTGTCCTCAGGATTCTTCTTCTTAGCCAGCAGTGTCTTCAATTCATCCTGCCCCTTGGTCAGGTTCAGGATCAGCTCTTGGAACTGTGCATTTTGTGCCTGGAGATCCTTAATTGTTTGTTCAAGAGCCATTGCTGAAATAAACAGCGAGAAGATAAGAAACCTGTGTACAATAAACCTGTGATGTAGTGATATGATATGTGAATGTATATGCAATGTTTTCAAGGACCGCAGGCTTTAAATTTGCTTAAACAAACAAGAAGGTAAACTTTTATTAGTAATAAATTTGTTTTGCCTCTTGGGCTTACAGGAAATGAAATGCAATAAATACAAGAGATGGGGTTTTAAGTCTCCCATGGACGTTTCCTCTTTGTGTTGAGGTATGAGTTGAGATTCCGTTCCTCGTGAAGTTGCTTTGTTAGTTCTAGGATCCTTTCTTGGCTTGCTTTGTAATGAGCCTCGAAAGTATCCCTTTGCTCCTTCAATTGGATCCAGGATCTCTGTAAGTCTTCCATGTCAGTAGGCATGTCTGGGTGAAGGATGGTATAAGCAGTATCTCCTTCAGCAACAGGTTCCATGGTAACTGGAAGGATAGCAGGATATGGCATCATGAGAGTCTGAGCACGAGATCGCACCCATCTGAGATAAGCTTCCATAGGAATAGTGTACTTAGGCTCCAGTGTCTTGCTGTCAACCTTGTTTACTTTTCCCCATGCTCGTATGAATCTCTGACGGTAACCTTGAAGATCGTTGTCGTAGTCAAACATAATGCCCTGAATCAACATGTCATGTGGACCATCACTCCGAGCGTAACCAAACTGTCGTAAAGCTAGAGAGGGGTTGTAGGTGATGCCTCCTCTTATGCCTAGAAGTGGCACATTAGGAAACTCCCCACAATGGTCAATGAAAGTGACATTCTTCATAGATCTGGAGCACCAATGGATATCTGAGTGAGAAAGTGACATGATCCTCTTGGACCATCTGAACCCTTGCTCATTCTTCATTACTGAGCGAGGAAGGTGAGAAATAAACCACCTAGAAAGCAAAGGTATGCAACACATCAAAGTTCCTCTTGCCCTTGTAGTATGGGTGTGAAGAGAATATAGGATGTCTCCAAGCAATGTAGGTACTGGATTGTGACTCAGGAAAATGTTGATGGCATGAACATCTATGAACTGATCAGGATTGGGGAACAAAACTAAGCCATAAATTAATAAGGCTAAGATCTCCTCAAAAGCATCGTAGCTCATAGCCTTCAAGGACACTTGAGCTTTATCCATTAATACTTTAGCAAGAATACCCTTAACTCCGCTTCTCGTTTCTAAACCAATGTCAGACTTCTTCAGATGTAGAGCTGCAGCAATAACCTCAGGTTTAGGCTCTCTTTCCAAGCCTGTGAAGGGTCTTTGATCAAGAACAGGTATACCCAGAAGTTTAGAGAACTCTTCCATTGTAGGAACCAGCTGATAGTCAGGGAATGTAAAGCAGTGGTGCTTAGGGTCAAAGAACTGAAACAGAACACTCATCATGTCTTCATTGAATCCTGAAGTGACTAGATCCAATAGGTGACCATGTCTCTTGATGAACTGGGAGTGATCAGACACTTGAGAAACCAACACTTTAAGCTTGGCAGGTATGCCCACAAAGTTGATCCTGATGGTGTTTCTACGAGCAGAAGCCATGACCTGCAACCAAAGAACAAAGATAAATCCTTTGGTCCTTGAAATTGTTAGTGAAAATTCTATGCTTATGATGCATGATGATGTCATGATGTTATGCTCAACCACAAACATGTGGCACACACAAACAAGTCACACAATAGCCCTAGGTTTAGAGGCTTGCATGAGGTTCAAAGGTAAGTACCCTCCCCTGAAGTTAGTTGGTTCATCCTGTCCTATAAAGTAACCAGGTTCTAAGGGATCTCAATATCATTGATCCTTCACAAGGGTGGTTGTTCAGTAGGCAACTTACTTGCCAACCAAAACCTTCCAAGTTTAGAATCTCAATGAGCGTAGTATCGAGTGTCAACCAACTTCAGTCTGCACCAAAGCCGGTTACCTCACTACTTTTCTAAAGGCCAAGATGGGATAACTAGGGTTCTAAAAGTTATTTAGTGCATTGACAACATATGGAAGCCTCATATTATCCTCAACTTGACTTAAGGAACATAAGCACCAACCAAGAAGTCACACTAACTATGGCCACCAGATCAACCATATCGATATACGTCGTACAGTTTCCTTGGTCTATTGCCATTTACCTATGGTACACTAGATCCGGGTTAGGACCTTTCACACATAAGAGCACCCCAACAAGATAATCATGATTTTAGTGAATTTTTAGGATCACTTTAGATGCATGATTCTGTAATTTTGATAGCTTTCGACATGCGTTTCGTTAGTTTCTGTTTTTGTGCATAAATGTTGCATACATGTTCATAGCATCTTGTGATCATTGCTTGCATAATTTAGCATCCTTCATAGCTGTCGTACCTCGAAAAATACGATCCCTCGCGAACGCGGTCGCGGCTGGGCTGACTTGAGAGTCGCCACCTAATTTTATTTATTCCCGAAGAGGGAAATGGAAAATATAGATAAAACCACCAAGAAAGGATAAAACAAGGTCATCGCAGACCATTGTCAGGGTTCAGAAGTCGGTTATGTAGGAGGAAGGTATTAGCACCTCCTACATCCATCGTACTCGATGGGAACCATCTAGATTGTCACGCGCGAAAGGATGTCTATACTTATGATTACTTGTTGAACTAAAGGTTTTATTGATCCTAGGGGCTCGACAAGGATTGAGATCCTCGTGCCTACGTATTCCCTTGTGCAATGGGAAAGTCAGAGCTTCGTAGTTCGGCCTGATATGGGTATCGGTTGTTAATTTTATTTCCTTTCTTCGATGAAAGGATTTAAGAGTCCATTTGCACTAAAGACTATGGATAGTTTATCTCGCCCAACAAGACGAGTGTCCTGCGTCGAAATAATCGGAGCGAGTAACGAAAGCTTGTTATCCCCCTTTCTATCGCTTAAGGCTCGTGGCGTGCAATTTTCCTCGTATTTATTGAAGTGTTTTGTTTCCTAAGACCTCTTGATGTTGGATCAAGGGTTTGGATCTAAGAAGTAACATTTCGGTTTTCTGAAGTTTAAGGTGAATGCAAATGGAGGTTTATTTGTTGGTTTTGTTAGCGAGGCACAAAGTGCTCGACTCGCAAAGTTGAAGAATTAAACTAAGGACTAGCTATGGAAAACAAGCGCAATGCGTTGATTCGTTAAATTAGAAAATGTTGCTGAATGTGTAAGGTGCAAAGTTCGTGCAGATGGCGATCGAGGAACGATCGACTTACGTGTGTGTATGAAGTGAAGTGCATATGGATGCTTATTCGGCGTTGGACCAAAGATTTCGTTTATCTTTGAAATGAATAATCTTAATGTGCGTTCGTTTTTTTACTTAGCAATTTATCGTCAAAAATGCGAAAAGTAATCACACAAATAAGCATTGTATCATGTCACAAGCAAATAGAAATCGAGCATACGCAAAACTCATATCACACAAGTAATCGAGCAAAGGTGCAAAATGCAATTAATCAAAGTAAACAGAAAATATTTAGTCAGATTAATTATCAGATTAATTAATTAAATTAAAAAATATAATTAATGGACAAACATGTTTTTGAATTTCTTTCGTTAAAAGAGAAAATAACTAATTAACTAAATCAAATAAGAAAAACTGTTAACAAAATTAATTACTTAATTTATTAATTATATTAAATAACATTAATTAACTAGTAAAATTCTTTAGGTTTTTTTTTTATGAATAAAAATTAACAAAATGGAATGGATTAATATTAAATATATTATAAAACAATTTGATTTCAGGAAACAAGAAGCCCAAGAAATCCACAGTATGCCGACCCGAGTCATAATCAAACCGAAACGTGACCCACCTCAGAGACACAACCCTAGCCGTTTGAAACTCTTTAGGGTCAAAACAGCTAAACAACTGCTGACACGCGTATCAAGATGGGCAGTCATTGGGCATGTGAAAGAACAGATAAAGCTGCTTAATGTTTATTCTAAAGCAAACCCTTTAAGAACAAAACGAGGCATCCAGCGTTTATACCAGCAAAAAAAACAATGAAAACATGTTAAAAGATTTCCACCAACTCTTCACTCTCTCACCAAAACAAAACTCAGATAATCTTTCTTCCACAAAACCTACCACAAATCCAGATTCATATCCAAACCAAGCATCATAGTGAAAACCGAACATAAAGCGTTAATTCAAAAACGCAAACCCTAAACATCAATTGGTGAAACATAAATCCCTTTTCCAACAATTGCGTCTCTGAGCTCAGCTCGTCGTCTTCTCACAAGGAGAAAGAAACGAAGCTTCATCGCCTCTCATTGACCATGCGAATCAAGTACCAAACACAACATTGCAGACACCACAAAGGAAAGCAAGAAATTTGCAATTACAAAACCGGTTACATTCAAGAGCATAAAGGGAAGAAGAAGAGGATTACCGACTCGCGAACGATGAATATGAGGTAAGCAAAGTGTGACTTTCTCGAGTTCGATTTCTTCTTTCATGTTTCCACTGCTCTGTTGTCCTTTGTGCGTGGTTGAGGGTTTTATTAGCTCTTCAACCTCTGATTTCCAATGCGAAAATCAGAGGTGAATCAAATGTATTTTGAGCTTTGGTATTAGGGTTTTTGGTGATGATTCTTGCGGAATTTTTCCGTTGTTCTGTGTCCTCTCTTCGCTAATGATTGCTTTGTATTTATAGGAAGATCCGTGAGTGAGGAGAAAAAAATCCGTACGAGCTAGCTGGAGAATCCGCAAACCGTTAGGGAAAATCCCCTGGGTGGAACTGTGTGGGGACCAAGGGAGAGGTGAGTCATTCTTTTCGATTTTGTCTGTAGTGTTCAGAAAAGTTTTTTTTTAGAGATTTTGTGGTCCCCTGCGAATCAACTTGGATACTTTACTGAGGTAAACTTCAAATTTACTGTCATGAATTTTTTTACCACTCTTTACTTGCTACACGATTATGAACCTGATATGTACTCAGACTTGTACCTTGGTCTTTGAAGTTTTATTTGCAGTAGCTTGTTTAAACATGTGATGACTTGAGTATAAGGCTTGGGTGTCCTGATGCCTTGAAGGCCGATTGTTGATTTACCGTGTACCTTTATGTTTTGACTTTTGTTCTAACTTGTATATTAATTCAATTTGTTCTTCTTTTTCATGGATATTAATGATGGGAGCTTGAAGCTGAAGATTAGTCGCAAGAGGGCCATGGTGGATTTGTTTTGGTGACATTAAAAAGTCTACCTTGCTAAGAAGATAAACATATTTGAAGGCACAATATTGGACAAATAGGAGGTTTGAAGTTGAGAAGTCAATGATGTTCAAGACTTTGCAATCTGACATAGGACGTTTGCACCTGATAAAGCATTGGTTCCACCGAACCTTTTTACGCCGTCCTGTTTTAAATCTAGTATTTTGAACAGCTAATGATGCATTCAATCTTCAATCATAGCATATTCTCCTGAATTTGAACTTTTGATGTTGTCAATGGTGATAACTGGACTTTTCTAGCTGCAGGGAACCATATGTTGGAGGGCTTCAGACTTTGATAACAGTGGTTGAATGAAGCTTTCCGTAGCTTGGCTCGGAGGCAACCTTGACCATGCATAAAGATCATCATTTTTCTATATCGCAACCCCAAGGTAAACCAAAACTTTATGTGTATAAGTCTGTTTTTTTCTTAACATACGCCTGAATCAATTTATCCGTCTTTGAGATAACCGTGAGCTATAATTAATAAAAGTGTACTGAACCATGACTGGACACTTCTGACAGGTTGGCCTATGGTGGTGTTAAGGAGTCTGTTCAAAACATATATGGCACCTAGCTTGAGGAAGATGCAATTTGCATAGTTAGTGTTTGCTTGTTCTCTTTGAGGTTTGCGACGATGGAATGACTTGAAGAATTGGTAAGAAACTTAATCAGTAGCCTTATCTTGATGAACCTGAGGTGGTAGTATTTGTTATAATCTTCTCTTTGGATTACCTTGTTCTTCTTCATCTGTTTTATCAGTAATTCCTGAACTATGACCAAATGTTTTTTTAACAGGTTGGCCATTGATGGTGTTACGTATCCTGTTTTGAACAAGGTCAGCACAAGACTACCATAATCCTTCAATCATTTGGCATGTTATTGAGGTATCTGCTCTTGTTTTGACTGATGTTTTGGAGTAAATGTCGTAGGTTTGCTACGATATCCATGAAGCATGATGAGAATGCAATGTTAGCAATCTTGTGTACTGATGCAGAGAAGTGACTTGGTAAAGTATGAAGGTGAATTTTGTTTCTGAGTTGATTTAACAGTGTGGATATCATGGTTCGGAACTGGGAATTGGTTCTTAATGTCATGGTCTCTTTTGCTTCGCAGGTGCGGATTTCATCTCCGGCTGAATGTCGCATAAGGAGACGCGGGAAGGCTGGCTGGATAGCAGTCTTGGCAGCAGTCTTGGCATCAGTCTTAGCAGCAGGCTTGGCAGCAGGCTTAGAGATTGGATGAAGAAGAATTGTGGCTCTAGCTGGTTCTATGTCTTTCCAGCTTTGTGTGATTATTTTGGTGATGCATAGACTCTCACACCTAATCTTCACTTGTTATTTGCTTGTAGGCCTTTCATAGCTAGAGGATAGTATGGTTGATACGGCGACCGTTCAAGACTCACAAGAGAAATTTGTACAAAAACTTGGCATGGCAAAGGTCAACCAATACTAATTCGGTATGAAGAGCTTATTGGAAAATTTGTGCAATGTCATGCTGCAGCTTGGTACCATGGCTGATTCGAGGAACTTGCAAAGGTCGTATCGTGAATTTAGGCTTTGGTAAAACTTGTTGATAGCATGTATGTGGCTTATGTTCTACTGGCCTTTAGCTGAAGCCAACACTTGTTAGAAACCTTTAATTCTGGTATGCTTTTAACTCAGCATTGTCTGCATTATTACTTGGTTGAATTGATCTTAACACGTTTCGCGGTGTTGTTGATAAACCAGGCATAGAGCTATGTTACATGTTTGCAGAATTGCTCTACTGTATAGTTGATGCAGAACCTTGTAAGTTTGATGCGAATTTCAATCTTTGAATGTTGTCTTGAACTTTTGTTTTCTTATCCGCATTTGTATGCTGTCTTGACATTCCTTGCTTCATTTTCTATTCAGTTTGATCAACCTGCAAATCAAGCTTCACTGGCCCTGAAGACTCTATCTCAGGATTATTATTGGGAACTACTTCAATACAAATGGGAAGACCATTGGCATCAGCACCATTGGAACTTTATTCCTCTCACTGACACCATCTGTAACTTTCTCACAAACAGCTGAAGATTTCAATACAAATTGAAAATCTTCAGGATTTTTGCTTGTTTAGAGATCAGTGATTTTGGACTAATCATAATTCCGCTTTATCAATACTTGGCACATTAACACTTGAGTTGTTTTTGCAGCTAATGGGCAAACCTTGGGTAATATTCTGTGATGCAGTGCTCATCAAGATGTTGGTTGGGAGATCTGCTACACCAGGGGTAATATCACCATCTAGTACATGATGAATGCCGCAGTGGTGAGACCTTAGTATGCTGAGCTGGGATTGATGAACACTGATTGCACGAATTAGTTCAAATTTTGCAGTTTGGTAAGCTTTAACCTGAGCTTTTGATTCCCATTGCTTGCTGTATCAATATGCATCATGTGTTATTTCAATCTATATTGCCTTTGCATATTTGATCCTTCTTGTGACTTTTGGCTAACTTATCTTCTTGGTTTTATGTGAAACAGGTTGGTATTGCACGAGGTACTTAAAGAAATCGTGTCCTGAGCAGGTGATTAGGCTTGGCATAACTTATTTGGGAATGCGTAAGCCATAAAGGTGGATCTTGGATGATGACTCGGACGACTTGGTAGCCTACGAGTTTGCAAAGGAAGCCATGGATTTCCTTGATAGAGAACCATTTGGTGCTGAGACTTTCAGTAGCAATAGGAATAAGGCTGCCACTATAATTTGGTGCTGAGATTTTCATTTGGTGCTTTTGCTCGTGAACTATACTCATCGCCGTGTTTCATTATCAGGCTGTAAAACAACATTCATAGAGGATTAACTCGGAGGATTAAATTGCTGAAGACTTGACATGAAGACATTTGATGGTGGAATCATCAAGAAGAAATGCATTGACCTCAAGATGAGAGGCGTGAACTCTTGCAGAAATGTAATCACTATCTGAACTTTAATTTCAAATAAACTTTGTACTCCTGATTGCAAATGGTCTTGAAATAGCTGTAGTCTTGTTTTTTTTTTTTTTTTGTAATTTGTACTTAGAATTTTGGCATGAGGATTGAACCTCGTATCACGTGCTTACAATTTTAGTGAATGAAATAATTTTGAATCCGCAGATTTTGAATTGATCTCACTTGAATTCGTCTTAAGAATCTTGTAACTAGTAATGATATTAATTGGAAGGTATTACGGGAACTTGGTGGTAATCGTACCACTTAAACCCTTTTTTTTCGACATTTGGACCTTACCTTCCTAATTTTTGACATTGAATTCTTGATATCAACTTAAATTTGCAACTTGCAACCAAACTTGTAACCTAATTTTAATCATAAAGACGAAGATATTTTATGCCTTATAAAGACCATACAGAACTTAAACCTTCAATTTTGCTTTTGAGTTTCAATCAACCATTCCAATTATGTTTTGCACATAACTCCACTTTGAACCAAATTTAACTTAGTATCACTTTCAACACCTCATGGCTTTAAAGTCGACCTTGAAATGTAATTCAACATTCATTAAAGCGCAACTTGTAATAGGTTACAAAATTATCTTGAAAATGAATGTTCACGTCACAATCATAAGAATGAGAACCCATCTTCCGTTAACCTCCATCTGAATTTTCCACACTTTTAAGAACCTACAATCACAAACAATCTCTCCATGGTTTGCAGGTAAGAAGATCATGGCCAGAGACCAAACACTCATTCAGAGCATAGTCACCAAATTACTAACCAATTCGTATGAGAAATGAAAAGGTAGGACAAATTTGGGGTACGACAATAGCATATTAATAAATGTGTACACCTCTGGTTTTTGCATTGCATTATGAAGCCATACACATTTTGGTTCAATCATGTGCATATTGAAAATTACATAATGTTGTAAAAGCTCAAAGAATCACCAAAAACCATGTAACTTGCATCACTTAATTACATATCATTGTTGTATTCCATTCTTAATAATCCACTCATGTTATTGCATTAACTTGCATATTTTGCATTATTTGATTTGCATTAAAACTCATTTTTGTGCATAAAAGAAAATAATTGAATCTGCCTTGTTTTCATAGCTGCATTTTGAAACAGGAGCTGTAAAAACATGTTGCATTTATGCTGTTTTGACTTTTACACCTATTTTACATGCTGTTTGTTAGCTGTAATAGGCTGTTTGCATTTTGCATTGCATTTAGTAGTTGTTTGTGCTTTAGGAGTTGTAGTAGCTGCTGGATTTTTGCTTTGCATAGTTTTTAGGTCCCTTAGACTTATGATTGAGTCTAGATTAGGTCCTAGATGTATTAGGATTTGTTTGGTACTTGTTTACCTCATTTTTTTTAGCATGTTTATCCTACTAACATTTGTCTTGTAGGGAGGTGAAGGTATATTCACACAACCTTCTCCTTTTAAAATTCTTTACGCTTTCAAAGTGTATTTGTTTTAGCATTTTGTTTAATTTGCATAGCTTCATGCTAATCCCCTTTAGAAACAACTTAGCTTCCTTAGGAAGTAAGTTGATTTCTAGTTCCCTTTTCTATTTAGGATTATAAATCCGCACTAACCTAGGTTCATCCATGCATGACAACACTTAGGATCATTAGTCCCCTTAGAATTTTACCTTTGGTTCGCTTTGCTTTTTTTTCCATCTCAAAGAAAAGTAAAAAATACATAATAAAGATCGAGCTTTCTCGTACGCCATGAGACTTTGTCATGGGTTACTTATACACGTCCCATTTCGGGGCGAGGTATAAGGCATTTACCACGATGAACAAGTCTTAGTATGAGAATGTTTCACAAACAACAATCTCAGAAAACACTTCTTTAAAAGACAGTAAACAAACAACACTCATCTTTTCCCGCGGGAATTCTTTTCTCACCTCATTCACTCTCAACGCGAACTTGCGACGACTTGTCTCATTTGCAAGACGGTAAACACACCCGTTCAAGGAGAGCCTGCAACACCTGAGCATAGGCATAAGCAGTTCAATTCCTAAAAAACACAAATAAATAGTTTCACCTTAGTTAGGTAAACTACGTCGACTCTGATCCTCATTTTCCCGATGAGGTACGTAGGAAGCAGGGTAGGGCTCGTTCGAGCACATTCTTTATTTTTCCTACATTTCCCCCTTTCTTTCTCTTTGTTATTCCTTTTCGTTCTCCTTTTCCAGTTCCCTTTCTTCTTCCAGTTCCAGTTAGCAATTCTTTTGTTCAGCATCATATTATTTCTCACCCTTTGAAACAGACTAACAAGCGTGGATCCCGTCGGGTACGGCGGACGGTCTGAGGTGATAATACCTTCCCAGGTCGTAAGCGACTCTCGAACCCAGTATCTTTGGTTTGCAGGACCTTGTCCTTTCCTTTTCTCTTAGGTTTGTGCAGCATTATCTTTCCCATTCATTTGGGATAAAAATGTCTGGCTGGCGACTCTACCTTCTCCGCGCCACTTTTGCGTTTGTACTAGGATGAAAATCTCGGGAGCGATAGCTGGCGGCTCTGCTGGGGATCGAACCCAGAATCTATGGTTCCCTTGAGAGTCAATCCTAACGCCAGTTGCTTTCTGTTTCGTTGGATGTTTATCTGTGTGTTGTTGTGTGTTTATTTACTTTTTTCATTTACAGTTTTTACTTTACAACATTTATTTACCGCTTTTAGTATTTATTTTCCATGCATCATATATACTGGACTGTGATGGTTTGCATTTTTTTCTGTGGGTGGGAATTTTTGTGAGATAAGTCAAACACCCGAATTGAGTGCACCATAGGATTAGCGTGGACATACATTGTACTCACATGGTTACATGATGAGTGGCGATGTGTTCCACACCCAGATTGCAACCGTCTCGGAACTATTCTGTGTGGGGGGTTTTCCCCACTTCAGGGCATGACCTTGATAGTTATGTGCATGGTGTGACCGATCTTCGAGGACCTTAGTGGAAACGACCCTCTCCAGTGATGACAGTGGCAGACCACATTTGTTGGCAAACACACTCGCATCTGAGGGCCTACTGGGAACTCGCATAGGATGGCTTGGTTCTCTCATAGAAATCTATTTAAAGCAAACTGTTCGTATGACGATAGTACTGTATCCTAATGGCTGACTGTACTATTGTTTCTCGATTCAGTGCTTGAAGCTGGGGACTTGTGAGAGATGTTTGTTTCCTTGGACTCATATGAGACCTCCCTGAGTAGTACATAATGCCAAACCGATTCCCTAATTTGGTCATGAGCCATTTCTCGGAAATGGTGAACGTATTATTGCTATTCGGCTTTAAGAGTCCGTGATGTTGACCCGAGTAGCACACCCATGAGATGGGAGGGGTTTATAGGTTTGCAGGAACCCTAAAACTTCCAACATACCCACTTTGCCAGTATTGTTCAGTTTTGTGATCTAATTCTTTGGTCCCTTGATTCTAAGATCCGGGATTTCTGTTCAGAGAATTGATTTTGTGATTGTGACCTTGCACATACACTGGGTTATTTTGATATGCACAACACATACACGTCACTGATCACATGCCTTGCCTTGCATAAGCATCATGACATCATTAATCATTTGTGTTCTTTTTCATTCTCAGAGTTCATACTATTCCCGGTTCCCGGTCATACTTCTGCTTCAGAGATGGAAGATACCAGAAAGAAGAATGTGTACTATAAGTTATTTGATACCAAAGTGGATCTGCTCAACCAGATGGTGTTTCTTATTACCCCGAGTCATCTGGGATACTTCAAGGAGAAGTATGGTGATATTCTGGATCTGGTGGTTGATATGGATAGTTCTCAGAAGAGTGCCATTCATACCCTGTTGCAGTACTACGATCTGCGGCTCAGATGTTTCACTTTTCATGACTTCCAGCTAGGCCCACTGCTTGAAGAGTATTATGAGATTCCGGGGGTGCCACTTGTAACACCCACTTTTCCCATTTTCAAAATATCAAAGGTTTTCAAATAAATCAGAGTTTAATTCCACAAAGTGAGTGGTTACATTTCAAACCAAACAAAGATTCCATTTTTTTTTATTCGTAAGTAGTGGAAAATAAATAGTTCCTCACATGTATGTCCAAAACATAGTTATTCAATAACATAAGCGATTCTTTTAGATCCTTAGGCGGATATATAACCAACAAAATCTGAAAATATGGAATAAAGGTAAAATAGTAAAATCCCCATTCCCGTTACGTATCAGAGCGCCTAGGACTCGAACAAGCACACTCAACAACTCTCAGGTACTTGAGTTATATGTACTTCCGAAGAAGCACAAATGCCACAAAATAAACAAAGGGGTGAGAAACAGTTTCATAATATAACGGTGCAAATAACATCTCTAAGGATAATCACATAAACAATGCACATCATGCAATATCAATCTTCCATTCAACAAATGCAATGTGACTCAATGACACAATGCAACATGCGGTACTGACTTTCAACAATGGTTCATCTATTCAAACCCAGATGTATCGCTTACGCTCCACTGAGACACGATCATCCCTGCACCAACGATTCGCAATGAATCCGAATAATCACATACGCTCCACCGAGACATGATTATTCCACCAAATATGTATGCGTATGTGTAACACGGTGGGAGAACTGACTTTAGTTATGTTGCGGATAGCAAGAGTCGCCACCGACTTTTATTTTATCCAAAGGAAAGGCATAAAAGAACAGGAAAGACCTTTTTAAAAGATTTTTGGGTCCGGGGGGTAAGTTATGTAAAGGGAAGGTGTTAGCACCCTTTACATCCATGGTTATCCATGGGCTCTTAGTTACTTAGCTCACTTTGAATTGTTTTTGAAAATGTGAAGTGTGTGAATAGAAATTTTCATAAAAGTTTGATAATGATCCATGTACGGATGCGTAAAAAACTTGTGTTTGAAAATTGTTTGAAATTGTGAAGTGTTTGAAAAGTTTTTGAATAGTGAGCAAGTAACTATGAGGAACCTACCCTAAAGTTTAAGTCTTTCTGTTCTTGAATCCTTTAAATGGTAAGACTATCCCTATTATTAAGGAATAGGTAGTCATTACCTTGGATGTGAGGGACAAGTGAGGGACATCTGTTTAATGAAGGCAACTGTGGGGTGTATTAAGCAATTTTGGAGGGACTGTCATCATTATTCGAAAGGGACAAGATCATATTGAAAGGCAACCATTAAGGGACTTGATCTTTGATTATTTAAGGGACTAGATGACTTTTCTTTTAAGGGACTTTGCTTTATACTCCCCACTTGACCTTATGATTAGGCAACATTGAGAGACAACCCTAGAAAGTGAGATGGCGATCAAAGATCGACTTATGTGTGTGAGTGTTTAATTTTATATTTTATATTATAATTTAAATGACCTAAATTCAATTTTTAAATACAAATAGTTTTCACTCCCTATTTACTAACCATGGCATAAAAAATAAATAATTAAATATTACAAATAAATATTTACACCAAGGAGCAATTACAAAAATAATAAAAGCAATTTAAAATAATAAGCAAAATAAAATAAATAAGCAATAATAATTATAATAGGGGTTAGTGAAAATAATAATAATAATCACAATTTAAAAATAAATGGGGTTAGTGATAATCATGTAATAACAATAATAATAAAAATAAACAAATATATTATGATAAACAAAATTTTAATGATTAGTAGAAAAATTATAAACAATTATATCAATTATTATGGAATTTAGAATTATAATTAAATAAATTATTAACATATTATGAAAAAGTAAATTATAATTAAAAGTTAAATTAGCAATTTTTAAACATATAATAAAAAATATTTACATATATATTTAATTATAAACAATGATAGGATATTTGAACCCAGGTCCTTTACCTGGATAAGGTGCTTCCAAAACCGTCTGAGCCACTGCGCGCTGAAGGTAGCCATACACAACAATATGCTTTTATTATAACCCTGCGAAAATCATGAAAAACAAAAAAAAACACAAAACGGCCTAACGGGAATCGAACCCAGGCCAGAGAGCATTCACACATACACGTTCACCATCTGAGCCACATGTTCTTTCTGAAACATTATCACAAACAAAACATAATAAAATAAATTGAAATTTCAAATTTTTCTTTTCGCGCCAACAACCTTCGTCTTCCTCCTCTGGACCTGCGAAACCAGCTGCGAAAATTGCTAGGGAATTACCTGCGAATTCTGTTTCACAGGAAAACCTACGAATATCATATTGCTCAATTTCCACACGATTTTTCCAAATTGATTGTGCCAACATATTCAAAACCATTCATACAATTCAAATATGTCAATAAAAATCATTTAAATAGCCTATATCTCATAACCCTAATTCGGATGTTCAAACCCTAATCATGGCAACTTGTGATACCTGCACCAAAACTCACTAATAAATGTCCAGAAACAATCAATAACACATCATGAATCATAATCAATAAAAAAAAACAATAGAAAATGCATATATGAAGGAAATCGAAATCTTGTCTTCCATGGACATTTGAAGTTTCGGTTTCCATTAGATATGGGGTTATGGATGCTTATGAACATATGAATAACATCCTGAGAGTCTAAGGATCATCTCTATGTCTTTAAAATACCTTTAACTGTCCTCTAAATGTGAATCCGAAAATTGAAATTTCAATGGATTTTTGAATGTCAAGAATGCTTTTGGAGGCTGCAAAAATTCGTCCCAATGCTTGTAATGAGTTTGTCTATATGTAGTGATGTAAATTAGGTCAAAAAATAGACTCTCTCTTTGGGTTTTATGGATACCTTAGTGATGAAGAAATCCCTTTCCAATTTTGGCCAAAAATCAAATCTCTTCATGCTTCAAAGAGTGAGCACGAATTTGGATAGTGTGGATTCATGTTAAATGCCTTTTATGATTTTCTAGAAAAAGAATCACACTTAAATATTGATTTTTTGATTTTATTTTGATTTAATATGTATTTAAATGAATAAAATTCAAATAAATATTAAATAAAATAAAATAAATCAGAAATTATATGGGTTGGGTCGTGCTTGGTGTTATGGTGAAGTTTGAATCACAAGATTACAAGCCCATTTGGAAGAATTTAGTTTTAAGACCCTATTTTCTTCATAAACCTCCCAAATATTTCCCAACTTTGCAAGGGCACATATCCTTCAATTTTAATGCTATGAGGGTGTTCTTGGACATTTTGGAAAGCTTGAAGAGTCCTCTAACCATCCCCACTGGTTTCATGTCCATATCATTTACCAATCTCAAGTTATGCCCTTTTGAAGTTGTTGACTTTTTGTTGACTTTCAAAAGGACCTATAATGTCTTAGCTCATACCTTCCAAATGAAGCATTTCTGGGCTTGGCTTGTGAGACACAAAGTTGTAGAGAATTCAATTTACTTCAAACTGAGCTTTGAGTGGAGACTTGGTGATGAAGTATGTGAAAGTTATGGCTGGTCAAAGTTCAATTGACTTCTACTGAGGAAACCCTAATTTAGAAACTCCTGATTCTTGATGATCTGAAATCTCCTTGATGAATCATGATCAACCCTTGATAAAATGATGAATTTTACTTCATATACTTGATGTTGGCAAAAAATCATGAAGTTTGACTTTGGTTTGACCACAGTTGACCTCAGTTTGACTTTTTAACTACTTTGACTGATTTTGACTTATCTGATCATCTGACTGAGCAAACTTTTGAGAAAAGTCTTGAAACTTGTCATGGGGGTTCTTGCACACATATAAAATTTTATGAAGCTCACTTGAAGTCTTGGAAGTCCATTTAGCCTGATTAAAGTCAAAACCCTAGTTTTGGATGCACTGCTTAGGAGGTGCATTGTCTGAGGGAATTGTCAACTCTTCTGACCAATTGTGAACTTTGTGAACCTTGTGAACCATCATAAAATGTATTATGAACCTTGTGAAACTCATGGGAGGTCTTGTGAACCTTGTGAACCTCATGGGAGGTCTTGTGAACCTTGTGAACCTCATAAAGTGACTTGTAGACTCCATGAACCTCATGAAAGGTCTTGTAAGCATTGTGAATCTTGTGAACCTTGTGAACCTCATAAAGTGACTTGTAGACTTCATGAACCTCATGAAAGGTCTTGTAAGTGTTGTGAAGCTTGTGAACCTTCTTAGCACACAAAGTCTTGTATTGTGAGGGCAAATTTTGGGGTGCAACAGTATGCAGACTCGATTACACATACAATATCACAACCCACATGAATACAATCATGCCATCACGATCCTCAAGATCCACATCATTTACCAATCAATCCATCATACAATTATATCAAATGCACTAACAAGTACATACAATTCAAAATAGTCACCTAATCTTATTTACTAACTATTGATTGTCAGGTCCTATAATTACTGCTAAACATGATCCCTAACGCCTTAAACTAATGGTACAAGCCTCAATTCAAAGAACATGACGATTCCGGATCAAAACGTTGTAAAAATTCCATTTACAGAGGCCTAACACGGCCTCCCGTGTCCCCTGACACGACCTGTGTCAGGTGGCCTGGGGACACGCCCCCCAAATCCCAATTCCCTACACAACCAGGGGGATGACACGGCCGCCCGTGTCGTGTGATACGGCCCGTGTCACACTTCCTGAAGCCCCTTCTCCTAAAAATCCTCCTTAAACCCATCTCCCGTAGCCTGACACGGCCACCCGTGTCCTGGGACACGGCCCGTGTGTTGCACCCCAAAATTTGCCCTCACCAAGACAAGAAATTGTGTACTAAGGTGTCCCAAGGGGTTCACAAGGTTCAAAATATTCACAAGGTATCTCAAGAGGTTCACAAGGTTCACAATTAGTCAGAAAGTTTGATAATTCCCTCAGACAATGCATTCTCCTAAGCAATGCATCTTAAACTAGGGTTTTGACTTCCATCAGGCTAAATGGACTTCCAAGGCTTCAAGTGAGCTTCATAGCATCCTAAATGTGTTCAATAATCCCCATGTCAATTTTCAAGGCCTTCCCAAAAGGTTTGCTCAGTCAAACGATCAGATAGGCTAAAATCAGTCAAAGTAGTTTAAAAGTCAAACTGAGGTCAACTGTGGTCAAACCAAAGTCAAACTTCATGATTTTTTTGCCAAGATCAAGTATATGAAGTAAAATTCATCATTTGATCAAGGGTTGATCATGATTCATCAAGGAGATTTCAGATCATCAAGAATCAGGAGTTTCTAAATTAGGGTTTTCACAGGAAAAGTCAACTGAACTTTGACCAGCCATAACTTTCACATGCTTCATCAAAAATTTCCCATCCAAATCTCATTTTTAAGGAAATTGAATTATCTACAACTTTGTGTCTCACAAGCCAAGCCCAAAAATGCTTCATTTGGAAGGTATAAGCTAAGACATTATAGGTCATTTTAAAAGTCAATAAAAAGTCAACAACTTCCAAAGAGCATAACTTGAGAATGGTAAAAGATATGGACATGAGACCAAAGAGGTTGGTTAGAGGACTCTCTAAAATTTCCAAAATGTCCAAGAACACCTTCATAGCCTTAAAATTGAGGGATTTGTGCCTTTTCAAAGTTGGGAAATATTTGGGAGGTATATGAAGCAAATGAAGCCTTAAAACCAAATTTTGCCAAATGGGCCTACCAAATTGCCACCCAATCTTCATGATATCCTCAAGCACGACCCAATCCAGGTATTTTCTGATTTTTATAATTTATTTATAATTTATTTGGATTTTATTCATTAAAATTCATTTTAAATCAAAATAAAATATGAAAATATGAATATTTGATTGGATTCTTCTTCTAGAAGCTTTTAAATAACATTTAAGTTGATTCAAAACCATCCAAATTCGTGCTAAGGCATTATGGCATGAAAATATTTGATTTTTTTGACTAATTTGGCAAGAAGATTTCTTCACATTCAAGACATCCAAAAGCCCACAAAGTCACATGTTTTTTTGACCTAATTTGGTTCAATATATGAAGAGGAACATAACACAAACACAGGGGACGGAAAAAATCTGGAAAAAAGAGGCATTTGAAGAACACAAAAAAATCTTCCAAAAAGTTGAATTCGGTTTCATAGTTGCAGCTTATTTCAAACAATTTGGAAGGTTGGAATAGCTTCCTTGATGAATTTCGAACATGCTCAGATCATTACATTCATCAAATGCTTCATGAATTGACTAACCCGAATGCATCTTCATGCTTGAATATTTTTTTTTCGTTTTCACTATTTCGTGCACTTTCAATTAATTATGACCATCTAATGATGTTTGTTTTGTGGTATAGAGTATTTCTGGATGCATCAATTGAACTTTAGGTGCTTATATGAGGAGAAGCCATTGTTAGGGTTCTTGGCTTCAATTTAGGGCTTCACGTTTTAATCAATATAAATGACTTCTAATTGCGTAAATGAATTGGTCTGGTTGTGTTGAGTACAATGGTACTTTTAATTTGAAGAAATTTTACAGGTATGGTGATCATTGAAGAAAACGTAGGAAATCCTACAAAACTAATTTCGCAGGTAATGTTGAAGCTAAAACCGCAGGAAACTTCGCAGGTCACAAGGAAGAAGATAACCTGAATGGCGCCAAATCCATAATTTGAAAAAGTCTTTATTTTTATATATTTTGATGTTGGTTATATATATCAGATGGCCCATGTGGCGTAATGGCAATGAGCGTATGTTGGGATGTTTGAGACCAGGGTTCGATCCCAGGTTTTGACAAATATTTTTTGGTTTTTCTTAATTTTAGCAGGTTTAACATATATGTACGCGTGATCATCCTACATCATACCACAAGCGTATAACCCAGTGGTCTTTGCTGCAGCTTGGTAATGGGGAGGTCCTGGGTTCAAATCCAGGCCTCCCCCATTTTTTTAGAACCTATTTTATTTTCTTTTTCTTTATATTTTCATAATTTAATTATTATATTATTATATTATATTATTTAATCATCTTATTAACTAATTAACCAATTAAATAACTCTAATTTTAACTTAAGTATATTATATCATAAAATATTTTTGTAAATAAATATTAATTATTCTTTCTAATAATTTTTATTATAGTATTAATTTTTGTTATATAATTTATAAATAAATATTTAAAACCTTAATTACTTAAAAACTCCAACTATCTTCTAAAAAAAATCTAATTTTCCTATTAATCCTAAAAAATCTAATTTATTTTTCTAAACCCTAATTAATATATTAACCCTTATTTCTTTTATTATTATAATTTAATTTATTAAATTGTTTAAATTTTTATACTATCTTAATTAACTTCTAAAAAATTTATAATTGTTGTCTAACCTAAAATAACTTCTCTTTTAAATTTTAATCTTGATTTATTTATTTATTATTATTAGTATCATTATTATTATTGCTATTATTTTAGTATTATTGTTTATTTATTATTTTATTATATTTATTATTATTATAATTCATTTTATTTGATTATTATGTATCTGCTAAAGCCATGTAATATTTGTAGATTTATTTTCCGTCTTATTTTATTTTCGTAAATATTTATTGTATAGTTAGTAATTTAGGGTGTGTATAACCTATATGTGATTAAAATCAATTTAGAAAAATTAATTTAATAAGATAAATATTTGAATATGAACATGCACACACGTAAGTCGATCTTTGATCGCCATCTTGCCCTTCCTAGGGTTGCCTCTTAAGTTGCTTATACAAAAGGTCAAGTGGGGTGTTTTAAGCAAAGTCCCTTCATAAATATCATCAAGTCACTATAGTTTTAAAGATCAAGTCCCTTCGAGGTTGCCTATTGTTCTGGGCTGGCCCAATTCCCATAATTGGGCCAAGCAAACCAACTCGATAGAAGCGCTCGACGTCGAGCAGAATCAAGAATAGTGGTCTCTATCGACCACAAGTATACCGACCAAGATAAAGTTCCCCAACGACTAGTTTTGACCGTTACCTATTTTTACGGATTCCTCGATCCGCGTCTCACAATATGGACCAATAATCTTCCATTTAGCCCTTATATAAACCCTCTCATTTGAGAGGGTCAGGTATTCAACTCTCTGACCTTAATCCTCGTACTTGCTCGCTCTTTGCTTGGTTACTTACTTTAGCATCGGAGTGCCTTGCAGGTACACCCCCTTTTTCTCCTCTCCGACCGTCTTTCATCAACTCTCGAAGCCAGCCGTATCGGATCCTGATCTCCAGGTACGATCAGGTGGCGCCGTCTGTGGGAAGCTGATTTTCCCGTTCTTCTCTCAAAATCTTCAAAGAACTAAAGTTTTACCAAGATCCATGGCTTCTCGGGACAACCAAGAAAACCGATCAAATGATGGCATGATTCTCACGCAACGTGAGAGCAACATTCATCCTCCTCCGCACGAGGAAACTGTGCAAGATCACCCGGACGGGAAGACAGCATCGCCTTCGCCCGATCACGATCAACCTCTGGAGAGTCGCCCGAAAACTCTTTTTCCCTCGACTCCTTCAGGATCGGATTTCGCCGCACTGGCCGAAATCCCGAATCAGAGAAACCTGCTGCTCCTCGCCCATGGCGAGAAAATCGCCCGTCTCGAAGATAATTCTCGTCGACCACCGTCTCCCGCGAGACCCCAAAGAAGGCGAACTCCCTCTCCCGCCAGGAAAAAGAGGAAAGGGCACGCCGGCGAATCAACGGGCGACAAACGTCCTCGCCAGTCCTCTCCACGATCTTCTCCTCCAAGAATACCAAGAAGGAGCAGATCAATTTTTGCATCTCCCCGGCGAACAAAGAAACGCGCTCACAGATCTCCTTCATTCAACTCTAGTGACGACGAGGACACTCGGGGTCCCCTCTCGTCAGAAATCATGGCGGCTAAACTTCCAAGAGGTTTAGAGAAGCCCCCACCGCTAGGCTCGTACGACGTAACCACAAATCCAGACGAGCATATCGAGAATATTAATGCGCTGCTCGATTACCGAGGAGTACGAGGAGCAATCAAATGTCGCCTTTTTCCTACAACACTAAGGAAAGGAGCGATGACATGGTACAAAAGCCTCGAGGCTGAGTCCATCACATCCTGGAAACAACTTGGACGCACGTTCTCCAGGCACTTCACCGCATCAAGGCGGCATCCGAAGACAGAAGCTTCGCTCGAAGCGATCATCCAGGGGAAGGACGAACCTTTACGAACTTACATCGAAAGGTTCAATAAAGAGGCGGTCCAAGTATCCACAACCGACGACATGAAGAAGTATTTGCTGGAACGAGGACTGCGCCCGTCGACAGATTTTCACCGGGCAGTCGGCATTGAGACCCCTGCCACCCTCGACGCGTTCTTACTGAAAGCTCAAGCCTACATCCAGTATGAGGAAAAACAAGCAGCCAGCTCGGTAAGAGACGCTCGACGCCTGTAGACACCCTAAATTTGCCCTCTGGTTTTCCATCTTTGTCAGCTTTTCGTTTTGCATTCATACGTATTTTCACATTTTTTGCATACCATTTGCATAAGCTCCTAAGACATGGGATCAGTTTTTTCTGAGGAATTAGGGTTTATTTCCCTGATAAAGAATTTCAAGTCTGAAAACTATTCACTGATTCATTCGGCTCGTCACCATGGATTTCTGTCCCATCAAGCCTATTCCTCAGGCAATGAGCGCTCAAAGTCAAGCTGTGGTGTGATGAGTTCGTCAAGTCATCAAGTTGTGGTTTACGAGAAGTTTTGGGCCAGCTTGTCTTTTCGTTTGTTCATCAGTGGTCCGTCTATGGATTTATTTTCCAAAAGGTTTATTCTGACAGATTTAAGGTGATTCAAGACTTATTCGGGCCACGGATTCAGAAGATGACTAACTCCGATAGTTTGTTTGCTTCGGTTACGAATTGTTCAGTTGTTGGTGTGTTTCATTGCTTTTATTGGAGGTGTGTGGAGAAATGGACAAGTTGGTGTTGAATTGAAATCGTGGGTTATGGTCGTGTGTGTGGGTGAGAGCCAAGTCCATTTTAGTCAGGATTCACTTCATATACCATTTATCATTTACCATTTTTATTTTCCATAAGCCATATCCATATCCATTTATCCAAATTTATTTTTTTATTCAAATTACACCATTTGTCAATATCCATCTTTAACCAATTCTATTTCGTTCCAATTTATTTTCTAAACACCTCCAAATAATCCTATATCCCATCAATCCCATTTTTCCATTTAATTTCTAGACCACTTATATCACTTTTCTATTAAATTCAAATTCATATTTTATAAACCATTTCCCATCCATTTCCATATTAATCATTATTTATTTCATTCTTCTTTTTTTTACTCTCCACATACAAAAACGTAAAAACAACCATATCCACTTTCTCTTTTTTTTTACATCTTCAATATCACTTCAACCACAACAATTAAAACTTCTTCACACAATTTTCATCACTCTTCACGTGGACCCCACACCCTCAAAAACTTCTCAATTTCAAAGCCAGCTCACGTGGCCCCACCACTCCAACAAATTTCTCACAACAGTTTCACACCACCACATGCAGCAAGCACACATTTTTCATCAGTGAGAAGCACACAAACCTCATCACACTTTCTCCGCGGAAATTGTACACAAAAAGTGACAGCATTGGTAAAGCATTGGCACTCCACCATTCAGGATTCTCACACCAATACACTCTTCCATTTTCTCATCAACCTAAACCCAGAAACCATCCTCCTGCATAAGATTGGCACAAATACTCATAACCTTAACGGGTCCCCTTCATCAAAACAAAACACAACCTGCAAAACCGCAACACACAGCAAAACTCTTTCATCATTCTGACCACCCTCGATCCGTTCATCATCTCCAATCAACACATCTCACGGATTCTTCAAAAAAACAGAACAATCTACTTCACAAAACACAACCACCTTCTTTCATTAAACATCACCAACTCATACCTTCAGCCATCCTGTAAATTCACTGCTACAACTCCCAAATCAACCTCATCAACACACACAACCATTAAGCTTCATCCATCTTCAACAACAAGGACCACTCAACGCCTAAACCATCATAGCACAAAACTCCCCTCTTTAACATCACATCAACAACAATCAAACATCACTTTCAAACAGAAACAAAACGCAGAAGAATGAGATGAAGAGAAATATTTAGATCGAAAAGTGCATCTGAAATCGAAAAACAAAACAGATGGAGGAAGATTTGAAACTGAGATAGGGCAAAACTTCGAGTCTGAATTGACGAACTCGGAGGCGAAGGCGATGTCGATTGAGAGCGAACCGCAAGATCTAAGATGAAGATGCGAAACTGAATCGAGAGAGACATGGTGATTTGCTCCGTTTGCTATTCGTTGTTGCAAACACCTTCCCGCTTGCACCCTTGATCCGCCGCGTCGGTCACGTTCCCATCGTCGCGTACGTTGACGTCAAAGGATGGAATCGCCGCCAATGGTTTGAAGAAGAAGGCGAGTTTTGAAGTGAAAGACCTGTTCCTTGGACCGTGTTTTCTTTTTCCTTATTTTTGCCTTTCTTTGTTTTATATTATTTTTCTGTTATTACTTATTTTTATTTTTATTTAAGATTTGTTGTAATAGACTGAGTTTTTGTTTACACCATGGATCTGCATACACCACCTATCCCAACGCCAGATTTCCACATTATTCCCCCCCTTGGATGTTGTTGGAAGCCTTTGGGCTTTGGACAAGGCCCATCGCCTGTCCCTTTTCTTCACACCATCAAATCTTCATATTTGCACACTTAGTTTGTGCACCTCACTTCCTTTTCTTTATTTTCTTTTAGTGTTATGTGAATATTTGGGTGATATAGTTATTAGTCTTTGTTTAGATTTTTAATATAAACTTACTAATATTTTGGTTAAGTGTTAACTTAGAATTTGAATTCTTGATTTCCTTGATGTTTGATATTTGTGTTTGAGTTTTTTTGCCTCGATGCTTGAAGAATTGCCCTAACAAGTAGAACACTTCCAGTTTGATATTGCTAACCTCACCTAGGACCAACAGTGCACCCCTGGATGTGAAGAGTTTGGTTTGGACCGTCTTTGAAACTTGGACTCAACAAGCATTGGTATCCTCACCCTAAACTAACGAATCCCCATTCCTTTGTTTTCTTTTTACTTTTAGTTTTTGTTCTAACTATTTTCTTTATCATTTTTTTAATTTAGATGTTATTGGTAATTGTTATGTCTTTAATTTGGATTTATAACTTTGTTAACATTAATTATTAATTTCAATATAGTTTTTCTTTTAGTTTAATTAAATAGAATTTTATTTGATCTTGGTTCTAGTTTGTTTTGGCACTCTCTCGCAGGGTTTTCTTGCTTGATGTCGATAACGGAGGATGAAGCATGGTGATGACTTGGTGACTAATTATCTTCATAATCTTGTTCGGGCTAATGGATTTTTTTTATACGCAAATTGCACCTAAGCTTTGATATTGGGCGGACTGATCTCTCGGTTCTATTTTTGTTTCTCTTTGTTGGTCGTCTTGGATGCGGATGCTTATACTTGACATCATGATAATGGGCAATCGTGCTTGAATTGTAAATCCGTTATGGACTTGGTACATATTCTTGATTTCTCTTGCGCATATTAAAGAGGCAACATACCTTCTCCGTTAGGTACCACTGAGGCCCGATTTTTACTTATTGCATGCTGCTGCATCTGGAAGTCCTACTGGTGTAGGCTCTGTTTGTGCATTGTCTGATTATTATCATATTGCGTTCTAACCTCTCATTCTTATTTATCCACTTCTTCTCCCTCATCTTCTTTTCTTCTCGACTTGAGGTGTGCTTAGGCCACCATGGTGCTTCTCCTTTCTTCTTCTTCTTTTCTTATCTTCTTCTTCATTAGGATAGTAAACCTCACTAACCTAGGACCATCCGAGCATGTGAATATTAGGATTAGACTTTTCCCGTTAGCTTTTACCTTTATGTTCCTTTGGTTCTTCTTCTCTTCTCATCTCATAACTCTTAAAAAACACCTTAATAAATTTGAAGTGATGTCTTGATCCATAGCCTTATCCCATGAGATATGTTTGTAGTCTTCCCATCTTGGGATAGTACAAGTTTACTTTGTGATGCACAAGTCTGATCAAGGTATCTTCTTCATAAAAGAAAAGCATAAAAAATACTTCTTCATCTTGTAAATAACCAAAAACACTTAATAAGTAAACAAGTTAGTGAGCCTAAGCCCTAGTCTGTGGGTTCAAGTTTTGGGGATCTTCTCCTTACTTGAGTGTGCTTGTTCTATTATTCCATCTTGGAATGTAGCGACAAGTGCACATTCCATTGAAGAGAGCTTGAGTTCACTTCCTTGTGACACACTCATAAAAGCTTCATAAAAAACACAAACAAACAATAAGCGTCTTTCCTTCGGGAATTCTTTTCTCACCTCCTTCGCTCCGTACACGAACTTGCTCCTACTTGTCATCTTGCAAGACGGTTACGCACTCGTCGTCCGAGTCTGCAACACCTGAGCAATGGCATAGGCAGTTCAAGCCTTTAATTCACAAGCAATTTCCTTTTGGTACCCCTAGTTAGGGGAACTACGGCGTCTCTGTTCCTCATTATCCTGATGAGGTACGTAGGCAGCGGGGTAGGGCCCGTTCGAGCACAATCTTTATTTTCCATACATTTTTCCTTTTGGCTTTATTATTTCATTGCTTTTCCCAGTTCCAGTTTCTTTTCATTTCTTTGCCGCAGTTTTCATACCCTCACCCTTTGAAACAGTTTCTTTTGCAAGCGTGGATCCCGTCGGGTACGGCGGACGATCTGGGTGCTAATACCTTCCCAGGTCGTAACCGACTCCCGAACCCAGTCTCTTTGGTTCGTAGGACCCGTGTCCTTCCTCTTCTTTTCTTCTGGTTTGTGCAGCATTACCATTCCCTTTCTTCGGGATAAAAATGCCTGGCTGGCGACTCTATTCTTTTTCCGCGCCACTTTCGCGTTTGTACTAGGATGGAAATCCGGGGAGCGACAGCTGGCGACTCTGCTGGGGACTGCACACCAGATGATCTCTGGTTCCCCTGTGAGTCTCTCCTAGTGCTTGTGTGTTTCTGTTTCATTGGGTGATGTTGTTTGATGTGGCTTGTTGTATTCTATTGTTGTTTATTTACAGTTTTATTTACAGCTTTATTTACAGTTTCAGTATTTATTTTCTGCATCATGTATATATACTGGATTGTCTGGACTGGTTTTCTGTTTGGTGGGATGGGTGTTACTTGTTCTTGAGAGATGAGCCAAGTACCCGGCTCGAGTGCACCATAGGACTTAGAGTGGTTCCACTTTGGCCTCATGAGATCTTGTCATGGGGGTAGTAGTGAGTTCCACACCCAGGTTGCGATTGTCTTGGAAATGTCTTGATTTGGGGATCTTCCTCTCTCATTACATAACCCTGACAGTTATGTGCAGCTGGGGACCGATCACTGAGAACCTTGTGGAAAGATCCCTCTTTAGTGATGACAGTGGCAGCCCACATTTTGTGGCAAACCCATTCGCATCCGAGGTCCCACCTGGGGATCGCATAGGATGACCTTGTGTCCTGGACTCAGCTGAGGCCTCCCTGCGTAGTATATAATACCAAACCGATTCCCTAATTTGTTCATGAGCCATTTCTCAGAGATGGTGATAGTATTATTTCTATTCGGCTTTGAGAGTCCGTGATGTTTGACCCGGAGCCTACCAGTGAGATTGGGAGGGGTTTACAGGTTTGCAGGAACCCATGACCTCAACATACCCTCATTGCCAGTGCAGTCTTATGTTCTGATCCGGTCACTATGATCCTGAAGTTCTTGAACTTTGGTTCTCGGTTACTATTTTGGGTTATTATGCATAGATCTTGTGGTTACAGACACTCGATTCTTGGCTCAGTATTCCAGATTCCAGGCAGTTTCCAGCTGTTGATCCCATGTCTTGCATCTTTGCATCATCATATTGCATATTGCATTTGCATTTGCATTTTCATTGCATTTCCTTCCTCCAGAGAGCTCATCCTTCCTCTTTTGTCCATAACCAGCCAGCTGATTTCCCGGTACTCAGTTTGAACAAGTGGTAACAGTTAGAAGACGACAGAGTGTGTGAAGCTAGACTGAACAGTGTCAAGAGTTAAGAAGGGTCAGTTTGAAAGCCATCAGTAGCTATGTCAGAGAGCAACCGTCAGAATGTTGAGTTTCCACTTGGTTTCACTTCAATGACCAATCCTTTGTATGGTCTTTCTCCTGATGAGGATCTTCCACAAGTGAACAACCTTACTCGAGCTCAGCCTGCACAGACCCCGATCGTGAATCAGAATGTACCTGAACCATCTGTTGTCCGAGGTGGACCTTCATCTTCTTCTGATTCTACAGATTATCAGAGTTTTGCTTTCCCTATGTCGAACTTCCAAGGGGAAATCCCTCTTGTGAAAACCAAGGATCCATAAGCTTTTGATCCTGCTGAAAGATTTCGTGTGTTGGATGAGCAACTCAAAGCCTTAGCGGATCCTGATGCCTTTGGTTTTGATGCTCTAAACCTGTGTTTGGTGCCTGGTCTTGTCATACCTCCAGATTTCAAGACTCCGAAGTTCGAGAAGTACACTGGTGTCAGTTGCCCAAAGCGTCATTTGGTGATGTTCTGCAGAAAAATGACTTCTTATGCCAGCGACGATAAGTTGACGATTCACTGTTTCCAGGACATTTTAAGCGGGGCATCCTTAAGTTGGTATATGGATTTGGAAAGCAGTCGTATCCGGTCATGGAATGATTTATCCAGAGCTTTCGTAAAGCAATACCAGTACAATATGGACGTGGCGCCCTGTCGCACGCACCTGCAAAGCCTATCTCAGAGGACGGGTGAATCTTTTAGAGAGTATGCACAGCGGTGGAGAGAGTTGGCATCCCAAGTGCAACCACCACTTTCAGACAGAGAATTAGTTGACCTGTTCGTGGGCACGTTGCAAGGTCCGTACTTGGAAAGAATGAGTAGCATTGGGACGTCAAGCTTCTCTGATTTGATGATAGTTGGAGTACGCATCGAGAGCCTGCTCAAAAGTGGAAAGATCCAAGACTTTTCGAACATCCCAGCTAGTGAAGATGAGTCTGTTGTTAGTTCCCAAGGGGAAGAAGGGTATGACATCAGTGCAATCATGGCAAATATTGAATGTTCTGTACCAACATCTTCTCAAATATCATCTTTTCCTAGGTCTGCTTACTCTTATGGGCATTCGGCAATGCTCAGAGCACCATATCAAAAGTCCTGGACTCCTCCTCATCCAAATATGCAAGCTCAGGGTCGAAGACCTCAGAATCAACATCAGAGCCAGCCTAGGCCTCGCAACAATTTGGAAAGAAGGAATGCTCCTCTTCATCCAGTCCCCTTGGCATACAGTAAAATTTTGCCACATCTAATTCAGAGCTCCTTGGTGGTTCCTAAGCCTCTCAAGCCGTTGCCAGAGCCGTACCCTCCAGGGAACAATCCTCATGAGCAGTGTGGGTATCATGGTGGATCAATGGGGCATTCAACTGAAGATTGCAAAGCTTTTCAAGCCAAAGTCCAACAGTTGATCGACAAAGGGTACATATCCTTTCCAGAAGGAAGCTTGGTTGTGCACGTCAATCTCTCACCTGATTGGGTTCAAAGACTTCGGAGAAGCGTCTCCTGATTTCAGTGGCTCAAACAAGAATATGTCATCAGAGCTGGTGATCATTGTATCCTTTTTATCATTTGCATTTGTAGTTTCTTTCCTGTTAGCAGCTACTTGTCTTTTAAGCATTGTTATTTTGAATGGTAATGTTAATGTAGTGTTCTTGCATTTTTGAATCAATTATGTCGCATTCGCTCATTTTTCTTTACTTGCATTGAAAAAAAAAACTGCATCCATTTACCTCCCATTTATTTCACTGTTGTTTAGCAGGTTTGAGGGAGGATGAGGAACACTGAATACCCATAATTATTGAAGGTATGCTTTCTGTTTAAAACCTGCTGACGATGTACAGGCATTGCTTCAATTCCCAAACACTGAAGATATAAGGGAGATAGACCCTCGTCAACCCCTTTGAGCCTTGAAGTAGGAGTTTCTTTTCTAAACGGAAAAACCCTCACGTTTAACCCGGGGCAGGGTAGTCATCAGTTAATTTGACTGAGCGTTCAAATTTCCAAGGGAGTGTGCACCCGAGGATTCATTACCTTATATTCATTACACCTCAAGAGGTCAAGGGATGTGAAATCACAATGGTTATCCCTCAACAACAAAGGAATGAGGCAGTCACAATCCTTTTATGCAAGTCAGACAACCAGTGTCACACGATTTGTTCAAAAAAAAATCAAAAGAAAAAAAGAAGAGAAATAAAGCCCGCTAAGTCGGAAAAAAAAGTGTGAAAACAAATGACTTAGACAAAAGTTAGGGCATTCCGCTGGACTGTAAAAAAAAAACGAAAAAATTCAGTAAGAATCGGTCCAGGCAAAAGTTAGGGAGTAAAGAAATATCAAAAAGAAAAAAATTCCATAAGACCAAAGTCGTGTGACTATAGACACAAAGTCATAAGGGGTGACTGTTACTCCAAGAAACCTCATTGGTGCTTAAACCGTCAACGGAATTGGTTCCTCAACCATTACAAAACCCTTTCAATAGGCGAGCGCTTAGGTCAAATTAGCTGAACATAGGACTGGAGAACATCAAGGAGAATGGGTGGGCACATATAAACTTTGAGCCATAAATCTTTCTTTCTAAAACCGTGAACCAGACCACGTCATAACCCTTGAAAGTCCTAATTGAATCAGGGTCAATTTTGAAAGCATACTACGACAAGGTTGCGTAAACTGACTCCTAAAGATTTGCTAACTCAGCACTACATTTGGACTAATGGTCCATTCATCACACACTGTCACAACATTCAGATAAATAAATTTTCAAAACCTGCATGAGCATCGCATTAAAATTACCATTTGTAAATGAACAGTTTTAAGTGCAAGTCAGTCTGTGACATCAGGGAAGTTCCTACAGAGAGCAATCATGAGAGAATTTGATCATTCGACGGCGATGACCAGAATCAAGAGCATCTTGTAGGCCTATGAATCAGGGGAATATTATCCAGTGGCTTTGTCGACCAAAGAATATTGTCAGGGTAAAGCAAGCTTCCCAGGCATCAGTTGATATCATTCAAAGTCAGTTGATTAGAGTCGAATCTGCCAAACAGGGGCAGGCCGCCCGGATTTTCTGTTATCTAAGGGTAAATTCTTCCAATGCTCAGTCAGAATGAGTCAAGTCGCTTCCACGCTCATACCCGGGCAGGACACTTCCAGAGATCACTAAATGCAACTCTCCTCGAGAGAACATCCAAGTCTGCCATTCCAAGAATTGGATAATCAGGGGCAGTTTGTTCAAATACCTGCCAGCTGGGGCAACTTTAGCTACGTAGAGCAAATATATCAGTAATATCAGGGTTCAAGAGGAGTATCGGGAAATCATGCTACCCACCCTCGCCTTTGTTACCCTTCTCAACTAGAAGCCCTGTCACATAAGACCTTTCTTCCCATCCTCGAGAGCTTTTCTAGCTTTTTCATAAGCATTGCATAAATCATTTGCATACGTTATTCATGTCGCTTCACTAGAGCATACGCATCATAAATTCATTCAGCATACCCCAACATCAATCTCACACCAGAGGGCCTCGTAATCCCAACTTATCAACACCCTAAGTCCAGTTCTCGTCTGGCAAACCCTTTCAAAGTCTAGTCCTCGTCTGGCAGACAAACCCAAATTCCAGTTCTCGTCTGGAAAACCAACTTCAAATACCAGTTCTCGTCTGGTAGGCGAATCTTTTAACCAGTTCTCGTCTGGTCACCTTTTGGTTACCCGTTTGGACGCCAGTTCTCGTCTGGTAGTCATTCTTTTTCAGAGTCAATTCTCGTTTGACAATGAACACCCCAGGAGTCAGTTCTCGTCTGACGACTTATTATTTGCCCATCAGTTCTCGTCTGTTGGCCTAACTTCAATAAACCAGTTCTCGTCTGGTAATTCACCATTTAAGTCCAATTGCTTGGCAACCAAAAGATAAAAATATCCCAACCTGGCCTTACGCCCAACCATCCTTGTTTCCTTGTTTCTTTTCCCGCTGCATATCATATTCCTCAGCATCATGAGCATACATTTACATCTTGCACAATTTGCATTGCATTTTCATACTGCATGGTTTCTATTTTATCTCTGATGTGGAGCAGAATCGTTACAAGACGCAATCTGGGGCAGTTATCTCAAGATCTGATGGACTTTCTACGAGAGTTTGAAGACACTGGGGCAATTCTGGATGCCATGTCTTCTGTAAAATTCTCTAAAGACGATTTTTTCATGGTTGGTGCAGTTTGGTAATTGAAGAGTAATGGATGTTTATGCACTCATGATAATCAGTCTGCAACTGTTGGGATCAGAAGCTTGAAACACAGTGTTAGTTCTCAGGGAATGTGTGGTATTTATTTTACCAGCAGGGCATTGGAAGTTTATGTCTTCCCCGAGCATAAGATTTTCTTTCAGTCGACAAGGTTTCCTCACGAGGAGTTGGGCTCTTCTCATTCAGTCAAAGTCCAATTTTCATTGGCATATCTTCCCAACACAGTCGTCATACTATACTTGGGGCATATTTTGATTTATTTGATTCTCCAGCAAGCCAAGCCCAAAAATGCTTCATTTGGAAGGTATAAGCTAAGACATTATAGGTCATTTTAAAAGTCAACAAAAAGTCAACAACTTCCAAAGAGCATAACTTGAGAATGGTAAAAGATATGGACATGAAACCAAAGAGGTTGGTTATAGGACTCTCTAAGCTTTCCAAAATGTCCAAGAACACCTTCATAGCCTTAAAATTGAGGGATTTGTGCCTTTGCAAAGTTGGGAAATTTTTGGGAGGTATATGAAGCAAATGAAGCCTTAAAACCAAATTTTGCCAAATGGGCCTACCAAATTGCCACCCAATCTTCATGATATCCTCAAGCACGACCCAATCCAAGTATTTTCTGATTTTTTATAATTTATTTGGATTTTATTCATTAAAATTAATTTTAAATCAAAATAAAATATGAAAATATGAATATTTGATTGGATTCTTCTTCTAGACTTCTAGAAGCTTTTAAATAACATTTAAGTTGATTCAAAACCATCCAAATTCGTGCTAAGGCATTATGGCATGAAAATATTTGATTTTTTTTTACTAATTTGGCAAGAAGATTTCTTCACATTCAAGACATCCAAAAGCCCACAAAGTCACATGTTTTTTTGACCTAATTTGGTTCACTATATGAAGAGGAACATAACACAAACACAAGGGACGAAAAAAATCTGGAAAAAAGAGGCACTTGAAGAACACAAAAAAATCTTCCAAAAAGTTGAATTCAGTTTCATAGTTGCAACTTATTTCAAACAATTTGGAAGGTTGGGATAGCTTCCTTGATGAATTTCGAACATGCTCAGATCATTACATTCATCAAATGCTTCATGAATTGACTAACCCGAATGCATCTTCATGCTTGAATTTTTTTTTTCGTTTTCACTATTTCATGCACTTTCAATTAATTATGACCATCTAATGATGTTTGTTTTGTGGTATAGAGTATTTCTGGATGCATCAATTGAACTTTAGGTGCTTATATGAGGAGAAGCCATTGTTAGGGTTCTTGGCTTCAATTTAGGGCTTCACGTTTTAATCAATATAAATGACTTCTAATTGCGTAAATGAATTGGTCTGGTTGTGTTGAGTACAATGGTACTTTTAATTTGAAGAAATTTTACAGGTATGGTGATCATTGAAGAAAACGTAGGAAATCCTACAAAACTAATTTCGCAGGTAATGTTGAAGCTAAAACCGCAGGAAACTTCGCAGGTCACAATGAAGAAGATAACCTGAATGGCACCAAATCCATAATTTGAAAAAGTCTTTATTTTTATATATTTTGATGTAGGTTATATATATCAGATGGCCCATGTGGCGTAGTGGCAATGAGCGTATGTTGGGATGTTTGAGACCAGGGTTCGATCCCAGGTTTTGACAAATATTTTTTGGTTTTTCTTGATTTTAGCAGGTTTAACATATATGTACGCGTGATCATCCTACATCATACCACAAGCGTATAGCCCAGTGGTCTTTGCTGCAGCTTGGTAATGGGGAGGTCCTGGGTTCAAATCCAGGCCTCCCCCATTTTTTTAGAACCTGTTTTATTTTCTTTTTCTTTATATTTTCATAATTTAATTATTATATTATTATATTATATTATTTAATTATCTTATTAACTAATTAACCAATTAAATAACTCTAATTTTAACTTAAGTATATTATATCATAAAATATTTTTGTAAATAAATATTAATTATTCTTTCTAATAATTTTTATTATAGTATTAATTTTTGTTATATAATTTATAAATAAATATTTAAAACCTTAATTACTTAAAAACTCCAACTATCTTCTAAAAAAAAACCTAATTTTCCTATTTATCCTAAAAAATCTAATTTATTTTTCTAAACCCTAATTAATATATTAACCCTTATTTCTTTTATTATTATAATTTAATTTATTAAATTGTTTAAATTCTTATACTATCTTAATTAACTTCTAAAAAATTTATAATTGTTGTCTAACCTAAAATAACTTCTCTTTTAAATTTTAATCTTGATTTATTTATTTATTATTATTATCATTATTATTATTGCTATTATTTTAGTATTATTGTTTATTTATTATTTTATTATATCTATTATTATTATAATTCATTTTATTTGATTATTATGTATCTGCTAAAGCCATGTAATATTTGTAGATTTATTTTCCGTCTTATTTTATTTTCGTAAATATTTATTGTATGGTTAGTAATTTAGGGTGTGTATAACCTATATGTGATTAAAATCAATTTAGAAAAATTAATTTAGAAAAATTAATTTAATAAGATAAATATTTGAATATGAACACGCACACACGTAAGTCGATCTTTGATCGCCATCTTGCACTTCCTAGGGTTGCCTCTCAAGTTGCTTATACAAAAGGTCAAGTGGGGTGTTTTAAGCAAAGTCCCTTCATAAATATCATCAAGTCCCTATAGTTTTAAAGATCAAGTCCCTTCAAGGTTGCCTACGATAAATGATCTTGTCCCTTCAAATAAAAGATGATAAGTCCCTACGAATTGCTAAAGACACCCTACAGTTGCCTATATCCAGATGACCCTACAAATGTCCCTTAATCATATCCAAGGTAATGACTACCTATTCCTTAATAATAGGGATAGTCTTACCATTGAAAGAATATATAAGAACAGTAAAGATTTAACATAGGGTATGTTCCTCTTAAGTACTTGCTCACCTTTTCAAAATACTCTCTTACACTTCACATTTCAAACAAATTTTCAAAACAAAGTCTTTATATACATCCATACGAGGATCATTATAAAGTGCTTAGAAAATTTTTAATCACACACTGCACTTTCTCAAAACAATTTAAAGTGAGCTAAGTAACTAAGAGCCCATGGATAACCATGGATATAAAGGGTGCTAACACCTTCCCTTTGTATAACCTACCCCCCGAACTCAAAATCTTTTTAAGGTCTTTCCTGTTCTTTTATGTCCTTTCCTTTTGGATAAAATAAAAGTCGGTGGCGACTCTTGCTATCCGCAACATTTAACTAAAGTCAGTTCTCCCACCGTGTTACACCGTGTCAGGAGGTCTGTACCAGAAATCCAATTTTTCATAAAAACTCAATTTTCTTCCCTTTTTTCACCAGCAAGAACCTAATTCTCTTTATTTCGATTTTAACATCCAAATTAGTCCAATTTACATACTTATTAACAATTTAAGCCTATAACATCAACTAATTATCTCACATAACTTTTTCAGATCAAAATAGGGAAGAGTTATAAGGTTCAACCCCCGTTCTTCATCTACCCTATCCTCCATAACTTTCATATGAGAATTCTCCTAATACCAAACATACATCACAAATACAATATCAGAACACAACATATATTCATAATCATCAATCAATTCATAAACATTTCAACAACTCATCAATTAAATCATAATTTATCAATTCCTAGGGAGTAAGGAACTCCCAATTACCCTTCTATGTTAGATCACCAATTATAAACCCTTTCTCCTCCCTTACCTCGAAATTGAACGAAGCTTTTCCGAACTCTTGACCTTGAACTCTACGATTCTTGATTTTCTCCTTCTTCTCCCTTTTCTCCAGAGCTCTCTGTTCTTCGTCAAAATGCACGATAATGAGAAATCTATTGTGTTCTCCCTTTTCATAGAGAAATTAATTTACACTTTTACCCCTTAGACCTCAAACTCATTCTTTTATTTTATTTTATTAAATAATAACAATATTATAATAGTACACACCATTATATTATTATTATTTACATAAAATATTTTCTACAATCATAATCCAAATACCCCACCATATTATTAATATTCATTTTATAAAAATTCATTTATAAAATCGGGGCGTTACAACTCTCCTCCACTTGATTTATTTTCGTCCTCGAAAATGTACCTGAATGGAATAACTCTGGATACGATTCCTGCATCTTTCTCTCTAATTCCCAGGTGACACTTCCACCAGCAGCTTCTCCCCAAGCTACTCTCACAAGAGGTATCTCCTTGTCCCTCAGCTGCTTCATCTTACGATCTTCAATTCTTAACGGTAAAGTCTCTACCGTAAGATTGTCACGAATCTGCACTTCATCTCTTTGGATAACATGTGACGGATCAGGTACATACTTCCTGAGTTGTGATTCATGGAACACATCATGCAAATTCGAAAGTTTTGGCGGTAACGCCACTCTGTAAGCAAATTTTCCCACTCTCTGCATAATCCGATACGGTCCAATAAACTTAGGATCCAACTTCTTAGATTTCAAAGCACGTCCAACACCCGTCATTGAGTTGACTCTCAAGAATACATGGTCACCCTCACTGAATTCTAAGTCTTTTCTTCTATTATCATGATAACTTTTCTGTCAACTCTGAGACGCTTTCATTTTCTCTTTGATCATTTGAATAGTCTCGGTAGTCTGTTGAAGAATTTCAGGTCCAAGCATAACATTCCCACCCGTCTCATACCAACACAGAGGTGTACTACATCTTCTACCATATAAAGCCTCAAACGGTGCCATTCCAATACTCGAATGGTAACTGTTATTATAGGTAAACTCAATTAATGCCAAATGAGTACCCCACACACCACCTTTTTCTAGCACACAAGTTCTCAACAAATCTTCCAATGACTAAATAGTCCTCTCGGATTGTCCATCTGTCTGTGGGTGATAAGCCGAACTCAATTTCAACTTAGAACCCAAAGCCTCATGCAAACTTTTCCAGAATTCAGAAGTAAACCGCGGATCTCTATCCGATACTATATTTGACGGTACGCCATGCAATTTCACAACAACCCGAATATAAATCTCTGCCAATTTAGTTAAGGGAAAACTAATGTTGATTGGAATAAAATGTGCAGACTTAGTCAACCGGTCTACAACTACCCAAATCACATCAAAGCCTCTCGCCGTACTCGGCAAACATGTCACGAAATCCATAGCAATACTATCCCATTTCCACTCCAGGATCTCTAATGGTTGCATCAGTCCCGAAGGCTTATGATGTTCTACTTTTGATTTCTGACATACCAAACAAGCATAAACAAATTGCGCGATATCCCTCTTCATACTGTGCCACCAAAATAATTTCCTCAAATCAGGGTACATCTTTGTAGCTCCTGGGTGAATACTCAAGCTACTTCGATGACTTTCTTCCAAAATTGCTTTCTTTAACTCAACATTGTCAGGCACACAAATTCTTCCTCAAAATCTCAAAATACCATTATTATCCAAACTAAAACCACCGCCTTGATTGTTTCCTTCAGTAGGCATTAAGTCCACCAATTTCACATCTTGCCTTTGGATTTCCCTAACCACATCAAGAAATTCAGTATTTATTTGCAACATACAACTTGACGCTTTCCGAGGTCAATTCACAAACCATACTCAAATCTCTAAATTGCTCAATTAATTCCATTTCTTTCATCATCATAGCCGACATATGAATCATCTTCCTGCTTAATGCATCTTCTACCACATTTGCTTTTCCGGGATGGTAACTCAGATTAAAGTCATAATCCTTTAAAAATCCGAACCACCTTCATTGTCTCATATTAAGCCCCTTCTGATCAAATAAGTACTTTAAGCTCTTATGGTCACTAAAGACCTCAAACCGCGAACCGTAAAGGTAATGCCTCCAAATTTTCAATGCAAACACCACTGCAGCCAATTCTAGATCATGAGTAGGATAATTCCTCTCATGTACCCTCAATTGTCTGGAAGCATATGCTACCACTTTACCAACTTGCATTAACACACCACCTAAACCTATTTTAGATGCATCAGAATATACAACAAAAGCTTCATTTGGATTCAGTAAAATTAGTACCGGTGCCGAAGTCAATTTTTTCTTCAACTCTTCAAAACTTTTCTCACAAGATGCATCCCAAATAAAGGCTTGACTCTTCCAGGTTAATTGAGTCAATGGCAATGCCAAATTAGAAAATCCTTCTATGAACCTGCGGTAATAACCAGCCAGAACAAGGAAACTTCTAATTTCTGTTACCATTTTTGGAGGTTCCCACTCAAGTACAACACTAACCTTTGAAGGATCTACTGCTATACCTTCACCAGATATCACATGCCCTAAAAAGCTCAGCGTCTTCAACCAGAATTCACATTTGGAGAATTTAGCAAACAATTTGTTATCTTTTAATACCTGCAACGCTATTCTCAAATGCTTCACATGATCTTCTTCAGACTTCGAGTAAATCAATATGTCATCAATGAACACCACAATAAATTGGTCCAAATAAAAATGAAATATACGATTCATATATTCCATAAAAACTCCTGGCGCATTAGACACTCCGAAAGGCATTACAGCATATTCATAATGACCATATCGAGTTCTAAACGCCGTCTTCTGAATATCTTCTTCCTTCACTCTTATTTGATGATATCCCGACCTCAAATCAATTTTTCTAAAAACACACGCTCCAACAAGTTGATCCATTAAATCTTCAATCCTAGGAAGTGGATATTTATTTTTAATGGTCACTTTATTCAGCTGTCGGTAATCAATGCATAGACGCATACTACCATCCTTCTTCTTCACTAACAACACCGGTGCTCCCCACGGTGATACACTGGGTCTAATGAACTCCTTATCAAGCAAATCTCCAATCTGAGATTTCAACTCCGCTAACTCAGTCGCAGACATCCTATACGACACCATAGATATAGGCATAGTATCAGGAACCAAATCAATAGTAAACTCCACTTCACGTGTCGGAGGCAACTCAGTAATATCATTAGGAAACACTTCTAAAAATTCATTCACCACCGGCAACTCTTCAATAGTAACCGTTTCTTCAACCGATAATGAAGCGAACACTACAAACACTTTCGCCTCATCTTCCAACAAGGTCCTTAGTTCTTTCGTAGAAATCGAACTAGCTAAGGCATCTTCTTCCGGAGTCAAAAGTAATAACCTCTTCCTAAAACAATAAATATAAACCCGGTTGGACTCTAACCAGTTCATACCCAAAATCACATCAAGATTACTGAGCGGTAGACATATAAGATCCACTCCAAATTCTCTATCTGAGATCGTTAGAGTACAATTACGACACACCAAAGTGGTAGTCACAGAACCTATAGATGGAGTGTCTATAACTATTCCTCAACTTAACTAAGAAGGTTCCAATCTTAGATTCTTCACACATTCCAAAGAAATAAACGAGTGTGTTGCACCCGTATCAATAATCACAAATAAAGGAATATTATTGATAAAGCAAGTACCTTTGACCAATCGATCCTCACTAGTAGGTTGAGCTCCCACTAATGCGAATAATTTTCCACCCGCTTGTTGCTTCTCTGGTTTCTGGAAATTGGTGCTGATATGACCCTGCTCTCCACAATTATAACAAGTAGGTACATTCACTTTACAATTGGCCGGCACGTGACCTGACTTCCCACACTTGAAGCACTTCTTCTCCTCATTAGGACAATCAGTGGCATGATGACCCGTATCGTGGCATCTGTAGCATTTGAGCACGCCTGAAGTACCTCCTCCCCCACTTGGATTTTTCTCATCACTAGCCTTCTGCTCCCCTTTATCAGTCGGAGAACTATAAGGAGTACCACCGAATCTCGACTTTCCCTTCTTTTCATTTACCGCTTTATAATGCACAATTCGGGCCCTGTTATCGTTATCATAAATCCTGCTTCTACTTACCAGCTCTGGATAATTCCTGATCTTCTGGCAAGCAATGCCCAATTTAATTTCATGACGCAAACCATTCTCATACTTCAGGCATTTTGAGGTCATAGCTTCCTCAGTGTTGCAATGCACACAATACTGCACTAACTCTTCAAATTTGGCTGCATACTCGGCCACTGTCATGTTGCCCTGCTTCAGCTCTAGAAATTCTACCTCTCTAGCACTGCGGACATCTTCCGGAAAGTACTTCTCCAAGAATTCTCTGCGAAACACAGCCCAAGTAATTGTAGTTCCCGCAGCTTCCAACCTTTGGCGACTGTTGTCCCACCAGACTTCAGCCTCGCCTTTCAGCATGTGGGTGCCAAACCTCACTTTCTGATCATTAGTGCATCCAATGGTTCTGAAGATCTTCTCAACAGCCTTCAACCACTTCTGCGCAACCTCTGGATCCAGAATTTCACCTTCATACTTAGGCGGCTTGTTACTCTAGAACTGGTCCAATGCACGGGACTGAGCATCACCTCCACCCTGAACTACCTGAACGATGTTCTCGACTGTCTGCCCCATGGGTTGCATAGCCGCAACAAGAGCAACATCATTCCTTCCTTCCATACTGATACAACAAACAACTCAGGTTAGGAAACATAACATCTCCTATTCTAAGGACTGACTCAATTTGGCCGGTTGGACCGACATGCTCTTATACCAATTGTAACACCCACTTTTCCCATTTTCAAAATATCAAAGGTTTTCAAATAAATCAGAGTTTAATTCCACAAAGTGAGTAGTTACATTTCAAACCAAACAAAGATTCCATTTTTTTTTATTCGTAAGCAGCGGAAAATAAATAGTTCCTCACATGTATGTCCAAAACATAATTATTCAATAACATAAGCGACACTTTTAGTTCCTTAGGCGGATACATAACCAACAAAATATGAAAATATGAAATAAAGGTAAAATAGTAAAATCCCCATTCCCGTTACATATCAGAGTGCCTAGGACTCGAATAAGCACACTCAACAACTCTCAAGTACCTGAGTTATCTGTACTTCAGAAGAAGCACAGACGTCACAAAATAAACAAAGGGGTGAGAAACAGTTTCATAATATAACGGTGCAAATAACATCTCAAAGTATAATCAAATAAACAATGCACATCATGCAACATCAATCTTCCATTCAACAAATTCATTGTGACTCAATGGCATAATGCAACATGCGGTACCGACTTTCAACAATGGTTCATCTATTCGAACCCGGATGTATCGCTTACGCTCCACCGAGACACGATCATCCCTGCACCAACGATTCACAATGAATCCGAATAATCACTTACGCTCCACCGAGACATGATTATTCCACCAAATATGTATGTGTATGCAGACTCGATTACACATACAATATCACAACCCACATGAATACAATCAGGCCATCAAGATCCTCAAGATCCACATCATTTACCAATCAATCCATCATACAATTATATCAAATGCACTAACAAGTACATATAATTCAAAATAGTCACCTAATCTTATTTACTAACTATTGATTGTCAGGTCCTATAGTTACTGCTAAACATGATCCCTAACGCCTTAAACTAATGATACAAACCTCAATTCAAAGAACAGGACGAATCCGAATCAAAACGTCGCAAAATTCCATTTACGGAGGCTTGGCACGGCTTCCCATGTCCCCTGACACGACCCGTGTCAGGTGGCCTGGGGACACGTCCCCAAAATCCCACTTTCCAACACAACTAGGGGGCTAACACGCTCGCATGTGTCATGTGACACGGCCCGTGTCACACTTCCTGAAGCCCCTTCTCCCAAACATCCTCCTGAAACCCATCTCTCGTAGCCTGACACGGCCACCCGTGTCCTAGGACACGGCCCGTGTTAGGAGGTCTGTACCAGAAATCCAGTTTTTCATAAAAACTCCATTTTCTTCCCTTTTTTCACCAACATGAACCTAATTCTCTTTATTTCGATTTTAACATCCAAATTAGTCCAATTTACATACTTATTAACAATTTAAGCCTATAACATCAACTAATTATCTACCATAACTTTTTCAGATCAAAATAGGGAATAGTTATAAGGTTCAACCCCCTTCTTCATCTACCCTATCCTCCATAACTTTCATATGCCCATTCTCCCAATACCAAACATACATCACAAATACAATATCAGAACACAACATATATTCATAATCATCAAACAATTCATAAACATTTCAACAACTCATCAATCAAATCATAATTTATCAATTCCTAGGGAATAAGGAATCCCAATTACCCTTCTATGTTAGATCACCAATTATAAACCCTTTCTCCCCCCTTACCACGAAATTGAACGAAGCTTTTCCGAAATCTTGACCTTGAACTCTACGATTCTTGATTTTCCCCTTCTTCTCCCTTTTCTCCAGAGCGCTCTGTTCTTCGTCAAAATGCACGATAATGAGAAATCTATCGTGTTCTCCCTTTTCATAGAGAAATTAATTTACACTTTTACCCCTTAGACCTCCAACTCATTCTTTTATTTTATTTTATTAAATAATAACAATATTATAATAGTACACACCATTATATTATTATTATTATTTACATAAAATATTTTCTCCAATCATAATCCATATACCCCACCATATTATTAATATTCATTTTATAAAAATTGATTTATAAAATCGGGGCGTTACACCACTCAAAGACCAGACTCCCTTCAACTCAGAGATGACCAGACCAACTCATCTTGACATTGCCAAAGCTCTTTATTTAAGCTCATTGGAGGTATCTGATAATCTGACTGCTACTAAAGATGTGGTACTTGGTTTTTCTCTAGAGTTTCTAGTTAGAAGAGCTAGAGAACTTGTTGTGGCAAATCAGTGGGATTCAGTTTGTGCTATCCTAGAATTATCCATATATAGGATTATCCTGTTTGCCGATATGGATAAATTTGTGGACATGAATGCTATCCATTTGTTTGTACTGAAGAATCCGATACCCACTCTCCTGGGCGATCTATACTATTCAGTGCATTATAAGAACGAGAAGAAGCGGGGTGGTTTGGTTAGGTGTTTTGCTCCTCTATTCTACAAATGGTTTATGAGACACCTACCTACCACTGAGGCTTTCACTGATCCTAATACAACTTAGGCACAGAAACTGAGTACACTGTCTGCCAAGGACATTAGATGGTTCACTTCGAGGATGAAGGGGAAGAACTTGATCGCTAGCTGAGGAAACTATCCCAATGTGCCATTATTAGGAGTATCAGGGGCATTAGTTACAACCCCATTCTCTTGAGAAGACAGTTGGGGTATGCACTAAAACAGGTTCCCGAAGAATCGGAGTTATTCCAGACTTTCTACTTCCCGGTGAAGGATAATCTTCTGTTGGTTAGGAAAGTCGTAGGCTCCTGGAAATTGATCAGAAGGAGTGGAATAGCTTGCTTGGGCAAGAGAAAAAATCAAATGTTCCCCGAGTTCGAAGCCTGGATAAGGGAGAAAGCTCAAGTAACCCTAATCCCTTTCTCTGCACCTTCACCTGCTACTGTGCCTCTAGAGGATTATCAGAAGTTGGAGGCTTTAGTCCAACAACTCCGAACTGAAAATCACGAAGCCAATAATTCTTGGCAAAAGCTGATGATTCAGAACCAGAAGCTAGAGGAGAGAGATGATCAAGCTGAAGAGATAGTCAGACTCAAGCAGCAGGACTTCAAAGAATGAGAGCTCTACTTCAAGAAGCGAATGTTGGCTGAAACCCACAAGGCGAATCAGCATTGGAAGGATAAGAAAGCCTTAGATGAAGCCAACAAAGCTGTGACCCTCTAGCAAGAGAAGTGGGAGGATCATCTGAGAAAGCAGAAAGAGATAGAGATCGAATACAAGCTGAAGATCAAGAGCCTTCAGGAGACTCTGGCTGAGCAGGGAGATCTGATCCAGAAAGCCCACGAGCAATGGAGAAACTACCTTCAAAAGATGGCAATGAGTCAACAAGCAGCTGGAGAAGTCCAGAAGGAGGTAGAAGAGCTGAAGCTTCGGGCCGATATCAAGAAAGTCAAGACTGAGTTAAGCCATAGCAAAGAAAGGGAATAGATGTTCCTACAACAGATCAAAGAGCTACATGCTTCCTTTGATCTAAGGGATCTTCTTATTCAGAAGCTCATCCAGGAGCCAAATCATCCAGATATAGCCCAGCTGTTCCAAGCCGTCAAGTGTCTTAGTTGGAGGCTGCAAGACACGGAGCTTCCTAGGGAATAGTCTCATACTCTTGTACTGGGATTACCCACAAGCTTGTTGTAGGATTCCCCTTTACTTTCCTTTGCTATTCGCTTGATGTATGAATTGACACCCTTCGGGGACGTTGTTATCTTCAGATCTCAGTATATGATATATTTGATTTGGTTTGAATCTCTGGTTATTATCTTTTGCATTGACACGAGGTACTAAGCACCATTTCTCCATGATTATCATCTTATCTGAACGTCATGCGGGGTCTTCTTCCCTAAAATCTGAAATGGCTATCTGAATTCTCGAATACCAGAATGGGAACATAAAAAACCTTGAGAATGAAAAGAACACAACATTGCATGTATTTATGTCATTTGCATTTTTATTTTGCAGGTTATCCATGGTTCTTAACTTATATGTATTTTCAGGAAAGATTGCGAGAGCCTCAAAGACTCGTCTTCTCAGGCACGATATCCCTTCACACCGGTACGCTACTCGCCGTAATCAAAGGCACATCATAGATACAATACAAACCGAATTGAACGAACTTCGCACCAGGATGGGGGAGTTCATGACAATGATGCAGGGTATAGCTCTAGGGCAGCAAGAGATGAGGGCTGTTATGCAAAGGATTAACCCCCCCACAAATAGATCCTCCGGTGGTTACCTTGGATGCTCAGGGAAATCCGACCAACAACAACAGAGGGGATGGACCTCCAACTCCAGAGATCGGTGGTCCTATTCCTGTCCTCGTACAGGACCATCAGGATGATTAGTTCACCCTGGTCAATGAAGATATAGGATTTGGTACTGGAGCTAACAATCAAGACTCTCAAATGTTGGCTGAGAAGGTGAGGGCCATGGAATATAGAGACACTCTCGACATTGACGTTTCTGACATGGGCTTGGTTTCAGGGGTGGTCATCCCTCCAAAGTTCATACCTCCAAGTTTCGACAAATACAACGACAATTCTTGCCCTAAGACCCACTTGTAGACCTTTTATCGCAAGATCGCTGCACATACCAAAGACGAGAAGCTTTGGATGTACTACTTCCAGGACAACCTGTCCGGGGGCTCACTGGAATGGTACATGAAACTGGAGAAGAACTTTGTTCGTAATTGGAAGGAGATTGGGGATGGTTTCCTCAAGCAGTACCAATATAACATCGACATGACTCCCAGCCGGACTCAACTACAAAGCTTGTCACAAAAGAACTCTAGAGTTTCATAGACTATACACAGAGGTGGCATGAGGTTGCAGCCAGAGTTCAACCCATGTTGCTAGAAAGGTAAATGGTTGACCTCTTCATGGATACCCTCCCGGGGAATTTCATGGAAAGGCTGGCAGGCTGTTCCTCTAGTGGTTTTTCCGATATCATCTTAACGGGCGAGAGAATCGAGAGCTGGATGAAACAAGGAAAGATTCAGAGCAGTGGAGCGTCAACCTCCAGGGTCAAAAAGCCTTTTGTGAAGCGAAGGGAAGGAGAAGCTGGAGCCATATACACTCAAAAGAAGAGGGGGAATCGAAACACTTATCATTAGGAAGCTCCCATCACTATTTCCGCTCCTGCTAATCAACAACAGAGGGCTCCCTGTCCATACTATCCCCCCAGACCAAAGGATAGACATCTCGAGAAGCCTCCGATGTCGTACTCCCAGTTACTACAGAATCTTCTTCAGCTTCAGATGGTCCAATTGAGAACCTTGCAGTCTCCAAGGCCAGGGAAAATTCCCGAGGGCTACGATGCTAACACCCACTGCGAGTTCCATTCCAAAGCTCCAGGCCATAGTACTGAAAATTGTAAAGCCCTTAAACACAAGGTGCAAGACTTGATAGACTTCAAGGAGATCAACATCGCTCCAACCCCTAATGTACTACAAAACCCCATGCTTGGTCATGGAAGGACCGTATGAGCTGTGGATAGTGGGGAATGTTTGAATCTGGTATCTGATGTTAACACCCTGAAGACTTAATTGTTGATTGTAAAGGCTTTCCTGGCTAAGAAGAACGTATTCCCAGGTTGTGAAAAAGACTATTCAGACTGTGTTAATTTTGACTATGGCTGTGATCAGTTGAGATCAGCAATACAAAAAATTATGGACGAAGGAAGTATATAGTTTGACAAGATCGTGAAGGAGGACGAAGTATCAACTGTTACGATTTACTATAATCCAGCTCAAGTTCCTGCACCAACAAAGGTGGTATCGGTAACCATTACTACTTCTGGACCAATTCCATACCAGAGTGATAAAGCTATCCCTTGGAACTATATGGGAGAAGTTTACTACAATGGTCAGAAGTAGAACATGGCCACATCTAGTTCATCACCGCACCAAGTTGATAATGTTGGGGTCAGAGGATTCACTAGGAGTGGTAGATTGTTTGCACCAAAGACGTTGAGAAACAATGTGCTACCACCGAAAGACAATGTAGAGGCTCAAGCCAGGGCCAGAGGCAAACAACCCATGACAAGTGATGCTCCTGCGTCAACTCCAGAGTCTGATATCACATTTGACAAGGAAGCAGATGAACTCCTGAGAATAATCAAGAAGAGCGATTACAAGATTGTTGATCACTTGCAGCAAACTCCTTCTAAGATCTCAATCTTTTCCTTGTTGATGTGTTCATACTCACATCGGAAGGCTCTATTGAAGATCTTGAACAACACATACATTCCATAAGACATATCCGTAAGTCATCTAGAGACGGTGGTGTCAAGTGTAAATGCCAGCCATGGTTTGGGATTTACGGATATGGACCTGACCACCGAGGGATGCAGCCAAAATCACACTCTACATATTTCCATGGAATGTAAAAGGGTTGTGCTCTTTCACGTGCTTGTAGATACGAGGTCATCCTTGAATGTACTTCCTAAGAAATCATTGATAAAGCTGGATTACGATGGGGTTGTGCTTAGGCCAAGTGATTTGGTCGTTCAAGCATTCGACGGCTCGAGGAGGTCAGTATTTGGAGAAGTGGAATTGCCAGTCAAGGTAGGACCACATGTACTCAATACTACTTTTTATGTCATAGATATCCAACCGGCCTACAGCTGTTTGTTAGGACGACCTTGGATACACAAGGCAGGCACAATGTCTTCTACCCTTCACCAAAAGCTTAAATTTGTCTGGGAAGGACAGATTGTGACAGTGTGCGGGGAAGAAGATATCTTCATCAGCCACTTAGCCTCGTTCAAGTATGTGGAGATGGATGGAGAAACCATCGAAACTCCGTGCCAAGCCTTCGAGCCCATCAAGACTATAAGAACATCATCGTTAGTTGCCTTATCAGAGGATACAAAGAAGGGAACATCCATAGCCTCCTACAAGCAAGCCCTGAAAGTTGTGGAGTCAAGTGAAAGTGAGGGTCGGGGTAAGATGGTTGAGGTCCCAGAAAAGAAGGATATGTTCGGCGTTGGCTACCAACCTGGTCAATCAACACCAGGGCAAAGCGCTAGAGGAGGGAAAGGCTCAATTTCCTTCAACAGTGCGGGATAGTTTGATCACAGTAACGTTTGTACGATGCAGGAAGAAACGATTGATAGTGATTGGGAACTTAATGAGTGGATAAGGCCCTGTGTCCCAGGGATGAAAATTAACAATTAGTCGGCTGAGGCGCTCATCTTCGTCACTCAACCAGAAGAGTAATAATTTTATATTTCGGTTCTCCTGTATTCAAGCTCTATGCCTTGCCCGGGGCATATCAGCTCATTGTAAGGGTTCATTGTTCATGATGCAATATCATAATCATTAATAAAGTGGACGTTTTTACATTCATTCATGTCTTGTCTTTCTTTTTTTGTTTTAAAAAATGAATTGCAATGTTTTTCCACGTCTCCCACTTTTTCTAAAATCTAGCATGAATAATCATTCATTCAGATGCTCCTCACTGGGTTTCATCAATGAAGACCTTGCTATGGCTCAGTATGACTTCGACAATCCGATTCACCTAGCCGAAGAGGAAGGCGAAGAAGATTGTGAACTACCTGAAGAACTAGCCATATTGCTCAAGCGAGAGGAGAAGATGATTCAGCCACACGAGGAAGCCATTGAGGTGGTAACTTGGGTATTGAGGAAGACAGAAAAGAGGTCAAGATCAAATCCGCATTGGAAGAACCTGTCAAGAGACACTTGATCTCCATGCTCCGAGAGTATGTCGACTTCTTTGCCTGGTCTTACCAGGACATGCTAGGGTTGGATACCGATATTATAGTGCACAAGCTGCAACTCAGAGAAGACTGCCCACTGGTAAAGCAGAAGTTGAGAAGAACTCGACTTGACATGGCCATTAAAATCAAGGAAGAGGTTCAAAGTCCGTTTGATGCTGGATTCTTGGCTGTGACGAGTTATTCTCCATAGGTTGCGAACATCGTTCCGGTCCCTAAAAAGGATGGTAAAGTCAGAATGTGTGTGGATTATCGGGACCTGAATCAGACAAGCCTCAAAGATGACTTCCCGTTGCCATATATTGATAGGCTAGTTGACAACACTACCCAACCCTCTATGTTTTCCTTCATGGATGGCTTCTTGGGCTACAATCAAATCAAAATGTCTCCAGAGGACATGGAGAAAACTACACTCATTACCCCACGGGGCACCTTCTGTTACAAGGTCATGCCGTTTTGTTTGAAAAATCTTGGAGCTACATACCAACGTGCAATGGTGACTCTATTCCATGACATGATTCATCACGAGATTGAGGTCTATGTTGATGACATGATCGCGAAGTCACATATAGAAGAAGAATATCTAGTCAACTTAGCCAAGCTATTTGATAGGCTTCGAAAGTTCAGATTGAGGTTGAACCTGAACAAATGCACATTCAGGGTGCATTCTGGAAAGCTGCTGAGCTTCATTGTCAGTGAAATGGGGATTGAGGTCGGCCTTGCGAAAGTGAAAGCAATTCAGGAGATGCCTGAGCCGAGAACTGAGAAGGAAGTACGTGGCTTCTTAGGGAGGTTGAACTACATTGCACGGTTAATCTCTCACCTAACAGCCACATGTGAGCCTATTTTGAAACTTCTGAGGAAGAATCAGGCCATCGAATGGAATGATGACTGCCATCAAGCTTTCGACCTAATCAAGGAGTACTTGCAAGAACCTCCGATTCTCATGCCTCCGATGCCAGGGAGACCTCTAATCATGTACCTCACAGTGCTCGAAGGATCAATGGGATGCGTACTGGGTCAGCAAGACGAGTCTGGTCGAAAAGAGCACGCAATCTATTACCTTAGCAAAATGTTTACCGACTATGAGACCCACTACTCACTGCTCGAGAAAACTTGCTACGCTTTGGCATGGGATGCTCGCCGACTAAGACAGTACATGCTGACTCATACCACCCTACTGATTTCCAAGATGGACCTCGTTAAGTACATCTTCAAAAATCCAGCTCTAACCGGGAGAGTAGCCCGATTGCAAATGATTCTGATAGAATACGATATCCAATACACTTCTCAAAAAGCCATAAAGGGAAGTGTATTGTCGGATTATTTGGCCCAACAACCAATTGATGATTACCAGCCAATGAGGTTCGAATTCCCGGATGAGGACATCATGTTCCTCAAGTCGAAAGACTGCGAAGAACCACTCCCGGAGGAGGGGCCAGACCCCGAATCCAAATGGAGTATGATGTTTGAAGGAGCCGTAAACATGAACGGTAGTGGATTTAGTGCTGTCATTATCTTGCTGGAAGGGATCCATATGCCTTTCACTGCTCGACTGACATTCGAGTGCACTAACAATGAAGCAGAGTACAAAGCCTGCATAATGGAGATCGAGGAAACAATTAACCTGAGAATCAAGAACCTCAAGATCTTCGGTGATTTGGCTTTGGTTATTAACCAATTTAACGACAAATGGCTGGTTCATCAACCTCATTTGACTTCTTACAGGGACTATACCAGGAGGTTGCTAACTTTCTTCATGAAAGTGAAGCTGCACTACATACCTCGAGACGAGAACCAATTTGCTGATGCGTTGGAAATCTTGTCTTTCGTGATCAAGGTTCATCAAAAGAACTATGTGCCTAGAATCGATCTCGTCTCGAAAGACCTGCATATATGTTCTCAGTTTACAGTGCTGACGATAAAAAACCCTGGTATTATGATATCAAGCAATTCTTGAAGTCTCTGGAATACCCGGCAGGGGCATCAAGCAAAGACAAGAAGACCCTCAAGAGGTTGGCAGGCGTGTTCTTCTTAAACCAGGATGATGTGCTCTACAAACGGAACTTCGACATGGTCTTGCTCAGATGCGTGGATAGACACGAAGCAGGCCTATTGATGCAAGAAGTTCACGAAGGCTCCTTCGGAACCTATGCGGGAGGGCACGTTATGGCAAAGAAGCTTCTCAGGTCGGGGTATTATTGGATTTCCATGGAATCCGACTGCTGTAAATATTTCCGCTAGTGCCACAAGTGCCAGATCTATGCTGATAAGGTCCATGTTTCTCCAAATCCATTAAGTGTCATATCTTCACCTTGGCCCTGTGCCATGTGGGGCATTGATATGATTGGCAAGATCGAGCCAACTGCTTCTAACAATCACCGCTTCATCCTAGTTTCCATATGTAACACCCCAAAATTTGCCCTCATATTTATTACTAACCTAAGTTGCATATGTTTGCATTCATCTGCATTTTCAGGTTTCAGAGGATGTCTAATTCAGACGATTGGTATTTCAGTGATGAATGGTTTGGTGGATTAGGAGGGTGTTCATCCATTTTTATGGGGAGTATCGAAAGAGTTTTGAGTTGGATTGTTGGATTAAACTCATACGAGATATGTGTATCAGTGTTTTTGGTAATGGCTCGTGTCCGTATCCATGTCTGTTATTTTCATCATTTTCTATCCATTATCCATTCTTTATTCAATAATCACATCTTTCAAGTATCCATTATGTCATTTATAATCGACAAATTAATTCATGGTCAGTTTCCATTAGAGGATCCTTAAGTTTTTTTCTAAACCACATAAATTCATTCATCCATCTTTTTTGATCCATTAGCCATTTACGTCCATTTTAAATTCCAAATTTCTTTTTATCAATAACCATATTTTGGCATCCAAGAAATTTTCAAGAACTCACTCACAACCATTACATCCAAGTTTTTTTAGCCCATTTCTTTGCTAAGAGAACAAACCTGGTTCATTAATCCCTTTTTAATTTCTTTGTCATAATTCTAATATCAACTTTAAACCATTTTATTAATTCTATCCTCAAAATCACCATTCAAAACCATATTTAATATTCACATTCAAGTTCATTAAACTTTCATCCATTATTTCCTTGTACAAAAGGAATTATCAATTCTTTTAGAAATGGTAATTAAGGAGGTTTGTGCAATGTGAAAATTCAAGAGAAAATGAGAGTTATCCTTGAGATATGAGCAATTTAAAAAAAGAAGAAAGGATTTCATCTATTTAAAACGGATAATAGAATTACATAAAGAAAAATCGTCAATAGCTTCATAAATATTCATTCCGAATTCTAAGTTCAAAATTGATATCAGTTCAGGAATTTTACACCAGAAAATTTTACACCAGAGTTCAATTCAAAAACCAGAATTCTGGAATTTTATACCAGAAAGAATCCAGAACAAAAAATTCTAAAGAAATTTATAAAAAAAAAACTGGATCCCCTCTTCATCAATCTGATTCTATCATTATCTTCAAAACCAAATTCAAAACCAAATTAAGTCACAACAATTTCTAACAGAATCAGTAACTAACTGAAATTTTACATGTGAAAAACCCAAAAAGTCCCTCGGTTCATCATCTATAAAATGTTCAGAGTGCTGCAAATTCAGGGGCTTCTTCATTCTTCTTCTTTATTCCTCTTCTTCATTCACTATCTCTCTCAAAGCTTAGAATCACTTCTTCACATCTTCAAATTCATCATCCCTCTCCAATCTCCAATCACGCTCAATCACTCTCCTTCATCATCTTCATCAATTTAGCTTCATCACCAATCCTCTGCATTAACAATTCATAATCACGCATCATGAAAACCGAATCAACAATAACAACAACTCCATCGCAGATAAACAACAAGAGCATCATAGAAGAAGAAAGATCAAAGGGAAATTAGATCGAGATTGCTTACTGGGTTCATTCATTCGCGTCGTTATCGCATCTACTCCGAAACAATCCGGTAGTTATCAGGAAAAGAAGAGTAGTAACAGAATTCAGAAAGGGTAAAACTTTCAATTCTTCACCATCAATCTTCAATCTTGCGACAAAGATTCATCGATCTCAACCACCCTTCCACACTCCATTCCTTTTCAACCTTCATCAATATCCATCATCATCATAAAATATTCGTAACCTGCAAAGGCTCAAGAACATCATCACGCCAAAGCCAATAAATTCAGAGTCAGAACACAAATTCAAGAACATGATTCAGCGCGAAATCAATGTAACTTCAAAGAAGATAACAAAAGCGCAACTGTAAAATCAAGAAGCAGAAAGCGAAAAATCGAGTAAGAGCAGCGAATAACGCGCATACCTTAATTTTGCATCACTCGAAACGATATTAGCACCATTGTCGCACCTTCTTTCAATCAATCGGAATCGTAAGCAATCTCACGGCGGCCTTGACACAATGACAGCGATTCACAAGGTACGAACTCGAACTCTCTTTTGTACAAATAGGTTCTGTAAACACCCCAAATTTGCCCTCACCCATTCACACCATGGCTTGTGATCATTTCATATGCATAAACACAATCATATCATCTCACATCTCACTTTTAATTCACTGCATAGTTTCTAAGTCATCTGCACCTAGGGTTTGTGATCTGAGCAATCCAAGAGCTTCTTGAGCCACTCCAAAGGCCATCAATCACTTAAAAGTGGTCCATGTGTGTTCAAGTATCATACTACATCCTCTCAAAGTCAAGAATGCAAAAGGATCACAAGAACTGAGATTGGTGTGGATGCAGAGCCAAGTTTGACTGCACAGTTGACCTAAAATTAGGGTTTTGGTTTCAGAGGCCATAACTCCAAATTTTTTGGTCATTCTTGTTTCCATTGGTCTCTATATGGTATAGGGAGTATGCATATCAATTTTCATGAAGAAGTTCCATGGGGAAGTCATCTGATCAAGAGTTGACTTTTCAGACAAGTCAGTGCAAAATCAGGGCATCTGAGGCCCCCAATGACCCAACCAAGGGGTGATCTTCATCATTTTGAGTGTATATGATCTTTATTTGATCATGGAAGAAGATTGAAGTTCACAAAATTCAAGAATTTGAAGTTTTTGCAAAGTTGACTTTTTAGGGCATGGTTGACTTTTAAGGAATTTGTCAATTTAGGTCATTTTTCAAACCTTACTTTTTGATCCAAAAATGTTTCAAATGGAAAAACTTTGGTCATGAAAGTTGTAGAATACATTTTTCCCTTTTCAAAAAGTACAAGAACATGACCTAATTCATTTTGGATCAAAAGTTATGGTGTGACAAAGTTGGCAAAAATCACTAATTTTCAAGACATGCACCAATTGGAAAATTTGCAAAATCATGTAGCAAGGCCATTTGTAACTTCTAGTTCACTTCAAACCAATGTACAAACATCACATAAGTTCTAAAAATCAGAATTGAACCAAAGTTTCTCATGCACATGGTTTGTATAACAAGATATTTTCATGAAGTTTCAAAGACAAGCAAGTTGCAAAATCACTCATGACACTTCACCCACTTGTTACATTGGATGCTGAACCATGCTAGCCTCCCATACACACCATGCTGCGCCAGCCCTAGCCATTGTACCAAGCTAGAACTCAAGCCATACCTCTCTTACAACAAAGTTGACATTTTGCAAAAGTGAACTTACCAATCAATAAAGGCCAGGTCACATCATCTGACCTATGAGAGTTTTTTTTATGCAAAGAAAATGCTAGCCATTTCACTTATCAAGCAAGGCTGAAACAGATCATAGCATCACATTCACAAAAACACCCCATTTTTGCATTTCTCTTCGAATCTGCCTCCACAAACCAAAAACACTCAAACCAATTCCACTACTCATCTCACCATGCTTCATTGGTCCCAAACCAACAAGACTCAAGCCTGAAACCAGCATGAACTGAGCTTCACCATTTCTCATCTTCAAAACCAGAACTCTTCGAATCCCATTATCCAGCCATCAAACACACCATTTTTCTTCACCAACAAGTCAAGCACACCTAAAGGAGCAAGAATCCACCATTGGAGTGGCCTGAAACCTCCCTATTCCTGACTGTGCCATCTGCTACACCAGAACCATTCCTCTCAAATCAGCCATCCACAAGAGCTTTGAGGTATCCCATTGAGTTCAGAAGAGTCAAAGAGGTTCATTTGCACACAAAGAAGGCCCTGGAAGCTCAGTATTGAAGCTTTCCAGCCCAGGTATGAACATGAACATTTTCTCCCAAAGCTTGCATTTTGAGTTATAAATCTATTGCTTATGCTTTGCTGGTCATGGGGATGCTTTCAGAATCAAAAATAAGTGAGAAATGAGTTTGTATGATCCCCCTGAAATTTCACCCGTGGATTTTGTTCTCTTCGATTTGCATGATTTTTGGGGTTTAAATGATGTTTGAGCATAGATTCATGACCTAGGTTGTTAGAGGATCTTTAGGCTGTGTTTAATTTGTTGTTTAGAGGCCTGAATCGTGAATTAGGGTTGTGTTGCCGCCGGAGAAGATGACCGGAGCTTCTCTCCGGTCACCTGAAAGTGCTTTGCCCTAATCTCAGGTCATTAGTGCCATTTGAATATCATGCGTTGGATGGCTTGACCCCATTGACCTCCCGCACACATGAAGGGCCCAGATCTATTTGTTTTGCCCTAATCCACTTTCATTAATTAATTAAATCATAATTAAGTTAATTAATCTGAGCCAACCACAGCCCTTGGATTCGCGCGCCAATCAACTCTTTTAAACCCAGTTCAAATCTCCACCCTTGGATCTGCTTACTTTCTTTTATTTCATTTTTTATTTCATTTCTTTTCATTTTATTTGCACAATTTATTTAAAATAGTAAAAATTGTTTAAAAATTATGAAACTTTTTCTCAAGAGTTTTATTAATTTTTAAGACACAAAAACATTTTTATTTTCATTTTTAGCATTAAAAATGTATTTTAAAATATTTAAAAGTTTATTTTTAATTGATTAATGAGAATTAATTTATTAAAAATACTTTTAGGTATTTAAAAATCACCAAAAAATTCATGAAATGTTCTAAGACATTTAGAAACATTGTCCAACCTTCAAACCAAATTTATTTTTTGATCTTGATGCATTTTAAGAGTTTCTCATTGAATAAAAATCATTTTTATGCATTAATTTGATCCAAAGTTTCAAAAATCATTTCTGTCTATCCATGAAGAGTTGGACATTGATTCTTTTTGCATTGCATTGTGTTTAGCATGAAGTTTGTGAGATTAAATGGCCATGATTTGATCTTGCATTTTCATTTTGTTTGGCATTTCTTTTGTTTGGAAACCCTAAAAACCCTAGAATCTTGTAAAAATCATAACTTGAAAGTGGTTAGGAGTTGAGACCTCTCCTTTGGGCATTGGTTTAGTATAGGATTAGGGGTCCTTTGTGGGGAATTTTCAATTTTTTATCTTAGGGTTTGCTTCTGATTTTGATTTTTGTTTGATGCATTGTCCATAAACCCTAATTTGGGCTTCCATATGCATCCATCTTGCATTCTCTTGCATAACATGACTTGCCATGACATTTCAAGCATCCATTTGATTCATTTGACATCATGAGACATATTGAAAGCATGTTTGATCATTGCATCCCTCATTTGCCATGTTGTATGCCATGTGCACTTCATAACTTTTCATGTTTGTTCATGGTTCCTGACTTGCTTCATTTGCATTCATGAACTTGTATGACCATTTCCATGTGCTGCCTCATGTTTGTAGCATCTCATAGCATCATTAGCATCATGTATTGTTTCTGGTTTTGTTTCTCATCATGTCATCTCATCCCATTTGGCATTGCATTGCATTTCTTTACTAACCTTTCAGGTGGTAAGTAACTTTGAGAAGTGGATTTGCCTTCACTTCTCATAACTTCTCTTCATCTCTCTCTTGCATCCATGCTGAATTTTACTTTGTGTTTGAGATTGAGCTTGCTCTTTCTTCTTCTTCCTACTTTCTCTCTTCAAGTGACTTGACTTCTTGAATGAAGCAAGTCACTTTGCTTCTCTTGATCCTTTCATCTGCTTCCTGGTGGTTCCATTGAAGATTGTTCTTGCAAACCTCACAAACCTTAGGAACAACCAAGCATGACAATGATTAGGGTTTTGATTAGTCTCCCTTTTTAGTTTTTACCTTTGTATCTCTTTTGAGTCATCTCTTCTCACCTCATAATCAGGGACTAAACCCTAAAGGCTTTAAGGCTTTGTGATTAAGCTTATGCCTGCATCCTTCTCTTAGGATGGAGTGTATAACTTTAATCCTAAGTGTTAAACCCTTAATGTGTTTAAATCTCTTAATCAATTCACATAATAATCATCAAGACATCACACTTGTAACTTGGGCCTTGCATTAGGGTTCTAATTCTTCCTTAAATGGTTAAGAAGGACTAACCCTAGTGTTAATGGACAAGTCCACCTCAAGTTGTCTTACAAACCCTAAAAAACACTTCATCATCATATCATTAATTAAAATCCACTTAATCAAAGGCATGTTTTGTCATGAGTTTAATCCCTAATCATGGATTAAGTTGAGGAGCTTTCCTCAGCTTAAACATTCTCATCTATTATCCTTCTATTAGGATGGTGTAATGAGTCTGTTTAATCCCTGATTATGGCTTAACCTCATTACTTAACACTAAACAAAAACCACAAAAACACCTAAATAATCACAAGTAGGTTAATGATCTTAATCCTACACCAAGGGTGATTAAGTGTGAGAATCTGACTTCACACTTAAGGTAATTCTCATTACCCCTAATCAGAGGGAAGATGTGATGAGTTTACTAATCCATTGGTTTAGACTTAGGCTCATTAACTTATGACAAATTCAAAAGCAATAAAAGACTGAAAATACAAAAACAAACAATAATCGTCTCCTTCGGGATTCTTTTCTCATCACTTTCACTCATAAACGAGAACTCGCTTCTTCCGTCTAATGCAAGACAGTTTGCACCTGAGCCAGACAGGTCATACACTTGAGCATAGGCAAGTAAGCAGTTCACAAGTCAATTCACCTATCAGTCTCTTTGGGTCGAACTACGGTGTTCTGACTTCCTCATTGCACGAGAGGATACGTAGGCATAACTTAACAGTTATCGAACAAAAGTCTCTGTATATTCCCCCTCTTTCCAACATCATTCTCTTAGCCTCATGATCATGAGCATACTCTTTCCTTACACTGACACTTCACTTATGCACTTCACACTTCTTTTACACTGACACCTGTACATCTTTTTCCAGCTCTTTTATATACAGATTGCACTGACACTACCCCTTTAAAACACAAATCTTTTAAGCGTGGATCCCGTCGAGTACGACGGACAATCTGGGTGCTAATACCTTCCCAGGTTGTAACCAACCCCCTTTCTCAGTCTCTCTGGTTCGCAAACCGTCTTATCCGTATCTTTCTAGGTCTATGCAGCATTACCTTTCCTCCGGGATAAAAATGCCTAGCTGGCGACTCTATTCATCTCCAGTGAGTTCACTGCTGTGTGTTCTCATTGTCCCTCTCGCCGACCGTTCGCGTCTGTACCTTTATTTGGGCTAGTCCCACTTATCGGGAGCGACAGCTTGGCGACTCTGCTGGGGACCCTTATACTGCAACCAGGGCTTCTGGTTCTTTTTGTGGGTTCCTCCTAGCGCTTGTTTGATTTGTGTTTATTGGGGTGTTATGTGCTATCTGTGCTTGTATGTTTATTTTTGCTTATTGCTTTATGTACAGTTGTTTACTTCTTTCTTTATAGCTTTACATGTATCATATTGTCATACTGTGCTGCTGGCTGGATCTGGTTTTGCTTTGGTGGGTGGGTGTTCTATTGAGAGTTAAGGTCCTATACCTGGGACCTGAGTGACACCTAGGATAGAGTGAATCATATTCTTTCCCATTCCATCTCGGTCTGGTGCGGGAATATGAAACACGGTTCAGATATGGGTTTCTTCTTGAGAACTCTGTGTTGCAGATTTCCTGCAGTACTAGGGCTATCTGGGAAGCCTGCTAAGTCTGGATGACCTCTTAGTTTTGACCTTCAGAAACTGAGGTGAATTAGAGGAGGAACTTTTATGGTTATTGTAAACACTGTACCTCCGGGTTAGAAGTGTTTACACTTCTCATAACTGATCCAAGTCTGAGGATCCTTGTTCTAGAACACCACCTGTGAGGGGGTTGGGCTGTTTACAGGTTTGCAGGTACCTTGACCTCAGAATACCCTGTTACTTTGACTTGATTAAGAATACTCCATGTTGGAACAGTTCTTGTGATTCTAAACCCTGGACATGTGGCTCTTTATTTGAGTCCCCCACCTTGGTTACTAGATTTATAGACCTCCATCTGGTATTCTTGAATATGTCTTGGACTTATATCAGAGCTCTTGATCAGATTCAGCTCAGTCATAGACCCTTGCATATCATTTGCATACATAAACATTGCATCATATTGACATTTGCTTATTTGTGTTTCAGGGTATCCATCTTCATTTGGTTCTGGTTTTGACCCCATCTTCAGTATTTGACCCATCTTCATCTGCCAATCAGTGGCTCACTCTTCAGTGTTATCATCAGCACTTGTCTCTACTCATCTTCAGCATCATGGCACCTAAAAAGAGCAATATCACCTATCACTTCTTCCAGCCAGAGCTATCTGACATCAGGAGGATTCAGACCCTGATCACTCCAGATCACATACCATTGTTCAGGGAACACTATGGAGATATACTTGATATAGTTATGGATCTGGACCCTTCGCAGAGAAGCCTGATTCACACCTGCATTCAGTTTTATGATCCCCCTTTGAGGTGTTTTACTTTTCAAGACTTTCAGCTGGGCCCCTTATTGGAAGAATACTCATCATTGGTTGGTATACCTATCAGGGGTGGAGTCCCTTTCAACCCTGAAATGGTCTTTCCTGGTAATGGAGAAGTAGCAAAGGCTTTGCATCTGGAACCTGTCCTGATTGAGCAGCATATGACTTCTAAAGCTGGAATCCCTGGCTTCCATCTGGATTTCTTAATCTCTCAAGCTACCCTGAAAGCTTCTTTAGGAGAGTGGAAAGCTGTCTGTGCTTTATTGGCCTTGAGTATATATGGAATTGTATTATTTGCAGATGAGCCTCGATTCATTAGCAAGAATGCAATCCATCTTTTCATCTTGAAGAACCCAGTGCCCACTTTATTGGGGGACCTCTACTACTCAGTGCATCAGAGGAATGAAAAGCAGAGGGGAAGATTAGTGAGGTGTTGTGCTCCATTGTTCCACACTTGGCTTCTTAGGCATCTACCCAGGACAGATGCATTTTTGAATCCTCATCAGCAGAAAAACTGGGCTAAGAGACTCACTGCTCTAACTTCAGCCGATATCAGGTGGTGCACTCAAAGCACCAAAGGCAGGGATATCATCACCAGCTGTGGGCATTTTCCCAATGTGCCCCTAATAGGAGTTAAGGGGAGTATTAATTATAATCCTCTGTTGTTCAAAAGACAACTGGGCTATGCACTGGTCCACTCTCCTAAGGCACAGGACTTGGTTGAGACTCTTTACTGCGAGAACAAGATTAATCTGGCTATTGTTAGGCAGGCTGCCTGGGCTTGGGATCATGTTCAAACCAAGGGAGTAACCATTTTTGGGAAGTGCAGCAATGTGGCTTCAGCACAATATTATGAATGGTCCCGTGCCAGGGCTCAATTCTCTGGGATGCCCTTTACCATAGAAGATATGCCTGAATCATCTTCAGCACCACCCCCTGCCACTGTCAGTTTGGAGGAGTTTGAGAGCTTGAAGGAAAGAAATGAGAAGTTAACCCAGGCTTTGCAGAAGACTCTCCGGGAGAGGAGTGATGGCAGGATGGAGATTGAGAGGTTAGAGAAGTTGAGAGTGGAGCATTTGGTTAAGATTGAGAAGTCTGGGGATTATATCAAAAAGTCTAAAGCTGGAGAACAAATTCTGAAGAATGCTTGCAAAGAAGCCCAGTTCCAGAGAGCAAGAACAGACTTGTATCTGAAGGAGAGTCAGGCTAGGTGGGTCAGGATCACCGAAGCTCGTACTCTGGAGGACAAGAGGGTCCAAGACAAGATAGAGCAGATGGAAGCTAGTGCAAAAGTGCAGCAAGAAGCCCTGGCAGCAGCCCAGAGGGAGATATCAGAGCTGAAGATCAAAGCTGGAGTGAAGAGGTCAAAGGACCAAAGCCAGCACAAGAAGCTAACAGCAGCTGTTACGACCCGGAATCTCCTCATCAGGAATCTCACGGAGCGTCCGGCTGATCCTGTGACCGAAGCACTTCTCAAGGAAGTTCGTGAGGATGAGTTTGGTCTTGGTGTTTGACCATTTGTTTGTTGTTGCTTTCATTCCATGTACTTTTATTTTCCTGTAATGTATTTTGACCCCTCAGAGGGCTTGTATTTGTAAACAAACTATGTACCATTTTGCTTTTGTAATATATGTATTAGCTTGTTCCATCCGAGTTTCACTTCGAAAGCAACATCAACAACATCTTCAAGGGTCTGGAAGGGTCAAAACTGAATGCCAAACCGGATACCTTGAGAACAAATAAGCATAACTGCATTGCATGCTAACCCTTTTGTTTGTTTTGTAGGTTTTTGTTTTACTGCCACTAACTCTGTTGTGATCTTCAGGAATTATTGCTCGGCGCCGGGTATTTCCCCTCAATCGTCCGCACCGTTATCCGACCCGTAACAATCTTCCGTGCATCCAAATGGATCAGATGCAGCAGGACCTTACTGAGGTCAGAAATCAAATGGCAAACGAAAGATTGGAAATGAGAACGCAGATGACGCAGTTTATGGAAGTGATGAACAACATGGCTCAGAGCCAGGAAAGATTGAGGGCCATGGTGGAAAGGCAGAATCAAGAAGATCCACATATAGGGACTGCCGGCACCAGCAACAATGAGAGGGTCCAACCTCATGTCAATCCCCCAGTCTTTGGGCCACACCTCCATCCTGAGGTCAACATCCCTGCAAATGTTCAAGGGACTGCCACTGCAGCCATGGTACTTCAAGAAGACCCCCAGGAGGATCAATTCACAGTAATGGGTGCTGGGGAAGAAGCTTATGATAGAAGGTTGGACGAGATAGCTGAGAAACTGAGGTCCTTAGAGTCTCAAAACTCTTTGGGTTTCGATGTCATGGACATGGGCTTGGTAGACGGGGTCAGGATTCCCCATAAGTTCAAGCCTCCTTGTTTTGAAAAATACAACGGGACTTCATGCCCCCGAACTCACTTGCAATCATTTCTGGGAAGACTGAAGGCCTATACTATGGATGAGAAGCTCTGGATGTTCTATTTCGAGGATAGCTTGACGGGAGCCTCAAGAGAATGGTACTCTCACTTGACAAGGGCAACTATCAGATGCTGGAAGGACCTGGCAGAGGCCTTCATCAGACAGTATCAGTACAACTTAGATATGGCACCCAACAGGACTCTCCTAATGGGAATGTCACAGTCGTCAAGGGAAAGTTTCCGAGAATATGCCCAGAGATGGAGGCAACTGGCTGCTGCTGTTCAGCCACCTATGTCTGAAAGGGAAATGGCAGATATGTTTATGAACACCCTCCAGGGAACATATATTGACAGGCTGGCTGCTTTCTCTTCCACTAGCTTTACAGATGTTGTCATAACTGGGGAGAGAATTGAGAGCCTGTTAAAAATGGGTAAGATCTCAGACAACGGTGCAAGCTCGTCCAGTAGTACTAGAAAGCCTTTTGCAGGCCCAAGAAGAACTGGCGAGACCAATGCCATCCACACCAACAGGGGCAGGCCCCAATATGTTCACAGATCAGTGGCAGCAGTCACCATTCCTGCTCCAGCTCATCCTCAACCAGTTTATCAACCTCCGCAACAAAACTATCAGCAACAACCTCAGTACCATCAACAGAATCAGTATCCTCCGAGAAATTACAACAACAACAACACCAACAACAATAACCAGCAAAGGCCATTCCAACAGAGGCCTTCTCAAGCCAACAGGGTAATCGATCCGATCCCTATGTCATATGCTACATTGCTGCCACAACTCCTGAAACTCAACCTGGTTGAGCTAAGGACATTGGCACCTCCAGATCCCAACAGTCTACCCAGGAATTATGATCCCAACGCCAGATGTGCCTTCCATTCAAATGCACCTGGCCACAGTACAGAAAAGTGCAGAGCCTTGCACATGAAGGTACAAGACCTGGTAGACTCAAAAGCTCTGAATTTCGCACCACCACCCAATGTCAACAAAAATCCTATGCCAAACCACGGTGGTCCCAGAATTAACGCTATTGAAGAAGACAAGCCGTCTTATTTAATAACCAGTGTGGGTCAGATCCGGACACCGTTGGTGGAAATTAAGCCTCAGCTCCTCGAATGTCAAATGTTCCCGGGGTGTGAGTTGGGGTGTGCTTACTGCAATATTTCAGTCAATGGGTGCAATAACCTGAGGAATGGCATAGAAGGTCTCATTCAGAGTGGCCAACTTCAGATCACCACATCATTTCCTACAAATCCGGCAATCTCATCAGCAACAACTCCAGAACCTCCTACAACTGCAATGACCATTGTTCCTGACAATTCTTCGGTTTCATCAACAAGTACTTCATCTATTATCTCAACTGATCAGTTATCAACAAATTTTTCTTCTACAACTCCAGCACCACTCCATTTCGAAACTCCTACAACAACAACATCCATCCTTCCACCAATGTCTCCTACAACACCAGCAATCAATCATGAAGATGTCTCAACTGTCACAATATTCTATGATCCTGAAAACAACTCTGTCTACAACTCAGAAGGTGTTGCTCCCATCAGAGCACCAGTCACAATTTATTACGATCCACAGACCATCACAATTCCTTCCGCAGCTGCAGTCAGTCCAGTCACTATCACAGTGCCTGGACCAGTACCTTATGAAAGCAGTAACGCCATCCCCTGGCATTACGGCTCTGACTTGTACTGCGAAGGGCAAAGAATTACTTTTGAATCATCAACCCCTGCACCACAAATTGACAATGTGGGAGGAGGCGGAGGCTTCACTCGAAGCGGACGTCTCTTTGCTCCACAAATCCAGAGACCCACTGCCGAAGCAGAAGCTGCTGCCAAGGCAAAAGGGAAAAGCTTGGTGCAGGAAGAGCAGACTGTTAAAGAAGCTTTGAAAACACCCTTCGATCAAGAGGTTGATGAGTTCATGCGAATCATCAAGAAGAGTGATTATAAAATAGTGGATCAGCTTCATCAGACGCCTTCCAAGATCTCAATCCTATCATTGCTTATGTGCTCCGAAGCCCATCGGAATGCACTACTCAAAGTCTTGCACGCAGATTACGTGCCTGAAGAGATCACTGTCAATCAGCTGGAAGCTGTAGTTGGAAATGTTAATGCTAGTCACGGACTAGGGTTCACCAATACTGATTTGACAACGGAAGGCCGCAACCATAACAAGGCCTTGCACATAACCATGGAATGTAAAGGTGCTGTCCTTTCCCATGTGCTGGTAGACACGGGGTCATCCCTCAATGTCTTACCTAAAAAGGTCCTGGTGAAGCTAGAGTATGACGGATTGGCGTTGAGACCCAGCAACCTGGTGGTGAGAGCCTTTGATGGTTCGAAGAGATCGGTTCTGGGAGAAATTGAATTGCCCATAACGATTGGCCCGCAGACCTTTAAAAAGACCTTCTACGTGATGGATATACAGCCTGCCTACAGCTGTCTATTGGGTAGGCCATGGATTCACGCCGCTGGCGCCGTGACCTCTACCCTTCACCAGAAGTTAAAATATGAGTGGGAGGGTCAAATCGTTACAATCTGTGGAGAGGAGGATATTTTTGTCAGCCACCTGGCCACCTATAAATACATTGAGATGGATGGGGAGATCCATGAAACAATGAGTCAGGGGTTCGAGGCTTTGAATGTCAATGAAACATCTGCTGTGCCTGGTACTTCAATATCATCATACCAACAAGCCCGGAAGGTTGTTGAGGGAGGAAACGCCCAAGGCTGGGGCAAACTATTATCGGTGGAGAAGAAAGAGGACAGATTTGGGTTGGGTTACAAACCAACTCAACAAGATCAAGCAGAGGCTGCAAAAGAGCCCAACTTTGTGAGTGGGGGGATGCTCACCCCTGATGCTGTCAACTGTCTGGAAGACGAGCTGGAAGAAGAACGCAACCTGGAAAGCTGGATTCGTCCAAAGATCCCGGGGAGCAGTATCTCGAACTGGTCTTCCCAGGAAATTATAAGAGTTACTCATGCAGAGTAATTATTATTTCCTGTATTTTTATAGCATGCATCAAAGTCTTGCATCTTGCCCAAGATGACAAGACTCATTTTGTAATCGGGCCATCTGTACTTTTTGTGCAAACAAGATTAATCAATGAAATATCAGACATCTTTTTGCAAATGAGTCTTTTCTTTTCCGCTCGCTGTTTTTCCATTTTTTCTTTTTGTACAAAAAATAAATGGCAGTGTTTTCAAAATGACAATTTTATTTCACTTTTCTAAAAAGATTTAAAATCAATCACTAAAATGAACAAACTGAACCCTTGCAGAGAGTGCCTTCCTGACAGCACCAACAACAGCACGGCTATGACTTCGTATGACTTTGACAATCCAATCAATCAAGCTGATGAAGGGGTTGAAGAAGAGTATGAGCTTCCTGAAGAGCTAGCCAGATTGTTGAGACAAGAGGAAAAGGTTATTACTCCTCACCAGGAGGAGGTTGAAGTGATTAATCTTGGTACAAATGAAGACGTGAAAGAGGTTAAAATCGGGGCCTGCCTGCAAGACTCAGTGAAGAGACAACTGATTGATCTGCTTCGAGAATATGTGGACGTGTTTGCTTGGTCATATCAAGACATGCCAGGGTTGGATACCGATATTGTTATGCACAAGCTGCCTTTGAGAGAAGAATGCCCGCCGGTTAAACAGAAGCTGCACCGTACTCGCCCAGACATGGCTATGAAAATCAAGGAAGAGGTACAAAAGCAATGGGACGCCGGGTTCCTTGCTGTAACTAGCTATCCACCGTGGGTTGCTAATATAGTACCTGTGCCTAAGAAAGACGGCAAAGTAAGAATGTGTGTTGACTACCGGGATCTGAACAGAGCTAGCCCGAAAGATGATTTCCCTTTACCTCACATTGATGTATTGGTGGATAATACGGCTCAGTTCTCGGTGTTCTCCTTCATGGACGGATTTTCAGGATATAATCAGATCAAGATGTCACCTGAAGACATGGAGAAGACAACCTTCATCACACCCTGGGGCACGTTCTGCTACAAGGTAATGCCATTTGGGCTCAAGAATACTGGCGCAACATATCAACGGGCTATGGTGACATTATTCCACGATATGATCCATAAAGAAATAGAATGTTATGTGGATGACATGATTGCCAAGTCCCTTACTGAAGAAGACCACCTGGTGAATCTACTGAAGTTATTCAAGCGTCTGAGGAAGTACCAATTAAAGCTGAACCCCAACAAGTGCACGTTCGGGGTGCGATCCGGTAAGCTGCTGGGTTTTATTGTAAGCGAGAAAGGGATTGAAGTTGACCCTGATAAAGTCAAAGCCATCCAAGAGATGCCTGCACCGAAAACAGAGAAAGAAGTTCGAGGGTTCTTAGGTCGATTGAACTATATCTCAAGGTTCATATCCCACCTTACAGCAACCTGTGAACCCTTGTTCAAGCTGTTAAGAAAAGAACAGACGGTCAGGTGGAATGAAGACTGCCAGAAAGCTTTTGACAAAATCAAAGAATACTTACAAGAACCTCCAATCCTTATGCCCCCAGTTGAAGGAAGACCTCTGATCATGTACTTGACAGTATTAGAAGAGTCGATGGGGTGTGTGTTGGGCCAGCATGACGAGTCTGGTCGAAAAGAGTATGCAATATACTACCTAAGCAAAAAGTTTACCGACTGTGAACAACGTTATTCACTGCTCGAGAAAACTTGCTGTGCTTTAGCGTGGGCTGCTCGCCGACTGAGGCAGTATATGTTGACCCACACCACTTTGTTGATCTCAAAGATGGACCCAGTTAAGTACATATTTGAGAAGCCAGCTCTTACCGGACGGGTTGCAAGATGGCAAATGATTCTTACAGAATATGACATCCAGTACACTTCTCAGAAAGCCATCAAGGGCAGTGTATTGTCTGAATATCTTGCTGAGCAACCTATTGATGATTACCAGCCTATGAGGTTTGACTTTCCTGATGAAGACATCATGTTCATAAAAGCAAAAGATCATGAAGAGCCTATTCACACTGAAGGGCCTGACCCGAAAGAAGAATGGACTATGATGTTTGATGGGGCTGTTAACATGAATGGTCGTGGTGTTGGTGCAGTACTCATTACACCTAAGGGAGTTCACATGCCTTTCTCGGCGAAGCTCACTTTCAACTGCACTAACAACGAAGCTGAATACGAAGCTTGTATTATGGGTCTTGAGGAAGCCATTGACCTTAGGATCAAGACGTTGACTGTATTCGGAGATTCAGCTTTGGTAGTCAATCAAACCAACGGCAAATGGTACACCCACCAGGATCATCTGATACCTTACAGGGATTATACAAGGAGGTTACTGACTTTCTTTACGACAGTCAAGCTCGAGTATATCCCTCGGGACGAGAATCAGTTTGCAGATGCTCTGGCTACCATTTCATCTATGATCAAAGTTCAGGCTGCCAACTTTGTACCTCAGATTTCAGTGTCCAGACTTGACAGACCAACATATGTGTTCGCAGCAGATGTTGTTAAAGATGATAAGCCTTGGTTCCATGACATTAAGTGCTTCTTGGAGGATCAAACATACCCATCCGGGGCATCTTCCAATGATAAGAAGACCTTGAGAAGGCTTGCTGGTAGTTTCTTCCTGAACACTGATGGGTCTTTATACAAGAGGAACTTTGATATGGTACTCCTCAGATGTGTTGATAAGACAGAAGCAGACTTGTTGATGCATGAAGTGCATGAAGGATCCTTTGGTACCCATGCAGGAGGGCATGCCATGGCTAAGAAGTTGCTAAGATCAGGTTATTACTGGATCACAATGGATGCAGACTGTTGTGCTTATGCCAGGAAATGCCACAAATGCCAGATCTATGCAGATAAGGTGCATGTGCCTCCCAATCCCTTGAACATAATGTCTTCACCCTGGCCCTTTGCTATGTGGGGCATTGACATGATTGGTAAGATTGAGCCAACTGCTTCAAATGGCCACAGATTCATCCTGGTCGCCATTGATTATTTCACCAAGTGGGTTGAAGCAGCCTCATATGCAAATGTTACAAGACAAGTGGTAGCCAGATTTCTAAAGAGAGATATCATCTGTCGGTACGGAGTTCCCGAGCGAATCATTACTGATAATGGTTCCAATCTAAACAACAAAATGATGGCAGAGCAGTGCCGGGACTTCAAGATCCAACATCACAATTCTTCTCCTTACAGGCCAAAGATGAATGGCGCTGTTGAGGCAGCAAATAAAAATATCAAGAAGATTGTGCAGAAGATGGTAGTCACTTACAAGGACTGGCATGAAATGCTACCGTTTGCCTTGCATGGGTACCGCACGTCAATCAGAACATCCATTGGGGCAACACCGTATCAGCTTGTGTATGGTATGGAAGCAGTCCTACCTGTCGAAGTTGAATTGCCCTCTCTACGGGTACTAATGGATGTTAAGCTGAACGAAGCAGAATGGGTTAGGGCCCGATACGAGCAACTGAGTCTGATCGAAGAGAAAAGATTGGCTGCAATTTGTCATGGGAAGTTGTATCAGAAGAGAATGAAGAGAGCCTTCGATCAGAAAGTCAGGCACCAAGAGTACCAAGTAGGAGATCTTGTGCTGAAAAGAATCCTTCCTCCTCATACAGACCACAGGGGCAAATGGACTCCAAACTATGAAGGACTATTTGTAGTAAAGAAAGTTTTCTCTGGTGGAGCGCTGATGCTCAACACCATGGATGGTGAAGACTTCCCGTCCCCTGTGAATTCAGATGCAGTTAAAAAATACTTCGCATAAAAATGACCCGCTGGGCATAAAAACAGAATGTAAGTCCAGGCAAAAATAGGGCATCCCGGCGAGTCAAAAACAGAATAAACGACTCGGGCAAAAATAAGGGAAAATAAAAAATGTACACCCGCTGAGTTGAAAAGCCACATTGGACAACTCAGGCAAAAATGGGTATCCCGATGGATTGAAAACCTGAAAGGGCGATCCATGCAAAATAAGGGAATAAGCGAACAACTGCATTCTGAATTCGTCTGTATCGTTTACAACTTGGTAAGCTCCAACAAGATCAAGCTTCAATCAGAATCAACATTCTTCAGAAAGCAAGATGAGAAGAACGTCAAAAGTCATACGAGTCATAGTAAAGAGGAAGCTCCTTAAAGTGTCATCAACACTGCCAGCTTTTCGTTTCTCAATTTGTAACAATCTCCTCATTTCAGGGGATATGTTCCTTTGACTGTATCTCGCCAATTCAGGGCATATGAATTAATAAAATCAGATTTTCAGTCATGTCTCGTTTTGTACATTTTATTTGCAAAAATGTCTGATGTCTCGAAAGAAAAAAAAAACTGATTGCATAAGAATACAGATGCTTATCTTCAAATAAAAACAGGCTTGCAGGAAATATGCTTACTCTCAGAAGTATCCTAACTCCTATGATGGAATCCAGTAAGGGATACCTCGGGATTATCTTGTGCGTTTCTCTATCTTTTTCAGGATTGCAGGTATCCAGAACGCAACTTGGGGCATGAAAACTTTATCCCAGCAAGCTGGCAAATCCACACTCAATTTTAGCACCCGAAGTGCTCTCTCCCCAGCTGAGTTGCCACTTGTTGCTTATCCCCATCAGAATGGGCAGGTATTACAAAAGGCTCCCGTATCCCCGGCTGAGTCAAGGATCCTCTTCAACAGAATCTTTAGGGAGGTCTCTTAGTGATCTCTCTTTCTCCCCAACCGAGTTGCCTTTTTATCCTCAGCCGAAGCACAAAGGTCAGGGAACCACCTCCCCATAGAGCTGCAACCTCTATCCAGAAGAGCAACGCATAGAAGGTCACAACAGAGTGAAGAAAGCTTCTACAAACCCCAGCTGGGTCCCTCATTTATAAGGATAGGTCTATCAATGACCCGAATCCCCAAGCAGATACATCTCTCTAGATCTACCGGTGATCTCACACCCAGCTGGGATGTCCATTTCAAACGGATCGATCGAAGATCTTCGCAGCAACGGGACCCGGAGCCCGGTTTGGTATCTTTGCACAATCATAGCATTCGCATCATATTCACCCACAAAGCGTAGCATTCCGTTTTAACACGGAGCATTACGGCAAAAATCAAGCATATAGCATAATCACAAGCCATGTTCTGAGTCAATACTTGTGAATAATGACAGTTCATCAACGTACAAGAAAATCCCCACCAGAGTCCCCAGCAAAAGCAGTTGCCTCACAATCCACAAACACCAGTACATACTCATTTTGACACCCGTCCGTGTCATCACCTCCCCAGTAAAGTCACCTGAACGCTCTTTACAAACAAGATCACCCTTATTACAGATACTTCCTGACACCCGTCCGTGTCATGCTCCCAGCAGAAGGCCAAAGACATCCTCTTTGCACTCACACATACCTATACACTTTCTTGACACCCGTCCGTGTCGTATCCCCAGCACAGTCATCTGCACTTTTGGCACTCGTCCGTGTCACTCTCCCCAGCAGATAAACACTTGTCTATACAATACTCACACTCGTTACTCATGTTACACTCATACAGATACTCGTCCGTATCTTGTATATACTTATATATCCCCACAGATTCAACTTCGGTTCATGTTCTTTGTTAACCAGTTGGTACTCGTCCGTATCATCATCTCAGAGCATGTGTCAAGCGTTTGTTTCTACATGATACTCGTCCGTATCATAGCCTTAAGGATGCTCGTCCGCATCTTTAATCCATACACCGTGTCAAACACTTTTGTCTTCTTGAATATAGATACTCGCCTGTGTCTACTATTCCCCAGAAGAATCCTCCCAGATTCAACACTCATCCGTGTTCTCCGTTAACCAGTTGATACTCGTCCGTATCATCATCTTTGAACACGCGTCAATATTTGTTTCTACCCGATACTCGTCCGTATCGTAGTCTTAGGGATGCTCGTCCGCATCTTTAATCAATACACAATATCTGAACACTTGTACCTTTTGTTTCTTGGATATAAACACTCGTCCGTGTCATTCTCCCCAGTAGATCGCCAACAAAGCAAATTTTCTTCTTTAACTGACACTCGTCCTGTGTTATGATAAACCCTGAGAGCAGCCGTCCCCTGCTAGGTGGTCGTCCTCCACCTCTTGATGGTCGTCCTCCATCATGCTCATCCGATGGCCGTCCCCATCGTTGATTTTAGCAGCCGTCCCCTGCTAGGTGGTCGTCCTCCACCCGTTGATGATCGTCCTTCATCATTTTATCCAATGGCCGTCCCCATTGTTGATTTTGGTTATCTGGCATTCGTCCTATGTCATGATAAACCCTGAGAGAAGCCGTCCCCTGCTAGGTGGTCGTCCTCCACCTCTTGATGGTCGTCCTCCATCATGCTCATCCGATGGCCGTCCCCATCGTTGATATTTTTTCGGCAGCCGTACCCTGCCAGGCGGTCGTCCTCCACCTTTGATGGTCGTCCCCATCATAATTCCTTCCCCAACAGAGCAGCCGTCCCCTGCTAGGTGATCGTCCTTCTCCTTTGATGGCCGTACCCCATCATCTGTTTATCCCATTTGTTCTTTAACCCGATGGCCGTCCCCGTCGTGGTCCCTTTTCTTTTTAGCCCGATGGCCGTCCCCATCGTCAGTTACTTTGCTTTATGAACTTGATGGCCGTCCCCGTCATGTTTCATCAATCCCCATAGAATTTTACAACTTTATCTTGATGGTCGTCCCCATCAAAATTTATTACTTTTCCCAGCTAGTCGGCCGTCCCCGTCTTGGCTTTATCTTTTTATCCCCAGCATGTCGGCCATCCCCGTCATTGCTTTATTTTCCGCACTTTTCCCAGCTAGTCGGCCGTCCCCATCTTGGCTTTATCTTTTTATCCCCAGCATGTCGGCCGTCCCCGTCATTGCTTTATTTTCCGCACTTTTCCCAGCATGTCGGCCGTCCCCGTCATTGCCCTTTACCCAGCAGTCGTCCTCTGCTCGACGGTCGTCCTCCGTCGCCCACACTTTACAATATACTTTATTTTCTTTTACAATATATATCCCTTTTCTTCTTCATTCTGTGAGTGCAAATTTTGGACTGTCTTTGGTATTCAACCACAAGTTATCTTGTTTGCCTGTTAAGCCGTTGCTTACAACCTGCACAGCTAACTCATGTTTGAATAGGGGCAGCTGTAAACACCCCAAATTTTCCCTCACCCATTCACACCATGGCTTGTGATCATTTCATATGCATAAACACAATCATATCATCTCACATCTCACTTTTAATTCACTGCATAGTTTCTAAGTCATCTGCACCTAGGGTTTGTGATCTGAGCAATCCAAGAGCTTCTTGAGCCACTCCAAAGGCCATCAATCACTTCAAAGTGGTCCATGTGTGTTCAAGTATCATACTACATCCTCTCAAAGTCAAGAATGCAAAAGGATCACAAGAACTGAGATTGGTGTGGATGCAGAGCCAAGTTTGACTGCACAGTTGACCTAAAATTAGGGTTTTGGTTTCAGAGGCCATAACTCCAAATTTTTTGGTCATTCTTGTTTCCATTGGTCTCTATATGGTATAGGGAGTATGCATATCAATTTTCATGAAGAAATTCCATGGGGAAGTCATTTGATCAAGAGTTGACTTTTCAGACAAGTCAGTGCAAAATCAGGGCATCTGAGGCCCCCAATGACCCAACCAAGGGGTGATCTTCATCATTTTGAGTGTATATGATCTTTATTTGATCATGGAAGAAGATTGAAGTTCACAAAATTCAAGAATTTGAAGTTTTTGCAAAGTTGACTTTTTAGGGCATGGTTGACTTTTAAGGAATTTGTCAATTTAGGTCATTTTTCAAACCTTACTTTTTGATCCAAAAATGTTTCAAATGGAAAAACTTTGGTCATGAAAGTTGTAGAATAAATTTTTCCCTTTTCAAAAAGTACAAGAACATGACCTAATTCATTTTGGATCAAAAGTTATGGTGTGACAAAGTTGGCAAAAATCACTAATTTTCAAGACATGCACCAATTGGAAAATTTGCAAAATCATGTAGCAAGGCCATTTGTAACTTCTAGTTCACTTCAAACCAATGTACAAACATCACATAAGTTCTAAAAAACAGAATTGAACCAAAGTTTCTCATGCACATGGTTTGTATAACAAGATATTTTCATGAAGTTTCAAAGACAAGCAAGTTGCAAAATCACTCATGACACTTCACCCACTTGTTACATTGGATGATGAACCATGCTAGCCTCCCATACACACCATGCTGCGCCAGCCCTAGCCATTGTACCAAGCTAGAACTCAAGCCATACCTCTCTTACAACAAAGTTGACATTTTGCAAAAGTGAACTTACCAATCAATAAAGGCCAGGTCACATCATCTGACCTATGAGAGTTTTTTTATGCAAAGAAAATGCTAGCCATTTCACTTATCAAGCAAGGCTGAAACAGATCATAGCATCACATTCACAAAAACACCCCATTTTTGCATTTCTCTTCGAATCTGCCTCCACAAACCAAAAACACTCAAACCAATTCCACTACTCATCTCACCATGCTTCATTGGTCCCAAACCAACAAGACTCAAGCCTGAAACCAGCATGAACTGAGCTTCACCATTTCTCATCTTCAAAACCAGAACTCTTCGAATCCCATTATCCAGCCATCAAACACACCATTTTTCTTCACCAACAAGTCAAGCACACCTAAAGGAGCAAGAATCCACCATTGGAGTGGCCTGAAACCTCCCTATTCCTGAAACCTCTCTTCGATTTGCATGATTTTTGGGGTTTAAATGATGTTTGAGCATAGATTCATGACCTAGGTTGTTAGAGGATCTTTAGGCTGTGTTTAATTTGTTGTTTAGAGGCCTGAATCGTGAATTAGGGTTGTGTTGCCGCCGGAGAAGATGACCGGAGCTTCTCTCCGGTCACCTGAAAGTGCTTTGCCCTAATCTCAGGTCATTAGTGCCATTTGAATATCATGCGTTGGATGGCTTGACCCCATTGACCTCCCGCGCACATGAAGGGCCCAGATCTATTTGTTTTGCCCTAATCCACTTTCATTAATTAATTAAATCATAATTAAGTTAATTAATCTGAGCCAACCATAGCCCTTGGATTCGCGCGCCAGTCAACTCTTTTAAACCCAGTTCAAATCTCCACCCTTGGATCTGCTTACTTTCTTTTATTTCATTTTTTATTTCATTTCTTTTCATTTTATTTTCACAATTTATTTAAAATAGTAAAAATTGTTTAAAAATTATGAAACTTTTTCTCAAGAGTTTTATTAATTTTTAAGACACAAAAACATTTTTATTTTCATTTTTAGCATTAAAAATGTATTTTAAAATATTTAAAAGTTTATTTTTAATTTATTAATGAGAATTAATTTATTAAAAATACTTTTAGGTATTTAAAAATCACCAAAAAATTCATGAAATGTTCTAAGACATTTAGAAACATTGTCCAACCTTCAAACCAAATTTATTTTTTGATCTTGATGCATTTTAAGAGTTTCTCATTGAATAAAAATCATTTTTATGCATTAATTTGATCCAAAGTTTCAAAAATCATTTCTGTCTATCCATGAAGAGTTGGACATTGATTCTTTTTGCATTGCATTGTGTTTAGCATGAAGTTTGTGAGATTAAATGGCCATGATTTGATCTTGCATTTTCATTTTGTTTGGCATTTCTTTTGTTTGGAAACCCTAAAAACCCTAGAATCTTGTAAAAATCATAACTTGAAAGTGGTTAGGAGTTGAGACCTCTCCTTTGGGCATTGGTTTAGTATAGGATTAGGGGGTCCTTTGTGGGGCATTTTAAATTTTTTATCTTAGGGTTTGCTTCTGATTTTGATTTTTGTTTGATGCATTGTCCATAAACCCTAATTTGGGCTTCCATATGCATCCATCTTGCATTCTCTTGCATAACATGACTTGCCATGACATTTCAAGCATCCATTTGATTCATTTGACATCATGAGACATATTGAAAGCATGTTTGATCATTGCATCCCTCATTTGCCATGTTGTATGCCATGTGCACTTCATAACTTTTCATGTTTGTTCATGGTTCCTGACTTGCTTCATTTGCATTAATGAACTTGTATGACCATTTCCATGTGCTGCCTCATGTTTGTAGCATCTCATAGCATCATTAGCATCATGTATTGTTTCTGGTTTTGTTTCTCATCATGTCATCTCATCCCATTTGGCATTGCATTGCATTTCTTTACTAACCTTTCAGGTGGTAAGTAACTTTGAGAAGTGGATTTGCCTTCACTTCTCATAACTTCTCTTCATCTCTCTCTTGCATCCATGCTGCATTTTACTTTGTGTTTGAGATTGAGCTTGCTCTTTCTTCTTCTTCCTACTTTCTCTCTTCAAGTGACTTGACTTCTTGAATGAAGCAAGTCACTTTGCTTCTCTTGATCCTTTCATCTGCTTCCTGGTGGTTCCATTGAAGATTGTTCTTGCAAACCTCACAAACCTTAGGAACAACCAAGCATGACAATGATTAGGGTTTTGATTAGTCTCCCTTTTTAGTTTTTACCTTTGTGTCTCTTTTGAGTCATCTCTTCTCACCTCATAATTAGGGACTAAACCCTAAAGGCTTTAAGGCTTTGTGATTAAGCTTATGCCTGCATCCTTCTCTTAGGATGGAGTGTATAACTTTAATCCTAAGTGTTAAACCCTTAATGTGTTTAAATCTCTTAATCAATTCACATAATAATCATCAAGACATCACACTTGTAACTTGGGCCTTGCATTAGGGTTCTAATTCTTCCTTAAATGGTTAAGAAGGACTAACCCTAGTGTTAATGGACAAGTCCACCTCAAGTTGTCTTACAAACCCTAAAAAACACTTCATCATCATATCATTAATTAAAATCCACTTAATCAAAGGCATGTTTTGTCATGAGTTTAATCCCTAATCATGGATTAAGTTGAGGAGCTTTCCTCAGCTTAAACATTCTCATCTATTATCCTTCTATTAGGATGGTGTAATGAGTCTGTTTAATCCCTGATTATGGCTTAACCTCATTACTTAACACTAAACAAAAACCACAAAAACACCTAAATAATCACAAGTAGGTTAATGATCTTAATCCTACACCAAGGGTGATTAAGTGTGAGAATCTGACTTCACACTTAAGGTAATTCTCATTACCCCTAATCAGAGGGAAGATGTGATGAGTTTACTAATCCATTGGTTTAGACTTAGGCTCATTAACTTATGACAAATTCAAAAGCAATAAAAGACTGAAAATACAAAAACAAACAATAATCGTCTCCTTCGGGATTCTTTTCTCATCACTTTCACTCATAAACGAGAACTCGCTTCTTCCGTCTAATGCAAGACAGTTTGCACCTGAGCCAGACAGGTCATACACTTGAGCATAGGCAAGTAAGCAGTTCACAAGTCAATTCACCTATCAGTCTCTTTGGGTCGAACTACGGTGTTCTGACTTCCTCATTGCACGAGAGGATACGTAGGCATAACTTAACAGTTATCGAACAAAAGTCTCTGTATATTCCCCCTCTTTCCAACATCATTCTCTTAGCCTCATGATCATGAGCATACTCTTTCCTTACACTGACACTTCACTTATGCACTTCACACTTCTTTTACACTAACACCTGTACATCTTTTTCCAGCTCTTTTATATACAGATTGCACTGACACTACCCCTTTAAAACACAAATCTTTTAAGCGTGGATCCCGTCGAGTACGACGGACAATCTGGGTGCTAATACCTTCCCAGGTTGTAACCAACCCCCTTTCTCAGTCTCTCTGGTTCGCAAACCGTCTTATCCGTATCTTTCTAGGTCTATGCAGCATTACCTTTCCTCCGGGATAAAAATGCCTAGCTGGCGACTCTATTCATCTCCAGTGAGTTCACTGCTGTGTGTTCTCATTGTCCCTCTCGCCGACCGTTCGCGTCTGTACCTTTATTTGGGCTAGTCCCACTTATCGGGAGCGACAGCTTGGCGACTCTGCTGGGGACCCTTATACTGCAACCAGGGCTTCTGGTTCTTTTTGTGGGTTCCTCCTAGCGCTTGATTGATTTGTGTTTATTGGGGTGTTATGTGCTATCTGTGCTTGTATGTTTATTTTTGCTTATTGCTTTATGTACAGTTGTTTACTGCTTTCTTTATAGCTTTACATGTATCATATTGTCATACTGTGCTGCTGGCTGGATCTGGTTTTGCTTTGGTGGGTGGGTGTTCTATTGAGAGTTAAGGTCCTATACCTGGGACCTGAGTGACACCTAGGCTAGAGTGAATCATATTCTTTCCCATTCCATCTCGGTCTGGTGCGGGAATATGAAACACGGTTCAGATATGGGTTTCTTCTTGAGAACTCTGTGTTGCAGATTTCCTGCAGTACTAGGGCTATCTGGGAAGCCTGCTAAGTCTGGATGACCTCTTAGTTTTGACCTTCAGAAACTGAGGTGAATTAGAGGAGGAACTTTTATGGTTATTGTAAACACTGTACCTCCGGGTTAGAAGTGTTTACACTTCTCATAACTGATCCAAGTCTGAGGATCCTTGTTCTAGAACACCACCTGTGAGGGGGTTGGGCTGTTTACAGGTTTGCAGGTACCTTGACCTCAGAATACCCTGTTACTTTGACTTGATTAAGAATACTCCATGTTGGAACAGTTCTTGTGATTCTAAACCCTGGACATGTGGCTCTTTATTTGAGTCCCCCACCTTGGTTACTAGATTTATAGACCTCCATCTGGTATTCTTGAATATGTCTTGGACTTATATCAGAGCTCTTGATCAGATTCAGCTCAGTCACAGACCCTTGCATATCATTTGCATACATAAACATTGCATCATATTGACATTTGCTTATTTGTGTTTCAGGGTATCCATCTTCATTTGGTTCTGGTTTTGACCCCATCTTCAGTATTTGACCCATCTTCATCTGCCAATCAGTGGCTCACTCTTCAGTGTTATCATCAGCACTTGTCTCTACTCATCTTCAGCATCATGGCACCTAAAAAGAGCAATATCACCTATCACTTCTTCCAGCCAGAGCTATCTGACATCAGGAGGATTCAGACCCTGATCACTCCAGATCACATACCATTGTTCAGGGAACACTATGGAGATATACTTGATATAGTTATGGATCTGGACCCTTCGCAGAGAAGCCTGATTCACACCTGCATTCAGTTTTATGATCCCCCTTTGAGGTGTTTTACTTTTCAAGACTTTCAGCTGGGCCCCTTATTGGAAGAATACTCATCATTGGTTGGTATACCTATCAGGGGTGGAGTCCCTTTCAACCCTGAAATGGTCTTTCCTGGTAATGGAGAAGTAGCAAAGGCTTTGCATCTGGAACCTGTCCTGATTGAGCAGCATATGACTTCTAAAGCTGGAATCCCTGGCTTCCATCTGGATTTCTTAATCTCTCAAGCTACCCTGAAAGCTTCTTTAGGAGAGTGGAAAGCTGTTTGTGCTTTATTGGCCTTGAGTATATATGGAATTGTATTATTTGCAGATGAGCCTCGATTCATTAGCAAGAATGCAATCCATCTTTTCATCTTGAAGAACCCAGTGCCCACTTTATTGGGGGACCTCTACTACTCAGTGCATCAGAGGAATGAAAAGCAGAGGGGAAGATTAGTGAGGTGTTGTGCTCCATTGTTCCACACTTGGCTTCTTAGGCATCTACCCAGGACAGATGCATTTTTGAATCCTCATCAGCAGAAAAACTGGGCTAAGAGACTCACTGCTCTAACTTCAGCCGATATCAGGTGGTGCACTCAAAGCACCAAAGGCAGGGATATCATCACCAGCTGTGGGCATTTTCCCAATGTGCCCCTAATAGGAGTTAAGGGGAGTATTAATTATAATCCTCTGTTGTTCAAAAGACAACTGGGCTATGCACCGGTCCACTCTCCTAAGGCACAGGACTTGGTTGAGACTCTTTACTGCGAGAACAAGATTAATCTGGCTATTGTTAGGCAGGCTGCCTGGGCTTGGGATCATGTTCAAACCAAGGGAGTAACCATTTTTGGGAAGTGCAGCAATGTGGCTTCAGCACAATATTATGAATGGTCCCGTGCCAGGGCTCAATTCTCTGGGATGCCCTTTACCATAGAAGATATGCCTGAATCATCTTCAGCACCACCCCCTGCCACTGTCAGTTTGGAGGAGTTTGAGAGCTTGAAGGAAAGAAATGAGAAGTTAACCCAGGCTTTGCAGAAGACTCTCCGGGAGAGGAGTGATGGCAGGATGGAGATTGAGAGGTTAGAGAAGTTGAGAGTGGAGCATTTGGTTAAGATTGAGAAGTCTGGGGATTATATCAAAAAGTCTAAAGCTGGAGAACAAATTCTGAAGAATGCTTGCAAAGAAGCCCAGTTCCAGAGAGCAAGAACAGACTTGTATCTGAAGGAGAGTCAGGCTAGGTGGGTCAGGATCACCGAAGCTCGTACTCTGGAGGACAAGAGGGTCCAAGACAAGATAGAGCAGATGGAAGCTAGTGCAAAAGTGCAGCAAGAAGCCCTGGCAGCAGCCCAGAGGGAGATATCAGAGCTGAAGATCAAAGCTGGAGTGAAGAGGTCAAAGGACCAAAGCCAGCACAAGAAGCTAACAGCAGCTGTTACGACCCGGAATCTCCTCATCAGGAATCTCACGGAGCGTCCGGCTGATCCTGTGACCGAAGCACTTCTCAAGGAAGTTCGTGAGGATGAGTTTGGTCTTGGTGTTTGACCATTTGTTTGTTGTTGCTTTCATTCCATGTACTTTTATTTTCCTGTAATGTATTTTGACCCCTCAGAGGGCTTGTATTTGTAAACAAACTATGTACCATTTTGCTTTTGTAATATATGTATTAGCTTGTTCCATCCGAGTTTCACTTCGAAAGCAACATCAACAACATCTTCAAGGGTCTGGAAGGGTCAAAACTGAATGCCAAACCGGATACCTTGAGAACAAATAAGCATAACTGCATTGCATGCTAACCCTTTTGTTTGTTTTGTAGGTTTTTGTTTTACTGCCACTAACTCTGTTGTGATCTTCAGGAATTATTGCTCGGCGCCGGGTATTTCCCCTCAATCGTCCGCACCGTTATCCGACCCGTAACAATCTTCCGTGCATCCAAATGGATCAGATGCAGCAGGACCTTACTGAGGTCAGAAATCAAATGGCAAACGAAAGATTGGAAATGAGAACGCAGATGACGCAGTTTATGGAAGTGATGAACAACATGGCTCAGAGCCAGGAAAGATTGAGGGCCATGGTGGAAAGGCAGAATCAAGAAGATCCACATATAGGGACTGCCGGCACCAGCAACAATGAGAGGGTCCAACCTCATGTCAATCCCCCAGTCTTTGGGCCACACCTCCATCCTGAGGTCAACATCCCTGCAAATGTTCAAGGGACTGCCACTGCAGCCATGGTACTTCAAGAAGACCCCCAGGAGGATCAATTCACAGTAATGGGTGCTGGGGAAGAAGCTTATGATAGAAGGTTGGACGAGATAGCTGAGAAACTGAGGTCCTTAGAGTCTCAAAACTCTTTGGGTTTCGATGTCATGGACATGGGCTTGGTAGACGGGGTCATGATTCCCCATAAGTTCAAGCCTCCTTGTTTTGAAAAATACAACGGGACTTCATGCCCCCGGACTCACTTGCAATCATTTCTGGGAAGACTGAAGGCCTATACTATGGATGAGAAGCTCTGGATGTTCTATTTCGAGGATAGCTTGACGGGAGCCTCAAGAGAATGGTACTCTCACTTGACAAGGGCAACTATCAGATGCTGGAAGGACCTGGCAGAGGCCTTCATCAGACAGTATCAGTACAACTTAGATATGGCACCCAACAGGACTCTCCTAATGGGAATGTCACAGTCGTCAAGGGAAAGTTTCCGAGAATATGCCCAGAGATGGAGGCAACTGGCTGCTGCTGTTCAGCCACCTATGTCTGAAAGGGAAATGGCAGATATGTTTATGAACACCCTCCAGGGAACATATATTGACAGGCTGGCTGCTTTCTCTTCCACTAGCTTTGCAGATGTTGTCATAGCTGGGGAGAGAATTGAGAGCCTGTTAAAAATGGGTAAGATCTCAGACAACGGTGCAAGCTCGTCCAGTAGTACTAGAAAGCCTTTTTCAGGCCCAAGAAGAACTGGCGAGACCAATGCCATCCACACCAACAGGGGCAGGCCCCAATATGTTCACAGATCAGTGGCAGCAGTCACCATTCCCGCTCCAGCTCATCCTCAACTAGTTTATCAACCTCCGCAACAAAACTATCAGCAACAACCTCAGTACCATCAACAGAATCAGTATCCTCCGAGAAATTACAACAACAGCAACACCAACAACAATAACCAGCAAAGGCCATTCCAACAGAGGCCTTCTCAAGCCAACAGGGTAATCGATCCGATCCCTATGCCATATGCTACATTGCTGCCACAACTCCTGAAACTCAACCTGGTTGAGCTAAGGACATTGGCACCTCCAGATCCCAACAGTCTACCCAGGAATTATGATCCCAACGCCAGATGTGCCTTCCATTCAAATGCACCTGGCCACAGTACAGAAAAGTGTAGAGCCTTGCACATGAAGGTACAAGACCTGGTAGACTCAAAAGCTCTGAATTTCGCACCACCACCCAATGTCAACAAAAATCCTATGCCAAACCACGGTGGTCCCAGAATTAACGCTATTGAAGAAGACAAGCCGTCTTATTTAATAACCAGTGTGGGTCAGATCCGGACACCGTTGGTGGAAATTAAGGCTCAGCTCCTCGAATGTCAAATGTTCCCGGGGTGTGAGTTGGGGTGTGCTTACTGCAATATTTCAGTCAATGGGTGCGATAACCTGAGGAATGGCATAGAAGGTCTCATTCAGAGTGGCCAACTTCAGATCACCACATCATTTCCTACAAATCCGACAATCTCATCAGCAACAACTCCAGAACCTCCTACAACTGCAATGACCATTGTTCCTGACAATTCTTCGGTTTCATCAACAAGTACTTCATCTATTATCTCAACTGATCAGTTATCAACAAATTTTTCTTCTACAACTCCAGCACCACTCCATTTCGAAACTCCTACAACAACAACATCCATCCTTCCACCAATGTCTCCTACAACACCAGCAATCAATCATGAAGATGTCTCAACTGTCACAATATTCTATGATCCTGAAAACAACTCTGTCTACAACTCAGAAGGTGCTGCTCCCATCAGAGCACCAGTCACAATTTATTACGATCCACAGACCATCACAATTCCTTCCGCAGCTGCAGTCAGTCCAGTCACTATCACAGTGCCTGGACCAGTACCTTATGAAAGCAGTAACGCCATCCCCTGGCATTACGGCTCTGACTTGTACTGCGAAGGGCAAAGAATTACTTTTGAATCATCAACCCCTGCACCACAAATTGACAATGTGGGAGGAGGCGGAGGCTTCACTCGAAGCGGACGTCTCTTTGCTCCACAAATCCAGAGACCCACTGCCGAAGCAGAAGCTGCTGCCAAGGCAAAAGGGAAAAGCTTGGTGCAGGAAGAGCAGACTGTTAAAGAAGCTTTGAAAACACCCTTCGATCAAGAGGTTGATGAGTTCATGCGAATCATCAAGAAGAGTGATTATAAAATAGTGGATCAGCTTCATCAGACGCCTTCCAAGATCTCAATCCTATCATTGCTTATGTGCTCCGAAGCCCATCGGAATGCACTACTCAAAGTCTTGCACGCAGCTTACGTGCCTGAAGAGATCACTGTCAATCAGCTGGAAGCTGTAGTTGGAAATGTTAATGCTAGTCACGGACTAGGGTTCACCAATACTGATTTGACAACGGAAGGCCGCAACCATAACAAGGCCTTGCACATAACCATGGAATGTAAAGGTGCTGTCCTTTCCCATGTGCTGGTAGACACGGGGTCATCCCTCAATGTCTTACCTAAAAAGGCCCTGGTGAAGCTAGAGTATGACGGATTGGCGTTGAGACCCAGCAACCTGGTGGTGAGAGCCTTTGATGGTTCGAAGAGATCGGTTCTGGGAGAAATTGAATTGCCCATAACGATTGGCCCGCAGACCTTTAAAAAGACCTTCTACGTGATGGATATACAGCCTGCCTACAGCTGTCTATTGGGTAGGCCATGGATTCACGCCGCTGGCGCCGTGACCTCTACCCTTCACCAGAAGTTAAAATATGAGTGGGAGGGTCAAATCGTTACAATCTGTGGAGAGGAGGATATTTTTGTCAGCCACCTGGCCACCTATAAATACATTGAGATGGATGGGGAGATCCATGAAACAATGAGTCAGGGGTTCGAGGCTTTGAATGTTAATGAAACATCTGCTGTGCCTGGTACTTCAATATCATCATACCAACAAGCCCGGAAGGTTGTTGAGGGAGGAAACGCCCAAGGCTGGGGCAAACTGTTATCGGTGGAGAAGAAAGAGGACAGATTTGGGTTGGGTTACAAACCAACTCAACAAGATCAAGCAGAGGCTGCAAAAGAGCCCAACTTTGTGAGTGGGGGGATGCTCACCCCTGATGCTGTCAACTGTCTGGAAGACGAGCTGGAAGAAGAACGCAACCTGGAAAGCTGGATTCGTCCAAAGATCCCGGGGAGCAGTATCTCGAACTGGTCTTCCCAGGAAATTATAAGAGTTACTCATGCAGAGTAATTATTATTTCCTGTATTTTTATAGCATGCATCAAAGTCTTGCATCTTGCCCAAGATGACAAGACTCATTTTGTAATCGGGCCATCTGTACTTTTTGTGCAAACAAGATTAATCAATGAAATATCAGACATCTTTTTGCAAATGAGTCTTTTCTTTTCCGCTCGCTGTTTTTCCATTTTTTCTTTTTGTACAAAAAATAAATGGCAGTGTTTTCAAAATGACAATTTTATTTCACTTTTCTAAAAAGATTTAAAATCAATCACTAAAATGAACAAACTGAACCCTTGCAGAGAGTGCCTTCCTGACAACACCAACAATAGCACGGCTATGACTTCGTATGACTTTGACAATCCAATCAATCAAGCTGATGAAGGGGTTGAAGAAGAGTATGAGCTTCCTGAAGAGCTAGCCAGATTGTTGAGACAAGAGGAAAAGGTTATTACTCCTCACCAGGAGGAGGTTGAAGTGATTAATCTTGGTACAGATGAAGACGTGAAAGAGGTTAAAATCGGGGCCTGCCTGCAAGACTCAATGAAGAGACAACTGATTGATCTGCTTCGAGAATATGTGGACGTGTTTGCTTGGTCATATCAAGACATGCCAGGGTTGGATACCGATATTGTTATGCACAAGCTGCCTTTGAGAGAAGAATGCCCGCCGGTTAAACAGAAGCTGCGCCGTACTCGCCCAGACATGGCTATGAAAATCAAGGAAGAGGTACAAAAGCAATGGGACGCCGGGTTCCTTGCTGTAACTAGCTATCCGCCGTGGGTTGCTAATATAGTACCTGTGCCTAAGAAAGACGGCAAAGTAAGAATGTGTGTTGACTACCGGGATCTGAACAGAGCCAGCCCGAAAGATGATTTCCCTTTACCTCACATTGATGTATTGGTGGATAATACGGCTCAGTTCTCGGTGTTCTCCTTCATGGACGGATTTTCAGGATATAATCAGATCAAGATGTCACCTGAAGACATGGAGAAGACAACCTTCATCACACCCTGGGGCACGTTCTGCTACAAGGTAATGCCATTTGGGCTCAAGAATGCTGGCGCAACATATCAACGGGCTATGGTGACATTATTCCACGATATGATCCATAAAGAAATAGAATGTTATGTGGATGACATGATTGCCAAGTCCCTTACTGAAGAAGACCACCTGGTGAATCTACTGAAGTTATTCAAGCGTCTGAGGAAGTACCAATTAAAGCTGAACCCCAACAAGTGCACGTTCGGGGTGCGATCCGGTAAGCTGCTGGGTTTTATTGTAAGCGAGAAAGGGATTGAAGTTGACCCTGATAAAGTCAAAGCCATCCAAGAGATGCCTGCACCAAAAACAGAGAAAGAAGTTCGAGGGTTCTTAGGTCGATTGAACTATATCTCAAGGTTCATATCCCACCTTACAGCAACCTGTGAACCCTTGTTCAAGCTGTTAAGAAAAGAACAGACGGTCAGGTGGAATGAAGACTGCCAGAAAGCTTTTGACAAGATCAAAGAATACTTACAAGAACCTCCAATCCTTATGCCCCCAGTTGAAGGAAGACCTCTGATCATGTACTTGACAGTATTAGAAGAGTCGATGGGGTGTGTGTTGGGCCAGCATGACGAGTCTGGTCGAAAAGAGTATGCAATATACTACCTAAGCAAAAAGTTTACCGACTGTGAACAACGTTATTCACTGCTCGAGAAAACTTGCTGTGCTTTAGCGTGGGCTGCTCGCCGACTGAGGCAGTATGTGTTGACCCACACCACTTTGTTGATCTCAAAGATGGACCCAGTTAAGTACATATTTGAGAAGCCAGCTCTTACCGGACGGGTTGCAAGATGGCAAATGATTCTTACAGAATATGACATCCAGTACACTTCTCAGAAAGCCATCAAGGGCAGTGTATTGTCTGAATATCTTGCTGAGCAACCTATTGATGATTACCAGCCTATGAGGTTTGACTTTCCTGATGAAGACATTATGTTCATAAAAGCAAAAGATCATGAAGAGCCTATTCACACTGAAGGGCCTGACCCGAAAGAAGAATGGACTATGATGTTTGATGGGGCTGTTAACATGAATGGTCGTGGTGTTGGTGCAGTACTCATTACACCTAAGGGAGTTCACATGCCTTTCTCGGCGAAGCTCACTTTCAACTGCACTAACAACGAAGCTGAATACGAAGCTTGTATTATGGGTCTTGAGGAAGCCATTGACCTCAGGATAAAGACGTTGACTGTATTCGGAGATTCAGCTTTGGTAGTCAATCAAACCAACGGCAAATGGTACACCCACCAGGATCATCTGATACCTTACAGGGATTATACAAGGAGGTTACTGACTTTCTTTACGACAGTCAAGCTCGAGAATATCCCTCGGGACGAGAATCAGTTTGCAGATGCTCTGGCTACCATTTCATCTATGATCAAAGTTCAGGCTGCCAACTTTGTACCTCAGATTTCAGTGTCCAGACTTGACAGACCAGCATATGTGTTCGCAGCAGATGTTGTTAAAGATGATAAGCCTTGGTTCCATGACATTAAGTGCTTCTTGGAGGATCAAACATACCCATCCGGGGCATCTTCCAATGATAAGAAGACCTTGAGAAGGCTTGCTGGTAGTTTCTTCCTGAACACTGATGGGTCTTTATACAAGAGGAACTTTGATATGGTACTCCTCAGATGTGTTGATAAGACAGAAGCAGACTTGTTGATGCATGAAGTGCACGAAGGATCCTTTGGTACCCATGCAGGAGGGCATGCCATGGCTAAGAAGTTGCTAAGATCAGGTTATTACTGGATCACAATGGATGCAGACTGTTGTGCTTATGCCAGGAAATGCCACAAATGCCAGATCTATGCAGATAAGGTGCATGTGCCTCCCAATCCCTTGAACATAATTTCTTCACCCTGGCCCTTTGCTATGTGGGGCATTGACATGATTGGTAAGATTGAGCCAACTGCTTCAAATGGCCACAGATTCATCCTGGTCGCCATTGATTATTTCACCAAGTGGGTTGAAGCAGCCTCATATGCAAATGTTACAAGACAAGTGGTAGCCAGATTTCTAAAGAGAGATATCATCTGTCGGTACGGAGTTCCCGAGCGAATCATTACTGATAATGGTTCCAATCTAAACAACAAAATGATGGCAGAGCAGTGCCGGGACTTCAAGATCCAACATCACAATTCTTCTCCTTACAGGCCAAAGATGAATGGCGCTGTTGAGGCAGCAAATAAAAATATCAAGAAGATTGTGCAGAAGATGGTAGTCACTTACAAGGACTGGCATGAAATGCTACCGTTTGCCTTGCATGGGTACCGCACGTCAATCAGAACATCCACTGGGGCAACACCGTATCAGCTTGTGTATGGTATGGAAGCAGTCCTACTTGTCGAAGTTGAATTGCCCTCTCTACGGGTACTAATGGATGTTAAGCTGAACGAAGCAGAATGGGTTAGGGCCCGATACGAGCAACTGAGTCTGATCGAAGAGAAAAGATTGGCTTCAATTTGTCATGGGCAGTTGTATCAGAAGAGAATGAAGAGAGCCTTCGATCAGAAAGTCAGGCACCGAGAGTACCAAGTAGGAGATCTTGTGCTGAAAAGAATCCTTCCTCCTCATACAGACCACAGGGGAAAATGGACTCCAAAATATGAAGGACCATTTGTAGTAAAGAAAGTTTTCTCTGGTGGAGCGCTGATGCTCAGCACCATGGATGGTGAAGACTTCCCGTCCCCTGTGAATTCAGATGCAGTTAAAAAATACTTCGCATAAAAATGACCCGCTGGGCATAAAAACAGAATGTAAGTCCAGGCAAAAATAGGGCATCCCGGCGAGTCAAAAACAGAATAAACGACTCGGGCAAAAATAAGGGAAAATAAAAAATGTACACCCGCTGAGTTGAAAAGCCACATTGGACAACTCAGGCAAAAATGGGTATCCCGATGGATTGAAAACCTGAAAGGGCGATCCATGCAAAATAAGGGAATAAGCGAACAACTGCATTCTGAATTCGTCTGTATCGTTTACAACTTGGTAAGCTCCAACAAGATCAAGCTTCAATCAGAATCAACATTCTTCAGAAAGCAAGATGAGAAGAACGTCAAAAGTCATACGAGTCATAGTAAAGAGGAAGCTCCTTAAAGCGTCATCAACACTGCCAGCTTTTCGTTTCTCAATTTGTAACAATCTCCTCATTTCAGGGGATATGTTCCTTTGACTGTATCTCGCCAATTCAGGGCATATGAATTAATAAAATCAGATTTTCAGTCATGTCTCGTTTTGTACATTTTATTTGCAAAAATGTCTGATGTCTCGAAAGAAAAAAAAAACTGATTGCATAAGAATACAGATGCTTATCTTCAAATAAAAACAGGCTTGCAGGAAATATGCCTACTCTCAGAAGTATCCTAACTCCTATGATGGAATCCAGTAAGGGATACCTCGGGATTATCTTGTGCGTTTCTCTATCTTTTTCAGGATTGCAGGTATCCAGAACGCAACTTGGGGCATGAAAACTTTATCCCAGCAAGCTGGCAAATCCACACTCAATTTTAGCACCCGAAGTGCTCTCTCCCCAGCTGAGTTGCCACTTGTTGCTTATCCCCATCAGAATGGGCAGGTATTACAAAAGGCGCCCGTATCCCCGGCTGAGTCAAGGATCCTCTTCAACAGAATCTTTAGGGAGTTCTCTTAGTGATCTCTCTTTCTCCCCAACTGAGTTGCCTTTTTATCCTCAGCCGAAGCACAAAGGTCAGGGAACCACCTCCCCACAGAGCTGCAACCTCTATCCAGAAGAGCAACGCATAGAAGGTCACAACAGAGTGAAGAAAGCTTCTACAAACCCCAGCTGGGTCCCTCATTTATAAGGATAGGTCTATCAATGACCCGAATCCCCAAGCAGATACATCTCTCTAGATCTACCGGTGATCTCACACCCAGCTGGGATGTCCATTTCTAACGGATCGATCGAAGATCTTCGCAGCAACGGGACCCGGAGCCCGGTTTGGTATCTTTGCACAATCATAGCATTCGCATCATATTCACCCACAAAGCGTAGCATTCCGTTTTAACACGGAGCATTACGGAAAAAATCAAGCATATAGCATAATCACAAGCCATGTTCTGAGTCAATACTTGTGAATAATGACAGTTCATCAACGTACAAGAAAATCCCCACCAGAGTCCCCAGCAAAAGCAGTTGCCTCACAATCCACAAACACCAGTACATACTCATTTTGACACCCGTCCGTGTCATCACCTCCCCAGTAAAGTCACCTGAACGCTCTTTACAAACAAGATCACCCTTATTACAGATACTTCCTGACACCCGTCCGTGTCATGCTCCCAGCAGAAGGCCAAAGACATCCTCTTTGCACTCACACATACCTATACACTTTCTTGACACCCGTCCGTGTCGTATCCCCAGCACAGTCATCTGCACTTTTGGCACTCGTCCGTGTCACTCTCCCTAGCAGATAAACACTTGTCTATACAATACTCACACTCGTTACTCATGTTACACTCATACAGATACTCGTCCGTATCTTGTATATACTTATATATCCCCACAGATTCAACTTCGGTTCATGTTCTTTGTTAACCAGTTGGTACTCGTCCGTATCATCATCTCAGAGCATGTGTCAAGCGTTTGTTTCTACATGATACTCGTCCGTATCATAGCCTTAAGGATGCTCGTCCGCATCTTTAATCCATACACCGTGTCAAACACTTTTGCCTTCTTGAATATAGATACTCTCCTGTGTCTACTATTCCCCAGAAGAATCCTCCCAGATTCAACACTCGTCCGTGTTCTCCGTTAACCAGTTGATACTCGTCCATATCATCATCTTTGAACACGCGTCAGTATTTGTTTCTACCCGATACTCGTCCGTATCGTAGTCTTAGGGATGCTCGTCCGCATCTTTAATCAATACACAATATCTGAACACTTGTACCTTTTATTTCTTGGATATAAACACTCGTCCGTGTCATTCTCCCCAGTAGATCGCCAACAAAGCAAATTTTCTTCTTTAACTGACACTCGTCCTGTGTTATGATAAACCCTGAGAGCAGCCGTCCCCTGCTAGGTGGTCGTCCTCCACCTCTTGATGGTCGTCCTCCATCATGCTCATCCGATGGCCGTCCCCATCGTTGATTTTAGCAGCCGTCCCCTGCTAGGTGGTCGTCCTCCACCCGTTGATGATCGTCCTTCATCATTTTATCCAATGGCCGTCCCCATTGTTGATTTTGGTTATCTGGAATTCGTCCTATGTCATGATAAACCCTGAGAGCAGCCGTCCCCTGCTAGGTGGTCGTCCTCCACCTCTTGATGGTCGTCCTCCATCATGCTCATCCGATGGCCGTCCCCATCGTTGATATTTTTTCGGCAGCCGTACCCTGCCAGGTGGTCGTCCTCCACCTTTGATGGTCGTCCCCATCATAATTCCTTCCCCAACAGAGCAGCCGTCCCCTGCTAGGTGATCGTCCTTCACCTTTGATGGCCGTACCCCATCATCTGTTTATCCCATTTGTTCTTTAACCCGATGGCCGTCCCCGTCGTGGTCCCTTTTCTTTTTAGCCTGATGGCCGTCCCCATCGTCAGTTACTTTGCTTTATGAACTTGATGGCCGTCCCCGTCATGTTTCATCAATCCCCATAGAATTTTACAACTTTATCTTGATGGCCGTCCCCATCAAAATTTCTTACTTTTCCCAGCTAGTCGGCCGTCCCCGTCTTGGCTTTATCTTTTTATCCCCAGCATGTCGGCCGTCCCCGTCATTGCTTTATTTTCCGCACTTTTCCCAGCTAGTCGGCCGTCCCCGTCTTGGCTTTATCTTTTTATCCCCAGCATGTCGGCCGTCCCCGTCATTGCTTTATTTTCCGCACTTTTCCCAGCATGTCGGCCGTCCCCGTCATTGCCCTTTACCCAGCAGTCTTCCTCTGCTCGACGGTCGTCCTCCATCGCCCACACTTTACAATATACTTTATTTTCTTTTACAATATATATCCCTTTTCTTCTTCATTCTGTGAGTGCAAATTTTGGACTGTCTTTGGTATTTAACCACAAGTTATCTTGTTTGCCCGTTAAGCCGTTGCTTACAACCTGCACAGCTAACTCATGTTTGAATAGGGGCAGCTGTAAACACCCCAAATTTGCCCTCACCCATTCACACCATGGCTTGTGTTCATTTCATATGCATAAACACAATCATATCATCTCACATCTCACTTTTAATTCACTGCATAGTTTCTAAGTCATCTGCACCTAGGGTTTGTGATCTGAGCAATCCAAGAGCTTATTGAGCCACTCCAAAGGCCATCAATCACTTCAAAGTGGTCCATGTGTGTTCAAGTATCATACTACATCCTCTCAAAGTCAAGAATGCAAAAGGATCACAAGAACTGAGATTGGTGTGGATGCAGAGCCAAGTTTGACTGCACAGTTGACCTAAAATTAGGGTTTTGGTTTCAGAGGCCATAACTCCAAATTTTTTGGTCATTCTTGTTTCCATTGGTCTCTATATGGTATAGGGAGTATGCATATCAATTTTCATGAAGAAATTCCATGGGGAAGTCATCTGATCAAGAGTTGACTTTTCAGACAAGTCAGTGCAAAATCAGGGCATCTGAGGCCCCCAATGACCCAACCAAGGGGTGATCTTCATCATTTTGAGTGTATATGATCTTTATTTGATCATGGAAGAAGATTGAAGTTCACAAAATTCAAGAATTTGAAGTTTTTGCAAAGTTGACTTTTTAGGGCATGGTTGACTTTTAAGGAATTTGTCAATTTAGGTCATTTTTCAAACCTTACTTTTTGATCCAAAAATGTTTCAAATGGAAAAACTTTGGTCATGAAAGTTGTAGAATACATTTTTCCCTTTTCAAAAAGTACAAGAACATGACCTAATTCATTTTGGATCAAAAGTTATGGTGTGACAAAGTTGGCAAAAATCACTAATTTTCAAGACATGCACCAATTGGAAAATTTGCAAAATCATGTAGCAAGGCCATTTGTAACTTCTAGTTCACTTCAAACCAATGTACAAACATCACATAAGTTCTAAAAATCAGAATTGAACCAAAGTTTCTCATGCACATGGTTTGTATAACAAGATATTTTCATGAAGTTTCAAAGACAAGCAAGTTGCAAAATCACTCATGACACTTCACCCACTTGTTACATTGGATGATGAACCATGCTAGCCTCCCATACACACCATGCTGCGCCAGCCCTAGCCATTGTACCAAGCTAGAACTCAATCCATACCTCTCTTACAACAAAGTTGACATTTTGCAAAAGTGAACTTACCAATCAATAAAGGCCAGGTCACATCATCTGACCTATGAGAGTTTTTTTATGCAAAGAAAATGCTAGCCATTTCACTTATCAAGCAAGGCTGAAACAGATCATAGCATCACATTCACAAAAACACCCCATTTTTGCATTTCTCTTCGAATCTGCCTCCACAAACCAAAAACACTCAAACCAATTCCACTACTCATCTCACCATGCTTCATTGGTCCCAAACCAACAAGACTCAAGCCTGAAACCAGCATGAACTGAGCTTCACCATTTCTCATCTTCAAAACCAGAACTCTTCGAATCCCATTATCCAGCCATCAAACACACCATTTTTCTTCACCAACAAGTCAAGCACACCTAAAGGAGCAAGAATCCACCATTGGAGTGGCCTGAAACCTCCCTATTCCTGACTGTGCCATCTGCTACACCAGAACCATTCCTCTCAAATCAGCCATCCACAAGAGCTTTGAGGTATCCCATTGAGTTCAGAAGAGTCAAAGAGGTTCATTTGCACACAAAGAAGGCCCTGGAAGCTCAGTATTGAAGCTTTCCAGCCCAGGTATGAACATGAACATTTTCTCCCAAAGCTTGCATTTTGAGTTATAAATCTATTGCTTATGCTTTGCTGGTCATGGGGATGCTTTCAGAATCAAAAATAAGTGAGAAATGAGTTTGTATGGTCCCCCTGAAATTTCACCCGTGGATTTTGTTCTCTTCGATTTGCATGATTTTTGGGGTTTAAATGATGTTTGAGCATAGATTCATGACCTAGGTTGTTAGAGGATCTTTAGGCTGTGTTTAATTTGTTGTTTAGAGGCCTGAATCGTGAATTAGGGTTGTGTTGCCGCCGGAGAAGATGACCGGAGCTTCTCTCCGGTCACCTGAAAGTGCTTTGCCCTAATCTCAGGTCATTAGTGCCATTTGAATATCATGCGTTGGATGGCTTGACCCCATTGACCTCCCGCGCACATGAAGGGCCCAGATCTATTTGTTTTGCCCTAATCCACTTTCATTAATTAATTAAATCATAATTAAGTTAATTAATCTGAGCCAACCACAGCCCTTGGATTCGCGCGCCAGTCAACTCTTTTAAACCCAGTTCAAATCTCCACCCTTGGATCTGCTTACTTTCTTTTATTTCATTTTTTATTTCATTTCTTTTCATTTTATTTGCACAATTTATTTAAAATAGTAAAAATTGTTTAAAAATTATGAAAATTTTTCTCAAGAGTTTTATTAATTTTTAAGACACAAAAACATTTTTATTTTCATTTTTAGCATTAAAAATGTATTTTAAAATATTTAAAAGTTTATTTTTAATTGATTAATGAGAATTAATTTATTAAAAATACTTTTAGGTATTTAAAAATCACCAAAAAATTCATGAAATGTTCTAAGACATTTAGAAACATTGTCCAACCTTCAAACCAAATTTATTTTTTGATCTTGATGCATTTTAAGAGTTTCTCATTGAATAAAAATCATTTTTATGCATTAATTTGATCCAAAGTTTCAAAAATCATTTCTGTCTATCCATGAAGAGTTGGACATTGATTCTTTTTGCATTGCATTGTGTTTAGCATGAAGTTTGTGAGATTAAATGGCCATGATTTGATCTTGCATTTTCATTTTGTTTGGCATTTCTTTTGTTTGGAAACCCTAAAAACCCTAGAATCTTGTAAAAATCATAACTTGAAAGTGGTTAGGAGTTGATACCTCTCCTTTGGGCATTGGTTTAGTATAGGATTAGGGGTCCTTTGTGGGGAATTTTCAATTTTTTATCTTAGGTTTTGCTTCTGATTTTGATTTTTGTTTGATGCATTGTCCATAAACCCTAATTTGGGCTTCCATATGCATCCATCTTGCATTCTCTTGCATAACATGACTTGCCATGACATTTCAAGCATCCATTTGATTCATTTGACATCATGAGACATATTGAAAGCATGTTTGATCATTGCATCCCTCATTTTCCATGTTGTATGCCATGTGCACTTCATAACTTTTCATGTTTGTTCATGGTTCCTGACTTGCTTCATTTGCATTCATGAACTTGTATGACCATTTCCATGTGCTGCCTCATGTTTGTAGCATCTCATAGCATCATTAGCATCATGTATTGTTTCTGGTTTTGTTTCTCATCATGTCATCTCATCCCATTTGGCATTGCATTGCATTTCTTTACTAACCTTTCAGGTGGTAAGTAACTTTGAGAAGTGGATTTGCCTTCACTTCTCATAACTTCTCTTCATCTCTCTCTTGCATCCATGCTGCATTTTACTTTGTGTTTGAGATTGAGCTTGCTCTTTCTTCTTCTTCCTACTTTCTCTCTTCAAGTGACTTGACTTCTTGAATGAAGCAAGTCACTTTGCTTCTCTTGATCCTTTCATCTGCTTCCTGGTGGTTCCATTGAAGATTGTTCTTGCAAACCTCACAAACCTTAGGAACAACCAAGCATGACAATGATTAGGGTTTTGATTAGTCTCCCTTTTTAGTTTTTACCTTTGTGTCTCTTTTGAGTCATCTCTTCTCACCTCATAATCAGGGACTAAACCCTAAAGGCTTTAAGGCTTTGTGATTAAGCTTATGCCTGCATCCTTCTCTTAGGATGGAGTGTATAACTTTAATCCTAAGTGTTAAACCCTTAATGTGTTTAAATCTCTTAATCAATTCACATAATAATCATCAAGACATCACACTTGTAACTTGGGCCTTGCATTAGGGTTCTAATTCCCTTAAATGGTTAAGAAGGACTAACCCTAGTGTTAATGGACAAGTCCACCTCAAGTTGTCTTACAAACCCTAAAAAACACTTCATCATCATATCATTAATTAAAATCCACTTAATCAAAGGCATGTTTTGTCATGAGTTTAATCCCTAATCATGGATTAAGTTGAGGAGCTTTCCTCAGCTTAAACATTCTCATCTATTATCCTTCTATTAGGATGGTGTAATGAGTCTGTTTAATCCCTGATTATGGCTTAACCTCATTACTTAACACTAAACAAAAACCACAAAAACACCTAAATAATCACAAGTAGGTTAATGATCTTAATCCTACACCAAGGGTGATTAAGTGTGAGAATCTGACTTCACACTTAAGGTAATTCTCATTACCCCTAATCAGAGGGAAGATGTGATGAGTTTACTAATCCATTGGTTTAGACTTAGGCTCATTAACTTATGACAAATTCAAAAGCAATAAAAGACTGAAAATACAAAAACAAACAATAATCGTCTCCTTCGGGATTCTTTTCTCATCACTTTCACTCATAAACGAGAACTCGCTTCTTCCGTCTAATGCAAGACAGTTTGCACCTGAGCCAGACAGGTCATACACTTGAGCATAGGCAAGTAAGCAGTTCACAAGTCAATTCACCTATCAGTCTCTTTGGGTCGAACTACGGTGTTCTGACTTCCTCATTGCACGAGAGGATACGTAGGCATAACTTAACAGTTATCGAACAAAAGTCTCTGTATATTCCCCCTCTTTCCAACATCATTCTCTTAGCCTCATGATCATGAGCATACTCTTTCCTTACACTGACACTTCACTTATGCACTTCACACTTCTTTTACACTGACACCTGTACATCTTTTTCCAGCTCTTTTATATACAGATTGCACTGACACTACCCCTTTAAAACACAAATCTTTTAAGCGTGGATCCCATCGAGTACGACGGACAATCTGGGTGCTAATACCTTCCCAGGTTGTAACCAACCCCCTTTCTCAGTCTCTCTGGTTCGCAAACCGTCTAATCCGTATCTTTCTAGGTCTATGCAGCATTACCTTTCCTCCGGGATAAAAATGCCTAGCTGGCGACTCTATTCATCTCCAGTGAGTTCACTGCTGTGTGTTCTCATTGTCCCTCTCGCCGACCGTTCGCGTCTGTACCTTTATTTGGGCTAGTACCACTTATCGGGAGCGACAGGTTCGTTGCGTGTTGTTTGTTGTTTGATGTTCATGAGTTTGAGCATTCCAATCTCGTAGTTGAATTGTATTTGGAGGATTTGGAGTCCCGAGTGGAGTTGAGAGCAAAGAATAGGGTTGGATGCGTGTTGTAGCTTTGTCGTTGGGGGTTGATTAGCCGGTAGGGACGAGTAGCGGCGGCGCTTTAGGTTTGGTAGGAGAAGAATGGGGAGAACCTATGTTTTCTTATGAAGGTGATGGCGGCGGCGTCGATGGAAGAAGAAGAGGATCTAGGTTTTGTTCAAGGACATTTGGTTTTGGTTTTTTGGTTTTTATAATTTTTATTTGATTAAAACACAAAATGTAATAAACTAGGTGAATATTATACGTTTAATGGAAATTAAGTGGTGGTCCTGTGTATGCTCCCATATGGCAACTAGCGTGCACCGGTATGTTTCAGCCTTCGGATGTGAGGATTTTTTTGGTCCATAGATCGTGTGGTCCGGAGGAGGTCAACGATGTTGACCGAAGTTCCATAGCATATTCCCATTTCTTAGCTGCAGTATGTGCCTAAAGTTTATGTTATCCACACCCCATGTCTAGCCCAACTCTTTATTTTTAAATTGTAAATTTACTTCATGCACCTCTACTTCTATTTTCTTCCTTTTTTTTTAATTTCTGTTTTCATGCCTTTTCAATATTAATCAATAAAAAATATGAAAACACATAATAAAATTCTATAAAAAATATAGTAGCCTTTTAAATCATTTTAGAACCTTTATACATTTTTACTTTCTGAATTTTGTCATTTTTCAATTTAATTTCGATTTTCCATTTAATTAGTGTTATATTGAACTCTTTCATGAACATATAATTTTGTACATTTTATTTCTCCCACTTCCTATATGATTTTGGTCCCATTCTTTTTGCTATGATTAGAGGACTAATAATAGTACCTAGAAATGTTTTTGGTATATTTTTTAGGCCATTTTATCCACTGTTTTGGTAGTGTGGTTTGTAAAAAATTATGATTGAATCTTAGATAGATTTAAGTGACCATTTGACATAGTTAGGTTATGAATTTTTAGGAGATTTTTTACACAACATTATATTCAGGTTAGAGACCCTAGGGAATTAATTTCATATTTTTTCCAGGACTTTTTCTATTTTTGTAGAAGCATACTTCAAGCTCAATGTTTTGATGATGTCAACATTATTCAAGCTCATTCCGTATTGCAAAAAGTCGAGATGACAACAAAGATCAAGATCATGGCTATGCATCATCAATGGAAGGCTATCGTTCGAATCAAGCTACTGTGCATACTTTTCAAGACTTGGACACAAGGCTTAGGTATATGAAAACACTCCTTAAAATGATATACAAGTGTTCAAAATAATTTATCATGATTATTCACTGCATGTGCATTATTTTGAAATAAATCGGAACTGGTTTAACACTTTAAAATCAAAATATTTTTCTGAGTTTTAACAGTGTTAACCGGTTAACCATATGGGTTGACCGGTTAACGGTCCCTAAATTTGAAATCTTTGGTAATGTTTTAGCGCGTTAACTGATTAACCCATATGGTTAACCGGTTAACACTAAAGGATTTTCTGAAAAATTGTTTCCTTTCAATTCAAATATTTTTTAAATGTTATACCTCTTCATAAATTAATTTCATAATTTTCATACCTTTTTGAATAGGTGTTTTGACTATTATAAATTCTTAAATTTTCAAATTCACAAACACCTCCAAGAAATTTTCAAATATTATCACACAATGAAAATCACTAAATTCAAATATTTTTCATACTTCTAAAAGTGTTCATTGTTCATCATTTTCATTTCCATAAGAACACTTGTATTGAATTTTTAGTAGTGAATTTTGAATATAGGAGAAGATCAATTTATATTGATACCAATCATTGTATTACTCACTCAAACTACAAAGTTATAGAAAGTATTTCTATTTGTGACTTGTGTTCCAAGGATTGTTTGGACATAAGGGTTAGTGTGGCAAGAGGATTGTTCTTGCATACTAGATTGTTTAGTTTGTTAGAAAGTAGGCCTCACCATTGAAGGTGTGATAGGTTGTACGTTTCTAAAAACTAGTAGAAATCTCTTTCGTGTTGAAAGGGGACTGGATGTACTTTCGGATTATGAAGGGAACTAGGATAAACCTCTGTGTCACTTTTTATTTCTTGCTTTACCGTTTTCATAACATAAACCGTAAAAAGCAAAATCCATCCATCAAAGAAAAAGAATCGAGAAAAATTTTATAACACCTAATTCACCCCCCTCTTTTAGGTGCACTTTGATCTTACAATTGGCATCAGAGCAGGTTTAGGTAACCTGTTCCTACAAGATCCTATGGCTTCCGCAAACTCGAATCCCGTTTTCAAAGATGGTGGAAGTAGCAACAAGCCTCCGCTCTTCTCCGGCGAATACTTTGATTTTTGGAAAATCAGAATGAAGGCACATCTTGAAGCCCAAGGAGAAGGAATATGGGAAGCAATCGAAGAAGGTCCGCATAATCCTGTTAATGTGATCAATGGCGTTGGAACCGCAAAGCTGAAGAATATGTATGATGAAGATGATAAGAAGAAGATCCTAAATGAGAAGAAGGCAATCAACATACTCCAAAACGCTCTTAGTATGGACGAATTCTTCTGCGTATCACAATGCAAATCGGCAAAAGAGATTTGGGATACTTTGGTAGAAACACATGAAGGAACAACAGAAGTAAAAAGATCAAGGCTTAACACGTTGAGTCAAGAATATGAAATGTTCCGTATGTAGCCCGGAGAATCTATTGTTGCCTTACAAAAAAGATTTGTTCATCTAACAAACCACTTGATTGTATTCGGGAAGACCTTCACCAACGACGATCTCAATTTGAAAGTCCTAAGGTCCTTGACAAGGGAATGGCAACTGAAAGTGACCACTATTTCGGAGAAGAAGAGTCTCTCAACGATGACATCCGCATCTCTATTCGGAAAACTTCAAGAGAACGAATTGGAACTTGGAAGGCTCTAGAAGCACGAAAGTCAAGAGAAAAAGTCCAAAGGAATTGCTTTGAATATTGACACGAAGGATGACATAGATGACGAGATTTCCGAAGATGAGAACTTCATGCTTCTTGTTAAGAAGCTTGGTAATTTTTTTAACAAAAATAATAATTCCTCTTTTTCTAAAAAGAATAAACATTTCAGGAAGAAGGATGCATCCACATCGATTCAAGAAGTCACATGCTATGAATGTGGGAAGCAAGATCACATAAAACCGAATTGTCCAAGACTTGCAAAGAAAGGAGGATTCAAAGGCAAGAAGGACTTCAAAAATAAAAAGGCTTATGTCGCTTGGAACGACAATGAAGTTAGTTCCTCATCGGAATCAGAAAGCGATGAATGTGCAAATATGGCTTTAATGGCTTCACACCACTCCAATGAAGAAAATGATGAGGTTAGTAGCAACTTTTCAATTTATGAAAATGATGCTCAAGAAGTCATAGATGAACTTCTAAAAGAATGAAAGACTTTGTACAAAAATATTTCATCCCAAAAGAAACAAATATTATTTTTAGAAGAACAAAATACATCTTTTGAAAAGTACATTGAAAATGAAAAACAAAAAGTAATGGATGAAAAACAAAGCCTTGCATGCAAAAATTGTGAGTCATTATCTTTTCAAATTGTTCAACTTAAAAGAGTTTTAGAAAGATATGAAAAAGGTCAAATTGGCTTGGAGGAAATTCTTAGGCACCAAAGATATACAAATGATAAAAATGGCTTAGGATATTCTAAGTTTTCCAAACAAAGCACAAGTGAAACCATTTTCGTAAAAGCTAGTGAACAAATTGTTAAAGAAAAGACTAACAATTCTAAAACTATGAATCAAAGTCATAAAAAGAAAAGAATTATTAAGAAACAAAAATATGTTCCTAGATATAAAATTCAATTTCAACCTACTTGTTTTTATTGTGGAATCAAAGGCCATACACCTAATGCTTGCTATGTGCGCAACATTGGTGTTGCTAAAGGGCATTATGTGTGGGTTGAAAAGGGTACTAACTATATAGGACCCAAAGCAATTTGGGTACCTAACAATACTTGACTTTGTTTTGTAGGTATGCTTAAAAATAACTTCTACTCAATGGTATCTCGATAGCGGTTGTTCAAAGCATATGACGGGCGATATCAACAAATTTTCAAGTCTATCTCTTAAGGCCAAAGGATACGTCACTTACGGTGATGATAATAAAGGAAAGATTCTTGGAGTTGGAACCATTGGTGCATCTCCTCATAAAATCATCGAAGACGTCCTTTATGTGGAAGGCCTTAAACACAACCTTCTTAGCATAAGTCAATTATGTGACAAAGGGTTCCGAATCAACTTCGCAAAGGAGGAATGCTTGATAGAACATGAAGTCACTCACAAACTCTTACTAAAAGGTAAAAGATTTAATAACATTTTCATGATTTCTTTTGATGACTCTTCCTTGAAGGTTAAGTGCTTAATGGCAAACAACAACGAGGCATGGCTTTGGCATAAGAGGATTGCTCACATTCACATGGAGCATTTAAACAAATTAATAAAGCATGATCTAGTTGTTGGTCTTCCGAAGATAAAGTTTATCAAGGATAAGATTTGTGATGCATGTCAAAAGGGGAAGCAAACAAAAACATCCTTCAAGACCAAGAAAGTGATATCTACTTCAAGACCACTACAATTGTTACATATGGATCTCTTCGGTCCATCAAGAACAAAAAGCTTCAGAGGTAACGTTTATGCATTAGTTATTGTTGATGATTTCTCTCGATACACATGGACTTTGTTTTTAGTGCAGAAAAGTGATGCCTTCAAAGCATTCAAGAAGTATGCCAAGCAAATTCAAAATGAGAAGTCACTCTCAATAGTTTCCATAAGAAGCGACCATGGTGGCGAATTTCAAAATTCATCATTTGAAGATTTTTGTGAAGAGCATGGAATCTCTCACAATTTTTCCGCACCAAGGACTCCTCAAAAAAATGGTGTCGTAGAGAGGAAGAATAGGGCATTAGTGGAACTTGCAAGGACAATGCTTAGCGACTCAAATCTTCCTAAATATTTTTAGGCAGATGTGGTTAGCACAACTTGTTTTGTAAGTAACCGTGTCAATATTCGACCAATTCTCAAGAAGACCCCATATGAGTTGTTCAAGGGTAGGAAACCCAACATATCTTTCTTCCACATATTCGGATGCAAATGCTTCGTTCTCAACAACGGAAAGGACAACCTTGGTAAGTTTGATGAGAAATCCGACGAAGGTATATTTCTTGGTTATTCTCTCTCAAGTAGAGCTTTTAGAATTTTCAATAAACGAACACTTACTATTGAAGAATCTATTCATGTTTTGTTTGATGAGACTAACCCCTCGAAAGAGGATAATATTATTGTGGATGCTGATGATGATGTAGTAGATCTATTACAACAACAAAAGGAGACATCAAAGGAACAAGCAATATCACAATAAGATGACTCACCAACCATTGAAGAACATCAAGATCTTCCAAAAGAATGGAGAACTCATAGAGATCACCCGATAGATAAAGTTATTGGTGATATTAGCCAAGGCGTTGCAACTCGACTCAATCTCAAGGATGCTTGTCTCAACATGGCGTTCGTATCTCAAATTGAACCAACAAAAATCGATGAAGCCTTAGGCGACGATCAATGGATAATAGCTATGCAAGAAGAACTCAACCAATTCGAAAGGAACCAAGTTTGGACTCTTGTACCAAGACCGGACAACAAACATATCATAGGCACAAGATGGGTGTTCAAAAACAAACTTGACGAGAATGGAATCATAGTTCGTAACAAAGCAAGATTGGTCGCACAAGGCTATAACCAAGAAGAAGGAATCGACTTTGATGAAACATTCGCTCCGGTAGCAAGGTTAAAAGCAATTAGATTATTACTTGCTTACGCTTGTTCAATGAATTTTTAGTTGTACCAGATGGATGTCAAAAGCGCTTTCTTAAATGGCTACATCAATGAAGAAGTCTACGTCAAACAACCTCCGGGTTTTGAAGATTTCAAGAATCCCTCTCATGTCTACAAGTTGAAGAAGGCTCTTTATGGCTTAAAGCAAGCACCAAGGGCATGGTATGATCGCCTTAGCAACTTCCTATGTGAGAAAGGTTTTACGAAAGGAAAGGTTGACAAGACTTTGTTCATCAAGAATCTCAAGGGCAACACCTTACTTGTTCAAGTCTATGTCGACGACATCATCTTCAGTTCAACGAACAAAGATCTTTGCGAAGAATTCTCTCTTATGATGCAAGGTGAATTCGAGATGTCCATGATGGGAAAGATGAACTACTTCCTTGGATTATAAATCAAGCAAACAAAGGATGGCATCTTCATCAATCAATCCAAGTATTGCAAGGAATTACTGAAAATATTTGATATGGACAATTGCAAAGAAATGTCTACTCCAATGGGATCCAGAACGTATGTTGATCAAGATCTATCCGGCACTTCAATAGATATTACAAAGTATCGAGGTATGATCGGTTCACTTTTATATTTGACGGCAAGCCGTCCTGACATTATGTTTAGTGTTTGTTTGTGTGCCCGCTTTCAAGCTAATCCGAAGTAATCACGTCTCACCGCTGTGAATAGGATCATGAAGTATCTCAAAGGAACAACGCATGTCAGATTATGGTATCCTAAAGGTAGTACTTGTTCTTTAATTGGTTATTCTGACGCTGATTATGCAGGATGTAAGACCGATAGAAAAAGTACAAGTGGTACTTGTCACATTCTCGGGAATGCACTAGTGTCGTGGGCATGTAAGAAGCAAGCATGCGTTGCACTTAGCACGGCCGAAGCAGAGTACATCGCAGCAGGAAGTTGTTGTGCCCAAATCTTATGGCTTAAACAACAACTCCTCGATTTCGATATAGACCTCGGTTGTATCCCTCTCCGGTGTGACAACACAAGTGCCATCAATATCACGAAAACCCCGGTCATGCATTCAAGAACAAAGCACATAGATATTCAGCATCACTTCCTTTGAGATCATGTTCTAAACGGAGATGTCGATGTTACGTTCGTGGATACACACAATCAACTCGCCGATATATTTACTAAACCGTTGGCTAAAGAGCAATTTTACAAGATTCGACGAGAACTTGGTATTCTCAATGAAGGTGACACCTAACCTTATCCTTAAAACTGCTTATTGTATGTTTTTATTGCATTATATGTATGTTTGTTCACTTTTTAGTCATAAAATGCTAGCACTTCCATTTCGCCGGTTTTTGTTTTTCTCACTTTCGTATACCCGAAAATAATCGGTTTCAAAAAATGTTTTGATCGAAAGTTGCGTTTTGATGAGTGCTAACACTTTATGAAATTTTTTTTATGAAAAACTTTTTTTATTTGCTCTAAAACATGCTGCTGGATTTTTCAAAAAATTCAAAATTTTTAACCGTTAACCGGTTAACACATCCAAAATTTGGATTTCTAGTGCAAGTTTTAGAATCTGTGTTTTTATTATTATTTTTTATTTTGTTTTACTATGTCTTTAAAATATATGTTTCTAGTACATTGCATTTCATGTGTTGTTCATTCACATTCAACCTTTGACTCATCAACCATTTGACTACAATAAACACTATTTATCATCTTCTTCTAACTTCCAACCTTTAACAAATCAAACCCCCATTAAAACCCACTATCTCCTCATCTCTATAAACACTCTTCAAACTACATTCAACTCACCCAACTTCAAATCCGAAAATATCATCTCCTCCTAACCCTAACTCCATCATTTGTTCATGGCACCCCAAAGGAAAGGAAAGGAACCTGCCTCAGTGTCAGAAGAAGTTCCAGTTGCAGAAACTCCAATGGAATCCACCAAGAGGAGGAGGCTAGATTTCAAAGTCAAAGTCAGACCATTGCTTAAGGGTAAATATGTTCTTCTGAAATCCTTCAAACCTCCAACTTTTAAGTTTCCTGCATTGCTAGAATTTCAAGGGATGAGTGACTTTGTTGCTGACAACGGGAGAGTTTACCCGGATTTGGTCAAATCCTTCATGCATAACTTCTCACTCAACTTGGATAGGCATGGTAAACATAAGCTGCATACTCTTGTTAGAAACTGTGAAATTAAGGAGGATTTAGGTGCTTTTTCTGCGTCGCTGAACATTCCTTTTTCCGGTGTGTTTCTCCGCAAAGGCGTGAACCACATTGATGATATTTGGTCCGACTATAATAAAATGGAGTATTATTACTCAATCTTCCGTTTTCCGAAGGATGTTGTGACATCGGGACAGCGCACTTCAAGGACTCAATGCTATGCGAAAAATCTGACGGTTGATGATCGTTTGTTGCACTATATCATTTGTTATGTACTGCTGCCCAAGGATTCAAACCACTCTCAAATCAATGACTTAGAGATGCAAGTGTTGTTTGCAATGAAGAAAAAGGTGAAGATTAATTGGATGCTCACAATGATGTATCATTTGAAGCAACAACTCTCACTCAAAACAAGACTTCCGTATGCTAGGCTCATTTCTCGGATCATTGAGCAAACCGACTTGGTTATTGGTAGGGAACCATTTATTGCCATGAAGGCTACGGCGAATGAAATTAATGAGATTACAATTGTGAAGAATACCGGAATTGTTCAATGCAACGATGTTCTTATGAATATGCCGATGGTTCCTCCGCTCCATCCTTTCCTATTCCCGAAGGTGGCATAACCAATTATTTCCTTTACACCACCATCATGACACACCACCGTGAAGCTCAACAAAACCACCGTGAAACCCAACAAACTCTCAAAAGTCTTCGAAAACTCATTATCGATTCTCACAACCAACCCAAAGAGGATGATGAAAGTGAAACCGATAGTAAAAATGGTGAAGATGGTGAAGATGAAAGTGATGAAATGTCGGATGATGAATGAACATGCATGCCTTGTTGTTTTTGTTGTTTTAATTCGTTTTAAAAATTATGTTATAAGTCCTAAGTTTGCTAGGCAATTTTGATTTCATTTCGGTTATGTTTTCGTACTCTTTTCCCGTTTTTAATCTAATTATGTTTGTGTTATATTTGTGCTATCGTGTATGTTTTTCGTTTACATGTTAAGTTGCATCATGCTGAATATTATGCTTGCATATTTTCATGATTATGCTTGATTCTCTCTGTGCAGAATTTTGCCTCTGTTTAGATAGGGGGAGTTGCTGGACATAGGGGGAGAAGCAAGCCTAGAACAAAACTTCGATCGATCAAAGCTTGTGCAAAATTCATTTGGTTGTCATCATCAAAAAGGGGGAGAATGTAGAAGCATACTTCAAGCTCAATGTTTTGATGACGTCAACTTTATTCAAGCTCATTCCGTATTGCAAAAAGTCGAGATGACAACAAAGATCAAAATCATGGCTATGCATCATCAATGGAATGCTATCGTTTGAATCAAGCTACTGTGCATTCTTTTCAAGACTTGGACACAAGCTTTAGGTATATCAAAACACTCCTTAAAATGATATACAAGTGTTCAAAATAATTTATCATGATTATTCACTGCATGTGCATTATTTTGAAATAAATCGGAACTGGTTTAACACTTTAAAATCAAAATATTTTTCTGAGTTTTAACAGTGTTAACCGGTTAACCATATGGGTTAACTGGTTAACAGTCCCTAAATTTGAAATCTTTGGTAACGTTTCAGCGTGTTAACCGATTAACCCATATGGTTAACCGGTTAACACTGAAGGATTTTCTGAAAAATTGTTTCCTTTCAATTCAAATATTTTTTAAATGTTATACCTCTTCATAAATTTATTTCATAATTTTCATACCTTTTTGAATAGGTGTTTTGACTATTATAAATTCTTAAATTTTCAAATTCACAAACACCTCCAAGAAATTTTCAAATATTATCACACAATCAAAATCACTAAATTCAAATATTTTTCATACTTCTAAAAGTGTTCATTGTTCATCCTTTTCATTTCCATAAGAACACTTGTATTGAATTTTGAGTAGTGAATTTTGAATATAGGAGAAGATCAATTTATATTGATACCAATCATTGTATTACTCACTCAAACTACAAAGTTATAGAAAGTATTTCTATTTGTGACTTGTGTTCCAAGGATTGTTTGGACATAAGGGTTAGTGTGGCAAGAGGATTGTTCTTGCACACTAGATTGTTTAGTTTGTTAGAAAGTAGGCCTCACCATTGAAGGTGTGATAGGTTGTACGTTTCTAAAAACTAGTGGAAATCTCTTTCGTGTTGAAAGGGGACTGGATGTACCTTCGGATTGTGAAGGGAACCAGGATAAACCTCTGTGTCACTTTTTATTTCTTGTTTTACCGTTTTCATAACATAAACCATAAAAAACAAAATCCATCCATCAAAGAAAAAGAATCGAGAAAATTTTGATAACACCTAATTCACCCCCCCTCTTAGGCGCACTTTGATCTTACAATTTTTAGTGCCTTGATCTCATTCAAATTTTCCATTGTAAATCCATCTAGTTTAGCTTAGGATTTTATGGTGCATTAGGATATATATTAATTAGGCTTGATCTTAGAATTATAGAAGGCCTTAGTGTGGTTTAGCTACTGATTTTAGAATGTTGATATCCTGTGAAATCCTTTAGTTTTAGGACTTAGTCTTAGAAACCGTTCAAATATGTTTCCATGAAGTGATTAGCCATTATTTAGGTTTTATGCCTTATATGCTTTAGAAATTCTTACAACTTTTTACGTTAATTCATTTTTGACATATTGTTGCATATGCATCTTCATTTCATTTACTAACATCTTCTTTTTGTGAAAGGTATTTTCGAGGATTCACTTATGGACTTGGATTATTTTTATTATGCCTCGATTATATTTGTGTGGTTTGTACTTTGTGATGTAATATCTTAGAACTCTTATGCTTGTATAGTTCCTGTAATTAGGATAGAAAAGATAAAACGAATCGCTAGAAAACCAAATCTCAAAAATAAAATAAGGAAATACTCGATCCAACGTCGAGTAAATTTTCAAATAAATAAATAAGTTTTCATATGACTTTAGGTCTCCCTCGATTACCATCGCTCCATTCCATTACATAAAAAGCAAGCCTTGAATGTTGCACACCATAAGTCGTGCATCTCAACACCATGCACCCGACCCACCCGATCCATCGTTTCATCTCATTTACATGCGTCTTCACCCACCATGATGTAGGAAGGCCATATCATTGACTATTACTTTTTGTACTCGCATTTCTAGTCTAATATCCTCTTATGTAGATTTAATCTTTCAAACCTCACTAACCATAGGTTACCATTAAATTCAACTAACTTAGGGTAAAGTCTAGTTTCCCTTAGAGATTTTCCTTTCAACTTGAGTCTCACTTCTCATCTTAAAGAAAAAATCAAAATACTTAATAAAGGAAAATGTGTACAATGCGCCATCCTAAAAAACATAAGAAAGTTCTCGCCTTAGTTAGACGAACTACGATGACTCTGATCCTCATTTTCCCGATGAGGTACGTAGGCAGTGGGGTAGGGCCCATTCGAGCATATTCTTTATTTTCCCTACATTTCCCCCTTTCTTTTCATTTCCTTTTCCAATTCCTTTTCTCATTTCACTTGCATTCCAGTCAGTAGTTTTATTTAGCAATACTCTTATTTCTCACCCTTTGAAACAGACTTACAAACATGGATCCCGTCGGGTACGGCGGACGGATTGGGGTGCTAATACCTTCTCAATTCGTAACCGACTTCCGGACCCAGATCTTTGGTTCGCAAGGCCTCGTCCTTTTACTTCTTCCTCAAGTTTATGCAACATTACCTTTCCCATTCCTTCGGGATAAAAATGTCTGGTTGGCGACTCTACCTTTTCCGCGCCACTTTCGCGTTTGTACTAGGATGAAAATCCCGGGAGTGACAGCTGGCGACTCTGCTGGGGATCGAACCCAGAATCTTTGGTTTCCCCTTTGAGAGTCAATCCTAGTGCTTGTCTGTTTTTGTTTTCTTTGGGTGTTTATTCATATGCTGTTGTGCTTTAGTTTAGCTTTACTGTTTTATTTAGAGTTTATCGCTTTACTTTACAACTTTATTTACAGTTTTCTGCACTTTACTTTATTGTTGCATATACTGGAATATACCTAATTGGCTGTTCTGGTTTTCCTTGGTGGTATGGGATTATTGTGAGATAAGCCAAATACCCGGATTGAGTATACACATAGGATTTAGAGTGGGCAGCTGTGTGGCTTGCGTGGTCTTGAGCACGTGTAGTTTTCACGAGTCCCACACCCAGATCAGGCTCTCTTGGGATATGCTCTATATCGCCTAGGAAGACCATAGAATGTTCCCACCTGAGCTGCTAACACTGGGAACCGATCACCGAGGACCTTAGTGGAAACAACTCTCTCCAGTGGGGACAGTGGCAGACCATATTTTGTGGCAAACCCATTCGCACCCGAGGGCCCACTTAGATCTCGCATAGGATGACCTTGTTCTCTCATAGGAACCCAATTAAAGCAACTGGTTGTATGACGATAGTATTGTACCCTTCGGGATGAATGTACTATTGTTTCTCGACTTCAGTGCTTAAAGCCGGGAACTTATGAGGGATGCTTGTTTTCCCGGACTCAGCTGAGACCTCCCTAAGTAGTACATAATGCCAAACCGATTCCCTGATTTGGTCATGAGACATTTCTCGGAAATGGTGAACGTATTATTGCTGCTCGACTTTGAGAGTCCGTGATGTTGACTTGTAGTAGCACACCCATGAGATTGGGAGGGGTTTACAGGTTTGTAGGAACCCTAAACTTCCAACATACTCGCTTTTGCTAATGTTACTCCGTGATATGATCCGGTCCTATATGATATTTGGTTAAGAATGCTGGAACTTCTGCACAGAGATAATGATATTATGACTCTTCACCAACACTTGGTTATCTGATCCACACCAGCGTCAGACCGCTGATCACATGCCAGTTGCATACATGACATCATGACATTTTAGCATACATGTTCAGTTACTTCTAAGGATCACATATCTGGATTAAACCGTCAGATTTTTTTCTGCATTAAAACATGGATCAAAACGGATAGATTCCTTGGAAATAACTTAACATGGCATTTGCTTACATCCTTGCATTTTTTACAGGTGTTCAGGGACAGATTCTTATCCTGCCTTGGTTTCTCTCTAGAATGGCCAACTTGAATCATGATTGTCAGGGTATGGGCATGGAACAACTCCGAGCGGAGGTGACTGAGATGAAGGCCCAACTGGGGCATTTTATAGTAGACATTCGAGCGTTGTCCCAGGATCAGAAATTGCTGAGAGAAGAATTCAACTTGATGAAGACTCAGATAAAGCTGCTTACAGGAATCATGAATGTTATGTCGATGAAGGAAAATAGCTGTGTGTCTGCTTTTCAAACAGAAGGTCATGTTTCTCCCATCTCTTTGGGATGTCCACTAAATCAAGAGTTGTTAGGTGATTTTCCTCTACAGTTTGAGTCTCTTCACCAACAATCACCACTTGGCAGTCGGGAGGAACCTGACATAGGAACCAACTCCACATTGCTTGATACAAGTGGGCTAAATGATCCTACACCAATTGTTTCCAAAGAAGTGAGCACTTTCTTTCCTTATCAGGGATCTTCTTCAACTGCTATGCCTTGGTTTCCAGGAGAAAGACTTCGACAGGTTTTGTTCGTAGCTCCTCCATTGGTAGCAACCCGTCATCAATAGGAGCAAGACAGGGTTATTGATCTAGTACCCGTGTCTTACGTTGAGTTGTGCCTACAACTGCTCAAAATGGGGTTGATTGAGTGTCGCAAGCTGACTCCTCCTTCTGGTAAACTTCACCAAGGTTGGAATCCCGACGCCTACTGTGTTTTTCATTCTGGAGCTCCCAGACATGATGTTAATGATTTCAAGGCGTTTAAACATCAAGTGCAAGACTTAATTGATGAAGGCGTAATCACTTTTGGACTGACCGGGCTGGAAGTGCCGCAAGATAAAGCATGCAGGAATACAAAAGAGGTGGTCAATTTCCCTTCTTCTAGAATCATTGCTCAGGCAAAGTCTTCAAAGGGGCTACATCAACAACCTTCATTCGCTCCTCGGTCGAGTATGAGTAAGAGAGTACAGGGGCATGTCAGGCGCTCAAAGCAATGTCGACAACAAAATGTTCAATCACAATCTCAGGGTCAGGAACAACAGGCACATAGACCATTTCAGGAAAGAACAAGAGCGAGAAACCGCAGACTTGATCCTATCCCGTGTCCATATGTTGTTTTGCTTCCAGAGCTGCTGAAGTTGAACCTGGTTGAACTCCGTACCATGAGGGCTCCTTTTGCTGATAATCTACCACCAAAGTTTGATTCAAACGCCAGGTGCGAGTTCCATTCGGGTGCCCAGGGGCACAATATTAAGAAATGTTGGGCTTTTCAGAACAAGGTACAAGACCTAATCAACTCCAAGGAAATCAATTTCTCTCCTCACTCAAATGTACTCCAGAATCCAATGCCTAATCACGGCAGAACCAGTGTCACGGTAGTTCTACCAGATTGTCCACGTTAAAATGAAGTCTTCGAGTTAATCACCCAGGACGCCAGGGTATTCATGAAGCAAATAAAGCCAGCAGTATTCAAATACTCTCGGTGATGGCATTTATGTGTTTACCTTTCTTCATTGTTCATTTTCATCCCTATTGAGGGGAACTACATCGCTCTAATTCTTCATTGGTCATGGGTCAATGGAGATACGTAGGCAGAAGATCATCAGGTCTTTCCGAGCAACTTTACTCCCCAGCTTCACTTTTTCCTTCAGACGTCTCATGTCAGAGTCAAAATAGCTAGAAGAAGAGGTATGATTGCCATGGTTCTGTACACAGCTGCAATTTGAAGATTACAAGTATGTAAAAGAGCTATTGATCACTGAAAGTATCCAAGTCTGACAAGTTCAGACGGAGTTAAGCCTCCTCAACTACGGCAATACTCAGTTTCTTTACTGCATTTCCATTTGTAGTTTCTTTTATGTGCTAAACATTTGTCTACATGTATGAAATTTGTTTGCTTTTGAATTTTAGAAATAATAAAACTCACATGTTTTTCTTGAAGTAATTCATTCGCATTCACTTATAATTTTGCATGTGTACATCGCAATACCAATTGTCGTGCTTAAACTCTATGAAGGAGGATGACGAAACAAAAACGCAAGAATCTTTAATTGTGTGCTCTTGAATAAGACCCTATTGACGATGTACAGGCTTTGTTTCAAATCCCTAAACACTGGAGATATAAGGGAGATAGACCCTCACTAACCCATTTTGAGCCTTGAAGTAGGAGTTTCTTCTCACACGAAAAACCCTCACATGTAACCCAGGGGCAGGGTAGATGTCAGCTAGTCGGACCAAGCGTTCAGGATTTCATAAAGGAGTGTATTTGAGGATCCATTACATTCCATTATGCTAATCAAAAGGTCCAAAGACCACAAACCACAATGATTATCCAAGTCAAAAGGTCCAAAGATTGAAATCCGCAATGGTTATCTTTCGTCGACCAAAGAATGAGGTAGTCACAACCCTCGTAAAGCAATCGAGACAAACAGTGTCACACGATTTGATAAAAAAAATGAAAAAAGCCAGCTAAGTCGAAACTTGAAAACAAGCAACTTAGGCAAAAGTTATGGCATCCCGCTAGACTTCACAATCAAGGATTCACAAGAATCAATCCAGGCAAAAGTTAGGGATACGCAAAATAATGAAAGGCGAAAAATGCAAAGAGGATTACACAAGAAAGATCCTTAAGCAAGAACAAAGTCGTGTGGCACAGACACGAAAGAGAAAAGGGTGACTGACTCCAAACGATAACCTGATTGGTGCTTGAACTGATAGCAGTAATGGTTCCTCAGCCAGCATGAAACCTTATGAAAGGTGAGTGCTTGTGAAAATCAGCTGAACATAGAAATGGAGAACATCACGAAGAGTGGGTGGGCACAAATAAACTTCAAGCCTATATCCTTTGTTTCTATAACCGTGAACCAGACCATGATACAACCCTCAAAAGTCCTAACTGAAACAGGGTTAATTTGAGAGCGTACTACTTCGAGGTCGTGTTCCTGACTCCTATGAGTTGTGTTAAAAGATCCTTGTTGGTATTGCATGTACATACTGTTAGAACAATTATGGTTCTAAACCTCTAAGAGTTTTGATGATAACAAATATTATTATGCTAGAATAGAAGTTCTAATAACTCTCTCTATTATATGTGTAGAAGAGGAAGTTAATTAAAGGAGACGTGCATTACTAGAAGATACTTGAGCCATATATAGAAGATACACTTTATGAAGAATCCATCATTTAATGACATGGTTTAATGGCTGCGCATCAAGACTTTATTATCTCGGATTTACATCTAGAAGATGATGATCTTCATAATGAAGACATTAATTAAAGACTATTTTAATTAATGGTAAAGACAAGTATCTCTTGTTATGGAAGGAATTTATGGTATTAACTAATATCCTAAATTAGCTCAAGATGTCTCCAACGGATACAATTATTCAAGAACTATATAAAGGAATCAAATTGAAGATTTGAAGACAATACACTCACGAGAAAAAGACTGAATCATTTGTGCTAAAATATTGTAACATTCACTTAGTGATCTTAGCTTTATTAGAAGCAAATTAGTTACTATATTATTATTATTGTAATAGTTAAGTTAAATCCCTTGAGTGACTAGTTTCAGTCAGAAGACTCAAGAGGACATTGACTGTAGGTCAGTGTGTGTATTCATTTATTGAATAGTGGATTAAGACCTCAGTGATAGAGGCAAAATCACCTTGGCGGGTGGACTGGACATAGTTTGAGTTCAAACGAACCAGGATAAATTAACTTGTCATTAGAAGTTATTTTTAGTTGTGAAAGAAAACCCAATTCCAACCCCCCTTCCTTGTGTTTTACGCACCTTCACATACTTTTATTCAAAAATAATGTCGTATCTTAACCAGTGATTCGCTCAAAAAGGTTTGCAACACCTTTCCAATAAAGACTTCAAGATTGACATGTGTGTTGCATTATAATTTTCATTCTAAGAATAAACATTTTTTTCTTGCATACATTTGTTTGGCATCATAATTGGTTCACATGCGGAAATTCAATCCAGAAGCTTAAGCTTGCCAAGTTGAGAAGTCTAAAACTTCTGAAAGACAGTCACGTCGAGGTGCACTTTTCCGAGAAAAGCTCCATTGAGTAAGGACTTTCCCAACTTGTCATGGTAAGAGCTAGCCAATCCGGGGCAATTACGTCGAGCAATCTCTTCAAATTTCAGCCAAATTGGGGTAGTCACTTCGAGATTCAAATCTCTCCAAAGAATAAAGATTAGTCAGTCAAGTGCAAAACTATTTGAATACTCGTACAAGGGCAGGCCACCCCAATAGCACAAGAATTCATTATTTCCCGAAGACAGATGATCGAAAGCATTTACCCGGAGTTCAGAATACCGCGGTCACTCGTCAAACCAATTATCTCGTTCAGCGTTTCTTACAGCTCCAAGATCATCTGCGTTGACATTGGTTACCTCCTCAGCAGGGTTATTACACCAATTTATGCAGTCATTGCGATACTTAAGAGTTTAAAGACACTAAGTCTTTTGTAAAATCCTCTTAAAGTAAAGTCCCGACAAAAGATAATGATCCCCAACACGAGACGACTTGAAATCCTTCCTCCTCAGCAGGATATATTTTAATTTCGTTATCCCCAGAAGACGGATGGAAGTTATCCCCAGTAAAGTCACCAAGCTTTTTCTCTTCAACAGGTTTCCTGGATCCTATTTCGCAGCAGATCTAAGGTGGATCTTATTCCCTAGCAGATCTCAGAAAAATTTCTCTTCCCCAACAGATCTTGGAAGATTTCTTTGCTCCAGCAGAACAACAAGGATTGATTTCCGATAACCAGCTAAACGGTTCCTTTCCCCACAGAGGCTCATAAGATTCAGGTAGACAGAGAGTTCTCCTCATCAGAACATTAACAAAACCCCTCCCCAGCTAAGTCGGAAGGTCGTTGATCCCCCAACAGTCTTATGGGTGAGATTCAATCCCCAGCAGTTGTGGTATCTCTAAGCAGGTTCCTCGAATCTAAAGTCCAATTTATTTTTGGCAAAGGTGATAATTCGGGACAGGTGAATTATTCACGCTCTTCTCCAGCAGAGATGTTATCCCCACAGGGCTTCTTGAGATCGAATTCGCGATCATTGCATCCTCAGCAGAATCAACAGGGACTTACTTCTGCATCAGGAACTCCCTTTGCACTTACGCCATTTAATTGACATGTTCAAGATATAACTTCCCCAGTGTCATGGGGCATCATGCCATACAATTCAACATATGCATACCCAGTATAATCCAAGTTTGATATCTTGCAAAAGTCCAGCCGCAGACTGGCTAAAGTCCATCTTCAGGTGGCAAATTTCTAAAGTCCCCCACAGTGGGCAAAAGTCTCCCGTAGTGAGCAAAAGTCCAGCCACAAACTGGCCAAAGTCCATCTTCGGGTGGCAAATTTCTAAAGTCCTCCGCAGTGGGCAAAAGTCTCCCGCAGTGAGCAAAAGTCCAGCCACAGACTGGCCAAAGTCCATCTTCGGGTGGCAAATTTCTAAAGTCCCCCGCAGTGGGCAAAATTCTCCCGCAGTGAGCAAAATTCCAGCCACAGACTGGCCAAAGTCCATCTTCTGGTGGCAAATTTCTAAAGTCCCCCACAATGGGAAAAATTTTCCCGCAGTGAGAAAAAGTCCAGCCACAGACTGGCCAAAGTCCATCTTCGGGTGGAAAATTTCTAAAGTCCCCCGCAGTGGGCAAAAGTCTCCCGCAGTGAGCAAAAGTCCAGCTACAGACTGGCCAAAGTCCATCTTCGGGTGGCAAATTTCTAAAGTCCCCCGCAGTGGGCAAAAGTCTCCCGCAGTGAGCAAAAGTCCAGCCGCAGACTGGCCAAAGTCCATCTTCGGGTGGCGAATTTAAAAAGTCTCCCGCAGTGAACAAAAGCCCAGCCACAGACTGGCCAAAATCCATCTTCGGGTGGCGAATTTCAAAAGTCTCCCGTAGTGAGCAAAAGTCCAGACACAGACTGGCCAAAGTCCATCTTCGGGTGGCAAATTTCTAAAGTCTCCCGTAGTGAGCAGAAGCCTCCCGTAGTAAGCAAAAGTCTCCCGTAGTGAGCAGCAGCCCCTGTAGTGTGGCAAGATTTCCAAAGTCCACCCGCAGTGTGGATAATTATCCAAAGTCCACCCGCAGTGTGGCGAAGTATCTGAAGTCCAACCGCAGATTGGAAAAAGTCCGTCCACAGGGTGGCAAAACGTATCTTGAAGTCCAACCGCATATTGGCAAAAGTCCATCCTCAGGGTGGCAAAGTATCTTAAAATTCGATCGCAAATTGATGAAATTCCACCCGCAACGTGGCAAGTCAGTAGCAATATGACATCACTCAAAAGGCATCCTCGATTTACTATTCTTCCCATCATAATTATATCCAAGCAGAGTTCATTTGGTTGAGTTTATTTCTCTTTTCTGCTGCCACAGAGTGCAAATGTTTTGGTTGTTTCTGGTATTCAATCCCTGCATACCTCAAATGTCTGAAAGCAACTGCTATCATCCATTCACGTCCACAGTGATTGAATAGGGGCAGTTATAACATCCCAAAATTTGCCCTCATATTTATTACTAACCTAAGTGGCATATGTTTGCATTCATCTGCATTTTCAGGTTTCAGAGGATGTCTAATTCAGACGATTGGTATTTCAGTGATGAATGGTTGGGTGGATCAGGAGGGTGTTCATCCGTTTTTATGGGGAGTATCGAAAGAGTTTTGATTTGGATTGTTGGATTAAACTCATACGAGATATGTGTATAACTGTTTTTGGTAATGGCTCGTGTCCGTATCCATGTCTGTTATTTTCATCATTTTCTATCCATTATCCGTTCTTTATTCAATAACCACATCTTTCAAGTATCCATTATGTCATTTATAATCGACAAATTAATTCATGGTCAGTTTCCATTAGAGGATCCTTAAGTTTTTTTCTAAACCACATCAATTCATTCATCCATCTTTTTGGATCCATTAGCCATTCATGTCCATTTTAAATTCCAAATTTCTTTTTATCAATAACCATATTTTGTGCATCCAAGACATTTTCAAGAACTCACTCACAACCATTACATCCAAGTTTTTTTAGCCCATTTCCTTGCTAAGAGAACAAACCTGGTTTGATTAATCCCTTTTTAATTTCTTTGTCATAATTCTAATATCAACTTTAAACCATTTCATTAATTCTATCCTTAAAATCACCATTCAAAACCATATTTAATATTCACATTCAAGTTCATTAAACTTTCATCCATTATTTCCTTGTATAAAAGGAATTATCAATTCTTTTAGAAATGGTAATTAAGGAGGTTTGTGCGATGCAAAAATTCAAGAGAAAATGAGAGTTATCCTTGAGATATGAGCAATTCAAAAAAAGAAGAAAGGATTTCATCTATTTAAAACGGATAATAGAATTACATAAAGAAAAATCGTCAATAGCTTCATAAATATTCATTCCGAATTCTGAGTTCAACATGGATATCAGTTCAGGAATTTTACACCAGAAAATTTTACACTTGAGTTCAATTCAAAAACCAGAATTCTGGAATTTTATACCAGAAAGAATCCAGAACAAAAAATTCTAAAGAAATTTATAACAAAAAAAACTGGATCCCCTCTTCATCAATCTGATTCAATCATTATCTTCAAAACCAAATTCAAAACCAAATTCAGTCACAACAATTTCTAACAGAATCAGTAACTAACTGAAATTTTACATGTGAAAAACCCAAAAAGTCCCTCAGTTCATCATCTATAAAATGTTCAGAGTGCTGCAAATTCAGGGGCTTCTACATTCTTCTTCTTCATTCCTCTTCTTCATTCACTATCTCTCTCAAAGCTCAGAATCACTTCTTCACATCTTCAAATTCATCATCCCTCTCCAATCTCCAATCACTCTCAATCGCTCTCCTTCATCATCTTCATCAATTCAGCTTCATCACCAATCCTCTGCATTAACAATTCATAATCACGCATCGTGAAAACCGAATCAACAATAACAACAACTCCATCGCAGATAAACAACAAGAGCATCACAGAAGAAGAAAGATCAAAGGGAAATTAGATCGAGATTGCTTACTGGGTTCGTTCATTCGCGTCGTTATCGCATCTACTCCGAAACAGACTGGTAGTTATCAAGAAAAGAAGAGTAGTAACAGAATTCAGAAAGGGTAAAACTTTCAATTCTTCACCATCAATCTTCAATCTTGCGACAAAGATTCATCGATCTCAACCACCCTTCCACACTCCATTCCTTTTCAACATTCATCAATATCCATCATCATCATAAAATATTCGTAACCTACAAAGGCTCAAGAACAGCATCACGCCAAAGCCAATAAATTCAGAGTCAGAACACAAATTCAAGAACACGATTCAACGCGAAATCAATGTAATTTCAAAGAAGATAACAAAAGCGCAACTGTAAAATCAAGAAGCAGAAAACGAAAATCGAGTAAGAGCAGCGAGTAACATGCATACCTGAATTTTGCATCACTCGAAACGAAATTAGCACCATCGTCGCACCTTCTTTCAATCAATCGGAATCGTAAGCAATCTCACGACGGCCTTGATACAACGACAGCGATTCACAAGGTACGAACTCGAACTCTCGTTTGTAAAAATTGGTTCGTTGCGTGTTGTTTGCTGTTTGAAGTTCATGAGTTTGAGCATTCCAATCTCGTAGTTGAATTGTATTTTGAGGATTTGGAGTCCCGAGTGGAGTTGAGAGCAAAGAATAGGGTTGTATGTGTGTTGTAGCTTTGTCATTGGGGGTTGATTGGCCGGTAGGGATGAGTAGCGGCGACGCTTTAGGTTTGGTAGGAGAAGAATGGGGAGAACCTAGGTTTTCTTATGAAGGTGATGGCGGCGGCGTCGATGGAAGAAGAAGAGGATCTAGGTTTTGTTCAAGGACCTTTGGTTTTGGTTTTTTGGTTTTTATAATTTTTATTTGAGTAAAATACAAAATGTAATAAACTCGGTGAATATTATGCGTTTAATGGAGATTAAGAGTATTAAAGATCAGTAAAGACAGTTAATGGCCACGTTAGAGGATTTGAAAGGATAAGATTAGAGGATTTTTGGATCTTCCACCATACCGGCGGTGACACTTGTCACTGTCCGATAGGTTACTTCCGTGGTGGTCCTGTGTATGCTCCCATATGGCAACTAGCATGCACCTACGTGTTTCAGCCTTCAGATGTGAGGATTTTTTTTGGTCCACAGATCGTGTGGTCCGGTGGAGGTCAACGATGTTGACCAAAGTTCCATAGCATATTCCCATTTCTTAGCTGTAGTATGGACCTAAAGTTTATGCTATCCACACCCCATGTCTAGCCCAACTCTTTATTTTTAAACTTTTAAATTTACTTCATGCACCTCTACTTCTATTTTCTTCCTTTTTTTTAATTTATGTTTTCTTGCCTTTTCAATATTAATTAATCAAAAATATGAAAACACATAATAAAATTCTATAAAAATTATAGTAGCCTTTTAACTCATTTTAGAACCTTTCTACATTTTTACTTTCTGAATTTTGTCATTTTTCAATTTAATTTCGATTTAATTAGTGTTATATTGAATTCTTTCATGAACATATAATTTTGTACATTTTATTTCTCCCAATTCCTGTATGATTTTAGTCCCATTTTTTTTGCTATGATTAGAGGACTAATAATAGTACCTGGAAATATGTTTGGTATAGTTTTTAGGCCATTTTATCCACTGTTTTGGTAGTATGGTTTATATAAAATTATGATTGAATCTTAGATAGATTTAAGTGACCATTCGACATAGTTAGATATTGGATTTTTAGGAGATTTTTTAACACAACATTATATTCAGGTTAGAGACCCTAGGGAATTAATTTCATATTTTTTCCAGGAATTTTTCTATATTTAGTGCCTTGATCTCATTCAACTTTTCCATTGTAAATCCATCTAGTTTAGCTTAGGATTTTATGGTGCATTAGGACATAGATTAATTAGGCTTGATCTTAGAATAATAGAAGGCCTTAGTGTGGTTTAGCTACTGATTTTAGAATGTTGATATCCTGTGAAATCCTTTAGTTTTAGGACTTAGGCTTAGAAACCGTTCAAATATGTTTCCATGAAGCGATTAGCCATTATTTCGGTTTTATGCCTTATATGCTTTAGAAATTCTTACAACTTTTTATGTTAATTCATTTTTGACATATTGTTGCATATGCATCTTCATTTCATTCGCTTATGGACTTGGATTATTTTTATTATGCCTCGATTATATTTGTGTGGTTTGTACTTTATGATGTAATAACTTAGAACTCTTATGCTTGTATAGTTCCTGTAATTAGGATAGGAAAGATAAAATGAATCGCTAGAAAACCAAATCTCAAAAATAAAATAAGGAAATACTCGATCCAACGTCAAGTAAAATTTCAAATAAATAAATAAGGTTTCATGTGACTTTAGGTCTCCCTCGATTACCATCGCTCCATTCCATTACACCAAAAGCAAGCCTTGAATATTGCGCACCATAAGTCGTGCGTCTCAGCACCAAGCAACCGACCCACCCGATCCATCGTTTCATCTCATTTACACGCGTCTTCACCCACCATGACGTAGGAGGGCCATATCATTGACTATTACTTTTTGTACTCGCATTTCTAGTCTAATATCCTCCTAGGTAGTTTTAATCTTTCAAACCTCACTAACCATAGGTTACCATTAAATTCAACTAACTTAGGGTAAAGTCTAGTTTCCCTTAGAGTTTTTCCTTTCAACTTGAGTCTCACTTCTCATCTTAAAGAAAAAAATCAAAATACTTAATAAAGGAAAATATGTACAATGCGCCATGAGCCTTAAGCTATACGGGAAATGACTAGTGGAGGTCTCCTTCACTCTTCTAGTATACTTTACAAACGTTCCATTGGGGGCGACCTTGGAAAGTATTTGCTCCTGTATCATAGTCTTTAGTGTTGTAACCACGATAAACATAAAGTCAAAACACTTCTTCTAAAAGACAATAAATCAACAAGACACCACATCTTCTCTTCTCATCTCATACTCCTTGCGGATGAATGCGACTTGCCTCAACAGTTCGAACAGCGATACGGTAAACACCCTCGAGTCAAAGCCGGTAACACCTGAGCTAGAGCTACGACAATGTCATCCTAAAAAACATAAGCAAGTTCCCGCCTTAGTTAGACGAACTACGGCGACTCTGATCCTCATTTTCCCGATGAGGTACGTAGGCAGTGGGGTAGGGCCCATTTGAGCACATTCTTTATTTTCCCTACATTTCCCCCTTTCTTTTCATTTCCTTTTCCAATTCCTTTTCTCATTTCACTTCCATTCTAGTCAGTAGTTTTATTCGACAATACTCTTATTTCTCACCCTTTGAAACAGATTTACAAGCGTGAATCCCGTCGGGTACGGCAGACGGATTGGGGTGCTAATACCTTCTCAATTCGTAACCGACTTCCGGACCCAGATCTTTGGTTCGCAAGGCCTCGTACGTTTCCTTCTTCCTCAGGTTTGTGCAACATTACCTTTCCCATTCCTTCGGGATAAATATGTATGGCTGGTGACTCTACCTTTTCCGCGCCACTTTCGCGTTTGTACTAGGATGAAAATCCCGGGAGCGACACCATATACTATTTCATGAAGTGGGTCGAAGCGACATCTTATTCCAATGCCACCAAACAGGTGGTAGCCCAATTCATCAAAAGGGATATCATCTACCGGTATGGAATTCCTGAAAGAATCATTACTGACAATGGTTCTAATCTCAACAATAAGATGATGGCAGACTTGTGTCGGCATTTCAAGATTGAGCATCACAACTCTTCGCCGTATCGCCCGAAGATGAATGGCACCGTCGAGGCAGCCAACAATAACATCAAAAATATTGTTCAGAAGATGGTTGTGACATACAAAGATTGGCATGAGATGCTATCGTTTGCATTGCATGGGTACCAGACGTCGGTGCACACTTCAACTGGGGAAACCCCGTTCTCACTGGTGTATGGCATGGAGACAGTCCTACCAGTTAAATTCAAGATCCTTTCGCTGAGATTAATGATGGACGTCAAGCGTGATGAACCTTAGTAGCTCCAATCTAGGTACAATCAGTCGAGTCTCATTGAATAGAAACACCTAGCAGTTGTATGCCATGGACAGTTGTATCAATGGCGGATGAAACGGGCTTTCGACCAAAGTACGCCCTCAATGCTACATACCTGGTGACTTAGTGATTAAAAGGATTCTTCCTCCTAACACAGATTACAGGGGAAAGTGGACACCCAACTATGAAGGTCTATTTATGGTTAAAAAGGTCTTCTCGGGCGGAGCCTTGATGTTAATAACCATGGATGGCGAAGACTTCCAATCCCCTGTCAACACAGACGCAATGAGAAAATACTTTGTGTGTAACACCCCAAATTTTCCCTCTTCTTTTTAAGAATTATCATCATATCATAATCATCATAAGCATATCATATCCTTGGCATCTTTGCATGGAAAGATGAGGCATAACATTCTCATGACCTAGCATTAGGCATATGATCATTTGTGGAGGGATTTGAGGCATTACAAGCTATAACAAGAGGCCCAGTGGACTTGTCCAAGCCCTATGAGGAGTCTACATGTCATTCACAAGTTCAAGATCAGTCACAAAAGCTCAAGAGGTTGAGAGATTATCAGGGAATTCAGGCTAGGGCAAGCTCCTACACAATGATCCCAAATTAGGGTTTCACTTTCAAGCATGAAAACTTTGTGACTTTGGCCATTTCATCTGGGAAAAGTCTTTCATATGATGAGAGGATCCTAGGGATGAAATTTGGTGAGAGAACTCCTTGTGGAAGTCAGGTATTTCATCAGTTGCTTGTAAAAGAAGAAATTGGTCAACTGTGCATTCTAGAAGTCAACTGTGGGAATTTAAATGGTCCAACACTATTTTCCAAGTCAAGGAATGTTCTTATAACCTTAAAAGAGGTTTGGCAAGGTCAAAGATCAATAATCAAAGGGTTTTGAGGAGTTTTCCATTTTTGGCATGTGGTTGGTCATGGAATTTGCCATTTTTAGCAACTTTTTGCCCTAATTTTCAAAGACCCATAACATGGTGAAAAAAGCTTCAAATGAGTTTCCATTAAACATGAAAGTTGAAGGTTAGGTTCTCTCATTTTCAAAAAGTATAAGTACATTTTCATAGCCCTCATGGATCATGAGATGGGGCCTTCGAAAGTTACTTGTTTTTTAGGGCATGCCTTGAATTCCAAGCTTCATCCAAATGCAAGAACTCATGAAAGTCATTTTTTAAGTTGTTTCATGGACCAAATAAGATCATAATGTTACAAGGCATTGCATAAATGTCAATTTGCTCCAAAGACATCATCAAATTCGTGCATGGAGTGAGGTATATTACACAAGATGCAAAATTTCATAATCATTCAAAAAGCATGTTGCACTCACATCCAAAGGTCAGGGTTGATTCAAAGGAAATAAAGGGATGGATTGAAGTCAGAATGCACACTTGAGGGAAGTTTGGCACGGGTGTATGAGGCTGTCAAACTTTTCATGCAATTTTGCAAATACACCTCAATCACACTCCTCATGCCACTTTTGCTTCATAAACCCTTGTCAGGTGAAAATACAAAGGATATAAAAGAAAAGCATGCACTGAATTTGTGAGGGGGCTCTCTCATTTCTCAGATTCACATTCTCTTGCTCTCTTGCATTTCCTTTCGAATTTCTCTCCTCAAGCACTCACTGCATAAACTCTTCACATTTTCTTCTTCCTTGAACCCTAAGGATCACATTGCACACATTCATTCAAGCTGAAACTTCATATTTCAAGAGGTGCCATTCAAGTGCAGTTGCTTTCAAATCTCAAGATCTAGGAGAATTCAAGGCTTCTTTTGCATTTATTTTGCAATAAGAAGTTAAAAGGAGCAGATCTGCAGTTGGAGGGATCTTATCTTGGTGTTTTGAAGGAGTTGCAAGTTCAGGTATGCTCTGAAATTCGTGGATCTAGATTTGAAATTAAATGTATGCATTATGATCTGCTTGTTGTGCTGATGATTCTGTGATAATTAGTTTGAAAAATGGATGAGTATTAAGTATTTTATGTTGATTTGAAATTTGATGATCAGAGCTGTTTGTCTTCGATCCGGTTTAATCTTTGGTCCATTGTGATTTTCATGAATATATTTGGATTCAACATGCCTTAATGAGTTGATCTGGATAGTTTGAATGATTTCTGTGATGGTTTGTTCATATTGTTGAATTTTCCGGTGCCGGAGCTAGGGCTCTGGTCACCGGATTCTGGACTTTGTTGCAAGGAAGAAGATGAACATGAGCCTTTGGATCTCTCATCTGGATGGACGTGGTGATGCCAACGCATTAAAATCCCAGCCTCTCCCACACGTGCTTCATTTTATAATTTTAATCTGAATTAAACTTTGTGTTTCGCACCTCACCATTATTATCATGTTCTCACACCCTGGCCAATGAATGTTAATACTTGGTTTAAATGTTTGACTGGATCTGAAGAGTGCATTTGATCCATTGGCTTTTCCTTTTTTCCTGATTAAACTGAATTTCCACCATGATTTTTATGAACCTGCACAAACCTAATGGGCTTCCCTTGCTATTCACGCCCCCCTGTGTTATGAGCCCAAATAAAATGAACTGAGTTGTTTGATATTTGCACCTCTGGCCTCTTTTTTTTTTTCCTTTTTTTTCCTTTTTGATTTTTAGTTTGATTTTTATTTTTCTAAAATAGATTTAAGTTCACAAATATTATAAAAACATTCATGAATGATCCTTTAAGTTTTCTCTAATTTTTGGCATTTTTATTTTTCATTTATTTTTAATTTCCATGCTGGAATTAATTGTTTCTTTTAATTAATTAATTTTATTTCATTTTTGAAGCATGTTGTCTTGTACATTTTCTATCTTGATCATTAATTTGAATTTGGAACTGATTCTTTTTGTTCTGGATTCATGATGAGATGTAGTTTGGTGATGATTTTTATTCTGATTTTTAGAAGTTTGCTTAATTGGTTTTGGTCTCTAAATTGTGCATGAAGCTTTCTAACCCTAATCCATGTTTGAGCCTTTATTTGAATTGCTAAGCTTCTGATTTTGATCCTCTCCTTTTGGCATGTTAATATTGTATGATTGAGGATTCTTTGTGCAAGTTTGTGGAATTTTTGGATGTATACTTGAATTGATTTGAATTTTTGTTCCTTACTTGTTCCCTTGTGCTTCTTTTGAGTCATATGTTCACCCCTTAGGTTAGAAGGGCACTTGTGCCAACTTCTTTAAGTTGTTTAGAGCCTTCTTAGGATGTTGATACCCCTCTGGTCTTGAGTTGATGTTTGTGCCTTGAGAAATTTTGTGTTTGTTTGTTTTTGAAGTTCATTCACTCTTATGCATGCTCACTTCACTTCCTTTGCTTCTTTACTTCTCATGATGTAAATACTTGACTTTGTGTGCTTCTTCTCTTCATCTTACATGATCCCTAGGCACTTTCATAACATGTTAGGGTTCTGGTCCTGAACTTTGTGATGTTGCTTTGACTAGTTTGCTTTGTATTTTCTCATGTTTACTTTGTTTTGTCATGGTGATTCATAATGCTTCATGTTGAGTTGTATAGTCCCTTTCTCATTCTTATGCTTTGAATTTGCATTTGGCATTTGTGATTAAGACTTCACTTCTAGTTGTGTGACTTTGGTTTGACATTATGTTCATTTTGTGTTGCATTTATTCTTATGTCACTAACCATTTCAGGGGCTTTGGTAAGTGAGAGGTGTGGATGTGATTCCCACATCTCCAAGTCTTATCTCTTCTCTTTTCCTCATTGATGTTATTCTTGTGATTGTTGGGGCTTAGGCCTTACTTCCTCCTTCTTCTCTTCTTCATTCTTCTCTTTCTCTTCTTATCTCTTCCTTCTTTAGGATAGTAAACCTCACTAACCTAGGTTTTCCTTTGCATGATAGCAATTAGGATTCATTAGTCCCCCATTAGACTTTTACCTTTGAGATCCTTTTGTTTCTCTTCTCTTCTTATCTCAAAACCCTAAAAAGACTCTTAATAAGGATTGAAGTGATATCTTGAGCAATAGCCTTATTCCATGAAACACTTGTAGTCTTCCCATCTTGGGATAGTACAAGCTTGTTTTGTGATGCACAAGTCTGATCAGGATATCATCTTCACCAAGAAAACCATAAAAAAGACTTCTTCATAAAAAAACACAAAAACACTTAATAAATTCAATGAGTTAGTGATCCTAAGCCCTAATCTCTGGATTCAAGTTTTGGGGATCTTCTCCTTACTTGAGTGTGCTTGTTCTATTATTCCATCTTGGAATGTAGTGACAAGTATGCATTCCATGGAAAAGAGCTTGAGTTCACTTCCTTGTGACACACTCAGTAAAAAGCTTCTAAAAAACACAAATAAACAATAAGCGTCTTTCCTTCGGGAATTCTTTTCTCATCTCCTTCGCTCCGTCCACGAACTTGCTCCTACTTGTCATTTTGCAAGACGGTAACACACTCGTCGTCCGAGCCTGCAACACCTGAGCATTGACATAGGCAGTTCAAGCCTTAAGACACAAGCAATCTTTTTCACCCTTATTTAGGGGAACTACGGCGACTCTGATCCTCATTGTCCAGATGAGGTACATAGGCAGCGGGGTAGGGCCCGTTCGAGCACACTCTTTTATTTTCCCTACATTTTCCCCCTTTCTTTTCTTTTCATTTCCAGTTCCGGTCTTTCTTTTTGCAGCAGTTTTCATTCCTTCACCCTTTGAAATAGTTTCTTTGCAAGTGTGGATCCCGTCGGGTACGGTGGACGATCTGGGGTACTAATACCTTCCCAGGTCATAACCGACTCCCGAACTCAGATTCTTTGGTTCGCAGGACCCGTATCCTTCCTCTTCTTTTCTTCTGGTTTGTGCAACATTACCATTCCCGTTCCTTCGGGATAAAAATGCCTGGCTGGCGACTCTAACCTCTTTCCGCACCACTTTCGCGTTTGTACCAGGATGGAAATCTGGGGAGCGACATCGTGTAAAGAGACTCGATGGACAAAAACAGAATAAGAGTCCAGGAAAAAAGGCATCCCGGCGAGCCAAAATCAGAATAAAAAGCTCAGGCAAAAGTTAGGGAAATATCTGAAAAGATGTACACCCGCTGAGCTGAAAGGCCACATCGTACAGTTCAGGCAAAAAAGGGTATCTCGGTGGATTGAAAACCCGAAAGGGCGATCCACGCAAAAGAGGGACTAAAACGAACAACTGCGATCTGCAAGATCTGTGATTCGTCATTTGCAATCAAGGGTGATCCAAATGTTGAAGATCAGTTCAATCGTCTTCCTCAAAGCGAAGCAAGCGGAGAATCTTGAGGATATACAAGTCATAGCCGGGTCGAAGTTTGATGAGACTGGGTTTTTCACATTGCCATTAGGATAGTTTATCTGCCTTTTATGCAATTTCCTCTTTCTAGGGATTGCTTCTCGGTGTAATGCCTATTCATGGCCATTCTTCAATCAATAAAAGTGAAATTTCATTTAAATTTGTTTTCGTAGGTTTTTGTTTTTCATCTACCAGTGTTTGATTGCAAAAACGTCCAACAAATTATGATAAATATTGCATTGTGAATACATGAATGCCTTATAACACATGCAGGAGAGTAAAATCATTTGACACATATGTGATGTATTGGGTATTGAGGACAATGATTCAGACCAGGAGCCCGGGGCATGCAGGCCAAACTAACTCTCATTTCGCAAGTACTATCAGTTGTATTCATTTACGTGCATGTATAGGCGTTGCTAACAAAGCCATCACCGACACAGAACTTCAGGAATCTTTGCCTTGGTAGATCTTGAAGCAGGACTCCTCAACAAGTCACATCAGGTCGTCCCTTCTCCAGTGGAGCCACAACAAAGAGAATTTTATTTCCCCAGAAGGAGTATATCATTATCTCTTATCCCCAGCAGAGGACGCCTTCCACTCCTCATCCCCAAATTGAGACACATCCTACCTCTCAGCAAGAGGTGATCAAAACTCTTATTTCTCGAGCGGAAGGGAGATATCCCCATTGGAGTTCTCTGTCATCCCAGCATAACAATAGAAAGTTACGGATGTTCTCCCCAAGAAGGGGGCCCTCATTCAACAGAGGATTATCCCAATCATAGTTTTCGTATCCCCACCAGTACGTGAAGATTCATTATTCCCTAACAGCGGTGAAGATACAGAAGAGCCCGAAAGTTCTCTTCCTTGCCCAACAGTGTTCGCCATTTTCCCCAGAAGGTTTGCTAATTAAAGTCCAATCCTTATTGGCGCCTCTTACCTAAGAAGAAGACTGTGTATCCGAAGGATCCCCCAGCAGGTCTCTTCCTCAGCGGAGTACCAACACACCCGATTTTCCCAGTCGGGTCAGAAAAGTATCACTTCCCCAACAGAGTTCGGCGGGTAGCGTACCTCTCAGATCCGGTCCATCCCCAACATGCTTGGCTCTCCAATCTAAAATTCCTATTTATTTTTATCAAGGGAGGCATTTCAGAGCCGGTGTATCATTAACACCATCCCCGTAGAGTTGTTGTTCCCCACAGGGATTCATCGCAATCAATGCAGTAATTGTTTCTTCCCCAGCAAAGTCATCAAGGATAATTGTTGGCTCCTCATCAGGAGACCCCCTTTTCATTTGCATTTAATAATCATCATTACATTTGCATCCTCAAAAAGCGTAGCATTTCCATCATTATGGAGCATTACACCATGAAAAATTCAAACATATGCATACGAAGCATAAGCCATTTTTGGTACCTTGCATAAAATACCTAAATAATATTTCTACAATCAGACCGAAGTATCCCCACAAAATGCCAAGTTCATTTCCGAGTGTGGTTATTTCTACCAAGTCTTGTTTGTTATTCCCAATTGAGTCTCGTTTGAGTACAACGGTCCCTCCTTTTTCGCGTCTCCGTTTAAGTACAACGGTCGCGTCCCGAGTAATCATTTAAGTACAATGATCCCGTTTCTTTGATTTCATCTAAGTACGATGATTTCAATTCTTCGATTCCATTTAAGTAGAATGGTCTCGTCTTGAGTCTCGTTTAAGTACAACAATCTCTCATTTTCCGCGTCTCCGTTTTAGTACAACGGTCGCGTCTTGGGTAATCATTTAAGTACAATGATCCAGTTTATTTGATTTCATCTAAGTATGATGATTTCAATTCTTCGATTCCATTTAATTACAATGGTTTCGTCTCGTCTTGAGTCTCGTTTAAGTACAACGGTCTCTCCTTTTTCGCGTCTCTGTTTCAATACAACAGTCGCGTCTCGGGTAATCATTTAAGTATAATGATCTCGTTTCTTTGATTTCATATAAGTATGATGATTTCCATTCTTCGATTCCATTTAAGTACAATGGTTTCATCTCTGTGAGTCTCGTTTGAGTACAACAGTCTCACTTTTTCGCGTCTCCATTTCAGTACAACGGTCGCATATCGGGTAATCATTTAAGTACAATGATCCCGTTTCTTTGATTTCATATAAGTACGATGATTTCAATTCTTCAATTCCATTTAAGTACAATGGTTTTGTCTCCATGAGTCTCATTTGAGTACAACGATCTCACTTTTTTGCATCTCCGTTTAAGTACAACGGTCGCATCCTGGGTAATCATTTAAGTACAATGATCCCGTTTCTTTTATTTCATCTAAGTACGATGATTTCAATTCTTTGATTCCATTTAAGTACAATGGTCTCGTCTTGAGTCTCGTTTGAGTACAACGGTCTCACTTTGTCGCGTCTCCGTTTAAGTACAATGGTCGTGTCCCGGGTAGTCATTTAAGTACAATGATCCCTTTTCTTTGATTTCATCTAAGTATGAAGATTTCATTTTCTTGGATTCCATTTAAGTACAATGATCTCGTCTTGAGTCTCTTTTAAGTACAACAGTCTCTCCTTTTTCGCGTCTTTGTTTGAGTACAACGATCGCGTCCCGAGTAATAATTTAAGTACAATGATCCCATTTCTTTGATTTCATCTAAGTATAATGATTTCAATTCTTCGATTCCATTTAAGTACAATGGTCTCGTTTGAGTACAACGGTCTCTCCTTTTTTATGTCTCCGTTTAAGTACAACAGCCGCGTCCCCGATAATCATTTAAGTACAATGATCCCTTTTCTTTGATTTCATCTAAGTACGATGATTTCAATTCTTCGATTCCATTTAAGTACAATGGTTTCGTACCTTTGAGTCTTGTTACAACAGTCTCATCTTTCCGTGTCTCCGTTTAAGTACAACGATATCGTGTTGGGTCATCATTTAAGTACAATAATCCCGCTCCTTTCGTGATTCTATTTAAGTACAATGGTCTCACATCCTTCCGATTTTGTCTAAGTACGATGGTCTCGTTCCCTTCGAGTTATCATTTAAGTACAATGAGCTTGTTCCCTTTTGTCATGTTCGAGGTAAATTTCATGTTTCAAGATGTCATCCGAGAGTGGCACTTGTTCTCAACTAACTTCATTTCCCACAAAGTACAAATTTTCTGGTTTATTCGGGTATTCAATTACTCCATACCTTGAAAGTCTGAAAGCTATTGCTATCATCCATTCAGGTCTACAAATGATTGAATAGGGGCAAGCTTAACACTCCAAAATTTTCCCTCTTAATTTATTGCCAACCTCAAGTGGTTTATGCTTCATCATATTGCATCGCATTCAAAAAAAAATCATCTACATACGCATGAGGCATATGATCAAGTGATACTTATCAATCTTTGGAGCTTAAGAATGAGGAATAATATCACAAAAATAACCCAACTCATTTCCAAGTTAACCCATTAAAGGAGAGAAAAATTCATATTTTCATCCGTTAACCGGTTAATGCATGGGGTTAACCGGTTAATGGAGGCGAAATTTGTGAAGAAACGTCAAAAATTGGTTGGTTTTGCACACTTTCCTCCACTTTTTTCCACCTTGCCCTACACTTCATTTTTCACTCCATTTTGCCTTGAATTTCTACCACATTCTAGACTCTTTCACACTCTTCCAAGGAATATTCTAGAAACTCCAACCAACTCAAACTAACTCCAATCCTAAATCCTGATCTCCTTTTCCAAACCTAAACCCTAAGCTCACTCCATACCCAAGCCTAACTCCAATCCTAATTCCTATATAATTTAAATTCACTCCAAACCTCACAACTTCAACCATTTTCTCACAATTTCACTTCATCTATCTCATTTTTCTCTCAATTCTCTAAACTCTTCTCTCCATCTTCAATCTTTCACCAAAGAGCTTCTTCATCAAAAGTTCTTCAAGTTTTGCATTGAAGCTTGAAGAACATGAAGTTAAACCTTCATCCAACAGTTATTCTTTGGCTTATTGGATACGTTGCTACTGCATTGGATTGATTTGAGCTTCTTGGAAGTGATTTTGCAAGTGTTCATGAAGATCTTCTTCAATTGCATTTATTTTGCATTCTTGCGGATCGAAGCTTGAAGTCTACGGTTTTCTCTTTATTTGTGCATCGATCAACTCGCAACAATCACCAAAGCAAGCCTCCGCTTTATAGGTTGGTGAATCCGAAAATGCTTTTCGCTTTTAATTTATTCACTTCATCTCGCTGTATGGCATTCTTTGATCGTTTTACGGTTTGCTTGCGATTTGTTTGGTTTACTTGTTAGTAGTTAGAATGATAGCTAGTTCTTGGTGCTCATAGGTGTTAGAGGACTAGGTTTAAATGGAATTTCATGCTAGCATGTACATGAATGTATTAGGAGCTTTTAGAAGTAGGTTGGTGGCTAAAAGTGCTTATTTCATTGTTTTTTATTTGCATTTTGTTCAGTGTTAACCGGTTAACACCCTAGGTTAACCGGTTAACACATTGATTTTTGCCCCTGGATTTGAGTTTTTAAAGTCGTTAACTGGTTAACCCAGGGCGTTAACCGGTTAACGCTGGTCAGTTTTGAGAAAACAACTTGTTTCATAGCATGTTTGTTCATATCTCATCCTTTAATCACCATGTATTGTTAAATCATGATTTTAGTGATTTTTTAGGATCACTTTAGGTGCTTGATTCTGTAATTTTGGTAGCTTTCGACATGCGTTTCATTAGTTTCTATTTTTGTGCATAAATGTTGCATATATGTTCATAGCATCTTGTGATCATTTCTTGCATAATTTAGCATCCTTCATAGCATATTAATAAATGTGTACACCTCTGGTTTTTGCATTGCATTATGAAGCCATACACATTTTGGTTCAATCATGTGCATATTGAAAATTACATAATGTTGTAAAAGCTCAAAGAATCACCAAAAACCATGTAACTTACATTACTTAATTTCATATTGTTGTTGTATTCCATTCTTAATAATCCACTGCATGTTATTGCATTAACTTGCATATTTTTCATTATTTGATTTGCATTAAAACTCATTTTTGTGCATAAAAGAAAATAATTGAATCTACCTTGTTTTCATAGATGCATTTTGAAACAGAAGCTGTAAAAACATGTTGTTTACCTCATTCCTTTTAGCATATTTATCTTACTAACCTTTGTTTTGTAGGGAGGTAGAGGTATGTTCACACAACCTTCTCCTTTTAAAATTCTTTACGCTTTCAAAATGCATTTGTTTTAGCATTTTGTTTAATTTTCATAACTTCATGCTAATCCCCTTTAGAAACAACTTAGCTTCCTTAGGAAGTAAGTTTATTTCTAGTTCCCTTTTATTTTCCTTTTCTCTTTAGGATTAGAAATTCACACTAATCTAGGTTCATCCATGCATGACAACACTTAGGATCATTAGTCCCCTTAGACTCTTACCTTTGGTTCGCTTTGCTTTTTTTCCCATCTCAAAGAAAAGTAAAAAACACCTAATAAAGGTCGAGCTTTCTCGTATGCCATGAGAGTTTGTCGTGGGTTACTTATACATGTCCCATTTCGTGGCGAGGTATAAGGCATCTACCACGATGAACAAGTCTTAGTATGAGAATGTTTCACAAACAACAATCTCAGAAAACACTTCTTTAAAAGACAGTAAACAAACAACACTTGTTTTTTCCTGCGAGAATTCTTTTCTCACCTCAGTCACTCTCAATGCAAACTTGCGAAGACTTGTCTCATTTAAAGACGGTAAACATACTCGTTCAAGGCAAGCCTGCAACACCTGAGTATAGGCTTAAGCAGTTCAATTCCTTAAAAACACAAATAAATAGTTTCCACCTTAGTTAGGAGAACTACGTCGACTCTGATCCTCATTTTCTCGATGAGGTACGTAGCCAGCGGGATATGGCCCGTTCGAGCACATTCTTTATTTTTCCTACATTTCCCCTTTCTATCTCTTCGTTCTTTCTTTTCGTTCTCTTTTTCCAGTTCCCTTTCTCCTTCCAGTTCCAGTTAGCAATTCTTTTGTTCATCCGCATATTATTTCTCACCCTTTGAAATAGACTAACAAGCGTGGATCCCGTCGGGTACGGCGGACGGTCTGGGGTGCTAATACCTTCCCAGGTCGTAACCGACTCCCGAACCCAATATCTTTGGTTTGTAGGACCTTGTCCTTTCCTTTTCTCTTAGGTTTGTGCAACATTACCTTTCCCATTCATTCGGGATAAAAATGTCTGGCTGGCGACTCTACCTTTTCCGCGCCACTTTTGCGTTTGTACTAGGATGAAAATCCCGGGAGTGACAACAAGTCAAGGTAGGAGGAGCAGAGACAACATGGTGCCTGTGGATGGTCTAGATGTAGATGAACTACCACATGACACGCTCAAGCTGAAGATGTGCAGTGATACCTAATCTGCAACTCCCCATTTTAAATTATTTAATCGTCAGTGTTATTTTATTTGTTTGGCTTTGTTTAGGGTTTGTATAGTTGAGTGCGCATGTGTGGTATTTTCGACAGAACGAGAAAATTAGAGATATTGGATGAATGGTGTAATATTGGATCATTAGAGGGCATATTTAATAATACTAGTATAAGAGATATTATTATTATTATTATTATTAATTAAAATCTGATTTAATTAGTAATTGAGTGAGTAAGAGTAAAATAAGGGAGATTAAGTAATTAATCAAGTTTAGGGACATAATTAGTCAAAAACCACAAATTCACTTAGAGAGTGTTAGAGAAAGGAAGAATAAGATGAAGGCTAGGGAATTCTCCATCATCAATTTTCTAATGATTTTTATCAGGAAATTCGAGGTAAGGGGGAGAATGGGTTCATAATAGGTGTTGATACCATGAAAGGGTAATGAAGGGTCCTTTACCTCGTAGGAATTCATATTAGTATATTATATTTTTGGATATGTTGTGTAAGAATGAATGTGTGATGAAAAATTGTGTGAATCGAATTGTTGTTGTCATGAATTGTATGATAAATTGATGTTATTACTGTCATACGAATATTGGTGTTTGTAGATCTGGTTTTGTTGCAAGTCGAGATAATGAATTTAGATCTAGAAAATACCCAATTGACTAGTAATGATAGATGAAATAAGTAATGGGAGACCATAGGCTTAAAATTGATGTAGGAAAATTTTTAGAACTGATATGGAGTGTACAAGTGGGATCAAAATGACAGAATTCAGACTGGTGTGAAAAACTCAGGATTTGACATAGCCTATGCTCGTACACTTAACAAGAAGGTATTACGCATAAGGCATGGCATTCCAGCTAGCCATTAAGCGTAACACATGAGCAATACACGTAATAGAGGATGGGCATGGAGGCCATACACGTAAAAGTGTGGCAGTATGTGTAAGGGGTCTAAAAAATGGATTTTTTTTTACTGAAATTGGTCTATGCTCTTACGCATAACAGCCAGACCTTAAGCGTATGACCATGCTGCAGAATGGGCATTACACATGGAATGTGTAGCAGGAGAGGTGAGCGAGCTGTCCTTATGCGTAACGCACAAGGCATTACACGTATGACCAACAGAGGTGCAGAAAATTATCGTTTTTCGCAATTTCTTTCCCGACTTCGCATCCGATGCAATTTCTTTTGATTTGAGAGGTTAGGAAAGATGCCAGAACTTGTTGGAACTAGGAATGGTGGTGAAAATAATTACAAATGGAATTTAGGTGGATTAATTAGATAATTAACACTGTATGGGGTATTTATTATTGTTGTGTGTGTTGATGAACGATTTGAACAAGTGTAGTAATACTGGTGTGTATTACGGTGACTATGTACCGCGTATGTGATCAGGAGGATCATGAAGATGTATGATTGCTATTATACAATTGTTGTATGCATATTTATTGTCACGCATTCATGGTGTGTCTGGTGGTGATGAATCATTGCTCAGGAGGAATGTATGTGATTCATCCGAACTCCAATGTGGAGTGTGGTGGAGATAAATCATTGCCAAAAAGAGGTGTATATGATTTATCCAGATTCTATTATGAATCAGGCTTGATTGAATGAACTATGGTGTATTGGTACCACATGCATTGTGTCAATTGTTGGGTCACATTGTAAACACCCCAAATTTGCCCTCACCCATTTCACCATGGCTTGTGATCTTTCTCATATGCATAAACACAATCATATCATCTCACATCTCATTTTTTATTCACTGGATAGTTTCTAAGTCATCTGCATCTAGGGTTTGTGATCTGAGCAATCCAAGAGCCATCTGAGCCACTCCAAAGGCAACCAATCACTTCAAAGGGATCCATGTGTGTTCATCTATCATATTACATCCTCTCAAAGTCAAAATTCCAAAGAATCACAAGAACTAGGGTTTGGATGGATGCAGAGCCAAGTTTGACTGCACAGTTGACCTAAAATTAGGGTTTTGGTTTCAGAGGCCATAACTCCAAATTTTTTGGTCATTCTTGTTTCCATTGGTCTCTATATGGTATAGGGAGTATGCATATCAATTTTCATGAAGAAATTCCATGGGGAAGTCATCTGATCAAGAGTTGACTTTTCAGACAAGTCAGTGCAAAATCAGGGCATCTGAGGCCCCCAATGACCCAACCAATGGGTGATCTTCATCATTTTGAGTGTATATGATCTTTATTTGATCATGGAAGAAGGTTGAAGTTCATAGAAATCAAGAATTTGGAAGTTTTGCAAATGTTGACTTTTTGGGCATAGTTGACTTTTCAAGAATGCTTCATTTTAGGTCATTTTTCAAGCCTTGATTCTTGATCCAAAAATGCTTCAAATGGAAAAACTTTGGTCATGAAAGTTGTAGATCTCATTTTTCCCTTTTCAAAAAGTACAAGAACATGATCAAACTCTTCTTGGATCAAAAGTTATGGTGTGGCAAAGTTGGCTAAAATCACTGATTTTCAAGGCATGCTTCAAATGAGAATTTTGCAAAATCATGATCCAAAGCCAATTGTAACCTCTAATTCACTTCAAACCAGTATGCAAACATTTCTACATGTCCTAAAAGTCAGAATTGGATCAAGGTTTCTCATGTTTTGGTTCATGTAACAAGACTTTTCTTCATGAAGTTCAAAAAGCAAGCAACTTGCAAAATCATCATGATCACTTCTTACAACTTGCTGCATTGGTTACTGCACTTTGCTAGCCTCTCACCTCATCTTGCTGCACCAGAGCCATGCTTTGTACTAGCTATAGATTAAGCCATACTTTCTCTTACAAAGAAGTTGACATTTTGGCAAAAGGTGACCTACCTATCACAGCAGGCCATGTCACATCCCCTGACCTATGGGATTAAAATATACTTTCCATATGCTGGCCATAACACTCAAGAAGCGAGGCTGAAACCATTGACAACATCACATTCAAAAAAACACACCCCAGCTGCATTTTGTTTCGAATCTCTCTGCCCAGCCTTCAAACACTCAAACCATTTCCACACTTCAACTCACCATACTTCATAGACCTCAAACCACCAAGAGCCAGGCCTGAAACAAGCAAGAACACCCCATTGCCATTTCTCACCTCAACTTGCAGTTTCATTCGTATCTCTCACCACAGCTCACAAACATCAAAACAAACCCCATAGACCTTCTCCCCTCATCATCTGGATCACAAACAACCACCTACAATGGCCTGAAAACTGCCTGAATCATCCCTGCCATTTCTGACTGAACTTGAGCAGAAGCTTGTCAAACTCCTCATCCAGCCAACATAAATTCCTCTTGAGCATTCAAACATCATCTGGGGATCAAGTGGAGTGGATTGCACTGAAGGAAGTGGCCAGAAAGTCATCAGAGTGAAAGCTTCGAATCTCAGGTAGCTTGAAAAATTATTTTTCCAGAAATCGTTTTTCATGTTATAAACTTGTTCTCTATGCTTCACTGAGTATCCTGGTGCTTTTGGTTTTTGAAATGGCTTTGAAATGAGCATTTAATTGATCTCTGAAACTTGCGTGCCCTAAAACTTGTTTGCTTCGATTCAGCTTAGTTAGGAAATATAAATTTGTTTTGAGTGAGGGTTTTGGTTCGTGAGTGTGTAAGGATCATTTCCCAGTTCTTGGATTTCATTTTAGTTAGGTTTTTTGGGGTTTTGGGGATTTTCAGGGGAGATGCTGGCCGGAGAAGACGACCGGAAGTCTTCTCCGGCCACCTGAATGTGATTTGTGCCCTAATCACGTGATTAATGGTCGTTTGAATTTGGACCGTGAGATGCCTTTGACCCGTTGACTTCGCGCGTGAGTGTGTGGCCTGGATCTTCCTGATTAGCCCTAATCCACGTGTTTAACTTAATTAATTCATAATTAAATTAATTTGACCAGAGTCAACCACAGCCACTGGATCTGGCGCCAGTCAACCAATTCAAACCCAGACTTCATCCTGGCCCTTCCTTCTGTTGACTTTCATTTTTATTTATTTTAATTTCATTTTATTTTCATTTAACTTGCATAATTAATTTAAAATTGCAAAAATGTCTTAAAAATTATGAAACTTTTTCTTAAAAGTTTTATTAATTTTTAAGACACAAAAATATTTTCATTTTATTTTTTATCATTAAAAAAGTATTTTTAAATATTTAAAAGATTATTTTTAATTGATTAATGGAAATTAATTAATTAAAAATACTTTTAGGTATTTAAAAATCACCAAAAAATTCATGAAATGTTATAAGACATTTAGAAACATTGTCCAACCTTCAAACCAAATTTCTTTTTGGATCTTGATGCATTTTGAGAATTTTCCATTGAATTAAATAATTTTTTGTGCATTAATTTGATCATAAGTTCAAAAATTCATTTCTGCCTATCTAAGAAGAGTTGGACATTGATTCTTTTTGCATTGCATTCTATTTGGCATGTAGTTTTTGAGATAAAATGGCCTTGATTTGATTCCTCATTTTCAATTTGTTTGGCATTTCTTTTGTTTAGGAACCCTAAAAACCCTAATAACTTAGAAAAATTATAACTTGAGATTGGTTGAGAGTTGAGGCCTCCCCTTTGGACTTTGGATTAGTATAGGTTTAGGGTTTCTTTGAGTGGCATTTTCCATTTTTTATCTTAGGTTTTGCTTCTGTTTTTGAGTTTTGTTTGATGTTTGCTTCATAAACCCTAATTTGGGCTTTCTTTTGCATCCTTCTTGCATCCTCTTGCATAACATGACTTGCCATGACATTTCAAGCACCCATTTGATTCATTTGACATCTTAAGACATGTAGAAAGCATGTGTGATCATTGCATCTTGCATTTGCCATGTTGTATGCCATGTATGTTTCATGACTTTTCATGTGTATCCATGCTCCTTAGCTTGCTTCATATGTATCCATAAACTTGCATGAACATTTCCATGCCTTGTCTCATGCTTGTAGCATCTCATAGCATCATTATTATCATCAACATGCTTCTGGTTTTGTTTAGCATCATACCATTTCATCCCATTTTGCATTGCATTGCATTTCTTTCTAACATTTCAGGTGGTAAGTGAACTTGAGAAGTGAATTTGCCTTCACTTCTCATAACTTTTCTTTTCATCTCTCCTGTATCCATTGCTGCATTTATGTATGTGTTTGAGATTGAGCTTGCTCATTCTTGTTCCTCCCACTTTCTTTCTTCAAGTGACTTGACTTCTTGAATGAAGCAAGTCACTTTGCTTCTCTTGATCCTTTCATCTGCTTCCTGGTGGTTCCATTGAAGATTGTTCTTGAAAACCTCATAAACCTTAGGAACAACCAAGCATGACAATGATTAGGGTTTTGATTAGTCTCCCCTCTTAGTTTTACCTTTGTGTCTCTTTTGAGTCTTCTCTTCTCATCTCATAATCAGGGACTAAACCCTAAAGGCTTTAAGGCTTTGTGATTAAGCTTATGCCTGCATCCTTCTCTTAGGATGGAGTGTATAACTTTAATCCTAAGTGTTAAACCCTTAATGTGTTTAAATCTCTTAATCAATCCATCTAATAATCATCAAGACATCAAGCTTGTAACTTGGGCCTTGCATTAGGGTTCTAATTCTTCCTTAACTGGTTAAGAAGGACTAACCCTAGTGTTAATGGACAAGTCCCCCTCAAGTTGTCTTACAAATCATAAAACTCACTTCATCATCATACCATTAAATAAAATCCACTTAATCAAAGTCTTGTTTTGTCATGAGTTTAATCCCTAATCATGGATTAAGTTGAGGAGCATTCCTCAGCTTAAACATTCTCATCTATTATCCTTCTATTAGGATGGTGTAATGAGTCTGTTTAATCCCTGATTATGGCTTAACCTCATTACTCAACACTAAACAAAAACACCAAAAACATCTAAATAATCACAAGTAGGTTAATGATCTTAATCCTATATCAAAGGTGATTAAGTGTGAGAAGCTGACTTCACACTTAAGGTATTCTCATTACCCCTAATCAGAGGGAAGATGTGATGAGTTTACTAACCCATTGGTTTAGGCTTAAGCTCATTAACTTATGACAAACATCCAAAAGCAATAAAAAACTGAAAATACAAAAAAACAAACAATAATCGTCTCCTCCGGGATTATTTTCTCATCATCTTCACTCATAAACGAGAACTCGCTTCTTCCGTCTAATGCAAGACAGTTTGCACCTGAGCCAGACAGGTCATACACTTGAGCATAGGCAAGCAAGCAGTTCACAAGTCAATTCATCTTTCAGTCTCTTTGGGTCGAACTACGGTGTTCTGACTTCCTCATTGCACGAGAGGATACGTAGGCATAACTTAACAGTTATCGAACAAAAGTCTCTGTATATTCCCCCTCTTCCAGCTTCATTCTTTAGCCTCATATTCTTGAGCATTTCATTCTTATTCCTGCACTGACACTTCATTTACACACTTCACACTTCTTTTACACTGACACCTGTACATCCTTTTCCAGCTCTTTTGTACACAAATTGCACTGACACTACCCCTTTAAAACACAAAACTTTTAAGCGTGGATCCCGTCGAGTACGGCGGACAATCTGGGTGCTAATACCTTCCCAGGTTGTAACCAACCCCCTTTCTCAGTCTCTCTGGTTCGCAACCGTCTTATCCGTATCTTTCTAGGTTTATGCAGCATTACCTTTCCTCCGGGATAAAAATGCCTAGCTGGCGACTCTATTCATCTCCAGTGAGTTCACGGCTGTGTGTTCTCATTGTCCCTCTCGCCGACCGTTCGCGTCTGTACCTTCATCTGATCCATTTCATTTGTCGGGAGCGACAGCTTGGCGACTCTGCTGGGGAACCTTATACTGCAACCAGGGCTTCTGGTTCTTTTTGTGGGTTCCTCCTAGCGCTTGTTTGATTTGTGTTTACTGGGGTGTTATGTGCTTATTTGTGCTTGTATTTATTTTTTGTTTATTGATTTATGTACAGTTTGCTTTACTGCTTTTCTTTATTGCATTTGTATATATCATACTGTCATGTTGCTGGCTGGATCTGTTGTTTGCTTTGGTGGGTGGGTGATTCATAGAGAGATAAGGTCCTATACCTGGGACCTGAGTGACACCTAGGCTAGAGTGAATCATATTCTTTCCCATTCCATTTCGGTCTGGTGCGGGAATATGAAACACGGTTCAGATATGGGTTTCTTCTTGAGAACTCTGTGTTGCAGATTTCCTGCAATGCTAGGGCTATCTGGGAAGCCTGCTAAGTCTGGATGACCTTTTAGTATTGACCTTCGGAAACTGAGGTGAATTAGAGGAGGAACTTTTATGGTTATGGTAAACACTGTACCTCCGGGTTAGAAGTGTTTACACTTCTCATAACTGATCCAAGTCTGAGGATCCTTGTTTTAGAACACCACCTGTGAGGGGGTTGGGCTGTTTACAGGTTTGCAGGTATCTTGACCTCAGAATACCCTGTTACTTTGTTTTGTTAAGAGTACTCCATGTTGGACAGTTCTTGTGATTCTAAAACCCTGGACATGTGGCTCTTTATTTGAGTCCCCTACCTTGGTTACTGGATTTATAGACCTCCAACTGGAATTCTTGAACACACCTGGACCTGTATCAGGGCATTTTGATCAGATCCAGCTCAGTCATAAACCCTTGCATTTCATTTGCATACATAATCATTGCATCATATTAACATTTGCTTATTTGTGTTTCAGGGTATCCATTTTCATCTGGTTTTGGTTTTGACCCCATCTTCAGTATTGACCTGTCTTCATCATCCATCTGCTTCAGTTACCACCTGCACCAGCCAGTCAGTGGCCCACTTCTTCAGTATTATCATCAGCACCTGTCTCTATTCAGTCTCAGCATCATGGCCCCTAAAAAGAGCAATATCACCTATCACTTCTTCCAGCCAGACCTATCAGATATCAAGAGGATTCAAACCCTGATCACTCCAGATCACATACCTTTGTTCAGGGAAAGTTATGGAGATATACTTGACATGGTTATGGATCTGGACCCATCATAAAGAAGCCTGATCCACACCTGCATTCAGTTTTATGATCCTCCACTGAGGTCTTTTACATTTCAAGACTTTCAGTTGGGCCCCTTATTGGAAGAGTACTCCTCATTAGTTGGTATACCTATCAGAGGTGGAATCCCTTTCAACCCTGAGATGGTCTTTCCTGCTAATGGAGAAGTAGCAAAGGCTTTGCATCTGGAACCTGTCCTGATTGAGCAGCATATGACTTCTAAAGCTGGAATCCCTGGTTTTCATCTGGACTTCTTGGTCTCTCAAGCTACCCTGAAAGCTTCTCTGGGAGAGTGGAAAGCTGTTTGTGCTTTACTGGCCTTAAGCATATATGGAATTGTATTGTTTGCAGATGAGCCTCGATTCATTAGCAAGAATGCAATCCATCTGTTCATCCTGAAGAACCCAGTGCCAACTTTATTGGGGGATCTTTACTATTCAGTGCATCAGAGAAATGAAAAGCAGAGGGGGAGGTTAGTGAGGTGTTGTGCTCCGTTGTTCCACACTTGGCTTCTCAGGCATCTACCCAGGACAGATGCATTTCTGAACCCTCATCAGCAGAGCAACTGGGCCAAAAGACTCACTGTTCTAACTTCAGCTGACATCAGATGGTGCACTCAAAGCACCAAGGGCAGGGATATCATCACCAGCTGTGGGCATTTTCCTAATGTGCCTTTGGTAGGAGTTAAGGGTAGTATCAATTACAATCCTCTGCTGTTCAGAAGGCAACTGGGCTATGCACTGGTCCACACTCCTAAGGCACAAGACTTGGTGGAGACCCTCTATTGTGAGAACAAGATTAGTTTGACTGTTGTTAGGCAGGCTGCTTGGGCCTGGGATAATGTTCAAACCAAGGGAATAACCATTCTGGGGAAGTGTAACAATGTGGCATCAGCACAATATCATGAATGGTCCCGTGCCAGGGCCCAATTCTCTGGGATGCCCTTTACCATAGAAGACATGCCTGAGTCATCTTCAGCACCACCCCCTGCCACTATCAGTTTGGAGGAGTATGAGAGCTTGAAGGAGAGGAATGAGAAGCTAACCCAGGCCTTGCAGAAGACCCTCCGGGAGAGGAGTGAAGGTATGAGGGAGATTGAGAGGTTGGAGAAGATGAGATTAGAGCATCTGACTAAGATTGAGAAGTCTGGGGATTATATCAAAAAGTCTAAGGCTGGAGAACAAATCCTGAAGAATGCTTGCAAAGAAGCCCAGTTCCAAAGAGCAAGGACAGACTTGTATTTGAAGGAGAGTCAAGCCCGGTGGGTCAGGATCACCGAGGCTCGTACCCTGGAAGACAAGAGAGTTCAAGACAAGATGGAGCAACTGGAAGCTAGTGCAAAAGAACAACAAGAAGCCCTGGCAGCAGCCCAGAGGGAGATATCAGAGCTGAAGATCAAAGCAGGAGTGAAAAGGTCAAAGGAACAAACTCAGCACAAGAAGCTAACAGCAGCTGTTACGACCCGGAATCTCCTCATCAGGAATCTCACGGAGCGTCCGGCTGATCCTGTGACCGAAGCACTTCTCAAGGAAGTTCGTGAGGATGAGTTTGGTCTTGGTGTTTGATCATTTGTTTGTTGTTGCTTTCTTTCCATGTACTTTTTATTTTCTTGTACTGTATTTTGACCCCTTAGAGGGCTTGTGTTGTAAAATGAACAAGTTGTATTATTCCACCTTCTGTAATGTATTTGTGTTAGTTTGCTTCATCTGAGCTTTCATCAAGCAACAACAAAAGCATCTTCAGGGGTCTGGAAGGGTCAAAACTGAAGGCCAAACCGGATACCTTGAGAACAAATAAGCATAACTGCATTGCATGCTAACCCTTTGTTTGTTTTGTAGGTTTTTGTTTTGTTGTTGCTAACCTCTGTTGTGATAAATCAGGAACTATTGCTAGGCGCCGAGCTTTTCCCCTCAACCGTCCGCACCGTTATCCAACCCGAAACAACCTTCCGGGAATTCAGATGGATCAGATGCAGCAGGACCTTACTGAGGTCAGAAATCAAATGGCAAATGAAAGGCTAGAGATGAGGAATCAAATGACTCAGTTTATGGAAGTTATGAACAACATGGCTCAGAGCCAGGAAAGATTAAGGGCCATGGTGGAAAGACAGAATCAAGAGGATCCACATATAGGGACTGCCGGTACCAGTAACAATGAAAGGGTGCAACCTCATGTCAACCCTCCGGTATTTGGGCCACACCTCCATCCTGAGGTCAATATTCCAGCAAATGTTCAAGGGACTGCCACCGCAGCTAGGGTACTTCAAGAGGATCCTCAGGAGGACCAATTCACAGTAATGGGCGCTGGTGAAGAAGCTTATGATAGAAGATTGGATGAGATAGCTGAGAAGTTGAGGTCCTTAGAATCTCAAAACTCTTTGGGCTTCGACGTCATGGACATGGGTTTGGTAGACGGGGTTAGGATTCCCCACAAGTTCAAGCCTCCATGTTTTGAAAAGTATAATGGGACTTCTTGTCCTCGAACCCATCTACAATCTTTTCTCGGGAGATTAAAAGCTTATACCATGGACGAGAAATTGTGGATGTTCTACTTCGAAGACAGCTTAACTGGAGCGTCAAGAGAATGGTACTCTCACTTGACAAGGGCAACTATTAGATGCTGGAAGGACCTGGCAGAGGCCTTCATCAGACAGTATCAGTATAACTTAGACATGGCACCCAACAGGACCCTCCTAATGGGAATGTCACAGTCGTCAAGGGAAAGTTTCCGAGAATATGCACAGAGATGGAGGCAACTGGCTGCCGCTGTCCAACCACCTATGTCTGAACGGGAGATGGCAGATATGTTCATGAACACCCTTCAGGGAACCTATATTGACAGGTTGGCTGCTTTCTCTTCCACTAGCTTCGCAGATGTTGTCATAGCCGGGGAGAGAATTGAAAGCTTGTTAAAAATGGGAAAGATCTCAGACAACGGTGCAAGAAAGCCTTTTACAGGCCCGAGAAGAACTGGCGAGACCAATGCCATTCATTCAAACAGGGGCAGGCCCCAGTATGTTCCGAGGTCAATAGCAGCAGTCACCATTCCTGCTCCAGCTCATCCTCAACCTGTCTATCAACCTCCACAGCAAAACTATCAGCCACAACCTCAGTACCATCAACAAAATCAGTATCCTCCAAGGAATTACAACAACAGCAACACCAACAACAACAGTCAACAAAGGCCATTCCAACAGAGGCCATCTCAAGCTAACAGAGTGATTGATCCAATCCCCATGCCATATGCTACATTGCTGCCACAACTTCTGAAACTCAACCTGGTTGAGCTAAGAACGTTGGCACCTCCGGATCCCAACAGTCTACCAAGGAACTATGACTCCAACGCTAGGTGTGCTTTTCATTCCAACGCACCTGGCCACAGTACAGAAAAGTGCAGAGCCCTGCATATGAAGGTACAAGACCTGGTAGACTCGAAAGCTCTGAATTTCGCACCACCACCCAATGTCAATAAAAACCCAATGCCAAACCATGGTGGTCCCAGGATTAACGCTATTGAAGAAGACAAGCCGTCTTATTTAATAACCAGTGTGGGGCAGATCAGGACACCATTGGTAGAAATCAAGGCTCAGCTCTTGGAATGTCAGATGTTCCCAGGGTGTGAATTGGGTTGTGCTTACTGCAGTATCTCGGTAAATGGGTGCGATAATTTGAGGAATGGCATAGATGGCCTTATTCAGAGTGGCCAGCTTCAGATCACCACATCATTTCCAACAAATCCAGCAATCTCATCAGCAACGGTTTCAGAACCTCCTACAACTGCAGCAACCATTGTTCCTGACAATTCTTCGGCTTCATCAACAAGTACTTCATCTATTATCTCAACTGATCAGTTTTCAACAAATTTTCCTGCTACAACTTCAGCTTCACTCCATTTTGAGACTCCTACAACGACAACATCCATCCTTCCGCCAATATCTCCTACAACTCCAGCAACAAATCATGAAGATGTCTCTACTGTCACAATATTTTATGATCCTGAAAACAACTCTGCCTACCATTCAGAAGGTGCTGCTCCCGTCAGAGCACCAGTTACAATCTTTTATGATCCACAAACAATTACAGTCCCTTCAGCAGCAGCAATCAGTCCAGTCACTGTCACGGTGCCTGGACCAGTACCATATGAAAGCAATAGGGCCATCCCTTGGCACTATGGCTCAGACGTGTACTGCGAAGGAAAAAGAATCACTCTTGAAACATCAACACCTGCACCACAAGTAGATAATGTGGGGGGAGGTGGAGGCTTCACTCGAAGCGGACGTCTCTTTGCTCCACCAATTCAAAGGCCTACTGCCGAAGCAGAAGCTGCTGCCAAGGCAAAAGGAAAGAGCCCGGTGCAGGAAGATCAAGCTGTTAAAGAAGCCTTGAAGACACCGTTCGATCAAGAAGTTGATGAGTTTATGAGAATCATCAAAAAGAGTGATTACAAAATTGTGGATCAGCTTCACCAAACGCCATCCAAAATCTCTATCCTCTCATTGCTTATGTGCTCCGAAGCCCATCGGAATGCACTACTCAAAGTCTTGCACGCAGCCTACGTGCCTGAAGAGATTACTGTCAACCAGTTGGAAACCGTGGTTGGAAACGTTACTGCTAGCAATGGGCTAGGGTTCACCAATACTGACTTGACAACGGATGGCCGCAACCACAACAAAGCCTTGCACATCACCATGGAATGCAAAGGGGCAATCCTTTCTCATGTGCTGGTAGACACGGGGTCGTCCCTTAATGTCTTACCAAAGAAGGCTCTGGTGAAGTTAGAATATGATGGATTGGCATTGAGACCCAGCAACCTGGTAGTAAGGGCCTTCGATGGTTCTAAGAGATCGGTTCTGGGAGAGATCGAGCTACCTGTGACAATTGGCCCACAGACCTTTAAAACTATCTTTTATATGATGGACATTCAGCCCGCCTACAGCTGTTTGTTGGGTAGACCCTGGATTCACGCCGCCGGCGCAATAACGTCTACCCTTCACCAAAAGTTGAAATTTGAGTGGGAAGGCCAAGTTGTCACAATCTGTGGAGAGGAGGACATTTTTGTCAGCCACCTGGCAACCTATAAGTACATTGAAATGGATGGGGAGATCCATGAAACAATGAGCCAGGGGTTTGAAGCTTTGAATGTGAATGAGGCATCTGCTGTATCTGGTACTCCAATGTCATCATACCAACAAGCCCGGAAGGTTGTTGAGGAAGGAACTGCCCAAGGCTGGGGCAAGCTGCTATCGGTGGAGAAGAAAGAAGACAGATTTGGGTTGGGTTACAAACCAACTCAACAAGATCATGCAGCGGCTGCGAAAGAGCCCAATTTTGTGAGTGGGGGGATGCTTACCCCTGATGCCATCAACTGTCTGGAAGACGAGCTGGAAGAGGAACGCAACCTGGAAAGCTGGATTCGTCCAAAGATCCCGGGGAGCAGTGTCTCAAACTTGTCTTCCCAGGAAATTATAAGAGTTACTCATGCAGAGTAATTATTATTTCCTGTATTTTTATAAGCATGCATCAAAGTCTTGCATCTTGCCCAAGATGACAAGACTCATTTTGTAATCGGGACATCTGTACTTTTTGTGCAAACAAGATCAATTAATGAAATATCAGACATCTTTTTGCAAACGAGTCTTTTTTCTTTTCTGCTCACTGTTTTTCCATTTTTCTTTTTTGTACAAAAATAAATGGCGGTGTTTTCAAAATGATAACTTTATTTCACTTTTTTCTAAAGCAAGATTAAAATCAATCACTAAAATGAACAAATTAAACCCTTGCAGAGAGTGCCTTCCAGACAGCACCGACAACAGCACGGCTATGACATCGTATGACTTTGACAATCCAATCAATCAAGCTGATGAAGGGGTTGATGAAGAATATGAGCTTCCTGAAGAGCTAGCCAGGTTGTTAAGACAAGAGGAAAAGGTTATTACCCCTCACCAGGAGGAGGTTGAAGTGATCAATCTTGGTACAGATGAAGACGTGAAAGAAGTTAGAATCGGGGCCTGCCTGCAAGACTCGGTGAAGAGACAACTGATAGACCTGCTTCAAGAGTATGTAGATGTGTTTGCTTGGTCGTACCAAGACATGCCAGGGTTGGATACCGATATTGTCATGCACAAGCTGCCTTTGAGAGAAGAATGCCCGCCAGTTAAGCAGAAACTGCGCCGTACTCGTCCAGACATGGCTATGAAGATCAAGGAAGAGGTGCAAAAGTAATGGGACGCCGGGTTCCTTGCTGTAACTAGCTATCCGCCGTGGGTTGCTAATATAGTACCTGTGCCTAAGAAAGACGGTAAAGTAAGAATGTGTGTTGACTACCGGGACCTGAACAGAGCTAGCCCGAAAGATGATTTCCCTTTACCTCACATTGATGTATTGGTTGATAATACGGCTCAGTTCTCGGTATTCTCCTTCATGGACGGATTTTCAGGATACAACCAGATCAAGATGTCACCTGAAGACATGGAGAAGACAACATTCATCACACCTTGGGGTACGTTCTGCTACAAGGTAATGCCATTTGGGCTGAAGAATGCTGGTGCAACATATCAACGGGCTATGGTAACATTATTCCACGATATGATTCATAAAGAAATCGAGTGTTATGTGGATGATATGATTGCCAAGTCCCTCACTGAAGAAGACCATCTGGTAAATCTGCTCAAATTGTTCAAGCGTCTGAGGAAGTACCAACTGAAGTTGAACCCCAACAAATGCACATTCGGGGTGAGATCTGGTAAGCTGCTGGGTTTTATTGTAAGCGAGAAGGGGATTGAGGTTGACCCTGATAAAGTCAAAGCCATCCAAGAGATGCCTGCACCGAAAACAGAGAAAGAAGTTCGAGGGTTCTTAGGTCGATTGAACTACATCTCACGGTTCATATCTCACCTTACAGCAACCTGTGAACCCTTGTTCAAGCTGTTAAGAAAAGAACAGACGGTCAGGTGGAACGAAGACTGCCAAAAGGCTTTTGACAAAATCAAGGAATACTTACAAGAACCTCCAATCCTTATGCCTCCAGTGGAAGGAAGACCTCTGATAATGTACTTGACCGTATTAGAAGAGTCAATGGGGTGTGTGCTGGGCCAGCATGACGAGTCTGGTCGAAAAGAGTATGCGATATACTACCTAAGCAAAAAGTTTACCGACTGTGAACAACGTTATTCACTGCTCAAGAAAACTTGCTGTGCTTTAGCGTGGGCTGCTCGCCGACTAAGGCAGTATATGTTGACCCACACAACTTTGTTGATATCCAAAATGGACCCAGTTAAGTACATCTTCGAGAAGCCAGCTCTTACCGGACGGGTTGCAAGATGGCAAATGATTCTCACAGAATACGACATCCAGTACACATCTCAGAAAGCCATCAAGGGCAGTGTACTATCTGAATATCTTGCTGAGCAACCCATTGATGATTACCAGCCTATGAGATTTGACTTCCCTGATGAAGACATCATGTTCATTAAAGCAAAAGATCATGAGGAGCCTATTCACACTGAAGGGCCCAACCCGGAGGAAGAATGGACTATGATGTTTGATGGGGCTGTTAACATGAATGGTCGTGGTGTTGGTGCAGTACTCATTACACCCAAAGGAGTTCACATGCCTTTCTCGGCAAAACTCACTTTTAACTGCACTAACAACGAAGCTGAATACGAAGCTTGCATTATGGGTCTTGAGGAAGCCATTGACCTCAGGATCAAGACATTGACCGTATTCGGAGATTCAGCTTTGGTAATCAATCAGACCAACGGAAAATGGTACACGCACCAAGATCATCTGATACCTTACAGGGATTATACAAGGAGGTTATTGACTTTCTTTACAACAGTCAAGCTTGAGTATATCCCTCGAGACGAGAATCAGTTTGCAGATGCTCTTGCTACCATTTCGTCCATGATCAAAGTTCAAGCTGCCAACTTTGTACCTCAGATTTCAGTGTCCAGACTTGACAGGCCAGCATATGTATTTGCAGCAGATGTTGTTAAGGATGACAAGCCTTGGTTTCACGACATTAAGTGCTTCTTGGAGGATCAAACATACCCACCTGGGGCAACTTCCAATGATAAGAAGACATTAAGAAGGCTAGCTGGTCGTTTCTTCCTGAATGCTGATGGGTCTTTATACAAGAGGAACTTTGATATGGTACTCCTCAGATGTGTTGACAAGACAGAAGCAGGTTTATTGATGCATGAAGTACACGAAGGATCGTTTGGTACCCATGCCGGAGGGCATGCCATGGCTAAAAAGTTGTTAAGATCAGGTTATTACTGGATCACAATGGATGCAGACTGTTGTGCTTATGCCAGAAAATGCCATAAATGCCAGATCTATGCAGATAAGGTGCATGTGCCTCCCAATCCTCTGAACATCATGTTTTCACCATGGCCCTTTGCCATGTGGGGCATTGATATGATTGGCAAGATTGAGCCGACTGCTTCAAATGGCCACAGATTCATCTTGGTCGCCATTGACTATTTCACCAAGTGGGTTGAAGCAGCCTCATATGCAAACGTCACAAGACAAGTGGTAGCCAGATTTCTGAAGAGAGATATCATTTGTCGATACGGAGTTCCCGAGCGAATCATTACTGATAATGGTTCCAATCTAAACAACAAAATGATGGCAGAACTGTGTCGGGACTTCAAGATCCAACATCACAATTCTTCTCCTTACAGGCCAAAGATGAATGGCGCTGTTGAGGCAGCAAATAAAAATATCAAGAAGATTGTGCAGAAGATGGTAGTCACCTACAAAGACTGGCATGAAATGCTACCGTTTGCCTTGCATGGGTACCGCACGTCGATCAGAACATCCACTGGGGCAACACCGTATCAACTTGTGTATGGTATGGAAGCAGTCCTACCAGTTGAAGTTGAATTACCCTCTCTACGGGTACTAATGGATGTTAAACTGAGTGAAGCAGAATGGGCTAGGGCCCGATACGAGCAACTGAGTCTGATCGAAGAGAAAAGATTGGCTGCAATCTGTCATGGGCAGCTATATCAGAAGAGAATGAAGAAAGCCTTCGATCAGAAAGTCAGGCATCGAGAGTACCAAGTAGGATATCTTGTGCTAAAAAGAATCCTCCCTCCTCATACAGACCACAGGGGCAAGTGGACTCCAAATTATGAAGGACCATTCGTGGTAAAGAAAGTTTTCTCTGGTGGAGCACTGATGCTCAGCACCATGGATGGTGAAGATTTCCCGTCCCCTGTGAATTCAGATGCAGTTAAAAAATACTTCGCGTAAAAATGACCCGCTGGACATAAAAACAGAATGTAAGTCCAGGCAAAAATAGGGCATCCCGGCGAGTCAAAAACAGAATAAAAGACTCGGGCAAAAATAAGGGAAAATAAATAAAAATGTACACCCGCTGAGTTGAAAAGCCGCATTGGACAACTCAGGCAAAAATGGGTATCCCGATGGATTGAAAACCCGAAAGGGCGAGCCATGCAAAATAAGGGAATAAGCGAACAACTGCATTCTGAATTCGTCTGTATCTCTCGCAACTTGGAAAGCTCCAAAAGGATCAAGCGTCAATCAGAATCAGCCTTCTTCAGAAAGCAGGACGAGAAGAACGTCATTGTCATACGAGTCATAGCAGAAGAGGAAGCTCCTTGAAGCGTCATCAACACTGCCAACATTTTTGTTTCTCAATTTGTAACAATCTCCTCATTTCAGGAGATATGTTTCTTTGACTGTATCTCGCCAATTCAGGGCACAAGAATTAATAAAATCAGATTTTTCAGTCATGTTTCGTCTTGTACATATTTCGTTTGCAAAGAATGTCTGATGTCTCTAAAACTAATTACATAAGTACAGATGTTTGTCACTAAAAATAGAAACACATGCTTGCAGGGAATATACTTACTCTTGAGAATGCTTAACTCCTATGACGGAATCCAGTAAAGGATACCTCGGGACCTTTTGTGCGTCTCCTTATCTTTGCAGGATTGCAGGTATCCAGAACGCAACCTGGGGCATGCAAGTTACATCCCAGCAAGTTGGCAAATCAACAAACAGCCTTAGCACTCAAGGTGCTATCTCCCCAGCTGAGTTTGCCTCTCAGTATTCTCCCCAGCTGAGTTACCAACAACATTCCCCAGCCAAGTTGCCACCTCGTCCTCAGCCGGAGTACAGAAGTTAGGGAATCATCTCCCCACAGAGTTCCAGCAGAGCAATGCATGAAGATCACAACAGAGTGAAGAAAGCTTCTGCAAACCCCAGTTGGGCCTCTCATTTATTAGGATAGGTCTATCAGTGACCCGTACCCCCAAGCAAATATCATCTTATTAGATCTACCAATGATCTCATCCCCAGCTAGGAGGTCCATTTCAAACAAATCAGCCAGAGATCTTCGCAGCAACGGGATCCGAATCCCGGTTTGATATCTTTGCATAATCATGGCATTTGCATCATATTATCCCCTCAGAGCGTAGCATTCCGTCTAACACGGAGCATTACGGCAAAAATCAAACGCATGGCATAATCATGAGCCATTGTTCTGAATTGACACTTGTGAATAATAACCGTTCATCACCATTGTACAGAAATCCCCACCAGAGTCCCAACAAAAGCAGTTACCTCATAAATCACAAACACCAGTATATATTTCCTTGTGATACCCGTCCGTATCAACGCTCCCCAGTAAAAGTCGCCTGAACACTCTTTACAAACAAGGTCACCCGCACTACAAATACGTCTTGACATCCGTCCGTGTCGAATCACCCGCAGAAAGCCAAAGACATCCGCTTTGCACCCCCATATACCTATATATACATCTTTCCTGACACCCGTCCGTGTCATATCCCCAGCGCAGTCACTTACACTTTTACGACCCGTATACTTGTTGATATTATACTTTTCTCCTTTTGACACTCGTCCGTGTCACTCTCCCCAGCAAATTAAACACTCATCTATACACCACTCGCTCTTATACAGATACTCGTCCGTATCTAATATACACCATCCATATCCCCACAGATTCGACAGTAGTCCTTGTTCTTTGTTAACCAGTTGGTACTCGTCCGTATCATTATCTCAGAACATTGCGTCTAATGTTTGTTTCTACAAGATACTCGTCCGTATATTAGTCTTAAGGATGCTCGTCCGCATCTTTAATCCATACACCGTGTCTAATACTTGTGTCTTCTTGAATATGGATGCTCGTCCGTGTCTACTATTCCCCCAGAGGAACCATCAGATTCAACACTCGTCCGTGTTCCTTGTTAACCAGGTGATACTCGTCTGTATCATCATCTCTGAACATGTGTCAGTTTGTTTCTACCCGATACTCGTCCGTATCGTAGTCTTAAAGATGCTCGTCTGCATCTTTAATCTATACACAATACCAAACGCTCATACCCTTTGTTTCTTGGATGTGAACACTCGTCCGTGCTTACTATTCCCCAGTAGATAACAAAACAAATTCTCCTCCTTATCCAACACTCGTCCTGTGTTATGATAAACCTTGAGAGCAGCCGTCCCCTGCTGAGTGGTCGTCCTCCACTTCTTGATGGTCGTCCTCCATCATGCTCATCCGATGGCCGTCCCCATCGTTGATTTTAGCAGCCGTCCCCTGCTAGGTGGTCGTCCTCCACCTTTTGATGATCGTCCTTCATCATTTTATCCAATGGCCGTCCCCATTGTTGATTTCGGTTATCTGGCATTCGTCCTATGTCATGAGAAACCTCGAGAGCAGCCGTACCCTGCTGAGTGGTCGTCCTCCACTTCTTGATGGTCGTCCTCCATCATGCTCGTCCGATGGCCGTCCCCATCGTTGACCTTTTATCCGGTGGCCGTCCCCATCGTTGATATTTTCGGCAGCCGTACCCTGCCAGGTGGTCGTCCTCCACCTTTGATGGCCGTCCCCATCATATTTCTTTTATCCCCAACAGAGAAGCCGTCCCCTGCTAGGTGATCGTCCTTCACCTTTGATGGCCGCACCCCATCATCTGTTTATTTCATTTATTCTTTAACCCGATGGCCGTCCCCGTCGTGGTCCCTTTTCTTTTTAGCCCGATGGCCGTCCCCATCAGTGGTTACTTTGCCTTATGAACTTGATGGCCGTCCCCGTCATGTTTCATTAAATCCTCAGAGAATTTTACAGCTTTATCTTGATAGCCGTCCCCATCATGATTTTATTTCCCCAGCTAGTCGGCCGTCCCCGTCTTAGCTTTACCTCTTATCCCCAGCATGTCGGCCGTCCCCGTCATTGCTATTTACCCAGCAGTCGTCCTCTGCTCGACGGTCGTCCTCCGTCGCCCACACCTTACAACATACTTTATTTTCCTTTTACAATCTATATCCCTTTTCTTCTTCATTCTGTGAGTGCAAATTTTGGACTGTCTTTGGTATTCAACCACAAGTTATCTTGTTTGCCTGATAAGCCGTTGCTTACAACCTGCACAGCTAACTCATGTTTGAGTAGGGGCAGCTGTAAACACCCCAAATTTGCCCTCACCCATTTCACCATGGCTTGTGATCTTTCTCATATGCATAAACACAATCATATCATCTCACATCTCATTTTTGATTCACTGGATAGTTTCTAAGTCATCTGCATCTAGGGTTTGTGATCTGAGCAATCCAAGAGCCATCTGAGCCACTCCAAAGGCAACCAATCACTTCAAAGGGATCCATGTGTGTTAATCTATCATATTACATCCTCTCAAAGTCAAAATTCCAAAGAATCACAAGAACTAGGGTTTGGATGGATGCAGAGCCAAGTTTGACTGCACAGTTGACCTAAAATTAGGGTTTTGGTTTCAGAGGCCATAACTCCAAATTTTTTGGTCATTCTTGTTTCCATTGGTCTCTATATGGTATAGGGAGTATGCATATCAATTTTCATGAAGAAATTCCATGGGGAAGTCATCTGATCAAGAGTTGACTTTTCAGACAAGTCAGTGCAAAATCAGGGCATCTGAGGCCCCCAATGACCCAACCAATGGGTGATCTTCATCATTTTGAGTGTATATGATCTTTATTTGATCATGGAAGAAGGTTGAAGTTCATAGAAATCAAGAATTTGGAAGTTTTGCAAATGTTGACTTTTTGGGCATAGTTGACTTTTCAAGAATGCTTCATTTTAGGTCATTTTTCAAGCCTTGATTCTTGATCCAAAAATGCTTCAAATGGAAAAACTTTGGTCATGAAAGTTGTAGATCTCATTTTTCCCTTTTCAAAAAGTACAAGAACATGATCAAACTCTTCTTGGATCAAAAGTTATGGTGTGGCAAAGTTGGCTAAAATCACTGATTTTCAAGGCATGCTTCAAATGAGAATTTTGCAAAATCATGATCCAAAGCCAATTGTAACCTCTAATTCACTTCAAACCAGTATGCAAACATTTCTACATGTCCTAAAAGTCAGAATTGGATCAAGGTTTCTCATGTTTTGGTTCATGTAACAAGACTTTTCTTCATGAAGTTCAAAAAGCAAGCAACTTGCAAAATCATCATGATCACTTCTTACAACTTGCTGCATTGGTTACTGCACTTTGCTAGCCTCTCACCTCATCTTGCTGCACCAGAGCCATGCTTTGTACTAGCTATAGATTAAGCCATACTTTCTCTTACAAAGAAGTTGACATTTTGGCAAAAGGTGACCTACCTATCACAGCAGGCCATGTCACATCCCCTGACCTATGGGATTAAAATATACTTTCCATATGCTGGCCATAACACTCAAGAAGCGAGGCTGAAACCATTGACAACATCACATTCAAAAAAACACACCCCAGCTGCATTTTGTTTCGAATCTCTCTGCCCAGCCTTCAAACACTCAAACCATTTCCACACTTCAACTCACCATACTTCATAGACCTCAAACCACCAAGAGCCAGGCCTGAAACAAGCAAGAACACCCCATTGCCATTTCTCACCTCAACTTGCAGTTTCATTCGTATCTCTCACCACAGCTCACAAACATCAAAACAAACCCCATAGACCTTCTCCCCTCATCATCTGGATCACAAACAACCACCTACAATGGCCTGAAAACTGCCTGAATCATCCCTGCCATTTCTGACTGAACTTGAGCAGAAGCTTGTCAAACTCCTCATCCAGCCAACATAAATTCCTCTTGAGCATTCAAACATCATCTGGGGATCAAGTGGAGTGGATTGCACTGAAGGAAGTGGCCAGAAAGTCATCAGAGTGAAAGCTTCGAATCTCAGGTAGCTTGAAAAATTATTTTTCCAGAAATCGTTTTTCATGTTATAAACTTGTTCTCTATGCTTCACTGAGTATCCTGGTGCTTTTGGTTTTTGAAATGGCTTTGAAATGAGCATTTAATTGATCTCTGAAACTTGCGTGCCCTAAAACTTGTTTGCTTCGATTCAGCTTAGTTAGGAAATATAAATTTGTTTTGAGTGAGGGTTTTGGTTCGTGAGTGTGTAAGGATCATTTCCCAGTTCTTGGATTTCATTTTAGTTAGGTTTTTTGGGGTTTTGGGGATTTTCAGGGGAGATGCTGGCCGGAGAAGACGACCGGAAGTCTTCTCCGGCCACCTGAATGTGATTTGTGCCCTAATCACGTGATTAATGGTCGTTTGAATTTGGACCGTGAGATGCCTTTGACCCGTTGACTTCGCGCGTGAGTGTGTGGCCTGGATCTTCCTGATTAGCCCTAATCCACGTGTTTAACTTAATTAATTCATAATTAAATTAATTTGACCAGAGTCAACCACAGCCACTGGATCTGGCGCCAGTCAACCAATTCAAACCCAGACTTCATCCTGGCCCTTCCTTCTGTTGACTTTCATTTTTATTTATTTTAATTTCATTTTATTTTCATTTAACTTGCATAATTAATTTAAAATAGCAAAAATGTCTTAAAAATTATGAAACTTTTTCTTAAAAGTTTTATTAATTTTTAAGACACAAAAATATTTTCATTTTATTTTTTATCATTAAAAAAGTATTTTTAAATATTTAAAAGATTATTTTTAATTGATTAATGGAAATTAATTAATTAAAAATACTTTTAGGTATTTAAAAATCACCAAAAAATTCATGAAATGTTCTAAGACATTTAGAAACATTGTCCAACCTTCAAACCAAATTTCTTTTTGGATCTTGATGCATTTTGAGAATTTTCCATTGAATTAAATCATTTTTTGTGCATTAATTTGATCATAAGTTCAAAAATTCATTTCTGCCTATCTAAGAAGAGTTGGACATTGATTCTTTTTGCATTGCATTCTATTTGGCATGTAGTTTTTGAGATAAAATGGCCTTGATTTGATTCCTCATTTTCAATTTGTTTGGCATTTCTTTTGTTTAGGAACCCTAAAAACCCTAATAACTTAGAAAAATTATAACTTGAGATTGGTTGAGAGTTGAGGCCTCCCCTTTGGACTTTGGATTAGTATAGGTTTAGGGTTTCTTTGAGTGGCATTTTCCATTTTTTATCTTAGGGTTTGCTTCTGTTTTTGAGTTTTGTTTGATGTTTGCTTCATAAACCCTAATTTGGGCTTTCTTTTGCATCCTTCTTGCATCCTCTTGCATAACATGACTTGCCATGACATTTCAAGCACCCATTTGATTCATTTGACATCTTAAGACATGTAGAAAGCATGTGTGATCATTGCATCTTGCATTTGCCATGTTGTATGCCATGTATGTTTCATGACTTTTCATGTGTATCCATGCTCCTTAGCTTGCTTCATATGTATCCATAAACTTGCATGAACATTTCCATGCCTTGTCTCATGCTTGTAGCATCTCATAGCATCGTTATTATCATCAACATGCTTCTGGTTTTGTTTAGCATCATACCATTTCATCCCATTTTGCATTGCATTGCATTTCTTTCTAACATTTCAGGTGGTAAGTGAACTTGAGAAGTGAATTTGCCTTCACTTCTCATAACTTTTCTTTTCATCTCTCCTGCATCCATTGCTGCATTTATGTATGTGTTTTAGATTGAGCTTGCTCATTCTTGTTCCTCCCACTTTCTTTCTTCAAGTGACTTGACTTCTTGAATGAAGCAAGTCACTTTGCTTCTCTTGATCCTTTCATCTGCTTCCTGGTGGTTCCATTGAAGATTGTTCTTGAAAACCTCATAAACCTTAGGAACAACCAAGCATGACAATGATTAGGGTTTTGATTAGTCTCCCCTCTTAGTTTTACCTTTGTGTCTCTTTTGAGTCTTCTCTTCTCATCTCATAATCAGGGACTAAACCCTAAAGGCTTTAAGGCTTTGTGATTAAGCTTATGCCTGCATCCTTCTCTTAGGATGGAGTGTATAACTTTAATCCTAAGTGTTAAACCCTTAATGTGTTTAAATCTCTTAATCAATCCATCTAATAATCATCAAGACATCAAGCTTGTAACTTGGGCCTTGCATTAGGGTTCTAATTCTTCCTTAACTGGTTAAGAAGGACTAACCCTAGTGTTAATGGACAAGTCCCCCTCAAGTTGTCTTACAAATCATAAAACTCACTTCATCATCATACCATTAAATAAAATCCACTTAATCAAAGGCTTGTTTTGTCATGAGTTTAATCCCTAATCATGGATTAAGTTGAGGAGCATTCCTCAGCTTAAACATTCTCATCTATTATCCTTCTATTAGGATGGTGTAATGAGTCTGTTTAATCCCTGATTATGGCTTAACCTCATTACTCAACACTAAACAAAAACACCAAAAACATCTAAATAATCACAAGTAGGTTAATGATCTTAATCCTATATCAAAGGTGATTAAGTGTGAGAAGCTGACTTCACACTTAAGGTATTCTCATTACCCCTAATCAGAGGGAAGATGTGATGAGTTTACTAACCCATTGGTTTAGGCTTAAGCTCATTAACTTATGACAAACATCCAAAAGCAATAAAAAACTGAAAATACAAAAAAACAAACAATAATCGTCTCCTCCGGGATTCTTTTCTCATCATCTTCACTCATAAACGAGAACTCGCTTCTTCCGTCTAATGCAAGACAGTTTGCACCTGAGCCAGACAGGTCATACACTTGAGCATAGGCAAGCAAGCAGTTCACAAGTCAATTCATCTTTCAGTCTCTTTGGGTCGAACTACGGTGTTCTGACTTCCTCATTGCACGAGAGGATACGTAGGCATAACTTAACAGTTATCGAACAAAAGTCTCTGTATATTCCCCCTCTTCCAGCTTCATTCTTTAGCCTCATATTCTTGAGCATTTCATTCTTATTCCTGCACTGACACTTCATTTACACACTTCACACTTCTTTTACACTGACACCTGTACATCCTTTTCCAGCTCTTTTGTACACAAATTGCACTGACACTACCCCTTTAAAATACAAATCTTTTAAGCGTGGATCCCGTCGAGTACGGCGGACAATCTGGGTGCTAATACCTTCCCAGGTTGTAACCAACCCCCTTTCTCAGTCTCTCTGGTTCGCAACCGTCTTATCCGTATCTTTCTAGGTTTATGCAGCATTACCTTTCCTCCGGGATAAAAATGCCTAGCTGGCAACTCTATTCATCTCCAGTGAGTTCACGGCTGTGTGTTCTCATTGTCCCTCTCGCCGACCGTTCGCGTCTGTACCTTCATCTGATCCATTTCATTTGTCGGGAGCGACACACATTGCATTATTATGTGTTTATTGAATCACAATTGGAAGTAACAAGTGTTTCGTGATGATGTATTGGTTTTGTGTGATTACTAATCTTAACATGTATTTGTAATAACTCAAAATTTGCCCTCTCATTTACTCAACATTTTGCATAACATTTATCATACATAAGTTCATAAAATAACCAAAAAACATTGCATCATGTGTAGCATGGCTGAGGTATAGGTATGTGATCAATGATTGGAGCAACTAAAGGTTATACAAAGGCAACCAAAGGGCTACAAATCTTCCCAACATTGTGAAAAAGGTTCACAACATCCCACAAGTCTTCATTTGAAGCCACAAGCCATGGGAAGATTTGATTTGATCAAAGGAGGCAAGTAGTGCAACATCTCCTGATGAAAAAGGCCAAATTAGGGTTTCATTTCTATTGGGATTCTGCATGAAGTTATGATTCAAAGAGGATTACTTTGTCTTATATATGATGTCAAGTGCCTAGGGTTCAAATTTCATCCACAAAATCATTTTGGAAGAGGTTCAATTGCCCGGATGACTGAAAATTGAGGAATCGGGGAAAAGGCAACCGAGCTAGGTAAAAAAGGTCGACTCCTGACTTTTAAGATCAAAATCATGAAATTATGGTTACAAGGACCCTATGGTTCAAATTTGGTCAAGAAGTGATGGAGGAATCATAAAAAATCAAGGAAAAAAATCATTTGAAAAGTGGTTAATTTCACCTTTCCCTCCACTTTTCCTTCCACTTTCCTTCCACATTTCCTTTCATTCTTTCCCTCTTGTTTTTCCACTTCAATTCCACTCCATTTCCTTTGGATGCTTCTACCATGTTCCACAACCTTCTAGAGTATTCCATGGAATATTCCAAGGAATATTCCTTCTCCAACCCTAACCCTAACTAACTACAAACCTAACTGCATTCCTAAACCTAACTCCATTCCCAAACCTAGCTCCAAGCCTAGCCCCTATATAATCATTAATCACTTCAATGCAAAAAGTTCCCAATTTTTCACTCTCTCACAATTTCTAGAATCACTTTCTCTCTCTCTCTCTCTCTCTCTCTCACTTTTCCTCCATTTCCCTTTTCACCAAAGCTTTTTTGAAGAAGCTCTTCAAATTTCACATTCAAACTTGAAGATCTTAAAGCTTAGCCTCCAACCTCCATTGAATTGTGAATTGTAGAAAAATAAGCTACTGATTTTTGTGAAGATTTCGACTTATCGGAAGTGCAAGAAGGATCAAGCAACAAGAACGCATTTATTTTGCGGATTCGCGGTTTTCTTGGTTTTCTCTTTGATCAAGCTCCGATTCTTGTAACATTTACCGAAGCACTTCTCCGCTTCGTAGGTTGGTAATCTAAAACCATTCTAGCTTTAAGTTATTCTCTCCATCTCGCCATTTTGGCATTCTTTAAGTGCTTTTCGTATTATTTGTGGTTGATTATGTTTTCGTTACGTTTTGCTTGCGATTTGTGGTTTTTGATGGATTAGAAGCTAGGTTGTAGCTTGTTATAGGTTCTAGCATGTGTTAATATGCCCTAATTGAGTAGAAATTCGTGTTAACATGATTAGATATGTGTTAGGGTTGTTTAGAAGTAATATTGTGTCCAAAAGCACTTATTTCAAAACAATTTTTCACTTTCTGTTCAGTGTTAACCAGTTAACGCTTTGGTTAACCGGTTAACACGTGCGTTTTTGGCCATTTTTAGTGATGTCTGGGGTGCATTAACGGGTTAACCATCTGGTTAACCGGTTAACGCTGTAGAAGTTCAGAATTTTAGCTTATTTGCTTGCTTGTTCTTGCTTCTTTGTGCCTCTAATGTTCATACATGCTTAGGTACTAATTTTAGGGAATTTTTTAGGTGGGTTTCGACATCTCATTCCCCCATTTCGAGTCGTTTCGACTCGTTTCCGTTCATATTGCATATTATGTGTTTATGTGTTCATTTGTGTATAATTTGACTTCTTGCACTTTGTTGCTATGTCCACACACTTTTTGTCATGTAAATAATCATGTTGCATTCTTTTTTTGCATCTTTCGCACAATTCTTTAACTCATTTGCATGTCATTGTATCAATATATATGTTACATTTCACATAAACATGTATGTATGTGCATTTGGTTGCATGTTTGATCATATCATTCACATTAATTTAATTCTGAATTTTGCATTGAGCTTGGCATTCTTGTTGATCTATCATGTTGCATATTCATGATCAATGTTTGTTATGTTCATATGCCATGTTCATGTGCCATATTTTGCATACTTGTTGCATAATAAATCATGTGGTGTATTCTTGCCATATGTATGTTGATCTATGTTCAAATGCATATTCATGTTTAATTGGTACATTTTTCATTGAGTTTGTGCATTATAAAATGAAAATAATCAAATCTGCATTTTACATTTCACAACTGACTTTGCATATAGGTGTTGTAAAATACATGTTGTTTGTTATGTTGTTCATGCTGTATGTGACTTTCGACACCTATCTTTTCATACTGTATGCTGGCTGTAGAAAGTTGCTTGTGCTTTGCCTTTTGTTTGGTAGCTGTTGTTACTTTAGGGGCTGTAGTAGGTGTTGAATTTTTGTTTTAGCATTTTTTTAGTTCTCTAGAATTAAGATAGAGTTTAGATTGAGTCCTAGAGTTATTAGGATTTAATTGGTATGAGTTTGCCTTATTATTTTTAATAAAATGCACACTAATCTTTGTTTTGTAGGGAGGGAAATGTATGTTTCCTTACACCTTATCCTTTTTAATTTTTTATGCATTTAATTCACCTTTTATTTCCATATTTGTTGTTGGTAGGATTCCCCTTTGTTAGGACCAACTTATCTTCCTTAGGAAGTAAGTTGCATCCTTTTTCTCCTCTCTTTTCCTTTTGCTCTTTAGGATTAGAAAAGCCTCACTCACCATTAGGACCACCATTTTAATAAATAACTTAGGGTTGTGTCTTAGTCCCCCTTAATTTTTGTCCTTTTCCGATTTGAGTCTTCTTTCTCATCTTCAAACAAAATCCAAAAAAGACTTAATAAATGTATGAAAGGATCCCTTGTGTATAGCCTTATTCCATGGGGCACTTGCATTCATTCCATCTTGGAATGGTGTAGGCTTGTCTAGCATGATGTACAAGTCTAATCAAGGGGTTATTTCACAAAGAAAAAACCCTAAAAGATACTTCTTCATAAAAGCTACAAAAAACATCTAATAAAGTTCAACAAGCTAGTGAACTTAAACCCTAATTCATGGAAACAAGCCTTGGATAAATTCTCCTAGCTTGGTGTGCTTGTTCTATTATTCCATCTTGGAATGTAGTAGCAAGTACACATTCCATGGAAAAGAGTTTGAATTCACTTCCTTGTGCCAAATTCATACAAAACTCTTAAAAAGAAAACAACAAACAATAAGAGACTTTCCTGTGGGAACTTATTTTCTCACCTCATTCATTCTGAACGCGAACTCGCGACGACTTATCTCGCATGCAAGATGATAAACACACTTGTACCAGATGAGCCTGCAACACCTGAGCCTAGACATGCGCAGTTCCAGCCACACAAAAAAACACAAACAAATAGTTCCCGCCTTAGTTAGGAGAACTACGTCGACTCTGATCCTCATTTTTCCGATGAGGTACGTAGGCAGCGGGGTAGGGCCCGTTCGAGCACATTCTTTATTTTCCCTACATTTCCCCCTTTCTTTCCTTTCGTTCTCTTTTTTCAATTCCTTTTTCATTTCATTTTCCATCCCAGTTAGCAGTAATTCTTTCGTTCAACAACACTTTATTTCTCACCCTTTGAAACAAAACAAAACAAGCGTGGATCCCGTCGGGTACGACGGACGATCTAGGGTGCTAATACCTTCCCAGGTCGTAACCGACTCCCGAACCCAGATCTTTGGTTCGTAGGACCTTGTCCTTTCCTTCTTCCTCAGGTTTGTGCAGCATTACCTTTCCCGTTCCTTCGGGATAAAAATGTCTGGCAGAGGACTCTACCTTTTCTGCGCCACTTTCGCATTTGTACTAGGATGAAAATCCCGGGAGCGACAGCTGGCGACTCTGCTGGGGATCGAACCCAGAATCTATGGTTTCCCTTGTAGAGTCAATCCTAGCGCCTGTTTGTTTTTATTTTCTTTGGGTGTTTATGTGTGTGTTGTTGTGTTACTGTTTTCGTTTACAGTTTACTTTACAGCTTTATTTACTGCTTTCAGTATTTATTTTCACATGCATCATATACTGGACTGTGCTGGTTTCATTTTTTCTGTGGGATGAGATTTGTTACTGTGAGATAAGCCAAATACCCGGCTTGAGTGCACCTAGGATTTTGAGTGGTTCCACTTTGGCTTCATGGCATCTTGCTATGTGGGTATTAGTGAGTTCCACGCCTTGACTTGTGACCTTCTCGGAAATGTATTGACGCTGAAATCGTTCTGGGGCAATACACTACCTTGATAGTTATGTGCAGTCAATGGACCGATCATTGAGAACTTTTGTGGAAACATCCCTCTCCAGTGATGACAGTGGCAGACCACATTTGTTGGCAAACCCACTCGCATCCGAGGGCCCATTGGGAACTCGCATAGGATGACCTGGTTCTCTCATAGGAATCCATTTAAGGCAAAATGTTCGTATGATGATAGTATTGTACCCTTCGGGATGAATGTACTATTGTTTCTCGATTCAGTGCTTGAAGCTGAGGACTTATGAGGGATGCTTGTTTCCTTGGACTCAACTGAGGCCTCCCTGAGTAGTACATAATGCCAAACTGATTCCTTGATTTGGTCATGAGCCATTTCTCAGAAATCGTGAACGTATTATTATTATTCGGCTTTGAGAGTCTATGATGTTTTGACCCGAGTAGCACACCCGTGAGATGGGGAGGGGTTTACAGGTTTGCAGGAACCCTAAACTTCAACATACCCATTATTCCAGCATACTTCAGTGATATGATCTTGTTCTGTTAATTATGGATTCTGAAATCATGAACTCCTGATCAAAAAGATACTTGTGATGATGTTGTGGCCTTGCACAAACACTTGATTACCTGATTCACTACACAGACACATCACTGATCACATGCCTTGCCTTGCATAACATCATTAATCATTTGTGTTCTTTTTATTCTCAGGGTTCATTACCTCCTATTCCTGGTCATATTTGCTGCTTCAACATGGAGATTCCAAGGAAGAGAAATGTCCATTATACTTCCCCACATCCAGAAACAGATGGTATTCAGAAGTTAATTAGCTTGATGGGTGACAAAGTGCCTGATAATTTCAGAAAAGAGTTTGGAAAGATCCTAGATTATGTGAATAAGCCAACCATTGACCAGAGGGATAACTTGCATTCGCTATTGTTGTTCTATGATCCACAACTGAGGGTCTTTGTTTTCCCTGACTACATCTTGGCTCCCACATTAGAAGAGATATCCAGCATCCTCAGAATTCCCATCAAAAATGTTGCTCCTTACTATGGCTTAGAGAAGATGCCTTCATCCAAAGATATAGCTGATTCCTTTCTTTTGGATTTATCCAAGGTTAGCAGAGGATTGGATGCCACCAAAGGTAAATGACTTTTCTTGTATTTTCTTATCAAGGAAGCTCGGGATCTGGCATCTAAAAACAAATGGGCTAAGTTCAGTAGCTTGCTTGCTTTGATAGTGCATGGGACCAGTTTGTTTCCAGGAGAAAAGGGTTTGATCAGCATGGAAGCCATCACTATATTTTCCAGAAGAAATCATGTGCCTACTTTGCTAGGTGACTTTTACTATGGGGTTCACCACAGGAATGAGAAGAGAAAAGGACATGTGAATTGTTGTGCTCCCTAAATCAGGGCCTTTTCAGGATTTGAAACAATCTTGGAAGTGGTCCAAAAGATTAATGGGCTTAACCTCAGTTCACATTGCTTGGGGATGAAACATGGATTTTGTAGTCAAAGAGATCTTGGTAAGTTGTGGGAGTTTCCCAAATGTGCCCTTGATAGGAAGAAAATGTGAGATCAGCTACAATCCTATCTTATCCAGGAAACAGTTTGGCTATCCCCTGAGAGATGTACCTTAGATTGAAGAAGTGAATGAGTCACTATACTTTCCAGCTGAAGGTAACCTAAAGATGAGCTTGCTAGCATCCCAAGCTTGGGAAGTTAGAGTGATGAAAGGGAAGAAAGACTTTGGGAGAGTAGATCCCAAGACTTATGATCCTTTTGCCACCTGGTTGGAAAATCGTGTGGAGACTTTGTTGCTCCCATTCTCTAAGGAACCACCTCTTTACCCTAAGGAGGTAACACCCACAACTTCAGTGCCTCTTCAGGAATATCAAAAATTAGAAGCTTTGGTTAAACAACTCAGGTTAGAGAATCAGGAAGCCTACAATTCATGCCAGGAATTGAAAATGCAAAATCATAAATTGGAAGAAAGAGCTCACAAAGCTGAGGAAATGGTTAGGCTCAAGCAGCAAGACTTTCAGGAGAGAGAGATTTATTTCAAAAAGAGGGGATTAGCTAAAACTCACAGGACGGACCAGCGCCGAAAAGATAAGAAAGAGTTTAATGAAGTTAATGAAGCTATTACTTTATGGAAAGAAAAGTGGGAAAACAACTTGAAGAAGCAGAAAGAGCTAGAAGTCAAGCACCAGTTAGAGATCAAAGCCCTCCAGGATTCTTTAGCTGGGCAAGGGAAACTCCTTCAAAAGGCCCATCAACAAGAGAAGAGCCACCTTCAAGATCTAGCAAAGAGTCAGCAAGCAGTGGAGGAAGCTCAGAAAGAGATAGAAGAGTTGAAGCTGAGAGCTGACATCAAGAGGACCAAGACTGATTCCCTCACAAGTCAGGGAAGTGAAAGGGTTTTCCTACAGCAAATTGAGGAATTGCATGCTTCCTTTGACCTTAGGGATGTCCTGATTCAAAAGCTCATCCAGGAACCATCACATCCAGATATAGTTCAGCTGCTACAAGGTGTCAAGCGTCTTAGTTGGAGATTGCAGGATATAGATTTTCCTAAGCTTTAGTCTTGTATTCATATGACTTGGATTACCCGCAGGCTTGTTGTGGGAGTCCTCTGTCTCTCTCTCTCTCTTGATGTACCTTTTAATGTATGAACTTGTACCCATTGAGGGTTTTTCTATTACAGTTTCCTTTTGATTCACCTGAAGTCTCTGATTGTTTATCTGTCGCACGGACACAAGATATTGAATGATGCCACTGCACATCTGAATGTCACACAATGTCTTCTTCTTCTCAACACCGAAATTGGAAAGTAAACAAATCCTTAAGGATAAAAGGAACACATTTCATTGCATACACATCATTTACATTTTTCTTTGTTTTTGCAGGTTTTCTACAGGTTGCTTAACTTATCTGCGTTTTAGGCAAAGATTGCGCGAGCTACCAAGACCCGGCACTTCAGACAGAACATTCCCCATCGTTACGCAACACGCAACAACCAGAGGATAGTCATGGACGCTATGCAAACAGAGCTCAACGAACTCCGCACTAGGATGGGCAAATTCATGGTCATGATGAAAGGGATGGCCCAAGGTCAACAATATTTGAGGGATGCAATCCAGGGACTCAACCCTCCTCAGTCTGATCCTCCTGTAGTCACTCCAGAAGTACAAGTGAATCCTCCCAACACCAACAATGGCCCAGGTGGACCTCCAGTTCCAGAACCTGGTACAATGTTCATCACTGTGTAAGACAGACAAGAGGATCAGTTTTCCCCCTTTAACAATGATATGGGATTTGGTGTGGAAGGAAATTTCCAGGACTTTTTGCTGCTGGCTGAGAAAGTCAAAGCCCTTGAGTGTAAGGACACTCTTAGGATAGATGTATCTGACATGGGCCTAGTCCCTGGGGTGTTCATTCCTCACAAGTTCAGGCCACCTACTCTTGACAAGTATAACGGTAACTCCTGCCCCAAAACTCATCTGCAGGCGTTCTACCGAAAGATTGTTGCCCATACCAGGGATGAGAAGCTCTGGATGTACTATTTCCAGGATAGTCTCTCCGAAGGATCCTTGGAATGGTATATGAAGTTAGAGAGAAGCTCCGTGAGAAGCTGGAAAGAATTGGGAGAGAATTACTTAAAAAAATATTAGTATAACATTGACATGGCGCCCAGTCGCACTCAACTCCAAAGTCTGACTCATAAGAACTCGAAGAGCTTCAAAGATTATGCATAGATATGGCATGAAGTGGCCGCCAGGGTGCAACCACCACTGCTAGAAAGAGAGATGGTGGACCTCTTCATGGATATTATTCCTGGACACTTTATGGAAAGGCTGGCTGGATGTTCCTCAAGGGGATTTTCAGATATTATCTTGACTGGCGAAAGGATAGAGAGCTGGATCAAGCAAGGGAAGATTCAGAATGGGGGTGCTTCAACTTCTGGTGTCAAGAAACCCTTCCTGAAGAGAAGAGAAAGAGAGACTTGGGCAGTATACGCACAGAGAGGCGGAGGTAACAGAAGTGTTTATCAGCAAGTGGCCCCTGTCACTATCTCAGCTCAGCCTGTCCAACAACAAGTCCAACAACCGCAGCAGCAACGCCAACAAGGGTATCAACAAAGAGCTCCTCGTCCATATTATCCCCATAAGACCAGAGAAAGACAGTTTGAAACTCCACCTATATCCTATTCTCAGCTTTTGAAGAATCTCCTCCAACTCCAGATGGTTCAGCTCAAAACTTTACAACCCCTGAAGCCGGGGCAACTCCCTGAAGGTTATGATACGAATGCCCGATGCGAATTTCATTCTGGAGCTCCCGGACATACCACAAAAAATTGTAAAGCCTTAAAGTATATAGTCCAAGACCTGGTAGATTCTAAAGCGATTAACTTCGCTCCTACTCCAAACGTGATACAGAACCCCATGCCTCCTCATGGGGGTACAGTTGGGGCAATTGATGATGGAGAGAATCTAAATTTGGTGTGTGATGTTAAGGACCTGCAAACTCCGTTGAGTGTTGTCAAGGCTTGTTTGGCCCAGAGGGGTGTTTTTCCAGGTTGTGAAGACGATTGTCCAAGGTGTGTTGTAGCTCCAGATGGTTGTGAGCAGTTGAAAAAGGGGATCCAAAGCATGATTAATGAAGGGGTTTTACAGTTTGACAAAGTTGTGAAAGAAAGAGAAGTCTCTACAGTAACCATTTTCTATGACCCGTCTCAAGTTCTTCCACATGCCAGAATAGCACCGATAACTATCACCACTGTAGGGCCAGTAATGTATCAAAGTGATAAGGCCATTCCTTGGCATTATGGTGGTGAAGTATATTCTAACGGCCAGAAGCAAGATTTGGCCACACCTTGTATCTCTCCAGCTCAAGTAGAGAATGTTGGAGTAGGAGGTTTTACTAGGAGTGGGAGATTGTTCGCGCCGGAGACACTGAGAAACAGTGTAATACCACCCCGAGACACTGCAGAAGCCCAAGCTAAAGCCAGAGGGAAACAACCAATAATTGCTAATGAGCCCACACCAGTGGCTGACCCAGACATTACATTTGACAAAGAAGCTGAGGAGTTTTTTAGAATCATCAAAAAGAGTGATTACAAGATCGTGGACCATTTGCAACAGACTCCGTCCAAGATCTCTATCTTGTCCTTATTAATGTGTTCTGACTCCCACCGAAAGGCTCTCTTGAACATCCTGAATAAGCTTATGTACCTCAGTATATCTCGGTGAACCAATTGGAGACGGTGGTATCTAGTGTCAATGCCAGTCATGGATTGGGCTTTATAGATATGGATTTAACCTCTGAGGGTCGGGCTCATAATTAGGCATTGCATATTTCCTTAGAATGTAAAGGTGCAATGCTATCTCATGTGTTGGTGGATACCAGATCATCCCTGAATGTTCTTCCCAAGAAGGCATTGATGAAGTTGGATTATGACGGAGTGATTTTGAAGCCTAGTGATCTGGTAATTCGAGATTTCGATGGATCGAGAAGGTTAGTGTTTGGGGAAGTAGAATTACCAATCAAAGTGGGTCCACAAATCTTCAATGCCACATTCTTTGTAATGGGCATACAGCCTGCATATAGTTGCTTGTTGGGGAGGCCCTGGATACATTCGGCAGGGGCAGTATCGTCCACACTCCATCAGAAACTGAAGTTCATCTAGGAAGGACAAGTTGTAACGGTCTGTGGGAAGGAGGATATCTTCGTCAATCATTTGGCTTCGTTTAAATATATAGAGATGGACGGTGATATAGTGGAGACTCCATGTCAGACTTTTGAGCCCCTGAAGACTGGTTTGGCATCTTCATCAACAGCTTCTTCTAAAGAATCCAAGAAGGGGATTTCCATAACTTCTTATAAGCAAGCTTTGAGGGTAGTGGAATCAGGAACACGAGAAGGCTGGGGCAGTCCAGTAGAAGTGTCAGAAAAGAAGGATATGTTTGGTGTTGGCTACCATCCTGGGCAGTCATCATCTGAATAGAGTGCTAGAGGTCGTCAAGGCCCGATTACCTTCACGAGTGCGGGAATGGTGGATTATGGAAGCATCAATGTCGTGCAAGACGACGTAGTTGATAGTGACTGTGACCTAGACGAGTGGATCAGACCTTGTGCTCCAGAGACTCAGCTCATCCATTAGTCGTATGAAAGGCTTATCTCAGTCACCTCCTTTGAAGAGTAATGATTTTTGCTTTTGTCTTTCCTGTACTCAAGCACTATGTCTTTCCCGGGGCATAGTAGCTTTTTGTAAGGGTTCTTTTGTTCCTGACATAATTCATAATCATTAATAAAGCTAACGTTTTGCATTCATCCATGTTGTTCCTTGTCTTTCATTTTTGCTTTTGTTTTTCAAAAAGAAAGAAAAGTTTTAAAAGATGACAATGTTTTTCAAACTCTTTATAAAGCCTTGCATGAATCACCATTCATGCAGGTGCTCGTCACCGGATCTTATCAATGACGACCCTGCTATGGCTAAGTATGACTTTGATAATCCGATTTACCAAGCCGATGAGGAAGGTGAAGAAGATTACGAACTACCTGAAGAGTTAGCCAAACTGCTTAAATAGGAGGAAAAGATGATTCAGCCGCATGAAGAGGCCATTGAAGTGATAAACCTGGGTACCGAAGAGGACAAGAAAGAAGTTGAGATCGGGGCCGCGTTAGAGGAATCTATCAAGACTCGTTTAATTTCCATTCTTCGAGAATATGTTGATATCTTCGCTTGGTCTTACTAAGACATGCCTGGTTTAGACACTAACATTGTGGTACACAAGCTGCCTTTGAGAGAAGATTGCCCGCCAGTGAAGCAAAAGTTGAGGCGCACACACCCTGATATGGCAATCAAGATCAACGAGGAAGTACAAAAACAATTTGATGTTGGTTTTTTGGCTGTGACCAGTTACCCTCCATGGGTTGCTAATATTTTATCGGTCTCTAAAAAAGACGGTAAAGTCAGGATGTGTGTAGACTACAAGGATTTGAACCGGGCCAGCCCTAAATATGATTTCCCTCTGCCTCACATAGATGTGCTTGTTGATAATACTGCTCAGTTTTCTGTGTTCTCTTTCATGGACGGTTTTTCAGGTTATAACCAGATTAAGATGTCTCCCGATGATATGGAAAAGACTACCTACATCACGCCTTGGGGCACCTTCTGTTACAAGGTCATGTCGTTTGGTCTTAAGAATGTTGGAGCCACTTACCAACGGGCAATGGTGATGCTATTTCACGACATGATTCATCATGAAATTGAGGTTTATGTTGATGATATGATAGAAAATTCCCAAACAGAAGAAGAGCACTTGGTCAATCTAGCAAAGTTGTTTGATAGACTCAGGAAGTTCAAATTGAGGTTGAATTCGAACAAATGCACCTTTGGGGTCCGTTCCGGCAAGCTACTGGGCTTAATTGTTAGTGAGCAGGGAATTAAGGTTGATCCAGCCAAAGTAAAAACTGAAAAGCAAGAGATGCTTAAGCCAAAGACTGAAAAGCAAGTGCGTGGTTTCTTAGGGAGACTAAACTACATTGTGCGGTTTATCTCTCACTTAACAGCCACGTGTGAGCCCATCTTTAAACTTATGAGGAAGAATCAGGCCATCAAATGGAATAAAGACTGTCAGCAAGCCCTTGACCGAATCAAGGAGTACCTGCTAGAACCTCCAATTCTCATGCCTCTAGTGCCAGGGAAACCCTTGATCATGTATCTTACTGTGCTCGAAGGATCAATGGGGGTGTCTGTTTGTAGGCACATAATTTCGACACCATGAGTTTAAGATGTAAAATCATTTTTTACTAAGGGAATGGTCACCAGATAAAGGAGAAAGAAAATAAAGATGTTCAGAAGTTTTGATATTTTCGACAAGACCAGATGCTCAAGTACTTCGACAGGAATACAAAGAATGTTTCAGCAAACAAAGTTTGAAGATCTTTTATTATAGTTCAGCATTTGTCAGAATTTGAAGAATTGGTGTGTTTTTCGACATTTTGACAGAAGATAGGTTGGAAGAGGTTTTTCGACAAAGGCATTAACCTGTAAACTTTGAAGAGTTTTGTTCTCTTCGACAATTCGACAGAACGAAGAGATGCAGCGTTTCATCACAAAGAGGAAGAATTCAAATTTAAAAGTTACAACATTTGGCAGTTGGACGCGTGGAAGCTTCAGGAAAGAAGAATACATGCAGATTGACAAGTGTCAATTAGTTAGGATTTTTCCGTTTTAGGCAGTTAGTTTATTTGTATATAAATAGGGTAGTTGTTGTAGAATCATGTGTGTGAAAACTTGTACAATAATCCTGTAAAATACTCTAAGTACCCAGTGTGAGAGAAATGAGTTTGATATCTGGAGAAATGTATGTGTTGAACACCAACTTTATTCAAGTTATTTAAATTACAAGTCTTTTTCGTTTCAATTCTTTTACTTCCAGTTTCTTTACTTTTCTGTAAAATTTATATTCTTCTTGCCATTTTTTCTTTACTTTTGTTCAACTTTTAGTTTACTTTGCTTTTACATTCAAACACCCAAGATTTTAAAATCATTAACAAAATAAACCACAAACAATTATCAAACACTAAGTAATTCGACAAAATTGCACATGTGTCCTAGGACTTGTTTGGTTGGTCCTGCAAGTAACCCAGTCCTGTAAAAGATTGGTTAACCAGAGGTTGTTGGTCAGAAATCACAGCGAATAAATTGGCACGCCCAGTGGGACCAGTGCAATTGTAAAAGATTAATACAAATCCTCTTAGTTAGAAAGTTTCTTATTGCGTTGTATGATTCTTAGAAGCGGTAAATTAGCCGTAACCGATGTAGAAAGACCAAAAAGAACAAGGGGAAGAAAGATGGCTAATCTGCCAAATACTTCAAACAATCCTAATGAAACCATTCCAGTATCCAATCCTATCCCTTCGTCAGAAGGAGGTACAGGCTCTGGCCCTGTTCTAGAACAGATTATGCCTCCATCAGCGGAGTCGATACCAGCGGTTTCAGGATCCCAAAATGCGCCTGGTGCTTCCACAATAGGACACTCAATGCCCATGGGAACGCCTCCTCCTGGAGGAAGTAACGCCAGACCATTCTTTAATTATTCCATGCCCCTATTTGGTAGAGAACAACCATACAGAATGCCAACTTCAATGATGGCAAATTTACATAATTCATCACCATTGTTTTCTGATGCTATGGTTCAAATGTCTTCACCATTACAAGGGTCGGGATATGGTGGAAATGGGAGTAGATTAAATCAGATTCCACCAGGATTCCAAATGCCAACTATTACGAACCATTCTGCGCAAGTAATTCGTCAACAGATGGATGAAAGTAACCATGATATGGTACAGGCATTGACACAACAAATGGGGGAAGTGTTTAACCCTTTAATACAAAACACTACCCAAACAAACCAGATATTGGCAGAACAAATGGCACTTATTGCTAATTTTTTTGGAGTCCCTCAAACACAACAAAGAATACAAATGAATCAAAATCCTGCTAATAGGCCTGTCGAAGAAGAACTTACCATAAACCAAAGGCCATTAGGAAATCCTCAGGAAAACCCTAGGGGCCAAGAGGTAGTAGTCGAACAACCTCATGTAGAAAATCCCGTTCGACAGGAACCTAGGAGAATAATAGTTCAAAGAGACCAAAACACTGATGAAATATTGCAGCAGAGAATGCGTTGTAACAATTTGCCTGTCGAAAATAACATTGCAGCCATGGTCGAAAGAATAATGGCGCAAAATGGGGTGAACGTAGGATTACAAAGGCCTAGTTATACTTCCCCTTTGTCTGAATACGTTTTGCAACAAGAATTACCACCAAGGTGGAAAGTCCCTAAATTCACCAAATTTTCAGGGGATACTAGTGAATCCACCATAGAGCACATAGCACGTTATTTGATCGAAGCAGGAGAAATAGCTAATAATGAGAACTTAAGAATGAAATATTTTCCAAGTTCTTTGACAAAAAATGCTTTCACTTGGTTTACTTCCTTACCTGCGACTTCAATATTTACATGGACCCAATTAGAAAGACTGTTCCATGAACAATTCTATATGGGGCAAACTAAGATAAGTTTGAAAGAATTAGCAAGTGTCAAAAGAAAATTCTCTGAACCTATAGATGACTATCTAAACAGATTTAGATTATTGAAGGCCAGATGTTTTACACAAGTGCCAAAACAAGAATTAGTCGAAATGGCCGCAGGGGGTCTGGATTATTCCATAAGGAAAAAATTAGACACCCAATATTTAAGAGACATGGCGCAACTAGCAGATAGAGTAAGACAAATAGAAAGGCTGAAAACTGAGAAATTTAGATCAAATAAAAATAAAAAGGAAAGAGTGGCCTATGTAGGGATATGTCAAGACGGAGATTATGACGAAAACGAATCCGTCATTTTCGACGAACAAGAAATTGATCTGGCAGAATTAAAACAAGGCCCTTCGTATTCGTGTAAAGTTTTAGCTCCGTCGAATGGAAAAAGTCCAGTCGAAATTGAAAGGAATGATAGGTTCCCTAAAAGAACTTACACATTCGACATCACCAAGTGTGATGAAATTTTTGACTTATTAGTTAAAGATGGTCAATTGATAAAACCAGCAGGCACTAAAGAGCCTCCTGTAGACCAACAGAAAAAGAGAGGTTTTTGCAAATACCATAATTTCTTGGGTCATAAAACTTCTCAATGTTACCTTTTCAGGGATCTTGTCCAGAATGCAATTCAGAACGGAAGGTTGAAATTTGGAGACAAAGCTAAGCAACAGATGAGGATCGACTCTAATCCCATGCAGGTGGTGGAAGCCAACTATGCTGAACCAGAGATGGTGAACGTGGTCAAAATGGAAGTAATGTCTGAAGGAAGTTTTGAAATGGTAGAAGCTACTGAGGGCTTTGACACCAACTTCACCATGATAGAAGCTGCTGAGGGCTTCGACAACCATGTAAACATGGTGGAGGGTGCTGATGATCTCACTGATCAGGCTGAGGAGGTAATATCTGAAGGCTATGTGGCAAAACCAGCCATAATCAAGGTTGCTGAGGATCCTAACACTAAAGAAATAAATGATTACGCCAACACAGAAGAAACTACTGATAGTTTCGACAGCCAGGAAAAAGTCAAAGCTACTGAAGGCTTCGACAGAGAGAACATAATTAAAACTACTGAAGGCTTCGACGGAGGGAACACAGTCGAAGCTAGTGAAGGCTTCGACAAGAAGAATAACAACAAAGGTACTGAGCATGGAGTGATCTGGGACACTCTAGGAGAGCTCAGTGGAAAGTTTGACTTCATGGTGAAGTATTCTGCACCACCAAGCTCTAAAATTGACATCAATGAAATCAAACCCATAGGATGGGGAGATTTCTTTAGAGATGTCGACGAAGAAACAGATAACAAGGTCCTCATTACCAAAAAAGAGGCCACTGAAGGCCTTAGCCATGACAAAATTGGGGAAATAGGAATTGCTGACAATGTCAACACTGTCGAACCAGTGAATAAAAGCATTACCAGAATTAAAGAAGATCCTGCTGAAAGTTGCGTGCAGCCCACCCCCCATGGAATTCTGCGCAGAATAATGGAAGATCCAAAAGAAAAGTCAGTTGCGCAATGTTGTAAGTACATCCACAAGGGCTTACATCCAAAAGGCAGTTTGGATCAGCTAAAAGGAAATATCCCTGAGGAGATGATGTTAATTGAAAAAATGAACAAACTAAAGATTACAAGTGATCAGAATGTAGACATTCATATGGTGGAAGTCACTCAGAAAACACAACCTGATACCAATAGAAAGAATCATCAAGAGGAACATCAGAAGTTTGTTTATCCAAAAGAAGACGAAAGTTTGGTGGATTTCATCCAAAGATGCCAGAAAAAGAATGCAGAGGTCATGCTTTGTCCAAGGTGTAGTGCTGTATTCGACAGAAAAGCAGCCAACCATCTGGAGGCAATAGAGAAGGCCAAAAAGAGAGGGAACTGGGGAGCAGTCCCACCAGTCAGAAATGAGAGGTTTGATCCAAGAAAAAGGGAGCATCATAAACAAAGAATGGGAGAAAGGCGTTATAATACCTATAAGCCATCCAACAAGGCAAATGATGACAAGTGGGTCCAGCCTATAAGGAATGCCCAAGGTCAGAGTAGGTGGAAAAGTTTTGAAGTAAGTAGGGGTGCTTCGATAGAATCAAAAATAGAAGTAGAAAAACCAAAGCCAAAATACGTCTCTGAAAATTACAAGGGGAAGAACCCCATGTCGAGGTCTCAATGGAGGAGGTTTCAAAGGCAAAAGAGAGCCGAAAAAGAAACTGCAGAACAGAACAGGGATGGTAAAAATAAAGCTGAATCAAGTAAGTTTATGCGGGCAATAAGCAAAGGAGAATCTCTGCCAAAAGAAGAGCCTTCTCAGGAAAAAAAATCTGGAAACATAACCGAAATGTCGAAGACTAATAATAAAATGCCAGAAGACGAAGAAGTGACTGATGACTTCAAGTCAGATTCTGAAGCGTCCTTCGACGGAACATGCAATGTGGTTTCAGTATTGCCTAGAGATTATGACAGAACAATGGAAGTGGAGGACGAAGAGGATGATATGGTAGATGACAGCATAGGGCTTAAGCCTGTGTGTTACTATGTAATGAATAATGGTTGTGTCGAAGAGCAGAATGCGTTCTTTGAAAAGCCAGACGATGCAATGAAGGCCCATTTGAAACCCTTGTTTATAAAAGGGAAAATAGAAAATGTGGGTGTAAACAAGATCTTGATAGACGGAGGAGCAGCTGTCAATCTAATCCCTCATTATATGATAAAGAAGATTGGCAAAGATGACTCAGACACCAAACCTCACAACATGGTGTTGTCTAACTATGAAGGTAAGGTAGGAACAACATTGGGGGTGATACAGTTGAACCTAACTGTCGGAACCATTACCAGACCTACAATTTTTGTGGTGATAGCATCAAGAGCAAACTACAATTTGTTGCTAGGAAGAGAGTGGATCCATGGGATTGGGGTTGTACCTTCATCCATGCATCAGAGGATAGCAATCTGGAGGCTAGATGGGATCATCGAGAACATAGAGGCAGACCAAAGTTACTTCATGGCTGACGTGAGAAATGTTAATAGTCGTAATTTCGACAAAAACTTGGCTCACATAGCACCTTGCAACCCTGCTGGGTTCGACTTGACAGCCTCCGACAATGCATATTGTTCCATGTATCTCCACCCTACGCATGGATTCTAGTGGGACAAAAAGATAATTGGAGAGACGAATTATGCTTGGGGAACCACTCATGTCAACCCAACTGGGTGGGGAAGTGAATTTAGTGAAAACAACTGAAGCATCGACAATGAAAAGGATTACGGCTTATATAGGCGAAAACAAACTCAAAGCGGCCCTTGAGGCCGAAGTGAAATATATGGCTGCTAAAGCCAACACACAAACTGTCGAAGGACAACATTCTCAACAAACTGTCAAAGAAGAACATCTTCAAGTGAATGTTGGGAAAAAATGTGCAAAACAAAGTATTGAAGAAAACTTTAATGGCGAATGGCAAAATCAAAGGCTTGACGCCATTTATGATGACGAACCCCTGGGGTTTGAAAAAGATCCAGCCCCAACAAATATGAAAATGGTGGCGCAGGATCCTTTAGAAGAAATTAATTTAGGACTGGGGGCAGAAAAAAGGCCAACTTACATCAGTGCCAAGATGGATCCTCAGTTCAGAGTCAAAATAATCCAATTGCTGAATGAGTTTAAAGACTGTTTCGCATGGGATTATGACAAAATGCCTGGTTTAGACAGGAACTTGGTCGAATTGAAGTTGCCAATAATGGAGGGAAAAAAGCCAATAAAGCAAACTCCCAGACGCTTCGCACCAGAGATCCTGTCGAAAATTAAAGAAGAAGTCGAAAGACTTCTAAAATGCAAATTCATCCGTACAACGAGGTATGTCGAATGGATTGCTAACATTGTTCCTGTGATTAAGAAAAATGGCAAGCTCAGGGTATGCATTGACTTTAGAGATTTAAACTCAGCTACCCCTAAGGATGAATATCATATGTCAGTAGCAGAAATGCTTATAGATTCTGCAGCAGGCCATGAGTATTTGAGTATGCTTGATGGATACTCTGGCTATAACCAGATTTTTATTGCTGAAGAAGATGTTCCAAAGACAGCTTTTCGTTGTCCAGGGGCAATAGGAACGTATGAATGGGTAGTCATGCCCTTTGGTTTAAAGAATGCTGGAGCCACCTATCAAAGGGCAATGAATTCTATTTTTCATGATTTCATTGAGACATTTATGCAAATTTATATAGATGATATTGTGATTAAGTCTGTCTTAGGTTCAAACCATATTGACCATCTTCGACAATCCTTTGAAAGGATGAGGAAGTTTGGTTTAAAAATGAATCCCCTTAAATGTGCTTTTGGTGTGTAGGCGGGTGATTTCTTAGGTTTTGTGGTCCACAAGAAAGGGATCGAAATTAATGAGAACAAAGCCAAAGCCATAATGGAAGCGAAAGCGCCATCGACAAAGAAGGGATTGCAGTTTCTACTAGGGAAAATCAACTTTCTTAGAAGGTTCATCTCCAACCTTAGTGGAAAAACACAGGCTTTCTCACCTCTACTTCGACTGAAGAAGGTAGATTTCACTTGGGGGCAAGAGCAACAAGATGCTTTCGAAAAAATCAAAGAGTATCTGGCTAGTCCTCCAGTTCTAATGTCTCCTTGTCGGAAAAGGAGTATGAGGCTTTACATCTCAGCATCTGACAGAACATTGGGAAGCATGCTTTGTCAGGAAGATGAATATGGCGTCGAAAGGGCCATCTATTACCTCAGCAGAGTCTTAAATGATGCTGAAACTAGATATAGTATAATAGAAAAACTATGTTTATGTGTATATTTCTCTTGTACAAAGTTAAAGCATTATATAAAACCCATTGATGTATATGTATCCTCTCATTTCGACGTAATAAAACACATGTTATCTAAATCCATTCTACATAGTCGAATTGGAAAATGGGCCTTGGCATTAACTGAATATTCTTTGAAGTATATGCCTCTAAAGGCTGTCAAAGGACAAGTGGTTGCTGATTTTATAGCTGACCACTCAATAATTGAAAGTGAAATAAAATATGTCGAAGTGGAACCTTGGACATTATATTTCGACGGTTCCAGTCACAAGAATGGAACTGGTGTTGGGGTGTTGATTATTTCTCCTAATAAAATTCCAACAAAATTCAAGTACAAAGTAGAAGGCTTGTGTTCAAATAATGAAGCAGAATATGAGGCTTTGATTGCTGGACTTGAAATATTGTTGGAATTGGGGGCAACAAGAGTCGAAATAATGGGTGACTCTGAATTGGTAATAAAGCAATTGACAAAAGAATACAAATGTGTCAAAGAGAATTTAATTATGTACTTTGTAATAGCCAATAGAATCCTCAAGAAATTCGACAGTATAGCCTTTAAACACATTCCTAGATTGGAAAATCAGGAAGCAAATGACTTGGCTCAACTGGCATCAGGCTACAAAGTGTCGAAAGAAAATTTGGAGAAAGCTATTGAAGTAAGAGGAAAAGTATTATCCACCAAATTGTCCCCATCAGATTTGGAAACAATAAGACTAGGTTATGGTGACGAAGAAAATTTTGAAATTTTTAATGTAGATGATCCAGAGGTGGGAGATTGGAGAAAACCTATTAAGGATTATTTACAAAACCCAAACCAGACAGTCGAAAGAAAAATAAAGTATAGGGCTTTAAGATATGTACTTTTTGGAAATGAGTTATTTAAAAAGACTGCAGAAGGAGTCTTACTAAAATGCTTAGGTGCAACTGAAGCTTATATAACTTTGTCGAACGTGCACAGTGGTGCATGTGGTGCACACCAGGCAGGTCACAAGATGAAGTGGTTACTATTTCGACAAGGGATGTATTGGCCAACAATGTTAAAGGACTGTGTCGAATTTGCAAAAGGGTGTCAAGAATGCCAAATTCATGCAGGCATACCTCATGTACCTGCAAATGAGTTACACTCTATTATAAAGCCTTGGCCGTTTAGAGGTTGGGCTTTAGACTTAGTTGGGGAAATTCGACCAGCTTCTTCAAAGGGGCAAAGGTACATTTTGGTTGGAGTAGACTATTTTACTAAGTGGATTGAAGCTATACCACTGACGAATGTAGATCAGGAGGCAGCTATGGAATTCATCCAGAAACACATAATTCATAGGTTTGGAATACCAGAAACCATAACCACTGATCAAGGATCTGTGTTTACTGGGAAAAACATGCAGGCATTTGCAAAAGAAACAGGTTTTAAGTTGTTAACTTCGACACCCTATTATGCTCAAGAAAATGGACAGGTCGAAGCTGCCAACAAAGTTGTGATAAATCTGATGAAAAAGAATGTTGGTAAAAAAACCTAAAAATTGGCACAAGACTCTGGATCAAATTCTTTGGGCTTGTCGAACGTCTCCTAAAGAGGCAACTAATTCTACCCCATTTAAGTTAACTTATGGGCATGATGCAGTATTACCAGTTGAAATCTATTTACAATCAATACGGATTCAAAGGCATCATGAAATTCCATCTGAGACTTATTGGAGTATGATGATGGATGAGTTAGTTGACTTAGATGAGGAGAGGTTGCGTGCTTTAGAGTTGATAAAGAGGCAGAAAGAAAGAGTCGAAAAGTTTTACAATAAGAAAGTAAAATTTAAAGCCTTTTTAGTTGGTGATCTTGTTTGGAAGGTGATTTTTCCCATGGACAAGAAAGATAGATTAATGGGAAAATGGTCTCCTAAGTGGGAAGGACCTTTCCAAATCTTAAGAGTTTTTTCAAATGGTGCATATGAAGTCGAAGAAATAGAAAAAGATAAAAGGATATTGAAAATAAATGGCAGGTATTTGAAAAAGTATAAGCCAACATTGCAAGAAATAAAGATAGAAATGGAATAAATTCATAAACTGCAAAATTTGTCTTCGCCAAACAGATGGCGTTAGTAACATTACATATAAAAGCCTTGAAAGGCTGCCAAAGAAAAACAAATACAAAAACCTATTTCTATTACAAACTATTGTCGAAGAAAAGTTTCTTTGAGCTCGTCAAATTTCTTCTGTTGAAGTTGAATTCGACGTTCACAAAGGCTTTTACTAACAGACAACTCGTCAATTTCTCTATTGAGTTGCTGAGCTATTTCTGCATGCTGAAGCCCCTTTTGAAGTTCTTTGTCAATGTCCTCTTGTTTAGGTTGTTGAAGATTGGCTTGACGTTCTTTCTATTAAAGGATTTTCTTCTGGAGTTCGATAATTTGAGCTTGGAAAGTCTGGATTTTGCTTTCACATTCAGCAGCAGCGTGGGAGTAGTCTTCAGAAAGTTTGTTTAGTTCTGAGATTTTTTTGGTCGAAGAGGCTACAGCATTCCACTCTGAAACTTGTTTCTCAGACTTAGTTGTGATGTTCTGGGAAAATTCCTTTTGGCGAAGTAAGTCAGCACTCACCGAATCAATCATAGACATCAAATCCATTACCAGACGGCTTTCCTCAGTAGAAGCCTCCAAGAGATTAGCCTGTTTTAGGAGTTTTTTCAAATTATATTGGGCAGAAGGTTTTTCGACCAGAACCTTAAAAAAATCTATGCCAAGGATTCTAGTCTTGATCTTAGCCATGACAACATCAATTGATTGAACCTTAGAGGTAGCTCCAGAAGTTGTCGAACTGCTGTAGGAAGAATCTTGAAAGTTATGTCGGGAGCTGAGAAGAGCCTTCAAATATTCTAGAGGTTTTTTCACTTTCAGACTCTCAATCTCTTCATGAGATAAGCTTGTCGTACCCGTGTTTGAAGGAGTTTCTGTTCGAATGGGAATAGGTTGGGCACTTCCTCCAGGATGCAAGCTAATATCTGATCGTTTCGACATATCTTTTTCCTCTTCGACAGCCTTCTTGTCAGCTTTAGTTGTATCAATTGGCCCTTGCATTTGTTCATCTTGGTCCTTATCAGTTTTTTCCTCTATGGTAAATTCTGGGCGAACAGGGGAGTTGTTGTCAGAGGATTCTGGATCACTGATGTCGAAGTCACTATTGGTTTGAGGTCCATAAGTACCAGCGTCTGGAGTGGCCTCTCCCAGGAGTCGTTCAGCCAAAGTTTTCTCAGAATCAGAAGGGATAAGTTTTTCTTGGGCTTTGGAGGTTCCTTCGACGTCGAGATCAACCTGAGGTCAACAGCAAAAGGAAATTGAGTAAAGAAACAATGCAAGTAAAAAATGTTTTGAATACTATCAGTCGAAATAAAAATACCTGAGGAATCTCAGTATGGGTGCTTGAATTCCCACTCTTCTCACTTTTTGAGTGAGTTTTAGTGATTGGACTGGTAGGGGGAGTTCTTCTGTTGACAATAGATCTCTGGGATGCTACCGTTTTTATTCTCATACCCTTTTTCCTTTTGAGAGGTTGTGGCTCAGGGGATTCGTCTTCGGACTCTTCGACACTCACCTCATTCTCTTCTTGTTTCCTCTTGGTTGCTGGTGTGCGATTTACCTGAGACGTACAAAAAGAAGTTTGTTCGGTATTAAGAATAATAAAGTTTATATAAGAAAGGTGGAATTCTTTGGCATGTCGAAACCTTATTTGCAGTTGCAGGTGATCTTTCAACCTGTTTGGTGGAAGTCCCTTCGCCAGGGATTTTCTTGCTAGTTATCTTGATAGCTGAAAGGAAAGAAAATAAATGAACATGGATATAAAGCATATAAGAAAGTTAGAAATAAGAGAGGTTGTATTTCTTCGACACCTTCAAGAATAGGAGATTCCACGCGAACGTGTTCTATTCCAATATGAAGGTGCCCTGGGAAGTTGTCTAAATGATACTTCGTCGGAACCACATGTTCAGCAAGTTTTTTGCGGGACTCACGAAGCAGTTTTAAGTCAGACCCACACACAAACCAATCTGGAAATGGAGGGCACAGGGCCACACCAAATTATGCAGAAGGAAGTGGGGGAAACCTTGGAGGAAACGTGGTAAAAGCAAAATTATAGCGTGCATGTGATGGAATGTATGGAGGTAACTCCAACTTATCCATTTTTTCTGAAAATTTCTGTTTTAAGGTCACTGCTGCTTCTCCTATGGTTCGAAGAAGATCATTTGGCCTGTAAAGGGTTTCAAAATATTTTTGAAAATTTTGAATCTCTTTGATGTGTTTCTCCGTGCCTTTCTTCTTTTTGTCCTGCACAAAAGCAAAAGCGTTCGTCAGGTGTGTTGTAAAGGTTGCTACGTCGAAGAATTTGGTAAGGTAGTATTCTTTCCACCAGACGTCGAAGTCCTCAGTGCACAGATAGGTTGGTCGAAAAATTACAGGTTGGACTTCCAAGTTTGCGTCGAAAAACTTGTGATACAGTTCTAAACTTTTTTCTAAGTTGTGAAAGGAATTGTAGAACAAAATGGAACCTTTTTTGGGATATATAGGTTTGGTTTTTGTCTGGATTAACCCAAATTGTCTAGCCACCAGATTAGGCTGATAGACAATGAGAGAAATCTTGGTGTTATTTAGGCTATGGTGGGAGAAGATATTCCTTGGTGTGAGGAATGATGCCCAGATAGATATGTAGGAATCCTCTTCTTTCTGATGTTCTAAAGGAAGTTGTCTGCTGAACCATTTGGGACCTACAGTCCTGTTGGCGAAAGGTGCCATGGATGGTGTGAATTTGTAACGTTTGGCAAACATCATCACGTAGCTGGTAAAGGCTTGTCGAAGGCTTATCCCTTCATCATTTGGAGTTAGTTTGACCAGACTAGGCCATTCGACACGCCTGTCCTTTACCTCTTCTTCGTCTATTGGGTTCTTGATGGGAATGCAGGTTTCAAAAGTGGCATTCAGCCACAATTGTAGAAGCCAAAAAGGACCTGTCAGGCTGATATTCCCTTTTTCTCTGACAGTCTTCAGGTTGTTTACACTTTCGCTAAGGGATTCATAAAGATTCGCCAGAAGCATTTCACTTAGACAAAAAGTAACTCCAACATGAAGTTGGTTAGCAATGGTGATGTAACTCCTGGCAACTTGAAGAGATCTAGTGCAGAAGACGAATTTCGCTAGCTAGAAAGTGAGGAAAGCCACATGTTCTTTATCAGAAACCTCTTCAGTGTCTTCACCTTGGTGGTGTGCAATGAACAGGGAATAACCAGCATGTTTTGTGTCGAAGCCTATAGGGTCTTTATTTAAATGTTCAGGGTTGAAAATTTCACCTATAGGACTAAGACCTGTGATGGCTGCTATATCAAAAAGGGTTGGGGTGACCATCCCACAAGGGAGGTGAAAATTGTTATAGGTGTTGTCCAAAAAATATTAGGAAGCCAATAACATGTTTTGGCAATAACGTGGTCCATCTTTCGACAGTTGGATTAGGTTATAAATGCCTATTTTCTTCCAAAAATTTCCCTTGGCCTTTTCGACTCTACTTAACCAAGCTAGGTAATCCGTAAGGTCTTTTGTCAATGGAGGGCTCCTAAAAATCCTATTTTTATTTAAATATGATAAATCTAGGTCTGTCGAAGCTAAAGGGGTTTCAGGGTTTTTGGAGGATGTTTCCGTAGGTTGAGGTTTCCTACTTGCACCTATGGGTTTTGAAGCAGAATAAGAAGGGTAAAAATCTTTTAAACGGTCCTGATCAGCGTTAGGATCAGAGAGTGGGCCTAACAATGATTGGCAAACTCCATAAATTAAAACAGGGATAAATACCTGAGATCGGTAGATGCTAGCCTTTTCTCTCTCATTAGGAGGCTCTGGAATATATTGTTGTTGGTTTACCTGCACTGGTCCAGGTAGGGTGTGAGCAGGAGGAAGATCAATGGTTCTTTTTGCTTTCTTATCACCTTGGGTAGCAACGTTCTTTGGAGGAGCCATTGTTGAGAGAAGTTTGAGCTTGAGTTGCAGAGGGAGTAATGGAATGGAAATATTTGTTTGATGAAGAAGAAGAAGTTTAAGAGTGTAAAAAATGAAAAGATTTGAAAAAAGATATTTATAGGAAAATGAAAAAAGAAAAAGAAAAGGAAGAAAAGAAACGTTTCAGTTTTGATCATGGGGTACGTGTCATGTTGATCAACGGTGATGATCAAAGAAGTGGTGGTTGGAGAAAACCCATGATTAGCTAGGTTGTAGGGTTATGGAAGATCGTGTCTAAACGTGGGCTAGATAAGACGTTTTCAGAGAAAGTGAAATCATGGTTTTTCTTGGGACTTAACAAAGTCACGTCACAATTAATGAAACTGACATGGTGTCAGAATGATTTCGACAGCAAAGGATGATTTCTCCAGAGTTAGTCGAAACATCTTTGCTGGAGGGCAATTTGTAGGCACATAATTTCGACACCATGAGTTTAAGATGTAAAATCATTTTTTACTAAGGGAATGGTCACCAGATAAAGGAGAAAGAAAATAAAGATGTTCAGAAGTTTTGATATTTTCGACAAGACCAGATACTCAAGTACTTCGACGGGAATACAAAGAATGTTTCAGCAAACAAAGTTTGAAGATCTTTTATTATAGTTCATCATTTGTCAGAATTTGAAGAATTGGTGTGTTTTTCGACATTTTGACAGAAGATAGGTTGGAAGAGGTTTTTCGACAAAGGCATTATCCTGTAAAGTTTGAAGAGTTTTGTTCTCTTCGACAATTCGACAGAACGAAGAGATGCAGCATTTCGTCACAAAGAGGAAGAATTCAAATTTAAAAGTTACAACATTTGGCAGTTGGACGCGTGGAAGCTTCAGGAAAGAAGAATACATGCAGATTGACAAGTGTCAATTAGTTAGGATTTTTCCGTTTTAGGCTGTTAGTTTATTTGTATATAAATAGGGTAGTTGTTGTAGAATCATGTGTGTGAAAACTTGTACAATAATCCTGTAAAATACTCTAAGTACCCAGTGTGAGAGAAATGAGTTTGATATCTGGAGAAATGTATGTGTTGAACACCAACTTTATTCAAGTTATTTAAATTACAAGTCTTTTTCGTTTCAATTCTTTTACTTCCAGTTTCTTTACTTTTGTGTAAAAATTTATATTCTTCTTGCCATTTTTTCTTTACTTTTGTTCAACTTTTAGTTTATTTTGCTTTTACATTCAAACACCCAAGATTTTAAAATCATTAACAAAATAAACCACAAACAATTATCAAACACTAAGAGTAATTCGACAAAATTGCACATGTGTCCTAGGACTTGTTTGGTTGGTCCTGCAAGTAACCCAGTCCTGTAAAAGATTGGTTAACCAGAGGTTGTTCGTCAGAAATCACAGCGAACAGTGTTAGGTCAGCATGACGAGTCTGGTTGAAAAGAGAACGCCATTTATTACCTTAGCAAAAAGTTTACCGATTGTGAGACACGCTACTGACTACTCGAGAAAACTTGTTGCGCTTTGGCATGGGTTGCTCGCCGACTAAGACAGTACATGCTGACTCACACCACTCTCCTAATCTCTAAAATGGATCCTGTGAAATATATCTTCGAGAAGCCAGCTCTAACAGGAAGGGTAGCCCGATGGCATATGATTCTGACGGAATATGATATCCATTACACTTTGCACAAAGCAATAAAAGGGAGTGTATTGTCAGAATACTTGGCTCAGCAGCCAATTGACGATTATCATCCCATGAAATTTGAGTTTCTGGATGAGGATATCATGTTCCTCAAGATGAAAAACTGTGAGGAACCACTTCCGGAAGAGGGACCAGACCCTGAATCCAAATGGAAGTTGATTTTTGATGGAGCTGTGAACGTAAACGGAAACGGAGTAGGTGCTGTCATTATCTCACCAGAAGGGGTTCATACACCTTTAGCTGCTCGATTGACTTTCGAATGCACTAATGTCGCTCCCCGGACATACGTCCCGGTGCAAACGCGAATCGTCGGTGAAGAGAAAAGGTTGAATAGAGTCGCCAGCTAGGCATTTTTATCCCGAAGGAAAGGTAATGCTGCATAAACCTGGAAAGATATGAATAAGACGGTTGCGAACCAGAGAAACTGAGAAAGGGGGTTGGTTATGACCTGGGAAGGTATTAGCACCCAGATCGTCTGTCGTACTCGACGGGATCCACGCTTACTTGATTGTGTTTAAAAGGGGTAGGTGTATGTGCCATCTGTATGCAAAATCTAGGGGAAGAAAGTACAGGTGTCAGTGCAAAAGGTGTGAATTGCTCAGGAACTGAGGCTTTAGAAAGAATGCTGAAAGAGGGGGATGACAAAGAGACTTTTGTTCGATAACTGTTAAGTTATGCCTACGTATCCTCTCGTGCAATGAGGAAGTCAGAACACCGTAGTTCGACTCAAAGAGACTGAAAATAAATTGACTGTGAACTGCTTGCTTGTCTATGCTCAAGTGTATGACTCGTCTGGCTCGAGTGCTAACTGTCTTGCATTAGACGGAAGAAGAAGGTTCTCGTTTGTGAATGAGTGTGATGAGAAAAGAATCCTGGAGGAGATGATTATTTTTTGTTTTTGTGTTTTCAGTTTTTTATTGTTTTTGGTGTTTTGCATAAGTTAATGAGCTTAAGCCTAAATTAAGGGTTGTAAACTCATTATATCCTTCCTAATTAGGGATAATGAGCCTACTTAATTAACCTACTTGCGATTATTTAGATGTTTTTGGTTTTTTCTGTTTAGTGTTAAGTAATGAGTTTAATCTCTAATCACAGATTAGTGAACTCATTACACCATCCTAATAGAAGGATGATAGATGAGAACACTTAAGCTGAGGAAGATACCTCAACTTAATCCATGGTTAGGGATTAAATTCATTATATAACAAGCCTTTATTAGATGGATTTTAATTAAAGGTTAAGATTAAGAAAGTGGATTTTAAGTTTGTAAGACAACTTGAGGGGGGCTTGTCCATTAAACACTAGGGTTAGTCCCTCTTAACCATATGGAAGAGATAGAACCCTAATGTAAGTCCCAAGTTACAAGATAAAGTCTTAGTGATTATTAGTGTGTTTTGATTAAGAGGTGTAAACAAATTAAAGGTTTAATACTAAGGATTAAAGTTACTTACTTCCTGAAGAAGATAAGTAACCTAAAAGAAGAATAAGTTACTTACTTCCTGAAGAAGATAAGTAACCTAAAAGAAAGAAAGTGAGAAGGAAGGAGCATAAGTGAAGCAAATTCACTTCAAAGACAAATAATAATGCATATGAAGAGATGAGAAGAAGTGGGAGGTGAAGGCAAATCCACCTCCCAGATAACTTACCAAAAGTTCCTGAAAAGTTAGTATGAATGCATAAGACATAAAGCAAAAGGAAATGAGATGAATAAAGATGCAAAGATCAAAACTAGAAGTGATTATGCAATGAAAATGTGTTATGAGATGATGCAGAGTCATACAAGATGCATAGGAATAATCATACAAGGATGAGATGCAATGGAAGCATGTTTAGAAGCATGAAAAACACATGGATGTTCATGAAATGTAATGGATGAAGAGCATACCAAAATGATGCAAAAATGATCCTGCAATGTTTCAAACATGTCCTAAGGTGTCTAAGATGACATACAAAAGAATGGAATGGCATGGCAAGTTCATAAGTTCATGATATGCAAAGAAGAATGCAAATGAAGATGCAAAATTAGGGTTTTAAGGCAACATGAGATGAATATGACCAAAACAGAAGCATTCACCATGATAAAAAAATTGAAATTGAGCTCAAACAAACCCTAAACCTGTACAAGATCACACCCCAAAGGAGAAGGTCAGAAGCCAATTCTAGTGAAAGTTATGAAATTTCTAAGTTAACTAGGGTTTTTGGGTAATTTTTAAAGGAAAATGCAAATCAAATTGAAAATGCAAGATAAAAATATGAGATAAATAACCTAGAAATTATATGCAATATGTAACACAATGCAAGAAGAACCAAGTTCAAAATCATCATGGTTAGGCAGAAAATGAATTTTTTAAGTTAGGGTTAAAAAATGTGAAATTTAAGAACCCTAATTCAAAGAAAATTTTGAAAATGTGATCAAACCTAAAAAGAAATTTGTATGGTGAGTTTGAAAATGTTTAAGAATGCTTCATGATTTTTTTGGTTATTTTTAGAAACCTAAATGCATATTTAATTAATTAAAATTAATTAATTAATTAAATGAAACATTTAAATATTTTAAAAATACTTTTTTAATGAAAAAATTAAAATAAAAAAATTTTTTAAGTTAAGAAAAATATTTGAAACAGAAATGCAAAGTTTGAGATTTTTTTGATGGTTTTTGCTATTTTAAATAATTATGGAAAGAAAATGGAATAAAATGAAATAAAATGGAAGTAATCTGATCAAATGGTTGAGATTCAAACTAGGGAAGAAATGGTTGACTGCGCGTGCATTTCAAAGGTAAGGATTCAATCTGAGAAAATTTAATTAATTAAACCTAATTAAACTAATTAAGTTTTAATGAAGCAATCTGAGCCATCCAAACACGCGCTAAACAAGATCCTACGACCTACATTCAAACTGAGAAGATTAACCCTAATCCTAACCCTAAACATTTTCAGGTGACCGGAGCAAGCTTCGGTCATCTTCTCCGGTGACACCCTCAACCCAACTTCCACCACAGGCCATGAAACTTCACCAAAATCTCCAGAAATGATCTATGAACATCACTAAACAAGAATCCAACACCAAAAATCATTTATTTTCAGAAATCAGCATGAATCAAAGAAAACTTCTTTTAGGTCAAAAATTTCAGAGATACGGTTCTATAACACGGTGGGAGAACTGACTTTAGTTATGTTGCGGATAGCAAGAGTCGCCACCGGCTTTTATTTTATCCAAAGGAAAGGCATAAAAGAACAGGAAAGACCTTTTAAAAGATTTTTGGGTCCGGGGGGTAGGTTATGTAAAGGGAAGGTGTTAGCACCCTTTACATCCATGGTTATCCATGGGCTCTTAGTTACTTAGCTCACTTTAAAATGTTTTTGAAATGTGAAGTGTGTGAATACAAATTTTCATAAGGGTTTCATAATGATCCATGTACGGATGCGTAAAAAACCTTTGTTTTGAAAATTTATTTGAAAATGTGAAGTGTTTGAAATGTTTTGAAGAGTGAGCAAGTATCTAAGAGGAAACTACCCTAAGTTTAAATCTTTTCTGTTCTTGAATCCTTAAAATGGTAAGACTATCCCTATTATTAAGGAATAGGTAGTCATTACCTTGGATGTGAGGGACAAGTGGAGGGTCATCTGTTATTTAGGCAACTGTGGGGTGTATAAGCAATTCGAAGGGACTATCATCTTTATTCGAAAGGGACAAGATCTTGCGAAGGCAACATTCGAAAGGGACTTGATCTTTTATCTGTTAAGGGACTAGATGATGTTAAATTGAGGGACTTTGCTTTTATACACCCTACTTGACCTTTTGATTAGGCAACATGAGAGGTACCCCTAAGGAAGTGAGATGGCGATCAAAGATCGACTTACGTGTGTGAGTGTACAATTTTAATATTTATCTTTAAATTTAATGAGCTAATTAATTTTAAATATACAAACATGTTGCACTCCCTATTTTTTACTAACCAAAGCATAAAATAAATATTTAAATATTACTTACTAAAATATTACATCCAGGAACAATTACATAATAATAATTAAAGCAAATTAAATATAATAAGCAATAATAATAATAATCGGGTTAGTGAAATAATAATAATAATAATAAATCACAATGGGGTTAGTAATAATGAAATAAATATAAAAATAAACATAGTTAATAATATAAGCAAAAATATTAAAAGATTTAATGAAAAATTATTTTTTAAGGTTAAGAATAAAATATAAACAATTATACTAATTATTATGAAATTTTAAGTTATATGCAAATTATAAAAATTAAGTTAATTATAAACATATTATGAAAGTAAAATTAAATTAACAATTTTTAATTATTTTTAAACATATAATAAAAATTATTTACATACAAAATTAAATTATAAACAATTTATAGAATATTTACATATTATAAAAATAGGGTTAATTATAATTATATTTACAAAATTTTAATTATTTTAAACATATTTAGATGCAAGAATTAAAGTATAAACAAATTATATAATATATATACATGATTAAAGTGTATAAATAATAAATTAGAAATTACAATAGAATTAAATTTTAGGTAAGGAGAAAATTAGGGTTTTAGATATAAAAATATTAGGATTTTAATTTAATACATAATACTAATTTAATCATTAAATAAATATATACATATTAATAAAATAAATTAGTTTTAGAAAATATTATTTTTTAGAAATTTTTTAGAACATATAATATTTACATATTAATTTAAATCTATTTACATATTAAACATAATTATATTTAATAATAAAACAATTAATAAAACAAATAAACAAAACAGAATTAAAAAACTTACCTGGGGCAGGGATTGAACCCATGCCCTAGGCTTTGCCATAGGCTGGACGAAGCAAACTACCACTGGGCTACAGGCGCGCGTGTGACATGGAAACAACCTCATTTGGTTTTGTTGCATAACCTGAAAAAATCATGAAAAAAAGAAACAAAACAAAAGGCCTGGGGGGGATCGAACCCAGGACCTTTAAACATCACACAAACGCATTTACCATTCCAGCCGGGAGGGCGCTTCTGTCAATAGCCTCATCACAATTCATAATATATTAAACCTGCTAATTAAATGAAAAACAAGAAAAAATGGTTTGGCCCAGGAATCGAACCAAGACCCTCAAGCAATACGCGTGCGTTCACAACCAACTGAGCCAGCCACCAACTGTGAAACAATATCAAAATAAAAACAAAAAATATTATATCCAGTATTTAAAATCTGAAATTCGCGCCAGGGCATCATCTTCTTCCTTGAATTTCCTGCGAAAATTGATACGATTTTTCCTGCGAAATTTCATGCGTGTTCATAAACCAGAAATCCTAGGTTTTTGAAACATCAAGCAAACAACAATATTAATGCAAATTGACAGTCCAGATCAATCATATGGAGCTTATACATCATAACCATGTTCTTAGAATTCATTTATCTCAAATAAATCGTGAATTCCCAATTTGAGAACTCTAACCCTAACAATGGTGGTTTTCGGTTTAGGGCATGATTCTTCAATGTTCTTTACCATAAATCATCTAAACACCACAACAAACAAGATTAACAACACAAAAACAATTTATAATGGTTAAATGAATGAAATCGAAAATTGAAAAAAAAGTGAAGAACATGAATTCGGTTTATGCAATGTAAGGGGTCTTGGATGCAAATGAGCATTGGTACATGATCAGTGAAGTCCAAGGATCATTCTCATATCCTTAAAATACCTTTACAAGCCTTGTAATATGGAAACCGAATTTGAGTTTTTTGTGAGATTTTTGAAAACTTGGACTTACTCTTGGAGGCAGAATTTCGTGAATAGTGTATTGCTTCATGTTGTTTATATAGGACACAATGAAATTAGGTCAAGAGTTTAACAAATTTGTGGATATTTGGACTTTGGGAGATTGAAAAAGATGTGATCTTAAATTTTGAATATTCTTGATCTAGCCTTGCCATGTTTGGATGATCTGAATTTAAATGGTATTAATCAAGTTTAAATGAGTGTTAAAACTTTCTAGAACCAAAAATCAAATCAAATATATGACTTTTATATTTTATTTCAATTTAATTTGTATTTTAATGAATAAAATTCAAATAAATATGAAATAAAAAATAAAAAATCAGAAAAGGAGTGTATTGGGTCGTGCTTGATGAGTTTGTAAGGTTTGAATGGCAATTAGGTGGGCTCATTTAGCAAAAACTGACTTTAAGGCCTTATTTGCTTCATAAGTTTCCCTAAAATTTCCCAACTTTGCAAGGGTACAAATCCTTCAATTTTAATGCTATGAGGGTGTTCTTGGACATTTTGGAAAGCTTGAAGAGTCCTCTAACCAACCCCATTGGTTTCATGTCCATATCATTTACCATTCTCAAGTTATGCCCTTTTGAAGTTGTTGACTTTTTGTTGACTTTCAAAAGGACCTATAATGTCTTAGCTCATACCTTCCAAATGAAGCATTTTTGGGCTTGGCTTGTGAGACACAAAGTTGTAGAGAATTCAATTTCCTTCAAAATGAGCTTTGGATGGAAAATTGGTGATGAAGCATGTGAAAGTTATGGCTGGTCAAAGTTCAGTTGACTTTTCCTAAGGAAACCCTAATTTAGAAACTCCTGATTCTTGATGATCTGAAACCTCCTTGATGAATCATGATCAACCCTTGATCAAATGATGAATTTTAATTCATATACTTGATGTTGGAAAAAAATCATGAAGTTTGACTTTGGTTTGACCACAGTTGACCTCAGTTTGACTTTTTAACTGCTTTGACTGATTTTGACTTATCTGATCATCTGATTGAGCAAACTTTTGAGAAAAGTCTTGAAACTTGTCATGGGGATTCTTAGAAACATATAAGATGTTATGAAGCTCACTTGAAGTCTTGGAAGTCCATTTAGCCTGATTAAAGTTGAAACCCTAGTTTTGGATGCACTGCTTAGGAGGATGCATTGTCTGAGGGAGTTGTCACATCTTCTGACCAATTGTGAACTTTGTGAACCTTGTGAACCTCATAAGATGTCTTGTGAACCTCATGGGAGGTCTTGTGAGCCTTGTGAACCTTGTGAACCTCATAAAGTGTCTGGTAAACTTCATGAACCTCATGAAAGGTCTTGTAAGTATTGTGAACCTTGTGAACCTCATAAAGTGTCTTGTAAACTTCATGAACCTCATGAAAGGTCTTGTAAGTATTGTGAACCTTGTGAACCTTGTGAACCTCATAAAGTGTCTTGTAAACTTCATGAACCTCATGAAAGGTCTTGTAAGTATTGTGAACCTTGTGAACCTCATAAAGTGTCTTGTAAACTTCATGAACCTCATGAAAGGTCTTGTAAGTATTGTGAACCTTGTGAACTTTGTGAACCTTCTTAGCACACAAAGTCTTGTATTGTGAGGGCAAATTTTGGGGTGCAACAGCTGCCCCTGTTCAATTTTCTGAAACCTGAGGGGTTATATTGGTATATTTGCCAGTCGTGACCTGGAAGGTTAAAGGGGATTGAACACAAAAGCCCAAAAATTTGCACTCACCGGCGCGTAGAGTAATACTGATGACTAGTTGAATATGCTTGAGTGGGCTTAAAGATGCCACTTGGAGAAACATTCTTCAGGTACATTTCTTGGAGGATAAAGCAGTCCAAAATATGAAGGTATAATGATAGCTTTCAGGAAGATAAACAACGTCCTGAGGTAATGGTGATAGCTTTCAGGAAGATAAACAACGTCCCGAGGTAGTGGTATGCTTTCAGAAGGATAAACAACGTTCTGAGGAAATGGTATGCCTTCAGAAGGATAAACAACGTTCTGAGGATAAGTATAACTTTTGGGAGAATAAACAACGGCCCAATAATTATGATATGCTTTCAGGAGGATAAACAACGTCCTGAGGAAGTGGTAACCTTTGGGAAGATAAACAACAGCCCAAGGTCATGATATAACCTTCGGGAAGATAAACAACGGCCCAAGGTAATGATATGCTTTCAGGAGGATAAACAACGTCTTGAGGTAATGATATAACCTTTGGGAAGATAAACAACGTCCCAAGGTAATGATATGCTTTCAGGAGGATAAACAACGTCCTGAGGAAATGATAACTTTTGGGAAGATAAACAACGGCCCAATAGTCACAATTTGTTGATGAAATTTGTCTGCTGGAGAATTAACCTGAAAAACAAGATTATAACATTCTGCAAGATAATATTAGTTTATGCATTATGTATGCATGTATAGTATGATGTACTTAAGTAATGTATTATGTATTTATGTATATGTATGATATGATGTAAATGATGTATGTGTGCATCATGCAGCCTGAAGCGTCTGGATATCTTCGTATAACAACTGCTGGCCAGGGAAAATAAATCCCGATTCGTTGCTGAAGAATATGAGGAACTCGTTCCCGTCTTGTTTGATAATATAGTATATATAACCTCCCGTCTTCGTTTGATAGTAAGGTATCTATAACCTCCCGTCTTCGTTTGATAGCAAGGTATACATAACCTCCCGTCTTCGTTTGATAGCAAGGTATACATAACCTCCCGTCTTCGTTCGTCGTACTCCTATTGGAAAAATAAATTCCCAACTATCCGTATGAGGATAAAAGAGATGGATATAAATTCCAGGGGAGATGTGACTCGAAGTACTTATGAAGATGGATTTTCCCTACTGGGGATTTGTAGTTGTCTTGTAGGGATGATCCGGCGAAGCTTCGTTGAATTCTTTCCCTCGTTCGTCCTTAGTAAATACTATTACTGCATTTCATGCATTTCTGGTAAACATCAATCATATTCAAAAGCATACATACATTCAAGCACAACCAATGGACGTTTCGCTTATGCAAATAGGGTAAAAGTAAATCTGGATTCAGAGGGAAAAGTAAAGCTGAACTTGAAAACAGAATCGTTTCAACTTCGAGAGTATATAACCAATTGGATTTGGAGCTCTTGAAATTCTTAACTTTCCTGAATACCTTCCCAGAAATCCTCATAGCTGGATCTGAAGACATAATACTGACACCATCTGATACTACTGGCGTAGACAATTAATTTCCATCATGGTTTCAGCTGAGAATCCAATATCAAGGTAATACAATGAGAGGAATGTGTCTTCAAATTGTGATGGACCATATACGCTCCGGGTATTAGATTTGAAGAGAAAGCATTGCCCCTTGGTTGAGGATGAATTATACCATAATGGAAGTATCTGAATGTAGTTACCTCAAGAGAAATAAACAGAGTGCCTCACAATAATATGCCCCTGACATCATGAAATTCAAATATATGAGGAGATCTGCCTCTGGCTATTAAGCATTGTTGAATCTGGACCTGATTGCCCCAAATGAATTGAACAGTAAGTTGGTATGCCCCTTGATTGGGAAACAGTGGCTATGCCCCTTTGTATACCTGGACTTTGATCCAGGAAGCAACTTTGTTCATCGGAAGGACTTTGGTTCTTTGAACATTCATCCTGTAAGTTTCTCCATTTGTCAAACATTCAGGTATATGCAAACAAATATATTCAAAAATGCAATGCTTATGTCTGTCTTGAAGTTTTGAAAAAGAGTTATTTTAGAAATTTTTTTTTTTTGTGAAAACTGTGATATTAACTCAAGTTTTATAATAAGCCCTAAAGGAGTCAGGATACCTTTTTGTAGCAGTACACTTTCGAACTAACCATGCTTCAGTTAGGACTTTTATAGGGTTATAACGTGTCCTGGTTCATGGTTTAAGAAACAAAGGATAAAGGCTCAAATTTTATTTGTACCCAACCCAATCTCCATGATGTTCTTCAGTCCTATACTCAGTTAACTTATGCATTGAGGCTCAAAGGAGTTTGGAATTGTAACACTGACATTTATGATGGTTCAAAAACCAAAAATTTATTTGAACATTCAGTCATCTTTCTTTGTTAAGGATTCATAGTGACCTCTTTTTTCTTTTGCTTTATTATCCCTTCCTTTTGCCTAAACTGTTTGTTTCAAGATTACAGTCAGCGGGATTTCTCAATTTTTTACTAAGTCTCCTTCATAGGTTTTGACTTAGCAAGACTGTTCTTTTGCTGGATATTGACTGTCAGGTTTAATGATTACAGAGAACCATCATTAGTTGTATACAACACAGATAATTGGCATATTTGAGTTAACCGAGTAACTACCCTGCCCCGGGTTATGAATAAGGGTTTTAATTTGTGCGAGAATAAAAACTCCTACTTCATAGGCTCAAAAGGGTTGACTAGGGATTAACTTCCTTATATCTCCACTGTTTAGGAATTGAAACAATGTCTGTACATCGTCAGCATAGTCTGTTCAAAAGCATACTGCATAAGATTATGGTATTATTTTCGTCATCCTCCCTCTACAGGCTTATAGCTTTATCAGGAGTTAAATATCACAAGATAGAAATAAGAAGCATAGTTTTAAATATAGTGAAACGAATGGATTAATTCAAGACAAACATATGCAATGCATTAATGAAAACAAAAGTTTAACATAATAGTAAGTGTTTAAACAAATAAAAGAAATTACAAATGAAAATTCAAATGTTGTCCCATCCAGTTGGCTGAATGTCCTCAATTGCAATCTGTGAACTTTGAGGAGCAGTATACTTCACCATGAAATCAAATTTACCACTTGTATGTCCCAAGGTGCCCCATATCTCAACAGGAATAGGTAGGCTTCCTTTCTTGCTACACTGGGCAACTTTTCTTGCAGCTTCGGTGTTTGATGGGTGATAGTAGAATTCAACTTGACCTTCTGGAGTAACCTCTAGGATTCCTTCGTCAATCAGGTCTTGGATCTTTTTCTTCAATGTCCAACAACTATTAGTATCATGTCCAGGACAGTTGGAGTGATACCCACACTTTGCCTTGGGATTATAGCGAGGAGAGGAAGTTTTAGGATTTTGAGGAGAATTTTTCAAGGAAATTAGTTTCATCTCTAACAAGCATTGCAGAACATGTGACATTGGAGTGATGAACTTGATAAACTGCCTTCTACATCCCTTGTGTTGAGGTGGATTAACTTTACCATGTCTTTTTTCTTTAACTGAAGAACAACCAGTGGTAACCGATTTCTTACCTTCTTTTATCCTCATCTTCCTTTCAACCAAATCAGTTTGTTTTAACGGAGGTTGATTGACAATTAGATTCCTGACTCCATTACTTTGAAGTTTTTGGACAAAGGTTCTCAGCTCTTCTTGCCCCTGAGCTAAACTTTGGATAAGAGCCACCTGGCCACTCATCTGGGTCCTCATTTCTGTCATCTCAGCTTGTAATTATTTCAGATAATCATCCTTGTTGTCCTCAGGATTCTTCTTCTTAGCCAGCAGTGTCTTCAATTCATCCTGCCCCTTGGACAGGTTCAGGATCAGTTCTTGGAACTGTGCATTTTGTGTCTGGAGATCCTTAACTGTTTGTTCGAGAGCCATTGCTGAAATAAACAGCGAGAAGATAAGAAACCTGTGAACAATAAACCTGTGATGCAATATTGATATGTTAATGCGTATGCAATGTTTTCAAGGACCGCAGGATTTAAATTTGCTTAAACAAACAAGAAGGTAAACTTTTATTAGTAATAAATTTGTTTTGCCTCTTGGGGCTTACAGAAAATGAAATGAAATAAATACAAGGGATGGGGTTTTAAGTCTCCCATGGACTTTTCCTCTTTGTGTTGAGATATGAGTTGAGATTCCGTTCCTCGTGAAGTTGTTTTGTTAGTTCCAGGACTCTTTCTTGGCTTGCTTTGTAATGAGCCTCGAAAGTATCCCTTTGCTCCTTCAACTGGATCCAGGATCTTTGTAAGTCTTCCCTGTCAGTAGGCATGTCTAGGTGAAGGATGGTATAAGATGTATCTCCTTCAGCAACAGGTTCCATGGTAACTGGCAGGATAGCAGGATATGGCATCATGAGAGTCTGAGCACGAGATCGCACCCATCTGAGATAAGCCTCCATAGGAATAGTGTACTTAGGCTCTAAAGTCTTGCTGTCAACCTTGTTCACTTTTCCCCATGCTCGTATGAATCTCTGACGGTAACCTTGAAGATCGTTGTCGTAGTCAAACACAATGCCCTGAATCAACATGTCATGTGGACCATCACTCCGAGCGTAACCAAACTGTCGTAAATCTAGAGAGGGGTTGTAGGTAATGCCTCCTCTTATGCCCAGAAGTGGCACATTAGGGAACTCCCCACAACGGTCCATGATAGTGACATTCTCCATAGATCTGGAGCACCAATGAATATCTGAATGCGAGAGTGACATGATCCTTTTGGACCACCTGAACCCTTGCTCATTCTTCATTATTGAGCGAGGAAGGTGAGAAATAAACCACCTAGAAAGCAAAGGTATGCAGCACATCAAAGTTCCTCTTGCTTTTGTAGTACGAGTATGAAGAGAATGCAGGATGTCTCCAAGTAAGGTAGGCACTGTATTATGACTCAGGAATATGTTGATGGCATGAACGTCTATGAACTGATCAGGATTGGGGAACAACACTAAGCCATAAATCAGCAAGGCTAAGATCTCCTCAAAAGCATCATAGCTCATGGCCTTCAAGAACACTTGAGCTTTATCCATTAATACCTTAGCAAGAATACCTTTAACTCCACTTCTCGTTTCTAGAACAATGTCAGACTTCTTCAAATGTAGAGCTGCAGCAATAACCTCTGGTTTAAGCTCATTCTCCAAGCCTGTGAAGGGTCTTTGATCAAGAACATGTATACCCAGAAGTTTAGAGAACTCTTCCATTGTTGGAACCAGCTGATAGTCGGGGAATGTGAAGCAATGGTGCTTAGGGTTAAAGAACTGAAATAGGACACTCATCATGTCTTCATTGAACCCTGAAGTGACTAGATCCAATAAGTGGCCATGTCTCTTGATGAATTGGGAATGATCAGACACTTGAGAAACCAACTCCTTAAGCTTAGGAGGTATCCCTACAAAGTTAATCCTGATAGTGTTTCTACGAGCAGAAGCCATGACCTGCAACAAAGAACAAAGATAAATCCTTTGGTCCTTGAAATGGTTAGTGAAAATGCTATGCTTATGATGCATGATGATGTCATGATGTTATGTTCAATCACAAACATGTGGCACACACAAACAAGTCACACAATAGCCCTAGGTTTAAAGGCTTGCCTGAGGTTTAAAGGTAAGTACCATCCCCTGAAGTTAGTTGGTTCATCCTGTCCTACAAAAGTAACCATGTTCTAAGGGATCTCAATATCATTGATCCTTCACAAGGGTGGTTGTTCAGTGGGCAACTTACTTGCCAACCAAAACCCTCCAAGTTTAAGATCTCAATGAGCGTAGTATCGAGTATCAACCAACTTTAGTCTGCACCAAAGTCGGTTATCTCACTACTTTTCTAAAGGCCAAGATGGGATGACTAGGGTTCTAAAAGTTAGTTAGTGTATTGACAACATATGGCAGCCTCATATTATCCTCAACTTGACTTAAGGAACATAAGCACCAACCAAGAAGTCACACTAACTATGGCCACCAGATCAACCATATCGGTATACGCCGTACAGTTTCCTTGGTCTATTGCCATTTACCTAAGGTACACTAGATCCGGGTTAGGACATTTCACACATAAGAGCACCCAACAGATAAGTATAAAGCAAACAAGGCAAACAATTTTAAAATGATCTAATTCCTAAGGTACCCCTCTTTAATTTAACTCCCCAGCAGAGTCGCCAGTTCTGTAACACGGTGGGAGAACTGACTTTAGTTATGTTGCGGATAGCAAGAGTCGCCACCGGCTTTTATTTTATCCAAAGGAAAGGCATAAAAGAACAGGAAAGACCTTTTAAAAGATTTTTGGGTCCGGGGGGTAGGTTATGTAAAGGGAAGGTGTTAGCACCCTTTACATCCATGGTTATCCATGGGCTCTTAGTTACTTAGCTCACTTTAAAATGTTTTTGAAATGTGAAGTGTGTGAATAAAAATTTTCTTAAGGGTTTCATAATGATCCATGTACGGATGCGTAAGAAACCTTTGTTTTGAAAATTTATTTGAAAATGTGAAGTGTTTGAAATGTTTTGAAGAGTGAGCAAGTATCTAAGAGGAAACTACCCTAAGTTTAAATCTTTTATGTTCTTGAATCCTTAAAATGGTAAGACTATCCCTATTATTAAGGAATAGGTAGTCATTACCTTGGATGTGAGGGACAAGTGGAGGGTCATCTGTTATTTAGGCAACTGTGGGGTGTATAAGCAATTCGAAGGGACTATCATCTTTATTCGAAAGGGACAAGATCATTGCGAAGGCAACATTCGAAAGGGACTTGATCTTTTATCTGTTAAGGGACTAGATGATGTTAAATTGAGGGACTTTGCTTTTATACACCCTACTTGACCTTTTGATTAGGCAACATGAGAGGTACCCCTAAGGAAGTGAGATGGCGATCAAAGATCGACTTACGTGTGTGAGTGTACAATTTTAATATTTATCTTTAAATTTAATGAGCTAATTAATTTTAAATATACAAACATGTTGCACTCCCTATTTTTTACTAACCAAAGCATAAAATAAATATTTAAATATTACTTACTAAAATATTACATCCAGGAACAATTACATAATAATAATTAAAGCAAATTAAATATAATAAGCAATAATAATAATAATCGGGTTAGTGAAATAATAATAATAATAATAAATCACAATGGGGTTAGTAATAATGAAATAAATATAAAAATAAACATAGTTAATAATATAAGCAAAAATATTAAAAGATTTAATGAACAATTATTTTTTAAGGTTAAGAATAAAATATAAACAATTATACTAATTATTATGAAATTTTAAGTTATATGCAAATTATAAAAATTAAGTTAATTATAAACATATTATGAAAGTAAAATTAAATTAACAATTTTTAATTATTTTTAAACATATAATAAAAATTATTTACATACAAAATTAAATTATAAACAATTTATAGAATATTTACATATTATAAAAATAGGGTTAATTATAATTATATTTACAAAATTTTAATTATTTTAAACATATTTAGATGCAAGAATTAAAGTATAAACAAATTATATAATATATATACATGATTAAAGTGTATAAATAATAAATTAGAAATTACAATAGAATTAAATTTTAGGTAAGGAGAAAATTAGGGTTTTAGATATAAAAATATTAGGATTTTAATTTAATACATAATACTAATTTAATCATTAAATAAATATATACATATTAATAAAAGAAATTAGTTTTAGAAAATATTATTTTTTAGAAATTTTTTAGAACATATAATATTTACATATTAATTTAAATCTATTTACATATTAAACATAATTATATTTAATAATAAAACAATTAATAAAACAAATAAACAAAACAGAATTAAAAAACTTACCTGGGGCAGGGATTGAACTCATTTGGTTTTGTTGCATAACCTGAAAAAATCATGAAAAAAAGAAACAAAACAAAAGGCCTGGGGGGGATCGAACCCAGGACCTTTAAACATCACACAAACGCATTTACCATTCCAGCCGGGAGGGCGCTTCTGTCAATAGCCTCATCACAATTCATAATATATTAAACCTGCTAATTACACTACAACAAACAAGACCTTAGACAGCGCTTTTTTTAGCCTTAGACAGCGCTTTAAAGCGCTGTCTAAACCTCCGCTGCTATAGGTTTAGACAGCGCTTTTAAAAATGTTAAAAGCGCTGTCTAATCCCCCACCCTTAGACAGCGCTTTGGCCAAAAGCGCTTTAAAAGACCCTCTTAATTTAAATTTTTTAGGTACACCTTAGACAGCGCTTTTCAAAAGCGCTGTCTAAGCCCCCTACCTTAGACAGCGCTTTGGTCAAAAGCGCTGTCTAAGCCCCTCCTATTTTAATTTTTTTAGGTATACCTTAGACAGCGCTTTGGCCAAAAGCGCTGTCTAAGCCCCTCCTATTTTAATTTTTTTAGGTATACCTTAGACAGCGCTTTGGTCAAAAGCGCTGTCTAAGCCCCCCCCCCCCCCCCCCCCCCCTTAGACAGCGCTTTTGCCTAAAGCGCTTTCTAATCCCCCCCTTAGACAGCGCTTTTGGCAAAAGCACTGTCTAAGGTATACGAAATTTTTTGTAGGATTTGTTTGTAACCACATTTTTTCCAGGTTTATAAACCAGAATTGGTACCTGTTTTCAACCAGATTTTTGCAGTCAATTATCACATTTTATATATGCCATTTTGGCCTTTTTTTACCAAAATTTGGCTAACCAATTCAAACCAAATTTGCCATAAATGTATCAAAATATATACAAATTTATGTTTACATTTATAAGTCATTACATATACTACTACAAATGTACACATTAATTACACACTTTGAGCTCTATCATGTATTGACACCACTCCTCTTTGATTTCATCCACTTGATCCTTTGTATAAGATGCACACTTGAATTCATCAAAGTACTACATAATAATATAACATATTTTGAATTAATTCCAACTATTTAATTATATGAGATATGTGTAAATATAAAAATAACTCATAAGTTAGAAATACATACATCGGTGGGAATCTCTAATCGGCCCAACATGAGAGTATCTCGCATAAACCTCAACATGAAATAACCGCAATCTATTTCATTACGTTGAAGAGGACACTACATATGAAAAAAAAATATGAATTATAAATCCTAAGTTTTATCAAGTGTAGTCATCACTAATATAATTAAAAACGCGGTAATTAAAAATATACCTCCACTTTAATCCATGAAATGGAGTTGGCGCCCCTCCTTGAGGTCTGGATAACTCGTTGTGCACGAAAAGCTTGTAGGACGCTAATAAAATAAAAATGAAGCAATTAGAACAATTCACATAAACTAAGAAAAATTTTGAACATTCTCACTTACGTGTCAATTAGGTCCTTCATAACCGGGTATGTTGTCCAATCATTTCCTAACGAGTCAAGATAATACACAATTTCTCGGATAGGATTGATTGCGAGCAACAACCAATGTCCACTGTAATGATTAGGCAAATGTTAGATGGTAACTTGGAAAATAATTATAATAGATGAATTTAGAATGAAATGCTAACCCGGTATTAAACGGTATAAAAAACAACTTCTCCGCATCTTTATTCTCCACGAGGATCCGAAGAACGTACTCCGTCACGGTATCCGGTCTACTTATCATTAAACTATAGCTGACGGTCGCGGGTGCTAAGAATCCGAATGACACGTCCAAACTATTGGGGCGCATAAATTTGTCATACAAAAACCTAATATAAAAACATCATTAACATAAAGTAAACATCATTAAAGTAAGTTGTTTAATTAATAAAACAAAGTAGTCCGAATTTACCTAACATATGTATTGACAACGGTGACGCCGATTTCTTCACGACCAAAAACTTGCATGAAGTCCTCATTACCAATCATTTGTTCGTAATCAAAGCCGAAAATCCCTACCTCCATAGGTATAGTCCGAACACCTCCTGTCGGTATATCGGTCATCTCTAGAAATGTCCTGAGGCACGACCTATACTTGGTGGTAGGTTTTTTCCTAGCTACGGACTTCTTAGCACCAGAACTTTGTACCCGTGCGGAGGCGTTGCTAACCTCCTTTTTTTGTTGTGCGGAGGCATTGCTAGCCTCATTTACTTGAACCTACATGTCATATAAATAGTTAGATCAAATTAAGAATGTAACAACTTCCATGAATATATGTCATATAATTGTATATTACCTCTTTTCTTGAAACCGTGGACTCGGTATGCCGTGGAATCGCAGTTTCTTTTGATTTGGATTGTGTGGGAGTCTATTTAACATAGGAAAATATGTAAGTAAAATTTTAAGCATAAATTTTAAACTTTGAATATACCAAGGAAAGTTAACATAAGTTTTAATCATACCTCATATCCTACGCATATGAGGTTTGTCGGCCATGCAACAAACGAACCTACTGCTTCGTGCACCGTTGTTGCATCCGAATCATCGCTAGGATATGGTAATGCTGCATTCGGCTCAACTGCAATATCAACTGATACCTTCAAACATCCAGCAGGGAGCTCTCTAGTGTGGAGTAATACTCCGCTAACGTTATGCACTTTTCCCTTGCCAACCATCCGATAGTATGGTGACGACAAATACAGCTGACAATGGGAAATGCCCTAAAACCAATAATAACAAGAAATCGTTAATGTGTATATATGTCAAATACATAATTTAAGAAAATAGTTCAATTTAAGACAATTATATGTAATTACCTCTGGAATGTTCGGCTGAAAGGTACAGTTGATACTGTCTTTGTCCGAAGCATCTCTGTATACTGTTGAGGCGCTAGCCTCTCTTTCTCTCCTCAATGCATCAAGCTCAGCTTGCATGGCTTCCATTCTTGCATGAAGCTCCCGATTACTAGGAGCCTTTCCTTTTTTAATACTCATGGAGGTCGGAGTGACTCCAAATCCCTTACCCCTCACCCGACCAGAGTACTCAGGGACATCCAATGCCCGACCAAGTATGCTCCTAGTATCATCGGGAGATAAAGACTGAGATAGCTCCTCCTGAAAAATCAGATGAATATCGTACAATTGTCAAATATTTGTGTATAAAAATGTTATTCAATTAATGAAAAAATGTTATACTTACACATTTCTGGTATACTTGTAAAACTTCTTCTTGAGGAACTCCAGATTTGCCCACACGGGCTTCCTTCCACAAAACATGTGCAGGAAGAGATGATTCTGAACTTTCCTCCTTCTGCAGCTACACATTAAGTCATACAATTTTATCAGATAAAACTAATATATGATGAACAAATTTGTTATCGCAATTTAAAAATACGTACCATGGATTGTTCTAAACGTCCATATCCGACACGTCCTTTTCGATACGGATATGCGGGACTTGATGCTCTTTCCCGATTTGTAGCACTTATTCTTTGAAAAACCGGGTCTTGTCTTTTGGATTTGAACGCTTCCCATTCTTCAGCCGATATCAAACTTTCATATTTTTTGGGAAGTTCCGCATCCACAAAATTACCATCCTCATCCTTAAGGAACTTGGATGATAAAAATGTCTGAAACCCTCTTAGAAGCTTTCCGGCCAATTTCATACAAAAGCCTCTTCTTTCATCTTCGATGTTAAAACATCGCTAAGAAAAACATACAGATTGATAGTTAGTATCGGTAATTGAAAAAACATAATTGAAAAAACATGATTGTACCTTTATCTCACTCCAAATTTTATCTTTGGACTCTTTCAGCTCTTTGTTTCTCCAATCATCACATGTAATGGGAATTTCATTCCTTACTAGTGCACCGATAAAACTAGTTAAGGTATGCCCATTAGGTTCTATAAGCTGTCCCTGGGTGCTCCAATAGACATCTAGTATGATGCCTCGAGATCTTCCTTGGACCACCCTTCTCATTACTGTGATGCCTCTTCGAATTTCTTCTTCCGCGGATACTTTTTTAGGAACTTCCTCAGGTTGGTCATCAGCCATGTCTAACCTGTAATAAACCAAGGAAACCATCAAATATCAAATATAACTTATAATCAAAGCAATTGAAAACAAAAAAATAAAGAAATCATGCATTATCATATATAACTTATAATCAAAGTAATTGAAAACAAAAAAATAAGGAAATCATGCATTATCACATATAACTTATAATCAAAACAATCGAAAAAATAAAATAAAGAAACCATGGATAATTTACCTAAGTCACTAACATCTCTTTCTTTTCTTTGTTGGAATATTAATCACTTGTTTCTTAGCAATGCGTACGGATGAATTGATCCAAATTCCCTCATTATGATCGTTTCTTATATATGACTCATCCGGTATAAGATCCTCAACTTCATCATTTCTATTCAACTCATTCCGTCTAATGCATGACTCATTCTCAACATCAATATCACATTGATCGACACCGCTATCATCAGTCACTTTGTTAGAGAAAAGCACTATAGACCATTTTGTACTCTTCGGGTCATTCACATAGAACACTTGTTTAGCCTGAGATGCTAGAATAAAAGGTTCATCTTTGTACCCCACCCTAGTAAGATCAACTTGCAAAAATCCAGACTTATCCATTCGTATGCCACTACTATTCACCCACTTGCAACCAAAGATGGGAATCTGAAACTTCTCGTAATCAAACACCCAAATGTGCTCAATAACTCCAAAATACGACAGATTTGCATATTTGGGGTTTAAGTCCTTCATGCTTGATATATGCATTGCTTCAGCTAGCACGGTGACACCACTATTTTGCATAGTACTCTTATCATCTTGTTCTTTGGTATAAAATGTGTATCCATTAATTGAATATGCGCTATGAGAAAACACATGCAAACTTGGACCATATGCCAAACATCTCAACCTTTCTGTTACCGAAGAAGGATCTGAAGAGCGCTTCAAATAAATATGATCCTTCAACCATTGTATGAAACTTTGATTGTGCTCTATAACTATCCAATTTTCATTTCTGTTCGGATTTAACCTTCGGAGTACATCCTTGTGCATTTCAACATATGGCTCAACCTCATTATTATTGTGCAGAACATACAAATGAACTTGATCCCGTTCATCCCTTGATATTGTCACAATTTTATTCCCAATTAATTTTTTACCTTCCATTTTGTCGAAAATCTGAGCTCTGGGGAGTCCAATCGATTGAACGTTAGACAAATATTCAGTACAAAACTCAACAGCTTCTTCAACAATGTATCGTTCAACAATACAACCCTCTGGTCGACTTCGGGATTTCACGTACCCTTTTAATATTTTCATATACCGTTCAGCAGGGTACATCCATCTCATATAAGCTGGTCCACACAACTGTGTCTCTTTCACAAGATGAACAACTAAATGAACCATTATGTCAAAAAAAGAAGGAGGAAAATACATTTCAAGCTCACACAAGGTAATTACAATCTCTTTTTGTAGTGTTGGTAACATCTCGGGATCGATCACCTTACCACAAATTGACCTAAAGAAAAAACACAATTTAGTTATGGAACTTCTTACTTTTTCTGGCAAAATAGAACGTATACCGATCGGTAGAAAATGTTCCATTATAACGTGACAATCATGTGTCTTCAAATTCTTCAACTTGAGGTCATTCATAGAAACAAGTCTTCTGATATCAGATGAGTATCCTTCTGGAACCTTAACTTCACTCAGAGACTTACACAAATTTTTTTTCTCCTTTCTAGATAAAGTAAAAGCAGCAGGTGGTAGATATGTTCGTCTTCCTTTCTTCACGGGTGCTAATTCAGTTCTCATTCCCATTTTTAACATGTCCTCCCTTGCTTTAAGGCCATCCTTAGACTTGCCTTTTATATTGAGTAATGTACCGATAACACTTTCAAATACGTTTTTTTCAATATGCATAACATCGAGAAAATGTCTCACGTACAAAGACTTCCAATATGGCAATTCAAAAAATATCGACCTTTTCTTCCACCCACCTTTCACAATCTTATGTGCAAAAGGCTTGCCAAACTCAGTACGCACATCTTTCACCTTTTCAAAAACTTGTTCACCTGACAATGCGGGTGGAGCTCTACGATGTTCGGTGTCTCCATTGAATGCTTTTCTCCACCCACGGTAATGATGTTTAGAATGTAAGAATCTACGATGACCGAGAAACACATTCTTCTGGCAAAGTTCCAATCGGATCGTATCGGTTCCGTCTTCACAAACAGGACACGCACGTTGACCCTTAATGCTATACCCAGATAGATTCCCGTATGCTGGAAAATCATTAATTGTGCCAAACAACATCGCCCTCAGATTGAAACTTTCTTTCCTATATCCATCATAAACCTCCACACCGTTCTCCCACAAAATCTTTAAATCTTCGATCAGAGGTGTCAAGTATACGTCTATGTCATTACCTGGTTGTTTAGGCCCAGAGATTAACATAGATAACATCATGTACTTACGCTTCATACATAGCCACGGAGGTAGGTTATAAATCATAAGAATCACAGGCCATGTGGTATGTGAAATACTTTGAAGACCATGTGGGTTCATTCCATCAGTAGATAATGCCAATCGAAGGTTTCTTGCTTCTGATCCAAAATCAGGATAATCATTATCAATCTTCGACCACTGTGGTGAATCAGCCGGATGCCGATACTTTCCATCGGTGATTCTTTCATCTGCATGCCAAGTAAGATGTCTTGCATCGGTTTCACTACGAAACATGCGCCTAAATCTCGGAATTATCGGAAAATACCATAAGACTTTTGCGGGAGATAATTTTTTCTTATATCGAGACAAACCGCATTTGGGGCACTCAGTTAACGTTGCATATTCGTTACGAAACAAAATGCAATCGTTAGGACAAGCATGTATCTTATCATAGCTCATGCCAATAGAGCACAACATTTTTTTTGCCTCATAGGTTCGATTAGGAAGAACATTATCATCCGGTAGCATTTCTCTCATAAGGGCCAACAACTCTGTGAAACTTTTATCCGACCATCCATTGCCCGCCTTTAAGTTGTACAACTTTAATACCGCAGAAAGTCTTGAGAATTTAGTGCAACCTTTGTACAACGGTTTCTCTGCATCGCTTACCATCCTCTCAAACATTTCAGGACAATCATGAAGATCTTCTTCCAGTGCTTCTACAATCTCTTCAACTCGATCACAATCATATGTTTCCGTGTCTTTGTCGTATGAAGCATAGGTCGTATTACTTTTTCCACTCGATTCAACATTCCCGTTAATTTTCTCACCATGAAATATCCAACACTGATAACTTTGATCAATTCCATGCCTCAGCAAATGCGATTTCAATCCATGTGCGTCAACCTTACCAATATAACAACAACGCAAGCAAGGACAATGCATTCGTCTGGGGTTTTCAGCGTGTTGAACAGCATACTTAACGAATTCCGCAACCCCACTCTCGTACTCTTTGGTCATTCGATCGGCACAGATCCATGTTTTATCCATGGTTTTCCTACTTAAAAAACGTATACATAACCAATGTTAATATAAACTTCAATAACGTATCCGATACGCCAATATACCAACTTTAATTACCTCATCCCTTTCATTTTTTATATTACAAGAATCAAACTTTTTCTATTACAATATACCTATAACTATACCTATAACTATATAAGAGTTCGTTCAATCATTTTATGGGAGAAATCTAAATGATGAGCTTGGACTTGAGCTCTTATAATGCAGCAGTACAAAGAAGCATGGTCTAATTGGTGTTTATCCTTCTCACTAGGAAAATACTTGCTAAGGGGGTACATGTAAATCATCATTCTAATTTTAAGAACCTCATAATTTTCATGATGTATGCAATAATACAATAATTAAACTTTAAAGTTGACAAAATGAAACATATACACCATAATAAATTAAAAACTTTCCTTGAAAAAGAAAACAACTTAACAAATAATAAGCAAAACACACTCCACTTGCCAAAAAAAATTGAGACATCTCTGATTCAGAAAAATACAAAAGGCAAAGAAGAAAAATTGTAAGAAAAGAAAAATTGTATCTTATATAAGTCCATATAAGTCCAGATGCATCCGTTTTCAAAGTATTAGTCCCTACCACCTCAAACATAAATCTCATTTGCAAGAAAAGAAAAATTGTATCTTATATAAGTCCATATACAAATTACTACTACAGTTATAGTTTTTTTTTCAAACATTGCTTACTAGTTAGTATTCAGTATTCATTCATCGTAATAGGTGAAAAAAGTTAAATTAGATATATCAGAATACAAAGAGTATTATAAGAACATTCACGTACAAAATAAAAAATAAAATTTAAATACACTTTTGGTCCTTTTTTTTAATTAAAGTTTCTATAACTCTATTTTAATAACCAGTTTTTCAATTTACATGTGTTTTGATCCCCACCGCATTTCAGAGTCAATTTTACTAGCAGGACAGTGTTTAGGCAGACAAAGTTAATACAAAAGGTTAGCAAAATTGTTCCTAAAATATGAAATAGATAGAATATTTTTATACCATGAAAACACAACCAGAACCAGAACCATATGCACAACCAGAACCAACCACAACCACATGCACAACCAGAACCAACCACAACCAGAACAAAAAGTCAAAACTGAAACACATACCTTGCAATGCCTGAAACGATTTAACTCTTGCAATGCCTGAAACGAATGACTGAAATCCGAAAACAGAAATGAATGAATGCCTGAGACGAAGAACTGAAACGAAGAACATGAATGAATAAATGAAAACGTGAACGAATGAAAACTGAAACGTGAACGTGAAACTGAAATACATACCGCGATGAAAACGTGAACGTGAACGATTCAAACGTGAACGATGAACACTGAAACGTGAACGTGAATGACTTCAATGACTTCAAGTTCTTCTGGAAATGTTAGGGTTCGCTCTGAAAACGTTCGCAGGAGGGAAAACGAAAACAACAGAGAATGAAAATAGAAGTATGAAATTTAATTTTAATTAGACCTTAGACAGCGCTTTTGGTAAAAGCGCTTTCTAAGGTATGCCTTAGACAGCGCTTTCCAAAAGCGCTTTCTAAACCCCCCCCCTTAGACAGCGCTTTTGGTTTTATTTTTTTTTTAATTTAAAATCTTTAAACAGCGCTTTATCAAAAGCGCTGACTAAGGCATATATATAAAAGCGCTTTCTACAAGCGCTGTCTAAGGGGGGGGTCTTAGACAGCGCTTTTAGAAAGCGCTGTCTAAGACCCCCCCTTAGACAGCGCTTTCATTATTTTTTTGGACCATTTTCCGTGTTTAATTTTAATTTTAACCTTAGACAGCGCTTTCTCTTAAAAGCGCTGTCTAAGATGCGCTGTTAAAAAGCATTTTTGGCGTAGTGTTAAATGAAAAACAAGAAAAAATGGTTTGGCCCAGGAATCGAACCAAGACCCTCAAGCAATACGCGTGCGTTCACAACCAACTGAGCCAGCCACCAACTGTGAAACAATATCAAAATCAAAACAAAAAATATTATATCCAGTATTTAAAATCTGAAATTCGCGCCAGGGCATCATCTTCTTCCTTGAATTTCCTGCGAAAATTGATACGATTTTTCCTGCGAAATTTCATGCGTGTTCATAAACCAGAAATCCTAGGTTTTTGAAACATCAAGCAAACAACAATATTAATGCAAATTGACAGTCCAGATCAATCATATGGAGCTTATACATCATAACCATGTTCTTAGAATTCATTTATCTCAAATAAATCGTGAATTCCCAATTTGAGAACTCTAACCCTAACAATGGTGGTTTTCGGTTTAGGGCATGATTCTTCAATGTTCTTGCCCATAAATCATCTAAACACCACAACAAACAAGATTAACAACACAAAAACAATTTATAATGGTTAAATGAATGAAATCGAAAATTGAAAAAAAGTGAAGAACATGAATTCGGTTTATGCAATGTAAGGGGTCTTGGATGCAAATGAGCATTGGTACATGATCAGTGAAGTCCAAGGATCATTCTCATGTCCTTAAAATACCTTTACAAGCCTTGTAATATGGAAACCGAATTTGAGTTTTTTGTGAGATTTTTGAAAACTTGGACTTACTCTTGGAGGCAGAATTTCGTGAATAGTGTATTGCTTCATGTTGTTTATATAGGACACAATGAAATTAGGTCAAGAGTTTAACAAATTTGTGGATATTTGGACTTTGGGAGATTGAAAAAGATGTGATCTTAAATTTTGAATATTCTTGATCTAGCCTTGCCATGTTTGGATGATCTGAATTTAAATGGTATTAATCAAGTTTAAATGAGTGTTAAAACTTTCTAGAACCAAAAATCAAATCAAATATATGACTTTTATATTTTATTTCAATTTAATTTGTATTTTAATGAATAAAATTCAAATAAATATGAAATAAAAAATAAAAAATCAGAAAAGGAGTGGGTTGGGTCGTGCTTGATGAGTTTGTAAGGTTTGAATGGAAATTAGGTGGGCTCATTTAGCAAAAATTGACTTTAAGGCCTTATTTGCTTCATAAGTTTCCCTAAAATTTCCCAACTTTGCAAGGGCACAAATCCTTCAATTTTAATGCTATGAGGGTGTTCTTGGACATTTTGGAAAGCTTGAAGAGTCGTCTAACCAACCCCATTGGTTTCATGTCCATATCATTTACCATTCTCAAGTTATGCCCTTTTGAAGTTGTTGACTTTTTGTTGACTTTCAAAAGGACCTATAATGCCTTAGCTCATACCTTCCAAATGAAGCATTTTTGGGCTTGGCTTGTGAGACACAAAGTTGTAGAGAATTAAATTTACTTCAAAATGAGCTTTGGATGGAAAATTGGTGATGAAGCATGTGAAAGTTATGGCTGGTCAAAGTTCAGTTGACTTTTCCTGAGGAAACCCTAATTTAGAAACTCCTGATTCTTGATGATCTGAAACCTCCTTGATGAATCATGATCAACCCTTGATCAAATGATGAATTTTACTTCATATACTTGATGTTGGCAAAAAATCATGAAGTTTGACTTTGGTTTGACCACAGTTGACCTCAGTTTGACTTTTTAACTGCTTTGACTGATTTTGACTTATCTGATCATCTGATTGAGCAAACTTTTGAGAAAAGTCTTGAAACTTGTCATGGGGTTTCTTAGAAACATATAAGATGTTATGAAGCTCACTTGAAGTCTTGGAAGTCCATTTAGCCTGATTAAAGTTGAAACCCTAGTTTTGGATGCACTGCTTAGGAGGATGCATTGTCTGAGGGAGTTGTCACATCTTCTGACCAATTGTGAACTTTGTGAACCTTGTGAACCTCATAAGATGTCTTGTGAACCTCATGGGAGGTCTTGTGAGCCTTGTGAACCTTGTGAACCTTGTGAACCTCATAAAGTGTCTTGTAAACTTCATGAACCTCATGAAAGGTCTTGTAAGTATTGTGAACCTTGTGAACCTCATAAAGTGTCTTGTAAACTTCATGAACCTCATGAAAGGTCTTGTAAGTATTGTGAACCTTGTGAACCTTGTGAACCTCATAAAGTGTCTTGTAAACTTCATGAACCTCATGAAAGGTCTTGTAAGTATTGTGAACCTTGTGAACCTCATAAAGTGTCTTGTAAACTTCATGAACCTCATGAAAGGTCTTGTAAGTATTGTGAACCTTGTGAACTTTGTGAACCTTCTTAGCACACAAAGTCTTGTATTGTGAGGGCAAATTTTGGGGTGCAACAGGTTCATGCTCATTTCTTCATCATTTTCAAAAATAACAAGTGCAGTGTGATCAGGGGAACACGGGGAACATTTCTAGAACATAAAATAAAGCTTCTGGAAAAAAAGTTTGAGATGGCTACCTGAGCTGAAGCTTTCACTCCTTGAGCTTTCTGGCCTCTTTCTTTGCTCAATCCACCTCCAATGAACTCGCTGATGATGTTGCAATGCTTAGAACAAGTTTGTGGGGCTTGGTTTGAGAGATACAGTTCCTCTGCACCAGAAATCATGTTTTTGTTTTGTGAGGTTTCAGGCCATGGCAAGGGGTGGGAAATGATCCTTATGATGTGTGGAGATGATTGGTGGTGAAAGTTTTGAGTTTGAGTGGATGAGGGGTGAGTTTCGAAGGAATGAAGATTTTGGGGATTTTTGTGAAAACTGAGTTGTGGGAGGATTCAGCCTTGTGTGTGTTATGAAATGAGTTACATAATGTTAGTATAGGCCAATGGGAGTGATCAGAAAATGGGTGGTGGCATAGTGTGATTGGTATGGGCCAAGTTGCAAAAATGTCAATGGATGTGTACTTGAGGTATGACACAAGTCAGAGTTGTTTCAAGGGGTATCTTGGCCTCATCTGAGTTTGTGGATGGCCCTTGGATTGAACTTGTGCAGCTGGATCACTTGGATGAAGAGATATCATAGGTTTTGCAAATTTACCTCTTTGAAATTTCTTGAAGTGCAAGGTATAGAAACTTGTGATTTTTTGTGCAATCTTGATCAAAATGTGTTGCATTATGTTGGTATGATGTTTAGAAATTGATAAGAGGTCATGAAAGAGCTTGGCAAGTGAATTTGCAAAATTACCTCTTTGGTGCACACTTGAAAATTATAGGATTTTTGCCAACTTTGAAAGGCCATATCTTGAGTTCTAGGATGAATCAAGAAATGTTCTTGTACTTTAAAATGGGAAGACATAATATACAACTTTCATGTCCAAGAATTTTTCATTTGAAGCATTTTTGGTCATGAAAGAATAGGTTGAATATCTTTCCCAAAATGGAAAGTTTTCATTACAAGTCCTTTCCAAAAATAGCAAGTTTGCATTTGGCTCAAAATTATTCAACTTTGTGAACTTCCAACCACTTCAATGATCAAATAAAGATCATGAGGACTCAAAATGATGACGATGACCCTTTGGTACCCTTGATAGAGGCCTCAGATGCCCTGATTTTGACTTTACTTGCTCAAGAAGTTACCCAATGATCAGATGACTTCCACAGTGAATTTCTTCATCAAATTTGATACACATGATCCTTATAACATATTGATACCATTAGAAACAAGAATGACCAAAAAAATTGGGATTAAGGCCTCTGAAACCAAAACCCTAATTTTAGGTCATCTGTGCAGAATCTTTAGTCTGCCTCTATGCCTTTGCCATGCTTTGTGATCCCTTGACTTTTATGAACTTTGGGGAGCATATTATGATCATGGAACACACATGGACCCTCTTTGAAAGCTTCAAGACCATTGGGATGGCACAAATTGCCTCTTGGATTGCTCAGATCACAAACCCTTGATGCAGATGAAATGAACTATGCAGTGGGATATGATATGCTTATGCTAATGTAAAAATGAAAGATCACAAGCCATGGTGTGAGAAAAAGTGAGGACAAATTTGGGGTGTTTACAGCTACCCCTATTCAAGCATGAGTTAGTTGTGCATGAAGTAAGCGCCTGGCTTAACAGACAAACAAGATAACTTGTGGTTGAATACCAAAGACAGTCCGAAATTTGCACTCGCTGGGGAGAAGAAGAAAAGGGATATAAATTGTAACAGGTAGTATAATATGTTTATTAAGTGAAAGTGATAGAGGACGACCATCGAGCAGAGGACGACTGCTGGGGGTAAAACGGTAAGCAAAGCAATGACAGAGACGACCATCATGCTAGGAAATAAAGAAACCGCGACGGGGACGGCCATCGGGTAAGGAAATAAAATTCTCTGGGGATCAAAGGAATGAAGGAAACACTGACGGGGACGACCATCAGGTTGAATAGAAAAGATCAACGATGGGGACGGCCATCGGGTAAAACTGATGAAAGACGATCATCAGGAAAAGGAAAATGGACCACGACGGAGACGACCATCGGGTTAAAGAATAAATGAAATAATGACGAGGGACGGACATCAAAGGTGAAGGACGATCACCTAGCAGGGAACGACCTACTTTTTATCACGACATAAGACGAATGTCGAATAGAAAAGATCAACGATGGGGACGGCCATCGGATAAGTATGATGAAGGACGGTCATCAAGAGGAGAAGGACGATCACCTAGCAGGGTACAGCTGCTCTTGGGGATTATCGCGACATAAGACGAATGTCAGATAACAAAGATCAACGATGGGGACGGCCATCGGATAAAATGATGAGGGACGGTCATCATAAGGTGAAGGACGATCACCTAGCAGGGGACGGTTGTTGAAAATATCACGACATAGGACGAATGCCGGATAGAAAGTTCCAACAATGGGGGTTCCACTGGGGAAAGGATGAGGGATGGTCATCCAAAGGTGAAGGACGATCACCTGGAAGGGGACGGCTGCCGAAAATATCACGACATAGGACGAATGTCGGATAGAGAAAGTTGTTTTGTCTTTGTAGGGATGTAAACACGGATGAGTGCTTACGCTTTAAAATAGAAGGTATAAGTGTTTGACGGTGTGTATAGACTAAAGATGCAGACGAGCATCCTTAGGACCACGATACGGAAGAGTATCAATTGAAGCAAATGCTGACACGTGTTTACGGGTGATGATACGGACGAGTGTCAATCGGTTAAGCAAGGAACACGGACGAGTGTTGATCTGCCGAGGAGGTGATATATACAGGATACAGACGAGTATCAAGGACTTCTGTATAAGTATGTACAAGTATGATCTGCTGGGGATATATGTGCAAGACACAGACGAGTGCCAAAAGATTGAGCAAGGGACACGAACGAGTGTTTTGACTTGCTGGGGAAGTATGTGTAAGACACGGACAAATGTCAAAAAGATTATGTACAAGTATGAACGAGTATATGTATTGAGAGTGCAAAAAGTATTCTGGCTTTGTCTGCGGGGGATAAGTTTTGTATATTAATGGTGAAATGATTATGATGTTTGCATGTGATTGGCTCGAACCTGGCTTATGATCATGCAAATGTTTGATTTTTGCCGTAATGCTCCGTATTAGACGGAATGCTACGCTTTGTTTTGGTGAATATGATGCAAATGCTATGATTATGCAAAAATGAGAGAACCGATCTGAGATCCGGATCCCGCGGGGATAAAGATCTCTGGTCTATCTGTCCGGAGGGAGAACTCCGCTGGGGACGAGGACGTTTTAGCAAATCCGCTGGGGAAGTATTTCAGGTATTGCTCTACTGGGGAGAAAATGGCAGCTCTGACGGAGAATAGAAATTTCCTGACCACTTTACTGGGGAAGAGCCGTCAGGAATTTCTCGGGAGATCCTGCTTGGGAAGGAGATAACTTCTGGGAAGTAATCTGTTGCTACTCCTTCGTCCAAGCGACATGCTAGGGATTTAATAAGTTTCTTACAGGATCCTCTGAGGGGATAACAACTTCGTGGGGGAATACTTCTGTCAAGTAACCCTGTTGATGAGGCGACTGCTGGCTTGGCTGGGGATATACTATCTGATATGCCCCATGCTGTAAAATGGTCTGCCTTGAGTACATGCAACCTGTTAAACAAAGGAAACACGCAAGTGTCCCGAGATATCCTCAACCGGATTCCGTCATAGGAGTTATATTTGCTTAAGAATTCATATTTCCTGCAAGCATTTATTAAAAATGGCTTATATGTTTTCATGCAAATGTTGTATTACGAACTCTGGACATTTTGCAAACAAAAGCAAGAGGTAAAAACAAAGTGTGACTGAATATTCTGATTTTATTGATTTGTGTGGCCTGAATAGGCAAGTACAGTCAAAGAAGTGAATCCCCTGAAAGGAGGAGATTGTTGTAAGTTGAGAAAATAAAAGTGTTGGCAATGTTTGAATTTTGACGCTCCAGTGAGCTTCCTTTGCTATGACCTGTATGACCTTGACGTTCTTTTTATCTTACTTTCTGAAGAAGGTTGATTCTGACCGACGCTTTATCCTTTCGAAGCTTGCTATGTTGTGAGTGATACAGACGAATTCAGAATGTCGTTGTTCGCTTTTTTCCCTGATTTTGAGTGGATCGCCCTTTCGGGTTTTCGATCCACTGGGATACCCATTTTTGCCTGAGGTGTCCGATGTGGCTTTTCAACTCAGCGGTTGTACATTTTTTTCGATTTTCCCTTATTTTTTCCTGAGTCTTTTATTCTGTTTTTTGACTCGCCGGGATGCCCTATTTTTTCCTGGACTTACATTCTGTTTTTATGTCCAGCGAGTCTTTTATGCGAAGTATTTTTTAACCGCATCTGAATTCACACGAGATAAGAAAGCCTAGTCATCCATAGTAGTGAGCATCAGTGCCCCACCAAAGAAGACTTTCTTTACTATGAATGGGTCTTCGTAATTTGGCGTCCATTTGCCCTTGTGATCTGTATGAGGAGGAAGAATTCTTTTCAGAACAAGCTCTCCCACTTGGTATTCTCGAGGTCTGACTTTCTGATCGAAGGCTTTCTTCATTCGTTTCTGATATAACTGCCCATGATAGATGGCTGCTAATCTCTTTTCTTCAATCAAAATACAGTTGATTGTATCGTGACCGGACCCATTCTACTTCATCCAGTTTCACATCCATCATCACCCATAAGGAGGGTAGTTCAACTTCAACAGGTAAGACGACTTCCATACCATATACGAGCTGATAAGGTGTTGCCCTAGTAGATGTTATGATAGAGGTTCGGTACCCATGCAAGTCAAATGGTAGCATTTTGTGCCAGTTTTTGTAGGTGACTACCATCTTCTGCATAATCTTCTTGATATTCTTATTAGCGGCCTCAACAACGCCATTCATCTTTGGCCTGTAAGGATAAGAGTTGTGATGTTGAATTTTGAAGTCCCGGCATAGTTCTGCCATCATCTTATTATTCAAGTTGGAATCATTGTCAGTAATGATTCGCTCGGGAACTCCATATCGACAGATGATATCTCTTTTCAGAAATCGAGCTACCACTTGTCTGGTGACGTTTGCATATGAAGCTGCTTCAACCCATTTGGTGAAGTAATCAATGGCTACCAGGATGAATCTATGACCATTTGAAGCAGTCGGTTCAATCTTTCCAATCATATCAATGCCCCACATGGTGAATGGCCAAGGTGAAGACATTACATTCAAAGGATTCGGAGGCACATGCACTTTATCTGTGTAGATCTGGCATTTGTGGCATTTTCTGGCGTAGGCACAACAGTCTGCATCCATTGTGATCCAATAGTAACCCGGTCTTAACAACTTCTTTGCCATTGCATGTCCTCCGGCATGGGTACCGAAAGAACCTTCATGTACTTCGTGCATCAGTAGGTCTGCTTCCTTCTTGTTAACACATTTGAGCAAGACCATGTCGAAGTTTCGCTTGTACAAAGAACCATTAGTATTGAGGAAGAAACTTCCGGCTAGCCTTCTTAATGTCTTCTTATCATTTGAAGATGTTCCATGTGGGTATGTTTGAGTTTCCAAGAAGCATTTGATGTCATGGTACCAAGGCTTATTATCAGTGACAGTGTCCACAGAGAATACATATGCCGGTGTGTCCAGTATGGATACCAAAATCCGAGGTACATAATTGGTAGCTTGTACTTTGATCATGTATAAAATGGTAGCCAAAGCGTCTGCAAACTGATTCTCATCTCGAGGGATGTATTAAAGCTTAACTGTTGTGAAGAAGGTCAACAATCTCCTCGTATAGTCACGGTAGGTGTCGCTCCCTGGATTTCCATTCTGGTACAAACGCGAAAGTGGCACGAAAAGAGGTAGAGTCTCCAGCCAGGCATTTTTATCCCGAAAGAATGAGAATGGTAGTGCTGCAAAAACCAGAAGAAAAGAAAAGGAAGGACACGGGTCCTGCGAACCAAAGAGACTGGGTCCGGGAGTCGGTTACGACCTGGGAAGGTATTAGCACCCCAGATTGACCGCCGTACCCGACGAGATCCACGCTTGCAAAGAAATCTGTTTGAAAGGGTGAATAAAATGAAAGCTACTACAAAAAGAAAGACTAGAATTGGAAACGGAACTGAGAAAGAAAATAAAGAGGAAAAATGTAGGGAAAATAAAAGAGTGTGCTCGAACGGGCCCTACCCCGCTGCCTACGTACCTCATATGGACATGAGTATCAGAGACACCGTATTTCCCCTAACTAGGGGTAGAAAAGATTGCTTGTGAATTAAGGCTTGAACTGCCTATGTCAATGCTCAGATGTTGCAGGCTCGGACGACGAGTGCGTTACCGTCTTGCAAAATGAAAAGTAGAGACAAGTTCGCGTACGGAGCGAAGGAGGTGAGTAAAGAAGTCCCGAAGGAGAGATGATTATTGTTTGTTTGTGTTTTTTATGAGTATTTTATTTGTGTGGCACAAGAGAATGAACTCAAGCTCTTTTCCATGGAATGTGTACTTGCTACTACATTCCAATATGGAATAATAGAACAAGCACACTAAGTAAGGAGAATTTATCCAAGACTTGTTTCCAAGGGAGAGGGCCTAAATTCATTGACTTGTTGAATTTATTAGGTGTTTTAGTGATTAAAAATGAAGAAGTATTTTTTAGGGTTTTTCTTGATGAAGATGACCTCCAAATCCGACTTGTGCATCATGCTAGACAAATGCACTATTCCAAGATGGAATGAATACATATGCCCCATGGAATAAGGCTATTACACAAGAAGTCACTTCTTTCTTTATTAATGTTTTTTTTAGGTTTTTTTTGTTTTGAGAGGAGAAGAGAAAGAAACCAAAGGAGCAAAAGGCAAAAGTCTAATGGAGGAAAGACTAATCCTAATATTAGCATGCAAAAAAGTGGTCCTAAGGTTAGTGAGGTTTCAACTATCCTAAGAGAAGAAAGAACCAAAGGAAAAGAAAAGATGAGGAGAAGAAAGCTAACAAGCAACTTACTCCTCTAAAAGAGATAAGTTGCTTCTAGAGGGGAAAGAAAAGAGTTGAATCACATGATGGCATAAGGCACATCAAAAACCACAAAGAGAAATCAACTTAAAAAGAAAAGGGGAAGAGTTGAAATGTGGATAAACATCCACACTTCTCTTACCATAAGCCCCTGCAATGTTAGCAAAAAATCCAGCAAATGTTCATCAACACAATCATGGAATTAGCATGCTCAAAGTTCAAATCAACAAAGATCAAACAAACATGCCAAACTTTGCACATACAAGCATTTACGTGTCGAGAACATGAAAGCATACATCAACCAGCGAGCAAATCACCCTAAACTAGCATATTCAATAATCATACAATGATACATGGCAATTAAAACAAGTAAAGGGATCAAACAAGCTCAAAACAGCTCAAATATGGTATTCTGCATCAGTGTTAATCGGTTAACCAATTCAAACTCGCAGTAAAATACGCAGAAAACAGGTGCGTTAACCAGTTAACCAAAGCATTAACCGGTTAACACTGTCAAAACAGCAACAAATCCTGCATGAAAATCAGTTCAAATCCAGCTTATCCAAATAATTCCACACCAGACCAGCAATCAATTAAGCATGAAATAAATGGATCAATTCACATTAGTTAACATCATTAAGATGATGAACATTAGCACACGGATCCGGCTACAAATCCACCAATCAATTCAAGCAACACAAGCAAATACACAAGCACATGGTGGATCTAAAGCACAAGCATGCAAATAAGCTAAAACAGAGCTAGATCTGAATTTAACCAACCTACAAAGATGAGGTATGCTTTGGTAGTTGTTGTTTGAGATGGAAATGAGAGATTTCACAGAAAACTTTGAAGATTCGGTGCTAAGCTTCACACTCCATGCAAAATAAATGCAAGCAAAGGGTCTTGATGCAGAATTTTTGCTCCAAAAGCACTTCTAATCTCCAAACCAGATCTGAACCACCAAGTAAACCAGCAAAAATGATGCAAATACGCTATGGATGGAGGTATAGTTCCAAGATCTACACACTTTAAGGCAAAGTTATGTGATCTTCAAAGAGGAACTTTGAGTGATTTGGAAAATTGAGAGAAAAGAGTGAGATAATGATGAGAGAGATCAAAATTTAGAAAATGAAGAGGAATGCATTATGAGAGAGTCCCTCTTGGTTTGTAGGGAAAGGGATTAAATATGGTTTAGGTTTGGGGCCCAAAATTTAGGCTTGGGATCCAAAAATATGGTTTGGGAAATTGATTAGGATCTAGCATTGGAATTAGGCTTGGATAAATGCTCTAGATCCTTCTCCATAATTCAAATGAATAAAAAAAATGGAATTTGGAGCCAAAAACACAAGCTGAAAATTGCTGCTGGAATTCAAAATTCGCAGCCGTTAACCAAAGCGTTAACCGGTTAACGCCAGTGAATTTTGAATTCTCCCTCCTTTTGGTGGGAAACCTCAATAATAACCTGGCGCCGACCGTTTTGATCTGATTTTGACCTTCAATCTTTCTAGTGTTTTGAACATGATACATAGCTTGTGTAAAAGATCATGTGAGCTTCTTTCCAGGTCACCATGCTCTTGATCTTGATTTGTAGTGCTTCAAATTTCCCGGATGACCGATCATATGCCTTATGACAGAACATGTGAGTGTTATGCTTCATTTTTCTATGCAAAATGCTAAGGATATGATATGCTTATGATGATGATGATGATAAAAAGAAGAGGGAAAATTTGGGGTGTTACAGTAGGGAATCAGATGCTCCTGATGAGTGTACCACTTCCCGTTGGTTTGGTTGATTACCAAAGCTGAATCTCCGAATACATTCAAGGTTTTGATCCTGAGGTCAATGGCTTCCTCAAGCCCCATGATATAAGCTTCGTATTCTGCTTCATTGTTAGTGCAAGAAAAGGTGAGTTTTGCTGAGAAAGGCATATGGACTCCCTTGGGTGTGATAAGCACTACACCAACCCCATGACCGTTGCAATTAACTGTCCCATCAAACATCATAGTCCATGTTTCTTCTGGGTCAGGCCCTTCAGTGTGAATAGGCTCTTCATAATCTTTTTCTTTTAATAACATGATGTCTTTGTCAGGGAAGTCAAATCTCATAGGCTGGTAATCATCAATGGGTTGCTCAGCCAGATAGTCAGACAATACACTGCCCTTGATGGCTTTCTGAGAGGTGTACTGAATGTCGTATTCTGTTAGAATCATTTTCCATCTTGTAACCCTTCCGGTAAGTGCTGGCTTCTCAAATATGTACTTGATTGGATCCATCTTTGAGATTAACAAGGTAGTATGAGTCAACATATACTGTCTTAGTCGGCGAGCAGCCCACGCTAAAGCACAGCAAATTTTCTCGAGCATTGAATAACATTGTTCACAGTTGGTAAACTTTTTGCTTAGGTAGTATATTGCATACTCTTTTTGACCAGACTCGTCATGCTGGCCCAACACACACCCCATTGACTCTTCTAAAACTGTCAGGTACATGATTAGAGGTCTTCCTTCAACTGGAGGCATGAGAATTGGAGGTTCTTGCAGATACTCCTTGATCTTGTCAAAAGCTTTCTGATAATCATCGTTCCACCTGACTATTTGCTCTTTTCTTAACAGCTTGAACAAGGGTTCGCAGGTTGCAGTGAGATGAGATATGAACCTTGATATGTAGTTCAATCTACCTAGGAACCCCCGAACTTCTTTCTCAATCTTAGGTGTAGGCATCTCCTGAATGGCTTTCACTTTGTCGGGATCAACCTGAATTCCTTTTTCACTTACAATAAAATCCAGCAGCTTACCGGAACGCACCCCGAATGTGCATTTGTTGGGGTTTAACTTCAACTTATACTTTCTCAGACGCTTGAATAGCTTCAACAGATTTACCAAATGATCTTCTTCTGTAAGGGACTTGGCAATCATATCATCCACATAGAACTCGATTTCTTTATGGATCATATCGTGGAATAATGTTACCATAGCCCGTTGATATGTTGCACCGGCGTTCTTTAGACCGAACGACATTACTTTGTAGCAGAATGTGCCCCAAGGTGTGATGAAAGTTGTCTTCTCCATGTCTTCAGGTGACATCTTAATCTGATTGTATCCAGAAAATCCATCCATGAATGAAAATACCGAGAACTGAGCTGTGTTATCCACCAATACATCAATGTGAGGTAATGGGAAATCATCTTTCGGGCTTGCTCTGTTCAAATCCCGGTAATCAACACACATATGCACCTTTCCATCCTTCTTAGGCACGGGTACAATGTTAGCAACCCACGACGGGTAACTAGTTACAGTGAGAAAACCGGCATCCCACTGCTTTTGTACTTCTTCTTTAATTTTCATGGCCAAATCTGGGCGAGTACGGCGTAATTTCTGTTTAACTGGCGGACAATCTTCTTTCAATGGTAGCCTGTGCATGACAATATCCGTATCTAGACCTGGCATATCTTGATAGGACCAAACGAACACGTCAACATATTCCCGAAGCATACTGATGAGTTGTTCTTTCACTGGAGCTTGCAGACTGGCCCCGATCTTCACTTCCTTTACATCTTCCTCGGTACCAAGATTGATAGTCTCAACCTCCTCCTGATGAGGAGCAATCACTTTTTCCTCTTGTCTCAATAACCTGGCCAACTCTTCAGGCAAATCATAGTCTTCATCAACCCCTTCATCTACTTGATTAATCTGACTGTCGAAGTCATACGAGGTCATAACAGTGTTGTTGTCGGTGTAATCTAGAGGATTATCTCTACAAGAGTTGAGATTTGTTCATTTTAGTGATTGATTTTATTTTATTTAGAAAAAGTGTGGATGGAGTTATTATTGAAAAAACACTTCCATTTATTGTTTTGTTTGAAAATAACAAAAATGAAAAGACAGTGAGCGAAAAAAGATCGTTTGCATAAGATGTCCATTTGTTCATTAATCATTCATTTGCACAAAATACAAATATGGACATATTACAAAATGAGTCCTGACACCTTGGGCAAGATGCATGACTTGATGCATGCTTAAACAGGAAATAATAATTACTCTGCAGAAGTAATCCTTATAATTTCCTGGGAAGACCAGTTGAGGACTTTCTGGCCTGGGACCCATGGATGAATCCAGCTTTCCAGGTTGAAGTCACTTTCAGCCTCGTCTTCCACATTGTTGATTGCATCCGGGGTTAGCATTCCCCCACTGATAAACTTGGGAGCTTCAGCAGCCTCCTCTTGGACCTATCGAGATGGTTTGTAACCCAACCCAAACTTGTTTTCCTTGATATGAACTTGCAGCAGCTTGCCCCAGCCCTGGGCATTCCTGTCTTCAACAACCTTCCGAGCTTGCTTATAAGAAGATATTGAAGTTCCAGATACTTCAGTTGTTTCTTCATTGACATTGAGGGCCTCAAACCCTTGGCTCATTGTCTCATGGATCTCTCCATCCATCTCAATGTACTTATAAGTAGCTAGATGACTGACGAAGATATCCTCCTCCCCATAGATTGTGATAACTTGGCCCTCCCATTCGTATTTTAACTTCTGGTGAAGGGTCGACGTTACAGCGCTAGCGACATGAATCCATGGCCGACCCAACAAACAGCTATAGGCAGGCTGAATGTCCATCACGTAGAAGATAGTTTTGAAGATATGTTGGCCAATCACCACAGGCGGCTCAATTTCCCCAAGAACCGATCTTTTAGAACCGTCAAAGGCTCTCACCACCAGGTTACTTGGACGCAGTGCAAGACCATCATATTCCATCTTGACCAAGGCTTTCTTCGGAAGAACATTGAGTGAGGACCCAGTGTCAACCAAGACGTGAGAAAGAACAACACCTTTACACTCCAAGGTGATATGTAAAGCCTTATTATGGTTACGGCCCTCCGTAGTTAGATCAGCATCGATGAACCCTAGTCCATGACTAGTATTGACATTAGAAACCACCATTTCTAGCTAATTAATTGTAATCTCTTCTGGCACGTAAGCTGCGTGCAGGACTTTGAGAAGTGTATTCCTGTGGGCTTCGGAACACATTAGCAGTGATAGAATAGAGATTTTGGAGGGTGTCTGATGGAGCTGGTCCACAACCTTATAGTCACTCTTCTTGATTATTCTCATGAACTCGTCTACATCCTGGTCAAAGGATGTCTTCTGAGTTTCCTTGGTAGTAGGTTCTTCAGGCACCACACTCTTGCCATTAGCCTTGGCAACAGCTTCTGCTTCAGCATTAGTTCTTGGGAATTGTGACGCAAAGAGACGTCCGCTTCGAGTGAAGCCTCCGCCTCCCCCTACATTATTAATTTGTGGTGTTGAAGAGTCAAGAGTAACTTTCTTTCTGTCGCAATATAGATCTGAGCCATATTGCCAAGGCACGACACTGCTGCTATCATATGGAACTGGTCTAGGCACTGTGATAGTAACCAGACTGATTGCTGCAGAAGAAGGAGTTGAGACAGTCTGAGGTTCATAATAGATTGTGACAGGAGGCCTGGTGGGAGATGGTGCAGGTGATGAAGGTTGTTGATGTTGATGGAGATGTTGATGTGAGTTGTTGAAAGAATCTGGAACGTGGATTGTTGTCGGATCATAGTAAATGGTAACTGTGGAAATGTCTTCATTGATGGTTGTTGTTGTTGTAAAAGGATGTGTTGAACTGATATTTGTTGAAGTTGAAGAAGGGATGGTTGTTGATGTTGTAGAAGAATCTGTTGGAATGATTGTTGTTGAAGTTGTAGGAGTGATATCTGTTATATCTGATGAAATGATGTATCCTAGAGTTGTAGAAGGAATGCTTGTTGATGTTGTAGGAGCTAGAACTGTTGAAGTGATCTGTAAAATTCCTTCCTTGATAAGATTGTTGATATCGGTCTTCAAATTTGCACAGCCGTTGATAGAAGTCTTGCAAGCTTCGCAATGGGCCTCACAACCCGGGAACACTTGGCACTTCAAAAGCTGGGCTTTAACCTCGGCCAGAGGTGTTTGAATACTTGTAACACTATCAATTGGGCTTACTGGTTGATCCTCCTCAATGGAATTTATCCTAGGCCCACCATGGTTAGGCATAGGATTCTTGGTAACACTTGGATGGGGTGCAAAGTTGACTGCCTTAGAATCAATCAAATCTTGAGCCTTCATGTGTAAGGCTCTGCACTTCTCTATTGTATGGCCAAGTGCATTGGAGTGGAAGGCACATCTGGCATTAGCATCATAGTTTCTTGGAAGATCTGGGGATCTGGTGGGGCCAGAGTCCTCAATTCAATCAGGTTGAGCTTTAATAATTGTGGAAGTAAGGCAGCATAGGGCATCGGAATGGAATCGATAACCCTATTGATTTGTGAAGTCCTTTGTTGAAACGGACGTTGTTGCTGATTGTTATTGTTGTAAGATCTTTGTTGAGGAAATTGTTGCTGCTGTGGGAAGTGTTGTGGTTGTGGAGGATATTGTTATTGAGGTGCTGGAACTAGAATGGTGACAGCAGCTACTGATCTTGGCATGTATTGAGGCCTAGCTCTGCCCATGTGTACTGAGTTGGTCTCACATGTCCTGCGAGGTCCTGAAAAAGGTTTTCTTGTATTGCTGGAACTAGCACCGTTGTCTGAGATTTTTCCCATCTTCAAAAGACTCTCAATTCTCTCACCAGCTATAACTACATCAGCAAATCTAGTGGAAGAGAAAGCAGCAAGTTTGTCAATATATGTTCCTTGCAATGTGTTCATGAACATGTCGTCCATTTCTCTTTCCGACATCGGAGGCTGGACAGCAGCAGCAAGCTGTCTCCATCTTTGGGCATATTCCCGGAAACTTTCTCTTGAAGATTGAGACATACCCATCAGGAGGGTCCTGTTGGGAGCCATGTCCAAGTTATATTGATACTGGCGTATGAAAGCTTCGGCCAAATCCTTCCAGTTTCTGACTGTTGCTCTGGACAAGTGAGAATACCATTCACGGGATGCCCCGGTCAGGCTGTCTTCAAAGTAGAACATCCACAACTTTTCGTCCATGGTATAAGCTTTCAGTCTCCCCAAAAAGGACTGCAGGTGAGTACATGGACAAAAGGTACCATTATATTTCTCAAAGCAAGGAGGCTTGAATTTGTAAGGAATCCCGACTCCCTCAACTAAACCCATGTCCATTACATCAAATCCCAAAGAGTTTTGGGACTCCAAATATCTCAGTTTCTCCACTATTTCGTCCAGATGACGATCATATGCTTCATCCCCAACACCAATTACTGTAAACTGTTCTTCTTGAGGGTCCTCTTGCAAGGCACGACCTCCAGTACCTCCTGTACCTGGATGATTCTCTTCTGGAGTTTGTCGCTCGACAAACTCTCTTAATATTTCTTGGCTTTGGGCCAACCCAATCATTACTGCCATGAATTGGTTCATCTGAGCCCTCATCTCAGTTCTCTCATTAGCCATCTGAGTTCTCACGTCAATCAAATCTTGTTGAACTTGGTCCATCTGTAAGCTCGGAAGGTTGTTTCTGGTCGGATACCGGTGAACTCTGTTGATGGGGAAAACCCTCCTACGAGAAATGTTTCCTGAAACAACAGCAAAGTGAGAAAACAACAACAAAAACACCTACAAAACAAAGAATGAGGTTAGTATGCAATGCAATATGTCTATTTGTCTTCCAAGGGTATCATGTTTGGTTCTTTGGTTTTGACCTTCCAGACCTTTGGGAATGAAGAAGATGTTGTAGAAATCAAAGCCCATAAGAAAATCCAAGTAATACATAAACCATATATTACAAATGCAAAAGGTACATAGTTTATGATTACAACAAGTTCCCATGGTGGGTCCAAATACAATTAAGTCGATAAATACAATAAAATCGCCATGAGAAATAAAGTACAACCAAAATAAAATACAAGTACAAAGAAATCAAACATCCAGCCCAAAGTCATCCTCCTTGACTTCCTTCAGGAGAGCATCAGTCACTGGTCCTACTGGATGCTCTGTGATGGTCCTGATAAGAAGGTTCCTGGTGGCAATGGCACTTGTCAACTTCTGGTACTTGTATTGGTATTTTGATCTTTTCAACCCCGCCCGGAGTTTCAACTTAGAGATTTCCTTCTATGCTGCTAACAAGGCTTCCTGGTTCTTCTTCTCATTAGCTTCCAATTTCCCAATCCTAGCCTGTGTCTTCTGATCTTCTTGCAAACGAGCCTCAGTGATCCTGATCAACCTAGCCTGACTCTCTTCCAAGTAGTGCTCAACTCTGGCTTTCTGAATCTTAGCTTCTTTGCAAGCATTCTTCAATACCAACTCCCCTGCTCGGGCTTTTCTGATGAAGTCCTCTGTCTTTTCTATCTTGGTCGTATGCTCGATCCGGAGCTTCTCTAACCTCTCAATATCCAGACGACCATCATTTCTTTCCTAAAGGGTCTTCTTCAAAGCTTCAGAAAGTTGGGTATTCCTCTCTTTCAACTTCTCAAACTCCTCTAAACTGACTATAGCTACAGGCTCTACAGCTATGGCCCTGGCACATCTTCCAGGGTGAATGGCATGCGGGTGATCTGTCCTCTGATGTGAGACCAATCAATGTACTGAGCTGAAGCTATGTTGTTACACTTGCCAAGAATAGCAGTCCCTTTTGTATGTATGTTATTCCAAGCCCAAGCTGCTTGTCGGATGATGGCATGATTATTCTGAACATCACAGTAAAGGGTCTCTGCTAAATCCTGCTCTCTTGGTGGATGTACTAGGGCATACCCTAGCTGCCTTTTGAAAAGAAAAGGATTGTAGTTGATGCAACCATTCACTCCAATAAGAGGTACATTGGGATACTACCCACAACTTGTAATTATGTCCCTGCCCTTGGTGCTCTGAGTACACCACCTGATGTCTTCTGAAGTGAGAGCAATCATTCTCTTAGCCCAATTCCTTGACTGGTGAGGATTCAGGAAAGCTTATGTCTTTGGAAAGTGTCTCAATAACCAACGATAGAAGAGAGGTGCACAACATCTGACTAGTCTTCCCCTCTGTTTCTCATTTCTCTGATGCATTGAGTAGTAGAAATCCCATAGCAAGGTAGGAACTGGATTCTTCAGCAGGAAGATATGGATAGCATTCTTGCTTACAAACTTAGGCTCGTCTGCAAACAAGATGATTCCATATACACTAAGAGCCAGGAGAGCACAAACAGTTTCCCACTTCCCTGCTGCAGCATGACTGGTGGCCTGAGTGATCAAGAAGTCTAAATAGAGGCCTGGGATTCCAGCCTTGGTGGTCATATGCTGATCAATGGTGGTGACTTCCAAATGTAAAGCCTTAGCTATGTCTTAATTCCTAGGAGCAGTCATCTCAGGGTTGAAAGGAATTCCTCTTCTGATAGGGACACCTAACAACATGGAAAACTCTTCTAACAAAGGACCCATCTAAAAGTCTGGGAAAGTGAAACATCTAAGAGGAGGGTCATAGAACTGAAGGCAAGTGTGAATAATGCTCCTCTGTGATGCATCCAAGTCCATGATCATGTCCATAATACCACCCTAATGTTCTCTGAATAAAGGGACATGATCAGGAGTGATAAGTGCTTGAATCTGCCTTATGCCTGCTAGAGAGGGCTCAAAGAAATGGTAAGTGATGTTGCTCTTCCTGGATGAATCCATACTGATAATGAGTGTTGATGAAGATAACTGAGGAGAAATAACTGATGAAGACAACTGGAGGAGATATCAGCTGAAGAAGATCTCTGATGAAGATAACTGATGAAAATGGTTGAGCAGAAGAACAATCAAAACTAAACCAAAGAAGATATGGATACCCTGTAAAACAAATAGACAAATATTAAATGATACAAAATGATGTATGCAGAATGATATGCAAGGGTTTGTGATCAGGTGCTGGATTTGTCATTTGCTTTGATAGGGTCCATGAGTGTTCAGAAATCCAAATGAAGGCTAGAGAACCAGTAACCAGGTGGGGGACTCAAATAAAGAGTCACAAGTCCAGGGTTTCATAAGATCAGTCCAAAATAGTGTAACCTTAAACAAAATCCAGTAATAGGGTATGTTGAGGCCAAGGGTTCCTGCAAACCTGCAAACATCCCAACCCACTCACAGGTATTGTTCTAGAACAAGGATCCTCAGACTTGAATCTATTATCAGAAGTGTAAACACTTTTAACCCGGAGGTACAGTGTTTACCCTAATCATAAAGAATCCTCCTCTAATTCACCTCAGATACTGAAGGTCATCTAAAAAGGTCATCCAGACTTAGCAGGCTTCCCAGATAGCCCTAGCACTACAGGAAATCCGTAGTACAGAGTTCTTAAGAAGAAACCCACGTTTGAACCGTGTTTTCGTATTTCCGCGCCAGACCGAAATGGAATGGGAAATAATATGAATCCACTCTAATCCTATGTGTCACTCAGGCTCCCGGTGTGGAACCTTGCTCACTGAGATACCCCTCCCACCAAGGCAAACCAACAAATCCAGCACATGATATGATGACAATAATATGAAATGCATAAAAGCAGTAAATGAAAACGATAAATAAAGATGTACATAAATTAATAAATAAAGCAATAAACAGAAAGCACACATAACACCCCCATAAACACAAATCAAACAAGCGCTAGGAGAAACCCACAAAAAAGAACCAGAAGCCCTGGTTGTAAAAGATATTCCCCAGCAGAGTCACCAAGCTGTCGCTCCACGGACTTACGTCCCGATGCAAACGCAAACTGTCGGTAAAGAGAAAGGGTTGAATAGAGTCGCCAGCAAGGCATTTTTATCCTGAAGGAAAGGTAATGCTGCATAAACCTGGAAAGAGATGGATAAGACGTTTGCGAACCAGAGAAACTGAGAAAGGGGGTTGGTTACGACCTGAGAAGGTATTAGCACCCAGCTCGTCCGTCGTACTCGATGGGATCCATGCTTACTTGATTGTGTTTAAAAGGGGTAGGTGTATGTGTTATCTGTGTGCAACATTTAGGGGAAGAAAGTACATGTGTCAGTGCAAAAGGTGTGAATTTCTCAGGAACTGAGGCTTTAGAAAGAATGCTGAAAGAGGGGGATGACAAAGAGACTTTTGTTCGATAACTGTTAAGTTATGCCTACGTATCCTCTCATGCAATGAGGAATTCAGAACACCGTAGTTTGACTCAAAGAGACTGAAAATAAATTGACTGTGAACTGCTTGCTTGTCTATGCTCAAGTGTATGACTCGTCTGGCTCGAGTGCTAACTGTCTTGCATTAGACAAAAGAAGCAAGTTCTCGTTTGTGAATGAGTGTGATGAGAAAAGAATCCCGGAGGAGACGATTATTGTTTGTTTTTGTGTTTTCAGTTTTTTATTGTTTTTGGTGTTTTGCATAAGTTAATGAGCTTAAGCCTAAATTAAGGGTTGTAAACTCATTATATCCTCCCTGATTAGGGATAATGAGCCTACTTAAGTATGAGATAAGCATCTCAATTTAATTACCATAATGATGTAGGATTAAGATCATTAATCTACTTGCGATTATTTAGATGTTTTTAGTTTTTTCTATTTAGTGTTAAGTAATGAGTTTAATCTCTAATCACAGATTAGTGAACTCATTACACCATCCTAATAGAAGGATGATAGATGAGAACACTTAAGCTAAGGAATATACCTCAACTTAATCCATGGTTAGGGATTAAATTCATTATATAACAAGCCTTTATTAGATGGATTTTAATTAAAGAGTAAGATTAAGAAATTGGATTTTAAGTTTGTAAGACAACTTGAGGGGGACTTGTCCATTAAACACTAGGGTTAGTCCCTCTTAACCATATGGAAGAGATAGAACCCTAATGTAAGGCCCAAGTTACAAGATAAAGTATTAGTGATTATTAGTGTGTTTTGATTAAGAGGTGTAAATAAATTAAAGGTTTAACACTAAGGATTGAAGTTATACACTCCATCCTAAGATAAAGATGCAGGCATAACCCTAATTCCAAAGTCTTAAAGCTTTAAGAGTTTAGCCTCTGTAAGAGATTAGAAGAGAGACTCAAGGAGACTCAAAGGTAAAAAGTTAGAGGGGACTATACACAACCCTAAAAATTATCATGCTTGGATATCCTATGGTTTGTGAGGCTTAAGAGAAAAGATCTTCAAGAAGGCCACCATGGAAGAAGCAGATGAGAAGAGAAGAAGAAAGAAGAATAAGTTACTTACTTCCTAAAGAAGATAAGTAACTTAAAAGAATGAAAGTAAGAAGGAATGAGCATAAGTGAAACAAATTCACTTCAAAGACAAATAAGAATGCATATGAAGAGATGATAAGAAGTGGGAGGTAAAGGCAAATCCACCTCCCAGATAACTTACCAAAAGTTCCTGAAAAGTTAGTATGAATGCATAAGACATAAAGCAAAAGGAAATGAGATGAATAAAGATGAAAAGATCAAAACCAGAAGTGATTATACAATGCAAATGTGTTATGAGATGATGCAAAGTTATACAAGATGCATAGGAATGATCATACAAAGATGAGATGCAATGGAAGCATGTTTAGAAGCATGAAAAACACATGGATGTTCATGAAATGTAATGGATGCAAAGCATACCAAAATGATTCAACAATGATCAAGAAATGTTTCAAACATGTCCTAAGATGTCTAAGATGACATACAAAATAATGGAATAGCATGGCAAGTTCATAAGTTCATGATATGCAAAGAAGAATGCAAATGACGATGCAAAATTAGGGTTTTAAGGCAACATGAGATGCATATGACCAAAACAAAAGCATTCACCATGATAAAAAATTGAAATTAAGCTCAAACAAACCCTAAACCTATACAAGATCACACCCCAAAGGAGAAGGTAAGAAGCCAATCCTAGTGAAAGTTATGAAATTTCTAAGTTAACTAGGGTTTTTGGGTGATTTTTAAAGGAAAATGCAAATCAAATTGAAAATGCAAGATAAAAATATGAGATAAATAACCTAGAAACTATATGCAATATGTAACACAATGCAAGAAGAACCAAGTTCAAACTCATCATGGTTAGGCAGAAAATGAATTTTTTAAGTTAGGGTTAAAAAATGTGAAATTTAAGAACCCTAATTCAAAGAAAATTGTGAAAATGTGATCAAACCTAAAAAGAAATTTTTATGGTGAGTTTCAAAATGTTTCAAAATGTTTAAGAATGCTTCATGATTTTTTTTGGTGATTTTTAGAAACCTAAATGCATATTTAATTAATTAAAATCAATTAATTAATTAAATGAAACATTTAAATATTTTAAAAATAATTTTTTAATGCAAAAATTAAAATAAAAAATGTTTTTAGGTTAAGAAAAATATTTGAAACGGAAATGCAAAGTTTGAGATTATTTTGATGGTTTTTGCTATTTTAAATAATTATGGAAAGAAAATGGAATAAAATGAAAAATAAAATGAAATAAAATGGAAGTAATCTGATCCAGTGGTTGAGATTCAAACTGGGGAGAAAATGCTTGACTGCGCGCGCGTTTCAAAGGTTAGGATTCAATCTGAGGAAATTTAATTAATTAAACCTAATTAAACTAATTAAGTTTTAATGAAGAATCTGAGCCATCCAAACACGCGCTAAACAAGATCCTACGACCTACATTCAAACTGGGAAGATTAACCCTAATCCTAACCCTAAACATTTTCAGGTGACCGGAGCAAGCTCTGGTCATCTTCTCCGGTGACACCCTCAACCCAACTTCCACCACATGCCATGAAACTTCACCAAAATCTCCAAAAATGATCTATGAACATCACTAAACAAGAATCCAACACCAAAAATCATTTATTTTCAGAAACCATCATGAATCGAAGAAAACTTATTTTAGGTCAAAAATTTAAGAGATACGGTTCATGTTCATTTCTTCATCATTTTCAAAAACAACAAGTGCAGTATGATCAGGGGAACATGGGGAACATTTTTAGAAAATAAAATAAAGCTTCAGGAAAAAACGTTTGAGATGGCTACCTGAGCTGAAGCTTTCACTTCCTGAGCTTTCTGGCCTCTTTCTTTGCTCAATCCACCTCCAATGAACTCCCTGATGATGTTGCAATGCTTAGAACAAGTTTGTGGGGCTTGGTTTGAGAGATACAGTTCCTCTGCACCAGAAATCGTGTTTTTGTTTTGTGAGGTTTCAGGCCATGGCAAGGGGTGGGAAATGATCCTTATGATGTGTGGAGATGATTGGTGGTGAAAGTTTTGAGTTTGAGTGGCTGAGGAGTGAGTTTCGAAGGAATGAAGATTTTGGGGATTTTTGTGAAAACTGAGTTGTGGGAGGATTCAGCCTTGTGTTTGTTATGAAATGAGTTGCATAATGTTAGTACAGGCCAATGGGAGTGATCAGAAAGTGGGTGGTGGCATAGTGTGATTGGTATGGGCCAAGTTGCAAAAATGTCAATAGATTTGTACTTGAGGTATGACACAAGTTAGTGTTATTTCAAGGGGTGTCTTGTCCTCAGCTGAGTTTGTGGATGGCCCTTGGATTGAACTTGTGCAACTGGATCACTTGGATGAAGTGATATCATAAGTTTTGCAAATTTCCCTCTTTTGAATTTCTTGAAGTGCAAGGCATAGAAACTTGTATTTTTTGTGCAATCTTGATCAAAATGTGTTTCATTATGTTGGTATGATGTTTAGAAATTGATTAGAGGTCATGAAAGGACTTGGCAAGTGAATTTGCAAAATTCCCTCTTTGGTGCACACTTGAAAATTATAGGATTTTTGCCAACTTTGAAAGGCCATATCTTGAGTTCTAGGATGAATCAAGACATGTTCTTGTACTTTTTGAAAATGGGAATACATAATCTACAACTTTCATGTCCAAGAATTTTTTAATTGAAGCATTTTTGGCCATGAAAGAATAGGTTGAATATCTTTCCCAAAATGGAAAGTTTCCATTACAAGTCCTTTCCAAAAATAGCAAGTTTGCATTTGGCTCAAAATTCTTCAACTTTGTGAACTTCCAACCACTTCAATGATCAAATAAAGATCATAGAGACTCAAAATGATTATGATGACCCTTTGGTACCCTTGATAGAGGCCTCAGATGCCCTGATTTTGACTTTACTTGCTCAAGAAGTTACCCAATGATCAGATGACTTCCACAGTGAATTTCTTCATCAAATTTGATACACATGATCCTTATAACATGTTGATACCATTAGAAACAAGAATTACCAAAAAATTTAGGATTAAGGCCTCTGAAACCAAAAGCCTAATTTTAGGTCATCTGTGTAGGAAATCTTCAGTCTGCCTTTATGCCTTTGCCATGCTTTTTGATCCCTTGACTTTTATGAACTTTGGGGAGCATATTATGATCATGGAACACACATGAACCCTCTTGGAAAGCTTCAAGACCATTGGAATGGCACAGATTGCCTCTTGTATTACTCAGATCACAAACCCTAGATGCAGATGAAATGAACTATGTAGTGGGATATGATATGCTTATGCTAATGCAAAAATGAAAGATCACAAGCCATGGTGTGAGAAAAAGTGAGGGAAAATTTGGGGTGTTTACAACTAACAATGAGGCAGAGTATGAAGCTTGCATCATAGGGGTTGAGGAGGCCATCAACTTACGAGTCAAGAACCTCGAGATCTTCGGAGATTCTGCTATGGTGGTGAACCAAGTCAATGGCAAATGGTTAGTTCATCAACCTCACTTGGTTCCTTACAGGGATTATACCAGGAGGCTTCTAAATTTCTTCACCAAGGTCAAGTTGAGTTATATTCCCCGAGACGAAAATCAGTTCGTTGATGCTCTAGCAACTTTGTCATCCATGATTAAAGTTTGTCAATATAATTTTGTGCCTCTAATCATGGTCTCCCGTCTTGAAAGACCTACTTATGCCTTTGCAGTTGACAGTGGTAAAGATAACAAACCTTGGTATCATGATATCAAGCAATTCTTGAAGACTCAAGAGTACCCGACCGGGGCATCCAGTAAAGACAAGAAGACTCTCAGAAGACTAGCAGGTGGTTTCTTCTTGAATCAAGATGGTGTGCTATACAAGCGAAACTTCGACATGGTTCTGCTCAGATGCGTGGATAGACACGAAGTAGACCTGTTGATGCAAGAGGTTCATGAAGGCTCCTTTGGTACCCATGCTGAAGGACATGTTATGGCCAAGAAATTGTTAAGATCGGGATATTATTGGATCACCATGGAATATGATTCCTGCAAATAAGGTCCATGTGCCTCCGAATCCTTTGAATGTCATGTCTACACCTTGGCCGTTCTCCATGTGGGGCATTGATATGATTGGAAAGATTGAACCAACAACTTCCAATGGTCACCGCTTCATCCTGGTTGCTATAGACTATTTCACAAAGTGGGTCGAAGCGGCATCTTATGCCAACGTTACTAAACAAGTGGTAGCCCGGTTTATCAAGAGAGATATTATTTGACGGTATGGAATTCCCGAAAGAATCATTATTGATAATGGTTCTAATATCAACAACAAGATGATGGCTGACTTGTGTCTAGATTTCAAAATAGAACATTACAACTCTTCTCCATATCGCCCGAAGATGAATGACGCCGTCGAGGCGGCCAACAAGAACATCAAGAAGATCGTGCAGAAGATGGTTGTGACATATAAAGACTGGCATGAGATGTTACCATTTGCGCTACATGGGTACCAAACATCTGTGCATACTTTAACAGGGGCAACCCCGTTATCATTGGTATATGGTATGGAGGCAGTCCTACCAATTGAAGTGGAGATCCCCTCGTTGAGGTTAATGATGGACATTAAGCTAGATGAAGGTGAATGGCTCTGGTCTAGGTATAATCAACTGAGCCTCATTGAAGAAAAACGCCTAACAGTTATATGCCATGGACAGTTGTATTAGCGGCTGTTGCACCCCAAAATTTGCCCTCACAATACAAGACTTTGTGTGCTAAGAAGGTTCACAAGGTTCACAAGATTCACAATGCTTACAAGACCTTTCATGAGGTTCATGAAGTCTACAAGACACTTTATGAGGTTCACAAGGTTCAAAAGGTTCACAAGGCTCACAAGACCTCCCATGAGGTTCACAAGACATCTTATGAGGTTCACAAGGTTCACAAAGTTCACAATTGGTCAGAAGATTTGACAATTCCCTCAGACAATGCATCCTCCTAAGCAGTGCATCCAAAACTAGGGTTTTAACTTTAATCAGGCTAAATAGACTTCCAAGACTTCAAGTGAGCTTCATAACATCTTATATGTGTCTAAGAAACCCCCATGACAAGTTTCAAGACTTTTCTCAAAAGTTTGCTCAGTCAGATGATCAGATAAGTCAAAATCAGTCAAAGCAGTTAAAAGGTCAAACTGAGGTCAACTGTGGTCAAACCAAAGTCAAACTTCATGATTTTTTGCCAACATCAAGTATATGAAGTAAAATTCATCATTTGATCAAGGGTTGATCATGATTCATCAAGGAGATTTCAGATCATCAAGAATCAGGAGTTTCTAAATTAGGGTTTCCTTAGTAAAAGTCAACTGAACTTTGACCAGCCATAACATTCACATGCTTCATCACCAAGTCTCCATCCAAAGCTCATTTTGAAGTAAATTGAATTCTCTACAACTTTGTGTCTCACAAGCCAAGCCCAAAAATGCTTCATTTGGAAGGTATGAGCTAAGACATTATAGGTCCTTTTGAAAGTCAACAAAAAGTCAACAACTTCAAAAGGGCATAACTTGAGAATGGTAAATGATATGGACATGAAACCAGTGGGGTTGGTTAGAGGACTCTTCAAGCTTTCCAAAATGTCCAAGAACACCCTCATAGCATTAAAATTGAAGGATATGTGCCCTTGCAAAGTTGGGAAATTTTTGGTTGATTTATGAAGAAAATGGAGGTCTAAAACCAATTTCTTCTAAATGGGCTTGCTATATGATGACCCAATCCATACTATGACTTCATGCACGACCCAAGTCAACAAAAATCAGATTTTTTATCATTTTATTTTTATTTATTTTCATTTAATTCATTAAAAATCATTTTAAATTAAAATAAAATATAAAAGTCTAAGATTTAAAAAAGATCAAGCTTCTAGAAATTCATAAATATGATTGGAATTAAAGTGGTAAGAAGATCATGATGATTGGCCTAAAATAGCAAGTGTTTATGAAAAAATATTTGATTTTTAAAGCCTATCTTTTTGAATCTTTTTGGATCAAACTTCTCACACAAGTATCCAACTTTTCTGACCTAATTGATCATACTATAAGTACATTACATAACCCTAACAAGAGGACACGAATTTCAGCCTCCCGAGAGTAAGTTTCAAAAAACCAAAAATCATCCAAAAATCAATTTTCGGGTTCTTCATTTGAGGGCATTTGAAGGTATTCTAAGGACACAGCAATGATCCCTAAGCTTCACTGAATGTGTACCAATGTTCATATGCATCCATTACACCTTAAATCATTCAAACCGAATCAAACTTTGTTCTTGAATATGATTTTTTCGATTTCACATATTTGCTTGATTTAAATGAAATTTGATGTTTGTTTGATGTTTGTGATGATGATAGGAATGTTTCTGGACAGCAATCTTGAAGCTTGGTACCCCCAATCGTATTTCACCATTGTTAGGGTTTGAATGGCCAATTTAGGGTTTTACGATTTAGACAATATAAATAAATTCTAACAACGTGGATTGATTGCATGAATCATAAGGAACTCATTGGTATAAACAATTTGATGTAATTGTGTTGTTTGCTTGGTGTTTGAATTTCGCAGGACATGAACATGGAAGAACTTGTATGAAATTTCGCAGGAAAAGTTGTATTAATTTTCGCAGGTATCAGGAAGAAGATGAAGACCCCTGCGCGCGAATTTCAAATTTAAACTTTTGTTTTAAAATATTATGAATTGTTTTCTGTTTTATTTCACAAATGTTGGTTAGCTCAGTTGGCAAGGGACGCGCAATGTGATGTTTATGTCTAGGGATCGAATCCTGGCTTCACCACCTTTTTCTTATTTTTTCTATATAGTCATCAGCCTTAAAATATAATGAATTAAAGTCACTACTTCAGCAGGTGCGCTCTCCCAGCTGGAATGGTAATGTGTTTGTGTGATATTGTGAAGGTCCTGGGTTCGATTCCCCCCCAGGCCTTTTGCTTTTTCCTTCTTTTTTCTGATTTCCAGGTTTAAGGCATAAAACCAATTTGATGCACCTTTTCTTCACCTGCGCGCGCGTTGACCTGGTGGTATGTGTTGTTGGCCTGGGTGTTGGCAAGCAAGATGTGCTGGGTTCAAATCCCAGCCAGGTAAGTTCCAATTTTTTTTGTTTTATTTAATTTGTTTTGTTAATTATATTATTAATTAAATATAATCATGTTTAGTGTATGTTTAAATAATTCTAGGAAAAAATAATATGTAAATATTTTGTAATTTGTTTTTTTTAATTCTAAACCTAGTTTTTTTATTATTATTATATATTTAAAATTAAAAATATGTATATATTTTAATAATTAGATTAATATTTAACATTTTTGTATATAAAACTTAATTTATATTTATAAACCCTAAAAATATATTTTTCTTCAAACCCTAATTGATCATAATAATTTTTTTAAAAAAATCCTAATTTCTTTTTCTTCTATTTTTGTTTAATATTATTTAATCCAATTTTTATTAAATGCATAAATTGCTTATAATTTAAAATAAATTTGTGTAAAAATTAAAATGCTTAATTTATTTTTTTTATGAAAATATTCACTAATTGTTTATAATTTAATTATGTATGTAAATAATTTCTAAAAATTGCTAATTTAATAATTATAATTTATTTCTCATAATATGTTCATAATTGATTTAATTTTTATAATTTACATATAATTTCAAGTTTTATAATAATTAATATGATTGTTTGTATTTTCTTATTAACTTTTAAATTTTGTTTATTATAATATTTTTGCTTATTTCATTATTATTATTATTAATTATGTTTATATGATTATTACTAACCCCATTTAATTTAGTATTATTTTTATTATAATTATTATTTTATACTAACCCTATTATAATTACTTATTTATTTTGCTTACTTATTTATTTTGTTTATTTATTTATTTTGCTTATTTATTTACTTTGCTTATTTATTTAAATTGCTTTTATTATTATTTTTGTAATTGTTCCTGGATGTAATATTTTATAATGTTTAAATTATTTATTTTACGCCATGGTTAGTAAATAGGGAGTGTAATATGTATGTAATTTAAAATTAATTTAGATCATTTAAATTTAAAAATAAATATTAAAAATTGTACATTCACACACGTAAGTCGATCTTTGATCACCATCTCACTTCCTTAGGGATACCTCTCATTGTTGCCTAATCAAAAGGTCAAGTAGGGTGTATAAAGCAAAAGTCCCTCGAAATAAAGTCATCTAGTCCCTTAACAAATAAAAGATCAAGTCCCTTTCGAATGTTGCCTTCGTAATGATCTTGTCCCTTCCGAATAAAGATGACAGTCCCTCCAAAAATGCTTATACACCCCACAGTTGCCTACATTAACAGATGACCCTCACTTATCCCTCACATCCAAGGTAATGACTACCTATTCCTTAATAATAGGGATAGTCTTACCATTTAAAGGATTTAAGAACAGAAAAGACTTAAACTTAGGGTAGGTTCCTCATAGTTACTTGCTCACTCTTCAAAACTTTTCAAACACTTCACAATTTCAAACAAAAATTTTCAAAACAAAGGTTTATACGCATCCGTACATGGATCGTTATCAAACTCTTAAGAAAATTTCTATTCACACACTTCACATTTCAAAAACCTTTTAAAGTGAGCTAAGTAACTAAGAGCCCATGGATAACCATGGATGTAAAGGGTGCTAACACCTTCCCTTTACATAACCTACCCCCCGGACCCAAAAATCTTTTAAAAAGGTCTTTCCTGTTCTTTTATGCCTTTTCTTTGGATAAAATAAAAGTCGGTGGCGACTCTTGCTATCCGCAACATAACTAAAGTTAGTTCTCCCACCGTGTTACAGAACTGGCGACTCTGCTGGGGACCTTAATAAAAGAGGGGTACCCTTAGGAATTAGATCACTTTAAAATTGTTTGCCTAGTTTGCTTTATACTTATCTGTTGGGGTGCTCTTATGTGTGAAAGATCCTAACCCGGATCTAGTGTACCTTAGGTAAATGGCAATAGACCAAGGAAACTGTACGGCGTATACCGATATGGTTGATCTGGTGGCCATAGTTAGTGTGACTTCTTGGTTGGTGCTTATGTTCCTTAAGTCAAGTTGAGGATAATAGGAGGCTGCCATATGTTGTCAATGCACTAACTAACTTTTAGAACCCTAGTTATCCCATCTTGGCCTTTAGAAAGTAGTGAGATAACCGGCTTTGGTGAAGACTGAAGTTGGTTGATACTCGATACTACGCTCATTGAGATCTTAAACTTGGAGGGTTTTGGTTGGCAAGTAAGTTGCCTACTGAACAACCACCCTTGTGAAGGATCAATGATATGGAGATCCCTTAGAACCTGGTTACTTTTGTAGGACAGGATGAACCAACTAACTTCAGGGGGGGTACTTACCTTTGAACTTCATGCAAGCCTTTAAACCTAGGGCTATTGTGTGACTTGTTTGTGTGTGCCACATGTTTGTGATTGAACATAACATCATGACATCATCATGCATCATAAGCATAGCATTTTCACTAACCATTTCAAGGACCAAAGGATTTATCTTTGTTCTTTGTTGCGGGTCATGGCTTCTGCTCGTAGAAACACCATCAGGATCAACTTTGTGGGCATACCTGCTAAGCTTAAAGAGTTGGTTTCTCAAGTGTCCGATCATTCCCAGTTCATCAAGAGACATGGTCACCTATTGGATCTAGTCACTTCAGGGTTCAATGAAGACATGATGAGTGTTCTGTTTCAGTTCTTTGACCCTAAGCACCATTGCTTTACATTCCCTGACTATCAGCTGGATCCTACAATGGAAGAGTTCTCTAAACTTCTGGGTATACATGTTCTTGATCAAAGACCCTTCACAGGCTTGGATAAGGAGCTTAAACCAGAGGTTATTGCTGCAGTTGCCTACATTAACAGATGACCCTCACTTATCCCTCACATCCAAGGTAATGACTACCTATTCCTTAATAATAGGGATAGTCTTACCATTTAAAGGATTTAAGAACAGAAAAGACTTAAACTTAGGGTAGGTTCCTCATAGTTACTTGCTCACTCTTCAAAACTTTTCAAACACTTCACAATTTCAAACAAAAATTTTCAAAACAAAGGTTTATACGCATCCGTACATGGATCATTATCAAACTCTTAAGAAAATTTCTATTCACACACTTCACATTTCAAAAACCTTTTAAAGTGAGCTAAGTAACTAAGAGCCCATGGATAACCATGGATGTAAAGGGTGCTAACACCTTCCCTTTACATAACCTACCCCCCGGACCCAAAAATCTTTTAAAAAGGTCTTTCCTGTTCTTTTATGCCTTTCCTTTGGATAAAATAAAAGTCGGTGGCGACTCTTGCTATCTGCAACATAACTAAAGTCAGTTCTCCCACCGTGTTACAGCGGCGCATGAAACAGGCTTTCGACAAGAAGGTACGACCTCAAAGGTATATACCAGGCGACCTGGTGCTGAAAAGGATTCTTCCTCCTCTTAACGATCACAGGGGAAAATTGACACCTAATTATGAAGGACCATTCATGGTTAAAAAGGTTTTCTCAGGTGGAGCCTTGATGCTAACAACCATGGATGGAGAAGACTTTCATTCCCCTGTCAACGCAGACGCAGTAAGAAAATACTTCGTGTAAAAGGGACTAACACGAACGACTGCGATCTGCGAAATTCGTAATCCATCTGCAATTGAGGTTATTTTAAGGGTTGAAGACCAGTTCAATCACCTTTCTCAAGGGGCAGAGCAATCAGACAGTCTTGAAGACATGCAAGTCATAGTCGGGTCAAAACTTGATGATATCCACTTCTCACATTGCCAATAGGATAGTTTGTTTTCCTTTTTGGCTATTTCCTCTTTCTAGGGAATTGCTTCCTATTGTAATGCCTATTCATGGCCATGTTCCAAATCAATAAAAATCCAATTTCGGTCAACTTGTGACTATTCGCTTCTTGTTTTTGTTTTTCATTTAGCACTGATTGATTATAAAAATGTCCAGCCAATTGTGATTTATATTGTGTTATGAACATTTGAATGCTTTCTAACTCATGCAGGAGGACATAAACATTTAATACAACACTAAAAAGGGTGTTAAGAGGCTAGGATGATGATTCATGCTATGAATCTGGGGCATACAGGTCCAAACTAATCCTCCTTATTGCAGACACTATCAGTTGTGTTTATGCAGGTACAGGTGTATGTGTTTCTAACAGAGCTAAAGCAGGTTTCCAGGAGGAATATTTCAACAACGTACTTGAGCAAGAACAAGTGCCTTCCCCTGTGTCTCCTGTTATCCCCAATAGAAGTGAAGTTGAAATTTTTCCCCAATAGCAATGACAAAAGATGTTTTTCCTCCCCAAGTAGAGGTTTTCTTTCAACACAGGGGAAATCCCCAGCAGTATAAGGAATGTCTTTCCTCCCCAACAGGTTGCTTCCTCAGCAGTACCATACCTCTGGTTCCCAGCCAAGTCAGGAGGTCTTCACTTCCCCATCAGAGTTCAAGAAGGTCCATCTCCAGCAGGGTCTTGGCTCTCCAATTTCAAAGTCCAATTTATTTTTGGAAAATTTGGCAGTTCAGAGCCGGCATATCATTAACAACATTCCCCGCAAAGTTATTTCCTCCTCACCGGGACTAACCAGATCAATGCAGTGATCATCAGTTCTCCCCAGTCAAGCCATCTGGGATACTTGCAGTCTCCTTTCCAGGAGATCCTTTTGCATTTACATATGCATAATTATCATTACATGTGCATCCTCCAAAGCGTAGCATTTCCATCATCATGGAGCATTACGCCATAAATTCAAACATGTGCATACCAGCATGGGCCAGTTTTGAGGTATTTTACATACAACCTATAACATCTTCTCAACCTGAAGTACTCCTCACAGAAGATACTTATACCATTTGCCAAACATTTTTGTCTTTCCAAGTCAATGTTTGTCATTCTTTCCGTGACTTGATTCGCTCAGCAGTCACGTATTTTCTTTGTGGCTTGATTCGCTCAGCTGTCACATTGTCGAGTGCCGTTCCGATAATGATCTCGTAAAGCCATGTTTCGCCAACAGGCACCTTTTCTTTGTGGCTTGATTCGCTCAGCAGTCACATTGTCGAGTCTCGTTTCGCTAACGATCTCGTAAATCCCTGTTTCGCCAACATACACCTTTTCTTTGTGGCTTGATTCGCTCAGTAGTCACATTGTCGAGTCTCATTCCGCTAATAGTCTCGTTAAGCCCTGTTTCGCCAACATGCACCTTTTCTTTGAGGCTTGATTCTCTCAGTAGTCACATTGTCAAGTCTCATTCTGCTAATGGTCTCGTTAAGCCCTGTTTCACCAACAGGCACCTTTCTTTGTGGCTTGATTCGCTCAAACGTCACATTGTCGAGTCTCATTTCTCTAATGGTCTCGTTTTGAAGCCCTGTTTCTCCAACAAACACCTTTCTTTGTGGCTTGATTCGCTCAGTAGTCACATTGTCGAGTCTCATTTTGCTAATGGTCTCGGTAAGCCCTGTTTCGCCAACAGGCACCTTCTTTATGGCTTGATTCGCTCAGCAGTCACATTGTCGAGTCCCGTTTCGCTAATGGTCTCATTAAGCCCTGTTTCGTCAACATGCACCCTCTCTGTGGCTTGATTTGCTCAGCAGTCACATTGCAGGTTATTGCAATGATCTTATTCCACCCGGTTCTATTTCCGCCACCTATTCAAAACAAAAAAAAAAGATAAATAAAAGGCATATGACATTTCTCTTATCCACCGAGTTCAAATTTCCAGGTTTTATTCGAGTATTCAATCACTCCATACCTCGAACGTCTAAAAGCTTTTGCATTTATTCGTTCAGGCCTGTAAATGATTGAATAGGGGCAGCTGTAATACCTCAAAATTTTCCCTCTCATTTCCTCAATATTTTGCATAGCATTTATCATACATAAGTTCATAAAATAACCAAAAAACATTGCATCATGTGTAGTATGGCTGAGGTATAGGTGTCGCTCCCCGGATTTCCATCCTGGTACAAACGCGAAAGTGGCGCGGAAAAAGAATAGAGTCGCCAGCCAGGCATTTTTATCCCGAAGAAAGGGAATGGTAATGCTGCACAAACCAGAAGAAAGAAAGAGGAAGGACACAGGTCCTACGAACCAAAGAGACTGAGTTCGGGAGTCGGTTACGACCTGGGAAGGTATTAGCACCCAGATCGTTCGCCATACCCGACGGGATCCACGCTTGCAAAGAATACTGTTTCAAAGGGTGAGGGTATGAAAACTGCAGCAAAAGAAATGAAAATGAAGAGAAACTGGAACTGGAAAAAGACTGGGAAAAAAATGAAAAGGAAAAATGTAGGGAAAATAAAGATTGTGCTCGAACGGGCCCTACCCCGCTGCCTACGTACCTCATCAGGATAATGAGCATCAGAGACGCCGTAGTTCCCCTAACTAGGGGTACTAAAAGGAAATTGCTTGTGAATTAAAGCTTGAACTACCTATGCCATTGTTCAGGTGTTGCAGACTCGGACGACGAGTGTGTAACCGTCTTGCAAGATGACAAGTAGGAGCAAGTTCGCGTACGGAGCGAATGAGATGAGAAAAGAATTCCCGAAGGAAAACGCTTATTGTTTGTTGGTGTTTTTTTAGAAGCTTTTATGAGTGTGTCACAAGGAAGTGAACTCAAGCTCTCATCAATGGAATGTGCACTTGCCACTACATTCCAAGATGGAATAATAGAACAAGCACCCTCAAGTAAGGAGAAGATCCCCAAAACTTGAACCCAAAGATTAGGGCCTAGGCTCACTAACTTGTTTACTTATTAAGTGTTTTTTGTATTTACAATGAAGAAATGTTTTTTATGCTTTTATTTTATGAAGAAGATACCTTGATCAGACTTGTGCATCACAAGGTAAACTTGTACTATCCAAAGATGGGAAGACTACAAGCATACCTCATGGGATAAGGCTATGGATCAAGACATCACTTCAAACTTATTAAGATGTTTTTTTATGGTTATGAGATGAGAAGAGAAGAAGAACCAAAAGGATCTCAAAGGTGAAAATTCTAAAGGGGGACTAAATAATCCTAAGTATTAACATGCATGGATGTCCTAAAGGTTAGTGTGGTTTTCTATCCTAAAGGAGAGAGAAAGAAGAAGAGAAGATGATAGAAGAAGAGATGAGAAAGGCCTAAGCCCAACAAGCAAAGGGTTAGCACAAATAAGCATAAGAAGAAGAGATGAGATTTGGAGATGTGGAACTCAATTCCCACACCTCACACTTACCATAGCCCCTGAAATGTTAGTAAAAATCCAGCAAATTGACCAAAAAACAATCATGGAATTAATCATGCTCAAAGGTTCTTGTAAACAAGAATCAAACAAAATGCCAAGCATTGCCAATATACGACTTACGCATCGAAAACATGAAAGCATACATCAACCAGCAAGCAAATCACCCTAAAATATCATGTTTAATGATCATGTAATGATTTGTGGCAATTAAAACAAGCAAAGGGATCAAACAAACTCAAAACAACACTAAAAAGTCATTCTGCTTTAGTGTTAACCGGTTAACCAAATGCGTTAACCGGTTAACCAGTTCAAACCTGCACAAAATACGCACAAAACAGGTGCGTTAACCGGTTAACCCTATGCGTTAACCGGATAACATTGTTAAAACAGCAGCAAATCCTGCAAAACCAGCAACTCAAACCAGCTTATTCAAATAATCTTGCACCAGACCAGCACTCAATTATACATGGAAAATTAGATCAATTCACATCAATCCATATCATTAAGCTCATGAACAATAACATTCGGATCCGGATACAAATCAACCAATCAATTCATGCAACACAATCAAATACACAAGCACGTGGTAGATTTAAAGCACAAGCATGCAAATAAGCTAAAAATAGAGCTAGATCTGAAATTAACCAACCTAAAAAGCTGAGGAATGCTTTGGTAATTGTTGATTAAGCTGAAAATGAGAGATCTCGCGCAAAACTTGAAGATCTGATGCTAAGCTCCACACTCCATGCAAAATAAATGCAAGAACAAGCTCTTGATGCAGAATTTTGGATCCAAAAGCACTTCTAGATCTCAAACCAGATCTGAATCTCCAATAAAACCAGCAAAAAGATGCAAAGAAGTTGCGAATGGAGGTTTAGTTCCAAGATCTACACACCTCAAGGCAAGGTTATGTGATCTTCAAAGAGGAACTATTAGTGAATTTGGAAAATGGGGAGAGAAAAGTGAGAGAATTGTGAGAGAAGAGAGTGAAAATTCAGAATGAAGAGTGAAAAATAATGAGGGGGTCTCTTGGTTTGGAGGGAAATGGAATAAATATGGTTTAGGTTTGGGATCCAAAAAATATGGCTTGGCATTTGCTTAGAAAGTGATTTGGATTTAGGATTGGAATGAGGCTTGGATAAATGCTCTAGATCCTTCTCTCAAATTCAAATTTAATTCAAATGAATAAAAATCAGAAAATTGGAAAATGGAGCCAAAACACACATGCTGAACTTGCTGCTGGAAATTCAAATTTCGCAGCCGTTAACCGGTTAACCATATGCGTTAACTGGTTAACGCAAGGAAAATTTGAATTTCCCTCCCTTTGGTGGGAAACCTCAAGAATAGACCGGCACCAACCGTTTCAAGCAAATTTTGATCCTCCCTCTCTTCTTCTAGGGCTCTGAACATGATACCAGGCTTGTGCAAAATGATCCTGTGAGATTCTTGCCAGATCACCATGTTCTTGATTTTGACCTGCAGGTTCAGATCTTCCCGGATGACCGATCATATGCCTTATGCTAGAACATGTGAGTGTTATGCTTCATCTTTCTATGCAGCATGCTAAGGATATGGTATGCTCATGATGATTATGATGATAATGATGCTAAACAAGAAGAGGGCAAATTTGGGGTGTTACAGCTGCCCCTATTCAATCATCAGTTAATCTGAAAAGGACGATAGTATGGGCTATCGACCATTCAAGATAAATTGTGGTTGAATACCAAGAAGACCAGAAATTTGCACTCCGACGAAGAATGCAACACCGGGAAATAACCCAACCAGATGACGCTCTGGGGACTGCAGGGGAGAAAGAATCAGCCGAGCTCCTTCCAAGTTGAAACTGATATCTGGAATAAGAATATGTTGACAGACGAGTCTTCACACAATCCTGCGACGCCAGGGGCAATAAACATTTTGACGTTTAATTCCACCGTCAGGACTTCAAACCTCTTCAACACGACCGAGCGTTGGATAAGATCAAGCGACCTGCTAAAGAAACGGCATCAAGCGATCCATAACCAGGAATGTGAGCACGGCTCAAACAACGAGGAGTAATATCAAGCGATTTATAACTCGGACAAGATCAAACGACCTGCTAAGGAAATGGCATCGAGCGATCCATAACCAGGAATGTGAGCACAGCTCAAACAACGAGGAGTAATATCAAGCGATTTACAACTCAGACAAGATCAAACGACCTGCTAAGGAAATGGCATCGAGCGATCCATAACCAGGAATGTGAGCACGGCTCAAACAACGAGGAGTAATATCAAGCGATTTACAACTCGGACAAGATCAAACGATCTGCTAAGGAAATGGCATCGAGCGATCCATAACCAGGAATGTAAGCACGGCTCAAACAACGAGGAGTAATATCAAGTGATTTACAACTCGGACAAGATCAAACGACCTGCTAAGGAAATGGCATCGAGCGATCCATAACCAGGAATGTGAGCACGGCTCAAACAACGAGGAGTAATATCAAGCGATTTACAACTCGGACAAGATCAAACGACCTGCTAAGGAGATGGTATCAAGCGATCCATAACCAGGAATGTGAGCACGGCTCAAACAACGAGGAGTAATATCAAGCGATTTACAACTCGGACAAGATCAAACGATCTGCTAAGGAAATGGCATCAAGCGAAACGAGAACATAATATCAAGCGATTTACGACTCATGACTTTTTATACAACGCCAGGAGACTACTGGCTTGCCACAGCGACGGTGGACTTTTAACCGTGTTGCAATATCGAGCGATTTGCAAACCAAACAAGATTGAGCGATCCGATAAGAGAATGGTATCAAGCAATCCATCCACAAAAGGTCCATGTGCAAATAAGGTCCATGTGCCTCTGAATCCTTTGAATGTCATGTCTACACCTTGGCCGTTATCCATGTGGGGCATTGATATGATTGGAAAGATTGAACCAACAACTTCCAATGGTCACCGCTTCATCCTGGTTGCTATAGACTATTTCACAAAGTGGGTCGAAGCGGCATCTTATGCCAACGTTACTAAACAAGTGGTAGCCCGGTTTATCAAGAGAGATATTATTTGACGGTATGGAATTCCCGAAAGAATCATTATTGATAATGGTTCTAATATCAACAACAAGATGATGGCTGACTTGTGTCTAGATTTCAAAATAGAACATTACAACTCTTCTCCATATCGCCCGAAGATGAATGACGCCGTCGAGGCGGCCAACAAGAACATCAAGAAGATCGTGCAGAAGATGGTTGTGACATATAAACACTGGCATGAGATGTTACCATTTGCGCTACATGGGTACCAAACATCTGTGTATACTTTAACAAGGGCAACCCCGTTATCATTGGTATATGGTATGGAGGCAGTCCTACCAATTGAAGTGGAGATCCCCTCGTTGAGGTTAATGATGGACATTAAGCTAGATGAAGGTGAATGGCTCTGGTCTAGGTATAATCAACTGAGCCTCATTGAAGAAAAACGCCTAACAGTTATATGCCATGGACAGTTGTATTAGCGGTTGTTGCACCCCAAAATTTGCCCTCACAATACAAGACTTTGTGTGCTAAGAAGGTTCACAAGGTTCACAAGATTCACAATGCTTACAAGACCTTTCATGAGGTTCATGAAGTCTACAAGACACTTTATGAGGTTCACAAGGTTCACAAGGCTCACAAGGCTCACAATACCTCCCATGAGGTTCACAAGACATCTTATGAGGTTCACAAGGTTCACAAAGTTCACAATTGGTCAGAAGATTTGACAATTCCCTCAGACAATGCATCCTCCTAAGCAGTGCATCCAAAACTAGGGTTTTAACTTTAATCAGGCTAAATAGACTTCCAAGACTTCAAGTGAGCTTCATAACATCTTATATGTGTCTAAGAAACCCCCATGACAAGTTTCAAGACTTTTCTCAAAAGTTTGCTCAGTCAGATGATCAGATAAGTCAAAATCAGTCAAAGCAGTTAAAAGGTCAAACTGAGGTCAACTGTGGTCAAACCAAAGTCAAACTTCATGATTTTTTGCCAACATCAAGTATATGAAGTAAAATTCATCATTTGATAAAGGTTTGATCATGATTCATCAAGGAGATTTCAGATCATCAAGAATCAGGAGTTTCTAAATTAGGGTTTCCTTAGTAAAAGTCAACTGAACTTTGACCAGCCATAACATTCACATGCTTCATCACCAAGTCTCCATCCAAAGCTCATTTTGAAGTAAATTGAATTCTCTACAACTTTGTGTCTCACAAGCCAAGCCCAAAAATGCTTCATTTGGAAGGTATGAGCTAAGACATTATAGGTCCTTTTGAAAGTCAACAAAAAGTCAACAACTTCAAAAGGGCATAACTTGAGAATGGTAAATGATATGGACATGAAACCAGTGGGGTTGGTTAGAGGACTCTTCAAGCTTTCCAAAATGTCCAAGAACACCCTCATAGAATTAAAATTGAAGGATATGTGCCCTTGCAAAGTTGGGAAATTTTTGGTTGATTTATGAAGAAAATGGAGGTCTAAACCAATTTCTTCTAAATGGGCTTGCTATATGATGACCCAATCCATACTATGACTTCATGCACGACCCAAGTCAACAAAAATCAGATTTTTTATCATTTTATTTTTATTTATTTTCATTTAATTCATTAAAATCATTTTAAATTAAAATAAAATATAAAAGTCTAAGATTTAAAAAAGATCAAGCTTCTAGAAATTCATAAATATGATTGGAATTAAAGTGGTAAGAAGATCATGATGATTGGCCTAAAATAGCAAGTGTTTATGAAAAAATATTTGATTTTTAAAGCCTATCTTTTTGAATCTTTTTGGATCAAACTTCTCACACAAGTATCCAACTTTTCTGACCTAATTGATCATACTATAAGTACATTACATAACCCTAACAAGAGGACACGAATTCCAGCCTCCCGAGAGTAAGTTTCAAAAAACCAAAAATCATCCAAAAATCAATTTTCGGGTTCTTCATTTGAGGGCATTTGAAGGTATTCTAAGGACACAGCAATGATCCCTAAGCTTCACTGAATGTGTACCAATGTTCATATGCATCCATAACACCTTAAATCATTCAAACCGAATCAAACTTTGTTCTTGAATATGAGTTTTTCGATTTCACATATTTGCTTGATTTAAATGAAATTTGATGTTTGTTTGATGTTTGTGATGATGATAGGAATGTTTCTGGACAGCAATCTTGAAGCTTGGTACCCCCAATCGTATTTCACCATTGTTAGGGTTTGAATGGCCAATTTAGGGTTTTACGATTTAGACAATATAAATAAATTCTAACAACTTGGATTGATTGCATGAATCATAAGGAACTCATTGGTATAAACAATTTGATGTAATTGTGTTGTTTGCTTGGTGTTTGAATTTCGCAGGACATGAACATGGAAGAACTTGTATGAAATTTCGCAGGAAAAGTTGTATTAATTTTCGCAGGTATCAGGAAGAAGATGAAGACCCCTGCGCGCGAATTTCAAATTTAAACTTTTGTTTTAAAATATTATGAATTGTTTTCTGTTTTATTTCACAAATGTTGGTTAGCTCAGTTGGCAAGGGACGCGCAATGTGATGTTTATGTCTAGGGATCGAATCCTGGCTTCACCACCTTTTTCTTATTTTTTCTATATAGTCATCAGCCTTAAAATATAATGAATTAAAGTCACTACTTCAGCAGGTGTGCTCTCCCAGCTGGAATGGTAATGTGTTTGTGTGATATTGTGAAGGTCCTGGGTTCGATTCCCCCCCGGCCTTTTGCTTTTTCCTTCTTTTTTCTGATTTCCAGGTTTAAGGCATAAAACCAATTTGATGCACCTTTTCTTCACCTGCGCGCGCGTTGACCTGGTGGTATGTGTTGTTGGCCTGGGTGTTGGCAAGCAAGATGTGCTGGGTTCAAATCCCAGCCAGGTAAGTTCCAATTTTTTTTGTTTTATTTAATTTGTTTTGTTAATTATATTATTAATTAAATATAATCATGTTTAGTGTATGTTTAAATAATTCTAGGAAAAAATAATATGTAAATATTTTGTAATTTGTTTTTTTTAATTCTAAACCTAGTTTTTTTATTATTATTATATATTTAAAATTAAAAATATGTATATATTTTAATAATTAGATTAATATTTAACATTTTTGTATATAAAACTTAATTTATATTTATAAACCCTAAAAATATATTTTTCTTCAAACCCTAATTGATCATAATAATTTTTTTAAAAAAATCCTAATTTCTTTTTCTTCTATTTTTGTTTAATATTATTTAATCCAATTTTTATTAAATGCATAAATTGCTTATAATTTAAAATAAATATGTGTAAAAATTAAAATGCTTAATTTATTTATTTTATGAAAATATTCACTAATTGTTTATAATTTAATTATGCATGTAAATAATTTCTAAAAATTGCTAATTTAATAATTATAATTTATTTCTCATAATATGTTCATAATTGATTTAATTTTTATAATTTACATATAATTTCAAGTTTTATAATAATTAATATGATTGTTTGTATTTTCTTATTAACTTTTAAATTTTGTTTATTATAATATTTTTGCTTATTTCATTATTATTATTATTAATTATGTTTATATGATTATTACTAACCCCATTTAATTTAGTATTATTTTTATTATAATTATTATTTTATACTAACCCTATTATAATTACTTATTTATTTTGTTTACTTATTTATTTTGCTTACTTATTTATTTTGTTTATTTATTTATTTTGCTTATTTATTTACTTTGCTTATTTATTTAAATTGCTTTTATTATTATTTTTGTAATTGTTCCTGGATGTAATATTTTATAATGTTTAAATTATTTATTTTACGCCATGGTTAGTAAATAGGGAGTGTAATATGTATGTAATTTAAAATTAATTTAGATCATTTAAATTTAAAAATAAATATTAAAAATTGTACATTCACACACGTAAGTCGATCTTTGATCACCATCTCACTTCCTTAGGGATACCTCTCATTGTTGCCTAATCAAAAGGTCAAGTAGGGTGTATAAAGCAAAAGTCCCTCGAAATAAAGTCATCTAGTCCCTTAACAAATAAAATATCAAGTCCCTTTCGAATGTTGCCTTCGTAATGATCTTGTCCCTTCCGAATAAAGATGACAGTCCCTCCAAAAATGCTTATACACCCCACAGTTGCCTACATTAACAGATGACCCTCACTTATCCCTCGCATCCAAGGTAATGACTACCTATTCCTTAATAATAGGGATAGTCTTACCACTTAAAGGATTTAAGAACAGAAAAGACTTAAACTTAGGGTAGGTTCCTCATAGTTACTTGCTCACTCTTCAAAACTTTTCAAACACTTCACAATTTCAAACAAAAATTTTCAAAACAAAGGTTTATACACATCCGTACATGGATCATTATCAAACTCTTAAGAAAATTTCTATTCACACACTTCACATTTCAAAAACCTTTTAAAGTGAGCTAAGTAACTAAGAGCCCATGGATAACCATGGATGTAAAGGGTGCTAACACCTTCCCTTTACATAACCTACCCCCCGGACCCAAAAATCTTTTAAAAAGGTCTTTCCTGTTCTTTTATGCCTTTCCTTTGGATAAAATAAAAGTCGGTGGCGACTCTTGCTATCCGCAACATAACTAAAGTCAGTTCTCCCACCGTGTTACAGAACTGGAGACTCTGCTGGGGACCTTAATAAAAGAGGGGTACCCTTAGGAATTAGATCACTTTAAAATTGTTTGCCTAGTTTGCTTTATACTTATCTGTTGGGGTGCTCTTATGTGTGAAAGATCCTAACCCGGATCTAGTGTACCTTAGGTAAATGGCAATAGACCAAGGAAACTGTACGGCGTATACCGATATGGTTGATCTGGTGGCCATAGTTAGTGTGACTTCTTGGTTGGTGCTTATGTTCCTTAAGTCAAGTTGAGGATAATAGGAGGCTGTCATATGTTGTCAATGCACTAATTAACTTTTAGAACCCTAGTTATCCCATCTTGGCCTTTAGAAAGTAGTGAGATAACCGGCTTTGGTGAAGACTGAAGTTGGTTGATACTCGATACTACGCTCATTGAGATCTTAAACTTGGAGGGTTTTGGTTGGCAAGTAAGTTGCCTACTGAACAACCACCCTTGTGAAGGATCAATGATATGGAGATCCCTTAGAACCTGGTTACTTTTGTAGGACAGGATGAACCAACTAACTTCAGGTGGGGGGTACTTACCTTTGAACTTCATGCAAGCCTTTAAACCTAGGGCTATTGTGTGACTTGTTTGTGTGTGCCACATGTTTGTGATTGAACATAACATCATGACATCATCATGCATCATAAGCATAGCATTTTCACTAACCATTTCAAGGACCAAAGGATTTATCTTTGTTCTTTGTTGCAGGTCATGGCTTCTGCTCGTAGAAACACCATCAGGATCAACTTTGTGGGCATACCTGCTAAGCTTAAAGAGTTGGTTTCTCAAGTGTCCGATCATTCCCAGTTCATCAAGAGACATGGTCACCTATTGGATCTAGTCACTTCAGGGTTCAATGAAGACATGATGAGTGTTTTGTTTCAGTTCTTTGACCCTAAGCACCATTGCTTTACATTCCCTGACTATCAGCTGGTTCCTACAATGGAAGAGTTCTCTAAACTTCTGGGGATACCTGTTCTTGATCAAAGACCCTTCACAGGCTTGGAGAAGGAGCTTAAACCAGAGGTTATTGCTGCAGCTCTACATCTGAAGAAGTCTGACATTGTTCTAGAAACGAGAAGCGGAGTTAAGGGTATTCTTGCCAAGGTGTTGATAGAGAAAGCTCAGTTGTTCTTGAAGGCCATGAGCTATGATGCTTTTGAGGAGATCTTAGCCTTGCTGATATATGGCTTAGTATTTTTCCCCAATCCAGATCAGTTCATAGACGTTCATGCCATCAACATATTCCTGAGTCACAATCCAGTACCTACATTGCTTGGAGACATCTTACATTCTCTTCATACCCGTACCACAAGGGCAAGAGGAACTTTGATGTGTTGCATACCTTTGCTTTCTAGGTGGTTTATTTCTCACCTTCCTCGCTCAGTAATGAAGAATGAGCAAGGGTTCAGGTGGTCCAAAAGGATCATGTCACTCTCGCATTCAGATATCCATTGGTGCTCCAGATCTATGGAGAATGTCACCATCATTGACCGTTGTGGGGAGTTTCCTAATGTGCCACTTCTAGGCATAAGAGGAGGCATCACCTATAACCCCTCTCTAGCTTTACGACAGTTTGGTTACGCTCGGAGTGATGGTCCACATGACATGTTGATTCAGGGCATTGTGTTTGACTACAACAACGATCTTCAAGGTTACCGTCAGAGGTTCATAAGAGCATGGGAGAAAGTGAACAGGGTTGACAGCAAGACTCTGGATCCTAAGTACACTATTCCTATGGAGGCTTATCTCAGATGGGTGCGATCTCGTGCTCAGACTCTCATGATGCCATATCCTGCTATCCTGCCAGTTACCATGGAATCTGTTGCTGAAGGAGACACTGCTTATACCATCCTTCACCCAGACATGCCTACTGACATGGAAGACTTGCAGAGATCCTGGATCCAGTTGAAGGAGCAAAGGGATACTTTCGAGGCTCATTACAAAGCAAGCCAAGAAAGAGTCCTGGAACTAACAAAGCAACTTCACGAAGAACGGAATCTCAACTCATACCTCAACACAAAGAGGAAACGTCCATGGGAGACTTAAAACCCCATCTTTTGTACTTATTTCATTTCATTTCTGTAAGCCCAAGAGGCAAAACAAGTTTATTACTAATAAAAGTTTACTTTCTTGTTTGTTTAAGCAAATTTAAATCCTGCGGTCCTTGAAAACATTGCATATACATTCACATATCATTTCATTGCATCACAGGTTTATAATTGTGCACAGGTTTCTCATCTTCTCGCTGTTTATTTCAGCAATGGCTCTTGAACAAACAGTTAAGGATCTCCAGACACAAAATGCACAGTTCCAAGAGTTGATCCTGAACCTGACCAAGGGGCAGGATGAATTGAAGACGCTGCTGGCGAAGAAGACTAAGAAGACTAGAAGGTCAGGTGGCTTGATCAACATGGGAAGAAGGTTCAAAGGTCTTGCCAAGACCAAAGAACCAGTTGAAGACTATGAGTCTGAAGAGTCTGAAAAAGAGGGAGGCAGTCTCCACAACACTATGGGGGACTCTGATTCTGAGGCTAATTACTACCATGAGCCTAATGAAGACAAATTCAAGATGCTGGTGGATAGAATGGATGCTATGGAGTTGCAGAAATCTTCTGGGCTGGATTTTGAAGATTTGAGTCTGATATCTGGGGTAGTCATACCCATTGGTTTCAAGGTTCCTACTTTTGTTGTTTATGATGGGGTCTCTTGTCCCAAGCTGCATCTGAGGTCGTATGTCAGAAGAATCCAACCTCACACTGCTGATAAGAAGTTGTGGATCCATTTTTTCCAAGAAAGCTTATCTGGAGCTCAATTGGAGTGGTATTATCAATTGGAGAGTGTCAACATCAGGGATTGGAATGATCTTGTTGAAGCTTTCTATAAGCAGTATCAATACAATGCTGATTTAGCTCCCACTCGCATGCAGCTGCAAAGCATGTCTATGGGTGCCAAAGAAAGTTTCAAGGAGTATGCTCAGAAGTGGAGAGATTTAGCTGGAAGAGTACAACCCCCTTTAACTGACAGGGAATTGGTTGATATGTTCATGTGTACGCTGAATGGTCCTTTTTACAGTCATCTCATTGGAAGCTCATCATCTGGCTTCACTGAGTTGATAATGACAGGAGAGCGCGTGGAAAATGGTATAAAGAGTGGTAAGATCCAGGTGGGTACTTCTTCATCAGGTGCTGCAAAGAAGCCTCCCACTGGGAAGAAAGAATCCAATGCTGTTTATGGTCAACCTGATCGTAATAGAAGGCATCAGTTTGTGAGCGCAGTTCATATTTCAAATCCAACTCCTACAACACCAGAGCAGCCACAGGGCCACCAACAGAGGGCTAGAAGGCAGTTCACAAAGATCAACATGTCAATGGCTCAGGCATTTCAACACTTGTTGAAGGCTGAACTTATTACTCTGAAAGAGGATCCTCAGAATCCCAATGTTACCTCTCCCAGGTACAATCCCAATGCACGATGTGCATACCATTCGAACTGTCAGGGACATGATACTAATAGCTGTTGGGTCTTGAAGAACAAAATTCAAGATATGATTGAGGCTGGAGAGATTGAGTTTGACCCTCCGGGTACTCCAAATGTGATTACTGCTCCCATGCCAAATCACGAGAAGACTATCAATGCCATTGATGAGGATTTACATATCTATTCAGTTGCAGAGTTGACCACACCCTTGTCTGTTATCAAGAAGAAGTTAGTGCAAGTTGGGTTCTTTCCAGGTTGTCGTGAAGATTGTTTGTATTGTACCTATAAGCCGGATAGTTGTTGGAGATTGAGAGATGGAATTCAACGTCTCATGGATAAGTATACCATAGTGTTTGAGAGGACTCCATCGTCTATAGAAAGTATGGTGGATCATATTACTCAAGGTAGGAAGACTGAAGAGGTTGATATGGTTGACAAAGTGCCGGTAAGGATCACTTCAAAGGGACCTGTTAAAATCACTCATAAGGGTCCAATTAAGATTACTGCTGAAGGCCCTGTGAAGATTGTTGCTGAAGCCAGAGTAGCTCTTATGGTCATTACCACTCCTGGTCCTATTCCATATACGTCTGATAAAGTTGTGCCTTGGCATTATGGGTCTGATGTTTACATCCATGGTGTTAAGCAAGAACCCTTAGCTGATGTGCCTGTTGATGTTGATAATATTGCTGGATCTAGTAAGATCACACGAAGTGGAAGAGTCTTCTCTCCTCCAGTGACTTCCAAGAATGCAGTTACTCCTGTTGTTACTTCCACCACTGATGCTCGGGGCAAGGGTCCTGTTATTGAGCCTATACCTACTGATGTACCAGCTGCTGATGATCTCTCTAAGCAGATGGAAGAAGTATTGAAAATCATTCGCAAGAGTGATTATGACATTGTTGATCAGTTGGGGCACACTCCCTCCAAGATTTCCATGTTGTCTTTGTTGTTATGTTCTGAAGCTCATGCCAAAGCTTTGATTAAGTTTCTGAAGACTGCTCATGTACCCAATGCAATTTCTGTGGACCAGTTTGAGAATTGTGTTGCCCACCTGACTTATGATAATGGGTTAGGATTTTCTGATGCTGATTTGACCCCTGCCAAGAGGGATCATAACAGGGCCCTGCATATCTCAATTGAATGCAGGGGCACTACCCTGTCACATGTATTGATAGACAATGGTTCCTCTCTAAATGTGTTGCCCAAGGAAGTCCTGAATAAGCTGAGTCCTGAAGATGCTGTGCTGAAGCCCAGTAATATAGTGGTGAAGGCTTTTGATGGTTCGAGGAGAGTGGTGCATGGAGAAATTGATCTCCCAATCAAAGTTGGATCTCAGGTTTTTAATGCTACATTTTATGTGATGGATATTCGTCCTTCGTACTCTTGTTTGCTTGGTCGTCCCTGGATCCATGGGGCAGGTGCTGTGACTTCTACATTACATCAGAAGTTGAGATATCCGGTAGAAGGAAAGGTTGTTACTGTCTATGGAGAGGAAGAGTATTTTGTTAGTCATGTAAACACCTTCAAGTATCTGGAAGTGGAAGGTGAATACGTTGAAACTCCGTGTCAGACATTTGAAGTGGTTCCTTGGATTGTTAATGATTATGTAGCTCCTCCTGTTGTGAAGAAAGTCCCTGTGGTCACCAGAGTGCCTCCTACAATGGCCTCCCTCAAGGATGCTAGAGCTGTAGTGGATGAAGGTGGTTGTACTATTTGGGGTCAGCTTCCTGATATCCCATACAAGTCTGACAAGTTTGGTTTGGGTTTCACTGCAGAGTCCCAGAAGGCTGTTCGTCGTGCTCGTGCTATTCGTATCACCAATCAGGGGGTTATGAAAGACCAGATCAATGCTGTGGGTGACTATGATGAAGACTACAACCTGGATGCTTGGATTTTTCCTACTGTGGGTGCTGGACTCAATAATTGGAAAGCTGAAGATGTTATTCCTATCTCCTTTAGTCAGGAGTAAATACTATTACTGTGTTGTTGCTTTTTAAGTTTGTAATTTCTTGAACAATTGAACTCTTAAGCCATGTGCCTTACCCGGGGCACAATGGTGTGCTTGTTACGGGATGTCATTTCATTTGCATACTTCATTCAATAAAAATCAGTGGACGTTTCGTTTTCGTAAATATTGTGTTCCTTGTCTTTCTTTTCTTTTATTTTTGTTTTATCAGCTATGTGTTCTTACACACACCCACATCACTAAAATGCAGATCCTCATCCACTCTGGATCCTGTTGATAACAGTTCTACTATTGCCAATTATAATTTCGAGAATCCGATCTATCAAACTGAAGACGGAAATGAGGACGATTGTGAAGTACCTGTAGAGCTTGCTAGGTTGTTACAACAAGAAGAGAAAGCCATACAGCCACATGAAGAGCCAGTCGAAGTTGTGAATTTGGGAACTGAAGAAAACAGGAAAGAAGTCAAGATAGGGGGTGAATTAGAGGATAGTGTCAAGAGCAGATTGATTCAAATGTTACGTGACTATGTGGAGATCTTTGCTTGGTCTTATGAAGATATGCCAGGGTTGGATACAGACATTGTGGTTCACCGTTTACCAGTAAAAGAAGATTGTCGTCCAAAGAAGCAGAAGGTTCGTCGTATGCGTCCTGAGATGTCAGAAAAGATCAAAGCAGAGGTAATGAAACAGTTCAATGCAGGGTTCTTAGCTGTGACTTCTTATCCTCAGTGGGTTGCAAATGTGGTACCAGTTCCTAAGAAAGATGGTAAGGTACGTATGTGTGTAGACTACAGGGATTTTAACAAGGCCAGCCCCAAAGATGATTTTCCACTTCCCCATATTGATGTTCTGGTAGACAACACTGCTCAGCACAAGGTATTCTCTTTTATGGATGGTTTCTCTAGTTACAATCAAATCAAGATGGCACCTGAAGATATGGAGAAGACAACATTTGTTACACAGTGGGGCACCTTTTGCTATAAGGTGATGCCATTTGGTTTGAAGAATGCAGGGGCAACATATCAGCGTGCTATGGTGGCTTTGTTTCATGATATGATTCATCATGAGATAGAGGTATATGTGGATGATATGATAGCCAGGTCCCAGAATGAAGAACAACATCTTGATCATCTGCATAAGTTGTTTGAGAGGTTGAAGAAATACAAGTTGAGATTGAACCCAAACAAGTGTACTTTTGGAGTTAGGTCTGGTAAGCTCCTGGGTTTCATTGTCAGTGGAAAAGGTATTGAAGTAGATCCTGCAAAAGTGAAAGCTATACGAGAGATGCCAGCTCCCCGTACTAAGAAGGAGGTTAGAGGTTTCTTGGGACGATTGAATTACATTGCAAGATTTATTTCCCAATTAACTGCCATCTGTGAGCCAATCTTCAAGTTGTTGAAGAAAGATCAGGTGATGGAATGGAATGATGAATGCCAGACAGCCTTTGATGAAATCAAGAGATATCTGCTAGAACCTCCAATTTTGATGCCACTAGTTAATGGAAGACCCTTGATTATGTACTTAACTGTGTTAGACAACTCAATGGGGTGTGTGTTGGGGCAACATGACGAGTCTGGTCGAAAAGAGCAGGCAATATACTACCTTAGCAAAAAGTTTACCGACTGTGAAACAAGATACTCACTGCTTGAGAAAACTTGCTGCGCTTTGGCATGGGCTGCTCGCCGACTAAGACAGTATATGTTGACTCATACTACCTTATTAATTTCGAAGATGGATCCAATCAAGTACATATTCGAGAAACCTGCTCTCTCCGGAAGAATTGCAAGATGGAAAATGATCTTGACGGAATATGACATACAATATACTACTCAGAAGGCCATTAAAGGAAGTGTTGTGGCTGATCATTTGGATCATCAAGCAGTGAATGATTATCAGTCAATGAGTTTTGAGTTCCCTGACGAAGAGATTATGATTATTACCAAAGAACCTGGACAATATGACGGACCTGAACAAGGATCCCGATGGACTATGGTTTTTGATGGTGCCTCTAATGCACTTGGTAATGGTGTTGGTGTTGTGATTAGTTCCCTTGAAGGTTGTCATACCCCGATTACTGCCAGACTTTGTTTATATTGTACCAATAACATGGCTGAGTATGAGGCATGTATCCTGGGTATTAAAGCTGCTATTGACATGAAGATCCAGTTCCTTGATGTGTATGGAGATTCAGCCCTGGTAGTTAGTCAGATTAAAGGAGATTGGGATACCAAGCATGATAATCTCATTCCATACAGAGAGCATGTATTGTCTTTGATCCCACATTTCAAAGAGATTACCTTTGGACATATTCCACGGAGAGAAAATCAGTTGGCAGATGCATTAGCCACCATGGCATCTATGTTTGAGATCAGTTGGGATGATGGGGCTCCCAAGATTACTATTGATAGATTTGAAAAGCCTGCATACTGCAATGAGATAGACACATAAGGGGCAGAGGAAAAGCCTTGGTTCTATGAAGTAAAAAGATATCTTGAAGCTCAGGAGTTCCCTGAAGGGGTATCTGTCAAAGATAGGAAGTTTCTGAGAAGGTTTTCCGCTAAGTTCTTTTTGAGTAATGGGATTTTGTACAAGCGCAATCATGATTCAACTTTGCTTCGTTGTGTGGATAAGAAGGAAGCAATTGAGATTATTGAAGATATGCATGATGAGATCTTTGGCACTCATTCTAGTGGACATACTATGAAAAAGAAGATCTTGAGAGCAGGTTACTATTGGTCTACCATGGAAGCTGATTGCTATCAACACTCCAGAACTTGTCACAAGTGTGTCAAATTTATGCTGATAAAGTACATATACCTCCATCACCCTTGAATGTGTTGACTGCTCCTTGGCCTTTTGCCATGTGGGGCATTGATATGATTGGTGAGATCAAGCCTACTGCTTCTAATGGACATCGTTTCATCCTGGTCGCTATTGATTACTTCATAAAGTGGGTAGAGGCAGCTTCATTTGCATCTGTTACCAAGAATGTTGTGGCTCGATTCATTAAGAATAATCTCATATGTAGGTATGGCATCCCTGAAAGGATTATTACTGACAATGGCTCTAATCTGAACAACACTATGATTACTGATCTCTGCATGCAGTTCAAGATTAAGCATCACAACTCTTCTCCGTATCGTCCAAAGATGAATGGGGCAGTTGAAGCTGCTAATAAGAACATTAAGAAGATTGTACAGAAGATGACTGTTACTTACAAGGATTGGCATGAGATGTTACCATTTGCTCTTCATGGTTATCGTACCACAATACGTACTTCTACAGGGGCAACCCCATTCTCCTTGGTCTATGGTATGGAAGCAGTTCTGCCCATTGAAGTTCAGATCCCCTCCTTAAGAATTATGAAGGATGCAGGCTTGGATGAAGATGAATGGATTCAGACTCGACTTGACCAGATAAATCTGATTGATGAGAAGAGGTTAGCAGCAGTTTGTCATGGCCAGATGTATCAGAAACGAATGATCAAAGCTTTTAATAAGAAGGTTAAGCCAAAGATATATCAGGCCGGTGACTTGGTAATCAAGTGTATCATATTACCACAGGGTGATCCTAGGGGCAAGTGGACCCCAACATATGAAGGACCATTTGTAGTCAAGACAGTATTCTCAGGAGGTGCCATGATACTTACTACTATGGATGGTGAAGACTTCTCGCAGCCTGTAAACACAGACATAGTTAAAAAATACTACGCATAAAGAGAGACCCGCTAGGTTGACAGGCCTAGGCAAAAATAAGGGCATCCCGGCAAACCAAAAGGGTTTGGGCAAAAATTAGGGATATATATAAAAAGATGTACACCCGGCAAGTCGAAAACCTGAAAAGGCGGCTTGGGCAAAAAAGGGTATCCCGGTGGATTGAAAACCTGAAAGGGCAATCCAGGCAAAAGTTAGGGATTAAGGCGTATGACTATGTCTCGTTTGGATCACTCATGAAACTGCAACCAGTTGTGTTACTTACACAAGCTCGAACAGATAAAGCTCAATCCAATTGTTTCCGTCTCAACAGCAGAAGATGAGATACTTGAAGATAATGGCAATAGTAAAATTGAAACTCAATAGGATTATTTCCCACATAGTTGATTCTCCTTGTTTTGTAAAAAAAAAAAACTTTATGACAAAATCCTCTTACTAGGGTTTATGTCTCCTTGTACAAACTTACCCATGTATGGGTCACTCTTTGATATAAATAAAATTCCATTTTTGAATCCAGATTTACTTTTACCCTATTTACATAAGTGAAACGTCCATTGGTTGTGTTTGAATGAATGTATGCTTTTGAATATGATTGATGTTTATCAGAAATGCATGTATGCTTAATATGATTGATGTTTACCAGAAATGCATGAAAATGCAGTAATAGTATTTACTAAGGACGAACGAGGGAAGGATTTCAACAAAGCTTTGCCGGTTCATCTCTAACAAAACAGCTACAAACCCTCAGTAGGGCAAGTCCATCTTCATAAAATCACATCTCCCATGGAATTTATATCCATCTCTTTTATCCTCATACGGATATTCGGGAATTTACTTTCCAATAAGAGTACGACGAACGAAGACGGGAGGTTATATCTACCCTACTATCAAACGAAGACGAAGGTTATGTATACCTTACTATTCCCAGCAGACGGTTATATATACCTTGCTATCCCTAGCAGACGGGAGGTTATGTATACCTTGCTATCCCCAGCATACGGGAGGTTATGTATAATATATTATCAAACAAGACGGGAATAAGTTCCTCATATTCTTCAGCAACAAACCGGGATTTATTTTCCCTGGTCAGCAGTTGTCATACGAAGATATCCGGATGCTTCCGGCAGCATCATATCATACATACATCAGTTACATCATACCATAACATACATATCCAGGGATGCATAATACATTACTTAAGCGCATCATATTATACATGCATACATAATACATAAACTAATACTACCATATAGAATGCTACCTTGTTTTCAGGTTAATTCTCCAGCAGACAGACTTCATCAACAACTTGTGACTATCAGGACTGCTTTATCCTCCTGAAAGTTATCATTTCCTCAGGACTGCTTTATCCTCCTGAAAGCTTCTTATACCTCAGAACGTTGTTCATCTTTCTGAAAGCATATTACCTCCTCAGGACGTTGTTATCCTCCTGAAAGCTATCAATCCCTCAGGACTGCTTTATCCTCCTGAAAGCTTCTTATACCTCAGGACGTTGTTATCCTCCTGAAAGCATATTATCTCCTCGGGACGTTGTTTATCTTTTTGAAAGCTATCATCACCTCCTCAGGATGTTGCTTATACTCCTGAAAGCATATTATTACTTTGGGCCGTTGTTATCTTCCCAAAGGTTACCACTTCCTCAGGACGTTGTTATCCTCCTGAAAGCATATTATTACCTCAGAACGTTGTTTATCTTTCTGAAAGCATATTATTACCTCAGGACTGTTGTATCCTCCTGAAAGCATATCACTACCTCAGGACTGCTTTATCCTCCTGAAAGCTATTATTATATCTTCATATTTTGGACTGCTTTATCCTCCAAGAAATGTATCTGAAGAACTTTTCTACGAGTGGCATCTTTAAGCCCACTCAAGCATATTCAACTAGTCATCAGTATCACTCTATGCACCGGTGAGTGCAAATTTTTGGGCTTTTGTGTTCAATCCCCTTCAACCTTCCAGGTCACGACTGGCACATATACCAATATAACCCCTCAGGTTTCAGAAAATTGAACAGGGGCAGCTGTTGCACCCCAAAATTTGCCCTCACAATACAAGACTTTGTGTGCTAAGAAGGTTCACAAGGTTCACAAGATTCACAATGCTTACAAGACCTTTCATGAGGTTCATGAAGTCTACAAGACACTTTATGAGGTTCACAAGGTTCACAAGGCTCACAAGACCTCCCATGAGGTTCACAAGACATCTTATGAGGTTCACAAGGTTCACAAAGTTCACAATTGGTCAGAAGATTTGACAATTCCCTCAGACAATGCATCCTCCTAAGCAGTGCATCCAAAACTAGGGTTTTAACTTTAATCAGGCTAAATAGACTTACAAGACTTCAAGTGAGCTTCATAACATCTTATATGTGTCTAAGAAACCCCCATGACAAGTTTCAAGACTTTTCTCAAAAGTTTGCTCAGTCAGATGATCAGATAAGTCAAAATCAGTCAAAGCAGTTAAAAGGTCAAACTGAGGTCAACTGTGGTCAAACCAAAGTCAAACTTCATGATTTTTTGACAACATCAAGTATATGAAGTAAAATTCATCATTTGATCAAGGGTTGATCATGATTCATCAAGGAGATTTCAGATCATCAAGAATCAGGAGTTTCTAAATTAGGGTTTCCTTAGTAAAAGTCAACTGAACTTTGACCAGCCATAACTTTCACATGCTTCATCACCAAGTCTCCATCCAAATCTCATTTTGAAGGAAATTGAATTCTCTACAACTTTGTGTCTCACAAGCCAAGCCCAAAAATGCTTCATTTGGAAGGTATGAGCTAAGACATTATAGGTCCTTTTGAAAGTCAACAAAAAGTCAACAAATTCAAAAGGGCATAACTTGAGAATGGTAAATGATATGGACATGAAACCAGTGGGGTTGGTTAGAGGACTCTTCAAGCTTTCCAAAATGTCCAAGAACACCCTCATAGCATTAAAATTGAAGGATATGTGCCCTTGCAAAGTTGGGAAATTTTTGGTTGATTTATGAAGAAAATGGAGGTCTAAAACCAATTTCTTCTAAATGGGCTTGCTATATGATGACCCAATCCATACTATGACTTCATGCACGACCCAAGTCAACAAAAATCAGATTTTTTATCATTTTATTTTTATTTATTTTGATTTAATTCATTAAAAATCATTTTAAATTAAAAAAAATATAAAAGTCTAAGATTTAAAAAAGATCAAGCTTCTAGAAATTCATAAATATGATTGGAATTAAAGTGGTAAGAAGATCATGATGATTGGCCTAAAATAGCAAGTGTTTATGCAAAAATATTTGATTTTTAAAGCCTATCTTTTTGAATCTTTTTGGATCATACTTCTCACACAAGTATCCAACTTTTTTGACCTAATTGATCATACTATAAGTACATTACATAACCCTAACAAGAGGACACGAATTCCAGCCTCCCAAGAGTAAGTTTCAAAAAAACAAAAATCATCCAAAAATCAATTTTCGGGTTCTTCATTTGAGGGAATTTGAAGGTATTCCAAGGACACAGCAATGATCCCTAAGCTTCACTGAATGTGTACCAATGTTCATATGCATCCATAACACCTTAAATCATTCAAACCGAATCAAACTTTGTTCTTGAATATGAGTTTTTCGATTTCACATATTTGCTTGATTTAAATGAAATTTGATGTTTGTTTGATGTTTGTGATGATGATAGGAATGTTTCTGGACAGCAATCTTGAAGCTTGGTACCCCCAATCGTATTTCACCATTGTTAGGGTTTGAATGGCCAATTTAGGGTTTTACGATTTAGACAATATAAATAAATTCTAACAACGTGGATTGATTGCATGAATCATAAGGAACTCATTGGTATAAACAATTTGATGTAATTGTGTTGTTTGCTTGGTGTTTGAATTTCGCAGGACATGAACATGGAAGAACTTGTATGAAATTTCGCAGGAAAAGTTGTATTAATTTTCGCAGGTATCAGGAAGAAGATGAAGACCCCTGCGCGCGAATTTCAAATTTAAACTTTTGTTTTAAAATATTATGAATTGTTTTCTGTTTTATTTCACAAATGTTGGTTAGCACAGTTGGCAAGGGACGCGCAATGTGATGTTTATGTCTAGGGATCGAATCCTGGCTTCACCACCTTTTTCTTATTTTTTCTATATAGTCATCAGCCTTAAAATATAATGAATTAAAGTCACTACTTCAGCAGGTGCGCTCTCCCAGCTGGAATGGTAATGTGTTTGTGTGATATTGTGAAGGTCCTGGGTTCGATTCCCCCCCAGGCCTTTTGCTTTTTCCTTCTTTTTTCTGATTTCCAGGTTTAAGGCATAAAACCAATTTGATGCACCTTTTCTTCACCTGCGCGCGCGTTGACCTGGTGGTATGTGTTGTTGGCCTGGGTGTTGGCAAGCAAGATGTGCTGGGTTCAAATCCCAGCCAGGTAAGTTCCAATTTTTTTTGTTTTATTTAATTTTTTTTGTTAATTATATTATTAATTAAATATAATCATGTTTAGTGTATGTTTAAATAATTCTAGGAAAAAATAATATGTAAATATTTTGTAATTTGTTTTTTTTAATTCTAAACCTAGTTTTTTTATTATTATTATATATTTAAAATTAAAAATATGTATATATTTTAATAATTAGATTAATATTTAATATTTTTGTATATAAAACTTAATTTATTTTTATAAACCCTAAAAATATATTTTTCTTCAAACCCTAATTGATCATAATAATTTTTTTAAAAAAATCCTAATTTCTTTTTCTTCTATTTTTGTTTAATATTATTTTATCCAATTTTTATTAAATGCATAAATTGCTTATAATTTAAAATAAATATGTGTAAAAATTAAAATGCTTAATTTATTTTTTTATGAAAATATTCACTAATTGTTTATAATTTAATTATGCATGTAAATAATTTCTAAAAATTGCTAATTTAATAATTATAATTTATTTCTCATAATATGTTCATAATTGATTTAATTTTTATAATTTACATATAATTTCAAGTTTTATAATAATTAATATGATTGTTTGTATTTTCTTATTAACTTTTAAATTTTGTTTACTATAATATTTTTGCTTATTTCATTATTATTATTATTAATTATGTTTATATGATTATTACTAACCCCATTTAATTTAGTATTATTTTTATTATAATTATTATTTTCTACTAACCCTATTATAATTACTTATTTATTTTGTTTACTTATTTATTTTGCTTACTTATTTATTTTGTTTATTTATTTATTTTGCTTATTTATTTACTTTGCTTATTTATTTAAATTGCTTTTATTATTATTTTTGTAATTGTTCCTGGATGTAATATTTTATAATGTTTAAATTATTTATTTTACGCCGTGGTTAGTAAATAGGGAGTGTAATATGTATGTAATTTAAAATTAATTTAGATCATTTAAATTTAAAAATAAATATTAAAAATTGTACATTCACACACGTAAGTCGATCTTTGATCACCATCTCACTTCCTTAGGGATACCTCTCATTGTTGCCTAATCAAAAGGTCAAGTAGGGTGTATAAAGCAAAAGTCCCTCGAAATAAAGTCATCTAGTCCCTTAACAAATAAAAGATCAAGTCCCTTTCGAATGTTGCCTTCGTAATGATCTTGTCCCTTCCGAATAAAGATGACAGTCCCTCCAAAAATGCTTATACACCCCACAGTTGCCTACATTAACAGATGACCCTCACTTATCCCTCACATCCAAGGTAATGACTACCTATTCCTTAATAATAGGGATAGTCTTACCATTTAAAGGATTTAAGAACAGAAAAGACTTAAACTTAGGGTAGGTTCCTCATAGTTACTTGCTCACTCTTCAAAACTTTTCAAACACTTCACAATTTCAAACAAAAATTTCAAAACAAAGGTTTATACGCATCCGTACATGGATCATTATCAAACTCTTAAGAAAATTTCTATTCACACACTTCACATTTCAAAAACCTTTTAAAGTGAGCTAAGTAACTAAGAGCCCATGGATAACCATGGATGTAAAGGGTGCTAACACCTTCCCTTTACATAACCTACCCCCCGGACCCAAAAATCTTTTAAAAAGGTCTTTCCTGTTCTTTTATGCCTTTCCTTTGGATAAAATAAAAGTCGGTGGCGACTCTTGCTATCCGCAACATAACTAAAGTCAGTTCTCCCACCGTGTTACGGCGGCGCATGAAACAGGCTTTCGACAAGAAGGTACGACCTCAAAGGTATATACCAGGCGACCTGGTGCTGAAAAGGATTCTTCCTCCTCTTAACGATCACAGGGGAAAATTGACACCTTATTATGAAGGACCATTCATGGTTAAAAAGGTTTTCTCATGTGGAGCCTTGATGCTAACAACCATGGATGGAGAAGACTTCCATTCCCCTGTCAACGCAGACGCAGTAAGAAAATACTTCGTGTAAAAGGGACTAACACGAACGACTGCGATCTGCGAAATTCGTAATCCATCTGCAATTGAGGTTATTTTAAGGGTTGAAGACCAGTTCAATCACCTTTCTCAAGGGGCAGAGCAATCAGACAGTCTTGAAGACATGCAAGTCATAGCCGGGTCAAAACTTGATGAGATCCACTTCTCACATTGCCAATAGGATAGTTTGTTTTCCTTTTTGGCTATTTCCTCTTTCTAGGGAATTGCTTCCTATTGTAATGCCTATTCATGGCCATGTTCCAAATCAATAAAAATCCAATTTCGGTCAACTTGTGACTATTCGCTTCTTGTTTTTGTTTTTCATTTAGCACTGATTGATTATAAAAATGTCCAGCCAATTGTGATTTATATTGTGTTATGAACATTTGAATGCTTTCTAACTCATGCAGGAGGACATAAACATTTAATACAACACTAAAAAGGGTGTTAAGAGGCTAGGATGATGATTCATGCTATGAATCTGGGGCATACAGGTCCAAACTAATCCTCCTTATTGCAGGCACTATCAGTTGTGTTTATGCAGGTACAGGTGTATGTGTTTCTAACAGAGCTAAAGCAGGTTTCCAGGAGGAATATTTCAACAACGTACTTGAGCAAGAACAAGTGCCTTCCCTTGTGTCTCCTGTTATCCCCAATAGAAGTGAAGTTGAAATTTTTCCCCAATAGCAATGACAAAAGATGTTTTTCCTCCCCAAGTAGAGGTTTTCTTTCAACACAGGGGAAATCCCCAGCAGTATAAGGAATGTCTTTCCTCCCCAACAGGTTGCTTCCTCAGCAGTGCCATACCTCTGGTTCCCAGCCAAGTCAGGAGGTCTTCACTTCCCCATCAGAGTTCAAGAAGGTCCATCTCCAGCAGGGTCTTGGCTCTCCAATTTCAAAGTCCAATTTATTTTTGGAAAATTTGGCAGTTCAGAGCCGGCATATCATTAACAACATTCCCCGCAAAGTTATTTCCTCCTCACCAGGACTAACCAGATCAATGCAGTGATCATCAGTTCTCCCCAGTCAAGCCATCTGGGATACTTGCAGTCTCCTTTCCAGGAGATCCTTTTGCATTTACATATTCATAATTATCATTACATGTGCATCCTCCAAAGCGTAGCATTTCCATCATCATGGAGCATTACGCCATAAATTCAAACATATGCATACCAGCATGGGCCAGTTTTGAGGTATTTTACATACAACCTATAACATCTTCTCAACCTGAAGTACTCCTCACAGAAGATACTTATACCATTTGCCAAACATTTTTGTCTTTCCAAGTCAATGTTTGTCATTCTTTCCGCGACTTGATTCGCTCAGCAGTCACGTATTTTCTTTGTGGCTTGATTCGCTCAGCTGTCACATTGTCGAGTCCTGTTCCGATAATGATCTCGTAAAGCCATGTTTCGCCAACAGGCACCTTTTCTTTGTGGCTTGATTCGCTCAGCAGTCACATTGTCGAGTCTCGTTTCGCTAACGATCTCGTAAATCCCTGTTTCGCCAACATACACCTTTTCTTTGTGGCTTGATTCGCTCAGCAGTCACATTGTCGAGTCTCATTCCGCTAATAGTTTCGTTAAGCCCTGTTTCGCCAACATGCACCTTTTCTTTGAGGCTTGATTCTCTCAGTAGTCACATTGTCAAGTCTCATTCTGCTAATGGTCTCGTTAAGCCCTGTTTCACCAACAGGCACCTTTCTTTGTGGCTTGATTCGCTCAAACGTCACATTGTCGAGTCTCATTTCTCTAATGGTCTCGTTTTGAAGCCCTGTTTCTCCAACAAACACCTTTCTTTGTGGCTTGATTCGCTCAGTAGTCACATTGTCGAGTCTCATTTCGCTAATGGTCTCGGTAATCCCTGTTTCGCCAACAGGCACCTTCTTTATGGCTTGATTCGCTCAGCAGTCACATTGCCGAGTCCCGTTTCGCTAATGGTCTCATTAAGCCCTGTTTCGTCAACATGCACCCTCTCTGTGGCTTGATTTGCTCAGCAGTCACATTGCAGGTTATTGCAATGATCTTATTCCACCCGGTTCTATTTCCGCCACCTATTCAAAACAAACAAAAAAAGATAAATAAAAGGCATATGACATTTCTCTTATCCACCGAGTTCAAATTTCCAGGTTTTATTCGAGTATTCAATCACTCCATACCTCGAACGTCTAAAAGCTTTTGCATTTATTCGTTCAGGCCTGTAGATGATTGAATAGGGGCAGCTGTAATACCTCAAAATTTTCCCTCTCATTTCCTCAATATTTTGCATAGCATTTATCATACATAAGTTCATAAAATAACCAAAAAACATTGCATCATGTGTAGTATGGCTGAGGTATAGGTGTCGCTCCCCGGATTTCCATCCTGGTACAAACGCGAAAGTGGTGCGGAAAAAGAATAGAGTCGCCAGCCAGGCATTTTTATCCCGAAGAAAGGGAATGGTAATGCTGCACAAACCAGAAGAAAGAAAGAGGAAGGACACAGGTCCTACGAACCAAAGAGACTGAGTTCGGGAGTCGGTTACGACCTGGGAAGGTATTAGCACCCAGATCGTCCACCGTACCCGACGGGATCCACGCTTGCAAAGAATACTGTTTCAAAGGGTGAGGGTATGAAAACTGCAGCAAAAGAAATGAAAATGAAGAGAAACTGGAACTGGAAAAAGACTGGGAAAAAAATGAAAAGGAAAAATGTAGGGAAAATAAAGATTGTGCTCGAACGGGCCCTACCCCGCTGCCTACGTACCTCATCAGGATAATGAGCATCAGAGACGCCGTAGTTCCCCTAACTAGGGGTACTAAAAGGAAATTGCTTGTGAATTAAAGCTTGAACTACCTATGCCATTGTTCAGGTGTTGCAGACTCGGACGACGAGTGCGTAACCGTCTTGCAAGATGACAAGTAGGAGCAAGTTCGCGTACGGAGCGAATGAGATGAGAAAAGAATTCCCGAAGGAAAACGCTTATTGTTTGTTGGTGTTTTTTTAGAAGCTTTTATGAGTGTGTCACAAGGAAGTGAACTCAAGCTCTCATCAATGGAATGTGCACTTGCCACTACATTCCAAGATGGAATAATAGAACAAGCACCCTCAAGTAAGGAGAAGATCCCCAAAACTTGAACCCAAAGATTAGGGCCTAGGCTCACTAACTTGTTTACTTATTAAGTGTTTTTTGTATTTACAATGAAGAAATGTTTTTTATGCTTTTCTTTTATGAAGAAGATACATTGATCAGACTTGTGCATCATAAGGTAAACTTGTACTATCCCAAGATGGGAAGACTACAAGCATACCTCATGGGATAAGGCTATGGATCAAGACATCACTTCAAACTTATTAAGATGTTTTTTTATGGTTATGAGATGAGAAGAGAAGAAGAACCAAAAGGATCTCAAAGGTGAAAATTCTAAAGGGGGACTAAATAATCCTAAGTATTAACATGCATGGATGTCCTAAAGGTTAGTGCGGTTTTCTATCCTAAAGGAGAGAGAAAGAAGAAGAGAAGATGATAGAAGAAGAGATGAGAAAGGCCTAAGCCCAACAAGCAAAGGGTTAGCACAAATAAGCATAAGAAGAAGAGATGAGATTTGGAGATGTGGAACTCAATTCCCACACCTCACACTTACCATAGCCCCTGAAATGTTAGCAAAAATCCAGCAAATTGACCAAAAAACAATCATGGAATTAATCATGCTCAAAGGTTCTTGTAAACAAGAATCAAACAAAATGCCAAGCATTGCCAATATACGACTTACGCATCGAAAACATGAAAGCATACATCAACCAGCAAGCAAATCACCCTAAAATATCATGTTTAATGATCATGTAATGATCCGTGGCAATTAAAACAAGCAAAGGGATCAAACAAACTCAAAACAACACTAAAAAGTCATTCTGCTTTAGTGTTAACCGGTTAACCAAATGCGTTAACCGGTTAACCAGTTCAAACCTGCACAAAATACGCACAAAACAGGTGCGTTAACCGGTTAACATTGTTAAAACAGCAGCAAATCCTGCAAAACCAGCAACTCAAACCAGCTTATTCAAATAATCTTGCACCAGACCAGCACTCAATTATACATGGAAAATTAGATCAATTCACATCAATCCATATCATTAAGCTCATGAACAATAACATTCGGATCCGGATACAAATCAACCAATCAATTCATGCAACACAATCAAATACACAAGCACGTGGTAGATTTAAAGCACAAGCATGAAAATAAGCTAAAAATAGATCTAGATCTGAAATTAACCAACCTACAAAGCTGAGGTATGCTTTGGTAATTGTTGATTAAGCTGAAAATGAGAGATCTCGCGCAAAACTTGAAGATCTGATGCTAAGCTCCACACTCCATGCAAAATAAATGCAAGAACAAGCTCTTGATGCAGAATTTTGGATCCAAAAGCACTTCTAGATCTCAAACCAGATCTGAATCTCCAATAAAACCAGCAAAAAGATGCAAAGAAGCTGCGAATGGAGGTTTAGTTCCAAGATCTACACACCTCAAGGCAAGGTTATGTGATCTTCAAAGAGGAACTCTTAGTGAATTTGGAAAATGGGGAGAGAAAAGTGAGAGAATTGTGAGAGAAGAGAGTGAAAATTCAGAATGAAGAGTGAAAAATAATGAGGGGGTCTCTTGGTTTGGAGGGAAATGGAATAAATATGGTTTAGGTTTGGGGCCCAAAATTTTGGTTTGGGATCCAAAAAATATGGCTTGGCATTTGCTTAGAAAGTGATTTGGATTTAGGACTGGAATGAGGCTTGGATAAATGCTCTAGATCCTTCTCTCAAATTCAAATTTAATTCAAATGAATAAAAATCAGAAAATTGGAAAATGGAGCCAAAACACACATGCTGAACTTGCTGCTGGAAATTCAAATTTCGCAGCCGTTAATCGGTTAACCATATGCGTTAACTGGTTAACGCAAGGAAAATTTGAATTTCCCTCCCTTTGGTGGGAAACCTCAAGAACAGACCGGCACCAACCGTTTCAAGCAAATTTTGATCCTCCCTTTCTTCTTCTAGGGCTCTGAACATGATACCAGGCTTGTGCAAAATGATCCTGTGAGATTCTTGCCAGATCACCATGTTCTTGATTTTGACCTGCAGGTTCAGATCTTCCCGAATGACCGATCATATGCCTTATGCTAGAACATGTGAGTGTTATGCTTCATCTTTCTATGCAGCATGCTAAGGATATGGTATGCTCATGATGATTATGATGATAATGATGCTAAACAAGAAGAGGGCAAATTTGGGGTGTTACAGCTGCCCCTATTCAATCATCAGTTAATCTGAAAAGGACGATAGTATGGGCTATCGACCATTCAAGATAAACTGTGGTTGAATACCAAGAAGACCAGAAATTTGCACTCCGACGAAGAATGCAACACCGGGAAATAACCCAACCAGATGACGCTCTGGGGACTGCAGGGGAGAAAGAAGCAGCCGAGCTCCTTCCAAGTTGAAACTGATATCTGGAATAAGAATATGTTGACAGACGAGTCTTCATACAATCCTGCGACGCCAGGGGCAATAAACATTTTGAAGTTTAATTCCACCGTCAGGACTTCAAACCTCTTCAACACGACCGAGCGTTGGATAAGATCAAGCGACCTGCTAAAGAAACGGCATCAAGCAATCCATAACCAGGAATGTGAGCACGGCTCAAACAACGAGGAGTAATATCAAGCGATTTATAACTCGGACAAGATCAAACGACCTGCTAAGGAAATGGCATCGAGCGATCCATAACCAGGAATGTGAGCACAGCTCAAACAACGAGGAGTAATATCAAGCGATTTACAACTCAGACAAGATCAAACGACCTGCTAAGGAAATGGCATCGAGCGATCCATAACCAGGAATGTGAGCACGGCTCAAACAACGAGGAGTAATATCAAGCGATTTACAACTCGGACAAGATCAAACGACCTGCTAAGGAAATGGCATCGAGCGATCCATAACCAGGAATGTGAGCACGGCTCAAACAACGAGGAGTAATATCAAGTGATTTACAACTCGGACAAGATCAAACGACCTGCTAAGGAAATGGCATCGAGCGATCCATAACCAGGAATGTGAGCACGGCTCAAACAACGAGGAGTAATATCAAGCGATTTACAACTCGGACAAGATCAAACGACCTGCTAAGGAGATGGTATCAAGCGATCCATAACCAGGAATGTGAGCACGGCTCAAACAACGAGGAGTAATATCAAGCGATTTACAACTCGGACAAGATCAAACGATCTGCTAAGGAAATGGCATCAAGCGAAACGAGAACGTAATATCAAGCGATTTACGACTCATGACTTTTTATACAACGCCAGGAGACTATTGGCTTGCCACAGTGACGATGGACTTTTAACTGTGTTGCAATATCGAGCGATTTGCAAACCAAACAAGATCGAGCGATCCGATAAGAGAATGGTATCAAGCAATCCATCCACAAAAGGTCCGTTGACATGGGACAACGTAATCAATACGAGAGAGTAACAACTCTGCAAGGGAGAATACCATTTGTAACTCCGCTGGATATAAGAACATTCTGACTAACGTTCTGCTGAAGAAATGACTAAGATATCCTGGAAATACTTGGTTGAGGAATGAAATGTGAACAAACGTCTGTATTACTTTGTCACACTGACCAAAAATAAATTGGCAACCTCACTGGGGGATATTTCAATGATGGTTACGTACCAATCATGCAACTCTGCGGGGAATTAGGTATTCAGCTGGATTCGAAGTTCTGCTAGAGAAGATCACCCTACTCTGGCTCAGTTGGGGGAAATTCTGATTCTGAATTTACTGGGGATGCTAGGGATCACCCTCTGCTGGAGATAAGAATTGCAAAGTATCTCTCGCTGGGGAGAAGGAACTGCTTGGGGAATATGCTCTAGTAACATCATACTCCATGTGTTTGATGACTGTTCAAGTATCAACTCAAGAGGATTTTACAAAAGACGTGGCGCCCGAACTGCTTCGGTGTCTTCAAACTCTTGGATAGATTCGCTGAATCTTGAGATATTCTACCCAATTATCCTGCATCAAGAATAAATTGAATAAACACTTGCAGAGACTGACTTCATCTGCTCTTGAGAGTGACATGCCCCAGTATGGGCCTTGAAATGATTTCTTCAAACTAACCATGCTCTGATAATTGTCCCAGCTTAGCTGAATCGTGAGATTTATTCGATGTGATTGCCCCAGTTTAGCTGCATCTAACCTAACTGGTTAGAAGAATCTTTATCTCATGGGAGTTCCTCAGAAAAAGTGCAATTTTCCATGATTGTCCTTCAGAAATTTCAGACTCCTCAACCTGGCAAAATTTAAGTTTCTGGACTGAAATTCCTCGTGTGGACCTCTTTGATGCCAAACAAATGTATGTAAGCAGAAAAATGTTTTATTCTGAGAATGATTATTCTAATGCAACACACAAGTTAATCTTGAAGTTTTCATTGGAAAGATGTCGTTTGTGAACGAATCACTAGTTTGACAAGATTTTTTTTTATGAAAGAAACATGCATATGCAATACCAACAAAGGTCTTTTAGCACAACTCATAGGAGTCATGAACGCTATCTCATAGTAGCATGCTCTCGAATTACCCTGCTTCAATTAGGACTTTTGCGGGTTGTATCGTGGCTTGGTTCACGGTTATAGAAACAAAGATATAGGCTCAAAGTTTATTGGTGCCCACCCCTCTTCGTGATGTCCTTCAATCCTATGTTCAACTAGCTTTCACAAGCGCTCACCTTCCCTAAGGATTTTGAGATGGTTGAGGAACCAATGCTAATAACTGTTTAAGCATCACTGAGGTTATTTTTGGGAGTCAGTCACCCCTATTGTCTTTTGTGTCTGTATCACATGACTTGTTTTTGTTTGAGGACCTTTCTTGTGTAATCCTTTTCGTCTTTCGCTTTTTCTTTCTTTTTCTTTATCCCTACTTTTGCCTGGACTGATATCTTGGAATCTTTTGCAATTGGAGTCCAGCGGGACGCCCTAATTTTTGCCTAAGTCGCTCGTTTTTAAGTTTCGACTTAGCGGGCTATTTATTTCTCTTTTTTCTCTTCTTTTTTTTTGAACAAATCGTGTGACATTGTTTGTCTTGACTATTTTGTAAGGGTTGTGACTGTCTCACTTTTTGGTCGACGATGGATAACCGTTGTGGTTTCCGGTCTTTGGACCTCTTGATGTGCTGGAAGGAAAGATAATGGATCCTCAAATACACTCCTTTGTGGAAGTCTGAACGCTTGGTCCAACTAGCTGACACTTACCCTGCCCTGGGTTAAATGTGAGGGTTTTTTCCATGTGAAAAGAAACTCTTACTTCAAGGCTCAAAGGGGTTAACGAAGGTTTATCTCCCTTATATCTCCGGTGTTTGGGATTTGAAACAATGCTTGTACATCGTCAACAGGGTTTTATTCAAGGGCACACAATTGGAGATTTTTGCGTTTTCATTTCGTCATCCTCCATCACAGAGTTTAAAAACATCAGTTGGTATTGCAATGCACATACGAAATGATAAGTAAAAATACGAATTAATTACTTCAAGAAAAACATGTGCATTTCATTAGTTAACATTCCAAAAAGCAAACACGTTTCATGCAAGCATACAAATGTTCAAACAAATAGATAAAATCCACACATGCAAATGCAGTAAAGGAACTAAGCAATGCCATTGTTGAGGAGACTTGACTCCGTCTGGACCGGTTGATCTTGGATACTATCAGCAGTCAGCATCTTTTCCTGAGGATATTTGCAGTCTTCAATCAAATGACCATGTGTCAGCACCATACTTCATTCTCAAATATTCTGACCTGAAGCTTTCGACGTTCAAACAAAGACACGAGACATTTGAAGAAAAGTAACACTGGGATGAAATTGCCACATAAGCTTGATACCAAAGGTTTCTTGGAAAGACCTGACGATCTTCTGCCTACATATCTCCATTGACCAAAGACCAATGAAGAATCAGAGCGACGTAGTTCCCCTCAAAAGGGAAGAAAATTCAAGGAAGATAACAACTGACTGCCATTGCTTTAACTCTTCTCTGACTCACTCTGATCAAGACAAAACCCTCTATTTCCTCTGTACGGAGCGAAATTGATAGTCTCCAAATCAATCAAATCTTGTACTTTGCGGTGAAAAGCTTTGCATCCATCAATATAGTGTCCTGGTGCCCCAGAATGGAAGTCACAATGAGCATTGGCATCCCATCCCTCTGGCAATGGATAAGGAGGTGGGGATAGCTTGCGAAGCTCGATCAGTTTCAACTGAAGCAAATGCTGAAGTACATCAGTATACGACATTGGTAACGGATCAAGAACTAATTCTCTCCTTTGCTGACGCTGACCCTGTTGAGGGTTCCTTTGTCTTGTCTGACGCCTCAGGTGATTATTCGGGGTCGTAGCCACAGAAGTTACTTGCTGATGACGTGGATGGTATCCTCTACCCTTTCCACGTTGATGAGATGTTGCCCCGACTTCTCTTTCGTTCTTGTTTTGACCATTGACGAAGGGCTTCTTGGCACCTGAACCTGACGTACTGTAGTCTTGAATCTTCCCGAGTTTTAGTAAACTCTCAACTCGCTCGCCGGCGATCACAATGTCAGCAAATCCAATAGATGGACAGGCAGCTAGACAGTCTAGAAACACACCATGCAACGTGCTCATGAATATGTCAGTCATCTCCCTCTCCAACAATGGAGGTTGCACTCGGGCGGCCATTTCTCGCCATCTCTGAGCATACTGTTTGAAACTTTCAGACTTCTTCTGAGAAAGACTTTGGAGTTGAATGCGATTAGGCGCCATATCAAGATTAAACTGGTATTGTTTCACAATAGCTTCAGCCAAATCCTTCCAGCTTCGGATAACATTCTTGTTCAGACCCATGTACCAGTCCAAAGATGCCCCAGATAGACTATCTTGGAAGTAAAACATCCATAACTTCTCATCATACGTGTGAGCAGAGATCTTCCCAAAGTAAGACTGGATGTGAGTTTTCGGACAAGAGTTTCCGTTGTACTTTTCAAAAACAGGAGGCTTGAATTTGTGAGGAACTTTCACTCCAGGAACTAATCCCAAATTCGCAACATCAAAACCTAGAGAGTTCTGAGATTTAATGGCCTCTATCTTCTCAGCAAGCTCGTCGAAACGACGATCCACAACAGCATTAAGTTGATCCGTCTCATCATCAATCGAAGTGAACTGATCCTCCTGTTTGTCCATGTAGCCAACATTACAGTTATTGTCTCTGCTCGGAGCTCCATTATGATTTCTCTGAATGCCATCTTCAAGAATCTCATTCTCTGGTCGTTCGACTCTCAACCTTAGTTGTTCTTGCTTCTGGGCCATCCCCGTCATCAGGGTCATGAACTGCTCCATACGAGCCTTCAATTCTACGAGCTCAGCTTGTACCTGATCTGCCATTCCGGTTCGGCTTTTCCACCACTATTTCCTGAAATAGAATAAAGATGAGAAACAGCCAGTGTACCTGAAAAGCAAAGACAACAAGATAGGATATGCAAAATGTTATGCCATGCAAATGCTCATAAACACCACAAATGAGAGAACACTCTCAAAAGAAACCCTGCACGCAAGATCCAGCATAAGAACCATCATGCGACCAAGTATCATTGCATGAATAGGAAAACCACTGCTTCAGAAAACCAAACACACATCATAGAAAATCCCGCAAGAGCAAAGTCATACAAGGTACTAAACTAACACGAATAAGTACAACAACAAGGATTCCCTCAACAAGCCTGAGGGCAACCAGATACATGAAAAAACTAAAGCCTACAAGCACCAGATCTAGTTCAGAGGCTGCCTCCCTAGCTGACCATCTGGTGTGATGACCTTCAAGTCAATTAAATCTTGAACATTCCATTGTAAAGCCCTGCATCCTTCAGTTGAATGCCCCGGGGAACCAGAGTGAAACTCGCAACGCGCATTCTCATCATATCCCTTTGGAAGACTTCCTTCTGGTGGTGTCAAGATCCGCAACTGGATTAAACCAAACCTCAGCAATTGACGTAACATGGCAGTGTAGGATATGGATATGGGATCAAGAACACGATCGGCTTGTGAAACTCTCTATGGATAAAGCCTTCGTTGTGGTTGAGCAGTCTGTTGCTGATATTGCTTCGGGCGTCTAGCAGGCCACTGCACTTTCTTACCCAGATTCGGACGAGGGACCAGAGAAGATCGCTATGGTAGCCTCTTAGAAGATTCAACTTGAGTGGTAACTCCAGAAGAATGGAACTCGGCTTCCTCTTCATTGTTTGCCTGTGACACCGTCAACTTATTTGGCTTAAAGTTAATTACTCTGTCATCAACCAAATCTTGCACCTGATGCATGAATGCTCTACAATCATTGATATCATGTCCTTGAGCTCCCGAGTGAAAGACACAATAGGCATAGGGATTCCAACCTTGGGAGAGTTCACCAGTAGGAGGATACAATTCACGACATTCAATCAATCCCATTCGGAGCAGCTGTGGGCACAACTCAGCATAAGACATGGGCACAGGATCAATAACTCTTTCTTGCTTCTTGTCGGGAACGGGTTGCCACCACTGGAGGAGATACACCTGACATCTGCTGAAATCCTTCTTTGGGAAACCAGGGTGAAGGAGCTGAGGAAGTTCCTTGATACGGAAAGAAAGTTCTCACTTCTTTGGCCGTAACTGGCACATGACCATTCATCTTATTTGAATCAAGTAAGGAAAGATTAATCTCTGTCTCGGGCTCTTCAGGACGACCCAGTAGTGACTGCTGGTGAGGAAGCTTGAACTTTGGAGAGAGTCCTCCTGACAACTCTTGGTTAAGTGGAAATCCCAAAGAGATGGGAGAAATAAGACCTTTTGATGGAGAAACGGACGCCTAACCATTTTCTTTCTCCAGCAAGGCATTCATGATCTCTGTCAACAACTTCATTTGAGTTTTTATCATGTCAGACTCTCCCTTTAAGAACATCTGGCCTTGTGAAAAAACTTGCATCTCTGCCTTGAATTGCCCCATCTGGGCCTTCATCTCAGCTACCTCCGCCCGGAGTTGTTCAAAGTTCATGCTCTGGGAATCCTGACTCAAGTTGGCCATTCTGTCAAAAGATCGGATTCAGATAAAAACCTTTCCTTGAAAGCGCCTGAAACAGAAAAGTCATTAGGAGCCTGTGGCCATACCTGCAAAACAAGGAAACAGGTGATATGTATGCAATGCAGTTGTTTATGTTTCCAAGTTTAAGCATTTGCAATGCCCCAATTCTGGCATCTATTCTCAGACAGTCACTTTGAAATTATTTTTTACTTTCAAGCTTTCTCTTTGACAAGTGTTCAGACATTATTTTTCTCGGAACTCTTCTAATTTCTGCCATGGAGACTAGACAACCAGAATTGGGAACAGATATGAGCAATGACCTGAAAAATGGGAAACATAAACAGTTAATGCAAAGAATGAATGCAAATGCAATGCAATGCAAGCATATGATCAACTGGGACCATCTGAACTGGATCACTGACAAGGGCCCCTCTGAACAACTGGCAAACCAAAATTCCACTGAGTCACACTCTCTGATAATCACAACTCATTGAAGAAGATCTCAGGACCACAATACCAAGAATACCAGAACAAGAACTCCAGAAAACCAGCATCAGAAAACCAGAACTCCGGAACCAGAACTCCAGAACCATAGAACCAAAGATCACAAATCATAGGACCACAAATCATAACAAGGACCACTGTATAGATGAGTGTATGTTGAGGCCATGGGTTCCTGCACACCTGTAAACATCCCCCCACTCACTGGTAAAAGGCTCCGGGTCAGGCATCACGGACTCTCAAAGCCACATAGCAATAATACTGTCACCATCTCCGAGAAATGGCTCATGACCAAATCAGGGAATCGGTTGGCATTATATACTACGCAGGGAGGCCTCAACTGAGTCCAGGACACAAGGTCATCCTATGTGATCCCCAGGTGGGCCCTCGGATGCGAATGGGTTTGCCACGAAATGTGGGCTGCCACTGTCATCACTAAAGAAGGATGTTTCCACAAGGTTCTCAATGATCGGTCCCCAGCTGCACATAACTGTCAGGGTTATGTAATGAGAGAGGAAGATCCCCAAATCAAGACATTTCCAGGACAATCGCAACCTGGGTGTGGAACTCACTACTACCCCCATGACAAGATCTCATGAGGCCAAAGTGGAACCACTCTAAGTCCTATGGTGCACTCGAGCCGGGTACTTGGCCCATATCTCTCAAGAACCAGTAACACCCATCCCACCAAAGAAAACCAGTCCAGACAGTCCAGTATATACATGATGCAACAAATAAAGACTGAAAACTGTAAATAAAACTGTAAATAAAGCTGTAAATGAACAACAATAAAATACAACAAGCCACAACAAACAAACATCACCCAATGAAACAGCAACACACAAGCGCTAGGAGAGACTCACAGGGGAACCATAGATCATTTGGTGTGCAGTCCCTAGCAGAGTCGCCAGCTGTCGCTCCCCGGATTTCCATCCTGGTACAAACGCGAAAGTGGCGCGGAAAAAAAAATAGAGTCGCCAGCCAGGCATTTTTATCCCGAAGAAAGGGAATGGTAATGCTGCACAAAGCAGAAGAAAGAAAGAGGAAGGACACAGGTCCTACGAACCAAAGAGACTGAGTTCGGGAGTCGGTTACGACCTGGGAAGGTATTAGCACCCAAATCGTCCGCCATACCCGACGGGATCCACGCTTGCAAAGAATATTGTTTCAAAGGGTGAGGGTATGAAAACTGCAGCAAAAGAAATGAAAATGAAGAGAAACTGGAACTGGAAAAAGACTGGGAAAAAAATAAAAAGGAAAAATGTAGGGAAAATAAAGATTGTGCTCGAACGGGCCCTACCCCGCTGCCTACGTACCTCATCAGGATAATGAGGATCAGAGATGTCGTAGTTCCCCTAACTAGGGGTACTAAAAGTAAATTGCTTGTGAAATAAAGCTTGAACTGCCTATGCCATTGCTCAGGTGTTGCAGACTCGGACGACGAGTGTGTAACCGTCTTGCAAGATGACAAGTAGGAGCAAGTTCGCGTACGGAGCGAATGAGATGAGAAAAGAATTCCCGAAGGAAAACGCTTATTGTTTGTTGGTGTTTTTTTAGAAGCTTTTATGAGTGTGTCACAAGGAAGTGAACTCAAGCTCTCATCAATGGAATGTGCACTTGCCACTACATTCCAAGATGGAATAATAGAACAAGCACCCTCAAGTAAGGAGAAGATCCCCAAAACTTGAACCCAAAGATTAGGGCCTAGACTCACTAACTTGTTTACTTATTAAGTGTTTTTTGTATTTACAATGAAGAAATGTTTTTTATGCTTTTCTTTTATGAAGAAGATACCTTGATCAGACTTGTGCATCACAAGGTAAACTTGTACTATCCCAAGATGGGAAGACTACAAGCATACCTCATGGGATAAGGCTATGGATCAAGACATCACTCCAAACTTATTAAGATGTTTTTTTATGGTTATGAGATGAGAAAAGAAGAAGAACCAAAAGGATCTCAAAGGTGAAAATTCTAAAGGGGGACTAAATAATCCTAAGTGTTAACATGCATGGATGTCCTAAAGGTTAGTGTGGTTTTCTATCCTAAAGGAGAAAGAAAGAAGAAGAGAATATGATAGAAGAAGAGATGAGAAATGCCTAAGCCCAACAAGCAAAGGGTTAGCACAAATAAGCATAAGAAGAAGAGATGATATTTGGAGATGTGGAACTCAATTCCCACACCTCACACTTACCATAGCCCCTAAAATGTTAGCAAAAATCCAGCAAATTGACCAAAAAACAATCATGGAATGAATCATGCTCAAAGGTTCTTGTAAACAAGAATCAAACAAAATGCCAAGCATTGCCAATACACGACTTACGCGTCGAAAACATGAAAGCATACATCAACCAGCAAGCAAATCACCCTAAAATATCATGTTTAATGATCATGTAATGATCCATGGCAATTAAAACAAGCAAAGGGATCAAACAAACTCAAAACAACACTAAAAAGTCATTCTGCTTCAGTGTTAACCGGTTAACCAAATGCGTTAACCGGTTAACCAGTTCAAACCTGCACAAAATACGCACAAAACAGGTGCGTTAACCGGTTAACCCTATGCGTTAACTGGTTAACACTGTTAAAACAGCAGTAAATCCTGCAAAACCAGCAACTCAAACCAGCTTATTCAAATAATCTTGCACCAGACCAGCACTCAATTATACATGGAAAATTAGATCAATTCACATCAATCCATATCATTAAGCTCATGAACAATAACATTCGGATCCGGATACAAATCAACCAATCAATTCATGCAACACAATTAAATACACAAGCACGTGGTAGATTTAAAGCACAAGCATGCAAATAAGCTAAAAACAGAGCTAGATTTGTAAATAACCAACCTACAAAGGTGAGGTATGCTTTGGTAATTGTTGATTAAGCTGAAAATGAGAGATCTCGCGCAAAACTTGAAGATCCAATGCTAAGCTCCACACTCCATGCAAAATAAATGCAAGAACAAGCTCTTGATGCAGAATTTTGGATCCAAAAGCACTTCTAGATCTCAAACCAGATCTGAATCTCCAATAAAACCAGCAAAAAGATGCAAAGAAGCTGTGAAGGGAGGTTTAGTTCCAAGATCTACACACCTCAAGGCAAGGTTATGTGATCTTCAAAGAGGAACTCTTAGTGAATTTGGAAAATGGGGAGAGAAAAGTGAGAGAATTGTGAGAGAAGAGAGTGAAAGTTCAGAATGAAGAGTGAAAAATAATGAGGGGGTCTCTTGGTTTGGAGGGAAATGGAATAAATATGGTTTAGGTTTGGGGCCCAAAATTTTGGTTTGGGATCCAAAAAATATGGCTTGGCATTTGCTTAGAAAGTGATTTGGATTTAGGATTGGAATGAGGCTTGGATAAATGCTCTAGATCCTTCTCTCAAATTCAAATTTAATTCAAATGAATAAAAATCAGAAAATTGGAAAATGGAGCCAAAACACACATGCTGAACTTGCTGCTGGAAATTCAAATTTCGCAGCCGTTAATCGGTTAACCATATGCGTTAACCGGTTAACGCAAGGAAAATTTGAATTTCCCTCCCTTTGGTGGGAAACCTCAAGAATAGACCGTCACCAACCGTTTCAAGCAAATTTTGATCCTCCCTCTCTTCTTCTAGGGCTCTGAACATGATACCAGGCTTGTGCAAAATGATCCTGTGAGATTCTTGCCAGATCACCATGTTCTTAATTTTGACCTGCAGGTTTAGATCTTCCCGGATGACCGATCATATGCCTTATGCTAGAACATGTGAGTGCTATGCTTCATCTTTCTATGCAGCATGCTAAGGATATGGTATGCTCATGATGATTATGATGATAATGATGCTAAACAAGAAGAGGGCAAATTTGGGGTGTTACAATGGGTATGTGATCAATGATTGGAGCAACTGAAGGCTATACAAAGGCAACCAAAGGGCTACAAATCTTCCCAACCTTGTGTAAAGGGTTCACAACATCCCACAAGTCTTCATTTGAAGCCACAAGCCATGGGAAGATTTGATTTGATCAAAGGAGGCAAGCAGTGCAATATCTCCTGATGAAAAAGGCCAAATTAGGGTTTCATTTCTATTGGGCTTCTGCATGAAGTTATGATTCAAAGAGGATTCCTTTGTCTTATATATGATGTCAAATGCCTAGGGTTCAAATTTCATCCACAAAATCATTTTGGAAGAGGTTCAATTGGCCGGATGACTGAAAATCGAGGAATCGGGGAAAAGGCAACTGAGCTAGGTAAAAAAGGTAGACTCCTGACTTTTAAGATCAAAATCATGAAATTAGGGTTACAAGGATCCTATGGTTCAAATTTGGTCGAGAAGTGATGGAGGAATCATAAAAAATCAAGGAAAAAAATCATTTGAAAAGTTGTTAATTTCACCTTTCCCTCCACTTTTCCTTCCACTTTCCTTCCACATTTCCTTTCATTCTTTCCCTCTTGTTTTTCCACTTCAATTCCACTCCATTTCCTTTGGATTCTTCTACCATGTTCCACAACCTTTTAGAGTATTCCATGGAATATTCCAAGGAATATTCCTTCTCCAACCCTAACCCTAACTAACTACAAACCTAACTCCATTCCTAAACCTAACTCCATTCTCAAACCTAGCTCCAAGCCTAGCCCCTATATAATTATTAATCACTTCAATGCAAAAGGTTCCCAATTTTTCACTCTCTCACAATTTCTAGAATCACTTTTTCTCTCTCACTTTTCCTCCATTTCCCTTTTCACCAAAGCTTTTTTGAAGAAGCTCTTCAAGTTTCACATTGAAACTTGAAGATCTTAAAGCTTAGCCTCCAACCTCCATTGAATTGTGGATTGTAGAAGAAGAAGCTACTGATTTTTGTGAAGATTTCGACTTATCAGAAGTGCAAGAAGGTTAAAGCATCAAGAATGCATTTATTTTGCGGATTCGCGGTTTTCTTGGTTTTCTCTTCGATCAAGCTTCGATTCTTACAACATTTACCGAAGCACTTCTCCGTTTCGTAGGTTGGTAATCTAAAACCATTCTAGCTTTAAGTTATTCTCTCCATCTCTCCATTTCGGCATTCTTTAATTTATTTTCGTATTATTTGTGGTTGATTATGTTTTCGTTACGTTTTGCTTGCGATTTGTGGTTTTTGATGGATTAGAAGCTAGGTTGTAGCTTGTTATAGGTTCTAGCATGTGTTAATAAGCCCTAATTGAGTAGAAATTTATGTTAACATGATTAGATATGTGTTAGGGTTGTTTAGAAGTAAGATTGTGGTCAAAAGCACTTATTTCAAAACAACTTTTCACTTTCTGTTCAGTGTTAACCGGCTAACGCTTTGGTTAACCGGTTAACACATGCGTTTTTGACTATTTTTAGTGCTGTCTATGGTGTGTTAACGGGTTAGCCATTTGGTTAACTAGTTAACGCTGTAGAAATTCAGAATTTTAGCTTATTTGCTTGCTTGTTCTTGCTTCTTTGTGCCTCTAATTTTCATACATGCTTAGGTACTAATTTTAGGGAATTTTCTAGGTGGATTTCGACATCTCATTCCCCCATTTCGAGTCGTTTCGACGTGTTTCCGTTCACATTGCATATTATGTGTTTATGTGTTCATTTGTGTATAATTTGACTTATTGCACTTTGTTGCTATGTCCACACACTTTTTTTCATGTAAATAATCATGTTGCATTCTATTTTTGCATCTTTCGCACAATTCGTTAACTCATTTGCATGTCATTATATTAATATATATGTTACATTTCACATAAACATGTATGTATGTACATTTGGTTGCATTTGGTTGCATGTTTGATCATATCATTCACATCAATTCAATTCTGAATTTTGCATTGAGCTTTGCATTCTTGTTGATATATCATGTTGCATATTCATGATCAATGCTCATTATGTTCATATGCCATGTTCATGTGCCATATTTTGCATACTTGTTGCATAATAAATCATGTGGTGCATTCTTGCATAATCCCTCAAAAATGCTCTTGTTCATTCAATTATGTATGTTGATCTATGTTCAAATTCATATTCATGTTTAATTGGTACATTTTTTATTGAGTTTGTGCATTAAAAAATGAAAATAATCAAATCTGCATTTTACATTTCACAGCTGACTTTGCATATAGGTGCTGTAAAATACATGTTGTTTGTTATGTTGTTCATGCTGTATGTGACTTTCTACACCTATATTTTCATATTGTATGCATGTTGTAGAAAGTTGCTTGTGCTTTGCCTTTTGTTTGGTAGCTGTTGTTACTTTAGGGGTTGTAGTAGGTGCTGAATTTTTGTTTTAGCATTTTTTTAGTTCTCTAGAATTAAGATAGAGTTTAGATTGAGTCCTAGAGCTATTAGGATTTAATTGGTATGAGTTTTCCTTATTATTTTTAATAAAATGCACACTAATCTTTGTTTTGTAGGGAGGGAAAGGTATGTTTCCATACACCTTATCCTTTTTAATTTTTTATGCATTTTCTTTATGCATTTAATTCACCTTTTACTTCCATATTTGTCGTTGGTAGGATTCCCCTTTGTTAGGACCAACTTATCTTCCTTAGGAAGTAAGTTGCATCATTTTTCTTCTCTCCTTTTCTTTTGGTCTTTAGGATTAGAAAAGCCTCTCTCACCATTAGGACCAACATTTTAATAAATAACTTAGGGTTGTGTCTTAGTCCCCCTTAATTTTTGTCCTTTTCCGATTTGAGTCTTCTTTCTCATCTTCAAACAAAATCCAAAAAAGACTTAATAAATGTATGAAAGGATCCCTTGTGTATAGCCTTATTCCATAGGGCATTTGCATTCATTCCATCTTGGAATGGTGTAGGATTGTCTAGCATGATGTACAAGTCTAATCAAGGGGTTATTTCACAAAGAAAAAACCCTAAAAGATACTTCTTCATAAAAGCTACAAAAAAAATCTAATAAAGTTCGACAAGCTAGTGAATTTAAACCCTAATTCATGGAAACAAGCCTTGGATAAATTCTCCTTGCTTGGTGTGCTTGTTCTATTATTCCATCTTGGAATGTAGTAGCAAGTACACATTCCATGGAAAAGAGTTTGAATTCACTTCCTTGTGCCAAATTCATACAAAACTCTTTAAAAGCAAACAACAAACAAAAAGCGACTTTCTTGCGGGAACTTCTTTTCTCACCTCATTCATTCTGAACGCAAACTCGCGAAGACTTGTCTCGCATGCAAGACGATAAACGCACTTGTACAAGACGATCCTTTTTCATTTCATTTTCCATCCCAGTTAGGAGTAATTCTTTCATTCAGCAGCACTTTATTTCTCACCCTTTGAAACAAAATAAAACAAGCATGGATCTCGTCGGGTACGGCGGACGATCTGGGGTGCTAATACCTTCCCAGGTCGTAACCGACTCCCGAACCCAGATCTTTGGTTTGCAGGACCTTGTCTTTTCCTTCTTCCTTAGGTTTGTGCAGCATTAACTTTCCCGTTCCTTCGGGATAAAAATGCCTGGCTGGCGACTCTACCTTTTCCGTGCCACTTTCGCGTTTGTACTAGGATGAAAATCCCGGGAGTGACAATATTAATCACCCTTAATTATTGAATGTAGTTTTCACCCCTTTGTTATTTGTTGCGTCTGTGCTTCTTTGAAAGTGCAGATAATCTAGGTACTTGAGTGTGCATGGAGTGTGTGCTGCTTAATCGTGTCTTAGGAGTCGCTCTGATACATAACACGAGATTTTGGGAGTTCTTAGAATTTTTTTTATTCTTTATTTGTTTTTGTTACGTATCATTCTTTATTTGAAGATAAGTTGAACAACATGTTTATATGGAATTGTGGTGTTATCGGCAGATTGCCTTGATTTGAATAAAAAGTTTATTTCCGCTGTTTTATTTCATTAATAAAAAGAAGTTTCGTTGGTTAGTTTTTGATGATGTGGCATCCTACTTTTTGGTGTGAATTTTGATGATTTTCGTATCATTTATGTATTTTATAAAATGGGAAAATGGGGTGTTACAATTGATATCAAAGCAGGTTGGTCTGTCCGGCCAGGTGTAGTAGTAGAGTCGTCCTTAAAATAGGAGTAGATTATGTGTTCTAACTGTATGTTGATTGTTGAACAGTATGGCTGATAGGAATGATGTTGCTCTTGCTGCTGCTATGCAAGCTATGTCACAAGCAGTAGAGAACACTAATCAAGTTGTTGGGGATGTGCAATTTCGTGACTTAGGGCAGTTCCATAGCATTAAGCCGCCTGCATATGAGGGAGGCATTCTTGACCCTGAGGCCACTCAGAAATGGTTGAAGGCTATTGAGAAAATTTTCAGGACCATGGGATGTAGTGATGCTCAGAAAGTACGATTTGGAACTCATATACTAGAAGGAGAAGCTGAAGTTTGGTGGGATAATAATCGTGAGAGGATGGAAGTTGTGGGTACTAACATTACTTGGGCAGTGTATCGGGCTGAATTTCTGGAAAAGTATTTTTCTGGAAGATGTTCGCAGTGTGAGAGAGATTGAGTTCCTGGAGTTAAAACAGGGTAGTATGACTGTTGTTGAATATGCTGCTTGATTTGAAGAGTTGGTGCAGTATTGTGCTCATTAAAATACTGATGAGGCCATGAATTTGAAATATTTGAAGTTTGAGAACGAGTTGCATCTCAAGATCAAACAGGGCATTTCTTGTCACAAGATATCGAATTATCCAAAACTAGTAAGCAAAAGACGAATTTATGATAATGATAACAGGGTCAAAATTACTCACTGCAAGGTTGTGCGTGATCGTAAGGGTAAGCAGAGGTAAGGGAGTATGTCGTATAGTTCCCCAACTGATAAAGGGAAACAAAAAGCTATTATTCTTAAGAAGACAAGTAGGGGAGGGGTGGTTCCCAATCCTACAAAATGCTTCATATGTGGTGGCACGGGTCATCGTGCTAATGATTGTCAAAATGAGGTGTAGAAGTGCTTCAAGTGTGGACGACCAAGTCATGTTGTGGTAGATTGTAGGGCCACTACGCGTACCTGTTACAACTGTGGAGAAAAGGGTCATATCAGTACACACTATGAGAAGTCAAAGAAGTCTCAGACTAGTGGAAAAATGTTTGCATTGGTGGGAACCCAATCTACCAATGAAGAGCATTCCATCAAAGGTACTTATTTTTATTTATGAAATTTCGTTGATTTCTATCATTGACACGGGTGCAACCTACTCGTTCATTTCTGTCCATTGTGTGAAGAAATTGGGAATTGTGACATCTACTCTAGATCAAAGGATGACGATTGAAACTCAGTCTATTGGTTATGTGGTTACTTCCTTAGTGTGTTTGAAGTGTCTGTTGACTATTGTTGGTCGAGATTCTGGAGTGGACTTGATTTGTTGGCCACTCGGTGATCTCGATGCTATTTTGGGGATGAATTGGTTGGAATTCAACCGGGTTTACATTGATTACTTTAGGAATAAATTATTGTTTCTTACTCCAAAAGAGGAATCATTAGGGAATTATTTATCTACTAGGGAGTTGAGGACGTTGTTGAGGATGAGGCAAAGATGTTTGTGGTGTTTGCCTCGCTGTCAGTTGAAAGCAAGCCATAAGTTAATGAGTTTTCAGTGGTGAGTGAATTTCTTGAAGTATTTCCTAATGATATTATAGAGTTACCTCCGACATGGGAAGTTGAACTTACTATTGATCTTGTTCCTGGTACTAGGCCTATATTTATGGCGCCATACATGATGTCTGCATCAGAGTTGGTAGAATTAAAATCTTAGATTGGGGAGTTGCTTGATAAGAAGTATATTAGGGCGAGTGTTTCTCCGTGGGGAGCTCCAATATTGTTAGTGAAGAAGAAAGATGGTAGTATGCGTCTGTGTATTGATTACCATAAGTTGAATAAAGTGACCATCAAGAATAAGTATCCACTTCCGAGGATTGATGACTTAATGGATCAACTTGTTGGGGCTCTTGTTTTCAATAAGATTGATTTGAGATCGAGTTACCATTAGATTCGAGTGAAGGAAGATGATATTCAGAAAACTGCATTCAGAACTCGCTATGGACATATTGAATATGCGGTGATGTCTTTCGGAGTGTCTAATGCGTCAGATGTGTTTATGGAATACATGAACTGTATTTTCCCTGCCTTAGCAGAACTGAATCTTCAAAACCAAGCCATACAAACTTGTTTCAAGCCTTCCATAAGCCTCAGGGGATCAAGTGGAGTGGATTAGCATCAAGGAGAGGTCCAGAAAGCTCAGAACTACAAAGCTTCATCTCGGTAGTCACCAAGAACTTTTTTTCTAGAACTCCTATTTTAAGTTCCAATGTGAAAGAGCATGATTCACTGATCATTTTGTGCTTTGTATTTTTGAAAATGGTGGAGAAATGGCCATGTATGCTTGCTCTGAAAGTTTAACCCTAAAAATTTGTTTGTTTCGATTCATCCTATTGATGAAGAATAAATGTGTTTTGCTTGTTGATTATTGTTCTATGATGTTTGGGGGTGTGATTCTGGGTAGGATTTGTGGGCTTTAGTTGCTTATAGGAGAAGTTGAGTTTTTGATTCGCCGAAGAAGACGACCGGAGCTTGTCTTCGGTCGCCTGAGTGTCATTAGGGCTAATCTCATTAATTAGCCAGGTTTGAATGTAGGCCCTTGGATCTTTGCTTCCCGCGCATGTTGGACGGCCCAGATGCATCATTAACCCTAATTTTTTAATTAATTAGTTTTAATTAGGTTTAATTGATTTAAAATCTCATAATCAATCCTGGCCTTTCATTTGCGCGCCAATCAACCCAGGTTCAAATCCCAGCCACCAGATTGTTTGACTTATCATTTTTATTTCATTTTATTTCATTTCTTTCATATAATTATTAAAAATAGCAAAAAACATTTTAAAAATCTCATTTTCTGCATTTTTACTTCAAATATTTTTCTTAACTCAAAAACATTTTTTATTTTAATTTTTGCATTAAAAAAGTATTTTTAAAACATTTAAATGTTTTATTTAATTAATTAATTGATTTTAATTAATTAAAAATACATTTAGGTTTCTAAAATTCACCAAAAAATTCATAAAGCATTCTCATACATTTAGAAACATTTTCAAACTCACCATACAAATTTCATTTTAGGTTTGATCCCATTTTCACAATTTTCTTTGAATTAGGGTTCATAAACTTGACATTTTATAACCCTAACTTGAAAACTTCATTTCTGCCTAACCATGATGAGTTTGAACTTGATTCTTTTTGCATTGTTTCACATATTGCATATAGTTTCTAGGTTATTTATCTCATGATTTTGCATTGCATTTTCAATTTGATTTGCATTTTCCCTTTAGAAGCACCCAAAAACCCTAGTTAACTTAGAAATTTCATAACTTTGCCTAGGATTAGCTTCTGACCTTCTCCTTTGGGTAGTGATCTTGTGTATGTTTAGGGTTTGTTTGAGATCAATTTCAAATTTTTACCATGATGTATGCTTCTGTTTTGGTCATGTGCATCTCATTTTGTCTTAAAACCCTAATTTCTCATGTTCATTTGCATTCATCTTTGCATATCTCAATCATATGAACTTGCCGTGACATTTCAAGAATTTGTATGACATATTAGACATCTTAAGACATGCTTGAACATTGCTTGATCATTTCTTCATTCATTTGGTATGCTTTGCATTCATCACATTCCATGAACATCCATGTGTTTTCATGTTTCTAAACATGCTTGCATTGCATCGCATCCTTGTATGATCACTTATATGCATCTTGTATGACTTTGCATCATCTCATAACACATTTTACTTGCATATACACTTCTGGTTTTGGTCTTTGCATCTTTATTCATCTCATTTCCTTTTGCTTTATGTCATATTGTCGCTCCCGATAAGTGGGACCAGGCCCAAATAAAGGTACAGACGCGAACGGTCGGCGAGAGGGACAATGAGAACACACAGCCGTGAACTCACTGGAGGATGAATAGAGTCGCCAGCTAGGCATTTTTATCCCGGAGGAAAGGCAATGCTGCATAGACCTAGAAAAAACATGGATAAGACGGTTGCGAACCAGAGAGACTGAGAAAGGGGGTTGGTTACAACCTGGGAAGGTATTAGCACCCAGATTGTCCGTCGTACTCGACGGGATCCACGCTTAAAAGATTTGTGTTTTAAAGGGGTAGTGTCAGTGCAATCTGTGTATAAAGAGCTGGAAAAGGATGTACAAGTGTCAGTGTAAAGAAGTGTGAAGTGTATAAATGTACAGTGTCAGTGTAAGGATGAGAGTATGCTCAAGATCATGAGGCTAAAAGAATGAAGCTGGAAAGAGGGGGAATGTACAGAGACTTTTGTTCGATAACTGTTAAGTTATGCCTACGTATCCTCCCGTGCAATGAGGAAGTCAGAACACCGTAGTTCGACCCAAAGAGACTGAAAGATGAATTGACTTGTGAACTGCTTACTTGTCTATGCTCAAGTGTATGACCTGTCTAGCTCAGGTGCAAACTGTCTTGCATTAGACGGAAGAAGCAAGTTCTCGTTTGTGAGTGAATGAGATGAGAAAAGAATCCCGAAGGAGACGATTATTGTTTGTTTTTGTATTTTCAGTCTTTTATTGCTTTTTTGGATTTTGTCATAAGTTAATGAGCTTAAGTCTAAACCAATGGGTTTAGTAAACTCATCACATCCTCCCTCTGATTAGGGGTAATGAGAGTACCTTAAGTGTGAAGTCAGATTCTCACACTTAAACACCTTTGGTGTAGGATTAAGATCATTAACCTACTTGTGATTATTTAGATGTTTTGTGGTTTTTGTTTAGTGTTAAGTAATGAGGTTAAGCCATAATCAGGGATTTAACAAACTCATTACACCATCCTAATAGAAGGATAATAGATGAGAATGTTTAAGCTGAGGAAGACTCCTCAACTTAATCCATGATTAGGGATTAACCTCATGACAAAACAAAGCCTTTATTAGATGGATTTTATTTAATGATAAGATGATGAAGTGATTTTTATGATTTGTAAGACAACTTGAGGGGGACTTGTCCATTAACACTAGGGTTAGTCCTTCTTAACCAATTAAGGAAGAATTAGAACCCTAATGCAAGGCCCAAGTTACAAGTGTGATGCCTTGATGATTATTAAGTGAATTGATTAAGAGATTTAAACACATTAAGGGTTTAACACTTAGGATTAAAGTTATACACTCCATCCTAATAGAAGGATGCAGGCATAAGCTTAATCACAAAGCCTTAAAGCCTTTAGGGTTTAGTTCCTGGTCATGAGATGAGAAGAGAGGACTCAAAAGAGACACAAAGGTAAAACTAAGGGGGGAGACTAATCAAAACCCTAATCATTGTCATGCTTGGTTGTTCCTAGGGTTTGTGAGGTTTTTCAAGAACAATCTTCAATGAAACCACCAGGAAGCAGATGAACAGGATCAAGAGAAGCAAAGTGACTTGCTTCATTTAAGAAGTCAAGTCACCTGGAGAAAGAAAGTGGGAGGAACAAGAATGAGCAAGCTCAATCTCAAACACATATAAAATGCAGCAATGGATGCAAGAGAGATGAAAAGAAAAGTTATGAGAAGTGAAGGCAAATTCACTTCTCAAATTCACTTACCACCTGAAATGTTAGAAAGGAATGCAATGCAATGCAAAGTGAGATGAAATGGTATGATGCTAAACAAAACCAGAAGCATGTTGATGATGATAATGATGCTATAGAGTGCTACAAACATGAGGCAAGGCATGGAGATGATCATACAAGCTTATGGATGCAGATGAAGCAAGTTAAGAAGCATGGACATACATGAAAAGTTATGAAGCATACAAGGCATACAACATGGCAAATACATGATGCAATGATCAAACATGCTTTCTATATGTCTTATGATGTCAAATGAAACAAATGGATGCTTGAAATGTCATGGCAAGTCATGTTATGCAAGAGAATGCAAGAAAGATGCAAATGAAAGCCCACATTAGGGTTTATGAACCAAACATCAAACAAAAGTCAAAAGACAGAAGCAAACAACATTACAAAAAATTGAAAATGCAATCAAAGGACCCCTAATCCTATACTAACTCACTGCCCAAAGGAGAGGTTCTAACTCTCAACCAATCTCAAGTTATGATTTTTACAAGTTATTAGGGTTTTTAGGGTTCCTAAACAAGAAAATTATCAAACAAATTGAAAATGGGGAATCAAATCATGGCCATTTAATCCTAGAAACTACATGCTAAACACAATGCAATGCAAGAGGAATCAAGGTCCAACTCTTTAGGGTTAGGCATAAATGATTTTTGGAAGTTTGGATCAAAATAATGCATAAAAATGATTTTAATTCCATGGAAAATTCTCAAAATGCATCAAGATCAAAAAATAAATTTGGTTTGAGGGTTGGACAATGTTTCTAAATATCTTAGAACATTTCATGAATTTTTTGGTGATTTTTAAATACCTAAAGGTATTTTTAATAAATTAATTTCCATTAATCAATTAAAAATAAACTTTTAAATATTTAAAAATACTTTTTAAAATGATAAAAATAAAAACAAAAATATTTTTGTGTCATAAAAATTAATAAAACTTATGAGAAAAAGTTTCATAATTTTTACACATTTTTTACTATTTTAAATTAAATATGCCAATAAAAAGAAAAGAAAAGAAATTAAAATGAATTTAATCTGAATTAAATGAAAGTCAACACATCCTAGGGTCTGGATTCAAAGCTACACGCGCGGGAAGAGACTTGGCGCCAGATCTCACGGCCAGAATTCAAATTTCGCTAATCAATGCTTATGCCCTAATCTCGCCGTTAAACACACTCAGATGACCGGAACAGTGCTCCGGTCATCTTCCCCGTTCAACCAAAATCTCTAACTCACTCCATACGCATCTAAAATGGATTCTAAGAACCCAGAAATGATTCCCACAAGCTCACGATTCAAAACCCCCACTCAAAACAAATTTATCATTCATGGAAAGGCTGAATCGAAACAAACAAAAACTAGGGCAAAACAGTTTCAGGAAGCAATTAAATCCTCATTTCATCACCATTTCAAAAACTAAAAGCATATTCATGATCAGGAAGACATATAGAACAAGTTTAGAACTTAAAAATCCATTTCTGGAAAAAAAGTTCTTGAGCTACCTGAGATTCGAAGCTTTCACTCCAGCTACCTTCTGACCTCCTCTTTTGGTGAAATCCACTCCTTATGACCTCTTGATGATGCTTGAATGCTCAGGAGAAATTTATATTGGCTGGATGAAGAGTTTGAACAACTTCTGCTCAAGCTCAGTTGAACATGGCAATGGTGATTCAGGCTGTTTCTGGCAAGGGTGAAGGGTTCTTTGTGGTCCAGATGATGAGTGGAGAAGGTTTGTGGAGTTGGTTTTGATGTTTGTGAGCTGTGGAGAGAGATTCGAATGAAACTGCAAGTTGGAGTGAAAATGGTGAAATGGAGTTGTGGCTTGTTTCAGGCCTGGTTCTTGGTTGCTTTGGGCTCAATGAGGCATGGTGAGTTGATTGGTGAAAATGGTTTGAATGTTTATGAGCTAGGCAGAGAGTTTCGAAGAGAGATGCAAAATGGAGTGTGTTTGAGTATGTGATGCTGGAGAGTGTTTCAGCCTGGCCTCCTCATATGTTTGGCTTGCCAAAGGATATTGTATTTTAATCCCATAGGTCAGATGATGTGACCTGGCCCCTATTGATTGGTAAGTTTGCTTTTGCAAAAAAGTCCACTTTGTGTAAGGAAGGCATGGCTTGAGCTATAGCTTGGTACAAGAAGCATGGGCTGCGCAGCATGATGTGTGTGTGATGTTAGGAGGGTTCAGCAGCCAATGCATCAAGTGGTGAGAGGCATAATGATGGTTTTGCAAGTTGGCACACTTTTGAAACTTCATGGAAAATGCCTTGTTACACAAACCATAACCATGTGAAACCTTGGTCCAATTCTGATTTTTTAGGGCCTATGGAATGTTTGTGTAATGGTTTGAAGTGAATTAGAAGTTACAAATGGCATTGGTTCATGGTTTTGCAAAATTCTCATTTGGTGCACATCTTGAAAATCAATGATTTTTGCCAACTTTGTCACACCATAACTTTTGATCCAAGAAGAATTTGATCATGTTCTTGTACTTTTTGAAAAGGGAAAGATGTAATCTACAACTTTCATGACCAAAGTTTTTCCATTTGAAGCATTTTTGGACCAAGAATCAAGGCTTGAAAAATGACCTAAAATGAAGCATTCTTGAAAAGTCAACTATGCCCAAAAAGTCAACACTTGCAAAAACTCCAAATTCTTGATTTTTGTGAGCTTCAACCCTCTTCCATGATCAAATAAAGATCATATACATTCAAAATGATGAAGGTCACCCATTGGTTGGGTCATTGGGGGCCTCAGATGCCCTGATTTTGCACTGACTTGTCCAGAAAGTCAACTCTTGATCAGATGACTTCCCCATGGAATTTCTTCATGAAAATTGATATGCATACTCCCTATACCATATAGAGACCAATGGAAACAAGAATGACCAAAAATTTGGAGTTATGGCCTCTGAAACCAAAACCCTAATTTTAGGTCAACTGTGCAGTCTAGCCTGGCTCTGCTTCCATGCAAACCTCAGTTCTTGTGATTCTTTTGAAATCTTGACCTTGAGAGGATGGAATATGATACAAGAACACACATGGATCCCTTTGAAGTGATTGTTGACCTTTGGAATGGCTCAAGAGGTTCTTGGATTGCTCAGATCACAAACCCTAGGTGCAGATGAATTAGAAACCATGCAATGAACCAAAAATGTAATATGAGATGGTATGATTGTGTTTATGCATATGAAATGATCACAAGCCATGGTGTGAATGGGTGAGGGCAAATTTGGGGTGTTTACACATATGCATCCATACTAACATTTCAGGGGCTTATGGTAAGTTGTTTGGGATGTGGATTTGCCTTCACATACCACCTCTTCTCATCTCTTCATATGCATTATTTACTTGTCTTTGAAGTGAATTTAATTCACTTATGCTCTCTCATTCTTACTTTCTCTCTTTTAGGTTACTTATCTTCTCCAGGAAGTAAGTAACTTATTCTTTCTCTCCTTCTCTTTTCATCTGCTTCTTCTTCCATGGTGGCTTCCTGAAGATCCTTCTCTCATTCCTCACAAACCATAGGATATCCAAGCATGATAATCTTTAGGGTTGTATATAGTCTCCCCTAGTCTTTTACCTTTTATTCTCCTTGAGTCTCTCTTTTCATCTCATAATCAGAGGCTAAACACTTAAAGCTTTAGGACTTTGAATTAGAGTTATACCTGCATCCTTGTCTTAGGATGGAGTGTATAACTTTAATCCTTAGTGTTAAACCTTTAATTTGTTTACACTTATTAATCAAAACACTTAATAATGATCAAGACATAAGCTTGTAACTTGGGCCTTACATTAGGGTTCTATCTCATCCTTTTGGTTAAGAGGGACTAACCCTAGTGTTTAAAGGACAAGTCCCCCTCATGCTGTCTTACAAACTTAAAATCCATTTCTTAATCTCATCCTTTAATTAAAATCCACTTAATAAAGGCTTGTTATACAATGAATTTAGTCCCTAACCATGAATTAAGTTGAGGAGTCTTCCTCAGCTTAAGTGTTCTCATATATCATCCTTCTCTTAGGATGGTGTAATGAGTTCACTAATCCCTGATTAGAGATTAAACTCATTACTTAACACTAAACAAAAACCCAAAAAAACATCTTAATAATCACAAGTAGGTTAATGATCTTAATCATACATCCTCATGGTAATTAAGTTGGGATGTTTATCTCATACTTAAGTAGGCTCATTATCTCTAATCAGGGAGGATATAATGAGTTCACAATCCTTGATTTAGGATTAAGCTCATTATCTTACGCAAAACACCAAAAACAATAAAAAACTGCAAACACAAAAACAAACAATAATCGTCTCCTCTGGGATTCTTTTCTCATCACACTCATTCTATAAATGAGAACTTGCTTCTTCCGTCTAATGCAAGACAGTTAGCACTCGAGCTAGACGAGTCATACACTTGAGCATAGACAAGCAAGCAGTTCACAGTCAAAAATCATCCAGTCTCTTTGAGTCGAACTACGTTGTTCTGACTTCCTCATTGCACGAGAGGATACGTAGGCATAACTTAACAGTTATCGAACAAAAGTCTCTTTGTCATCCCCCTTTTTCAGCTTTCTTTTCTAAGCCTCGGTCTTGAGCATTTCACCCTTTCTTTTTGCACTGACACACATTCTTTTCTCCCTAGCTTTTTGCACACAGTCAACACATACACTACTCTTTTTTAAGCACAATCTTGTAAGCGTGGATCCCGTCGAGTATGACGGACAATCTGGGTGCTAATACCTTCTAAGGTCGTAACCAACTCCTTTTCTTAGTTTCTCTGGTTCGCAATCGTCTTATCCATACCCTTCTAGGTTTATGCAGCGTTAGCTTTCCTTCGAGATAAAAATGCGTAGCTGGCGACTCTATTCAACCTCAACCTCCAACATCGCTGACGGTTCGCGTCTGCACCGGGACGTAAGTCTTTGGGAGCGACAAAGGCTTGCAAGTGAGTCTTAGGGAAAGAGTTACCGTTAACTTGTCAAAACCTGGTGGTCTAAACTTTGGAGGGATGACCACCCCTAAAACCAACCCCATATCAGAAACGTCGATACAAAGAGTATAATTGTATTCCAAAGTGCGCACCTTCTCAACCAACATTTGGAATCTTGATTATTATCTCCAATACCAAACCTCGTATCTTCGTTGATCAGAGTGAACTGATCCTCCTGTCGGTCTACCACATGAACAGGAATTGGGCCACCACCCTCGGGAGTTGGAGGCTTGTTCACCACAGGTGGAATAACAGTGTTGTTGATTGGATTTCATTGGGCGCCCAAGGTAACCACTAGAGGATCTGTTTGTGGGGGGTTAAGCCTTTGCATAGCAGCCCTCATCTCTTGCTTCCCCAGGGTTATACCTTGCATCATTGTCATGAACTCTCCCATCCGGATGCGAAGTTCGTTCAGTTTGGTCTGCACTGTATCCATGAAGTTCCTTTGATTACAACGGGTATCGTACCAATGAGGAGGGATATCTTGTCGAAGGAGATGAGTCTTGGCGGCTCTCACAATATTTCCCTGAATAAACAGATAAGTTATGAAATCTGGATAACCTGCAAAAGAGAAAAAATGCAAATGGCATGAATGCATGCAATGATGTGTTATTTTTATTCTCAAGGTTTTTTTATAATCACGTTCCAGTATTGAGAATTCAGATAGCCCGATATTGAGAAAGAAGACCCCGCATGACGTTCAGATAAGACAATAGTGAAACATGGGTGCTTAGAACCCCGTGTCGGTGCAAAGATAACAACCAAAGATTCAAACCAAATCCAAAATCATAAACTGAAGTCTAGAAATAACAAATTCCCTAAAGGGTTCCAATTCATACAATAATAGAAGCAAAATGGAATCACACAACAGACCTGTGGGTAATCCAGGTACAAGTAAATGAAACTAGGCCCTAGGGAGCTCCATGTCTTTCAGCCTGCAGCTGAGACGCCTGACAGTCTGGAACAGCTGAGCTACGTCTGGATGACCTGAATCCTCAATCATCTTCTGGATAAGGAGATCCCTCTGATCACGGGAAGCATGCAACTCACTTATTTGTTGCAAGAACACCTTTTCACTCTCCTTGTTAAAACTTGATTCAGGCTTAGCTTTCTTGACTTCAGCATGGAGTTTCAGCTCTTCTACCTCCTTCTGGAGGTCTCCATATGCTTGTTAACTTTTCTTCATCTTCTGAAGTGGTATCTTTGTTGCTCCTGTGCTTTCTGTGACATTTCTCCTTGTTCAGTCAGAGTCTCCTGAAGGCTTTTGATCTTCAGCTTGTATTTAGTTTCTATCTCCTTTTGTTTCTTCAGATTATCTTCCCACTTCTCTTGCCAAAGGGTTACAGCTTCATTAGCTTCGTCTAAGGCCTTCTTATCCTTTCGGCGCTGACTTGCCTTGTGGATCTCAGCTAAACCCCTTTTCTTGAAGTAGAGCTCTCGTTCTTCGAAGTCTTGTTGCTTGAGCCTAACCAACTCTTCAGCTTGATAAGCTCTTTCTTCTAACTTCTGGTTATGAATCTTTAACTTCTGACAAGAATTATCAGCCTCCTGATTTCCATCCCTAAGTTGTTTGACCAAAACCTCTAGCTTCTGGTAATCCTCCAAAGGCACAGTTGCAGGAGGTGGAACTGGTGTAAAGAAGGGGATTAGGGTAACTTGAGCGTTTCCCCTTATCCAGGCTTCGAACCCGGGGAACATTTGATTGTTGTTTTTGCCCAAGCGCTCTATACCATATCTTTTGATGAGTTTCCAAGCACCTGCAGCCTCTCGAACCAAGGGAAGATTATCCTTCACAGGAAAATAGAAAGCATGAACCAGCTCTAATTCCTTGGAAACAGTCTTGAGTGTGTACCCCAATTGTCTTCTCAGGAGAATGGGGTTATAATTGATGCCCCCAGTTACTCCTAAGAGTGGAACATTGGGATAACCCCCGCAGATGGAAATGAGATTTTCCCCTTTTAACTTCAAAGTGAACCACCTGATGCCTTTGGCAGACAGCATGCTTAACTTATGCGCCCAAATCCCCTTGGGATCAGTGAAAGCTTCAATAACAGGAACATGCCTCATAAACCATATGTAGAACAAAGGAGCGTGAAATTCTGTGATCAGGTATGAGATGTCCTATGAGATGTTCCAACACTTGACAGATTTAACCAAAACTTAAAGTGCAAGAAAATTAAACAACACAGTAGTTTGTTAACCCAGTTCAGTGTATAACCACACTTACATCTAGAGGCTACCAAGCCAAGAGGAAATCCACTATAAGTAATATTAATTCTAGACTTAAACCACCCAGTTTAATCTTTCACTTAATATCTACCCAATGCAATTTCTACCTAAGACACAACTTAGATATGAGTACCAACTCACTCCCCCTCAATCACACAGTGATCTTGTTTACAAGTTTAATAAAATTGAAGTCATACTTCAAACAAAACAGCTTGATCTTACTTCACAGTTTCAATCAAGTCACAAATACACTTTTGCTTAAAAGCTCATAAAGTGGTACAATTAAAACAACCTGCTATTAAAACTTAAAACACCCTATTTTTTCTTCTGAAATTCGTACTCAATTCTGTGAGTTTCTGTTGATTAAATAGGTGTTTGTATTTTGGGCTTTCTGTAGGTTAATCCAGTCCTAAAACGCATACAGCTTCCACCTTGAATTAGGGTTTGTTACTTCCTAGATTCTAGGTGATTTAGTTCTTCTGATTATGCTGAAGTCTCATAACAATACTCCCTACAGATGCGCCTTATTCTGTTTTTGTCCATCCATAATTAATTCCAGATAAATTTCCTTAAATTTCTCAGATCAGTTAGTCATTAATTAATTCTGGTAGCAGGTTTGAGATGTCACAACATCTGTTGGGACATCCTGAAAAATTGAACTTAAATCATTTACACAATGTCCCAACATCTGGTGTGACATCTTGAATTAAGTTCTTATACTCTGTTTGATAATGTCCCAACATCTGATAGGACATTCTGAACTGAATTCAATATTTCTTGTTGGTCAAAAATTCTGCCAATTCTAAACATCTACAAACTCCCCCTTTGGCTAATTTTTGGCTAACATTCTTTTCTGATTTTCAGAGTGCAGCAGAAATTCTTTTATCAGAGTATAGCAGTTCTTTTCTATTGAGTCATGTGTGAGTTTACTCCCCCTCAAACATACATGTATTCAAACTTGTTGCAACAGAAATTTTCATTAAAACACACTGATTCAGTTCAGAAGCAAACAGAAGTTTTTCATTAATAGCTAAACAGCATCATACATTGTTGTTGTTGTTCTCCCCCTTGTTAGACATAAATTTTGGGGCCAAAGTTACTAATTCAAAATTACAATGCAGCTGTCATTACATTTTTCCTCACATACAATTTTTCACTCAGACTCCTCATAGTCAGTTTCTTCATCTTCCTCAGTCTCCTCATCAGAAGTAGCAGCTTTCTGAGCACTTTCTTCAATCTCCAGCCTTTGGATAATCTCCTCAAGCTTCTGCTTCCTTGCATCCAGTTCTTTGCAAGTGCTCTTCAGTTCAGCAATCAATGCAGCTTTGGAGATTGGAGACTTTGCCTTTGAAGGACCAGCAGATGTCCCAGAGGGTACTTCAACATCAGCTGCATGATGACTCAGGAATAGCTTGTAGTGGAAGGCCAGAGGGCTTTCTCTTTTGCAAATTGTGTTCTTCTCAGTGAGGATCCCAGGGTACTGACTCAGCGCTATTCCACACAGCAAGGAAGGGAAGGCAATTGGCAGCTTTGTTGCAGATGAGCCAGCATGCTTCAATATCTGATCAAATATATAAGCTCCATAATCCAGCTTTGTTTAGGTGCCCACGGCAAATATGAACCTGCCCAATCCAGTAGATATTGAGGATGTATGGTTGGTAGGGACCCAGTTTGTTGTACCAATCCTGTTCAGCATGGCATATTTCCTTGTCAGCATGCTAACTGAGAGCTTCCCTTTAACTGGCCAAGCCTTGACCTGGTTAGCAGTGATAACCTTGCAAACCTGGTTATCAGTCTTCCCTATCTCATTTGGACCATCTGATTCTCTTCCAAGGTATTGGTTGATAACCCTAGGAGAGAATTCTACACACCTGCCTCTTACATATACTTTTCTAAAGTCAGCAGACTTACCATTGGCACAATCTTCTTGGAGGTTGACTATGAATTCCTTGACAAGCAGCTCATAGCAGGGAGAGAAGTTGGAGACAGTTTTGAAGAGGCCAGCAGAAGAGATGAGATCAATTAACTCTGTGCACTCAAGTGCATTACTGCTCAGCTCTCTTTCAAGTGCTACCCTTCTTTGATAAACAAACTTCCATCTATTCACACTTGAAACATGATGAAAGGAGATGTTGTCCAAGGGAGCTTCTGGAACAGCAGTTGATGACCTTGAGGGTGCTGATTTCTTCTTTGGAGGAGATGTTGGGACATCTTCTTCAACATCTGAATCTGAAGGAGTGACAGCTTTCCTCTTTTGTGTTTGCACCTTGCTCCATTGTTTTTTAGGACCAAATACAACTTTAGCTTTGTCCTTCTTTGGTGTAGCTTGCTTCTTCTCAGTAATTGTATGTCCTGCATGCATCTTTTCTTTCCTAGTCCTAAGCCTTTTGGCTATGCTAGGATTTACAGAAGCAATGATTTCTGTATCAGAATCATGCTCTAGGTTTACAACAGGAGGAGGTTGAGCAGTCTCCTCTTCAGCTGGTTGATCAACAGAGATGTGCTCTTCAGTGGAGGCCTTGTGCTGGTCCTCAGATGCTTCTTCATCACTATCAGTGGAGGCCTTTTTCTGGTCCTCAGGTGTATCCTCAGCAGTATCAGATGAGGCCTTTTGTTGCTCTTCAGATGTTTCAACATCTATTGGGACATCCTGTTGAGCAGGAGTGTCCTTTTCAGCATGAGTTTGTTGATCTTCTTGTGGAGCTGGCATGGTGCTCAGAGGGATAGATATGCCACTTACCATTATTTGCTCAGATAGGATCCTGGTTACCAACTCCTTTATGGAATCATCCACGTATTCAGAAGCTTTTGGAGTGTTGTATAATGGTGAAGGTATTCCTTTGGTCTTGCTGCAAACTTGATCTTTTGATCTTTTTGGAGTTCTTAGCTTTTTAGCAAGAGGAACACTTCCTCTGATTTCGTCCATTGGAGTTGAATCCATGGGTACCACAGAAATGGGGGTTGCATGCACCACATCTTCCTTGTTGAGGATTTCTTCAGAAATGTTAGGGATTTGAGACATTTTCGAAGAAGGTGGATGAAGAGTTTTAGGTTTGATGGGTTCTGAAAAATAGTTAGAGAATGCAATTCGTTTTTGAGAGTATGATGAGAAGATGGATAGCTGAAAGTAAGCTGATATTTTATAAGTAGCCGTTACTTTGAGACTTTTTAGGAGTGGAATACTCAAGGTGCTTGACCAGACTGGTGTTGCCATCTGGTGCTTATGCCACACAATGTCATATGACATGTTGGCACATCTCCATAACTGCTAAATTTCACATAAGCAGATTCCCAATGTGCCCCTTAGGTTTTCAAATTGAGTGGCATCCAAGGCTTTGGTAAATATATCAGCCAACTGCAGATTTGTAGCTACATGTTCCAGTGAAATCACTTTTTCTTCTACAAGATCTCTGATGAAATGATGTCTGATATCAATATGCTTGGTCCTGCTATGTTGGATAAGATTCTTTGATATGTTAATAGCACTTAAGTTGTCACAGTACAATGTCATGACATCTTGTGGGACATTGTACTCAGTGAGCATTTGCTTCATCCAAACCAACTGAGAACAACTGCTTCCAGCTGCAATATATTCAGCTTCAGCAGTAGATAAGGATACACAATTTTGTTTCTTACTGAACCAAGAAATCAAATTGTTTCCTAGAAAGAAGCATCCTCCTGAAGTGCTTTTTCTGTCATCAGCACTTCCAGCCCAATCAGCATCACAGAAGCCAGTGAGAATTGGTTTGCATCCATGAAAGTACATTATGCCATAGTCACAAGTACCATTAACATATTTCAGAATTCTCTTGACTTGATTAAGATGACTAACTTTTGGATCAGCTTGATATCTTGCACATACACCTACTACAAATGCTATGTCTGGTCTGCTAGCAGTCAGATATAACAAGCTTCCAATCATACTTCTGTATAGGCTTTGATCTACATTCTCACCCTTGTCATCTTTATTAGCTTTAAATGTGTGGGGGCAGGAGTTCTCTTATGAGTAGCATTGTCCATCCCAAATTTCTTGACTATGTTCTTAGCATACTTGCTTTGGGAAATGAACATGGAGTCCTCCATTTGCTTTATTTGCAGTCCAAGAAAGTAGGTTAATTCTCCTACTAGGCTCATTTCAAATTCAGATTCCATCTGCTTGACAAAATGTTTGACCATCCTGTCTGACATCCCACCAAAGACAATGTCATCTACATATATTTGAGCAATCATGACATTTCCTTCTTCATCTTTAACAAACAAGGTTTTGTCAATTCCATCTTTCCTGTACCCTTGCTTGATAAGAAAAGTAGTCAGCCTTTCATACCATGCTCTTGGAGCTTGCTTCAGACCATAAAGAGCCTTCTTTAGTTTGTATACATGATTTGGACAGCTTGGATCAACAAATCCTTTAGGCTGTTCTACATATACCTCTTCATTAAGATAACCATTTAAAAAGGGACTTTTCACATCCATTTGAAATAGCTTGAACTTTAAGATACAAGCAATTCCCAAAAGTAGTCTGATTGATTCAAGCCTTGCTACTGGTGCAAAGGTTTCATCAAAGTCTACTCCTTCAATTTGTGTGTATCCTTGAGCTACAAGTCTAGCTTTGTTCTTTGTAACAACTCCTTGCTCATTTGACTTGTTCTTATACACCCATTTAGTTCCAATCACATTTATGTCATCAGGTCTAGGAACAAGGTTCCACACTTCATTCCTTGTGAATTGACCTAATTCCTCTTGCATAGCACAAATCCAGTATTCATCAGTAAGAGCTTCCTTGATGTTTTTAGGTTCTATTTTAGAAACAAAACAGGAACCTGAAATCACTTCTCTTGATCTAGTGCTTACACCTCTGTTGGGATCACCAATTATCAAATCTTTGGGATGATCCTTCTGGATTCTAATGGAGGGAGGTTTGCTGGATTGTTCTGTCCTTGCATCAGTTTGAGTGAAGTCAGAAAGATCAATCTTTTCTTCAGCTTCAGTCTTGATATCAGCAGATGTTCCAACATCTTCTGGGACATCTGTAGGAGCATCATTAATTATCACATTTATGGACTCCATGATAACCTTGGTTCTAGAATTAAATACTCTATATGCTCTGCTGTTTATAGAGTATCCAAGAAAAATCCCTTCATCACTTTTAGGATCCATTTTTCTTCTTTGCTCCCTATCTGCCAGAATATAACAGTTACTTCCAAACACATGGAAGTACTTAACTGTGGGTTTTCTGCCCTTCCAGACTTCATAGATTGTGGACAAATTTCCTTTCCTTAGAGTAACTCTGTTATGGATGTAACAAGCTGTGTTCATAGCTTCAGCCCAGAAGTACAAAGGTAACTTTTTGGCATGGATCATAGCTCTTGCTGATTCTTGAATAGTTCTATTCTTCCTCTCAACAATCCCATTCTGTTGAGGAGTGATTGGTGAAGAGTATTCATGATTGATTCCTTCTGAAGAACAGAAATCTAAGAATTTTTGGTTCTCAAATTCTTTTCCATGATCACTTCTTATTCTGATCACACAGCTGGCTTTTTCCCTTTGTATTCTTTGGCATAAGTCTTTGAATACATCAAATACATCAGACTTTTCTTTGATGAAATTTATCCATGTATACCTTGAAAAGTCATCAACCACCACATAGGCATACCTCTTACCACCAAGGCTCTCAACCTGCATAGGTCCCATAAGATCCATATGCAATAGTTCCAAAACTTTGGAAGTTGTCAGATGTTGGAGCTTTGGATGGGACATCTTGGTTTGCTTGCCTATTTGACATTCACCACATATTTTTCCATCATCAATCTTCAGTTTAGGAATACCTCTCACAGCATCCATATATATGATTTTCTTTATGCCTCTGAAATGAAGATGACCTAGTCTTTGGTGCCATAGTTTCACTTCTTCTTCTTTAGCTAAAGAGCAAGTTAAAGTGAGACTGAAGTCTTGAGGTTCCCACATGTAATAGTTGTCTTTATATTTGGCTCCTCTCATGACAACCTTTTGTTCTTTGTTTGACACTATGCATTCAGTTTTGGTAAAGTTTACACTGTACCCTTGATCACATAATTGACTTATGCTGATCAGGTTAGCAGTTAAACCTTTAACCAACAGCACATCATCTAGTCTTGGTACATATAGACAGTCCAAGGTCCCAACTCCCTTGATTTCTCCTTTAGCTCCATCTCCAAAGGTTACATATCTGGATGAATGTGACTTTAAGTCTACTAGCAGATTCTTCAATCCAGTCATGTGTCTTGAACATCCACTGTCAAAGTACCAGTCTTCTTTAGCTGATACTCTTAGTGATGTATGTGCTATATATGCAACACCTTTCTTTGACCATTTGAGTTGAGATTTCTTTTGATACCTCTGCCCTGTGTATTGTTCATCAGTAGAGCTCCAAGGTTGTTTGTTGATCTTGTTCTTGGGTATGTAGCTTTGATCAGCATGAAGACTAGCTTTTGGTCTCCATACCTTCTTGATGACCTCTGTCTTCTGCTTAGGAGGTTGCTGATCTCTTTGATGTTTATGCAGCACTTTCTTGGTAACTTCTATCTTCTGCTTAGGAAGTTGCTGATACATCTGATTTGGATATCCATGCAACTTATAGCAATGAGGTTTGATATGTCCAAATCTTCCACAATGATGACATCTCCATCTTTGATACTTCTTCTTCATTATGTTCTTTCCAGAATGTTGAGTCATCTGTTGGAACATGATGTTTGACTTTGTGTTCTTTTCATGATGTTGAAGCATCTGTTGGGACATTTTATTTGACTGTATGGACTTTGAAGTAGTTTTGCTAGAGCTAGCTTCATCCTTATGAACTCTGTTAAATCCCAGTCCACTTTTATCCCTTGAATGCTTATTGTTGTTGAGAATAACATCCAGTGTACTTGAGCTATTGTTCAGCATTCTAACAGATTTGGACATGTGTTCCAACTTGGAGTTGAGAAGACTTACTTCACTTTTCAAGGTGTCAATGATCTCTATATCACTTGCTTTTTCATCCTTTAGTGCCTCATTCTGCTTCTTTAGCTTTATAATCTCACTGCATATTTCAGTGCTTCTTTTGAATAGTTCTTTGTATGCTTGCTCAAGTTCTTCAAAAGTAAGCTCCCCATCACTTGATTCACTTTCAGATTCACATAATCCAGCTAGAGCAGTGATATGCTTAGCTGATTCTTCTTCTGAATCACCTCCTGAGTCTTCATCAGACCAGGTTATAGAGAGTCCTTTCTTTTGCCTTTTTAAGTAGGTAGGACATTCATTCCTGATATGTCCATATCCTTCACATCCATGGCATTTAATTCCTTTTTCTTGACTGGTCTTTTCATTATAATTTGACCTTCTATTAGCATCATAAGGTCTTTTGTTCTCAGAAGAGTTTGTGTATCTTCCACTGGGTTTGGATTTTTCTTCCATATTTCTGAGAATCTTTTTGAATTGTCTTCCAAGCATAGCAATGTTGTCTGATAAGCTTTCACCAGTTTCTGATTCATCATTTTCTTCTTCTTCATCAGTATTTGTCACCAAGGCTATGCTTTTGTTCTTCTTTACACTTGTGTCATTCATTCCCATCTCAAATGTTTGAAGGGAACCAATGAGCTCTTCAACTTTCATTGTGCATATGTCTTGAGCTTCTTCTATTGTTGTGACTTTCATGTCAAATCTTTTTGGAAAAGATCTGAGAATCTTTCTTACAAGCTTTTCATCAGTCATCTTTTCTCCCAAGGCTCCAGAAGTATTGGCTATTTCTAAGATGTTCATGTAGAATTCATGAATTGTCTCATCTTCCTTCATTCTCAAGTTTTCAAACTTGGTGGTGAGAAGTTGAAGTCTTGACATCTTTACCTTTGATGTTCCTTCATGAGTTGTTTTGAGAGTGTCCCAAACATCTTTGGCCAGCTCACAGTGATGCACAAGTCTAAAGATGTTCCTATCAATGCCATTGAATAAAGCATTTAAGGCCTTGGAGTTTCCTAGTGCTGAATCTTCTTCCTCCTTACTCCATTCTTCTTCAGGTTTCAACACTTTTGCTCCATCTTTGGTGTCTTGGACAGGATGTTCCCATCCAATGTTGACTGCTCTCCAGGCCCTGTTGTCAAGTGATCTTAAGAATGCAATCATTCTTGGCTTCCAGTAGTCATAATTAGATCCATCCAGTATAGGTGGTCTATTTACTGATCCTATATCTCTGTCCATGTTTCCAGAATTTGTATTCCCTAGATCTCACCCAGTATAAACAGGCAGGGTGCCTGCTCTGATGCCAATTGAAATTCTGTGATCAGGTATGAGATGTCCTATGAGATGTTCCAACACTTGACAGATTTAACCAAAACTTAAAGTGCAAGAAAATTAAACAACACAGTAGTTTGTTAACCCAGTTCAGTGTATAACCACACTTACATCTGGAGGCTACCAAGCCAAGAGGAAATCCACTATAAGTAATATTAATTCTAGACTTAAACCACCCAGTTTAATCTTTCACTTAATATCTACCCAATGCAATTTCTACCTAAGACACAACTTAGATATGAGTACTAACTCACTCCCCCTCAATCACACAGTGATCTTGTTTACAAGTTTAATAAAATTGAAGTCATACTTCAAACAAAACAGCTTGATCTTACTTCACAGTTTCAATCAAGTCACAAATACACTTTTGCTTAAAAGCTCATAAAGTGGTACAATTAAAACAACCTGCTATTAAAACTTAAAACACCCTATTTTTTCTTCTGAAATTCGTACTCAATTCTGTGAGTTTCTGTTGATTAAATAGGTGTTTGTATTTTGGGCTTTCTGTAGGTTAATCCAGTCCTAAAACGCATGCAGCTTCCACCTTGAATTAGGGTTTGTTACTTCCTAGATTCTAGGTGATTTAGTTCTTCTGATTATGCTGAAGTCTCATAACAATACTCCCTACAGATGCGCCTTATTCTGTTTTTGTCCATCCATAATTAATTCCAGATAACTTTCCTTAAATTTCTCAGATCAGTTAGTCATTAATTAATTCTGGTATCAGGTTTGAGATGTCACAACATCTGTTGGGACATCCTGAAAAATTGAACTTAAATCATTTACACAATGTCCCAACATCTGGTGTGACATCCTGAATTAAGTTCTTATACTCTGTTTGATAATGTCCCAACATCTGATAGGACATTCTGAACTGAATTCAATATTTCTTGTTGGTCAAAAATTCTGCCAATTCTAAACATCTATAAAGCGCAACACCTAATCAAACCACCCCGCTTCTTCTCGTTTTTGTAATGCACTGAATAATATAGATCACTCAGGAGAGTGGGCACCGAGTTCTTTAAAAAAAACAAATGAATAGCATTTATTTCTACGAACTTCTCCATATCAGCAAACAAGATAATCTTGTAGATGGACAAGGCCAAGATGGCACAAACTGCATCCCACCGATTAGTCATAGCAAGTTCTCCAGCCCTCCTTACCAGAAACTCTAGAGGAAAACCAAGTACTCCAGCTTTAGTAGTAGTCAGATTATCAGATACCTCTGATGAGCTCAAATAAAGAGCTTTGGCAATGTCAAGATGATTTGGTTTGGTCATCTCTGAGTTGAAATAAATTTGATATTTGAGAGGCACCCCTAAGATCTCAGCATACTCTTCAAGCAGTGGGCCTAGCTGGAAGTCAGGAAATGTGAAACACCTGAGCCTAGGATCATAATATTGCAACAGAGTATGAATGACACTCCTTTGAAAGCTATCCAGATTAACCACCAGAACCAGCATATCATTGTATCTCTCTTTGAAGTATCCCAAATGACCCGGGGTAATAAGAGCCACCATCTGGTTGAGCAAGTCCACTTTGGTATCAAAGAACTTATAAAACACATTCCTCTTTCTAGCATCTTCCATTTCTGAGGCAGCAGTATAACCAGGAACTGGGAATAGTATGAACCTTGAGAATGGAAAAGAAACAAATGATTAATGGTGTTATGATGCTTATGCAAGGCAAGGCATGTGATCTGTGACGTGTTTGTGATGTGTCAATCATGTATCATGTGTCTGTGCAAGGCCACAACATCCCAATAACAATTTCTCTGAACAGGAATCCCGGATCTCAGAACCAAGGAATCAGATCACAATATTGGAAAATACTGGTAAAATGGGTATGTTGGAAGTTTTAGGGTTCCTGCAAACTTATAAACCCCTCCCATCTCACGGGTGTGCTACTCGGGTCAACATCACGAACTCTCAAAGTTGAGCAGCAATTCGACGTTCACCATCTCCAAGAAATGGCTCATGACCAAATCAGGGAATTGGTTAGGCATTATGTACTACTCAGGGAGGTCTTAGCTGAGTCCAAGGAAACAAGCATACCTCATAAGTTCCCAGCTTCAAGCACCAAATCGAGAAACAATAGTACATTCATCCCGAAGGGTACAATACTATCGTCATACGAACAATTTTCTTTAACTGGATTCCTATGAGAGAACCAGGCCATCCTATGTGAGTTCCCAGTGGACCCTCGGATGCAAGTTGGTTTGCCAACAAATGTGGTCTGCCACTGTCATCACTGGAGAGGGGTGTTTCCACTAAGGTCCTCAATGATTGGTCACTAGATGCACATAACTATCAAGGTCGTACCCTGAAGTGGGGTAATCCCCACAAAGAATAGTTCCGAGACGGTCGTAATCTGGGTGTGGAACACATCACTCATCATGGTGAGATACCATGGGAGTACAATGTATGTCCACGCTAATCCTATAGTGCACTCAAGCCGGGTAGTCGGCTTATCTCACAGTAACTCCCAACCCACAGAAAAAATTAAACTAGCACAGTCCAATATATATAATGCATGGAAAATAAATACTGAAAGCGCTAAATAAATGTTGTAAAGTGAAGACTGTAAACGCAAACAGTAAATAAACACAAAACAACACACATATAAACACCCAAAGAAACAGAAACAAACAGGCGCTAGGATTGATTCTCAAAGGGAAACCAGAGATTCTGGGTTCGATCCCTAACAGAGTCTCTAGCTATCGCTCCCGGGATTTTCATCCTAGTACAAACGCGAAAGTGGCGCGGAAAAGGTAGAGTCGCCAGCCAGACATTTTTATCTTGAATGAATGGGAAAGGTAATGCTCCACAAACTGAAGGAAAAATGAAAGGACAAGGTCATGCGAACCAAAGATCTGGGTTTGGGAATCGGTTACGACCTGGGAAGGTATTAGCACCCCAGATCGTCCGCCGTACCCGACGGGATCCACACTTGTTTGTTTGTTTCAAAGGGTGAGAAATAAGATGCTGCTGAACAAAAACCGCTGACTGGAACTGGAATGAGAAAGGGAACTGGAAAAAAGAAAATGGAAATAAAGAGGGAAATATAGGGAAAATAAAGAATGTGCTCGAACGGGCCCTACCCCGCTGCCTATGTATCTCATGGGAAATGAGAATCAGAGTCAACGTAGTTCGCCTAACTAAGGCAGGAACTTGTTTGTGTTTTTTATAGCTTGAACTGCTTATGCTTATGCTCAGGTGTTGCAGGCTCGTCTGGTACGAGTGCGTTACCATCTTGCAAATGAGACATGTCGTAGAAAGTTCTCGTTGAGAGTGAATGAGGTGAGAAAAGAATTTCCGTAGGAAAAGACGTGTATTGTCTGTTGTTTGTCTTTTAGAGAAGTGTTTTGAATTTGTTTGTGAAACATTCTCATACTAAGAATTGTTCATCGTGGTAGATGCCTTACACCTCGCCCTGAAATAGGACGTGTATAAGTAACCCACGACAAAGTCTCCTATCGTATGAGAACCTTCAACCTTTATTAGGTGTTTTATTGTTTTTCTTATGAGATGAGAAAGAGACTCAAGTTGCAAGAGGACAAACTAAGGGGGACTAAGACACAACCCTAAATTGTTTATTTCATGCAAAAGGAGATCCTAATGGTTCGTGTGGTTTTTTAATCCTAATGAGAAGAGGAAAAGAAAAGAACTAGAAAGCAACTTACTTCCTAAGGAAGTTAAGTTATTTTCTAAAGAATAAAGGGGGAACATATACAAGTAAAGCACATAGTGCTAAGGCAAAGGTATTTAGAAAGCATAAAGAGATGAGAGAGAATTTTATAACCAAAGGCTTACCCCAACCTCCCTACAAAACAAAGATTGGTTTCATGATGCATATTAAACACATAAAGCAAATACAAAGGCTAAACAAGTCAAAGAAACGCACTAAAGGATTCCTAAGCCTAAGTCATAAAACTAAAGGATCTTAAATGATTACAAGCTTCTAAAGTCAGTAGCTAAACCATATTAAGACACTCTAAGGTCCTAAAATCAAACAACTACAACCTATGTCCTAATGAGGTGTTAAAACCCTAAAGTTCAAGGTGAAATTATATAGAAAAATTTGAATGAAAGCAAGGCACTAAAAAAATAGAAATGGTCCTGGAAAAAAATATGAAATTAATTCCCTAAAGTCATCAACCAGAAATTAATGTTGTGTCAAAATATCTCCTAAAAATTTACAATTTAAACCTACCAAATGATCACCCAAAATTATCTAAGGATTACTTACAAATTTGTGCAAACAATGCTACCAAAACAGTTGACAAAATGGATTTAAAAATATAACAAAAATATTTTTAGGTTCCTTCATGAGTCCTCTAAAAGGTGAAAAAAGAATGGGGGTGAAAATGTTACTGGAGATGGAAGAAACAAATTTTACAAATTGAAGTGTTAATGTTGAGATTCCATGAAAAAGAAATTAAGTGAAAAAAACAAAATAAAATTGGAAAATCACTGAAATCAGAATGTAAAAGCATGAAAAATTCTAAAATGAGTTAGGATGTCTCTATAATATTTGTAGAATTTTATTACGAGTTTTTATATTTTTTATGAATTAAAACTAAAACTATGTGAAAATTGAAGTTAAAAAGAAAAGAAATAAGGAAAGGGGGTGCAAAAAGTGAATTGCTAGTTACAAAAACCTATGGGCTGAAACATGGGGGTACGCATAGTAACTGAGGGAGGCCCAAGGGCGCTAGAAAGCTTGGAGGTGCATGGAATACTCTCCAGTCAACTTTGTTGACTTGGCCAACCAATATGGGTCGCACGATCCTGGGCTGAGTCTATTGATGATGAGATGAAGAGATTATGATGCGAGGGCACACAGTAACATGGTGGGGTGATGCGTGTGATCATAATTCACTGGTCCTACTAGATGGTGACACTTATCACCTCTGGAATAGAACAAAAATACAAAAATCTTATCTCTAACTTAAATCTGGCGGTGGAGAGATAGGTGGATTAAAGGCCTTTTATGAGTTTTTAACGGTGGTAATTAAATGTATTCATGAGCTTTAATTCTTTTTTTCTTTTCATAAACAAAATTCAAATCAAATCACCAATTAAACAAAGAAATCAGACTTGAAAACAAAACCAACTCTCCCTCATATGAACATGTTCTCTCTCTCTCTCTCTCTCTCTCTCTCTCTCTCTCACACACACTGTTCGTGTTCTTCATCTAAGAAACCTTAGCCGCCGCTCAATCAAAAACAGTGCCGGTGAAGACCTAACCTCCGGCGAAATCTCATCCTCTTTCATAACCATAACCTAAACCTCACTCTCTATCACTATCCTAAATCGCAACAAAATAACCTAACCTCTCTTCTCCCTCAAATCCGAAATCGAACCCTCACCAAATCACACTAAAATCGCAATCTAAATAATATGCAAGAACAACTTAAATGAATCATACCTTACAAATGACGACGATGCTGATTGATGAACGAGGATGAAGACGTTGGTTGATGAACAAGGAGGTCACGATCTTGACGATTCTGACTAATGAATAAGGAGGCGTCGAAGACGATTTCGAGTGTTGCAAAATTATGTTCAGGTATGCTTTGATCTCGCTTCATCTTCTTCCGATCTTGAACCGTTTTGATTTGTTGTTGAAATGCCGCGACTGATTTTTGCGCTTTTTGTTGATGTTGATTCCGTTGTGATTCTGAATCATTCCTTGTTCTGAACGTTGCATGTTATGACGATCGAAGATGATAATGAAGATCGATGAAGTCCGTTGTCATGGAATTGAAGGATGATTCAGTAAGTAGAGATGATGATCTTTCGGAGATTGTTGTGATGTCGATAATGCGTGACGAGTTGCAGATTGAAGCTGTTAATTGTTGATGATGGAGAGCTAGATTGGAGTGGTGATGAAGGTTGATCAAAAGGATCAAAGATGATGCAGAGTTGGAGATGTAGATAATGAAGATGATGATGATGAGAGTGTGTTCATTGAAGAGTGAATTGAAGGAGGAAGAAGGAAAACGAAAATGAAGTACGAATGAGGGAGAAGAGTGAAGCTGAAATGGGATGCAGAATCACGAAAAGATCGAGAAATCCTGAAACCAAGATGAAGACCAGTTTCTGATTTATAGAGATGCAGGGTGAGGGTATTTTAGTGATTGCATAGGTAAATTCGGTTATGGTTTGTTAGAATATTTTAAAGTTTGTTATAGTGATTTAAAACTGGTTTTTGTTATCTGTTTTTTTTTTTGAACTCGTTTTGACATATTTGCTAGGCATGTTGAAGATTGGTTGATTAACTGCCTTTGTATTGAACTTTTTTCCTTCTCTAATTTTTCTATGGTATACTTATCAGTTTTTCTCTTTAACCGACTTCTGGTATGCTTTTCTTTCATTTTTCTGTTAAAATTTAGTTAGAAATTCTATTAGGGATTCTGTTATAAGGTTTGAGTTTGTAACTCCCTTTTTTTTGTATTGAACTCTGCATGATTTTTATGAAATGCTGGTGATGTGGTGATCAGAGTGAAAGTTCTATGGATCTGATATCAGAGAATTTTTTAGGATGAAGAGCCACAACAGAATTCCGCTACTTCCGTTATATTATCAGATTTTGTGAGTTTTTCAAGAGTCTCAAAAAACCCGAAGAAGAGGGATGAGGATTGATGATTGAAGGAGATTTGAGAGAGTTTCTGTAACTGAATTTTCTGTTATCAATTTAAGAATTTTGTTAGCTCACTTTCTTGTCAATTCCTCTTCTGTTAGATTCTTCCTTTTTCCTAATTTTTAAAGGGATCTTTATTATAATGGATTTTGGGAATTTTGAATGACAATTGAGTTTTGAATTGTATTGTGATGAACCTTGTATTTTAGAATTCCTCTTCTCTTCTTTGCATTTTAGAATTCCTTTTGAAATAGAATTGAATCTGAATGAGACTCGTTCCATATTATCCATAAATTCATCTCTAAGTTGAATTGAACTTGCAACTGATCAAGATCAAAGTTAAAAAAGAAATCCTCATTCTTAATAACTAAATCTGTCATTAAAAGAAAAAGTTCAATTAATAATAAATCTAGTTGTCGTGGAAATCTGATAATGAGGCTAAAGATAACCGAATACATCCTTTTGAATCGTAAATGACCTTCAACTTGAAACAGAACCTGCCATAACAAAGAATGATGCATTACATGTTAGGATTAAGTCAATGACAAATACACTTTGAATTGAATAAACTCGTGTCAAACCCGGAATGAATATGGACTTTTGATCCAAACTCGTAATGAGGTCTGTAACAAACTTGTCCCTTTGAAATGAATCTTGAATGGACGGGTGAATAACCATTCACCTTGAACTCCCAAACCATGACTGCACTATGACTTTCCACCAGAATTCTCACCTTGTGGATACTTCGAACCAAACCCTAATTGGACATGCATATTAGGGTCTCCTCACTGAGTCGCACCCGAGACAATGATGGACCTTTGTTTGATGCACTAAAAAATAGTTGTCACAGGTAAACCCTTGAAAGCTATATATTCAGGGAAATGAACCTTAATCATGCGACGGTGAACACTAGAGAATAATACCCAGTCAATTGAGACAATCAAACTCAGAGGATCCATCTGATAAGCACATTCTCCAGGGCAAACCCTAATCATTATCCTTTGTACTTTCCACTGAAACAAACCTACAAAAGAGTGAAGTCGTTGGGTACTGCAAAACCCTAATTCTCCCAATCCTCTGGTCCAAGAAACAAACCTTGCCAATGAATGCATGAGGTGTTATATATGACCTAATGGAAGATGTATATGTATGTGAAGCGTAAAGCTAGCTAAGGTAATAAATACGAGGGAAAATTTTGGGTGTTATACATGGGCCTCATACATGTAACCTAACCTCCTCTTGGGCTTAAACACAAGGACCCTCTAAAGCTTCCTAAAATCATAGGAATATACCTTAGAATCAAACACATACAGTAGTCTCCCTCTCCCCGATGGATGACCAAGTTAGCATGCTCTTGGGCTTTATAAAATTGAATCCCCCTAGACAAAGGAAAGTCTAATGACCACATCTCATAAATTTCCAACAGACAAAACACTCTTCATACAGAGTCAGTCTACCAACAATTTTCAGCCTTCCATCTTAGGCTTCATATAAGATATAGATAATCAAGAGTTAGTCTCTCACAAATAAGCTTCACACTTGGGCTTCCAAATCAGGACACAAATAAAACTTTCTCACAGAGTCAGTTTTCTTTGTTTAGCTTCAACCTTGGGCTTCAATCAAGGCACAAACAGTCAAACACTTTATAGTCACTCAAAATACAGTTATAGTCTTAGACTTTAAATAAGCTAACAACATTAAATATAGTCATATTATTGGACTCTAATTAAGCTAATTTCCCACAATATATTCATAATATTGGACTCTAACTAAGCTAAACATCCAACCTTTCTTGAGCTATGCAAATTAAGATAACCCATTCAATTGTCTTGAGCTATGCAATTCAGGTCAACCATTTAGTCTTCCTTGAGCTATGCAATTCAGGGTGCCCATTCAACCTTTCTTGAGTTATGAAAATCAAGATACCATTTAGCTTATGCCTTGAGCTATGCAATTCAAGTAACCAACTAGTTACAAACAACTGTTTTCAGCTTCAATCTCGGGTTTTGATCAGGACACAAACAAACTTTTCAGCTTCAATCTTGGGCTTTGATCAAGACAAAAATATAAACATTTGAGCTTCAAAATCCTGCTCTTTAACCAAGATACAAATCAATCATTTTCTTCTAGCTTTAGCTTTTTAGGAGGAAATACAATGCTCTAATCCCTCAAATCTCTTTTTGGGGTACATAGGAAAAAGGTTGTAAGATCTCTGCGAGCACACCAAACAAAAAACAACAATTAGGTTCTCAGACCTATCCAAAAACATCAATATCATGAACAACAAAAATAACATTCTTTTTCTAAGCAAAATAAACTAAAATAGATCCACACTTTTGATAGCATCTGTAACTGGTTACGCCCAGGGTGGTAACCGTTTACTTAGTGCAAAATTTGAAAATTTTGTTTTCTTTTTGCACTGCTACTGCTCCAACTCGATTCTTTTGCGCGTCGAAGAAGGCATAGAATTAAACACATGAACCTTGGAATTCCTTGAATAAATCAAATAAATTGGTAAATCCTTGATCAAATAAATTTGAATTATTTGCGGATCAATTTCGACTTTTATTTGTGAAATTCATTCGAGCTGCAAGACTGCTATTTTTGGCATTTTCATATGCTCTTCCCCTGAAAATGTTCGTAAATGAAAACAAAATATTTTTGGATTTTAATTAATGGTGAGTAAACTTAAACAAATAAAACAAATAAAAGCGATAGTGATCCCCTGTGAGGCATAAACCTACACCCGAGAAGAACCGAGAAACCAGTGCGATCTTCTTTGCATGCAAGATGCAGAAGAAGTGCGAAGAAATATTAGGGTAAATATTAGGGTGTTACACCACCTTAAATAGTTCGAGACAATCTATGGACACATCAAATTGGTTATTAAGAGAATCAATGTGGTATGGTTCATGTGCGTTTGAAGTATCTGGAAGGCTCGGAATGACTACATTTTCAAAAACAAAGCTCTATCTGTCGACCAGATCCTCGAAAACATTCAGAGATTATCATGGAATTGGTTAGGGGATAAACGCAAAATGTTGGGATCCAACTTGATGCAGTGGCATGTAAACCCAAGACTCATTCTTGGATAGAAGAGTGCTCTTGGCCTCATCTTTGCAGGTTTATGTTGTGTGGTGTTATGTAACCACTTTTGATATTGCAATTAATTTGTCTATAGGTGTAGCAGAATGGGAGTTGGCTTCAGTTCCAAATAGTTGCGTTTGGTGGGGTAAGTATGCTACAGTAGAATGAGTTTTTTGGAGGAGGTGTCGAGTTCAAGCACACACTAGTTTTGAGTGAATGGTCATCCGTAAGGTGTAGACCCCTTTCTGGCATAGTGTCATCAGGTCTGGTCTCATGTGAGTGGTGATGTATCAGTTGTATCTCCGAGTGATCTTGTCACTGTCTTCGCCTGGAATAGGTTGTTGCTAGTTGTGTGTTTGGTGGATGTGTTTGACGAAATGGTTAAGGTTTTTTCTTGTTGTAAATGTGTCTTAAAAGCTTGGTTGATTAAGAGAAGGAAAACATATTATGGAGATATCATTTACCGCGAAAATCATACGTTTTAGAAAGTCGGACGAAAAGAAAAAAAAATCGGGCGTTGAATAGTGTCATCCGTACAGATGAATAGTTTTGCCCGCACTGATGAATAGTGCTTCCCATACGGATGAATAGTGATGCCCGTAGGGTGAATAGAGTTATTAGTTTTTCGGTCTTTTTTTTTTCGGTTCGGCCCATGGATCCAAATTTTGGGCATTGTTTGTTGGGTATTTGTTATTATAAATATGTATCTCTTATATGTTTGGTGTGTGAGAATCTTATAGTTTACACCAACAAGAGAGAACAAAGGTTTAAATGTATTATGTTTCAGCACAAAGAAAACCTTGGATTACACCTTGAGTTTGAGTGATTCATATATTGAGAGTTGGAGAGGTTGGGAAACACTTAGGTAGAAAATACGGTTGTTCTTGGACGCCTTCAGGGTTTTTCTTGGGAACCTGAAGGCGAAGGCTATTTTCTTGTAACTCATATGTAATCTCTTGTAACAAATTTCTGAGTATAGTGAATTGACGAGTTGCTCTTCCCTTAGAGTAGATCGTTTGATTGAATTGGGTAAATAAACCTTCATTTTGTTTCTTGCCTTATTCTGTTATATTACATGTCTATGAATTATGACTGTTATAGACCATTTATTTTGGTTGCTACTATTCTTTGCACCAAAAATTGATATTGAATTTTGTTGTAATTCACAAAAAGATTCACAACAAGTGGTGTGGTGAGCATGGAGCAAAGTGAGCATCATGGTTAGTAGATGACAGATCAAGAAATTTTCCAGTAACAACGACTTCAGGTTGTGGAAAATTAAGATGCAAGCAATTTTATTTCAAGAGAAGTGTATCGATGCTTTGAAGAGTGAATCATTGATTCCTGCAGGGCTTACACATTTACAGAAGACCAAGATAATGGATAAGGCCAGGAGTGCCATTATCTTGTGCCTCTAGGATAAAGTTCTAAGAGAAGTTGTCAGGGAGCAAACTGCGATTGCTATGTGGTAAAAAATTGAATCATTGTATATGACAAAGTTTTTGGCTCATAAGTTGTATCTGAAACAACAACTCTATTTATTCTGAATGGTGGAGAGCAAATCCATAGTTGAGCAACTTACATAATTTCACAAGATTATCAATGATTTTGAGAATATTGAAGTGAAGATTGATGACGAGGACAAGGCTTTGCTCCTGCTGAGCTAATTACCCAAATACTTTAAGCACTTTAAGGATGCCCTTCTTTATGTCAAGGAAGGTACTATTACTTTGGACGAAGTCCAAACGGTGGTGAAATCCAAAGAATTTTCAAAGTCGAAAAATTTGAAGATTGAAGATAGTGGTGAAGGCTTAAATGTGTCAAGAGGAAGAGGTGAGCGTAAAAGGGATGTCAAAATCAAAGAGGTCTGACAAGTCAAAGGTAAAATGTTTTAATTGTCAGAAAATCAGTCATTTTAAAAGGGATTGTCCTGAAAGAAAGGTCAATGAAGATTTTTTTGAAGCTGCAGTTGCCTTGGGTGAGGAAAGTTATGAGTATGCCGAAGCACTAATACTATCGAGTTTGGAAACTGAAGATAGTTGGTTCATTGACTCAGGTTTCTCTTATCACATATGTCCAAGAATATAATACTTTGAAACTTTGAAGATGGTTCAAGATGGAGTAGTTCGCCTTGGTAATAATAAGATATGCAAGGTTCATGATATTGGTACAGTCACATTTAAAATGTTTAATGATCATGAACTTCTTATTCAGAATGTGAGGTATGTTCCAGAACTCAAGCGAAACTTGTTATCTATAAGTATTTTTGATGATCTAGGCTATTGTACTAGAGTTGAACGTGGTGTGAGACATGGCATGAGTTTTGAAGTTGTCAAAAACTTGGCATGACTGAAAATGGTTGTGGATCACAAAGAAAAAGAAAGAAAACTCATTTTGATAAAAATAAACTGAATGAACCGACTCAAATCTTTCTATGAGACGACTTATTTAATGTGTTGGTTATCAATGTGCCCGCCAACCCGCCACTTTGGTGGGGCGGACTAAACTTTTATGTCCATTTCAACTTGGCGGGCATGTCCGCCCCGCTCGTTTTTTGGCGGGGCGGTGTGGGGCAGGGCGGGCGGCCCGTTTTGCCACCCCTATCATCAATAATATATATTTATGTTGTACGATGTCAAAATTATTCTTCCTTTTAAAAAAAAATAAATATAAAAAAATTTTAAAAATTTTAAAAACGATTTTATAAAATCTATTTTTAAATAAAAAAAAACTATATTTATAAAACTAAAACAAAGATGCCCATATTCGGCTAAAAGGAAAGACCTGGTTTCAATTTCTGGCTATGAAAGCTTTTCTTATTTTATTTTTCTTACATATTTATTTTATTTATTTATTTAGTTGTAGCCTCATTGTTGTTGTCCCTATTCTGGATAGAAAGCAGTGGAGACCTTATGTCAAGTATACTGAAAACCATACCAATCTCAACCACCTCTTTGCTTTCTCATAACCCTAAAAACAACATAAATTACGCCAAATCTCGTACCTGTTTCATCTTCTTCAAACAACCTCGGACAGCATGTCTTCTATATTCAAATTCCGATTTTTATTCTCCCACCACTGTCACTCGCAATGTAACCCAAAACCAAAATGACAAAATTTCCAACTTCTGTCAAATGGGTAATCTCATAAACGCTATGGAATTGCTCACAACTTCACAAAGGCATGAACTTGCGGTGAGTACTTATTGTTCCGTTTTGCAGCTTTGTGCTAAGAAGAACTCTTTGGAAGATGGAAAAAGGGTTCATTCCGTTATCATTTCAAATGGGATGGTAATTGATGAGGTTTTAGGGGCTAAACTAGTTTTCATGTATGTGACTTGTGGTGATTTGGTTAATGCGAGAAGGATATTTGATGAGATTCTTAATGATAATGTTTTACTTCGGAATCTTAATCTTAATGATAATCTTTTTCTTTGGAATCTTATGATGTCTAAATATGCAAAGATTGGTAATTATAGAGAAAGTTTGAGTCTTTTTAAGAAAATGCAGAAGATGGGAGTTTCAGGGGATTCTTACACGTTTACTTGTGTGTTCAAGTGTACTGCTGCATTGGGAAAGGTTAAGGAGTGTAAACGGGTTCATGGGTATATTTTGAAACTTGGTTTTGGTTCTAATACTGCTCTTGTTAACTCGATGATTGCGGCTTATTTTGAATTCGGCGAAGTTGAGAGTGCACGTACTTTGTTTGATGAATTGGCTGATAGAAATGTGATTTCATGGAATTCTATGATGTCTGAATATGCAAAGATTGGTAATTATAGAGAAAGTTTGAGTCTTTTTAAGAAAATGCAGAAGATGGGAGTTTCAGGGGATTCTTACACGTTTACTTGTGTGTTCAAGTGTACTGCTGCATTGGGAAAGGTTAAGGAGTGTAAACGGGTTCATGGGTATATTTTGAAACTTGGTTTTGGTTCTAATTCTGCTCTTGTTAACTCGATGATTGCGGCTTATTTTGAATTCGGCGAAGTTGAGAGTGCACGTACTTTGTTTGATGAATTGGCGGATAGAGATGTGATTTCATGGAATTCTATGATGTCTGAATATGCAAAGATTGGTAATTATAGAGAAAGTTTGAGTCTTTTTAAGAAAATGCAGAAGATGGGAGTTTCAGGGGATTCTTACACGTTTATTTGTGGGTTCAAGTGTACTGCTGCATTGGGAAAGGTTAAGGAGTGTAAACGGGTTCATGGGTATATTTTGAAACTTGGTTTTGGTTCTAATACTGCTCTTGTTAACTCGATGATTGCGGCTTATTTTGAATTCGGCGAAGTTGAGAGTGCACGTACTTTGTTTGATGAATTGGCGGATAGAGATGTGATTTCATGGAATTCTATGATGTCTGAATATGCAAAGATTGGTAATTATAGAGAAAGTTTGAGTCTTTTTAAGAAAATGCAGAAGATGGGAGTTTCAGGGAATTCTTACACGTTTACTTGTGTGTTCAAGTGTACTGCTGCATTGGGAAAGGTTAAGGAGTGTAAACGGGTTCATGGGTATATTTTGAAACTTGGTTTTGGTTCTAATACTGCTCTTGTTAACTCGATGATTGCGGCTTATTTTGAATTCGGCGAAGTTGAGAGTGCATGTACTCTGTTTGAGGAATTGGCGGATAGAGATGTGATTTCATGGAATTCTATGATAAATGGCTGTGTTGTGAATGGTTTATCCAGAAATGGACTTGAGATTTTCATTCAGATGTTGGTTATGGGAGTTGATTGGAATTTGATCACGTTGGTTAGTGTTCTTGTTGCTTCTGCAAGTATTGGCAACCTTTCGATTGGTAGAGCTCTTCATGCCTTTGGAGTGAAAGCTTGTTTTGACGAGAAAGCTGTGTTTAACTATACCTTACTTGACATGTATTCAAATTGTGTGTAATTGGTGCAACTGAAGTTTTCGCGAAGATCAATGTACGTGCAGAATCAGAAGGTTAGGCTTTCAAATATGCGAACCGGTCGAATGGCTCATTCGATCTCAATTCAATGGTAGAGATGTGTTGATTCTAACAACCTTGAATTTTGATGAATCCAGATATCTGAATCCAATATCAGTTTGCTTTTAGATTCCATCTTTTGTTCCTGACAATGTTTGCCACTCATTCATAATGAGAATGTCCATAGAAATGTTCAAGTATGAGGACATTTGCATTGTATGTGGGACTACTATGTATTGAAAGCTAACGTGTTTTGAGTTATCCTTTAAGTTTGTAATGAATCTTTTAATCCTAATAAATAAGACATGTGCCTTTTGTTAATTTGAGAATACAGAGCAAGCTGTAATAATTGCATTTCATCCTATTAGTAAAATAGCTTAATCACTTTGTTCATGGAACTTCCTGGTACAAGTGTGTTGCAATTCAAAGTGCAGTACTCTATTGTAAAATTGCTTCTGGTTCAAGTAATTCATGTTTTCATGAATAATTTTAAGAGAATTAACTTGTAATAGAATATGTGTATATTATTATAGTTTGAGTTCTAGACGAACACAGACAGATATATCCTTTTTTCCCAGGTGATTTAAATTATTTCTACCAAGACTTTTAATTAGAAAAAAGTTAGTAATATATTATTTTTAATATACATTTTTACTAAATGCGTGACATTTACCAAGGGGGTCTTATTAATCTCATCATGTGCTCATATCCATATCATCTTCATTATAATTTTTAAAATTTTTGAGATCAAAGATGCAAAACTAAAAGTGATATGAAAAAAGTATGTTGTCCTAATTGTAAATCTTTCGTATTTGAGAACTTTGCTAACCCCAACAAATTTCAGACAATCTATTATAATTCTATAAAGACTAAACTACATGAAAATACCATGTATATCCATTGGATTAAATGTAAAAAATAAATTAATTCCAGGGGTTGAAGTGACTAATTACACTATTATTTCAATTATACGTATTTCGTATTAAATGTTGTTGATGTGTCAATCCATCAATTTTTTTTATATTTTTTTTAGGAGGAATCTATCTGAAACCTCCCGTATTTTCATAAGGACAAAAATATCCCTTAATTTTTTATGAGCAATATCCAGAACAAATTATCGGTAGGTATAAGAAAATTTCCGGTATAAATCAAAATTCATGTTACTTCATTTGAAATTACCAGTATACTGGTAATTTCAAATTCCCGGTATGTTCAAAAAATCTGGTTATTGATCAAAAGTACATTTTTTTACCGGGAATTTTATATCCAATGAAATTCTCGGTAGGTGTAATTTTAGGGTTTTTTTTAACGGTCGAGATTTTGTCGACAATTTTGTATGGTTGTGATCGCACCGTCAATTTGTGTGGCCCAAAATTGTTGCACGTTTGTATAAATAGGGGTTAGGTCTTGTGGTTAAACAAATCTGGAAAAAATGGTTATTCCAACAATTTTTACTAAGGCAAAAGTTTACTTCAAAAGAGCTTTTCGACCTGTCGAATTCATGCTCCCCGATGACACAACCTCCTTTGTCAGCCTGACTTCGAAGTTGAAGGAATTGTTGCATGATGGTGACAATAAAAAGGTGTTGAAGATCGAGTTTCGGGAGGATTAGGGGATGCTAGTGTGAAATACAACCTAATTGAGCTAAAGAACGATGACGACGTCATCAAAATGTGGGGATCATTTCGTCGTAGGCTAACAAGGGGTTCGCTGGCCTAAGATGTGCCGATGTCAATACCAGTTGATGAAATAATGGAGATGTTGAAACGTCCTGAAGTATCTGGTAGTGTTTTGATTTTTAATATTGATTAATCATGTAATGTTAGGTTTTTATTTGTTTAAGTTGTTTAATCAAGATCACTACAATGTAAGGGTATAAATGAAGCATAATAATAATATATTGTTCTGCCATAATATACATATAATACAACAATATACAAATCATTTAGAAAATAAAAATAATACCAAATAGGCCCTCATGGGCTAAGCGTGCAATCCCATGTAATCCAACAGAAATACTACCATCAAGGTCTTCCAAGCCCATGAGCTCATCAACCACCACTACTATCATCTTAAAGCGTTGCGCGTCATCAAGGTGATGTGCTGAAGGAGTAGGGGGTGCGTCATCAACAGGCTCCTGGCCACCATAAGGTACATCCTCAAAAGGTGCATGCTCAGCCGGCGTTGGAGTGATGTGAGGATGGGATATAGTGAGATACCACTCTAAGTATCCATCCTCACACTGCGAGGGATACTGAACAAGTGAAAATTTAGCTACGATGGCATGACCGGAACCGAGGAAGTGTGTTTGAAACCACCGATCAATATCCTCAGAGGGTGTATTCGGAACTGTTGGTGGTACAATATGAATGTATCCAAACTGACACAAACATCTCTCTAGAAGGTGCTTGAGAATCAAAGTCTCCCACCGCATATAACTGGAGTATAATGACGACTCCTCGAACTCACAAACTGATTTATGATCATCGTAGGGTGTCCATATGACATTCTCTATGATCAGCTCATCCAGTCTCCTACTGTACTCAACCATGCCTCCTGGGTGTTTTTGCCTCGCCTCCACCTCTTCGCCCGTGGATCTCTTGATTTATAGGGCTAGATCCTCCTATCGCATATCTACGAGAAATGCTCATAGATCCAGCAATGACATCACAACAAATAGTAAATTAGAAATAATAGTATTTTAAAAAGATAGAACGACAAGTAAGAACATGAATTAAGACATACCTGTAATAAACTAAGGTACCCAGCAAGCTGCCTCGTCTCAAACCGGGTCGCCTCCCTGAGCGCATGATATAATTGATTCAGAGCTGCACAACCCTAAGCCCAGTTGTACGTCTAGAGATCGCTAAAAAGGCACATATAGCGAGCATCCATATATGTACTAGACTTGTCCGCAAAGAGAGTGCATGGTCAAGAAGTAGTGGCCAAAATGCAGCAGGTCAAACTTCTGCACGATCGTCCTCACAACAGCAAGGAAGGGAATACTCTGGAAACCCTTCATCTTTGCACCGTGAGACTATACCCTCAATACAGGTCGTACCTGTGACACCAACCATTAAGCAAATTTGTTAATATATAAACAAAGGTTAAAATTAAACATAAAAACCATATACTCGGCCCTGCCATAGTCGTAAAACTACGTGCTCACTGTACTCTGTAAGCACAGACGTATCTATAGACCCACCATGGAATCCTGACTTTGTGTGTACGGATGGCTCGATCGAAGGAACCGTGGCATCTGTCTCAATGGTATCCTCAACCCCTTCTGTATCAGTAACCCCTCATGTACCCTCACCCTCACTCTTAGCATCACTCGCCTGTTCACCCTCAGCTGACACTCTAACATCAGTATCCTCTACCACATCCCTAACAATAGTCTCCTCCTCCGGAACATCTCTCTCAATAGGCTCCACCGACTGAGGCTGAATAACAGGGACGTCCTCATGTGTAGCCTGCTGTGAAGAAAGATCTCCATGTCGCCTAACAGTTCGAGGTGCCTGGAAATGCCCCTGCTTCTCGGTCATCCGCTTCCAATGTGAACTGGTTGGGACTACCCGTCCAGATCATACATGAGCAGACTCAACATCTAGAGCGGTTGTACCCCTACCCCTACCATCTCCTGCCAAATCACGTGCCCTCCCAACGATGCTACCTTCAGTACCTCTAGTATTCAGTATAAAAAAAATCAAATAAAATAATAAATTTATAACTACCGAGAATTTGAAATTCCTGGGAAAAACCAAAAGACTAAAAATACCGATAATTTTAAATTACTAGTAGAAATCAATATTTTAAGAACCACCGTGTAACACCCCAAAATTTTCCATCCCTTTATCAAGCCATTTAGCATACCATTCTCATACATTGCATTACATATAAATCAAAAGAAGAGAAAGCATACATTCATTGGTTGAAGCATAGGGCATATGATTAGTTGATTGTCAAAGTTATGATTATCCAAGGCCAAGAACAAGAGCCAAGTGTCTCTCAATAAGTCTTAAGGGTCACTCACATCCCATACAATCTCAAATGATACTTTAAGTCACCATAAGAAGTGAATGGATCAAGAAGCTATCTCAAAGTTTCACCTCCTACACAACTGGCCTAAATTAGGGTTTTGGTACCAAGGGGTCTCTTGAAGGATTTTTGGTTATAACTTTTTCTCATTGTATTCTATATGTTAGCTTTCCTGATTTCTGAAGCCAGAAGATATGTTGAAGAACAAAGGTGAATGGATTTCAATGCAGTCTTAGCTTTGATCATGTATGGGATTAGTCTGTTCCCGAATGAGAAAGAATTTGTGAGAATGGATGCAGTAGCCATCTTCATCAAAAGAAACCATGTTCCAACCTTGTTAGGAGATTTCTGTTATTCTATCCATTATAAGAATGAAGGGAAGAGGGGAATACTAGTACTCTGTTGTGCACCTTTGTTCTACACCTGGTTTGCTCGTCATCTTCCCAAGTCAGGACCTTTTGTAGAGCTTGATAACACTAAATTTCACCGTATTTCTGTTACTTCGACCATGTTAACATTAACTTCATCCTTGAGTTCCATCTTGGATAATTCTAGCTCTAGGTCATCAGCGGCCTCATCCATCTTTGTGAAACTTTCAGCGGCTTCTTTGGTAATGAATGGGAGGCTTGACTCTTCAACCTCCTCATGGAGGACGATGGTAACCCTCACATTGAACCTTTCAACATCTGATGATGTCTTAAATAATCCTTTCGCAACCTTGTATATCAGTTGTTCCCATTGATCACCGGTCAGCTCCCTATTGGCCTTGAATACTGCGGCTTCAATGTTGGGGTTCTCAATGACCTCCACCACCACAGAGTTAACTACAACCTCGACTGAATCAGAACTTATACTGTTATCAATAGTTTGCTCAACGACATCCACCCATTTTACAGCAGAAGGTTCAGAGTAATTTGCCTTAGTCGTCTGAAGAGGATCATTATCGATCTTCATATGTGTTTTTGGCTTGTCTCTGAACTTGAGCCTTCCTTCCTGGAGTGTATTTTGCATTAAATCCCTGAAAAGAAAACATTAAGAAGTTTTATGACCCAAATAATTATGGTATTTGCAAAAATATCTTTTCTTTATTTGATCTAAAGGTGGTGTTTTAGCACCAGGAGGAAATAGTATTTGTCCATCCTTAACTAGTAAATCAAAAATCCCATCACACTTGGTGACGTCGAAAATATATGTTTTCTTTGGAAATCTATCGTTCTTTTCGACTTCAGCAAGATTCTTTCCATTTGAAGGAACTAATAATTTGCAGGAATAAGGAGGACCCTGCTTAAGTTCAGCTAAGTCTATCTCATTATCATCTAGAGGCAGAGTCTCGTCATAGACATTTTCGACCTCATCTTGATATTCGACATAGGCTATCTTTTTATGTTTGTTTGCCCTAGCTTTCTCGTCCTTCAGACGTTCAAGCTGTCAAACTCAATCTGCTAATCGGGCCATGTCTCTCAAGTACTGGGTATCCAACTTCTTCCTGATTGAATAGTTTAGGCCACCAACAGCCATTTCGACCAATTCACGCTCAGTTACTTGAGTAAAACATCTTGATTTAAGTAGTCGAAATCTGTTCAAGTAATCATCAATGGACTCATTGAATTTTCGTTTCACACTAGCTAATTCTTTCAAACTAATCTTAGTCTGACCCATGTAGAATTGCTCGTGAAACAATCTCTCTAATTGAGTCCAATTACATATCGAACTAGGTGGTAGAGTGGTGAACCAAGTGAAGGCATTCTTGGTAAGGGAGCTAGGGAAGTATGTAATCCTTAGACTTTCATAGTCAGCAATCTCCCCAGCCTCTATCATGTATATGTCGCACCCCGAAAAATACGACCTTACGCGATCTAAAAAGAAGAGTCGCGTGCTGGGCAGACATGAGAGTCGCCACCTAATTCTAATTTATTCCCGAAGAGGGAAAGGGAAGATATAGATAAAACCCGTCGAAAAGTAGGATGAAGACAAAGGTCTCGCAACCATTGCCTGGGTTCAGAAGTCGGTTATGTAGGGGGGAGGTATTAGCAGCCCCTACATCCATCGTACTCGATGGGAACCATCTAAGTTGCCACACGTAAAAGGATGTGTATGCTTAACGAATTACTTGCCAGAGGAAATGAGTTTGAATTATAAGTTAGATTGATCCTAGGTGCTCGGAAAGGATTGAGATCCTTGTGCCTACGTACTCCCGCGTGCAATGGGAAAGTCAGAGCCTCGTAGTTCAGCCTATTATGGTTGATGGTTGTTCGTTTTATTACCTTTCTTCGATGAAAGGGTTTAGGAGTTGAAATGAACTAAAGACTATGGATAGTTTATTCTGTCCAACAAGACGAACGTCTTGCATCGAAATAATCGGAGCAAGTAACGAGAGCTCGTTATCCTCATTTCTACCGCTTAAGACTCGTGGTGTACAATTCTTCTCGTATTATTAGAATGCTTTATTAACCTATGACCGCTTAATGTTGGATCAAGGGTTTGGATCTAATTGAAACATTTTGGTTTTTTTAGGTTTATGGGTGAATGCAAATGGAGGTTTATTTTGTGGTTTGTTAGCGAGGCACAATGCGCTCGGCTCGCAAGGTGAAGGTGGATCATAGAAAATATAACGAAAACTGAAAATAAAGTGCAAGTGTGCAAGTGCAACCGCTTAACGTTGGACCAAGGGTTCGCAAACGAAATAATAATCGATAAAATGCGGAAAATAAAATGCGTACAAAATAATGGGAGAGGGGTACATGTAAATTACACGGGATTGCGAGAAATAAAGGGTATCATTGTAGTTTGCCCAAGAGGAAGCGTGTGTGCAGTGTTTCAAACTATTCGGAGGCGTTCAGCCTTTTTATTCGGAGGCAACTATTCGGAGGCGTTGGACCTTTTCGGATGCGTCGAGGTGTGGTTCGTTAACTGCCTTAGAACCGATTCAAAGTTTAGAATCGTTCTATGAGGAGTCGAGCGATATTTTTGAAATGCGAAAATAAATAAATAAATTGAATTTAAATCAGATGGTCTCATCATTAATCGAGATGTCGAGTCGGCTCGCGACGAATCTCCAAATTAATTTGATGTTCATCGACCATAAAATAAACTAATAAACGATAAAATTGAATAAACGAAATTAATTGAAATAAAAAGTGGTCTCATCGTAATCGAGATATCGAGTCGGCTCGCGACGAATCTCAAGATTAATTCGATGTTCATCGACCGCAAAATAAAATAACCGATAAAATAAACTAAATTAATAAATGAAACAAAATATATAAAGAATTAAATAAATTTAATTAATGTAAACGGAATAATAAAAAAAATAAACGAAACCGATGAAAATAAAAAGAATTAAGTTACATAGGCCTCATATTGATCGAGTATCACCGATTTAATGAAATCGGGCGAAACGTCGACCGTTTGTTATATCATCGGCCCGAAAAATAAAAAATTAAAATTAAAATCAAATGGTCAACTAAAATATTTTTTAAGACATTTTTCAAAATAAAGAAAATCACAATAAAAAAAATAAAGAGATTACAATAATAAAATAAAATACAATCTAGTGATTAAAAAAAAGATAGAAAGGGGTGAGAACGTTGGATCTGTGTGTACTGAAAAGCAAAACAAATGGGCCTTAAGCCCAGACTCATAGGGTTAAAGAATAAAAGAAAAAGACACCATGATCAGTAAGAAAAAGAAACACACGAGTTATGAACATAAACAACAACAGCGAAAAAAAAATTCAATCAGAAAACAATCCACCTTCTACCTCTGATAAACACGTTTCAAAAGTCACAAAAACCCAAACTCAGGCCAATCATTCATTTTTGTTCGGTTCATGGAGGCACGACTTCAAATCGCACGGTGTTCAGCGGTATGGATTTGATCGATAGTTATGAGTTTCGCGTTCGAAATCGTACGCGATTTTGTTGGTTTCCGGCGTGTGGTTCGGATTCAGTTTGTCTCAAGCGGTGGGTTTCGTACTTGGCGAATTTAGGCTGGTGTTAGTGATGAGAAGCGCGACGGAAGTTAGTGAAGTTTCGAAGGTTTCACGACTTGTTGTGTTTTTAGGTTTCAACGCTTGTGAGGTTTGTTTGGCTCTCTCTGTTTTTCTGGGTTTCGATTTCGTGGTTTGATGGTTTTCAGATTTGTGTTGGTTATGTGTTGAATGAAGTATGGATTTGAGTGTTTTTGTGTTGAGTGAAGAAAGTGAGTCGAATGGAGTTGTTGATGGAGGATTTGTGGTTTATGATTTTGGAAAGTTTTTGTTGACTGTTATTGGGCTTATGAAGTTTGAAGAGAAGGTGATGGCAAGGGTGAATATGCAGGTTAGTTAAAATGAATGGGTTTTTATGCTGATATGAGGGTGGCGATTTGAGTCGAAGGAGAGAGTGGTATTCTGGTGTATGATTCTTTTTGGGTTTTCTTTAAAAAAAAAGGGGTTATGAAGAGGATTTATTGTGTCTGATGAAGAGCCTTGTAGAAGTTCATAAATTGGTTGTTGAAGGTTAATGCAAATATTTTTTAGTTGAAGCTTGGTTCTGGATATATTTTAGCAGAGGGTTTTTTTTTGGCTTTCCAAGCTCTATTTATGAGAGGAATGAGGTTGGTTTTATAGAGTATTTGAAAGGGATTTGGATAAGAAGGAATTGTGTTGAGCTATAAAAAGTTTGTTGCTGAAAATTTGTTATGGTAGTGCTGTGAAAAATTGTTGTTGTGGAGATGTGTGAAGGAAAAATTTGTGCGTGTTTGAGTGGAAGGAGTGTAGAAAGTGGGGGTTTGATGTGTGCCGGCAAAATAACAATAATAAACAACATAATAATGATACTAGTAATAATAATAATAATGAGTATAAAAATAAAAAATATGATAATATTAACAAAATAGGAAATAAAATAATAATACTAATAATAATAATGAGAACAAAAATTAAATTAATGATAGTAAAAAGAGAATAATTGGTAAATGAAATTTTTTGATAATTTTGGAACTTAGTAAATAAGCTTTAAAAATAATGGGTTTGAATTTGAAAAATAATAATAATAATAATAATAATAATAATAATAATAATAATAATAATAATAATAAAATAAGATAATAAAAATAATATGCAAATGGAAAATAAAATAATAATAACAAAAGAAGTTATAAAGGGTTAGTAATAATAACAAGATATTTAAAAATAAATAAAAAAGAGTTAGTAATAATAACAATTTTTTTGTGTTTTTGGAATAAATATAATAAGTGAGATAAAAGTGAAATAAAGTAGTAAAACATTTAAAAAAAAAAAAAAAAAAAAGAGACATTGATTTTGTTTTTGTAGATTTTTGTTATGATAAGAAAATGTGATAGGAATAGCTAAAAAATGATAGTGATAAACGACCAAAAACGTCCACACAACACCGACTTTTAACATTGCGCACGCACGCGCCAACAAACTTAAATAAACTCCGATTTCGCACAAATCCTGAAGAAATGACATATTTTTTGGATTTTTTTTAATAAAGGTAAAAACGAAAATAAAACATGACAAAATTGGGTATAATAGCATGTGTTGTGTTGGCAGAAAAATAAAGAAAGTGATAGAAAAAATAACTGCATGGAATTAATAATAATAATAATAATAATAATAATAATAATAATAATAATAATAAAAGAAAATAAGAAATAAAAATGAAAAATAATAATGTCGCTAATGATAATAATAAAACAATTTTTACTTTATAATTTTGTGTAAATGATGAAGAATAATAAAAATGGAAAATAAATAATGAAAAATGGAAAACAGGATAATAACAATAATAACAATAATAACAATAATATGTGATGAATTTTAAAAGTAATGGTTAAAATGGATTAAAAATGGATAGTAAGTATTTAAAATAGTGAATAAAATAAAAGGGATTAAAATTTTTTATATTTTAAAAAGAAATAAATGCATTTTTTTTTTGGATTTTTGGTAACTGATTTTTTTTGAATAAAATATAAAAGTATATTGGATATGGATGAAATTAGATCATGGAAAAAATCGGGTATAAAAATAAAATATAAACAAGTGACATATTTTGGATTTTTGAATATTTGTTAGAAAATAGAACGATATATATTTTGGGATTTTTAAAATATTTGTTAGACAGAAATAAAATGATGCATATTTTTGGATTTTTGAATAATGGTTAGACAGTAAAATAAAATGGTACAGGTAGGACAAATTTGGGGTATGACAGTATTGTGCCACATGCTCAACTATAGATTTAGTTGTATCCCCTAAGAACTTGGTAAATTTGGGAACCTTCGTCCTATGGGGTAACTCTGATTGGGGTATATAGTCCACTATTGGCGAAGTAAAGTTTGGCCTAGCAAAACCAGTATTTATTCCTCTTCGAGCCATTATTCGTTCGACAAGAGCTGCCAAGTTATTCTCTGCTGCAAGATTATCCTGTCAAACTTGCTGGACTACATGATCTGCATCTTGATGTGTATTCACCAATATCACTCTTGGTTCCTCTTCTATTGGTATCTGTCTCTGACCTCTAACGGGTTCGACATCTACTTGTTCGAACACATGTGGATTTTCTTGATCCAATGGCTGCATAGCTTCTCTTACTTCTGGTAAGTGATAGGGCTGTCAAACAGGTGCTGGTACCCCCATGAATTCTGCTATGCGCGCCATTTGAGACACCATCTGTTGATTTGTCTGAGTCGTATTCTGGATCAAAGGCTAGAAAATATCTCCCATAGTTTGGGACAAAGTATGAACCATTTGCATGTTACTTTCATCCATCTGTTGCCTTAGATAAGTTACAGACTCATTTCTCAAAGCATGACTCTAAGTCGAATGCCCTATGCCACCAGTCTAGTTATTCCTTCTCATATTTATTGCAGATCCGGATTCCTGCAATGGTGAAGAAATAACATTGTCTGAATAAATCGGGGGAGCATTTCTCAATCCTGCCATGGTAGTTAATGTACCAAAGAGTCTAGGATAAGCCTGAGAAAGTGATGTAGATATTTGGGGTCTAAATGCAGCCGTACTTGGTGGTGGAGTTTGAGTATTTTCCCCAATGTACTCCAACACTGGCTGAGTATAATATTTGTTAACTGTGTCTCCTAGTCCTGTCGAAGGGGCTTGCTCTGACGTCACAATTGGTATGGTCACGGCTCCCGTCAAAGGATTGGAGATTGAGATGACCTCATTCCTTAGTTCACCTTGTGTGTTCGTAGTACGAACATTCGAACTTCTCACTTGAGGATTCGACCCACTCGTTGCGGGTATTGAATCACTTAGGTTTCCTTGGCCAGAAGCCATCCTTCTTGTGTTTCTTCTTTTAGGGATATAATGGTCTGTACCGGCTAATTTGCAACTTCTCAAATACATACAACAAAGGTAATCGTTCCTTTTACCAAACCATCCACATAAAGGAAGTTATAAAACATGGAAGTTACAAAAAAACGTTACCAAAAGAGGAGAAGTTATTAACACTTCTAAAAACGTTTTCAACTTTAGCATTGTCCCACCGAGTGTGCCAATTTGTTTACCCTCAAAATTGGTAAACAATCGCTGGTCCTCTGAAGATACCAAAAATACCCTCAGTTACTCGCAGGATCGACCAGATTGATCCTAGGACATGTGCTAAGTTAAAAGGGATTGTGATTTTGATATATCACGTTTTTTGGGGGGGAAATGGTCTTGAATCTCTCAACGAGACTCAAATTTGGTTTTAAAGAGAAAATAAAGTAAAAGATAAAGGTTTTTAAAATAAATCAAAGTAAAGACAAGGCTTGAAATTTTAAAGTAAAATAAAGGCAAGACTTGAAACTTAAATGAAATTTAAAGGCAAGATGAGGAATGTTAAATTGCTGGAAATGTAAAGAGGCTGGAATTGTAAAAGAAAACACAGTAAGTTGCTGAAAAGATAAATAGCTTTGAAATATAAATTGCTTTAAAATAAATGCTTTGTAAAGATAAATGACTTCAAAAGTAAATAACTTGAAGATAAATTTGACATTAAAGATAAATTGGTGGTGGTGTTTCAATCACGTACATTCTCACTGCACTCGTTTCTTTACACGCGGATACTTTGAGTATATGGAGTTACTAGTACATATGATTTCCACACCCTTATTCTAACACTAGACTAAGATATTTGTATACATTACAAAGTAACCGCTCTCGACGATTTCTCCTACAACTATTCTAAGATGGTGACACATGTCTTTGAATTGAAAACTCCATATTTTCCCTTCCCTCCAAGATTGAACGTGTAAGACCCTTGGTAACTGCCACCTTCGTCGAACATATGCTTGGTCGAACCCCCTCAACACTTAGAAAATGTTTCAAGCTTAGAATTTCACTAAGTATGAAACTTGTAGGTAGGTCTCTTCGACTCTCATTCTTTAATTGGTTAAGTCGAAAGTCTTACTTTTGGCTCATCACAAGAAAAGTCTTTTACTAAGCCAAGATAACCTCATTAGTTGCCAACGTCGAAATTTAGGGATAACAACTACACTCGGACGAGATTCTCTTGAGAATATTATGTTAGAACAATTCCGGTTCTAAACCTCTAAGAGTTTTGATGATAACAATTATTATTATGCAAGAATAGAAGTTCTAATACATACTGAAAATAACTTTCTTTGTTATATGTGTAGAAGTTGTAGAAAAGGAAGTTATTGAAAGGAAGACGTGCTTAATTAGAAGAAACATTGCGCCCTATATAGAAGATACATTTATTGAAGAATCCATCATTAAAGACGTGATTTATTGGCTGCGTATCAAGATTTAATTCTCTCTGATTTATGTCTAGAAGATGATGATTCTCATATTAAAGGCATTAATTAAATAATATATCAATTAATGGTGAAGACAAGTATCTCTCGTTTTGGAAGGAATTTATGATATTAATTTATATCCAAAACAGACTCAAGTTGTTCCCAACGGTCACTTTATTCAAGCCTATATAAAGGAATGATTTTGAAGATTGAGAGAGGCTGACGAATTACTTTTTCTTATATTGTATTATTGCTCCAAAACTTTGTAACAGTCAAAAGCTTATTAGAAGCATACTAGTTACATTATTGTTTATTATAAAAGTGATTTTCCTTGAGTGACTAGTTAGTCAGTAGACTCAAGAAGACTTTGACAGTAGGTCATTGTGATTGTATCTAAATATTGAATAGTGGATTAAGACCTCAGTGATAGAGGCAAAATCACCTTGGCGGGTGGACTGGATGTAGTTTGAGTTCAAACGAACCAGGATAAATCAACTTGTCATAGAAAACCCAATTCCAACCCCCCTTCCTTGTGTTTTACGCCCCTTCAATTGATATCAGAGCGTTAGGTTCTGAGAAATACACTTAACCGTGTCAGTAAAAGATCCAGAAGTTAAAACACATGGCAGACACTGGCAACAACAACAATGACTACCAAAATGACAAGATCAATGCAAAACCTCCGGTGTTCAATGGTGACAACTTTGACTACTGGAAGGATGTTCTGGAAAGTTTCTTTCTAGCTCTGGATGGAGATCTTTGGGACATGGTGACAGATGGATACACTCATCCTGTTGGAGCAGATGGTCAGAAGATTGAAAGAAAAAATATGACAGCTCAACAGAAGAAGGAGTTCAGAAATCATCACAAAGCTAGAACCATACGTCTGAGTGCTATCTCATATACAGAATATGAGAAAATTACAAACAGAGACTCAGCCAAACACATGTTTGATTCCCTGAGGATGACACATGAAGGCAACACTCAAGTCAAGGAGATAAAAGCTCTGGCCCTCATCCAAAAGTATGAAGCATTCAAAATGGAAGAAGATGAGACAATTGAAAAAATGTTCTCAAGGTTCCAAATTCTGGTAGCTGGACTGAAAGTTATGGACAAAGGCTAATCAACAGCAGATCATGTAAAGAAGGTCATCAGAAGCTTGCCAAAGGCTTGGAGGCCCATGGTCACTGCTCTAAAGCTATCAAAAAATCTGAACGAAATATCTTTAGAAGAACTGATCAGCTCCTTGAGAAGTCATGAGATAGAACTAGAAGAAGATGAACCCCAGAAGAAAGGTAAGTCTATAGCTCTTAAACCTAACACATTTGATTCTAAAGCTTTACAGACAGAAGAAGAAGAAAGTTCTGGATGCTCATCAGAAGAAGATGAACTATCTCTTCTATCCAGAAGAGTCCAACAACTCTGGAAGCATCGTCAGAAGAAGTTCAGAAATACCAGAAGAACAAGCAATCACTCTGAAGCAACATCTGGCAACATGAAACCCAGAAGCAAAGAATTAGTGTGCTACGAGTGCAAAGAACCAGGACATTACAAGAGTGAATGTCCAAAACTCCAGAAAGAGAAATCCAGAAAGAAATTCAACAGAGAAAAGAAAAAGAGTCTCATGGCAACATGGGATGATTCTGAATCATCTGAAGCAGAGTCGGATTCAGAAGATGAACATGCTAACATTACACTAATGGCAAAAATACCAGAAGATGATCACTCATCAGAATCAGAATCAGACTCAGACACAGAAGAGGTATTCTCTAAACTTTCTAGATCTCAATTAGAAGATAGCCTCTCAGAAATTCTTGAAAAATATCAGAAGCTTCAATTCAAATACAAAGACATGAAACAAAGTCTGGTATCTGAATTAGAAAAAGTTAGAAAACTAAAAACATAAAACTCTGAGCTGAAAGAAAATATTTTTGAATGCAAAAACTCTCTTGAAAAACATAAAGCTCAGAAGGAATCTGAATTAGAAGATCTACTCAATTCTAATAGTATCATAAAGCAATATGACTATAGTTTTCAAAAATTTCTAACTAAAAGCATAGATAGAAGCAAAATTGCATCTATGATCTATGGAGTTAGCAGAAATGATAGAAGAGGCATAAGCTATGTGAAAACTAAAGAAGAGGAAACTCTGAAGTTTAAAAAGATTGATGACGTTGTCATAAAAGTTAATACTACTCTAAGTTCTCATTTTTCCTATGGTCATAATCATGACCTAATATATACTAGTGAGTCATCTTGTTCCACAAGTTCTGATTTGAAACCTAAAATAAATCAGAAGATTGTGAAAACTAACAAACAAAGACCCAGAAAAATATGGGTACCCAAAGATAAGATTGTGTATGTTGCAGATGTCTTTAACAACAAAACTGAAACACCAATCCTGGTACCTGGACTATGGATGCTCACGACACATGACGTGAAGAAAGCATATGTTCCAAAGTCTTGAATTAAAAGCTGGAGGCCACGTAGGTCTTGGAGGCAACCAAAAAGGAAAAATAATTGGCTCTGGAACTATTGGTAATGGAAATCATCCCTCTATCTCTAATGTTCTATTGGTAGAAGGATTAATGCATAATCTATTATCCATAAGTCAATTAAGTGATAATGGCTATGACATAATCTTCAATCAAAAGTTCTGTAAAACTGTTAGTCAGAAAGATGGAACAATCCTCTTCAGTGGAAAGAGAAAGAACAACATATATAAAATAAAACTTTATGAATTAAAAAATCAGAATGTAAAATGTCTAATGTCTGTGGAAACTGAGCAATGGGTCTGGCACAGAAGATTGGGACATGTTAATATGAGAAGATTATCTCAACTTAACAAACTCAATCTGATCAGAGGACTTCCAAACTTGAAGTTCAACTCAGAAGCTCTGTGTGAAGCATGTCAGAAAGGCAAATTTTCAAAACCTGCCTTTAAAGCTAAAAATGTTGTATCTTTCTCTAGACCACTAGAACTTCTGCACATTGACTTGTTTGGACCATTGAAAACTGCTTCAGTCAGTGGCAAGAAGTATGGATTGGTGATCGTAGATGACTTCAACAGATGGACATGGGTAAAGTTCCTTAGACACAAGGATGAGTCAATTGCTGTATTCTCTAACTTCTGCAAACAAGTTCAAAATGAAAAAGAGTTTAGAATTGTTAAAGTCAAAAGTGATCATGGTGGAGAATTTGAAAAGAAAAAATTAGAATCATTCTTTAATGAAAATGGCATCTCTCATGACTTTTTTTGTCCTAGAACTCCACAACAAAATGGGGTTGTAGAACGTAAGAATAGAACATTGCAAGAGATGGCCAGAACCATGATCAATGAGACTAACATGGCTAAACATTTTTGGGCAGAAGAAGTAAATACAACATGTTATATTCAGAATAGAATCTCTATAAGACCTATTCTTGAAAAGACTCCTTATGAATTGTGGAATAACAGAAAGCCCAACATTTAATATTTTCATCCTTTTGGGTGCAAGTGTTTTATTCTGAATACAAATGATCCTCTGAATAAGTTTGACTCTAAGTCACAAAAGTGTTATATGTTAGGATACTCTGAACGTTCAAAGGGATACAGAGTATACAACACAAAAACACGAATAGTCATAGAGTCTATTTATGTCAGATTTGATGATAAGCTTGGTTCTGAAAAACCAAAGCAGAATGAATCTCTTGCAGATATAGAAGTTGAAATCACTACAAACAGAACATCTGAAGAACAATCACCTACAGAACAAAACAAGACAATCACTCAAACAAGCTCTGAAGAACCCACCCAGAAGAAACTATCCAGAAGCAAGCTGAATCACCCAGAAGACAAAATCTTGGGAAAGAAGGATGAACCAATCAGAACAAGATCATCATTCAGAAACTCTGAAGAATCTCTAATGGGACTAGTCTCCCTGATTGAACCAACTTCTGTAGAAGAAGCTCTCTCAGAAAACGATTGGATTCTGGCTATGCAAGATGAACTTAATCAATTCACTAGAAATGATGTATGAGATCTAGTTCCTAGGCCCAGAGGATTCAACATCATTGGCACCAAGTGGGTATTCAGAAACAAGCTAAATGAGCAAGGAGAAGTTGTTAGAAACAAAGCACGACTGGTTGCACAAGGTTATAGTCAACATGAAGGAATTGACTACACAGAAACCTATGCCCCAGTCGCCAGGTTAGAATCTATTAGACTTCTAATTTCATTTGCTGTAAACCATAATATCATTCTATATCAAATGGACGTCAAGAGTGCATTTTTAAATGGTTATATTGATGAAGAAGTGTATGTGCACCAACCCCCTGGTTTTGAAAATACAAAATTTCCAGAACATGTCTTCAAACTCAAAAAATATTTATATGGTCAGAAGCAAGCTCCCAGAGCTTGGTATGAAAGACTAAGCAATTTTCTTCTGGAAAATGATTTCATCAGAGGGAAAGTGGATACAACACTCTTCAGTAAAAACATTAAAAATGACATTCTGATATGCCAAATTTATGTAGACGATATAATATTTGGTTCTACTAAAAGTGCTATAGGAAAGGAGTTTGCTAAGTCTATGCAGGCAGAATTTGAAATGAGCATGATGGGAGAATTAAAGTTCTTTCTGGGAATCCAAATCAATCAAACATCAGAAGGAACATATATTCATCAAAGCAAATATGTCAAAGAACTTCTGAAGAAATTTGATTTATCAGAAAGTACCATCTCTAAAACTCATATGCATCCTACATGTATTCTGGAGAAAGAAGAGGTAAGTAAGAAAGTAGATCAGAAAATCTACAGAGGTATGATTGGCTTTCTCCTCTATCTAACTGCTTCTAGACCAGATATTCTATACAGTGTTTGTTTATGTGCTAGATTCCAATCAGATCCTAGAGAAACTCACTTAACAACAGTTAAGAGAATTTTTAGGTATCTGAAAGGTACTACTAATCTTGGTCCATGCTACATAAGATCCAAAGATTACAAACTTGTAGGATACTGTGATGCTGATTTTGCTGGAGACAGAACAGAAAGAAAAAGTACTTCTGGAAGTTGTCAATTTCTGGGAGATAATCTAATTTCTTGGTCTAGCAAAAGGCAGTCAACCATAGCATTATCAACTGCAGAAGCTGAATACATTGCAGCAGCTGGATGCAGTACTCAGATGCTCTGGATGAGATACCAGCTTGAGGACTTCAATATTTATGAGAGTAACATTCCCATCCTCTGTGATAATACTTCTGCTATCTGTCTCTCTAAAAATCCATTTTACACTCTAGAGCTAAACACATAGAAGTTAAACATCATTTCATTAGGGACTATACTCAGAAGGGAATCTTAATTTTAAAATTCATAGACACAAATCACCATTGGGCTGACATTTTTACAAAACCCCTTCCTGAAGATAGATTTAATTTCATTCTAACCAACCTTAGTATGGAATTATGTCCAGAATGAAAATGCTTTAATTGTATGTTTTTATCTCTCAGAAGTTATGAACTAAAACCTCTGTTTTATTCTTTCAGAAGTTATAATTTCTTTTATTCTAACTGTTTAATTCTGAGAACATTTGTTCAAGAGAATAACATGCAGATCTTTACATCAACACGTGTCAACAAAGCTCTAAGGAATCCTATCAGAATCAGAATACGTGTCCAAACTCTGAAAAGTGACAGAACATGCAATTGGACAACTGTCCTCTACAGAAGGACACCTGTTCAAATTCTGGGAAACTGAAAAGGCTGACTTGACACAATAGAGGCAAAACTCTTTTTTGTAATTGTTCCAAGATCTTTACGCCTTCCCTTTTGTCAGCTGCATTTATTACTTTCCAATCATTATGTTTTTTAATTAAAATTTTCCACTAATTTCTCGTTGTCTTAAATGAAAATTTTCCCTATATAAACACTCTTTTACATTCACTTTTCACTTTTACCATCATTTTTCTTTTACTCTCTATTTTTTTTTCACCTTCATCTATTCTTCTTCTCTGAAACTTTTTAGAAACCCTAAACTCTCATCTTAGTAACTATGTCTTCCACCTCTCAACCACCAAAGGATTCATCAACAGATGTGCTACATGTTTCTCCAGTGAAAACTCTTCTCACACCCACTGAAAAGCTTGAAGTCTTATGTGAACTATTCGTGGACTTTGCTAGTTTGAAAGAGAACGGTTTTGATTTGCTTCCCGCCGTCAAAGCTCAAGGCTGGGAAAAATACTTTGATCGCCTTATGGGACCAGTCTTCCCCAAGATGGTTAAAGAATTCTGGGTTTTTGCAAGCGCCACAAATTCTCACGTTACTTCTTATGTTCTGGGGAAGAGAATAATCATCTCAGAAGACCATATTGCAAGACTTATTGAATCTGGTGGAAACGGGATAAAGTGCAGTGAGATGGATAAACTATCAGACACAAAACTGATAGCAAAAGAAATTTTCACAAATGGTCAACCCTCTAAGAAAATTAAGGATCTGAAGGATCACCTCAGAATATGGGCTAAGATCATCCTTGGTAGCATTTGTCATAGAAAAGCAACCAACTCCCCTGACTACATCAACATGGACCAGCAGTTCTTGCTTTATTTAATTGCCAAGACGAAGAAGGTAAACCTAGCCCATTCATTATTCAATCATCTGAAGAACAATGTCAAAGAAACAAGAGAAGGAGAAAAGACCAAGAGGGACTGGATACCTCTAGGACGCTTAATTTCTGATATCCTCAATGAAAACAAATTGGTGGATTATCTGATTGAAGCTAAGCAGGTAGAACTTCTAGAACCTGATGCTGGAAAGCCCCTCAACGCTAAGAATCTCAAGAAAATGAAATTCATTACCTCTATCAAGAAGGACCCAATCTTGTACTCTAGGGAGGTTATCACAACAAGGAAGATTCCTCTACAGAACTTCCCATTATTTTCTGCTGACACACCTCCAGAGGTTGTGGTCAGATATTTAGAATCTTGCAAACAAGATGGTGTGGATCCCATGTTCAACCCAGAGGAACTCAAACAACCAGCTCCAGAAGTTGTATTAAAAAAGAGCAAGAAAAGGAAAGCTGGGGAAGGAACTTCTCAGAAGGTTTCTAAAACGATCAAAAAGACAGGTAACACTTCTTCCTCTACTTCTGATTTCGTTTCTATGGTAGAAGCAGTAAAAGTGGTCATGTCTGAACCAACTTCTTCTGACCCACCTTCTTCTGACTCAATTCCTTCTGAACCCATCCCACCTTCTGTACCCATAACTGTTTCTAACCAAGTTTCCTCTGTGATACCCACAACTTATGTTGTTTCCTCTATCTTAACTTCACTAAATCCACCTGAACATGAAACTCATCAACCACAAACTCTATCAGATTTTGATATACCCATTGATCCAACACCATTCTCTGATATAGACCGTTCCCAATTCGTTGAAACACACACTGATCTCCAAAACGTTATTTCTGATATTGACGCATTCCAACCTCCTGAATCCCAACAAATTCCACCTATTCAAACTTTTAAAACAAACCCACCTAGCAATTTCCATCCTCTGAATGCTGATGGCTATGCACTAGTTTTTGACCTTTCACCCATTAGAGAAAGCTCTCTATCCTCTTATGAATCAACCCCACCAAACTCACCAACATTCATAATAATACCAGACACACCTCCAGAAGAATTTGAGCCAGAAAATCATCTTAGAACATCCATTAACATAGAAGCTCTCCAAAAACTATCTTCTGTTTCCAACAAAACTGTCATTCCGGCCCCAAAACCAAAACCAACCAAAACAGACATTGATGCACTACTGCTTGCCTTTGAAGCAGAAATGAAAATCAAGTTAGAGGATCTGAAAGTTGCTTGCTCAGAGCTTCCTGATCCAGCAGCTTCTGATTTTCTTTGGGCTACATTCAGAAAATGGTTCAATGTTGAGACCAAAAGGCTGAAGGATATCTGCTATGATATCGCTCATCAGAACTTCTGTGAATACCTCAAAGCAGTCGTCTCCAACATTGAAAAGAACAAGCCATTACTTCTGGATAACAAACCCTGGACTGAACCAGAACCTCTGGAATCATACTCTGAACTTTCGATGGTTTTAGTTCCTTCTGATGAAGCTCAGGAAGTTGACTCTGTTCCACCACCATCAACTGAAGCAAATTCTGGAAATCAAGCTGCTACAACAACTGAAGAGCCTCTACCAACATCTCTTGTGCTGAAGACTCTAGAAGAATTGAAAAAGGAGAATGAAATGGTCAAGCAAAGATTGGACAAACAGGATGAAACTAATGCTGAACTGAAGACTATGATTGGCAAACAAGTGGAATCTTCTTCTGAAATCAAGTCTCTTCTGGAAGCATTAGTTACTAAGATGAATCCCCTACCCTGATTTTCTGTTAACCTTTAGTTTTATATTCTAATTATCTTATCTGTTTAATTACTACTGTTTGTTTCTTTTTGGCTATGCCCCTGATTAATGAAAACTTGTTTCGTTTTGCTTCTTCACTCTTTTTGTTTTTCCTTCTGCATCTTTACTTTTTGATTATGACAAAAAGGGGAGAAACGTAGAAGATTTTGATCTATAGCAGTTATCAAGATTAACCTCTAACATATATATTCTAATAAAACTGTTTGAGTTGTGATTCTAAAATAGAAACAGGTCAAGTAACCAACTCAGGGGGAGCTAAAGCTGATAAAACTTCTGAAGGAACCTCTAATGGAAATCTCTGAATTAAATTAACCAAAGGGAGTTCTTCTAATCCTATTAAACTCTATTCTTAAAATCTAAATAAATGTTTTGTCATCATCAAAAAGGGGGAGATTGTTAGAACAATTCCGGTTCTAAACCTCTAAGAGTTTTGATGATAACAATTATTATTATGCAAGAATAGAAGTTCTAATACATACTGAAAATAACTTTCTTTGTTATATGTGTAGAAGTTGTAGAAAAGGAAGTTATTGAAAGGAAGACATGCTTAATTAGAAGAAACATTGCGCCCTATATAGAAGATACATTTATTGAAGAATCCATCATTAAAGACGTGATTTATTGGCTGCGTATCAAGATTTAATTCTCTCTGATTTATGTCTAGAAGATGATGATTCTCATATTAAAGGCATTAATTAAATAATATATCAATTAATGGTGAAGACAAGTATCTCTCGTTTTGGAAGGAATTTATGATATTAATTTATATCCAAAACAGACTCAAGTTGTTCCCAACGGTCACTTTATTCAAGCCTATATAAAGGAATGATTTTGAAGATTGAGAGAGGCTGACGAATTACTTTTTCTTATATTGTATTATTGCTCCAAAACTTTGTAACAGTCAAAAGCTTATTAGAAGCATACTAGTTACATTATTGTTTATTATAAAAGTGATTTTCCTTGAGTGACTAGTTAGTCAGTAGACTCAAGAAGACTTTGACAGTAGGTCATTGTGATTGTATCTAAATATTGAATAGTGGATTAAGACCTCAGTGATAGAGGCAAAATCACCTTGGCGGGTGGACTGGATGTAGTTTGAGTTCAAACGAACCAGGATAAATCAACTTGTCATAGAAGTTATTTTTAAGTTGTTAAGAAAACCCAATTCCAACCCCCCTTCCTTGTGTTTTACGCCCCTTCATATTATTGGTTGAGAAGTAGTCTTCCATATCGCTAATATCCAAAAGATGGATCGCAAACTCTGGGCACTTTCTAGAACCTTGTTCTACAGGTGTTTATACCCTTAGCACATACCTTTGTGAGTTGGTGGTTCTTATCTCTTGACTCCATGATCATGATCTGAACCTTTGAACTTGTATGCTTTGTGTGATCTTGTTTGTGGTTGTTGCATTCATGCATTCATCATAAACATAATTGCAACCATTTTCAAGTAAAATAATTTTGATTATTACAAATACGGACAAAGCGAATATCCCTTTTGTGAAGATTTCAAATAAGAGTTGTGATGATTGTGTTCTCAATGTTTCCCATGTTTTCAATAATCGAGTTGATTCTATGAAAATGGAAGTGAAAGCATTGCATGTCATCGCATCATTTGCATATATCTGCATTCATTCAAGATTCCTAAGAAACTCATTCCAGTTGTCTCCTTCTTCAGTTATCTGTCGACTGTCAAGCTATTTCCTCAATATAAGTACGAAACTAGAGCTGCTATTAGATTGAGAATGGAAAAACAAGAACAACACAACATTGAAGTCAAGATTGAAATTGATGAGTTGAAGGCTAGCATGACCAAACTCACTGAATTGATGCAAGTTCTGATTGCTAGAGGAGAACCACCTCAAAGGAAAGTGATTTCTGAAATTTCAACTACTGTTGTTGACCCTCCACTGATCCAGCAACCAGCTTCTTCTTGGCCAAAATTTTGGTTAACTCCGAATTACCCGCCACCATTTGCAACTACTCCAATGGTTGGTCCATATGTTTTGTCAGTCTTTTTAGCTCCGGTACCCACTTAACCTCAGCTTGTTGTGCATACTGTAGCTCAAGCTACTTATGAGAATTCTTCTTTCGTGTACTATGTTACTGGTCCATAATCCAAAAGTCAGAGTGAACCTGGATACATTAATGAAGTTAGAGATAAATGCTTGACTCTTGAGAAAAGGATAAGGGATTTATAAGGCAATGATGTTTGCCATAATGGACATGTGCTGCCATAAGCTATCGACCTATGCATTATGTCCTCAATTGTTGATTTATAAGTCATATTCTCGGAATATTTTGCAGGATCATTATAGAACTTATCATTATAATATGGTTGACATGCTTCATTATTGCCCTTTATAGTCATATAAGCAGCAACCTTAGCGGCTGCAATTGTTTTCTTTGCTGACTCATATGGTTCTGCAGACTTAGGATCATCCAAATACATGGCATCACTATTTTTCTTATGCTTCATTATTGTCCTTCATAGTCATATAAGCAGCAACCTTAGCAGCTACACTATTTCTACTGACAAAAGTTTGTTGCCTTTCCTATAGAGATGAATAAAATTTCCAATGAAAAATTATTACAGCATAAGAAAAAAAAAACAAAAAAGATATCAAATAATGGATGATAGAAATAGGTAAATAGAGAAAGAAATCATACTATTGAGTCTTCTGGAGGCTGGAAAACCTCTTTTTCAAATTCTGCAGTATCCCAATCAATTTGATGCTCTTTAGCAATTTGTTTCAATACTTTCAACTTTACTTCACCAGAAGGTGTCATACTGAGAGCTTATCGATTAACTAAAATACATTGCAATTAACATGCACTTATGTGTATACTTTTGAGAATTAATTAATAGGAGATAACTATCATACAAACAACTCTTAACCATCAACAAATCAGAAACAATTCTTACTTCATTTATAAGCAAACATAAGTGCATTTTTTGGGTCCACTATTCTAATTATAAATCAAATGGCTAGTTGCTCCCCTATCATATTCTAATAAACTAAAAATGTTTAAATAAATATCACAACAAACCACATAAGAAAATGAGTTTGAAACTATTATGTCACAACAAATTGTGAAGTATTATTTACCAGTTTTCACAACAAATTGTGAAGTATTATTGTTTATCAGCTTCTCCGGGGGACTAGTTGTGCCACCCACCTGAACCAACCTTGTGTTCCCTCGCGCTTCTTTTTACTTATAGGGATACATGCATCCTTCGTATGGTGAGTTGCACTCTTAAAGTTCTGCAGCAAGAAATCTTTATTCTCCAACATCTGCACAATCATCCATGTCAAAACAACCACCACCGGTCGCAGCAAGTATGAAATCCATATTTTGATAAGAAGTTTTCTACAACTATATTTTTAAGATTTAGGGTTCAACCAAAGACTACAAAACTAGAATAAAAGTGAAAGGATAAGTTCTCAAATTTTCTTCATAGTTTCTCTTCAAGATCAAAGAGTTTAAATACAACCAACCCTAATGGGTCAAAGACCAAATAAAAGGGCTAGGCCCATTACAATAATAAGTAAAGTAAAAATTAAAAGATACTTAAAATTAATTTAGTTCATAATCTTCCATCCATTTGAGTTTGCTTTTAATTCTTGTGGGCCTTGTATCATTACTCACCGGCCCAAAAATATTCTTGTCCTCAAGAATGGGGTTATGAAGAATCCTGGAAGGGGTAAAGCAAGAAGCCCATCTGGTAGGCCCAGAGGTCTTGGCGTGTGGTGGAGTTGTGTGAGCATAAATGTCTTCCTGCGGAACAGCTGGTGGGAGATGTGGGACAGGTGGCGAAGTGGGGGGCACGTGTGGAGGAGGGAGTGTGTCACGTGTGGGCATGCATGGGGCAGCTGGTGGAAAGCTTGCATGTGGGCCAGGTGGCGCATGCGGTAGGTAAGGTGTCAAGGGAGAAGAGTGGTGAGGTGGCGCAGAGGTTGGGGAAGTGTGTGCATGCGGGACAGGTGGAAGGGAGAGGGCAGCTGAGTGTGATACAGCTGGATGGCATTGCCTAGAGTCCCACAAAATATTCTTGGGCAGAGGAAACGTGATTTCCACCTTTTCTTTCTGCTTTTGAAAATTGTGTAACGGTTGGGATGGGGTTTTGTGAGGCCCAATAATATCTAGCGGTGTGAGAGAACTTGCAGGAAGGTTATTGGGACACTCCAAGTCAGAGAGTTGGTGTACTTGCTCCTTTCCATTCAGTTTGAGTTTTTCTAAAGTATCATTCAGCGTTTCATTTCTTCCATCTCTCTGTTCTTCAAACTTTTCGAATTTTTCATCTATCTCTCCTTGCTGACTTATTGCAGTGCCTCCCGGAGAAGAAAAAACGGCCGGTGAGGGTGAGTCCGGCACATCCGAAGTGGTGGTGGTAGCAGAAAACGGAGGAGCGTCGTATTCAGAAGGGAACGTTGTTGTGAGTTCTGGTGGAACAGGAGCGATGAAGGGGCGAAGTTGTGAGACATGAAAAACTGGATGAATCCTTGCGGTATTTGGTAGCTCAAGTTTGTACGCAAGCCTACCGATTCGTTGTAGAACCTTGAAAGGCCCAAAGAAGCGTTTTGAAAGCTTTTGGGACGAACGGCGTTGCACGGAAGATTGCCGGTAAGGTTGGAGGCGTAGCAAAACAAGGTCACCTACGGCAAAGGTAACGTCTAGTCTTTTTTTATTAGCTTGATTCATCATTCTCTTCTGGCTCTGACTCAGATTATGTTTCAGTTCTTGTAGAATTTCTTCCCGTTGACGGAGATTTGCATCCACATCTGGAGATGGTGATGAACCAGTGATGTAGTGAGTGAAAGCTGGAGGGGTTCTGCCATAAAGAGCTTCAAAGGGAGTCATTCCAAGCGAGCTATGGAGGGATGTATTATGCCAAAACTCTGCTAAGAGTAAGTACTTGTACCATTGTTTGGGCTGTTCACTTGTAAAGCATCTCAGATAAGATTCAAGGCATCGATTTACTACCTCAGTTTGTCCATCCGTTTCAGGGTGGTACGCAGTACTGTATTTCAGAGATGTCCCTTGGGCTTTGAAAAGTTCTTTCCAGAAGTTACTAAGGAAGAGGGGGTCGCGGTCTGAAATAATAGACTTAGGTATTCCATGCAATCTACAGATCTCAACTGAGAATCGTAAAGCCAGATCTTTAGCTGAGAACTTAGTGGGTAGAGCAAGGAAATGGCAATATTTTGTGAGTCGATCGCAGATCACCCAGATTGTGGTGTGGCCAAAAGACATCGGTAAGTGCGTTATGAAATCCATTGTTATCTCTTCCCACACATTTGAGGGTATAGGTAGAGGTTGGATTAGGCCCTGTTTCTTTTTTGTCATGTATTTGTTTTTTTGGCAGACAACGCATTGACGCACAAAGGCTTTCGTATCTCTGTACACTCCTGGCCAAAGAAAAGAAGATGAAAGTCGAGCTAAGGTTGGTTGAAGGCCTGAATGACCAGCAACTGGTGTGGTGTGGAATTCGTGGAGGATATGTTGTCGTAACTCATCTACAGGAGGTATGTAGATCCTTTTTTTGTAATACAAAAGTTCATCATGAATCTGAAACAATGGTTGGGATGCTGGATCTGACTTGATTTTGTCCATGAGGGCTCGACCCTTCTCTTCTATCTTGTAGAACCGTTTCAAATGGGATATCAGAACTGGAATTGGGGAAGAAAGTGAGAAGAACAGCACTGGATCGGTTTCCTGGATATGACTCAAGGCATCAGCTACCTGATTAGATTTTCCAGGTTTGTAGAAAATTTCAAATTGAAATCCTTGAAGTTTAGCTGCACATTTTTGTTGTTCGGGAGTCTGAATAGTCTGATTCAAGATGTTCTTCAGACTTTTTTGATCTGTATATATGTGAAAGTGTCGTCCGATTAGATACTGACGCCACTTCTTTACTGATTCAGTGATGGCGTACATCTCGCGGACATATACAGAGGCAGCTTGAAGCCGGTTGCAGAGTTTTTTACTGAAGAATGCCAAGGGATGTCCCTGTTGAGAAAGGACAGCACCAATCGCCACAGCTGAAGCATCTGTTTCAAGGACAAAAAGTTTGGAGAAGTCAGGAAGAACCAAAACAGGAGTTTCTGTCATCTGTTTTTTTAATGTTGTAAATGCCTCATTGGCTGATGTAGTCCAAACTAATTTAGTGGAACGTAATAAATCGGTGAGTGGAGCGGCGAGTGAGGCGTACTGTCGAACAAATCGACGATAAAATCCGGTGAGACCTAGAAAACCCCTGAGTTGCGTGAGAGAACGTGGCTGCGGCCAATCAATTATTGCCTGAATTTTTGCAGGGTCTGGGGTTACGCCATTACTTGAGATAATATGACCTAGGTAATCAACAGAAGTAACAGCGAAAACACATTTGGATAATTTAGCAAAGAAATGATTAGATAACAGCAAATCTAAAATCAACTTCAAATGATGTGTATGATCCGCAATGCATGAACTATAAATTAATATATCATCAAAGAAAACGAGAACAAACCGACGTAAGTATGGTCGTAACAAATCATTCATTGCCGATTGAAAAGAACTAGGAGCATTAGTAAGGCCAAAAGGCATAACTAGAAACTCATTGTGCCCGTCAAACGTTCTGAATGCAGTTTTGTGAGTGTCTTCGGTTTTTACCCGAATTTGGTGATAACCAGATCGTAAGTCAATCTTAGAAAATATAGTTGCGGAACCCAACTCATCAAAAAGTTCATCAATTGTTGGTATGGGAAATCGGTCAGGAATAGTAACAGCATTTAAGGCTCTATAATCAACACAAAAACGCCAAGAGCCGTCTTTTTTTCGGACTAATAGAACGGGAGAGGAGTAAGGACTGTTACTTGGTTTGATGATGCCTTCCTGGAGCATATCATGAATGATTTCAGTCATAGCTTCTTTTTGGGAATGGGGGTATCTGTAGGGTTTGACATTGATTGGGGCAGTGTTAGGGAGTATAGGAATTTTGTGGTCATGGAATCTTGAGGGTGGAAGGCTATGTGGTGGGTTAAAAACAGAAACATGTGACTTTAAAATGGAATGGATGGATTTGGGTAGAGATTTTGGAAGTGAGTCTAAAGGAGTGGGGGCTGGTTGAGAGTTGGTGGGAGGTTGGAAAAACAAAAGATGGAGGGAGGCAATAGAATCGGTGTGTACAAGATGGCAAATTTGGTTATAGGAAGAAGAACGTGGCAGTGATTTGGGGTCACCCGTGATGGTTATGTTATTGTTATGATAGGTGAAAGAAATCTTTGGGATTGAAAAATCAGCCGTGATAGGACCAAGTGTTCGTAGCCATTCCATTCCTAAGACAACATCGGCTCCCTCAATCGGTAGCAAGTGGAAAGGAATATGGAAAAGGTTGTTTTGTAACGTTATGGGAACTTGGGGGCAAAGGCCGGTGCAAGATAAAGTGGATCCGTTGCCAACCATAACGGAAAAATTTGGGATTGGTTTAGTGGAAAGTTTGAGATGTTGGGCGATGCGGGGTTGTAAGATGTTATGTGTGCTGCCGGTGTCAATCAGGACTGTAACAGAAAGGCTGTTAATGAAACCATTAAACTTGAGAGTCTTAGGAGAAAAATGGCCAATGGCAGCTTGGGGTGAAAGTTGGAAGTATGTATCTTCAGCCTCATGATGTTGGGAGTGTTCATCAATCATGATAGGTGAGTCCGGAGAGAGAGTGTTGTCATCTTCATCATCCATTAATAAGAGAAATTTGCCGGAAGTACACTTATGGCCAGGAATAAATTTCTCATCACAATTGAAACATAAGCCTTGAGCACGGCGTTCTTGCAGTTGAGCATTAGAAAGTTTACGAATGGGAAGTTTGGGGGGGTGGGTTGGTGTTGGATTTGGTGAGAGAGGTGGCAAAGGGTTTTATGAACTTGGGCTTTGAATCCTTAATTTTAGACTCAATCAGCTTTGCTAGGCCAATAGCTTGGGAAATTGAAACTGGTTTATGAATAGCAATTTCATTTTGGATATCATGAGATAAACCAGAAATAAAACAATTGAGGATGGCATCTTGAGAAAGTCCCACCACTTGAGTTCCCAATTTTTCAAAGGCAGCTTGGTACTCAACAACAGAACCTATTTGCTTTAATTTAAACAATTCGGCCTGATGGTTAGCATAAGTAGATGGGCCAAATCGTAATTCCAACGCCTTGGTAAAAGATTGCCAATCCAATAATAAGTGACTTTGATACATCCATTTATACCAACACAAAGCATCACCTTTCATATAGAAAGACATCATAGACAACCTATTTTCCGGGGGTAGTTGATAAAAATCAAAGTATTGTTCTGCTTGAAATAACCATTCTAAAGGGTTTGAGCCATCAAACATTGGTAATTCTAATTTGGGGGTCCGAAAAGGGGGTAAAGGTGTGGGCTGTGGAACTTGGGAAAAAGAGAAAGGTGGATACATAGGAATGTGATAGTTTGGATTTGACATTATTGTGCTGGTTTGTGTGGGTATGGGAGAGGTGATAAATCTTGGTATATAGGTGGGAGTTGGTCTATTTGGGGTTGCTGCTTGGAATGGGGAATTCAGTGTGCTAGAGTGATTAGGGCTGTTATAAACATGCTGTGTTTGGGAAAAATTGGTATTTTGGGAATTTGGGTGCTGGTAGGTTGTAAACATGGGGGAAGAATGTGTGATACCTGAGTTTGCTACCGTATGAACAGTAGCCGGAGTAAAAGTGCTGATTCCGTGAACAGTGTCGGCGTCATGAACAGTGTGCGCTCCATGAACAGTGGTCGCGCCGTGAACAGTACTTGCTCCGTGAACAGTACTGGGCCGATGAACAGTAGCAGTAGCTTGAATTGTTGATTTTGGCTGCTGGTCCTGCTGGGTGGTGAGTTTAGTGAGTAATCCCACGATATTTTCATATCTTGAATCAGAAATTTGTTTTTCATTGTCCATTCGAGTCTGAATTTGTTCCAAATCAGAATTTGTTTTATCAAATCTCTCATCCATGAGCAGCTGATTTTCACTCATTGCTATGTCAAGCCGAGTGTTAGCTGTTTGGACAGCCTCTTCAATGATTTCTCTATGGTTGGGGGGTTTGGGAGGGGCCATGAATACAAAAGATGAAAGCACCAAATTGATAAGAAGTTTTCTACAACTATATTTTTAAGATTTAGGGTTCAACCAAAGACTACAAAACTAGAATAAAAGTGAAAGGATAAGTTCTCAAATTTTCTTCATAGTTTCTCTTCAAGATCAAAGAGTTTAAATACAACCAACCCTAATGGGTCAAAGACCAAATAAAAGGGCTAGGCCCATTACAATAATAAGTAAAGTAAAAATTAAAAGATACTTAAAATTAATTTAGTTCATAATCTTCCATCCATTTGGGTTTGCTTTTAATTCTTGTGGGCCTTGTATCATATTTTTTTGAAAACTCACATGATCCCCTGATTCAGCGATCAAGGCCGATTTAAGGGTGACCTCAGCAGCAGCCAACAAGCCAAACAAGATCTTGTAGTCACAAAAGTATATCATATATCGGTACCATGTCTTGTGATAGTTCTAGAATAGAAGGGCCATCCAACTTATACTGGACCCATGAAATTGTGACTTGCATTGTCCAACCAAGACTCTGAATGATCAGTAAGATGTATATGTCAGCTTGTATGGTTCTTCTTGCACCTCCAATTCCATACACCCGAAAACAACAGTAAAGGGTACCGACTGTGATTGATAAGAATGCCAAGAACTTGGTTTTAGCAGGAAGAAAATCTATTAAATCTTGATACATTTCTGCGGTGTATTCAACTACAACAAACAGTGGTGATATTATTGAAATAGATGATAATACATGGTTGGTGAAATATGATGACAAAGGGCAGCTGCTGCTAGAACATTGCTCCAATGGTAACTATCTATATGTATCCCGAGTGGACAAGTATGTAGAGTCACTGCTTTCACTCCCTATTGACAATCATCAATCATTAAAAAATGATGCAAATACTATGTGTTTGAGGGAATTTGTAATAGGAGTCTATATGACACATGAGCTATTGGTGAAACATTTGTAGTATATTTATTGAAAATGCTGCCTATTTGGTTTGTCTGTATTTAATGTTATTTATGCTTGTGTTCTAAAAGTAATGTACTCGTATTTATCGTAGACCATATGAGGTCATCTCCTATCATACTAGTGCTTAGGGGTGACAAAACGGGTCATGTCCGTTGGGAATGTCCGTTTTGTCTACACTTTAGTGCGGGGTGGGGCAAGAGTTTAGGTTCTCACATTCTAAAGTGTTTGTCTCGATCCGTCCCGTTTTCTTTGCGAGCTTTTATGAGTATGCATATTTATTTAAACTTTTGTATTTTTAGGCTTAAACAATACAATGCTCGCGAATTTTACCTATCCCGCCCTCACCTTTTTGTTGGGTAGACTTAGGTTTTACGTCTACATCCTCAACTTTGTCCATCCCATCCCGCCCCATATTTTTACAGACTTTTGCAGGATGAACCTAAATGGAATAGGCATGCCCGTTTACCACCCCTACTAGTGATATCCGGTTGTTTGAGTGACGTTTCAAATTATATAATGTTTTGTTTATTTCTTATAAATATAGTTAATTTTATATAATAAAATAAAATTGTGTGAGAAATTATAGGATTACCCTTCATTATTAATAGTAGTATAATATAATTTAAATAAAAAAAATTGAAAAGAAAATAATAAATAATAAAAGTATATATTAAAAAAATTAAATAGTAATATTTTATTTAAAATAATTATTTTCAAAGCTATTTAAAATTTTAAAAGATAATAATAAATAAGTGTTATTGTGGCAAAGTTTGAAGGTTCCATTTTGACCCACCTCACCTAAACATGTAAAAAGTAGAATAAAATGTGAAGTAGTTATGGATAAGAGTGAGTCAAAAATCATGACCCACTCCGGAAAAAAAAAAAGTTTTGCAACCTTAACTTTGAAATTATAATTTTTTTAATTAATATCTTGCCCTCGCAAAAGTTTGAATTAATGTTGGACTGACATGTGGTTTTTGTATTCTTAAAAACTAAAATAAAAATAATAAAAATAGTCAACATGATATGGTCATGGATTACGCATGGATTGGTAAACTAGTTGGAAAAAGATATTACATTGAATGGTAGAAAACCATTTTTCTATCAGCAACAAAACAAAAATATAGCACCTAGTTTTTTAGGCACCCGGTTTCATTATGGTTCTCCACTTTTTGACCAACATGTATGCCAAAGAATCAGGAATGACCCTCCATTAGCATCAAGAGCCAACTTCAGCCTGAATCAAATCTCACTATAAAACCTTTTATCCCAACAAAACTCTAAACATCAACCATTTTCTCACTTCCATCACAATTCACTATAGTTCAAAATATGAGCACTTTGGATAGAAAAGGTTTCACTGAAGAGCAAGAAGCTCTTGTAGTAAAGTCTTGGAATGCAATGAAGAAGAATTCTGCAGAACTAGCTCTCAAGTTTTTCTTGAAGTAATTATTAACAAGCCTTTTATTCAATCATTTGGTTATTATATATTATCTGATCTCTCGCCAATAAGAAAAATATTATTTTTTTAGATTCATCGAAGAATCTATGTATCTGAATTATATGTAATTTAGATACATTGATTCTTTAATGAATCTAAAAAGTAAACTTTTTCGTATGTTAAGAAGGAAAGGGAGTATTTTAGCAATTGAACTGAAAAAATAAACATGTAATTTTGTAGAATATTTGAGATTGCTCCATCAGCTCAAAAACTGTTCTCATTCTTGAAAGATTCAAATGTTCCTTTGGAGCAAAACACCAAGCTCAAGCCTCATGCCATGTCAGTCTTTCTCATGGTAAGTTACTAAGGTGATAAATTTTGGATAAATAAGAAAAAAAACAGTTTATATATAATATTCTTGTTTTATTGTTATTGTTATTGTTGCAGACATGTGAATCAGCAGTTCAACTAAGAAAGGCTGGGAAAGTCACAGTTAGGGAATCTAGCTTGAAAAAAATAGGTGCTACACATTTTAAAAATGGTGTAGTAGATGAGCATTTTGAGGTATATAAATTTTCAATGAGTGTGTTTAGTGGTAATGATATTTTATCTTATTTGTTTATGATTTTGTGAAGGTGACAAAGTTTGCACTATTGGAGACAATAAAAGAAGCAGTGCCTGAAATGTGGTCACCATCTATGAAGAATGCATGGGGAGAAGCTTATGATCAGTTGGTTGATGCAATCAAATCTGAAATGAAACTTTCCTCTTAAATCCTTTCTTGTAAAACGGACTCCGGATATAATTAAATAAAGTTTGAGTTTTGGGTTTTTGTATTTTTCATTTGTATGAATATAATAGTGTAGCAATTGAAGTTGACATGTAAAGTTTTTGTATTTTAAAGTTTGTAATTGAAAGTGTCATCTTGTGACTAGTAGTTGTGTTAAAAACAAATAATTTGGTAACCTATTTTAATTTTGCCTCTAATTTTAATTTTGCCTCTAATTTTAATTATTATTTTAATCGACAGTGTAAAACAGTTTTACACTACCAGTTAATCGTGACCGTTAAATTTAACTATAATTTGACTTTCATTTTAATTATTTAAAAAATAATATTTTAAGTGGTTGTGATGACCGTGTACAAAAATTTATACTAACAATGCATAACAATTAATCTCTTTAACATATTTCTTCTGTAAACACGATTGTCGTTTAATGTTTTTTCATACAAATAAAAGAATGTAATAGTACTTGTTCTGGGCTGGGCCATGACGATATGCACGGCCTGGCCCAATGCTCGTCGGGTCCAGACCCAAACGTCCGGGCACACAAATGCGTCGGGCAAAGATCCTTCCACCCACGTCGGAGGGACGTCACCTCGACGGCTTGACTGTGTGTCGGGCAAAGAGTGCGTTGCCCGCTCAATGATCTTCATCCACATGTCACCAACCTATATCACGGACACCTAAGCTATGTCGGGCAGAACCACGTCTGCCACCTCATCTGGCACGTCACCCGACTCCCCTGTATTATCTCCTTAGGGATAGGGGCAGTTGGACCAGGGAGCAGACCTTTGGTCTAGGTCTTCACGCTTCTTACGCGTCCCCTGGCAGCTCCTCCTTGGGCCTAGCTAATCCAGCCCATTAGGAGTCTTGGCCCAGCGCTGGGGGCTCAATATAAATACCCTTTCATAGCAAAGGGTCAGGTATTCTAACTTACTCTCTAATAACCTTACTCTGTACCTCTTCTGACTTAAGCATTGGAGCACCTTGCAGGTACACCCCCCCTCACTCACCTTACTCTCTGGCCCAGTCTTCAATCCTTGGAAGGCCCTCCTGATCAGGTAAGATCAGTGGCGCCGTCTGTGGGAAATAGCTATCCCCGTCTTCATCAACAGAGGACCAAAGCTCATCCATTCTTGTCCTTCCATTATGGCCGGAGAACAACCTAGCGAGCGCAACCGTCCCCTTGTCGACTACACTATGGACGATGGCCCGCAACCCCATGAAGCAGACGCTCGAGACGGTCGTCCATCTACCCCGTCTCCAGAGCCCCAAAACAACGGGGATGTCTCTCACACCCAAAACCAAGGGGCAGAGACATTTCATCCCATACCCGTCCCCGTTGAAGGAGACGCCACAATGATTGCCATGGTGAATGCCCTCAACCAGGCCGGTTCTATGCTCTACCAGCAGCATGAAAGAATCATGGCCCTCGAAGCCGAGCGACAAGAGGCCCGACCCCAACAGGAAAGGAGGACACAGCAACGCCCAGAGCCAACAAAGAAGCGCGGGCGTCGCTCTCCCGAACCTCACGTCAGCAGGGCACGCGCCCGTCGTGACAACGATCGAGCAGGAGCATCACCAAGGCGCGGGCGCAGCCCCGACAACAGTGAATTATCTCCATTAAGGAGCGACGAGGAAGACTTGCACTACCCCTGTCTCGGGCAATAATGGAAGCCCCGCTCCCCAAAGGCATGGAGAAACCGCCCAATCTAGCTGTGTACGACGAGACCACAGATCCTGACGACCACGTCGACAACGTCAACGCAATGCTCGACTACCGCAATGATATCACCAGTCATCTCAAATGCCGACTGTTTTCAACAACCCTCAGGAAAGGGGCCATGGCTTGGTACAAAAGCTTGGCTCTCGAATCCATCACATCTTGGAGAGTCATGAGGTCCATGTTCACCAGGCACTTCACGGCTTCCCGTCGTCACCCCAAGACTGAGGCGACCCTTGAAGCCATAGTGCAAAAGAAGAATGAAACACTGCGCTCGTATATCGAGCGATTCAACCAAGAAGCTGTCGAGGTGGATACCACCGAACACATTAAGAAGTACCTCCTCGAAAGAGGACTCTTGCCCGGCAGTGAACTTAGCAGAGCCGTCGGGATCGAGCCGCCCCGCACCTTGAACGAACTTCTGCACAAGGCCCAGGCCTACATCAGATATGAGGAAAAACAGGTAGCACACAATGCCCGCAGCGGCCGTAATGCTGGGGATACCGAGCATTCCAAACGCGAGGACCCAAACATCCCCCGTCGCAACGGGGATAAGCGAAGAGAAGAAAGACCTCGCGAGCTCCGAGAAGGAAGAGGCCCCGCGGGCCGATACATCGAGTACACCTTACTGAAAGCTCCGCGAGAGCGCATCCTCGCGGAATGCATCAACTCTGAATTTAAACAGGGCAGAGTCAGGTTCCCAAAACCATCTGCGCCAAAGCCTCACACCGACAAATCTAAGTACTGCCGGTTCCACAGAAGCCACGGGCACATGACCGAAGACTGCGTCCACCTGAAGGATGCAATAGAGATTTTAATCCAAGAAGGGCACCTAAAACAGTATACGAGGAAGAACGAAACACCCAGACATGACGAGGCAGAGAAGAAGAGACCCCGGGAAGAAACACCCCCCGACAACTCTCCTTACCAAGTGGCCCTCTGCGTGTCACGCCCGGAAGATTTCTTCCTCCCCGAGCCATTGCCCGAAGGTAGAATCGCTGCACTCAACCCCTGGGAAGACTTCCCAACCGCACTGGTAATATCAGGTGGGGGAATTAACGGTGAAGCCGCTGCCCTCTCGGTCAAACGCAAGTTCGACGAGCTCCTACTGACTGCCCCCGAGCAAAAGGCGACGCTGACAAAATATCGGGGTAAATCCAACCCAATATCCTTCTTCCTGGAGGAACTTCCGGGCGGATCCCCGAATTCGGGCATCCCACTGTTGATCAGGGCAAAGATGGCCCAGTTCGACGTCCGACGCATCCTGGTCGATCAGGGCAGCTCGGTGGATATCATGTATGTCCACCTCTTCAAGACTCTGAAATTAGACAAGACCAACCTGGCCCCCTACGTCGGATCCGACCTCCAAGGATTCAATGGAGCAACAACAAGGCCGTGGGGATATGTCGAGCTCCTCGTCACCTTCGGGGAGTAGGAAACGGCCAGGGAAATCAAGATCCAATTCCTGGTCGTGGACTGTCCATCCCTTTACAATTGCATCTTTGGACGCCCGACACTGGCCGAACTCACCGCGGTCCCATCCACCGTTCACCTGAAGATGAAATACTACACCAAATTGGGTCGCGTGGTCACCATCCAGGGTGACATCGAAGCTGCCCGACAGTGCTACGATGCTGCAGTAAAAGGACAGGCCGTGGTCAGCACAAAGAGTAGCTGCAACAACAAAAAACTCAGGACCGAGGACCCTCCCCGGGGAGTTAATGCCATCGACCTCGATTGTCGCATTGGGCTAGACGAAACCGAAGAAGGGAAGCCCACCGAGGAACGATCTCTCGAACACCCGGTCCGACCTGTAACACCCTTCTAAATACCCCAAATTATTATCATTAAAATAACAATATATTCATCAGAGTAATTATGCCCCGAAGGGTGTCACACAATCATTTCACAACAATTATCAAAAATCCTGTCATGCTCATTTATTTAATCAAAATAAGGTTCCTTTGCATAATTCGCAGCGGAATAAAATCTAACATCAATGTAAAACATGTAACACACTACACATAAATCATTCAACAACCAATCTCAAATTAATTAAAACATCCCCTCCCGATGTTACATCTATCAGAGCATGACCCATAAGAAACTACCCTAGACTCCAAGCATTAGCTTCTACTCCACTCATTTCTCGTTACCTGAAAAATAGTCGTAAGGGTGAGTTCCTCAATCAATATAATAAGCATTATAAAACAACATGTAATGCCAAGTAATTAACACATTAATTCACCCAAATCAGGCTACGCCTGCAGCAACATCAATATCCGTTCATAACATCATACTCAACAGTAGATTCTCAACCATATTCAACATCCACAACGCAACACACAACACACATATAATACTGGAATACATCCATTCATATTATATGCCATACATTCATTATGCAATGAGACTCTATGCATGCGGTACCGACTATGTTGTGAACATATAGTTCAACCTCACCGTCCAAATCCAGGCACGGCTACCAAGCTCACTAGTCCCACTCATTTGAGACATAGTGACTCACTCACTAATTCCTCACCATGGGAATTAGCTACCACCCGAAGGCCACAATATGCATGCTAATCACCTAGCAATGCAACATCAACAAAATCAAGAATAGACACATGCTCACACTCTAAGCCATAATACAGTCTATTCACAATTGTATACATTCACATCATCATGTATACCATCACACATTATCAACATAATTAATCACAAAAGCATATCCTATCATGCCACATAATCAAACACAGTATTAGCACACTCTACTAATACCTTTTCCACTCGAAACAACGGAAAATGGTCCCTATCACATCATATCTCAGTTAAGTCGCATCACTCAGCCTAAACAACCAAAACTGCACAACAGTAGCACGGAAGATCACAATTCTGCCCATACGCGTATTGCCCATGTCCATACGCGTATTGCCCAAACCTGACCAAGTTCATACGCGTAATGCCCACTCTCATACGCGTATTGCGCATTGCCTCGCTCAACTCATACGTGTATTACCTATTCCATACGCGTATGCTACGCGTAACAATCTCCCATTACGCGTACCAACAGAGACCAATTTACGTTCAAAATATCATCTTTTCCACCCATACGCGTAAGGTCTCCTCCATACGCGTACCAGCCAGCTCATACGCGTATTGCCTAGTGCCATACGCGTATGACCAGAAACCAGGACTCTCAGATCTGCTGTGGTTTTCTCTGTTACGAAACCTATCCGATCCAACCTTCCACAGTCCAGATTACACAAAACAATCGTCCACATCATCTACACGAATCATATCCTATTCATCTTCACCAATCCTAACATTATCCCTTCTAATTCCTACGAATTCTTTTCAATTATCATTCAATTTCATTCATCCAATATTTCACAAACTCATCATGCATCAATCAAATTAGAGGTACAACCAATGGTTATCGCTACCCAGTACATATTATCATATAATACCCTTTAACCGATGATAAACCCCCCTTACCTGAGTTAATCCGGTAGCCTCCGAGCTCTAAGCTTTTCCTTCCTTCAACCTTCGTTCTCTGGCTTTTTTTTTTTTTGCCCTTTCTGCCTCTTTTTCCCCTTTTTCACGTGAAATAACCTTTTTACCAAAAATGGGATTTTTTCTCATTTCCAACTTATATATTATTCCAATAAATAATTATCCCAATAATTATTATTTCAAAATAATAATAATAATAATAATAATAATAATTCAATTATTTAATTAAATCAATAAATATATTATTAACTTAATTTAAATAATTATTATATTATTATCGGGGTGTTACAACTCTCCCCCACTAAAAGAGTTTTCGTCCTCGAAAACATACCTCAATTGAACAACTCCGGATAAGACTCCTTCATCTGGCTCTCCAGTTCCCAAGTCACATTGCCACCTGCTGGTCCTCCCCAAGCTACCTTCACCAAGGCAATCTCTTTACCCCGCAACTGCTTCAACTCTCGATCCTCGATCCTCATAGGTGATGTTTCAACAGTCAGGTTATCTCTCACCTGTACATCATCTACTTGGACAACATGCGACGGATCATGAATGTATCTCCTCAACTGAGACACATGAAAAACATCATGCAAATTCGCAAGCGACGGCGGTAAAGCGATACGATAGGCTACCTCTCCTATCCTCTCCAAAATCTGATAAGGACCAATAAATCGAGGTGTCAACTTCTTCGACTTCAAGGCTCGACCAACACCAGTTATCGGAGTAACACGAAGAAACACATGATCTCCCTCTTGGAACTCAAGTGACTTCCTCCTCTTGTCATGATAACTCTTTTGACGACTCTGAGCAATTCTCATCTTATCCTGAATCATCTTAATCTTTCCCGTAGTTTGTTGAACAATCTCCGGTCCAACCACAGCACTCTCACCGGACTCATACCAACATAAAGGTGTCCGACATCTCCTACCATACAAAGCTTCAAACGGTGCCATACCAATGCTCGAATGAAAACTATTGTTGTAGGTAAACTCAATCAAAGGTAAATAACAATCCCAAGCACCTCCATTTTCCAAAACACAAGCCCTCAAAAGATCCTCTAGTGACTGAATCGTCCTCTCAGTCTGACCATCAGTCTGCGGATGATATGCAGAACTCAATCTCAGCTTAGTTCCCAAAGCCTTCTGCAAACCTTCCCAAAACTTCGATGTAAATCTAGGATCTCTGTCCGAAACAATACTAGACGGAATACCATGCAAACTTACAATCTTCTCAATATACAACTCAGCTAGCCTCTCTAACGGATAATCCATTCTGATCGGAATGAAATGAGCCGACTTCGTCAATCTATCCACAATCACCCAAATAGCCTCAAAATTCTTACTTGTTCTCGGCAAACCAGAAACAAAATCCATACTGATACTGTCCCACTTCCACTCTGGAATAGCCAACGGTTGCATTAGCCCAGACGGCTTCTGATGTTCAATCTTCGACTTCTGACAAGTCAAACAAGAATACACAAAACTTGCAATTTCTCTTTTCATTCCCGGCCACCAAAATAACCCTTTCAAATCATGGTACATCTTCGTAGCTCCAGGATGAATACTCAAGCCACTACGATGTCCTTCCTCAAGGATACTCTTCTTAAGTTCTGTAACATCCGGAATGCACACCCGACTACCAAATTTCAAAATACCATTCTCATCAACTCTGAATTCACCACCTTGACCTTGATTCACTAAAGTCAACTTATCAACCAAAAGTGCATCGGATTTCTGACCCTCTCTGATCTCGTCCAGAATACCACTCGTTAACTTCAACATTCCCAGTTTAATACTATTGTGAGTACTCTCACACACCAAACTCAAGTCTCTAAACTGCTCAATTAAGTCCAATTCCTTAACCATTAACATAGACATATGTAATGATTTCCGACTCAATGCATCAGCTACTACATTTGCTTTACCCGGATGGTAATTCAAACCAAAATCATAATCCTTCAGAAATTCTAACCATCTCCTCTGTCTCATATTCAGCTCTTTCTGATCAAACAAATACTTTAAACTCTTATGGTCACTGAAAACTTCAAATCTTGAACCGTACAAATAATGCCTCCATAACTTCAGAACAAATACCACAGCTGCCAGCTCTAAATCATGTGTCGGATAATTCCTCTCGTGAACCCTTAGTTGTCTCGAAGCATAAGCTATAACCTGCTTATTCTGCATCAACACACCACCTAAACCCAACAATGAAGCATCACAATAAACCTCAAATAGTTCCGACGAACTCGGTAATATCAGGATAGGAGCAGTAGTTAACCTTCTCTTTAACTCTTGGAAACCTTCTTCACATTTTGAGTCCCAAACAAACGCTTGCCCCTTTCTAGTCAACATTGTCAACGGTAACGCCAACTTAGAAAATCCCTCAATGAACTTCCTATAATACCCAGCCAAACCAAGGAAACTTCGAATCTCAGTAACAGACTTAGGAGTTTCCCACTTAGACACCGCTTCTATCTTAGAAGGATCAACAGCAATACCACCTCTGGAAATCACATGACCAAGAAAACTAACTTCTTCTAACCAAAATTCACACTTAGACAGTTTAGCAAATAACTTCTTTTCTCGCAGAACTCCTAAAACCACTCTCAAATGTTCAGCATGCTCTTCTTCAGATTTCGAATACACCAAAATGTCATCAATAAATACCACAACAAACTGATCTAGGTACGGATGGAAAATCCTATTCATATACTCCATAAATACTCCAGGTGCATTAGTCACACCAAAAGGCATTACAGAATACTCATAATGTCCATACCTTGTTCTGAAGGCAGTCTTCTGAATATCCTCAGTTTTCACACGTATCTGATGATATCCCGATCTCAAATCTATTTTGCTGAACACTCTCGCACCAACCAACTGATCCATCAAATCATCAATCCTCGGCAAAGGATACCGATTCTTGATCGTCACTTTATTCAGTTGCCTGTAATCTACACACAACCTCATAGTACCTTCTTTTTTCTTAACCAACAACACTGGTGCACCCCACGGTGACACACTCGGACGAATAAATTTCTTATCTAACAGATCCTCCAGCTGACTCTTCAATTCAGCTAGCTCAACAGCAGACATACGATAAGGAGCCATCGATATCGGTCTAGTACCAGGTACCAAGTCAATCGAGAACTCAACTTCACGCTCTGGCGGCAATTCATTCACCTCTTCCGGAAACACATCAGGAAAATCACACACCACAGCTAGATCGCCAATCACCAGTTTATCTTTAGCCTCCAAGGTCGCTAACAGCATAAACAACTCTGCCCCATCTGCCACTTCCTCACTCACTTGTCTTGCTGATAGAAACAAACTCTTTCCTTCCTCAATCTCAGGAAATATCACAGTCTTATCAAAACAATTGATATAGACTCGGTTAAACACCAACCAGTTCATACCCAGAAGAACATCAATCTGCACTAATGGAAGACACGCAAGATCTATCCCAAAGTTTCTACCAAAAATACTCAAAGGACAATTCAAACAAACCGAAGTAGTAGTCACTGAACCCTTCGCAGGAGTATCAATCACCATACTACCACGCATCTCAGATATCTCTAACTTAAGTTTCACAGCACAATCCAAGGATATAAAAGAATGAGTCGCACCTGTGTCAATAATAGCTACAAGAGGAAAGCCATTAATATAACACGTACCTCGGATCAAACGATCATCTGCAGAAGTCTCAGAACCCGATAGAGCAAAAACCTTGCCTCTTGACTGATTCTCTTTCTTCGGCTTAGGACACTGTGGGCTGATATGACCCACTTCTCCACAGTTGAAGCAAGTCACAGTCTTCAACCGGCAATCTGCAGCCAAATGACCACCTTTCCCACATTTGAAACACTTCTTCTCATTACTGGTACACTCATGGATACTATGTCCAGCCTGACCACATCTGTAACACTTAACAGGAGCACTAGAGTCTCCCCCACTAGGCCTCTTCATCCCACTCTGCCTCTGAAAACCCTTGCCAGCTGCATACGGTTTTCCACGATCAATCTGATTCTTACCTTTTCTATCAACCTTCTGCTGATAGCTCTCAGCTCTGGCCTTGGAATCCTGTTCGAAAATCCTGCAACAGTCAACCAAATCAGAAAACACTCTAATCCTTTGATATCCAATAGCCTGCTTGATCTCGGGACGCAACCCGTTCTCAAACTTCACACACTTTGAAAATTCCCCAGCAGCCTCAGCATAGGGAGTATAATACTTCGACAGTTCTGTGAACTTAGCAGCATATTCCGTAACAGACCTGTTACCCTGCTTCAATTCCAAGAACTCTATCTCCTTCCTTCCTCTGACATCCTCGGGAAAATACTTCCTCAGAAATCTCTCTCTGAACACAGCCCAAGTAATCTCAGCATTTCCAGCAGTTTCCAACTCAGTGCGGGTAGCAACCCACCAATCATCAGCTTCTTCTGACAGCATATGTGTACCGAACCTGACCTTCTGGTTATCAGCACACTCAGTTACTCTGAAGATCCTCTCTATCTCCTTCAACCACTTCTGAGCACCATCTGGATCGTATGCTCCTTTGAACATTGGGGGATTGTTCTTCTGGAACTCACTCAACTGACGAGCAGCTCCCATTCCCATAACATTCGGATTTCCTCCAAGTACTCCAGCTAGCATACCCAGAGCCTCAGCAATCGCAGCATCATCTCTACCTCTTCCAGCCATCTCTATTCTGAAACCCAACAACTAAAACAATAAATACCGATAGGGTTACACAACACCTATACCGTACAGGGGAAACAGAAAAATTACGACTCGACACGACCGACTATGTTCTGATACCACTAATGTAACACCCTTCTAAATACCCCAAATTATTATCATTAAAATAACAATATATTCATCAGAGTAATTATGCCCCGAAGGGTGTCACACAATCATTTCACAACAATTATCAAAAATCCTGTCATGCTCATTTATTTAATCAAAATAAGGTTCCTTTGCATAATTCGCAGCGGAATAAAATCTAACATCAATGTAAAACATGTAACACACTACACATAAATCATTCAACAACCAATCTCAAATTAATTAAAACATCCCCTCCCGATGTTACATCTATCAGAGCATGACCCATAAGAAACTACCCTAGACTCCAAGCATTAGCTTCTACTCCACTCATTTCTCGTTACCTGAAAAATAGTCGTAAGGGTGAGTTCCTCAATCAATATAATAAGCATTATAAAACAACATGTAATGCCAAGTAATTAACACATTAATTCACCCAAATCAGGCTACGCCTGCAGCAACATCAATATCCGTTCATAACATCATACTCAACAGTAGATTCTCAACCATATTCAACATCCACAACGCAACACACAACACACATATAATACTGGAATACATCCATTCATATTATATGCCATACATTCATTATGCAATGAGACTCTATGCATGCGGTACCGACTATATTGTGAACATATAGTTCAACCTCACCGTCCAAATCCAGGCACGGCTACCAAGCTCACTAGTCCCACTCATTTGAGACATAGTGACTCACTCACTAATTCCTCACCATGGGAATTAGCTACCACCCGAAGGCCACAATATGCATGCTAATCACCTAGCAATGCAACATCAACAAAATCAAGAATAGACACATGCTCACACTCTAAGCCATAATACAGTCTATTCACAATTGTATACATTCACATCATCATGTATACCATCACACATTATCAACATAATTAATCACAAAAGCATATCCTATCATGCCACATAATCAAACACAGTATTAGCACACTCTACTAATACCTTTTCCACTCGAAACAACGGAAAATGGTCCCTATCACATCATATCTCAGTTAAGTCGCATCACTCAGCCTAAACAACCAAAACTGCACAACAGTAGCACGGAAGATCACAATTCTGCCCATACGCGTATTGCCCATGTCCATACGCGTATTGCCCAAACCTGACCAAGTTCATACGCGTAATGCCCACTCTCATACGCGTATTGCGCATTGCCTCGCTCAACTCATACGTGTATTACCTATTCCATACGCGTATGCTACGCGTAACAATCTCCCATTACGCGTACCAACAGAGACCAATTTACGTTCAAAATATCATCTTTTCCACCCATACGCGTAAGGTCTCCTCCATACGCGTACCAGCCAGCTCATACGCGTATTGCCTAGTGCCATACGCGTATGACCAGAAACCAGGACTCTCAGATCTGCTGTGGTTTTCTCTGTTACGAAACCTATCCGATCCAACCTTCCACAGTCCAGATTACACAAAACAATCGTCCACATCATCTACACGAATCATATCCTATTCATCTTCACCAATCCTAACATTATCCCTTCTAATTCCTACGAATTCTTTTCAATTATCATTCAATTTCATTCATCCAATATTTCACAAACTCATCATGCATCAATCAAATTAGAGGTACAACCAATGGTTATCGCTACCCAGTACATATTATCATATAATACCCTTTAACCGATGATAAACCCCCCTTACCTGAGTTAATCCGGTAGCCTCCGAGCTCTAAGCTTTTCCTTCCTTCAACCTTCGTTCTCTGGCTTTTTTTTTTTGCCCTTTCTGCCTCTTTTTCCCCTTTTTCACGTGAAATAACCTTTTTACCAAAAATGGGATTTTTTCTCATTTCCAACTTATATATTATTCCAATAAATAATTATCCCAATAATTATTATTTCAAAATAATAATAATAATAATAATAATAATAATAATTCAATTATTTAATTAAATCAATAAATATATTATTAACTTAATTTAAATAATTATTATATTATTATCGGGGTGTTACACGACCAATCCCCGACGGAGAGTTCGAACTCATTTCCCTCGGGGACGATCCAGAAAGGACAGTGAAGATAGGCAAGGGACTGCCCGAGGGAACAAGGGAGAAGCTCGTGGCATGCCTCAAAGAGAACTCTGACCTCTTCGCTTGGAATGCCGCAGAAATGCCCGGGCTGGATCCTGAGATCGCGTGTCACCAGCTAGCTTTAGACCGGGCAGCCAAGCCCATAGCACAGCGCATGCGCAAACAGTCCCCCGAGAAGGCAGAAGCTGCCGAACGAGCTGTAAAAGACCTCTTAGAGGCAAATTTTATTTCTGAAGCCCAGTACACAACCTGACTCTCTAATGTAGTCCTCGTTAAGAAAAATAATGGAAAATGGCGTATGTGTGTTGATTATACTGATCTTAATAGGGCTTGCCCGAAAGATGCTTTCCCCCTCCCTAATATAGATATGCTCGTAGACAATTCTGCAGGTTTTAAACTCTTGTCCTTCATGGACGCGTATAGTGGATACAACCAAATCCCTATGTCGCCCACAGACAAGAGACACACAACATTCATGACCCCAATAGGCAATTACTATTACAACGTAATGCCGTTCGGGCTCAAGAACGCTGGTGCCACGTACCAACGCATGATGAACAAAGTCTTCAAGGAAGAAATAGGGGACATGCTCGAAGTGTACATGGACGACATGATCGTCAAGTCACACGAGGAGGTTACCCATGCTCGACACCTGTCCAAAGTTTTCGAGCAGGCGAGGCAGTGCAAAATGAGGTTCAATCCTGAAAAATGCACGTTCGGGGTACGGGCAGGAAAGTTCCTGGGGTTCTACCTCACCGAAAGAGGGATCGAAGCCAACCCCGACAAATGCCGGGCATTCTCAGAATTCCCGACCCCGAGGACCAAGAAATCAATCCAATCCCTCAATGGAGTGCTCGCCTCACTCTCCTATTTCATCGCCAAGTCCGCCCAGTACGCACTGCCATTCTTCAGACTCCTTCGCAAAGAAGCCAGCTTCGCCTGGACCGACGAATGTGAGCAAGCATTACTCCATTTGAAAAAGGTTCTCTCTGAACCCCCGGTCTTATCACGACCATTGGAAAAGGAAACCCTACACCTATATCTATCCGTGGCGACCGAGGCCGTCAGCGCCGTTCTAATAAGGGAGACCGACGAGGGACAAAAACCCATCTATTTTACGAGCAAAGCACTCCAAGGCCCTGAGCTCCGATATCAGCAAATCGAAAAGGTCGCCCTGGCCCTCATAAATGCGGCGAGGAGGCTGCGTTATTACTTCCTCGCACATACGATAAAAGTACGAACCGACCAGCCGATCAAACAGTTGCTTGGGCGGCCAAATATGGCCGGGAGAATGCTCAAGTGGTCACTGGAACTCTCCGAATTCGACATACAATACGAAAGTAGGAAAGCCTTGAAAGCCCAAGCACTGGCCGACTTCGTCGCGGAAATGACCCACTGCCCAACACCAGCAGATGGCGCCCACAAGTGGATGATCTTCGTCGACGACGCCTCCAGCACATCAGGCAGCGGAGCCGGGATCATCCTCGAGAATGAGGATGGGATCCTGATTGAGGTCTCACTAGCATTGGCTTTCCCGACGTCGAATAACCAGGCCGAATACGAAGCTTTTATCGCCGGTCTGAGATTAGCCGAGGACCTAGGGGCAAAAGAAGTGACAATATCCACAGACTCCCAGCTTGTGGCATCACAAGTACGAGGAGAATACCAAACCAAGAACGACAACCTCGTCGAATACTTGTCCCTTGTCAGAGAAAAACTTGAGAAATTCGAGAAGTGGGAAGTTCAACACGTCCCTCGCGAGCACAATACACGGGCAGATATCCTCTCAAAACTAGCCAGCACGAGGAAAAAGGGAGGAAACAAATCCGTAATTCAAGAAATCCTTCCTCGACCTAGCATCGAAAAATTACCCCCACCATTCGAGGTCAACGCGATCGGGGATGCTCACTGTTGGATGACGCCCATCTACAATTACCTAACAAGAGACGAACTCCCAGTCGACCCAAAAGAGGCAGCCACAACCAAACGACGGGCATGCTCGTACGTACTCCTCGAAGGTAAACTCTACCGTAGAGGGTTGTCCATCCCGTTGCTCAAGTGTGTCGAGGAAGAGAAAGTTCCCGACATACTTGGAGAAATACATCGGGGAATTAACGCTCAACACCTCGGCGGGCGATCGCTCGCACGAAAACCCCTTCGAGCAGGCTACTACTAGCCGACCATGCAAAACGACTCAAAGGAGCACGTAAAAAAATGCGACAAATGCCAACGACACGCCGACATGCACCTCGCACCCCCGAATGACCTAAAATCACTGTCTTCCCCATGGCCCTTCGCATGGTGGGGCATGGACATCCTCAGACCTTTCGTCACCGGATCGTACCAGAACAAATACCTCATCGTCGGGGTAGATTATTTTACAAAATGGATTGAAGCAGAAGCATTAGCCAAAATAACCGCGCAGAACATTCTCCGGTTTTTTAAACGCAACATCCTCGCTCGGTTCGGCGTACCCCAGGCCCTCGTCACGGACAATGGGACACAATTCACGGACGGAGGATTCCAAGACTTCGTCGCCAGCCTAGGTACTAAACAGCATTTCACGTCTGTCGAACATCCACAGACGAACGGGCAAGCGGAGGCGGCCAACAGGGTAATCTTACGTGGCCTTAAACGAAGACTCGGCGAGGCGAAAAGGGCATGGGTCGAGGAACTACATAGCGTCCTATGGGCTTACCGCACGACACCACATTCCACCACCGGGGAGACCCCATTCCGACTGACTTACGGCACCGAAGCAGTCATCCCGGTGGAAATACGGGAACCAACGAGGAGGATAGAAGAGCCCCTAGACGAGGAAATGAACGACGAGACCCTTAGAGCCGAGCTCGACCTAGTCGAAGAGATCCGTTCCGAAGCAGCCCTAAGGGAAATGTCCCTCAAACAAAAAATAGCACTACGCCACGACGCGAAAGTCATAAGAAGAGAGTTCCAGGTCGGCACCCTGGTCCTCAGAAGAAACCAGAAAAACCCAAAAGAGGGTAAACTGGCCGCCAACTGGGAAGGCCCCTACCGCGTCCGCGATAAGACGAGCAACAGGGCCTATTACCTAGAAAACCTACAAGGGGAAGAACTCGCTCGACCATGGAACGCAGAAAAACTTAGACAATATTACAGCTAAATGTATCACGGGGAGACGTGGGTGGTACGACCACGCTCTTCGTCTCCAAAACCCCAAAGAGGAACCGCAAGACCCGGGGACGAGTCGGGGCCACACAGCGAACACAACCCTCCCCGACGATTGGGATCTTGATCGAGACTCAACGTCGAAGTACCACGGCAGGCAGGGCACCCAGCTCGCGATGGGAAAGCCCAAGCCTCAAGGCCAGAGTCCGAACAACGAACCCGGGCTTCGATCCCAACGGGCACAAAGCCCGACACTTCGTCGGTTCCCTAAACCGAGGAGACTAACGAGGTCGAGCAGAGTGTAAACTCATAAAAAGCAAATACAACACATACACGAACACGATGAATGACAACAAAAACATTCATATATTTAAAATAATAACATAACAACGGTCGAGGCCAAGTACGCCCGAAGGCCATATTACATATGCCCGAAGGCCAAAATACATAACGGGCATGCAGGCCACATAATAAGGCACGCAGGCCATAACAAAAACTACAAATCAAAAGAAAAATAATTAAGACTCCGCCCGGAGCACCTCCTCCTCCTCCTCCTCGTCATCCCCCAGCTCCTCTTCAGCTTCAAACGGGCAGACGATCTCTCCTTCCCTGACACAATAGTTATGGGCCGACCCCTCCGTCACTAACTCAGGATTCAGAAGCCTAAGTTGTTCGACAGCATTGTCGAAGCCCTCCTTGAAAACGGCCACGAGGTCTTGGTTGAGAGAGCGTATGTGCCCCAGCAGCTCACCGCGAGAACCAAGGGCATGCTCCTCCTCGGTCTCATCGGCCAAAGGACGAACCATTTCCTCAAGATATTCAATCTGAGCCCGCAGGCCAGCATTGTCCTCGGCCAGCTTCTGGTGATCGGCCACCTGCTCCTCCAAGCTCACCTTGGCCGCCTTCAGTTGGTCCCGCTCCTTCTATGCCTCTTCCAGTTTCTTGCTCAGCCCTTCCTGCAGCTGATGCTCCTCCTTGTAGTCCGACAGGTCTTTGGACAGTTTGTCCTTCTCCGACCGGACCTGCACGAGAGCATCCTCCAGGGAGGCAGTGGAGACCGAAGTATCAGTCAAGACCATGGTCGTCTCCATCACCCGGATGACAGCTGCCAGGTCCCTAGCCAGCTCCTTACGTCGGGCACCAGCATCTTGGTCCAGAATAGCCTTTGCCTCAGGCGCTGGCACAGCGATCGCGTCCTCGGCTTTGAAGAACGACCGTTCCACATAGCAGGGAGGTAACAGATAGCTGCCCGGTCCACCCGGACTTCCAAATGATGACCTCGAAAGAGTCCCCGCCGGACGCTTCCGTTTATGAAGAGGAGAGGCCGCTGGCGACAGGCTATCAGGTATGTCTATCGGAGACACCCGAGGAGGAGAGGAAGGCGTCGAGCTTTCCGTATTCGAAGTCCCGACCCCAGCATCAACAGCGGTCATCAGAACGCGAGCCATGGTTTTCTTCTTCTTCTTCGGCACCCGATCAGCCGCACCGGCCTGGTTGGCCAGCTTCAGGACTCGATCGCGCGCACTGGGCATAGCACCTGCGAAACATTACACACAAACATTAGCGAGCGAAAACATAGACAAAAATAAAAGATTAAGAAAAATCTGCCTACTCAATAATGCTAGAGCCTCCTCCTCGGTCCCACACTCGAGCAAGGCCTTTGTGTTAATATAGCGCGTCTCAGTAATGGGCGCTCCGGCCTCGTCAAGATAGGGCACGCCCTGTCGATTCGCCCAGACCCCCAAACTGAAACTCTGCACGTAATCAATCAGCTTCTTGTACGCGAGCCTATCCTCGACACCGAGCATCGCATACTTGATCCTATAGTGGGCGGTGGGGAGGTCGAAATGATCACGCTGCCACCTCAGCGGTATCTTCGACATCAACTTCTCCTCCCCGTTTGATGCTCGTTGATAATAGTACAGGGAGTGAAGGGCGGCACGGGTGATCGGTCTCACCACATACCAACGACCCTTGAAGTGACGGGCAGAGTCCACGTACGTCATGAACAGGCGCACGGGCTGTTTGAAAGAAACCCAACTATGGCGCCCGCGGAGGCCAGACCGCTGGAGGTGGAAGACGTGGAAGAAGAGGGCTCGAGTACACCCGATGCCGAGGAAGCGGCAGACCAACTCGAACGCTCGCATGAAGGCAAGAGCATTGGGATGCAATTGGGACGGCGCCAGCCGAAGCCATTTGAAGATCGACATCTGGAAGGAATTGAAGGGCAGTCTGATCCCCGCCTCCCGGAAAGCGAACTCGTACATAGTGAACTGCTTCCCCGGGAAATGATGGCATATACGGTCCTCCTCCTTAGGGGCACAACAATACCAATTCGGCGGATCTTCCCGGCTTATGTTTTCGACCATGGCGTAAGCAGGGACAGCCTCATCACAGAAATATGATTCCTCCTCCAAAGGTTCGTCCGCAACCCAGGAGAAATCGACCTGCCCGGAAGATGAGGCGTGCTCAGTACCGTCCCTGACACTCCCATCCCCTACAGGTAGTCGAGCGATGGACGCATCTTCAGTCGAGGACCCAGAATCTTCCCCCCTCGGTCGTAAACGCCCGGTAGCACCTGAAACGCAGACAGAAATAGTGAATTCGACGTCATATCAAATCCACCCTTCCACCGCAGGTCAAGTGAAAGGGCGTAGCAGCAACGGACACAAACTGTGCTCGACGCAAAGATACGCACGTTCTTAAGAGACCGGGCAGAAAGTTCATACAGCTTATGCAAATATTGCCCGACATATGTAATTTCTGCCCGGGACAGTATAACCCTAACCCTATTTTCTACCATCTATAGTCCATCTACAGTCCATTATACTATTCCTAAGTCAAATCTAACCGCATGTTACGAATATCACATACATTTGTAGACATTTGACATAAAACAGAAAGGAAAATGATGGATTACGGAAGCAAAATGGTACCTGACATAGAGAAGTTGAAAAAGAGACGGTGGCGCACGGGCGGAGACGGTGGTTCAGGCAAACGAAACGGGCGGAGGCGGCGGTTCAGACGGCCAGACGAGCAGACACAGGAGAAATCTTCAGAACTTCCGGTGAACGTAGGAGCGAAAAAGTGAAAATGAAGTTACTCAACTTCCTTTTATAGTCCCTGGCGCGTGGGCCAACGCGCTAGGTCATCATTACCTACTGCCTACGCCGTCTTTGCACACAAAACGAAGCGACGCCATTAAGTCTGAGACACGTCTATCCAAAAAAGAAACTGAAACGACACCGGGCATCTGTCCACCTCCCCGACTCATCAAGACGCCATATCCCCGCATCGAGCCCTCGGCCGTTACGAGGAAGATGCGTACCCACCGATCACTGTCCATCCCCGACACTACCGTGGGAAGAGGAGCTCGCGAGCAAATCTATTACCACCTCACATACCGAACGACCGCACCTCTCCCTCGACACGGGGAACCCCAGTTGCAATATAAGTCATCACTCTGACTCAGAGACTCGACTTGGGGGGCTCCTGTTCTGGGCTGGGCCATGACGATATGCACGGCCTGGCCCAATGCTCGTCGGGTCCAGACCCAAACGTCCGGGCACACAAATGCGTCGGGCAAATATCCTTCCACCCACGTCGGAGGGACGTCACCTCGACGGCTTGACTGTGCGTCGGGCAAAGAGTGCGTTGCCCGCTCAATGATCTTCATCCACATGTCACCAACCTATATCACAGACACCTAAGCTATGTCGGGCAGAACCACGTCTGCCACCTCATCTGGCACGTCACCCGACTCCCCTGTATTATCTCCTTAGGGATAGGGGCAGTTGGACCAGGGAGCAGACCTTTGGTCTAGGTCTTCACGCTTCTTACGCGTCCCCTGGCAGCTCCTCCTTGGGCCTAGCTAATCCAGCCCATTAGGAGTCTTGGCCCAGCGCTGGGGGCTCAATATAAATACCCTTTCATAGCAAAGGGTCAGGTATTCTAACTTACTCTCTAATAACCTTACTCTGTACCTCTTCTGACTTAAGCATTGGAGCACCTTGCAGGTACACCCCCCCTCACTCACCTTACTCTCTGGCCCAGTCTTCAATCCTTGGAAGGCCCTCCTGATCAGGTAAGATCAGTACTATTATTATAAAATATTATATTTTCATTAAATTAACATTATAAATATTTTAGAAGTAGTGTACAAAATAATAATTAAATGATATAATTGAAAATATATCAATAATTTTTATATTAAAAAAGTAAGAATAACATTTATTTTAATTTTTTTTCTAAAACGACAATCATTTTAAAAATAGAGGTAATAGAGAATTTATTAGAGTGACATAACAAAACTACCATGATACATATCAATATCGGATACAGGTTCATTGATACAGAATATGATATTTTAATAAAAATCAATGTCCAAACATGTCAATAAAAAATAAGAATTTGTCAACAAAATAAATTAATAAAAAACTAAATTGTTAAATTTATAACAAAGCATCATAATAAAAATATAAATCATAAAAATTGTGTTAAGTTATCATTATAAATAAATTAAAATACTATTTTCTCATATATAAATATACGAGAAACTCACAAATGCGATCCCTAATACTAATATATCACTATTTTAGAAATATTTGTGCTTCCTATAGTAAGTAAAACTCAACATTAATAAAAGTTTCTATACAAGGCAATAAAAGCAAACCATAAACAAATGAACATCTAATTGATGAGTACAATAATTATTGCAAATATAAAATAATTTGGAATAATTGTTCATTAAGCTTAGTCTACATGCTTAATGTTCTTCATATACTTGTGCATTACATTAGTATAATCTAATGGGAATATCCAAGAGACGCGTTTGAAAGAGTAGGATGTGTTTGGAAACTTCTAATTTGTGAAACAGAATATGATTCTATCATTGAGTTAAGAGCAGTGTTAGCCTTGATGGCAAGAGAACAGAGATCTTGCAGAGATAGTGGAACGTTTGATTTGGAGAGTGGAAGAAGAAAATAAATATGATCCAATTGAAGTTCTTGATTTGGAGACACAGAAGGTAAACATGATCCAACATACATGGTTTCTGAGGAACAAAGGAAGTGGTTTGGATTCTGAGACAGAACATGCCATGCTTTTATTGGTTCTTTCAATTGTTGTAGCTTTCCATTTGAGTGAACTATGTTAACAATAGTGGATTTGTTGCCACTTTTGTTTGTGTTAAGATTTGATGCACAACTACCCATGTTTGTTTGTGTTTTTGTGTTTGTGGGATTATGGAAGATTAGAAACATTATTTATAGGGAAAGAAAAGAGAAAAAGGGAGACATTATTGACAATGATGCATGCAAAACACGAATGGTGTGGAGTTTGATATTGACTATTGCACATTCTATGTTACTTCCTTTTCGGATGTATGTTTCTTTGGAAATAAGTTACGGCCGTTATTGACTTTACTAAACATCACCGGCTGTTCACTTAATAATGCATCGGTCCAATGAACCAATATTTATAAATGGATTGAAGTAAACCAACCCGATTATTTTATAGGTATTAAAATTGAGTCCGATCCAATTGTTTATAGGTCGTACAGTCCGATGGACTAGATCCGTTTATATATCTTTATATTATAAAGAATTCTCTGTTTGTATTTATATGTTACGTTGCGAAAAATCTTGTCGATCTTGCAATATTTTTTCAGATTTTAATTTTTTTACAACATAACCATAAATCCAACAATAATATTAAGTATAAATTAGCAAATACAAAATTAAGATTTCCTACATAATGATTTGTCTATCGTTGGTATCTTATAGATACGTTCATATCTAACCGTGTATAACCGGTAGACTTTTTCTCGTTTATAAGCGGATTGAACTTGTGTGTCAATTTATAAAAAATATTTGTAGTTTATTCATGTTTATCAAAAGTAATTGTATCGACATGTAAATTTATACTCTTTTATAAGTTTCTTGTGCCCGTGTTTCTATTTATAAAAATATATTTTTCTTATTAGGTTCAAAATCGTATATTTTTTCTTAAAATACTTTTGAATGCTATTTAAAAGATATTTATATTAAATAGTTTATTTTCATTAATTAAATTTAATTAAATTTAAATTAATAAAAATAATTAATAGTCATATATCTGGCGTTCGCGCATTGTCGTAATATATATAAATAAATATAATATAATGATGGTAAGAAATGTATAAAGATATATAAATTAAGTAGTCTCGGCTCGTCGAAAATGCATATTTAATAGTAATAAATTTGTGTATAAATCAAAAACAAATATTTTTAGATATCAAAAATAAATAGTAAGTTGTGATTTTATATAATTTTAATGTTTAAAATAAATAAAATTAAAAAATAATAAATAATTTATAATTATATAAAATGTTAAATGTGTTTTTAGTCCCTATAAATATCTTAATTTTGGTTTTTAGTCTTTATAAAAAAGGTGGAGTTCTAGTCCTATAAAATCATTTTTGCACGCAGATTTAGTCTCAGTAGAGGGACTAAAACTGCCCGCAAAAGTAATTTTATAGAGACTAAAACTCGACATTTTTTATATAGGGACTAAAAATCAAAATTGAGATATTTATAGAGTTCAAAAACATATTTAACCCTGATATAAATTTTACCTTATATAAATTTTAAGCATTTTAATTAATGTTACCTCAATTAATTTAATATAATTTAATTTAAAAATTAAAAAATACTTTTAAAGTTCATATAGTTAATATATTACCTATAGTTAGTATAGGTTTTGAAAAATTGATTTTGAAAAATCTCATTTTATTAATACAAATTAAATAATTTTTTCTCATAGTAATTATCAAATGACTATAAAAATATTAAAATAGTTGTTTTATTAGCATTATTGAAATATTAATTAACATGTTTATGACTCTATATTGAAAATTTAAACTTCTATATAAGTCAACAAAACAAAAAAAATTAACACATTTAAACCTCATTATTTAACTTTTTATATATATATATATATATATATATATATATATATATATATATATATATATATATATATATATATATATATATATATATATATATATATATATATATAATAATTTGACTTTAATCCGACAAATTATTGGTCATTGTATTAATGCATTAACTTTTTAATATTTTTAATTTGTTAATTGTATGTTTAAAAATAACATCCACTCGATTATTTATAATAATTGGATTTTAAAACTCATTAAATTTTATTTATTTATTTAGATATAAAATAAAAATGAATTATCTTATTTTTTTTAGAAAGGGTTAAGTCAATTTTTTTTATTATTTGATATTATTAGTGAATTATTACTATTGTCACATATTATTATTATTAATCATAATATTGATATTAATAGTGAATTATTATTATTGTCACATTTTATTGCTATTAAAATCGATATTAATAGCCTGATATTATTGTCACTTTACTCCATTACCATATTATCAATGAATAATTTATTATATTATGTTTAATTGGTTGGTAAAAAATAATGAACAAATTATATTATTGTTATTATTAAAATTGAAACAAAAAGATATGGTTAATAATCCAACGGGTACTTAAACCATTAAAAGAACGCTCAATAATTTATTGGAAACGCCTACGAAGTATTTGAAATACATGAAAATAATACCATTAGGCAATATTTCTAAAGGAGATGTAAACGGATCCGGAGGCTATTTTGAAAGAATTCAGTTTTCCTCATCAATTCATAAAGTGGATCATGACCACTGTCAGAACAGTTTCCTAAAGATACCAGATCAATGGGAATTTGTCTCAGATGTTGGAGGCCAAAAGGGGAATTAGACAAGGGGATCTTTTGTCACCTTTGCTGTTTGTGCTCATCATGGAGTATCTCCATAGGGTCATGCACAAGCTCAAAGACATTCCAAACTTTAACTTCCATGCAAAATGTGAGAAGTTGGGCATAATTAATCTCAGTTTTGCTGATGACCTCTTACTGTTTTCTAGGGGTGACAAGCATTCAGTGGAGTTACTTCTAGAGGGTTTTAATAGATTTTCTGAATCAACAGGATTGAAGATTAATCCCTCTAAGTGCAAAGTTTTTTTTGGTAATGTGGAGGGGGAGGAAAGACAACAAATTATGGACATTACTAAGTTTGATGTGGGACAACTTCCCTTAAGATACTTGGGTATCCCTTTAACAAGTAAGAAGCTGTCTGTGAATCACTACATGCCTCTTATTGACAAAATTATGGCCAGAATCCAGCATTGGAGTTCTAGACTCCTGTGCATGGCTGGGAGGATTCAGCTGATTAATAGTATCATTTTTGCTTTGTCTAATTACTGGTTGCAGGTACTGCCTTTGCCCAAATAAGTCATAGCTAGGATTGATGCCATGTGCATGTCCTTTTATTTGTCTAGTTCTGATAAAATTACAAAAAAATCGCCTGTTGCTTGGAGAAATGTTTGCACCTCGAAGAAAATGGTGGGCTGAATATTGTGAATTTAAGTGTGTGGAACTCTGTGTGTCTTGCTAAGTTGTTATGAAACTTATCTCTCAAGTCTGACAGCTTTTGGATAAAGTGGATATATTGCTACTATGTAAAGAATTTGAACATCATGAATATGCCCTTGAAGATGAGGTTCTCTTGGAACTTTTGGAGGGCAATAGTGAAGTCAGCTGGAGAAAACTATTCTATAACAACACAGCGAGGCCGCGTGCTCTGGACATGCTTTGGTTGGCCTGCCATGAGTGTATGGCTACCAAAGAGAGGCTGAGCAAGTTTGGTTTTGTCATTGTATTGAAACACAAGATCACTTGTTCTTTAACTGCCATAAAAGCATGGAAATATGACAGAAAATTATGAGATGGCAGCAGAACAACCACAAACCAGTGGGGTGGAAAGAGGAAATCCAATGGATGTTGAAGAAAAGCAACTTAAAGAATTCAGAAAGTTTGATTCTAAAATGTTCCTTTGCTGAAACTCTTTATGAGATTTGGAGATGTAAGAATGTCATGCGTTTTAAGCATGGAAATTTGATTGATGGGGCCTATGATAGAATCATATAAGTGGTTACACATAGATGTTGGATGCGACCTAGACTAAGGATAACAATTGACAATTTGTTAATGCCTTAGGGTTTTGTTTTCTTTGAATTGTTGTGTTTGTGATCAGCTGGACCTTGATGAGGTCGCTTTGTACTTCATTGTTTTGGAGATTTATTCTTGTCCACCATATTGGAGATTTATTCTTGTCCATGCTATTGGAGATTGTCTTTTTACATATTTTTCCATCATTCCAAATTATGATCCTTCAAATACCAATTTTATTTTCTATTTTAGAAAGAATCAACTCATCAAGTAACATTGAAGACAGTAATATCTCAGAAAATTAGACTACATGATTGTTCATTAAAACTATCACAATCACAATAGATAGATATAGTAACATTGGTTTAGACACTCAAAAAGGTAACAAATAAATTAAGATAAATTCTTATTTACCCACCTAAAAATATTGGGTAACCTTATCCATCTAAGTTGTACGTGTAAAAACTCTTAGATGTCCATTATGATGTGTCATGTATTTATTCATTAATAGTTATATACTTTTAAATAATTCTATATTTAACCTAAATGTATTAATGGTAATTTTTTATTTTATTTTCAAATATAACAAAATCTTTTCATATTCTTTTTCTTTTTCCAGTTTATCGATTGTTTTTTTTATAGACAATTTATCGATTGTTATTACACTTTTTCTTTCTTCTTCCCCACTTTGATTTACTATTCTCTAAACTCTTCCATTAAACTTCTTTCTTAATTTCATCAACTTCTTCTTCATCTTTGTTACTCTCTCAACCAATCTATTATATCACTCATATATTTCATTGCTCAACCTATACTTTGCTGGATTTCTACTCATTTTCACAAGGTAATTTCTCTTTTTTTCTCTCTCTTTAATTTTGTATCTGGTTTCTGTTATTAATATTCATAAATGGGTATTTTGTATTTGCTTTATGTTATTAACCTTCATAGATGAGTAATTTTAGAGGAACTTTATTTTTTTTGTTGGCTTTAGCAATATTGATTATTTTACTTTCATATTTGTTACTTTAATTTAATATGAGTTTGAGTTTTTTTTCTTTATCACATACTATATTATATGATTTGGTCTATAATAAATAGGTATTGATGTAAGTACTCTATACACATAAGTTCTTGAGAATTTTATGGAGAGATAATTTTTGTTTTGGTTACCTCTGTGATGAATAGTGATTTTTGACAGAAAGAGACAATGAAGAATTGAATACACTAAATTTTGAGATGAATAAGATAAGAAATTTTAATTTCCTCCTCTTTAAATATTAAAGATTATAATCGTAACAAATTAGAATTTTAAAATATAATACAATCGAAATGGTTAAATCGTAGTTAATATTCATAGATTAGTAATTAATTTTATATTTTCATTCTATTATTAATATTTATAGATTGATTTTGTCTTTAAACATTGGTAGTTTATGGATTATGTTTGTTGTTCTATTGTTGTTGCTATGAATATTTGAAGTAAAAGCAATTTTAATTGAAGTAGCAACAATTTGTACTAACAATAACTTATGTCTTTCAATGAATATTTGAAGAGATTTTGTTCAATTGGTACTAACATCATTTTGCCTATGTATTTGAAGAGACACCAATAAAATGTATTTGTGGCTTCCGTAATTGCATAACTGATGACTCAAATTCATATCGATTATTTAATACGATTTCCGATTATTTAACATATTTATTTATTTGTTTTGGACAATTTTACGCGCAAATTGTGTTGTTTTGCAGACATTCGATCGGACACGTCGTTTGGAGGCAAGAATGCGAAAAGGAAGCTTTAAGCCAAGAAACCGAGGAAAACACAAGGAAAATGAGAAAAATACAATTCTGCATTTTTGTTGTGAAACGGTCGTCTCACCATCAAGACGGTCGTCTCACTTTATGAGACACCCAACTTGGAAATGAGTTGGTCGTTTGACACCTTAGTTGGTTGTTTCACTTATAAGACGCTCGCTTCATATTAATGACTCAGTAACGCAAAATTATGTAACAGAAGCGACATAAAGTCAAACCAGTAGAGATTTTCGTTCAAAGCCTGAGAAGTCATCTAAACCCTGGTCCACACAGTCCAACAAACTCATTCAAAAGCCCATCGAAGTGCAAGTCGTAATTTTCTCAACAAACTCCATCATAGCATCTATAAATAGAGCTCTCTGCCACTGCACCGAGGGAGCTTCGATTTATGTCCAATTGCTGCCTTTTTTATTTCGAAGTTCACCTTTTACTTTTATTATTTCATTCGCCTTTTTTATTTCTTTACCGAATCTTAGTGATAGTTTCCGCCATTAGGGAACTATCACCATTTTTATTGTTTCTAGCCATTGCAATTTTTTATTACCATTCAAGTTTCGAAGTTTGGTTGATCAAGATATTACAACCAGATTTCTTATTTTAATGTTATTTTATTTATTTATTATCGCATTTATTTACATTATGCAATTTCTCTCCCTCTACCTTTCTTTATTTAGTATGTTAGCTTAAACCGTTAATCGGTATGTAATTGTGTAAACCGGAACGAATTCAATAGAATTAGGCTAAAACCTTAAATTAAGTTATAATCTGGTTTCGATTTCTTGTTTTAATTAACTTTTGTTATGAGAGTAAGAAAGTCTAAAAGATTAGGATTAAGACCACGAGAGTGTGAGATTCTAGTCAGATAGCTGAAATCGAGCATTAGTTTTAAATACAGCGAGAGCGCTTTAAAACTAATTAGAACCTTTAGGTTTCCAAAAAGTATTTCTAACTTGAATTGACATAACGAGAGCGCTCAATTGAAATTAGGAGTATAGTATTAGGCAAGACCACAAGAGTGTGAGTCGAGGACTTTTAGACCGAGAGTTTCTACGGAGAGATAACTTAATAAACCTTAACAAGTCGACCCCCTGTTGAATTCGCGAAGGCAAAATCAATTACGTACCGATAATTTATATCATTAATTTAATTTAGTTAATTCTTAGCTGTAAACACCCCAAATTTTCCCTCACTAAGTTCACACCATGGCTTTTGATCTTCCATCTTTGCATGAGTTTAAGCATATCATCTCATATTGCATTTTTGTTTCACTACATTAGTTCAAGTTCATCTGCATCTAGAGTTTGTGATCTAAGCAATCCAAGGATCCATCTGAGCCACTCCAAAGGTCTCCAATCATTCCAAGAGGGTCCATGTGTGTTCTATCATCATATTATATCCCTCAAAGATCAAGGAAGTCAAGAAATCACAAGAACTGACAAGGCATGGAAGCAGAGCTAGGGTTTCACTACATAGATGACCTGAAATTAGGGTTTTGGTTTCAAAGGCCATAACTCCAAATTTTTTGGTCATTCTTGTTTCTAATAGTCTCAATATGTTATAAGGATCATATGTACCAAGTTTGATGAAGAAATTCATTGTGGAAGTCATCTATTCACTGGGTAACTTCTTGAGCAAGTCAAAGCAAAATCAGGGCATCTGAGGCCCCCAACAATGGAACCAGAGGGGTATTTTCATCAAACTGAAGTTATATGATCTTTATTTGATCATTTAAGTGCTTGGAAGTCCACAAAATTGAAAAAATTTGAGCTAAACCAAAAGTTGCCAAAAATGGAAATGACTTGTAATGGAAACTTTCCATTTTGGGAAAGTTCTTCAACCTCCTCTTTCTCAACCAAAAATGCTTCAAATGAAAAATTGTTGGTCATGAAAGTTGTAGATTGGATCATTCCCTTTTCAAAAAGTACAAGAACATGTTCTAATTCATTATGGAACTCAAGTTATGGCCTTGCAAAGTTGGAAAAAATCCTATAATTTTCACTTTCACACCAAAGAGGATTTTTTGCAATTTCACATACCAAGTCATTTTATGACCTCTAATCACTATCTAAGCATCATACAAACAAAATACATTGCATTGTGACCAAAATTGCCCAAAGAATCACAAGTTTCTATGGCTTGCATCACAAGAAATCACAAAAGGGGCAAAATGCATAACACTTGCAAAACCTATGAGATCTTTCCCTCCAAGCCATCCAGCTGCATAATCACAATCCCATGGCTCTCCTTGATCAATGCTGAACCAGGACATGCTATAGAACAACTGCTACATGAGCCCATACCTCAAGTACACAATTTGTTGACTTTTTGCAAATGGACCCATACCAATCAACTGCAACCACAACCACTCTCTGGCCAATAGGGTTATGTTATGTGGACCAAAAGCAAGCCATAACACAACACACACAAGCCTGAATCATCAGACACACCAAGTTTCACAAAATCACCTTCAAGCTTCAAACTTTCGAAACACTCTGTCCAGCCACTCAAACTTCAAACAAACTTCACCATTCAACTCACCATCATCAATAGAACCTTTCCCAACCATCAAACAAGCCTGAAACCCCACAAACACAAAACACGATTTCAGACCAGTTGAGGTGCAACCACTCAATCCAGCCATTCTAAACTCTTTCAAAGCATTGCAATAACATCAGGGGATCAAGTGGAGGCCATTTGCACAAGAGAGAGGTCCAGAAAGTGCCAAACTGAGAAAGCTCAAGCTCAGGTAACCTCAAGAACTTTTTATCCAGAAATGTAATTTTAAGTTTCTAAATGAATCTATGTGATGTGCTGATCATGCTGATGTCTTTATTTTTGAAAATGGTTGCGTATTAAGGATTTCATGGTTGTCTGAAAGTTTTGACATTTTTAGGTTTTGATTCGAATCTTGTTATTGAGGAATGAGAAATGATTTTTAGGGTCAGATTCTTGTTTAGAGTGATGTAAGGATCATTTCTGGAGAGTTTGAGAGCCTGGGGTGGTGTTTTGAGGAAGCTCAGGGGAGGAGCTCGCCGGAGAAGACGACCGAAAGTCTTCTCCGGCCACCTGAGATTAATTAGGGTTTAATCTGATTAATTAGTGAACTTTGAATGTTGAGCGTAGGATCTAGGGTTCGCGCGTGTTTAGAGGGTCAGGATGAGTTCACTTAATCCTAATTATTTAAATTTAATTAATTAATTAAAATTAAGCCAGATTGAATCTGGGCCTTTGATTTGAACGTTGGTCAATGCATCCCCCCCAGTTTGAATCTGGTCCACTGGATTGGATTACTTTCATTAAAATACATTTTCATTTCATTTAATTGCATTTTTCTTTGTCATTTTATTTAAAATACCTAGAAAAATCATAAAAATATTTTCTTCTGCATTTTAATTCCAAATATTTTTCTTCACCCAAAAACACTTTTATTTTTATTTTTTGCATTAAAAAATCATTTTAAAGATATTTAAATGTTTATTTTAATTAATTAATGGAAATTAATTAATTAAAATACCATTTAGGTTTATGAAAATTCCAAAAAAATTCACATTGCATCTTAGGACATTTAGAAACATTGTCAAACCATTCTTACAAATTTATTTTTGGTTTTAATCCAATTTTGACATTTTTCTTGAATTTAGGGTTCATAAAATTCAGTTTTTGGAACCCTAACTTTGAAAATTCTTTTCTGCCTAACCATGAAAGGTTTGACAATGATTCTTTTTGCATTGTTTTCCATATATCATGTAGTTTCTAGGATATTTTTGTCATGAATTTATCTTTCATTTTCAAATTTATTTGCATTTTTTCTCTTAAGGTACCCAAAAATCCTAATTAACTTAGAAAAATCATAACTTCCTTTAGGTTAAGAGTTAGACCTTCTCCTTTGGGGTGTGATATCATATGGGATTAGGGTTATGCCTGCATCCTTCTCTTAGGATGGAGTGTATAACTTTAATCCTAAGTGTTAAACCCTTAATTTGTTTAAACCTCTTAATCAATCCATCTTAATAATAACTAAGACATTAACTTGTAACTTGGGCCTTACATTAGGGTTCTAATTCTTCCTTTATTGGTTAAGAAGGACTAACCCTAGTGTTTAATGGACAAGTCCCCCTCAAGTTGTCTTACAAACCATAAAACTCACTTCTTAATCTCATCCCTGAATTAAAATCCATTTAATAAAGGCTTGTTTTGTCATGAGGTTAATCCCTAATCATGGATTAAGTTGAGGTATCTTCCTCAGCTTAAGTGTGCTCATCTATTATCCTTCTATTAGGATGGTGTAATGAGTTCACTAATCCTTGATTATGGCTTAAACTCATTACTTAACACTAAACAAAAACCCAAAAAAACATCTAAATGATCACAAGTAGGTTAATGATCTTAATCCTACATCATCATGGTAATTAAGTTGAGATGTTTATCTCATACTTAAGGTATTCTCATTATCCCTAATCAAAGGGAGGATATGATGAGTTTACTAACCCTTGGTTTAGGCTTAAGCTCATTAACTTATGACAAACACAAAAAAGCAATAAAAGATTGAAAACACAAAGAACAAACAATAATCGTCTCCTCCGGGATTCTTTTCTCATCATCTTCACTCACAAACGAGAACTCGCTTCTTCCGTCTAATGCAAGACAGTTAGCACTTGAGCCAAACAAGTTAAACACTTGAGCATAGACAAGCAGACAGTTCATTAGTCAATTCTCCTTCAGTCTCTTTGAGTCGAACTACGGTGTTCTGACTTCCTCATTGCACGAGAGGATACATAGGCATAACTTAACTATTATCGAACAAAAGTCTCTGTTTCTTCCCCCCTCTTTCAGCATTCTTTTTTAAGCCTCATTCCTGAGCACCACACTTCACTTTTGCACTGACACTTGTATATTCTTTTCTTAGCTTTTGCACACAGATAGTACATACACTACCCCCTTTAAACACAATCTTTTAAGCGTGGATCCCGTCGAGTACGACGGACAATCTGGGTGCTAATACGTTCCCAGGTTATAACCAACCCCCTTTCTCAGTTTCTCTGGTTCGCAACCGTCTTATCCGTATCTTTCTAGGTTTATGCAGCATTACCTTTCCTTCGGGATAAAAATGCCTAGCTAGTGACTCTATTCATTTCATTTTCATTTCTCCTTTCACCGACCGTTCGCGCTTGTACCGGGATGCAAATCTTCGGGAGCGACAGCTTGGCGACTCTGCTGGGGAATGATATGTTGCAACCAGGGCTTATGGTTCTTTTTGTGGGTTCCTCCTAGCGCTTGTTTGATTTGTGTTTACGGGGGTGTTATGTGCTACTTGCGTTTACTTATTTGCTTTATTTATTGCTTTCTGTACAGCTCTATTTATTGCTTTCATTTACAGTTTTTATGCATTTCATACTGTCATTATCATGTGCTGGATTTGCTGTTTCTTTGGTGGGTGGGGATCATTGAGTGATTAAGGTCCTATACCGGGGACCTGAGTGACACATAGGCTAGAGTGGCTTCATATTCTTTCCCATTCCATTTCGGTCTGGTGCGGGAATATGAAACACGGTTCAGACATGGGTTTCTTCTTGAGAACTCTGTGCTACGGATTTCCTGTAGTACTAGGGCTATCTGGGAAGCCTGCTAAGTCTGGATGACCTTTTTTATGACCTTCAGCATCTGAGGTGAATTAGAGGAGGATCTTTTATGGTTATTGTAAACATTGTACCTCCGAGTTAGAAGTGTTTAGACTTCTCATAACTGATCCAAGTCTGAGGATCCTTGTTCTAGAACATTACATGTGAGGGGGTTGGGATGTTTACAGGTTTGCAGGAACCCTTGGCCACATCATACCCTGTTACTAGTTTTGTTTTAAGAATGAATCACTTTGGACAGTTATTGTGATTACCCTGGACTTGTGACTCTTTATTTGAGTCCCCACCTGGTTACTAGATTTCTAAGCCTCCATCCGGACTTATGAACATACATGGACTTTTACCAAGACAGATAAACAGATCCAGCACTTGATCACAAACCCTTTGCATACATAATTTTTGCATCATTTAACATTTGCTTATTTGTTTTACAGGGTATCCACCATTTTGTCTTTGGTTTGGTTTTGACCCTTTCTGCTGCTCAGACTTCTTCAGATATCTTCTCCAACTATCTTCATCAGAGACTCATCTCCAGCATCTCATTCAGTGACCTTCATCAGCAGTTGCTCTCAGCTTCTTCACCAGCATCCATTATCAGTATGTACATTTCCATGAAGAGCAACATCACTTACCACTTCTTTGAGCCCACCCTGACTGGCATCAGGCAGATCCAGTCCCTCATTACTCTTGATCATGTCCCACTATTGAGAGAGCATTATGGAGGCATATTGGACATGATCATGGACCTGGATGCATCTCAGAGGAGCATGATCCATACTTGCTTGCAGTTTTATGATCCTCCACTCAGATGCTTCACGTTCCCTGATTTCCAGTTGGGACCTCTGTTAGAAGAATTTTCCATGTTGTTAGGAGTTCCTATCAGGAGAGGGATTCCTTTCAACCCTGGGATGGTTGCTCCTAAGAATGAGGACATAGCTAAGGCATTGCATTTGGAGCCTGCCCTCATTGATCAAAGCATGACCACCAAGGCTGGGGTTCCAGGCCTTCATCTAGACTTCTTGATCTCCCAGGCCACCCTGCATGTTGTCGCTCCTGGGATTTTCATCCTAGTACAAACACGAAAGTGGTGCGGAAAAGTTAGAGTCGCCAGCCAGACATTTTTATCCCGAAAGAATGGGAAAGGTAATGCTGCAAAAACCTGAGGAAGAAGGAAAGGACGAGGCCTTGTGAACCAAAGATCTGGGTTCGGGAGTCGGTTACGACCTGGGAAGGTATTAGCACCCCAGATCGTCCGCCGTACCCGACGGGATCCACGCTTGCTTGCTTGTTTCAAAGGGTGAGAAATAAAATGCTGCTAAATAAACTACTGCTACTGGCATGGAACTGGAATGAGAATGAGAAAGGGAACTGAAAAAAGAAAAGGAACAAAAGGGGGAAATGTAGGGAAAATAAAGAATGTGCTCGAACGGGCCCTACCTCGCTGCCTATGTACCTCATCGGGATAATGAGGATCAGAGTCGACATAGTTCGCCTAACTAAGGCGGGAACTTTGTGTTTTTTAGGATGACGTTGCCATAGCTCTAGCTCAGGTGTTACCGGTTCTGACTCGAGGGTGTTTACCGTATCGCTGTTTGAATTGTCGAGGCAAGTCGCATTCGTCCGCAAAGATTAAGAGATGAGAAGAGAAGACACGATGTCTTTGTTGATTGTCTTTTATGAGAAGTGTTTTGGAGTTTGTTTGTGAACATTCTCATACTAAGACTTATCCATCGCGGCAAGGGACTTACACCTCGCCCCGAAACGGGACGTGTATAAGAACTCCGCAACAAAGTCTCGTGTCGTACAAGAACATTTGGTTTTTATTAAGTGTCTTTTAGATTTTGTTTGAAGATGAGAGAAGAAGACTCAAATCGGAAAAAGGACAAAAAACTAAGGGGGACTAAGACCAACCCTAAGCTATTTATTATGCATAAAAGGGAGATCCTAATGGTTTATGAGGTTTTCTAATCCTAAGGAAGAAAAGGAAAAGAAAGAAGAAAAAAGGATGCAACTTACTTCCTAAGGAAGGTAAGTTGGTCCTAACAAAGGGGGAAATCCTACCAAACACAAATATGGAAGGAAAAAGTGAATTAAATGCATAAAGGAATGCATAAAAAATAAAAGGATGGGGTGAAGAAAACTTACCTCAATCTTCCCCTCTACAAAACAAAGATTAGTGTGCCATTTATTAAAAATAATAAAGCAAACACACAACAATTAAATCCTAATGACTTTCTTAATTCTAGGGAACTAAAAAAATGCTAAAACAAAAATCCAGCACCTATTACAGCCCTTAAAGTACAAACAGCTATGAAAATAATGCATAACACAAGTCAACTTTTTACAGCCAGCATGCAACATGAAAAAGTAGGTGTAAAAGGTCAAATACAGCATGCAAACAAACAAACAACATACATTTTACAACACCTATATGCAAAAAAAGCCATGAAATGCAAAATCCAGATTTGATTATTTTCATTTTTTAATGCATACACTCAATGAATAATGCACCAATTCCATCATAAACATACATTTGAACATGGATCATCATATATAAATGCAAGATCATGAACATTTTTGAAGGATTATGCAAGTATGCATCACATGGTTGATTATGCAACAAGTAATGCAAAAGTATGGCACATGAACATGCATTTGAACATGATGATTATTGATTATGAACATGCAATATGATAGCTCAACAAGAATGCCAAACTCAATGCAAAATTCAGAATTGAATTGATATGGATGATGTGATCAAGCATGCAAACAAATGCAACTAAATGCACATACATACATGATTATGCAACATGCAACAATAAAATGCAAAATGATTTAATACAATGCAAACATATAAAAACAGAATGCAACATGATTATTACATATCTAATGATGCATGAACATATCAATAAGATGCAAGAAATCAAGGTATGCACAAATAAACACAAAAATGCATAATACGCGACATGAACGGAATCGTGTCGAAAGGACTCGAAATGGGGGAATGAGCTACTGGAAATGGATCCAAAAATTCCCTAAAATCACTACCTAAACATGTATGAACATTAAAGGCACTAGGAAGCAAGATTGAGCAATCAAATAAGTTGAAAATCCAAAAATCAACAGCGTTAACCGGTTAACCATATGCGTTAACCGGTTAACGGACCTAAAACAAGACTAAAATGGCCAAAAACGCACGCGTTAACTGGTTAACCAAATGCGTTAACCGATTAACGCTGAACAGAAAGTAAAAAAAAACTTTTGAAATAAGTGCTTTTGGCCACAATCTTGCTTCTAATGATCTCTAACATTCCTAGGAACATGCTAACACTAATTTCTACTTAATTGGGACTGATTTACACATGCTAAAACCTATAAATATCAACACCTTAAATCCAAATCCAACAAAAATCACAAATCGCAAGCAACACATAATGAAACATAATCGATCGCAAGCAAAACGAAAAGCACTTAAAGAATGCCGAAATGACGAGATGAAGAGAATAACTTAAAGAAGAAGTGATTTAGATCACCAACCTACGAAGCGGAGAAGTGCTTCGGTGAATGTTGCAAGAATCGGAGCTTGATCGAAGAGAAAACCGAAAAACTGAGAAACCGCAAAATAAATGTGTTCTTGACGTTTGGATCTTCGTGCACTTCCGATAAGCCGAAACCTTCAACAAAATTCAGTAGCTTCTTCTTCCACAATCCACAAATTCAATGGAGGTTGAGGCTAAGCTTCAAGATCTTCAAGTTTCAATGTGAAACTTGAAGAGCTTATTCAAAAAGCTTTAGTGAAAGGAGGGAAAATGGAGGAAAAGTGAGAGAGAAAAAGTGATTGTGAAAGAGTGAAAAGTTGGAAAATTGTGGGAACCCTTTGCATTGAAGTGATTAATGAATATATAGAGGCTAGGCTTGGAGCTAGGTTTGGAATGGAATTAGGTTTGGGGCCCAAAAATTAGGTTTGGGATCCAAAATTATGGTTTGGTAGTTAGTTAGGGTTAGGGTTGGAAAAGGGAATATTCCTTGGAATATTCCTTGGAACACTCTAGAAGATGGTAGAACATGGTGGAAGTTTCCAAGGGAAATGGAGTGGAATTGAAGTGGAAAAACAAGAGGGAAAGGATGAAAGGAAATGTGGAAAGAAAGTGGAAGGAAAAGCGGAAAGAAAAGGGAGGGAAAGCTGAAATCTTCCCTTTTGGTTGGTTAGCTTGGAAGTGGTTTGGATTATTTTTGGGATATCATTTTTTCTCTTGAACTCCAATGCTCGGCAAGCCTCGATCGATCACACACCTCATGCAAATGATGATGATGTATTTATTTATTTTTTTCAAATGCGATGCGATGATATGCAGAATGATGCAAGAATGAAGCGTAAATTGCTCGAGGTTGATAATAAATAAGAGGGCAAATTTTGGGGTGTTACAGCTGCCCCTATTCAATCACTGTAGACTTGAATGGATGATAGCAACCGCTTTCAGATGTTTGAAGTATGCAGGGATTGAATACTGAAAACAACCAGAAAATTTGCACTCAGTGGAAGAGAAAAGGGAAATAGACCCAACCATCTAAACTCTGCTTGTGGAGAACTTGGATGTGAAGAGTAGTGAATCGGTGAATGTTTTGGAATAACATTGGGAGATTGTTGATTTGCCACGCTACGGGTGGACTTTTGTTGGGATATTAATGACATGCTACACAACGGGTGGTCTGCTGAATGCTTTGCCACACTACGGGGGATTTCATTGCTTTGCCACTCTACGGGGGCCACTTCTCGCTACGAGAGACTTTTGATACCTTGCCACCCTTAGGATGGACATTTGCTCACTCTGCGGGGATACTCTGCCACACTGTGGGGCTTTGGAAATCTTGCCACACTACGGGGCACATTGCTCGCTACGGGAGACTTTCAGAAACTACGGGGGCACATTGCTCGCTACGGGAGACTTTCAGAAAATTTGCCACACTACGGGGGCACATTGCTCAGCTACGGGAGACTTTGATGATTCCCCATACTACGGGGGCTACATTGCTCAGCTACGGGAGACTTTGAAAATTTGCCACACTACGGGGGCTGCTGCTCGCTACGGGAGACTTTGAAAATTTGCCACACTACGGGGACTGCTGCTCGCTACGGGAGACTTTGAAAATTTGCCACACTACGGGGGCTGCTGCTCGCTACGGGGGACTTTGGCTCACTACAGGAGACTTTTGCTCACTACGGGAGACTTCTGCTCACTACGGGAGACTTCAATGTTTTTCCACACTACGGGGGCCACTGCTCGCTACGGGAGACTTTGGCTCACTACAGGAGACTTCTGCTCACTACGGGAGACTTCTGCTCACTACGAGAGACTTTGAGAATTCGCCACCCGGAGGATGGACTTTGACCAATCTGCAGTTGGACTTTGAGTAAATTTCCACGTTGCGGGTGGACTTTGGATATCAACCTTGGATTAATACACACATGCTGAATTGTATGACATGATGCCCCATGACACTGGGGGATAGGTACAAAGGAAATTCCTGACATGGTGTTGCACCCCAAAATTTGCCCTCACCAAGACAAGACATTGTGTACTAAGGTGTCCCAAGAGGTTCACAAGGTTCACAAGGTATCTCAAAAGGTTCACAAGGATCACAATTAGTCAGAAAGTTTGATAATTCCCTCAGACAATGCATCCTCCTAAGCAATGCATCCTAAACTAGGGTTTTGGACTTCATCAGGCTAAATGGACTTCTAAGACTTCAAGTGAGCTTCATAACATCCTATTTCGTGCACTTTCAATTAATTATGACCATCTAATGATGTTTGTTTTGTGGTATAGAGTATTTCTGGATGCATCAATTGAACTTTAGGTGCTTATATGAGGAGAAGCCATTGTTAGGGTTCTTGGCTTCAATTTAGGGCTTCGCGTTTTAATCAATATAAATGACTTCTAATTGCGTAAATGAATTGGTCTGGTTGTGTTGAGTACAATGGTACTTTTAATTTGAAGAAATTTTACAGGTATGGTGACCATTGAAGAAAACGTAGGAAATCCTACAAAGCTAATTTCGCAGGTAATGTTGAAGCTAAAACCGCAGGAAACTTCACAGGTCACAAGGAATAAGATAACCTGAATGGCGCCAAATCCATAATTTGAAAAAGTCTTTATTTTTATATATTTTGATGTTGGTTATATATATCAGATGGCCCATGTGGCGTAGTGGCAATGAGCGTATGTTGGGATGTTTGAGACCAGGGTTCGATCCCAGGTTTTGACAAATATTTTTTGGTTTTTTCTTGATTTTAGCAGGTTTAACATATATGTACGCGTGATCATCCTACATCATACCACAAGCGTAAAGCCCAGTGGTCTTTGCTGCAGCTTGGTAATGGGGAGGTCCTGGGTTCAAATCCAGGCCTCCCCCATTTTTTTAGAACCTGTTTTATTTTCTTTTTCTTTATATTTTCATAATTTAATTATTATATTATTATATTATATTATTTAATTATCTTATTAACTAATTAACCAATTAAATAACTCTAATTTTAACTTAAGTATATTATATCATAAAATATTTTTGTAAATAAATATTAATTATTCTTTCTAATAATTTTTATTATAGTATTAATTTTTGTTATATAATTTATAAATAAATATTTAAAACCTTAATTACTTAAAAACTCCAACTATCTTCTAAAAAAACCTAATTTTCCTATTAATCCTAAAAAATCTAATTTATTTTTCTAAACCCTAATTAATATATTAACCCTTATTTCTTTTATTATTATAATTTAATTTATTAAATTGTTTAAATTCTTATACTATCTTAATTAACTTCTAAAAAATTTATAATTGTTGTCTAACCTAAAATAACTTCTCTTTTAAATTTTACTCTTGATTTATTTATTTTTTATTATTATCATTATTATTATTGCTATTATTTTAGTATTATTGTTTATTTATTATTTTATTATATCTATTATTATTATAATTCATTTTATTTGATTATTATGTATCTGCTAAAGCCATGTAATATTTATAGATTTATTTTCCGTCTTATTTTATTTTCGTAAATATTTATTGTATGGTTTGTAATTTATGGTGTGTATAACCTATGTGTAATTAAAATAACTTAGAAAACTAATTTAAACAAGATAAATATATGAATATGAACACTCACACACGTAAGTCGATCTTTAATCGCCATCTCACACTTTCTAGGGTTACTCCTCATGTTGCCTAATTCTAAGGTCAAGTAAGGTGTCTTAAGCAAAGTCCCTTTATAAAATATCATCAAGTCCCTTTAAGTTTATAAGATCAAGTCCCTTCGAAGTTGCCTACGATAAATGATCCTGTCCCTTCGAATAAAAGATGATAAGTCCCTACGAATTGCTAAAGACACCTTACAGTTGCCTAAATACAGATGTCCCTTCACATGTCCCTTAATACATCCAAGGTAATGACAACCTATTCCTTAATAATAGGGATAGTCTTACCATTGAAAGAACACATAAGAACAATAAAGACTTAACATAGGGTAGGTTCCTCTTAAGTACTTGCTCACTTTTCTTCAAAATACTTCATTACCCTTCACATTTCAAACAAATTTTCAAAACAAAGTCTTTATATACATCCATACGAGGATCATTATAAAGTACTTAGAAATTTTTTAATCACACACTACACTTTCTTAAAACAATTTAAAGTGAGCTAAGTAACTAAGAGCCCATGGATATCCATGGATATAAAGGGTGCTAACACCTTCCCTTTATATAACCTACCCCCCGAACTCAAAATCTTTTTAAGGTCTTTCCTGTTCTTTTATGTCCTTTCCTTTTGGATAAAATAAAAGTCGGTGGCGACTCTTGCTATCTGCAACATTTATAGAAAAGTCAGTTCTCCCACCGTGTTACAGAACTGGCGACTCTGCTGGGGATTTAATAAAAGAGGGGTACCCTTAGGAATTAGATCAATTTAAATTTGTTTGCTTTGTTTGTTTTACTTTACTTGTTGGGTACTCTTATGTGTGAAAGATCCTAACCCGGATCTAGTGTACCTTAGGTAAATGGCAATAGACCAAGGAAACTGTACGGCGTATACCGATATGGTTGATCTGGTGGCCATAGTTAGTGTGACTTCTTGGTTGGTACTTATGTTCCTTAAGAAAGTTGAGGATAATATGAGTCTGCCATATGTTGTCAATACACTAGCTAACTTTTAGAACCCTAGTCATCCCATCTTGGCCTTTAGAAAGTAGTGAGATAGCCGACTTTGGTGAAGACTGAAGTGGGTTGATACTTGATACTACACTCATTGAGATCCTAAACTTGGAAGGTTTTGGTTGGCAAGTAAGTTGCCTACTGAACAACCACCCTTGGGAAGGATCAGTGATATTGAGATCCCTTAGAACCTGGTTACTTTTGTAGGACAGGATGAACCAACTAAACTTCAAGGAAGGGTACTTACCTTTAAACCTCATGCAAGCCTTCAAACCTAGGGCTATTGTGTGACTTGTTTGTGTGTGCCACATGTTTGTGATTGAGCCTAACATCATGACATTATGCATCATAAGCATAGCATTTTCACTAACCATTTCAAGGACCAAAGGATTTATCTTTGTTCTTTGTTGCAGGTCATGGCTTCTGCTCGTAGGAATACTATCCGGATCAACTTTGTAGGGATACCTCATAAGCTTAAGGAATTAGTCTCTCAAGTTTCTGAAAGATCCCAGTTCATCAAGAAGCATGGTCACCTACTTGACTTGGTTACTTCAGGATTTGATGAAGACATGATGAGTGTCCTGTTTCAGTTCTTTGATCCTAAACATCATTGTTTCACATTCCCCGATTATCAGGTGGTTCCTACAATGGAGGAGTTCTCTAAACTACTGGGTATACCTATCCTTGATCAAAGACTTTTCACAGGATTAGAAAAAGAGCCTAAACCTGAGGTTATTGCTGCAGCCTTACATTTGAAGAAATCAGACATTGTCCTAGAAACGAGAAGCGGAGTTAAGGGTATTCTTGCTAAGGTATTGATAGAGAAAGCTCAGGTATGCTTGAAGGCTATGAGTTATGATGCCCTTGAGGAGATCTTGGCCTTATTAATCTATGGCCTAGTGTTGTTCCCTAATCCAGACCAGTTCATAGACGTACACGCCATCAACATATTTCTGACTCGCAATCCATTGCCTACATTACTTGGAGACATCTTACACTCTCTTCATACTCGTACTACGAAGACACGAGGAACTCTGATGTGTTGTATACCTCTATTGTCCAGGTGGTTTATTTCTCACCTTCCTCGATCAGTGATGAAGAATGAACAAGGGTTAAGGTGGTCTAAAAGGATTATGTCACTTTCACATTCAGACATTCATTGGTGCTCTAGATCCATGGAGAATGTTACTATCATTGACCATTGTGGGGAGTTCCCTAATGTGCCACTCCTTGGCATAAGAGGGGGCATTACTTATAACCCTTCTTTAGCTCTACGTCAGTTTGGTTACGCTCGGAGTGATGGTCCTCATGATATGCTTATTCAGGGTATTGTGTTCGACTATGACAACGATCTGCAAAGTTACCGTCAAAGGTTTATACAAGCATGGGGTAAAGTGAACAAGGTTGACAGCAAGACTCTGGAACCAAAGTACACTATTCCTATGGAACCTTATCTCAGATGGGTGCGATCTCGTGCTCAGACTCTTATGATGCCATATCCTGCTATCCTGCCAGTTACTATGGAGCTTGTTGCTGAAGGAGACACTCCTTATATCATTCTTCATCCAGACATGCCCACTGACATGGAAGAGTTACAGAGGTCCTGGATCCAGTTGAAGGAGAAAAGGGATACTTTTGAGACTCATTTCAAAGCTAGTCAAGAAAGAATCCTGGAGCTGACAAAACAACTTCACGAGGAGCAGAATCTCAACTCATACCTCAACACAAAGAGGAAACGTCCATGGGAGACTTAAAACCCCATCTTTATATTCATTTCATTTTTGTTGTAAGCCCAAGGGGCAAACAAGTTTATTGATTACTAATAAAAGTTTACCTTTTTGATTGTTTAAACAAATTTAAATCCTGCGGTCCTTGAAAACATTGCATATGCATTTACATACCATGTCATTGCATCACAGGTTTCTTATGAATAGGTATCTTATCTTCTCGCTGTTTATTTGGAAGAAATGGCTCTCGAACAATCTGTTAAGGATCTTCAAGATCAGAATGCTCAGTTTTAAGAAGTGATTCTGAATTTGTCCAAGGGGCAAGAAGAGTTGAAAGCACTCCTCTCTAAGGACATGAAGAAGAAGAATCCTGAGGACAACAAATATGATCAGCTGAAACAACTACAAGCTGAGATAGCAGAGATGAGGATTCAGATGAATGGCCAAATGGCTCTTATCCAGAGTTTGGCCCAGGGGCAAGAAGAGATGAGAAGCTTTGTCAATAAGCTTCGGCATAACAGAGTTGGGAATCTAATCATCAGTCAACCTCCGTTGAAACAAGCTGACTTGGTTGAAAGGAAAGTAAGGATAAGAGAAGGAAAGAGACAGGCTACTACTGACCATCCTTCAATGGAAGAAAGAAGGCCTTGTAAGGTTAATCCACTTCTATACAAGGAATGTAGAAGACAGTTCATCCGGTTCAGCACACCAATGTCACAAGTTTTCCAATGCCTGTTGGAGATGAAGTTGATTTCCTTGGAAAATTCTCCTAGAAATCCTAACACATCTTCTCCTCGCTATAATCCCAAGGCAAGGTGTATGTATCACTCCGATTGTCCTGGACATGACACTAATAACTGTTGGGCATTAAAGAATAAGATTCAAGACCTAATTGACGAAGGAATACTCGAGGTTACTCCAGAAGGCCAGGTTGAGTTCTTCTATCGTCCATCAAGCATCAAAGTTTCCAGATAACTGGAGTGACGGGTTTAGAGGAAGAGGCTTTGAGAACATTTGAATTTTCATTTGTAATTTCTTTTGTTTGTTTAAACACTTACTATTATGTTAAACTTTTGTTTTCATTAATGCATTGCATATGTTTGTCTTGAATTAATCCATTCGTTTCACTATATTTTGAACTATGCTTCATATTTCTATTTTGTGATATTTAACTCCTGCTAAAGCTATAAGCCTATAGAGGGAGGATGACGAAAACAATACCATAATATTAGGCAGTATGCTTTTGAACAAACTATGCTGACGATGTACATGCATTGTTTCAATTCCTAAACAGTGGAGATATAAGGAAGTTAATCCCTAGTCAACCCTTTTGAGCCTATGAAGTAGGAGTTTTTATTCTCGCACAAATTAAAACCCTTATTCATAACCCGGGGTAGGGAAGTTACTCGGTTAACTCAAATATGCCAATTATCTGTGTTGTACACAACTAATGATGGTTCTCTGTAATCATTAAACCTAACAGTCAATATCCAGCAAAAGAAAAACCCACTAAGTCAAAACCTATGAAGGAGACTTAGTAAAAAAATTGAGAAATTCCGCTGACTGTAATTTTGAAACAAACAGTTCAGGCAAAAAGAAGATATAACAAAGTCAAAAGAAAAAAGAGGTCACTATGAATCCTCAACAAAGAAAGATGACTGAATGTTCAAATTAATTTTTGGTTTCTGAACCATCACAAATGTCAGTGTTACAATTCCAAACTCCTTTGAGCCTCAATGCATAAGTTAACTGAGCATAGGACTGAAGAACATCATGGAGATTGGGTTGGGTACAAATAAAATTTGAGCCTTTATCCTTTGTTTCTTAAACCGTGAACCAGGTCACGTTACAACCCTTTAAAAGTCCTAACTGAAGCATGGTTAGTTCGAAAGCGTATTGCTACAAAAAGGTATCCTGACTCCTTTAGGGCTTATTATAAAACTTGAGTTAATATCACAGTTTTCACAAAAACTATTTTTCTAAAATAACTTTTTTTCAAAACTTCAAGACATACATAAGCATTGTATTTTTGAATATATTTGTTTGCATATACCTGAGTGTTTGATAAACAGAGAAACTTACATGATGAATGTTCAATAAACCAAAGTCCTTCCGATAAACAAAGTTTCTTCCTGGATCAAAGTCCATGTATGCAAAGGGGCATAGTCATTATCTCCCAATCAAGGGGGCAGGCCATGATACTACCTAACTCATTTGAGGTAATCAGGACAGGATTCAACTATGTTTAAGTAGCCAGGGGCAGATCTCCTCATCTATCTAAATTACCAAGGGTAATATTACAGAGTTCATAATTCCAGGGGCATAGTCACTATTTCCCAATCAAGGGGGCATACCAAGTTATTGTTCAATTCATTCGGGGCAATCAGGTCCAGATTCAACAATGCTTAATAGCCAGGGGCAACTCTCCTCGTATATTTGAATTACCAAGGGTAACATTATAAAGTTCATGATGTCAGGGGCATATTATTGTGGGGCATTCTGCTTATTTCTCTTGAGGTAACTACATTCAGATACTTCCATTATGGGACAATTCATCCTCAACCAAGGGGCAATGCTTTCTTTTCAAATCTAATACCCGGAGCGTATATGGTCCATCACAATTTGAAGACACGTTCCTCTCATTGTATTACCTTGATATTAGATTCTCAGCAGAAGCCATTGTGGAAATTAATTGTCTACGCCAGTAGTATCAGATGGTGTCAGTATCATGTCTTCAGATCCAGCTATGAGGATTTCTGGGAAGGTATTCAGGAAAGTTAAGAATCTCAGGAGCTCTAAATCCAATTGGTTATACACTCTCAAAGTTGAAACGATTCTGTTTTCGAGTTCAGCTTTACTTTTCCCTCTTTATTCAGGATTACTTTTCCTCTTTTACTAAAGCGAAAAATGTTTGTTGGTTATGTTTGAATGTATATATGCTTTGAATATGATTGGTGCTTACTAGAAATGCATGAAATGCAGTAATCGTATTTACTAAGGACGAACGAGGGTAGTAGTTCAACGAAGCTTCGCCAGTTCATCCCCACAAGACAACTACAAATCCCCAGCAGAGCAAATCTATCTTTATAGATACTTCGAGTTACATCTCCCCTTGAATTTATGTCCATCTCTTTTATCCTCAGTCGGGATACTCAGGAACTTATTCCTTCAATAAAAGTACGACGAACAAAGATGGGAGGTTATAAATACTATACTATCAAACAAGATGGGAACGAGGTTCTCATATTCTTCAGCAACGAATCAGGATTTATTTTCCCTAGCCAGCAGTTGTTATACAAAGATATCCAGACACTTCAGGCTGCATAATTCATACATACATCATTTACATCATACCAGAGCATATTCATAAATGCATAATACATTTACTTAGATGCACCATGCCATGCATGCATACATATTGCATAAACTAACCTTTTCCTTGCAGGATGGTTATATACAGATAAAAATACTATCAACAATTCAAAACAGGTCAGAGACGATCTATACGAAGGTCTAGTGCTGATACTTTATTCAGGGATGATCGCCACGAAGATTCATTACTGATAATCATTACTCAAGTTGTCCTTGGATAGTAGGCAAACGGTCTATACGAAGATCTATTCCCTAATCCAGGATATTTTCAAGGGATATAATCGGCACGAAGATTTAATCCTGATATTCTTTTATCCTTGGATAGTAGGAAAACGATCTATATGAAGATCTATTCCCTAAGCCAGGATATTTTCAAGGGATATAATCGTCACGAAGATTTAATCCTGATATTCTTTTATCCTTGGATAGTAGGCAAACGGTCTATACGAAGATCTATTCCCTAATCCAGGATATTTCCAAGGGATATAATCGTCACGATGATTTAATCGTGATATTCTTTTATCCTTGGATAGTAGGCAAACGGTCTATACGAAGATCTATTCCCTAATCCAGGATATTTTCAAGGGATATAATCGTCACGAAGATTTAATCCTGATATTCTTTTATCCTTGGATAGTAGGCAAACGGTCTATACGAAGATCTATTCCCTAATCCAGGATATTTTCAAGGGATATAATCGTCACGAAGATTTAATCCTGATATTCTTTTATCCTTGGATAGTAGGCAAACGATCTATACGAAGATTTATTCCCTAATCCAGGATATTTTCAAGGGATATAATCGTCACAAAGATTTAATCCTGATATTCTTTTATCCTTGGATAGTAGGCAAACGGTCTATACGAAGATCTATTCCCTAATCCAGTATATTTTCAAGGGATATAATCATCACGAAGATTTAATCCTGATATTCTTTTAACCTTGGATAGTAGGCAAACGGTCTATACGAAGATCTATTCCCTAATCCAAGGTATTTCCAGAAGAGATAATCGTCATGAAGATTTATTTCTATTGGTTTATTCAATAACTCAAAATAGTTTAGAGACGATCTATACGAAGGTCTAGTCCTGATACTTAATTCAGGAAAAAAATCGCCACGAAGATTTGGTTCTGACACTTAAATTAAAGTATGTTCTCAGATATGGTTCAGAGACGATCTATACGAAGATCTAAACCCTGACACTTAATGAAGGATATTCTTTTTCCCCAAAGATAATGCAAAGATGATCTATACGAAGATCTAGTGCTAGCATTCAACTCAAACCATGTTGCATAAACGATTCTGAGACGGCCTATACGAAGACCTAGTACTGATATCCAGTATCAACATCATGATATTATCACCTCCTGATATTGTGGATGGCATCTATAAGCCCATCTCCAGTTCTTCCAAGTGGCATCTTCAAGCCCACTGAAGCATATACAACTAATCATCAGTGTTACTTTACGCACCGGCGAGTGCAAATTTTTGGGCTTTTGTGTTCAATCCCCTTCAACCTTCCAGGTCACGAATGGCACATATACCAATCTAACCCCTCAAGTTTCAGAAAATTGAACAGGGGAAGTTGTTGCACCCCAAAATTTCCCCTCACCAATACAAGACATTATGTACTAAGGTGTCCCAAGAGGTTCACAAGGTTCACAAGATATCTCAAAAGGTTCACAAGGTTCACAATTAGTCAGAAAGTTTGACAATTCCCTCAGACAATGCATCCTCCTAAGCAATGCATCCTAAACTAGGGTTTTGGACTTCATCAGGATAAATGGACTTCTAAGACTTCAAGTGAGCTTCATAACATCCTATATGTCTTCAAGAATCCCTATGTCAAGTTTCAAGGCCTTCCCAAAAGGTTTGCTCAGTCAAATGATCAGATAGGCTAAAATCAGTCAAATCATTTAAAAAGTCAAACTGAGGTCAATTGAGGTCAAACCAAAGTCAAACTTCATGATTTTTTGCCAACATCAAGTATATGAAGTAAAATTCATCATTTGATCAAGGGTTGATCATGATTCATCAAGGAGATTTCAGATCATCAAGAATCAGGAGTTTCTAAATTAGGGTTTTCATAGGAAAAGTCAATTGAACTTTGACCAGCCATAACTTTCACATGCTTCATCAAAAATTTCCCATCCAAAGATCATTTTAAAGGAAATTAAATTCTCTACAACTTTGTTTCTCACAAGCCAAGCCCAAAAATGCTTCATTTGGAAGGTATAAGCTAAGACATTATAGGTCATTTTAAAAGTCAACAAAAAGTCAACAACTTCCAAAGAGCATAACTTGAGAATGGTAAAAGATATGGACATGAGACCAAAGAGGTTGGTTACAGGACTCTCTAAGCTTTCCAAAATGTCCAAGAACACCTTCATAGCCTTAAAATTGAGGGATTTGTGCCTTTGCAAAGTTGGGAAATTTTTGGGAGGTATATGAAGCAAATGAAGCCTTAAAACCAAATTTTGCCAAATGGGCCTACCAAATTGCCACCCAATCTTCATGATATCCTCAAGCACGACCCAATCCAAGTATTTTCTAATTTTTATAATTTATTTATAATTTATTTGGATTTTATTCATTAAAATTCATTTTAAATCAAAATAAAATATGAAAATATGAATATTTGATTGGATTCTTCTTCTAGAAGCTTTTAAATAACATTTAAGTTGATTCAAAACCATCCAAATTCGTGCTAAGGCATTATGGCATGAAAATATTTGATTTTTTTGACTAATTTGGCAAGAGGATTTCTTCACATTCAAGACATCCAAAAGCCCACAAAGTCACATGTTTTTTTTGACCTAATTTGGTTCACTATATGAAGAGGAACATAACCCAAACACAGGGGACGAAAAAATCTGGAAAAAAGAGGCACTTGAAGAACACAAAAAATCTTCCAAAAAGTTGAATTCGGTTTCATAGTTGCAGCTTATTTCAAACAATTTGGAAGGTTGGGATAACTTCCTTGATGAATTTCGAACATGCTCAGATCATTACATTCATCAAATGCTTCATGAATTGACTAACCCGAATGCATCTTCATGCTTGAATATTTTTTTTCGTTTTCACTATTTTGTGCACTTTCAATTAATTATGACCATCTAATTATGTTTGTTTTGTGGTATAGAGTATTTCTGGATGCATCAATTGAACTTTAGGTGCTTATATGAGGAGAAGCCATTGTTAGGGTTCTTGGCTTCAATTTAGGGCTTCGCGTTTTAATCAATATAAATGACTTCAAATTGCGTAAATGAATTGGTCTGGTTGTGTTGAGTACAATGGCACTTTTAATTTGAAGAAATTTTACAGGTATGGTGATCATTGAAGAAAACGTAGGAAATCCTACAAAGCTAATTTCGCAGGTAATGTTGAAGCTAAAACCGCAGGAAACTTCGTAGGTCACAAGGAATAAGATAACCTGAATGGAGCCAAATCCATAATTTGAAAAAGTCTTTATTTTATATATTTTGATGTTGGTTATATATATCAGATGGCCCATGTGGCGTAGTGGCAATGAGCGTATGTTGGGATGTTTGAGACCAGAGTTCGATCCCAGGTTTTGACAAATATTTTTTGGTTTTTTCTTGATTTTAGCAGGTTTAACATATATGTACGCGTGATCATCCTACATCATACCACAAGCGTATAACCCAGTGGTCTTTGCTGCAGCTTGGTAATGGGGAGGTCCTGGGTTCAAATCCAGGCCTCCCCCATTTTTATAGAACCTGTTTTATTTTCTTTTTCTTTATATTTTCATAATTTAATTATTATATTATTATATTATATTATTATATTATATTATTTAATTATCTTATTAACTAATTAACCAATTAAATAACTCTAATTTTAACTTAAGTATATTATATCATAAAATATTTTTGTAAATAAATATTAATTATTCTTTCTAATAATTTTTATTATAGTATTAATTTTTGTTATATAATTTATAAATAAATATTTAAAACCTTAATTACTTAAAACTCCAACTATCTTCTAAAAAAACCTAATTTTCCTATTAATCCTACAAAATCTAATTTATTTTTCTAAACCCTAATTAATATATTAACCCTTATTTCTTTTATTATTATAATTTAATTTATTAAATTGTTTAAATTATTATACTATCTTAATTAACTTCTAAAAAATTTATAATTGTTGTCTAACCTAAAATAACTTCTCTTTTAAATTTTAATCTTGATTTATTTATTTATTATTATTATCATTATTATTATTGCTATTATTTTAGTATTATTGTTTATTTATTATTTTATTATATCTATTATTATTATAATTCATTTTATTTGATTATTATGTATCTGCTAAAGCCATTTAATATTTGTAGATTTATTTTCCGTCTTATTTTATTTTTGTAAATATTTATTGTATGGTTAGTAATTTAGGGTGTGTATAACCTATGTGTAATTAAAATAACTTAGAAAACTAATTTGATCGCCATCTCACACTTTCTAGGGTTACTCCTCATGTTGCATAATTCTAAGGTCAAGTAAGGTGTCTTCAGCAAAGTGCCTTCATAAAATATCATCAAGTCCCTTTAAGTTTATAAGATCAAGTCCCTTCGAAGTTGCCTACGATAAATGATCCTGTCCCTTCGAATAAAAGATGATAAGTCCCTACGAATTGCTAAAGACACCTTACAGTTGCCTAAATAAAGATGTCCCTTCACATGTCCCTTAATACATCCAAGGTAATGACTACCTATTCCTTAATAATAGGGATAGTCTTACCATTGAAAGAACACATAAGAACAGTAAAGACTTAGCATAGGGTAGGTTCCTCTTAAGTACTTGCTCACTTTTCTTCAAAATACTTCATTACCCTTCACGTTTCAAACAAATTTTCAAAACAAAGTCTTTATATACATCCATACGAGGATCATTATAAAGTACTTAGAAAATTTTTAATCACACACTACACTTTCTCAAAACAATTTAAAGTGAGCTAAGTAACTAAGAGCCCATGGATAACCATGGATATAAAGGGTGCTAACACCTTCCCTTTATATAACCTACCCCCCGAACTCAAAATCTTTTTAAGGTCTTTCCTGTTCTTTTATGTCCTTTCCTTTTGGATAAAATAAAAGTCGGTGGCGACTCTTGCTATCCGCAACATTTATAGAAAATCCAGTTCTCCCACCGTGTTACACACGAAAATAACAAACCCTTGCTGACTCTGTGGGGAATACCGATGATGGCCGATATTTCTGTTGGAGAAGAGTGTGACTAGTCTGTCTCGACTTATTACCTTTGCCGAAAATAAATTGGACTTTAGATTTGAAGACCCTGCTAGGGGATGCCTCAACTGCTGAGATTGAATCTCACAGATGATCAACAACTTTTCGACTTAGCTAGGGGAAGACCTGTCAAGGCTCTGCTGAGGAGAACTCTCTTGTCCACCTGAATTTTCCAAACCTCTGTGGGGAAGGGAACCATTTAGCTAACTGCCGGGAATTTCTGGATTCTTGTAAGAAGTGCTTCACTACGGGAAGACGACTCTTGCTAGGGGTGATCCTTATTATTCTGCTGGGGAAGAGAAGGATTTGATTTGAGATCCGCTGGGAAATAAGATCAAGGAAACCTGCTGGAGAAAAGTTTGACGACTTTACTAGGGATAACTTCCATGCGTATGCTGGGGATAACGAAACTGAACCGCATCTTACTGAGGAGGAAAGATTTCAAGTAGTCTCGTGCTAGGGATCATTTTCTATATTCGGGCTTTACCTTAAGAGGATTTTACAAAAGACTTGGTGTCTTTAAACTCTTCAGGAGTATAATTGCCCCGGTATTCTGAACTTCCGATTATCTGTCTTCGGGAAAGAATGAATCCTCATGCGATTGGGGTGGCTTTCCCCCGTATGAATCTCGAGGTGATTTCCCCAGATTGGTTGGCTCTTGAGGATATTGCTCGACATAATTGCCCCAAATTGGTTGGCTCTTGAGGATATTGCTTGACATAATTGCCCCAGATTGGTTGGCTCTTGAGGATATTGCTTGTCATAATTGCCCCAGATTGGTTGGCTCTTGAGGATATTGCTTGTCATAATTGCCCCAGATTGGTTGGCTCTTACCACGACTGGTTGGGAAAGTCCTTACTCAACGGAGCTTTCTCGGAAAAGTGCACCTCGATGTGACTGCCTTTCAGAAGCTTTAGACTTCTCAACTTGGCAAGCTTAAGCTTCTGGAATGAATTTCCACATGTGAGCTTTTTATGATGTCAAACAGATGTATGCAAGCAGAAAAATGTTTATTCTGAGAATGGAAATTCTAATGCAACACACATGTTAATCTTGAAGTTTTGAAAAGTGGTCGCAAACCTTTGTGAACAAATCATTGGTTAAGATGCGACATTATTTTTGAATGAAAGTATGTACATGCAATACCAATAAGGTCTTTTAGCACAACTCATAGGAGTCAGGAACGCCATCTCGTGGTAGTACGCTCTTAAATTAACCCTATTTCAGTTAGGACTTTTGAGGGTTGTATCGTGGCCTAGTTCACGGTTATAGAAACAAAGGATATAGGCTCGAAGTTTATTTGTGCCCGCCCCTCTTCGTGATGTTCTCCATTCCTATGTTCAGCTAATTTTTGCAAGCGTTCACCTTTCGTAAGGATTTTGTGTCGGTCGAGGAACCATTGTTGCTATCGGTTTAAGCACCAATCAAGTTGTTATTTGGAGTCAGTCACCCCCTTGTCTTTCGTGTCTGTGCCACACGACTTTGTTCTTGCTCGAGGATCTTTCTTGTGTAATCCTTTTCGTCTTTTGCTTTTGCGTTATTTTGCTTATCCCTAACTTTTGCCTTGATGGATCCTTGTGAATCTTTGATTGTAAAGTCCAGCGGGATGCCCTAACTTTTGCCTAAGTCGCTTGTTTTCAAGTTTCGACTTAGCGGGTTTTTCATTTCTTTTCTTTTTTGAACGAGTCGTGTGACACTGTTTGTCTTGATTGCTTTGCGAGGGTTGTGACTGCCTCATTCTTTGGTCGACGAAGGATAACCATTGTGGTTTTCAATCTTTGGACCTTTTGACCTGGATAACCATTGTGGTTTTGGGTCTTTGGACCTCTTGATTAGCATAGTAGGATGTAATGGATCCTCAAACACACTCCTTTATGAAAGTCTGAACGCTTGGTCTGACTAGCTGACATCTACCCTGCCCCTGGGTTACATGTGAGGGTTTTTCATGTGAAAAGAAACTCCTACTTCAAGGCTCAAAGGGGTTAGCAAGGGTTTATCTTCCTTATATCTCCAATGTTTAGGGATTTGAAACAAAGCCTGTACATCGTTAATAGGGTCTTATTCGAGAGCACACAATTTGAGATTCTTGCGTTTTTGTTTCGTCATTCTCCCTCATAGAGTTTGAGCATGACAATTGGTATTGCAATGTAAACATGCCAAATTAAATTGACAAATGAATTACTTCAAGAAAAACATGTGAGTTTTATTATTGATAACATTCAAAAGTAAACAACTTTCATACATGTATACAAATGATTTGCAAATAAAAGGAACTACAAATGGAAATGCAGTAAAGAAGCTGAATATTGCCGTCGTTGAGGAGACTTGACTCAGTCTGGACCTATCAGTCTTGGATACTTTCAATGATCAATAACTCTTTCACAGACTTGTAATCTTCAAGTTGCAGTCGTATACCCAACCATAGCAATCATACCTCTTCTTCTAGTTATTCTGACTCTGACACGAGACATCTGAAGGAAAAAGTGAAGCTGGGGAGTAAAGTTGCCCCATAAGGTTGCTCAGAAAGACCTGACGATCTTCTGCCTACGTATCTCCATTGAACCATGACCAATGAAGAATCAGAGCGACGTAGTTCCCCTCAATAGGGATGAAAAAACATTGAAGAAACACAAACAAACAGTTGCCATTGCTGAGAGTATCTGGATACTGATGGCTTTATTTGCTTCCTGAAGATTCCAGCTTAACGTGGACCATCTGGTAAAACAACCGTGACACCGGTTTCGTTGTGATTAGGCATTGGATTTTGGAGTACATTTGGGTGAGGCGCCAAATTGATCGCCTTGGAGTCAATTAGGTCTTGTACCTAAAGCCCAACATTTCTCAATATTATGCCCCTAGGCACCTGAATGGAATTCGCATCTGGCATTTGCATCAAAGTTCTGAGGTAGGTTGTCAGGAGAAGGAGCTCTCATGGTACGAAGCTCGACCATGTTCAATTTTAGCAGCTCTTGAAGCAATACAACATATGGGCATGGGATGGGATCAAGTCTGCGGTTTCTCGCCCTTGTTCTTTCCTGATTTGGTCTCTGCGCCTGATATTGCTAACCTTGAGGTTGTGGTTGAACCTGAGGAGTAATAGTCACTGCAGTTGTTTGGTTGTAACCTTGAGAACGACCTCTATCTCGACCCCTATACACAACATTGGTCTCGCCTTCTCTTCGTCTTTGGCCATTGCCAAAAGGCTTTTTCACAACAGAAGAACTAGCACTGCTTGCATCCTGAATCTTTCCTAATTTCAGGAAGTTTTCTATCCTTTCTCCAGCGATGATAATATCGGAAAAACCAATGGACGGGCAGGCGGCCAGACGATCCAAGTAAACACCTTGCAAGGTGCCCATAAACATATCGGCCATTTCCCGATCCAGCAACGGGGGTTGAACTTGTGCAGCCAGCTCACGCCACCTCTGGGCATACTGTTTGAAGCTCTCCTTAGGTCCTTGAGACAAGTTCTGCAACTGGGTGTGGTTTGGAGCCATATCAATATTGTTTTGATACTGCTTGAGAAAAGCTTCAGCTAAATCTTTCCAGCATCGGATAGAGACCCTGCTTAGCTTCATGTACCAGCTCAATGAAGCTCCAGATAGACTATCTTGGAAGAAATGCATCCAAAGTTTCTCGTCATCAGCATGAGCCGAGATTTTTCCAAAGTATGCATGAATGTGAGTTCTAGGGCACGTGATGCCGTTGTACTTGTCAAATAATGGCACCTTGAACTTAGGAGGGATTCTGACTCCTGGCACTAACCCAAGATTGGTTACATCGATGCCCAGGGAATTCTGACATTCCATGGCCTTAATCTTCTCCGTCAGCTCTTCATACCTTCGATTGTTGACCTCATTCATATTACCCATATCAGCATCCAGTAGAGTGAAATGGTCTTCCTGAGTGTCTTCATTACGGGCCGCAGTCCCATTTAGATTTGGCCCTCCGTCACGGGCAGCGTTAGGATCCACATTCTCAGTCGGTGTTCCAGCATTAGCATTCCCACGGGGTTGCTCAACCATCAACCTGAGACGCTCTTGATTCTGAGCAATGCCGGTCATCATGTCCATGAACGGATCCATCCTCTGTCGGAGCTCATTGAGATCAGTCTGCATTCGTTCAGCCATTCTCACTCGGTTTCTTTTCGTTGGATACCGATGAATGCATTGACCAGCTATATTTCCTAAAGTTCAATAAGTTAGGAAGTCTGAATAACTTGTAAAAATGCAAAATATGCAAATCATGCAGTAAATGCGTATGGTATATTCATGAGGATGCGACATGCGACCATGCAAATGAGTAAGCATGTGTTAGTGATGCAAGCATGCAGAGGATGTTATGCAATGCACTGGCATGTGATCAAAGGTCTGGCGATCACTGGTCTGACGTTGGTGTTGAGAAGACAATCATGTGCTGGTGAAGAGTCATAATAACAGTACCACCAAAATCCCGGATTTCAAAACCAGAAGACCATGTAGAGTCTGATCATGATACTGAACAATGTTGGCAAAGTGGGTATGTTGGAAGTTTCAGAGTTCCTGCAAACCTTTAAACCCCTCCCAATCTCACGGGTATGCTACACCGAGTCAACATCACGGACTCTCAAAGCCGGATAGCAATAATACGTTCACCATTTCCGAGAAATGGCTCATGACCAAATCAGGGAATCAGTTTGGAATTATGTACTAACCAGGGAGGTCTCAGCTGAGTACGGGGAAAACAAGCATCCCTCATAAGTCCCCAGCTTCAAGCACTGAATCGAGAAACAATATTCATCCTGAAGGGTACAATACTATCGTCATACGAACAGTTTGCCTTAACTGGATTCCTATGAGAGAACCAGGCCATCCTATGCGAGTTCCCAGTGGGCCCTCAGATGCGAGTGGGTTTGCCAACAAATGTGGTCTGCCACTGTCATCACTGGAGAGGGTTGTTTCCACTAAGGTTCTCAATGATTGGTCCCCAGCTGCACATAACCATCAAGGTCGTATCCCGAAGTGGGGGAAATCCCCACACAAGATATTTCCAAGACGGTCGCAACCTGGGTGTGGAACACATCGCCACTCATCATGTAACCATGCGAGTACAACGTGTCCACGCTAATCTTATAGTGCACTCAAGGCGGGTATTTGGCTTATCTCACAGTAACTCCCAACCCACAGAAAAAAATGAAATTCAGCACAGCCAGACAATGATAATGATGCATGATAAATACTGAAAGCAGTAAATAAATGCCGTAAAGTAAAGCTGTAAAGTAAAACTGTAAATGAAAACAGTAAAGCTAAATTAAAGCACACAGCAGCAAACAGATAAACACCGAAAGAAACAAAAACAGACAAGCACTAGGATTGACTCTACAAGGGAAACCAGAGATTCTGGGTTCGATCCCCAGCAGAGTCGCCAACTGTCGCTCTCGGGATTTTCATCCTAGTACAAACGCGAAAGTGGCGCAGAAAAGTTAGAGTCGCCAGCCAGACATTTTTATCCCGAAAGAATGGGAAAGGTAATGCTGCACAAACCCGAGGAAGAAGGAAAGGACGAGGCCTTGCGAACCAAAGATCTGGGTTCGGGAGTCGGTTACGACCTGGGAAGGTATTAGCACCCCAGATCGTCCTCCGTACCCGACGGGATCCACACTTGCTTGCTTGTTTCGAAGGGTATGAAATAAAATGCTGCTGAATAAAACTACTACTACTGGCATGGATTTGGAATGGGAATGAGAAAGGGAACTGAAAAAAGAAAAGGAACAGGAGGGGGAAATGTAGGGAAAATAAAGAATGTGCTCGAACGGGCCCTACCCCGCTGCCTACGTACCTCATCGGGATAATGAGGATCAGAGTCAACGTAGTTCGCCTAACTAAGGCGTGAACTTTGTGTTTTTTAGGATGACATTGCCATAGCTCTAGCTCAGGTGTTACCGGCTCTGACTCGAGGGTGTTTACCGTATCGCTGTTTGAACTGTTGAGGCAAGTCACATTCGTCCGCAAAGATTAGGAAATGAGAAGAGAAGACACGATGTCTTTGTTGATTGTCTTTTATGAGAAGTGTTTTGGAGTTTGTTTGTGAACATTCTCATACTAAGACTTATCCATCGTGACAAGGGACTTACACCTCGCCCCGAAACGGGACGTGTATAAGAACTCCGCAACAAAGTCTCGTATCGTACAAGAACATTTGGTTTTTATTAAGTGTCTTTTAGATTTTGTTTGAAGATGAGAGAAGAAGACTCAAATTGGAAAAGGGACAAAAAACTAAGGGGGACTAAGACCAACCCTAAGCTATTTATTATGCACAAAAGGGAGATCCTAATGGTTTATGAGGTTTTCTAATCCTAAGGAAGAAAAGGAAAAGAAAGAAGAAAAAAGGATGCAACTTACTTCCTAAGGAAGGTAAGTTGGTCCTAACAGAGGGGGAAATCCTACCAAACACAAATATGGAAGGAAAAAGTGAATTAAATGCATAAAGGAATGCATAACAAATAAAAGGATAGGGTGAAGAAAACTTACCTCAATCTTCCCCTCTACAAAACAAAGATTAGTGTGCCATTTATTAAAAATAATAAAGCAAACACACAACAATTAAATCCTAATGACTTTCTTAATTCTAGGGAACTAAAAAAATGCTAAAACAAAAATCCAGCACCTATTACAGCCCCTAAAGTACAAACAGCTATGAAAATAATGCATAACACAAGTAAGCTTTTTACAGCCAGCATGCAACATGAAAAAGTAGGTGTAAAAGGTCAAATACAGCATGCAAACAAAAAAACAACATACATTTTACAACACCTATATGAAAAAACATCCATGAAATGCAAAATCCAGATTTGATTATTTTCATTTTTTAATGCATACACTCAATGAATAATGCACCAATTCCATCATAAACATACATTTGAACATGGATCATCATATATAAATGCAAGATCATGAACATTTTTGAAGGATTATGCAAGAATGCATCACATGGTTGATTATGCAACAAGTAATGCAAAAGTATGGCACATGAACATGCATTTGAACATGATGATTATTGATTATGAACATGCAATATGATAGCTCAACAAGAATGCAAAAATCAATGCAAAATTTAGAATTGAATTGATATGGATGATGTGATCAAGCATGCAAACAAATGCAACTAAATGCACATACATACATGATTATGCAACATGCAACAATAAAATGCAAAATGATTTAATGCAATGCAAACATATAAAAACAGAATGCAACATGATTATTACATATCTAATGATGCATGAACATAGCAATAAGATGCAAGAAATCAAGGTATGCACAAATAAACACAAAAATGCATAATACACGACATGAACGGAATCATGTCGAAACGACTCGAAATGGGGGAATGAGCTACTGGAAATGGACCCAAAAATTCCCTAAAATCACTACCTAAACATGTATGAACATTAAAGGCACTAGGAAGCAAGATTGAGCAATCAAATAAGCTGAAAATCCAAAAATCAACAGCGTTAACCGGTTAACCATATGCGTTAACCGGTTAACGGACCTAAAACAGAGCACTAAAATGGCCAAAAACGCACGCGTTAACTGGTTAACCAAATGCGTTAACCGATTAACGCTGAATAGAAAGTAAAAAAAACTTTCGAAATAAGTGCTTTTGGCCACAATCTTGCTTCTAATGATCCCTAACATTCCTAGGAACATGCTAACACTAATTTCTACTTAATTGGGACTGATTTACACATGCTAAAACCTATAACTATCAACACCTTAAATCCAAATCCAACAAAAATCACAAATCGCAAGCAACACATAATGAAACATAATCGATCGCAAGCAAAACGAAAAGCACTTAAAGAATGACGAAATGGCGAGATGAAGAGAATAACTTAAAGAAGAAGTGATTTAGATCACCAAACTACGAAGTGGAGAAGTTCTTCGGTGAATGTTGCAAGAATCAGAGCTTGATCGAAGAGAAAACTGAAAAACCGAGAAACCGCAAAATAAATGCGTTCTTGACGTTTGGATCTTCGTGCACTTCCGATAAGCCGAAACCTTCAACAAAATTTAGTAGCTTCTTCTTCCACAATCCACAAAATCAATGGAGGTTGAGGCTAAGCTTCAAGATCTTCAAGTTTCAATGTGAAACTTGAAGAGCTTATTAAAAAAGCTTTAGTGAAAGGAGGGAAAATGGAGAAAAAATGAGAGAGAAAAAGTGATTGTGAAAGAGTGAAAAGTTGGAAAATTGTGGGAACCCTTTGCATTGAAGTGATTAATGAATATATAGAGGCTAGGCTTGGAGCTAGGTTTGGAATGGAATTAGGTTTGGGGCCCAAAAATTAGGTTTGGGATCCAAAATTATGGTTTGGTAGTTAGTTAGGGTTAGGGTTGGAAAAGGGAATATTACTTGGAATATTCCTTGGAATATTCCTTGGAACACTCTAGAAGATGGTAGAACATGGTGGAAGTTTCCAAGGGAAATGGAATGGAATTGAAGTGGAAAAACAAGAGGGAAAGGATGAAAGGAAATGTGTAAAGAAAGTGGAAGGAAAAGCGGAAAGAAAAGGGAGGGAAAGCTGAAATCTTCCCTTTTGGTTGGTTAGCTTGGAAGTGGTTTGGATTATTTTTGGGATATCATTTTTTCTCTTGAACTCCAATGCTCGGCAAGCCTCGATCGATCACACACCTCATGCAAAGGATGATGATTTATTTATTTATTTTTTTCAAATGCGATGCGATGATATGTGGAATGATGCAAGAATGAAGCGTAAATTGCTCGGAGTTGATAATAAATAAGAGGGCAAATTTTGGGGTGTTACACATGCTGCAGTAGGGGAATGGAATGCTATCTGTGCACTTCTAGCCCTCAATATATATGGGGTTATCTTGTTTGCTGATGAGCCCATGTTTGTGAGCAAGAATTCCATTCACCTGTTCTTACTAAGGAACCCAGTTCCTACCTTGCTTGGAGACTTCTACTACTCAGTACACCAGAGGAATGAGAAGTAAAGAGGAAGACTGGTCAGATGCTGTGCTCCCCTTTATTACTCCTGGTTGCTAAGACATTTGTCAAAGTCAGATACTTTATTGAACCCCCATCAGCAAAAGAACTAGGCTAAGAGATTTATTGCCTTGACAATAGAAGAAATCAGATGGTGCACTCAGAGCACCAAAGGCAAGGACATCATTACCAGTTGTGGGCAATATCCTAATGTGCCTTTGATAGGAGTGAAAGGTTGCATCAACTACAACCCTTTACTGTTTAAGAGACAATTAGGATATGCTTTGGTTCATCCTCCAAGAGGGCAAGATTTGGCTGAGACCCTCTACTGTGAAATCCAACTCAACTCTGATGTTGTCAGACAAGCTGTCTGGGCTTGGGATAACATTCAGACCAAGGGAACAACCATCCTTGGCAAGTGCAACAACATTTCTTCAGCATAGTATTCTGATTGGTCTCGTACCAGAGCTCAGATCACCTGGATGCCGTTCACCTTAGAAGATGCACCTGGACCTTCTATAGTACAACCTGTAGCCACTGTCAGTTTGGAAGAGTTTGAGAAACTGAAAGAGAGGAATGCTCATATCTCTAAAGCCTTGAAAAAGACTCTCTGGGAGAGAAATGAGAGCCGTCTGGATAATGCGAGATTGGAAAGACTCAGGACTGAGCACTTGACCAAGATTGAGAAGACGGATGACTACATTAGGAAGGCTAGGGCAGGGGAGTTAGTACTGAAGAATGCTTGCAAGGAAGCAAGGACTCAGAAGGCTAGGGCAGAGCATTATCTAGAGGAGAGCCAGGCTAGGTGGATCAAGATCATTGAAGCCCGTGCACAGGAAGATCAAAGGACTCATGCTAAGATAGAGCAGTTGGAGGCTAGTGAGAAGAAGCATCAGGAGGCTTTATTAGCAGCTCAGAGGGAGATATCTGAATTGAAACTCCGGGCGAGGTTGAAAAGGACAAAGGATCATGATAAGCATAAGAAGTTAACCAATGCCATTGCTACCAGGAATCTCCTCATCAGGACTATCACAGAGCACCCAATAGGTCCAGTGACTGAGGCCCTCCTGAAGGAAGTCAGAGAGGATGACTTTGGATTAGATGTTTAACTCTTTTGCTTGTACTTTTCTTTTGTTGTACTTTTGGTTTCGTTGTTGTATTTTGACCCACCATGGGAATATTATTTGTAATCAAACTATGTATCTTCACTCTTTGTAATATATATGGTTTGTATTTTTGGTGGGCTTTATCTATCTCTACAACATCATCAGCATTCCCTCGAGGTCTAGAAAGGTCAAAACCAAAGAACCAAACCGGATACCCTTGGAAGACAAATAGGCATCCTGCATTTGCATACTAACATTTTCTTTGTTTTGTAGGTCTTTATTTTGTTTTGGTTTCTCACTTTGTTGTGGTTTCAGGATACAACGGTACCCGACAAGAAACAACCTTCCGGGACTCCAGATGGATCAAGTTCAGCAAGACTTGAATGAAGTAAGGACCCAAATGGCCAATGAGAGGGTTGAGATGAGGAATCAGATGACCCAATTCATGACTGTGATGACTGGTCTAGCTCAGAGCCAGGAAAGACTGAGGGAGTTGGTTGAGAGACAAACTCCTGAAGAACACCATCCAGGTACAGGAGGTACCAGTAACAACGATCACATGCAGCCTCACACTGATCCACCAAAATTTGGGCCTCATCTGAACCCAGAAATCAATGCCATAAGGAATACTCAGGGTAACACTGCTGGAGGAAGGGTTTTGCAAGAAGATCCTCAAGAAGAGCAGTTTACAGTTGTTGGGGCTGGGGACGAAGTTTACGACCGACAGTTGGATGAGATTTCAGAGAAACTGAGGTCTCTTGAATCCTAAAATTCCCTAGGATTTGATGTAATGGACATGGGGTTGGTGGAAGGGGTGAGAATTCCTCACAAGTTCAAACCCCCGTGTTTTGAAAGATATAATGGCACATCCTGCCCACGCACCCACCTTCAATCATTTTTGGGAAGATTAAAAGCATACACCATGGACGAAAAGCTGTGGATGTTTTACTTCGTGGATAGTCTAACAAGGGAATCCCGAGAATGGTATTCCCACTTGACCAGAGCCACAGTGAGGAACTGGAAAGACCTGGCTGAAGCTTTTATCCGTCAGTATCAGTATAACTTGGACATGGCTCCAAACCGAACCCTTCTTATGGGAATGTCTCAGTCTTCCCGTGAAAGCTTCAGAGAATATGCCCAAAGGTGGAGGCAACTTGCTACTGCAGTTCAACCCCCTATGTCCGAAAGGGAGATGGCAGACATGTTCATGAATACCCTCCAAGGAACATATATTGATAGATTGGCTGCATTTTCTTCTACTAGCTTTGCAGATGTGGTGATAGCTAGGGAAAGAATAGATAGCCTACTGAAGATGGGAAAGATCTCCGATAATGGTGCCAGTTCAAGAAGTACAAGGAAACCATTTGCTGGGCCCCGTAGATCTGGTGAGACAAACTCTGTGCACATGGGAAGAGGGAGACCCCAATACTTGCCCATAACAGTTGTTGCTGTTACTATCCCTGCTCTACCTCCTTAGTATACTCAACAACCACAACACTTTCCGCAACAACAACAATTTCCTCAACAGAGATCATACAACAATAATAACAACAATCAACAGCAACGCCCTTTTCAACAGCGGCCATCTCAGATCAACAGGGTGATTGACGCCATTCCAATGCCATATACTACACTGCTGCCACAACTCCTGAAGCTCAATCTTGTTGAGTTGAGGACATTGGCTCCACCTGATCCTCAAAACCTCCCAAGAAACTATGATGTCAACACTAGGTGTGCTTTTCACACTAACACACCTGGTCACTCTACGGAAAAATGCAGAGCTCTGCATATGAAGGTTCAGGATCTGGTAGATTCAAAGGCCCTGAACTTTGCACCTCCTCCCAATGTAATGAAAAATCCTATGCCAAGCCACAACGGGCCAAGGATTAATGCTATAGAGGATGGCTCACCCGTAAGTTTAATATAAGACATTGCATGTATCCAGACACCTCTGGAAGAGGTTAAAGCCCAACTTTTAAAATGCCAAGTGTATCCAAGTTGTGAGGTCTGTTGTGAATTATGCAAACTTTCTGAGAATAAGTGTGCAAGCTTGATGGATGGAATTAATGGTTTGATCAAAGAGGGCATTCTGCAAATCACAACAACCGCTTCTACAACACCAACAACTCTTTTGTCAACAACAAGCGAATCTTCTACAAATGCAACAACCATCTTTCCTACTGGTTCTTCTACAACTGCAATAACCATTGTTCCAACTGATTCAGCTACAACTTCAGCAATCATTCCATCTGTCACTTCAACACACAACAATTCATTTGCACCAACTACTACCACTTCAGTGACTACCAACAATGATGTTTCCACTGTCACAATTTATTATGACCCTACAACGGTCCCGAATTCCAACATCTTTCAACAATCTCAACAAAGCTTCAATTCACCTCCACCAACATCCACCAGAGGTCCTGTTACTATTTTCTATGATCCACAGACCATTACAGTTCCAACTTCTGCTGTAGTAAGCCCAGTCACCATCACGGTGCCCGGGCCAATTCCATATGATAAAGACAGTGCTATACCATGGCATTATGGTGCTGACCTTTACTGCAACGGAGAGAAAGTCCTTCTTGATTCTCCAGTTCTCACTCCCCAGGTGGACAATGTCAGGGGAGGCGGAGGCTTCACCCGAAGAGGACATATCTTTGCGTCACAAGCTCCCAGAACCAACACTGAGGCAGAGACTGCTGCCAAAGCCAAAGGGAAGAGTGTGATACCGGAAGAATCTGCACCAAAAGAGACTCATAAATCATCCTTCGATCAGGATGTGGATGAATTTATGAGGATAATTAAAAGAAGTGACTATAAATTTGTGGACCAGCTCCACCAAACTCCTTCAAAGATCTCAGTCTTATCTTTGCTGTTATGTTCCGAAGCCCATTGAGATGCACTACTCAAAGTTCTGCACGCTGCCTACGTGCCAGAAGAGATTACGGTGAATCAGCTTGAAATAGTTGTGGCAAATGTCAATACTAGCCATGGGATAGGTTTCACTGATACTGATTTAACCACAGAAGGACGTCACCACAACAAAGCTTTGCACATAACCTTGGAGTGCAAAGGAGCTGTATTATCTCATGTTCTTGTAGACACTGGGTCCTCACTCAATGTCTTACCCAAGAAAGCTCTTATCAAGCTCGAATATGATGGGATAGCTCTCCGGCCAAGTAACCTTGTGGTCAGGGCTTTTGATGGCTCCAAAAGATCTGTTCTTGGAGAGGTGGAGTTCCCAGTGATAATCGGTCCGCAGGTCTTTAAGACCACTTTCTATGTGATGGACATTCAGCCGGCATACAGTTGTTTGTTAGGTCGACCCTGGATTCACGCTGCAGGCGCAGTAACGTCGACCCTTCACCAGAAATTGAAGTACGAGTGGGAAGGACAGATTATCACCATCTGCGGTGAGGACATGTTTGTTAGCCATCTGGCTACATACAAGTATATTGAGATGGATGGTGAAATCCATGAGACAATGAGCCAAGGGTTCGAGGCCCTAAATGTCAATGAGGCGACTGAAGTATTTGCTGCATCCTAGGAAAACAGGACAAGTACTTTGATTGTTTCCTATCAGCAAGCCCTAAAGGTTGTTGAAGACGGTAATGCCCAAGGCTGGGGCAAGCTGCTGCCAGTGGAGAAAAAGGAAGATAAATTCGGTTTGGGTTACAGACCATTCCGACAAGATCAATCAGAGGCTGCCAAAGAGCCCAAGTTCATCAGTGGGGGGATGCTCGCCCCAGATGCTGTTAACAACCTGGAAGACGAGGCGGAAAGTGACCGCAACCTGGAGAGCTAGATACGTCCAAGGATCTCGGGGAACCAAGTCTTTAACTGGTCTTCCCAGGAAATTATAAGGGTTACTCCTGCAGAGTAATTATTATTTCCTGTCTTTTTTAGCATGCATCAAGTCCCGCATCTTGCCCAAGGTGTCAGGACTCATTTTGTAATAGAGCCATATTGTAATTTTGTGCAAATGAATTATCAATGAGTATCGGACATCTTTTGAAAACAAGTCTCTTTTTCGCTCACTGTCTTTTCATTTTTCACTTTTGTACAAAACAATAAAATGGAAATGTTTTCAAAATAATAACCTTATTTTCACTTTTTCTAAATAAGATTAAAATTGATCACTAAAACGAACCAATCTCAACCCTTGCAGAGATTATCCTCCAGATTGCACCGACAACAGCACTGCTATGACCTCGTATGACTTCGACAATCCAATTAATCAAGCCGATGAAGGGGTTGAAGAAGACTATGAGTTACCTGAAGAGTTAGCCAGGTTGTTGAGGCAGGAAGAGAAAGTGATTACTCCTCATCAGGAGGAGGTTGAGACAGTTAATCTTGGTACCGAAGAGGATTTGAAAGAAGTGAAGATTGGGCCGGTCTGCAAGATTCAGTAAAAGAACAACTTATTGATATGCTTTGATAATACGTCGACGTATTTGCTTGGTCTTATCAAGACATGCCAGGTGTTGCACCCCAAAATTTGCCCTCACAATACAAGACTTTGTGTTCTCTGAAGGTTCACAAGGTTCACAAGCTTCTCAACATTTACAAGACCTTTCATGAGGTTCATGAAGTCTACAAGTCACTTTATGAGGTTCACAAGGTTCACAAGATTCACAATGCTTTCAAGACCTTTCATGAGGTTCATGAAGTCTACAAGTCACTTTATGAGGTTCACAAGGTTCACAAGGTTCACAATACCTCCCATAAGGTTCACAAGACATCTTATGATGGTTCACAAGGTTCACAAAGTCCACAAATAGTCAGAAGATTTGACAACTCCCTCAGACAATGCACCTCCTAAGCAGTGCATCCAAAACTAGGGTTTTGACTTTAATCAGGCTAAATGAATTTCCAAGGCTTCAAGTGGGCTTCATAACATCTTATATGTGTTTAAGAATCCTTATGACAAATTTCAAAACTTTTCCCAAAGTTTTGCTCAGACAGATGATCAGATAAGTCAAAATCAGTCAAAGCAGTTAAAAAGTCAAACTAAGGTCAACTGTGGTCAAACCAAAGTCAAACTTCATGATTTTTTGCCAACATCAAGTATATGAAGTAAAATTCATCATTTGATCAAGGGTTGATCATGATTCATCAAGGAGATTTCAGATCATCAAGAATCAGGAGTTTCTAAATTAGGGTTTCCTTAGGAAAAGTCAACTGAACTTTGACCAGCCATAACTTTCACATGCTTCATCACCAAGTCTCCATCCAAAGCTCATTTTGAAGGAAATTGAATTCTCTACAACTTTGTGTCTCACAAGCCAAGCCCAAAAATGCTTCATTTGGAGGGTATGAGCTAAGACATTATAGGTCCTTTTGAAAGTCAACAAAAAGTCAACAACTTCAAAAGGGCATAACTTGAGATTGGTAAATGATATGGACGTGAAACCAGTGAGGTTGGTTAGAGGACTCTTCAAGCTTTCCAAAATGTCCAAGAACACCCTCATACCTTTAAAATTGAGGGAGATGTGCCCTTGCAAAGTTGGGAAATTTTATGATGGTTTATGTTGAAAATGGAGGTTTAAAACCACTTCTTTCCAAATGGGCTTGCTAAATTGTGATCCAATCCATATCATATCATCATGCACGACCCAATTGATTAAAAATCATAATTTTTACTATTTTATTTTTATTTATTTTGATTTAATTCATAAAAAATCATTTTAAATAAATATAAAATATGAAAATATATTTTTGGATGAAGATTGAGCTTCTAGAATCTCATCAATATTGATTGAAGTTGAAAGAGAAAGAAATCATGTGATTGATCCAAAAATAGTAAGCTTTCATGAGCAAATATTGAACTTTCAAAGCATGATCAATCTCAATCTTTTTAAATCAATTCTTCCACATGATCCATCAATGTTTTGACCTAGAATCATTCACATATAAGTATCAAACATAATGCAAACCCTCAGACACGATTTTGCTGCATCAAGAGGTAAGTTCACAAAACCAAAAAAACCATTGAAAAGTGACATTCGTATTCTTCAATCCAAGAGGTTTCAAGGTAAAATAAAGACATAGACGTGTTCTTTGAGCATCACTGAAGCTAAAGCATCACTCATATGCATCCCATGTGCATCACATTGGCCAACCCGAGTTCACTTTTATCTTGAATATAATTTTTTCGATTCCATTGATTGGTTGTGTTTTGTTGAAATTTGTTTACATAATCTTGTTTGTGACATGGTATAGATTGTTTCTGGACCAATGGATTGAAGCTTCCTTGCCTAAAACAGATTCGGCCATAGTTAGGGTTTTGACCTTCAAAATGGGGTCTTGTGATTTACTAAACCTAAACGAATTCTAAGAACATAGGAATGTTCTATGAGACCCAAGGATCATAAAACTATAATTAATTTCATGAATCATTGCTGTTTGGTATGAGTTTGATTTTCGCAGGTCCAAAACCATGAAGAACTTGCAACAAAACTTGCAGGAAAAAAGGCAACAAAATTCGCAGGTAAAAGGTAGAAGAAGAAGAAGCTTGGCGCGTTTTCCAGAATTTAAAAGTTGAATATAATATTTTATGAATTAGTTATAGTTTTGTTTCACCAAAGGTTGCTTGGCCCAGTGGTTGGAGGTGTGCGCATACAATGGCTTGGTCTGGGGTTCGATTCCCCGTTTGTGACATTTTGTTCTTTTATTCTGTTTGTTTTTCAGGTTTAATATATTATCAATTATAGTCATCATATAATCAGTTGGGCTCTTCCAGCTGGGTGGTGATGTGTGCGTGTGAATGTTCAAAGGTCCTGGGTTCAATCCTCCCCCAGGCCTTTTTATTTCTTTTAATTTTCCAGGTTTTTGGGACAAAGATCAAAACAACTTGAACCTCCTTCATTGTTGCCTGCGCATGGGCAGCCCAGTGGTGTGTATTGTTGGTTGCAAGCTTAGGGGACTGGGTTCAAACCCCAGCCCCATCAGGTTTTTATTCTCTCTTTTTTTTTTTCTTTCTTTCTTTATTTTTCTAATTACTTAATATTTCATATTAAAATAAATTAAAATTATATTACTTTATTATTTTCTATATTATAAAATATGTATATATCATATGTTCTAATTCCTAATATTATTTTCTAAAAAAATTCTAAATTCTTGTTTTCTCAATTTAAATTTTTATTTATGTAATTAAATTAGACATATATATTAGTTAAAATAATTTTGTATGTTAAATTAAATCTTAAAAATATTTTCTAGAAAACAAAACCCTAATTTATTTTCTAATAATTTATTAAAAACTTAATTTTTATTTTATAATTTTTGTACATATTCATTTAGTATAATTAATTTCAATAAATATAATCAAGCTTTTCTTTTTGTAATATGTCTAAAAAATAAATTAATAATTTGTATATTATTATAATTATTTAATTGTCCATATTCTTTCATATTATTAAATAATTGTTTATAATCTAACTTTTGTTTATTATTCTAGTTTGGTTCTTATTATATTTTTGTTAATTCAATTTATTTTGATTTCTATTATTATTATTAATCATATTATTGCTAATCTTTGCTTATTATAATTTTTACTAACCTTTTATTTAATTTAATATTATTTTTACTAACCCAATTTTAATGATTATTATTACTAACCCTTATTTCTTTATTTATTGCTTATTTATTATTATTTGGCCTATTATTTATATTTTGCTTTTATATTTTCTGCTATTTATTTATTATTATTATAATTATTTTGTAATTGCTCCCTTGGTGTAATTTTGTAAATATTTAATTATTTTTGCTATGGTTAGTAATTTAGGGAGTGCAAAACATGTATGCTACTTAAAATAAATTTAGATCACTTTAATCATAAGATAAATAATATTGAACACTCACACACGTAAGTCGATTTTTAATCGCCATCCTACACTTTCTAAGGCTATCCCTCTATGTTGCCTATTAATAAGGTCAAGTGGGGTGTAAAAAGCAAGTCCCTTAAAAAAGAAAAATCATCAAGTCCCTCATGGTTGCCTTTACGAATCAAGTCCCTTCGAATAATGATGATAGTCCCTCCTATATGCTTAATACACCCCACAGTTGCCTTCATACAAACTGAAATTCTGTAATGAGATGTCCTAAGAGATGTTCCAACACTTAATAGGACATTTAACCAAAACTTTAAACAGCAGGAAAAATAAACAACACAGAAGTTTGTTAACCCAGTTCAGTGTATAACCACACCTACATCTGGAGGCTACCAAGCCAGGAGGAAATCCACTATTAGTAATATTAATTCTAGACTTAAACCACCCTGTTTAATCTATCACTTAATACTTACCCAATGCAATTTCTACCTAAGACTCACTTAGATAAGAGTACCCTACTCACTCCCCCTCAATCACCCAGTGATCAAGTTTTACAAGTTTACAGAAATTGAAGACATCCTTCAAACAAAACAGCTTGATCTTACTTCACAGTTTCAATCAAGTCACAAATGCACTTTTGCTTAAAAGCTCATAAAGTGGTACATAAAAAACAACCTGCTATTAAAACACTAGACACCCTATTTTGTCTTCTGAAATTCGTACTCAATTCTATGAGTTTCTGTTGTTTAAATAGGTATCTGAATTTTGGGCTTTCTGTAGAATGATCCAGCCCTAATGTGCAGCAACTGTCACCTTGAATTTAGGGTTTGTTACCTCCTATATTCTAGGTGCATTAGGTCTTCTGTTTTAATCTGAATCTTCAATTTAAAACTCCCTACAGATGCGCCTTGTTCTGTTTTTATCCAGCATTAATTAATTCCAGATAGTTCTCCTTAAATATCTCTGATCTGTTAATCAATAATTAATTCTGGTAGCAGGTCTGAGATGTCTCAACATCTGTTGGGACATCCTGAAAAACTGAACTTAATTTATTCACACAATGTCCCAACATCTGATGAGACATCCTGAAATAAATTCACATACTCTGTTTGATAATGTCCCAACATCTGATAGGACATTCTGAACTGAATTTAACATTTCTTGTTTGGTCAAAAATTCTGCCAATTCTTAAACATCTACAAACTCCCCCTTTGGCTAATTTTTGGCTAACATCTTTCCTGGTTTTCAGAGTGCAGCAGAAGTTCTTTTTATCAGAGTATATCATTACTTTTCTGTTGATTCATATTTGAGTTTTACTCCCCCTCAAACATATATGAGTCCAGTCTTGTTTCAACAGAAATATTCACACTTATTCAGTTCAGGCAGAAACAAACAGATTTCATTCATTTAAACAGCAATTACATTTGATGTTGTTCTCCCCCTTGGTAGACACAAAATTAGGGGCCAAAGAACTATTGCTGTCATTTACAAATGCCTCACATACACAGATCACTCAGATTCATCACTCTCAGTAGCTTCCTCCACTTCAGTGTCTTCATCTTTATCACCTTCACTGGCAGCTTCACTGTCTTCATCAGATGCAGCTGTCTGATCTTCTTCACTTTCCAACCTCTTAATTATTTCCTCCAGCTTCTGCTTTCTAGCTTCAAGCTCTTTGCAGGTGCACTTTAGCTCAGCAATCAAGGCCCTCTTAGAGATTGGATTCTTAGCAGTGGAGGGACCAGCAGATGTCCCAGCAGGTGCTTCAACATCTGCAGCATGGTGACTGAGAAATAATTTGTAATGAAAAGCCAGGGGGCTTTCTCTCTTGCAGATTGTGTCCTTCTCAGTTAAAATTCTAGGAAATTGGCTTAATATTATACCACATAGCAATGAAGGAAAAGCTATTGGTAGCTTTGTTGCAGAAGAGCTGGAATGCTTCATGGTTTGATCAAAGATGAAAGCTCCATAGTCCATTTTGGTTTGAGTTCTAACAGCATATATAAATCTGGCTAGACCAGTTGAGATTGAGGAAGTGTGGTTAGTAGGCACCCAATTAGATGTTCCAATCCTGTTCAGCATGGCATACTTTCTGGTAAGCATGCTTACAGATAGCTTTCCCTTCACAGGCCATGCCTTTACCTGGTCAGCAGTTATCACTTTACAGACTTGATTATCTGTCTTACCTAGTTCATTGGGTCCATCTGTTTCTCTTCCTAGATACTCATTGATGATTTGAGGAGAAAACTGTACACATTTACCTCTAACAAAAACTTTTCTAAACTCAGAAGACTTACCATTTGAGCAATCCTCCTGAAGATTCACAATGAACTCTTTGACAAGAAGTTCATAGCAGGGAGAGAACTCTGAGACTGTCTTGAATAGTCCTGCAGCAGAGATTAGGTCAATGAGTTCTGTGCACTCAAGTGCATTGCTGCTTAGTTCTCTTTCCAAAGCAACCCTTCTTTGGTACACATATTTCCATCTGTTGACACTGGAGACATGATGGAAGGATATATTGTCCAAGGGAGCTTCTGGAACAACAGTTGAAGCTCTAGTTGGTGCTGGTTTCTTCTTGGGAGGAGATGTTGGGACATCTGATCCAACATCTGAATCTGATGGTGTTGCAGCTTTTCTCTTCTGAGTTTGAACCTTGCTCCATGGTTTTGCTGGACCAAAGGTAGCTTTAGCTTTGCCTTTCTTTGGACTAGCCTTCTTAGTCTCAGGGATGACAGGTTCAGCTCGTATCTTTCCTTTCCTGGACCTTAGTCTTTTAGCAATGCTGGGTTTCACAGATGATATGATCTCTGCATCAGAATCCTGTTCCAGATTGACTATTGGAGGGGATTGAGCAGTCTCCTCATCAGCTTGTTGATCAGTAGAAGATTGATCTTCATTTGAGTCTTTAGCCTGTTCCATAGAAACTTCTTTATCACTTTCACTTGAGACCTCTTTCTTGTCCTCAGTCTGTTCAGTATCAGCATCAGATGAGTTTGCTTTCTCATCTGCATATGTTCCAACATCCGTTGGGACATCTTGTTCTACAGCAGTGTTCTTTGTATCTTGAGCAGGTTCTTCTTGAGGTGCAGGAATGGTGTTCAAGGGAACAGAGATTCCTTTCACTACTCTTTGTTCAGAGAAAACTTGGTTGACAATCTCCTTGATGGAATCATCAACATATTTGGAGTATTTAACATGTGAAGGAATTTCTTTAGCTTTGCTTCTGATTTGATCTTTACCTCTTTTTGGTGTTCTTGCCTTCTTAGTGTGAGAGGCATTTCCCCTGAGCTCATCTAATGGTGTTGATTGCATTGGCACCATAGAAATAGGAGTGGCATGAACCACGTCTTCCTGGTTGAGAACTTCTTCAGCTGTTTTAGGGTTTTGAGACATTGTTGAGGAAGATGAATGTGCAGCTTTAGGGTTTAAGATTTCTGAAGGATTACTAGTTAATGTGATTCGCTTGTGATGATGAGATGAGACTCTTGATAGCTGCTTATAAGGAATTACTAAATAAGTAGCCGTTACAGTCCAAATGATTAGGAATGAAATTCCCAAGGATCTAGTCCAGACTAGCTTTGCCATATGGAACTTATGCCATGCAATGTCATATGACATGTTGGCACATCTCATTAACTGCTAGATATCACATAAACAGATTCCAAGTTTGCCCCTTAAGTTCTCAAATTGTGTAGCATCCAATGCCTTGGTAAAGATATCAGCTAACTGCAGATCTGTAGCTACATGCTCCAATGAAATCACCTTTTCTTCTACAAGATCTCTGATGAAATGATGTCTGATATCAATATGCTTTGTCCTGCTGTGTTGGATAGGATTTTTAGATATGTTGATTGCACTTAAGTTGTCACAGTACAATGTCATGACATCCTGTGGGACATTGTACTCAGTGAGCATCTGCTTCATCCAAACCAACTGAGAACAACTGCTACCTGCTGCTATGTACTCAGCTTCAGCTGTAGATAAGGATACACAATTCTGTTTCTTACTGAACCAAGAAATCAGATTGTTTCCTAGAAAGAAGCATCCTCCTGAAGTGCTTTTTCTGTCATCAGCACTTCCTGCCCAATCAGCATCACAGAAGCCAGTGAGAATAGGTTTGCAACCATGAAAGTACATTATGCCATAGTCACAAGTACCATTAACATATTTAAGAATTCTCTTGACTTGATTGAGATGACTGACTTTTGGATCAGCTTGATATCTTGCACAAACTCCTACTGCAAATGCAATGTCTGGTCTGCTAGCAGTCAAGTATAACAAGCTTCCAATCATGCTTCTATATAAACTTTGATCTACATTCTCACCCTTTTCATCTTTAGTCAGCTTTAAATGTGTGGGAGCAGGAGTTCTTTTATGAGAAGCATTTTCCATTCCAAATTTCTTCACTATGTTCTTGGAGTACTTACTTTGGGAAATAAACATTGAGTCTTCCATTTGCTTTACTTGCAGACCAAGAAAGTAGGTTAATTCACCTACTAGACTCATTTCAAATTCAGATTCCATCTGCTTGACAAAATGTTTGACCATCTTATCAGACATCCCACCAAAGACAATGTCATCAACATATATTTGAGCAATCATGACATTTCCTTCTTCATCTTTAACAAACAGGGTTTTATCAATCCCACCTTTTCTGTATCCTTGCTTGATAAGAAATGTGGTTAGTCTCTCATACCATGCCCTTGGAGCTTGCTTCAAACCATAAAGTGCTTTCTTTAGTTTGTATACATGATTTGGACAGCTTGGATCAACAAATCCTTTAGGCTGTTCTACATATACTTCTTCATTAAGATAGCCATTTAAAAAGGCACTTTTCACATCCATTTGAAATAGCTTGAACTTTAAGATACAAGCAATTCCCAACAGTAGTCTTATTGATTCAAGCCTTGCTACTGGTGCAAAGGTTTCATCAAAGTCTACTCCTTCAATTTGTGTGTATCCTTGAGCCACAAGTCTAGCTTTGTTCTTTGTAACAATTCCTTGTTCATTTGACTTGTTCTTATACACCCATTTTGTACCAATCACATTTATGTCATCAGGTCTAGGTACAAGATTCCACACTTCATTCCTTGTGAATTGACCTAATTCCTCTTGCATAGCACAAATCCAGTATTCATCAGTGAGAGCTTCCTTGACATTTTTAGGTTCTATTTTGGAAACAAAACAAGAACCTGAAATCACTTCTCTTGATCTAGTGCTCACACCTCTGTTGGGATCACCAATTATTAAATCTTTGGGATGATCCTTCTGTATTCTGATGGAGGGAGGTTTGCTTGAATCTTCTGACCTTGTATCATTTTGAGTGAAGTTATATTGATCATTCTTTTCTTCAGCTTCAACCTTGATATCAGCAGATGTTCCAACATCTTCTGGGACATCTGTAGGAGCATCATCAATTATCACATTTATGGACTCCATGATAACATTTGTTCTGTAGTTAAATACTCTATATGCTCTGCTGTTTATAGAGTATCCAAGGAAAATTCCTTCATCACTTTTAGGATCCATTTTTCTCCTTTGCTCCCTATCTGTCAGAATATAGCATTTACTTCCAAACACATGAAAGTACTTCACAGTGGGTTTTCTGCCCTTCCAGACTTCATATATTGTGGACAGGGTTCCTTTTCTCAAGGTAACTCTGTTATGGATGTAGCAGGCAGTGTTCATAGCTTCAGCCCAGAAATACAGAGGTAACTTTTTAGCATGGATCATAGCTCTTGCTGATTCTTGAATAGTTCTATTCTTCCTTTCAACAATCCCATTCTGTTGAGGAGTGATAGGAGAAGAATACTCATGATTGATTCCTTCTGAAGAGCAGAAATCTAAGAACTTTTGATTCTCAAATTCTTTTCCATGATCACTTCTTATTCTGATCACACAGCTGGATTTTTCCCTTTGCAATCTTTGACATAATTCTTTGAATACATCAAATACATCTGACTTTTCTTTGATGAAGTTTATCCATGTATATCTTGAAAAATCATCAACCACAACATAGGCATACCTCTTACCACCAAGACTTTCAACCTGCATAGGTCCCATAAGATCCATATGTAAAAGTTCCAAAACTTTGGAAGTTGTCAGATGTTGGAGCTTTGGATGGGACATCTTGGTTTGTTTGCCTATTTGACATTCACCACATATTTTGCCATCATCAATCTTCAGTTTGGGAATACCTCTTACAGCATCCATAGATATGATCTTCTTTATGCCTCTGAAATGAAGATGACCTAGCCTTTGGTGCCATAGTTTTACTTCTTCTTCTCTAGCTAGAGAACAAGTTGAAGTGGGACTGAAGTCTAATGGCTCCCACATGTAACAGTTGTCTTTTGACCTTGCACCTTTCATGACAACTTCTTGCTCTTGGTTAGTCACTATGCATTCAGTTTTTGTAAAGTTTACACTGTATCCTTGATCACATAGTTGACTTATACTGATCAGGTTAGCAGTTAACCCTTTAACTAGCAATACATCATCTAGTCTTGGAACATCTTGACAGTCCAAGGTTCCAACTCCTTTGATCTCTCCTTTAGCTCCATCTCCAAAAGTTACATACCTGGATGAATGTGATTTTAAGTTCACTAGCAGATTCTTCAACCCAGTCATGTGCCTTGAACATCCACTGTCAAAATACCAGTCTTCCTTAGCTGATACTTTCAGTGATGTATGTGCTATGTATGCAGTACTTTTCTTTGACCAGATGAGTTGAGATTTCTTTTGATGCCTCTGCCCTGTGTGTTGTTCAGCTGATCTCAAAACTTGATTGTTGATCTGGTTCTTGGAACTGTGGCTTTGATCAGTCTGAATGTCAGCTTTTGGTCTCCAAACCTTCTTGATGACCTCTGTCTTCTGCTTAGGAGGTTGCTGATTTCTTTGATGTCTAAGAACTTTCTTGGTACCTTCTACTTTCTGTTTGGAGGGTTGCTGATACATCTGATTTGGATATCCATGTAGCTTATAACAGTGAGGTTTGATATGTCCAAATCTTCCACAGTGATGGCATCTCCATCTTTGATACTTCTTCTTCATCTTGTTCTTTCCAGAATGTTGAGACATCTGTTGGAACATTATGTTTGTCTTTGTGTTCTGATGTTGAAGCATCTGTTGGGACATCTTGTTTGACTGTATAGTTTTTGAAGTAGTTTTGCTAGAGCTTGCTTCATCTCTGCTATATCCCAGTCCACTTTTGTCCCCTGAATGTTTATTATTGCAGAGAATAGCATCCAGTGTATTTGAGCTGCTGTTCATCATTCTAACAGATTTGGACATATGTTCCAGCTTAGAATTGAGAAGAGTTACTTCACTTTTTAAGGTATCAATGATTACTTGATCACTTGCTTTTTCTTCTTCTAGTACTTCATTCTGCTTCTTTAGCTTTATGACCTCACTGCATACTTCAGTACTTCTCTTGTACAGATCCTTGAAGGCTTGCTCAAGATCTGCATAAGTAAGCTCTTCACAGCTGGAATCACTGTCATATTCACACAGTCCAGCTAAAGCAGCAATGTGCTTAGCTGATTCTTCTTCTGAATCTCCTGAGTCTTCATCAGACCAGGTTACAGATAGTCCCTTCTTTTGTCTTTTTAAGAAGTTAGGACATTCCTTCTTGATGTGTCCATATCCTTCACATTCATGGCACTTGATTCCTTTTTCTTGACTGGTCTTTTCAGCAAGATTTGATCTTCTGTTAGCATCATAGGTTCTCTTGTTTTCAGAAGAGTTTGTGAATCTTCCACTGGAATTTGATTTACCTTCCATACCTCTGAGAATCTGTTTGAACTGTCTTGTAATCAATACAAGGTTTTCTGATAAGCTTTTATCATTTGCTAGTTCATCATCTTCTTCTTCATCTGCATTTGAAACCAAGGCAATGCTTTTGTTCTTTTTAGCATGTGTGTCATTCATTCCCATCTCAAAAGTTTGAAGGGAACCAATGAGTTCTTCAGCTTTCATGGAGCATATGTCTTGTGCCTCTTCTATTGCTGTGACTTTCATGTCAAATCTTTTTGGCAAAGATCTGAGAATCTTCCTTACAAGCTTTTCATCAGTCATCTTTTCTCCCAAGGCTCCAGAAGTATTGGCTATATCCAAGATGTTCATGTAGAACTCATGAATTGATTCATCTTCCTTCATTCTCAAGTTTTCAAACTTGGTGGTGAGAAGTTGAAGTCTTGACATTTTTACTTTTGATGTTCCTTCATGAGTTGTCTTGAGGGTATCCCACACATCTTTGGCCAGCTCACAATGATGCACCAGTCTGAAAATATTTCTATCAATGCCATTGAATAAAGCATTTAGGGCTTTTGAGTTGCCTAGTTCTGAATCTTCTTCCTCTTTACTCCATTCTTCTTCAGGTTTCAGAACTATTGATCCATCTTTGGTGTTTTGAACAGGATGTTTCCATCCAACATTTACTGCTCTCCATGCCCTGTTGTCAAGTGACTTTAAGAATGCAATCATTCTTGGCTTCCAGTAGTCATAATTAGAACCATCCAGTATAGGTGGTCTATTTACTGACCCTATATCTCTGTCCATGTTACAGAATTTGTTTTCCCTAGATCTCACCCAGTATAAACAGGCAGGGTGCCTGCTCTGATGCCAATTGAAATTCTGTAATGAGATGTCCTAAGAGATGTTCCAACACTTAATAGGACATTTAACCAAAACTTTAAACAGCAGGAAAAATAAACAACACAGAAGTTTGTTAACCCAGTTCAGTGTATAACCACACCTACATCTGGAGGCTACCAAGCCAGGAGGAAATCCACTATTAGTAATATTAATTCTAGACTTAAACCACCCTGTTTAATCTATCACTTAATACTTACCCAATGCAATTTCTACCTAAGACTCACTTAGATAAGAGTACCCTACTCACTCCCCCTCAATCACCCAGTGATCAAGTTTTACAAGTTTACAGAAATTGAAGACATCCTTCAAACAAAACAGCTTGATCTTACTTCACAGTTTCAATCAAGTCACAAATGCACTTTTGCTTAAAAGCTCATAAAGTGGTACATAAAAAACAACCTGCTATTAAAACACTAGACACCCTATTTTGTCTTCTGAAATTCGTACTCAATTCTATGAGTTTCTGTTGTTTAAATAGGTATCTGAATTTTGGGCTTTCTGTAGAATGATCCAGCCCTAATGTGCAGCAACTGTCACCTTGAATTTAGGGTTTGTTACCTCCTATATTCTAGGTGCATTAGGTCTTCTGTTTTAATCTGAATCTTCAATTTAAAACTCCCTACAGATGCGCCTTGTTCTGTTTTTATCCAGCATTAATTAATTCCAGATAGTTCTCCTTAAATATCTCTGATCTGTTAATCAATAATTAATTCTGGTAGCAGGTCTGAGATGTCTCAACATCTGTTGGGACATCCTGAAAAACTGAACTTAATTTATTCACACAATGTCCCAACATCTGATGAGACATCCTGAAATAAATTCACATACTCTGTTTGATAATGTCCCAACATCTGATAGGACATTCTGAACTGAATTTAACATTTCTTGTTTGGTCAAAAATTCTGCCAATTCTTAAACATCTACACAAACAGATGTCCCTCTCATGTCCCTTAACACATCCAAGGTAATGACTACCTATTCCTTAATAATAGGGATAGTCTTACCACTTAAAGGATAAAGAACAGAAAAGACTTAAACTTTAGGGTAGGTTCCTCATAGTTACTTGCTCACTATTCAAAAACTTTTCAAACACTTCACAATTTCAAACAATTTTCAAACACAAGTTTTTTACGCATCCGTACATGGATCATTATCAAACTCTTATGAAAATTTTTATTCACACACTTCACATTTTCAAAAACAATTCAAAGTGAGCTAAGTAACTAAGAGCCCATGGATAACCATGGATGTAAAGGGTGCTAACACCTTCCCTTTACATAACCTACCCCCCGGACCCAAAAATCTTTTAAAAAGGTCTTTCCTGTTCTTTTATGCCTTTCCTTTGGATAAAATAAAAGTCGGTGGCGACTCTTGCTATCCGCAACATAACTAAAGTCAGTTCTCCCACCGTGTTACAGAACTGGCGACTCTGCTGGGGATTTAATAAAAGAGGGGTACCCTTAGGAATTAGATCACTTTAAATTGTTTGCCTTGTTTGCTTTATATTATCTTGTTGGGGTGCTCTTATGTGAGAAAGGTCCTAACCCGGATCTAGTGTACCTTAGGTAAATGGCAATAGACCAAGGAAACTGTACGACGTATATCGATACGGTTGATCTGGTGGCCATAGTTAGTGTGACTTCTTGGTTGGTGCTTATGTTCCTTAAGTCAAGTTGAGGATAATATGAGGCTGCCATATGTTGTCAATGCACTAACTAACTTTTAGAACCCTAGTTAACTCATCTTGGCCTTTAGAAAGTAGTGAGGTAACCGGCTTTGGTGCAGACTGAAGTTGGTTGACACTCGATACTACACTCATTGAGATCTTAAACTTGGAGGGTTTTGGTTGGCAAGTAAGTTGCCTTCTGATCCACCACCCTTGTGAAGGATCAATGATATTGAGATCCCTTAGAACCTGGTTACTTTTGTAGGACAGGATGAACCATCTAACTTCAGGGGAGGGTACTTACCTTTGAACCTCATGCAAGCCTTTAAACCTAGGGCTATTGTGTGACTTGTTTGTGGGTGCCACATGTTTGTGATTGAGCATAACATCATGACATCATCATGTATCATAAGCATAGCATTTTCCCTAACCATTTCAAGGACCAAAGGATTTATCTTTGTTCTTTGTTGCAGGTCATGGCTTCTGCTCGTAGAAACACCATCAGGATCAACTTTATGGGCATACCTGCTAAGCTTAAAGAGTTAGTTTCTCAAGTGTCTGATAACTCCCAGTTCATCAAGAGACATGGTCACCTAATGGATCTAATCACTTCAGGATTCAATGAAGACATGATGAGTGTTTTGTTTCAGTTCTTTGATCCTAAGCACCATTGCTTCACATTCCCCGACTACCAGCTGGTTCCAACCATGGAGGAGTTCTCTAAACTTCTGGGTATACCTGTTCTTGATCAAAGACCATTCACAGGCTTGGAAAGAGAGCCTAAACCTGAGGTTATTGTTGCAACTCTACATCTGAAAAAGTCTGACATTGTTCTAGAAACGAGAAGTGGAGTCAAGGGTATTCTTGCTAAGGTGTTGGTAGAGAAGGCTCAAGTGTTCTTGAAGGCTATGAGCTATGATGCTTTTGAGGATATCTTAGCCTTGCTGATTTATGGCTTAGTGTTGTTCCCCAATCCAGATCAGTTCATAGACGTTCATGCCATCAACATATTTCTGAGTCACAATCCAGTGCCTACATTACTTGGGGACATCCTGCACTCTCTTCATACCCGTACTACAAAGGCACGAGGAACTCTGATGTGCTGCATACCTTTGCTATCTAGGTGGTTTATTTCTCACCTTCCTCGATCAGTGATGAAGAATGAACAAGGGTTAAGGTGGTCTAAAAGAATCATGTCACTCTCTCATTCAGATATTCATTGGTGCTCTAGATCTATGGAGAATGTTACTATCATTGACCATTGTGGGGAATTCCCTAATGTGCCACTCCTGGGCATAAGATGGGGCATTACTTACAACCCTTCTTTAGCTCTATGCCAGTTTGGTTACGCTCGGAGTGATGGTCCTCATGACATGTTGATTCAGGGTATTGGGTTTGACTACGACAACGATCTTCAAGGTTACCGTCAAAGGTTCATACGAGCATGGGGTAAAGTGAACAAGGTTGACAGCAAGACTATGGAACCCAAGTACACTATTCCTATGGAACCTTATCTTAGATGGGTGCGATCACGTGCTCAGACTCTTATGATGCCATATCCTGCTATCCTGCCAGTTACCATGGAACCTGTTGCTGAAGGAGACACTGCTTATACCATCCTTCACCCAGACATGCCTACTGACATGGAAGACTTACAGAGATCTTGGATCCAGTTGAAGGAGCAAAGGGATACTTTCGAGGCTCATTACAAAGCAAGCCAAGAAAGAATCCTAGAACTAACAAAGCAACTTCACGAGGAACGGAATCTCAACTCATACCTCAACACGAAGAGGAAACGTCCATGGGAGACTTAAAACCCCATCTCTTGTATTTATTGCACTTCACTTTGTAATCCCAAGAGGCAAAACAAATTTATCACTAATAAAAGTTTACTTTTTGGTTGTTTAAACAGATTTAAATCCTGTAGTCCTTGAAAACATTGCATACGCATTCCATATCATTGCATCACAGGTTTATTGTGCACAGGTTTATTATCTTCTCGCTGTTTATTTCAGCAATGGCTCTTGAACAAACAGTCAAAGATCTCCAGGCTCAGAATGCCCAGTTCCAAGAGCTGATCCTGAACTTGTCCAAGGGGCAGGATGAATTGAAGACACTGCTGGCCAAGAAGAAGAATCCTGAGGACAACAAGGATGATCAGCTGAAACAACTACAAGCTGAGATGGTAGAGATGAGGATCCAGATGAATGGCCAAATGGCTCTTATCCAGAGTTTAGCACAGGGGCAAGAAGAGCTGAGAAGCTTTGTCAATGAGTTTCGGCATAACAGAGTTGGGAATCTAATCATCAGTCAACCTCCGTTGAAACAAGCTGACTTGGCTGAAAGGAAAGTAAGGATAAGAGAAGGAAAGAGACATGCTACTACTGATCATCCTTCAATGGAAGAAAGAAGGCTTGGTAAGGTTAATCCACTTCTATACAAGGAATGTAGAAGACAGTTCATCAAGTTCAACACTCCAATGTCACAAGTTCTGCAATGCTTGTTTGAGATGAAGCTAATTTCCTTGGAAAATCCTCCTCAAAATCCTAAAACTTCCTCTCCTCGCTATAATCCCAAGGCAAGGTGTGAGTACCACTCCAACAGTCCTGGACATGATACTAATAGCTGTTGGGCATTGAAGAAAAAGATCCAAGACCTGATTGACGAAGGAATCCTAGAGGTTACTCCAGAGGGTCAAGTTGAGTTCTACTATCATCCAGCAAACACCGAAGCTGCAAGACAAGTTGCCCAAGGTTGCAAGAAAGAAAGCCTACCTGTTCTTGTTGAAATATGGGGCACCTTGGGACATCCAAGTGGTAAATTTGATTTCATGGTGAAGTATACTGCTCCTCCAAGTTCACAGATTGCAATTGAGGACATTCAGCCAACTGGATGGGACAACATTTGAATTTTCATTTGTAACTTCTTTTATTTGTTTGAACACTCACTATTATGTTAAACTTTTGTTTTCATTAATGCATTGCATATGTTTGTCTTGAATTAATCCATTCGTTCCACTATATTTTGAATTATGCTTCTTATTTCTATCTTGTGACATTTAACTCCTGATAAAGCTATAAACCTGTAGAGGGAGGATGACGAAAACAATACCATAATCTTATGCAGTATGCTTTTGAACAGACTATGCTGACGATGTACAGGCATTGTTTCAATTCCTAAACAGTGGAGATATAAGGAAGTTAATCCCTAGTCAACCCTTTTGAGCCTATGAAGTAGGAGTTTTTATTCTCGCACAAATTAAAACCCTTATTCATAACCCGGGGCAGGGTAGTTACTCGGTTAAATCAAATATGCCAATTATCTGTGTTGTACACAACTAATGATGGTTCTCGGTAATCATTAAACCTGACAGTCAATATCCAGCAAAAGAAAAGCTTACTAAGTCAAAACCTATGAAGGAGACTTAGTAAAACATTAAGACATCCCGCTGACTGTAACTTTGAAATAAACAGTTCAGGCAAAAAGAAGGGATAACAAAGTCAAAAGAAAAAAGAGGTCACTATGAATCCTCAACAAAGAAAGATGACTGAATGTTCAAATAAATTTTTGGTTTCTGAACCATCACAAATATCAGTGTTACAATACCAAAACTCTTTGGAACTTCAATGCATAAGTTAACTGAGCATAGGACTGAAGAACATCATGGAGATTGGGTTGGGGACAAATAAAATTTGAGCCTATATCCTTTGTTTCTTAAACCATGAACCAGGCCACGTTATAACCCGTTAAAAGTCCTAACTGAAGCATGGTTAGTTCGAAAGTGTACTGCTACAAAAAGGTATCCTGACTCCTTTAGGGCTTGTTATAAAACTTGAGTTAATATCACAGTTTTCACAAAAAAAAAAAAAAGTTTTTCTAAAACAACTTGTTTCAAAACTTCAAGACAGACATAAGCATTGCATTTTTGAATATATCTGTTTGCATATACCTGAGTGTTTGACAAATGGAGAAGCTTACACGATGAATGTTCAATGAACCAAAGTCCTTCCGATAAACAAAGTTGTTTCCTGGATCAAAGTCCATGTATACAAAGGGGCATAGTCATTATCTCCCAATCAAGGGGGCAGGCCATGATACTTCCTAACTCATTTGGGGCAATCAGGACAAGATTCAACTATGTTTAAGCAGCCAGAGGCAGATCTCCTCATCTATCTGAAGTGCCAAGGGTAACATTACAAAGTTCATATTGCCAAGGGCATAGTCACTGTTTCCCAGTCAAGAGGCATACCAAGTTACTGTTCAATTCAGTTGGGGCAATTAGGTCCAGACTCAACTGTGCTTAATAGCCAGGGGCATTTTTCCTCATACAGTTGAATTACCAAAGGTGACATTACAGAGTTCACAATGCCAGGGGCATATGCTTATGGGGCATTCTGCTTGTTTCTCTTGAGGTAACTACATTCAGATACTTCCATTATGAGGCAATTCATCCTCAACCAAGGGGCAATGCTTTCTCTTCAAATCTAATACCCGGAGCGCATATGGTCCATCACAATTTGAAGACACATTCCTCTCGTTGTATTACCTTGATATTGGATTCTCAGCTGAAACCATGATGGAAATTAATTATCTACGCCAGTAGTATCAGATGGTGTCAGTATCATGTCTTCAGATCCAGCTATGAGGATTTCGGGGAAGGTATTCAGGAAAGTTAAAAATTTCAGGAGCTCCAAATCCAATTGGTTATACACTCTCGAAGTTGAAACGTTTCTGTTCTCAAGTTCAGCTTTACTTTTCCCTCTGAATCCAGATTTACTTTTACCCTATTTTACATAAGCGAAACGTCCATTAGTTGGGCTTGAATGCATGTGTGCTTAATATGATTGATGTTTACCAGAAATGCATGAAAATGCAGTAATAGTATTTACTAAGGACGAACGAGGGAAGGATTTCAACGAAGCTTCGCCGGTTCATCTCTACAAGACAGTTACAAAACTCTCAGTAGGACAAATCCATCTTCATAAAGTCATGTCTCCCTTGGAATTTATATCCATCTCTTTTATCCTCATACCGATATTCGGGAATTTACTTTCCAATAAGAGTACGACGAACGAAGACGGGAGGTTATATCTATCCTACTATCAAACGAAGACGGGAGGTTATATCTACCCTACTATCAAACGAAGACGAAGGTTATATATACCTTGTTATCCCCAGCATACGGAAGGTTATGTATACCTTATTATCAAACAAGACGGTAACAAGATCCTCATATTCCTCAACAACGAATCGGGATTTATTTTCCCTGGCCAGCAGTTGTTATACGAAGACATCCAGACTCTTCCAGCAGCATCATATCATGCATACATCATTTACATCATACCATAACATACATATCCATAAATGCATAATACATTTACTTAGGTGCATCATACTATGCATGCATACATATAACATAAACTAACATTCTCCTTGCAGGATAGTTACATGCAGATAAAACAACATCAACAATTTACAACAGGTCAGAAATGATCCATACACTACTCAAGATGTCCTCGAATAGCAGGCAAATGGTCTGTAAAAAGATCCATTCCCTGGTTCAAGACATCTTTCAGAAGAACAAATCCTGACGTTCTTTTGACCCTTAAGAGCAAATCCTGACGCTCTTTTGGCCCCTTGTTCAAGACTTTTTCAGAAGAACAAATCCTGACGTTCTTTTGACCCTTAAGAGCAAATCCTGACGCTCTTTTGGCCCCTTGTTCAAGACTTTTTCAGAAGAACAAATCCTGACGTTCTTTTGACCCTTAAGAGCAAATCCTGACGCTCTTTTGGCCCCTTGTTCAAGACTTTTTCAGAAGAACAAATCCTGACGTTCTTTTGACCCTTAAGAGCAAATCCTGACGCTCTTTTGGCCCCTTGTTCAAGACTTTTTCAGAAGAACAAATCCTGACGTTCTTTTGACCCTTAAGAGCAAATCCTGACGCTCTTTTGGCCCCTTGTTCAAGATACTTTTTCAGAAGAACAAATCCTGACGTTCTTTTGACCCTTAAGAACAAATCCTGACGTTCTTTTGGCCCCTTGAATAGCAGGAAAACGGTCTATACAAAGATCCATTCCCTGGTTCAAGATATCTTTCAGAAGAACAAATCCTGACGTTCTTTTGGCCCTTGAATAGCAGGTAAACGGTCTATACAAAGATCCATTCCCTGGTTCAAGATATCTTTCAGAAGAACAAATCCTGACGTTCTTTTGGCCCTTGAATAGCAGGCAAACGGTCTGCAAAAAGATCCATTCCCTGGTTCAAGATTTTTTTCAGAAGAACAAATCCTGACGTTCTTTTGACCTTGGAGAGTAGGCAAACGGTATGTAAAAAGATCTATTCCCTAATCCAAGATATTTCCAGAAAAGATAATCGTCACGAAGATTTATTTCTACTGGTCTATTCAACAAATTCAAATTATAAACGATTCAGAGACGGCCTATACGAAGACCTAGTACTGAGATCCAGTATCAACACAAAGCTATCATCACATCCAGTTCTTTAGATGGCATCTCTAAGCCCATCTCTAATTCTTCCAAGTGGCATATTTAAGCCCACTCAATCATATTCAACTAGCCATCTGTATCACTTCATGCACTGGTGAGTGCAAATTTTTGGGCTTTTGTGTTCAATCCCCTTCAACCTTCCAGGTCATGACTGGCAAATATACCAATCTAACCCCTCAGGTTTCAGAAAATTGAACAGGGGCAGCTGTTGCACCCCAAAATTTGCCCTCACAATACAAGACTTTGTGTTCTCTGAAGATTCACAAGGTTCACAAGCTTCTCAACATTTACAAGACCTTTCATGAGGTTCATGAAGTCTACAAGTCACTTTATGAGGTTCACAAGGTTCACAAGATTCACAATGCTTTCAAGACCTTTCATGAGGTTCATGAAGTCTACAAGTCACTTTATGAGGTTCACAAGGTTCACAAGGTTCACAATACCTCCCATAAGGTTCACAAGACATCTTATGATGGTTCACAAGGTTCACAAAGTCCACAAATAGTCAGAAGATTTGACAACTCCCTCAGACAATGCACCTCCTAAGCAGTGCATCCAAAACTAGGGTTTTGACTTTAATCAGGCTAAATGAATTTCCAAGGCTTCAAGTGGGCTTCATAACATCTTATATGTGTTTAAGAATCCTTATGACAAATTTCAAAACTTTTCCCAAAGTTTTGCTCAGTCAGATGATCAGATAAGTCAAAATCAGTCAAAGCAGTTAAAAAGTCAAACTGAGGTCAACTGTGGTCAAACCAAAGTCAAACTTCATGATTTTTTGCCAACATCAAGTATATGAAGTAAAATTCATCATTTGATCAAGGGTTGATCATGATTCATCAAGGAGATTTCAGATCATCAAGAATCAGGAGTTTCTAAATTAGGGTTTCCTTAGGAAAAGTCAACTGAACTTTGACCAGCCATAACTTTCACATGCTTCATCACCAAGTCTCCATCCAAAGCTCATTTTGAAGGAAATTGAATTCTATACAACTTTGTGTCTCACAAGCCAAGCCCAAAAATGCTTCATTTGGAGGGTATGAGCTAAGACATTATAGGTCCTTTTGAAAGTCAACAAAAAGTCAACAACTTCAAAAGGGCATAACTTGAGATTGGTAAATGATATGGACGTGAAACCAGTGAGGTTGGTTAGAGGACTCTTCAAGCTTTCCAAAATGTCCAAGAACACCCTCATACCTTTAAAATTGAGGGAGATGTGCCCTTGCAAAGTTGGGAAATTTTATGATGGTTTATGTTGAAAATGGAGGTTTAAAACCACTTCTTTCCAAATGGGCTTGCTAAATTGTGATCCAATCCATATCATATCATCATGCACGACCCAATTGATTAAAAATCATAATTTTTACTATTTTATTTTTATTTATTTTGATTTAATTCATAAAAAATCATTTTAAATAAATATAAAATATGAAAATATATTTTTGGATGAAGATTGAGCTTCTAGAATCTCATCAATATTGATTGAAGTTGAAAGAGAAAGAAATCATGTGATTGATCCAAAAATAGTAAGCTTTCATGAGCAAATATTGAACTTTCAAAGCATGATCAATCTCAATCTTTTTAAATCAATTCTTCCACATGATCCATCAATGTTTTGACCTAGAATCATTCACATATAAGTATCAAACATAATGCAAACCCTCAGACACGATTTTGCTGCATCAAGAGGTAAGTTCACAAAACCAAAAAAACCATTGAAAAGTGACATTCGGATTCTTCAATCCAAGAGGTTTCAAGGTAAAATAAAGACATAGACGTGTTCTTTGAGCATCACTGAAGCTAAAGCATCACTCATATGCATCCCATGTGCATCACATTGGCCAACCCGAGTTCACTTTTATCTTGAATATAATTTTTTCGATTCCATTGATTGGTTGTGTTTTGTTGAAATTTGTTTACATAATCTTGTTTGTGACATGGTATAGATTGTTTCTGGACCAATGGATTGAAGCTTCCTTGCCTAAAACAGATTCGGCCATAGTTAGGGTTTTGACCTTCAAAATGGGGTCTTGTGATTTACTAAACCTAAACGAATTCTAAGAACATAGGAATGTTCTATGAGACCCAAGGATCATAAAACTATAATTAATTTCATGAATCATTGCTGTTTGGTATGAGTTTGATTTTCGCAGGTCCAAAACCATGAAGAACTTGCAACAAAACTTGCAGGAAAAAAGGCAACAAAATTCGCAGGTAAAAGGTAGAAGAAGAAGAAGCTTGGCGCGTTTTCCAGAATTTAAAAGTTGAATATAATATTTTATGAATTAGTTATAGTTTTGTTTCACCAAAGGTTGCTTGGCCCAGTGGTTGGAGGTGTGCGCATACAATGGCTTGGTCTGGGGTTCGATTCCCCGTTTGTGACATTTTGTTCTTTTATTCTGTTTGTTTTTCAGGTTTAATATATTATCAATTATAGTCATCATATAATCAGTTGGGCTCTTCCAGCCGGGTGGTGATGTGTGCGTGTGAATGTTCAAAGGTCCTGGGTTCAATCCTCCCCCAGGCCTTTTTATTTCTTTTAATTTTCCAGGTTTTTGGGACAAAGATCAAAACAACTTGAACCTCCTTCATTGTTGCCTGCGCATGGGCAGCCCAGTGGTGTGTATTGTTGGTTGCAAGCTTAGGGGACTGGGTTCAAACCCCAGCCCCATCAGGTTTTTATTCTCTCATTTTTTTTTTCTTTCTTTCTTTATTTTTCTAATTACTTAATATTTCATATTAAAATAAATTAAAATTATATTACTTTATTATTTTCTATATTATAAAATATGTATATATCATATGTTCTAATTCCTAATATTATTTTCTAAAAAAATTCTAAATTCTTGTTTTCTCAATTTAAATTTTTATTTATGTAATTAAATTAGACATATATATTAGTTAAAATAATTTTGTATGTTAAATTAAATCTTAAAAATATTTTCTAGAAAACAAAACCCTAATTTATTTTCTAATAATTTATTAAAAACTTAATTTTTATTTTATAATTTTTGTACATATTCATTTAGTATAATTAATTTCAATAAATATAATCAAGCTTTTCTTTTTGTAATATGTCTAAAAAATAAATTAATAATTTGTATATTATTATAATTATTTAATTGTCCATATTCTTTCATATTATTAAATAATTGTTTATAATCTAACTTTTGTTTATTATTCTAGTTTGGTTCTTATTATATTTTTGTTAATTCAATTTATTTTGATTTCTATTATTATTATTAATCATATTATTGCTAATCTTTGCTTATTATAATTTTTACTAACCTTTTATTTAATTTAATATTATTTTTACTAACCCAATTTTTAATGATTATTATTACTAACCCTTATTTCTTTATTTATTGCTTATTTATTATTATTTGGCCTATTATTTATATTTTGCTTTTATATTTTCTGCTATTTATTTATTTATTATAATTATTTTGTAATTGCTCCCTTGGTGTAATTTTGTAAATATTTAATTATTTTTGCTATGGTTAGTAATTTAGGGAGTGCAAAACATGTATGCTACTTAAAATAAATTTAGATCACTTTAATCATAAGATAAATAATATTGAACACTCACACACGTAAGTCGATTTTTAATCGCCATCCTACACTTTCTAAGGCTATCCCTCTATGTTGCCTATTAATAAGGTCAAGTGGGGTGTAAAAAGCAAGTCCCTTAAAAAAGAAAAATCATCAAGTCCCTCATGGTTGCCTTTACGAATCAAGTCCCTTCGAATAATGATGATAGTCCCTCCTATATGCTTAATACACCCCACAGTTGCCTTCATACAAACAGATGTCCCTCTCATGTCCCTTAACACATCCAAGGTAATGACTACCTATTCCTTAATAATAGGGATAGTCTTACCACTTAAAGGATAAAGAACAGAAAAGACTTAAACTTTAGGGTAGGTTCCTCATAGTTACTTGCTCACTATTCAAAAACTTTTCAAACACTTCACAATTTCAAACAATTTTCAAACACAAGTTTTTTACGCATCCGTACATGGATCATTATCAAACTCTTATGAAAATTTTTATTCACACACTTCACATTTTCAAAAACAATTCAAAGTGAGCTAAGTAACTAAGAGCCCATGGATAACCATGGATGTAAAGGGTGCTAACACCTTCCCTTTACATAACCTACCCCCGGACCCAAAAATCTTTTAAAAAGGTCTTTCCTGTTCTTTTATGCCTTTCCTTTGGATAAAATAAAAGTCGGTGGCGACTCTTGCTATCCGCAACATAACTAAAGTCAGTTCTCCCACCGTGTTACACCAGGTCTCGATACTGATATTGTTATGCACAAGTTGCCTTTGAAAGAAGATTGCCCTCCAGTGAAGCAAAAGCTACGACGTACTCGCCCAGATATGGCCATGAAGATTAAAGAAGAAGTACAAAAACAGTGGGACATCGATTTCCTTGCTGTAACTAGTTACCCGCCGTGGGTTGCTAACATTGTACCAGTGCCTAAGAAAGATGGCAAAGTACGGATGTGTGTGGATTACCGAGACCTGAACAGAGCTAGCCCAAAGGATGATTTCCCACTACCTCACATTGATGTATTGGTCGACAACACAGCTCAATTATCGGTGTTTTCCTTCATGGATGGATTTTCTGGGTATAATCAGATCAGAATGTCACCCGAAGATATGGAGAAGACAACTTTCATTACACCTTGGGGCACATTTTGTTATAAGGTAATGCCATTCGGGTTGAAGAATGTCGGGGCAACTTATCAACGGGCTATGGTAACGTTATTCCACGACATGATCCACAAAGAAATTTAATGCTACGTGGATGACATGATTGCCAAGTCCCTCACTGAAGAAGAGCATCTGGTAAATCTACTGAAGTTGTTCAAGCGTCTTAGAAAGTATCAGTTAAAGTTAAACCCCAATAAATGCACATTCGGGGTACGTTCCGGTAAACTGCTGGGATTCATCGTAAGTGAAAAGGGAATTGAAGTTGATCCTGACAAAGTCAAAGCCATTCAAGAGATGCCTGCACCTAGGACTGAAAAATAAGTTCGGGGGTTCTTAGGTAGATTGAACTACATATCAAGGTTCATATCTCATCTTACTGCAACCTGTGAGCCCCTGTTCAAATTATTAAGAAAGGAGCAAACGGTCAGGTGGAATGAAGATTGTCAGAAAGCTTTTGACAAGATCAAGGAGTACCTGCAAGAACCTCCAATTCTCATGCCTCCAATTGAGGGAAGACCTCTAATAATGTATCTGACAGTATTGGAAGGATCAATGGGGTGTGTGTTGGGCCAGCATGACGAGTCTGGTCGAAAAGAGTATACAATATAATACCTAAGCAAAAAGTTTACCGATTGTGAACAACATTATTCACTTCTCGAGAAAACTTGTTGTGCTTTTGCGTGGGCTGCTCGCCGACTAAGACAGTATATGTTGACTCACACTACTTTATTGATCTCAAAGATGGACCCCGTCAAGTACATATTTGAGAAACCAACACTTACCGGAAGGGTTGCAAGATGGCAAATGATTCTGACAGAGTATGACATTCAATACATGTCTCAAAAAGCCATCAAAGGCAATGTGTTGTCTGACTATCTAGCTGAGCAACCCATTGATGATTACCAGCCCATGAGATTTGACTTCCTTGATGAAGACATCATGTACTTAAAAGCAAAAGATCATGAAGAGCCTATTCACACTGAAAGGCCCGACCCGGAAGAAAAATGGACAATGATGTTTGATGGGGCTGTCAATATGAATGGTCGTGGAGTTGGTGCAGTGCTCATTACACCTAAAGGAGTTCATATGCCTTTCTCGGCAAAACTCACCTTTGCATGCACTAACAATGAAGCTGAGTACGAAGCCTGTATCATGGGTCTTGAGGAATCCATTGACCTCAGGATCAAGACTTTAATTGTATTCGGGGATTCAGCTCTGGTAATCAATCAGACCAACGGCAAATGGTACACTCACCAAGAGCATCTGATTCCATACCGTGACTATACGAGGAGATTATTGACTTTCTTCACAACAGTCAAACTTGAGTATATCCCTTGAGATGAAAATCAGTTCGCAGATGCTTTGGCTACCATTTCCTCCATGATCAAGGTCCAAACTGCCAATTTTGTGCCCTGGATTTCGGTATCCAGACTAGACCGACCATCATACGTATTCTCCGTGGACATTGCAAAAGATGACAAGCCTTGGTTTCATGACATCAAATTCTTATTAGAGGATCAAACATACCCACATCGGGCATCATACAATGATAAGAAGACATTAATAAGGCTTGCCGGTAGTTTCTTCCTTAATGCGGATGGTTCATTATACAAGCGAAACTTTGACATGGTGCTTCTCTGATGTGTTGATAAGAAAGAAGCAGAGTTGCTGATGCACGAGGTGCATGAAGGATCTTTCGGTACCCATGCTGGAGGACATGCAATGGCTAAGAAATTATTAAGATCAGGTTACTACTGGATCACAATGGATGCAGACTGTTGTGCCTATGCCAGAAAGTGCCATAAATGCCAGATTTATGCAGATAAAGTGCATGTTCCTCCGAATCCTTTGAACGTGATGTCTTCACCTTGGCCCTTTGCCATGTGGGGCATTGACATGATTGGAAAGATCGAACCGATTGCTTCAAATGGCCACAGATTTATCTTGGTATCCATTGATTACTTCACCAAGTGGGTTGAAGCAGCTTCATATGCAAACGTCACCAGACAAGTGGTAGCCATATTCCTAAAAAGAGACATCATCTGTCGATATGGAGTACCCGAGCGAATCATTATTGATAATGGTTCCAATTTGAATAACAAAATGATGGCAGAACTGTGTCGGGACTTCAAAATTCAACATCACAATTCTTCTCCTTACAGGCCAAAGATGAATGGCGTTGTTGAGGCAGCTAACAAAAACATCAAGAAGATTGTGCAAAAGATGGTGGTTACTTACAAAGAATGGCATGAAATGCTACCATTTGCCTTGCATGGGTATCGAACCTTAATTAGGAAATCTACTGGGGCAACACCTTATCATCTTGTATATGGTATGGAAGCTATCCTACCTGTTGAAGTTGAATTACCCTCCTTACGGGTACTGATGGACGTAAAGTTGAACGAAGCAGAATGGGTCCGGTCTCGGTACAATCAACTGAATTTGATCGAAGAAAAGAGGTTAGCTGCTATCTGTCATGGAAAGCTATATCAGAAAAGAATGAAGAAAGCCTTCGATCAGAAAGTCAGACTTCGGGAATACCAAGTGGGAGATCTTGTGCTGAAAAGACTTCTTCCTCCTCATACAGACCACAGGGGCAAATAGACTCCAAATTACGATGGTCCATTCATAGTAAAGAAGGTTTTCTCTGGTGGAGCATTGATGCTCACTACTATGGATGGCGAAGATTTCTTATCCCATGTGAATTTAGATGCAGTTAAAAAATACTTCGCATAAAATGATCTGCTGGACATAAAAATAGAATGTAAGTCCAAGCAAAAATAGGGCATCCCGGCGAGTCAAAAACAGAATAAAAGACTCGGGCAAAAATAAGGGAAAATTAAAAAAAATGTACACCCGCTGAGTTGAAAAGCCACATCGGACAGCTCAGGCGAAAATGGGTATCCCGGTGGATTGAAAACCCGAAAGGGCGATCCACGCAAAATCAGGGAATAAGCGAACAACTGCATTCTGAATTTGTTTGTATTATTCACAACACGGCAAGCCTCGAAAGGATAAAATGTCGGTCAGAATCAACTTTCCTCAGAAAGCAAGATGAGAAGAACGTCAAGGTCATACGGGTCATAGCAAAGGAAGCTCATCGGAGCGTTGTCAACATTGCCAGCACTTTTACTTTTTGAATTTGTAACAATCTCCTCATTTCAGGGGATCTGTTTCTTTGACTGTATTTGCCAATTCAGGGCGCCCAAATTAATAAAATCAGATTTTCAGTCACACCTCTTCTTGCATATTTTTGTTTCGTTTGCAAAATGTCCAATATCCATGATATAATATTTGCATAAAACAAATGTGCCATTCTTAATAAATGCTTGCAGGAAATGTATTCACTCTCAGGAATATCTAACTCCTATGACAAAATTCGGTAAGGGATACTTCGGGATACTTGTGCGTTTCTTTGTCTTAACAGGATTGCAGGTATTCAAATACGCAGCATGGGGCATGCCAAGCATCACTTCCCCAGCATACCTCCTCCAAACAGCATCTGGAATGCTTTTCCCAGCGGAGTTGTCAAAACCTCCTTACCACCAGCATAAATCTATTCAGCAGGAGCTTCCCTAGCCGGGATCCCCACAGAGTCCTTCAGGAAGATCGTTCAATGATCTTTCCTTCCCCAAGCAGAGTGCCAGGTCTCTAAAAGAACTATCTCCCCACTGAGTTCCAACCTCTCCCAGAAAAGCAATACCTGAAATTCTCACACAACAAAGTGACGAAAGTTTCTTCTTCCCCAGCTGGGTTTCTCATTACAAAGATAGGTCTATCAATGACCTAGTTCCCCAAGCAAAGCTACATATCCTAACAGATCGACCAATGATCTTCCCCAACTGGGATATCCTTCCAAGCAGATCAGCCAGAGATCTTCACAACAGCGGGATCCGAATCCTGGATCGGTTTCTTTTTGCATAATCATAGCATTCACATAATTTTTCCCCACAGAGCGTAGCATTCCGTCTAATACGGGGCATTACGGCAAAAATCAAACATTTGCATGATCACAAGTCAGGTTCAAACCAGTCACCTGCAAATATCACCAGTATCTCATCAGCAATGTATATAAAAGCTCACAAAAGCCAAAGCGTCCCCTTTGCACCCTCCAACACAAATACATGTTCATATATACCCTTTCGACACTTGTCCGTGTCATACTACTCCCCTGCAGATATAAGCCAAAAACCCTCTTCGCACTCTCAAATACAGATATATATATACCCTTTTGACACCCGTCTGTGTCATCTTTCCCCAGCATGGTTGCCCAATCACTAGTTGCAAACCAAATACTTCTTCATAATACACTCTTATCGACACCTGTCCGTGTCATCCTATCCTCACAGGTCGCTGAGACAACTTTTACACCCTCATGTACAAATGTTTGTTCATAACCCATACATTCTCTTTTGACGCTCGTCCGTGTCATACTTTCCCCAACAAGTTGAACACTCGTTCGTGTCTTGCTCATACTAACAATACTTGTTCATACTTATACAGATACTCGCCTGTATCTTGTATATATATTTATTCCCCACAGATTCAACACTCGTTCGTGTTCTTTGTTAACCAGTTGGTACTCGTCCGTATCATCATCTCTGAACACGCGTCATCGTTTGTTTCTATCGATACTCGTCCGTATCGTGGTCTTAAGGATGCTCGTCCGCATCTTTAATCTATACACAACATCAAAACACTTATACCTTTTATTTCTTAGGCGTAAGCACTCGTCCGTGTTTACTGTTCCCCAGTAAGTCGCCAGCAAAGCAACTTTTCTCCTATCCGACATTCTTCCTATGTCTTGATACTTTCGGCAGCCGTACTCTGCCAGGTGATCGTCCTTCACCTTTGGATGACCATCCCTCATCCTTTCCCCAGCGGAGTCTCCATTATTGGAACCCTTTTCTATCCGGCATTCATCCTATGTCGTGATATTTAGCAGTCGTCCCCTGCTAGGTGATCGTCCTTCACCCTTTGATGATCGTCCCTCATCAATATTTCATTTATTCTTTAAACTGATGGCCGTCCCCGTCATTGTTTACATTACTTTATGAACTTGGTGGCCGTCCCCATCATTACCTTTATTTTAATCCCCAGAGAATCTTACTTCCTTACCTGATGGCCGTCCCCATCATGGTATCTTTATTTCCCCAGCTTGTCGGTCGTCCCCGTCATTGCTTTATCCCCAGCAGTCGTCCTCTGCTCGATGGTCGTCCTCCATCGCCCGCATTTTAATAATCATACTATACTAAATTTTACAATTTATATCCCTTTTCTTCTTCTCCCCAGCGAGTGCAAATTTTGGACTGTCTTTGGTATTCAACCACAAGTTATCTTGTTTGTCTGTTAAGCCAGGCGCTTACATCCTGCACAGCTAACTCATGTTTGAATAGGGGAAGCTGTAAACACCCCAAATTTTCCCTCACTAAGTTCACACCATGGCTTTTGATCTTCCATCTTTGCATGAGTTTAAGCATATCATCTCATATTGCATTTTTGTTTCACTACATTAGTTCAAGTTCATCTGCATCTAGAGTTTGTGATCCGAGCAATCCAAGGATCCATCTGAGCCACTCCAAAGGTCTCCAATCATTCCAAGAGGGTTCATGTGTGTTTTATCATCATATTATATCCCTCAAAGATCAAGGAAGTCAAGAAATCACAAGAACTGGCAAGGCATGGAAGCAGAGCTAGGGTTTCACTACACAGATGACCTGAAATTAGGGTTTTGGTTTCAGAGGCCATAACTCCAATTTTTTTGGTCATTCTTGTTTCTAATAGTCTCAATATGTTATAAGGATCATATGTACCAAGTTTGATGAATAAATTCATTGTGGAAGTCATCTGTTCACTGGGTAACTTCTTGAGCAAGTCAGAGCAAAATCAGGGCATCTGAGGCCCCCAATAATGGAACCAGAGGGGTATTTTCATTAAATTGAAGTTATATAATCTTTATTTGATCATTTAAGTTCTTGGAAGTCCACAAAATTGAAGAAATTTGAGCTAAACCAAAAGTTGCCAAAAATGGAAATGACTTGTAATGGAAACTTTCCATTTTGGGAAAGTTCTTCAACCTCCTCTTTCTCAACCAAAAATGCTTCAAATGAAAAATTGTTGGTCATGAAAGTTTTAGATTGGATCATTCCTTTTTCAAAAAGTACAAGAACATGTTCTAATTCATTATGGAACTCAAGTTTTGGCCTTGCAAAGTTGGGAAAAATCCTATAATTTTCACTTTCACACAAAAGAGGATTTTTTGCAATTTCACATACCAAGTCATTTTGTGACCTCTAATCACTCTCTAAGCATCATACAAACATAATACATTGCATTGTGACCAAAATTGCCCAAAGAATCACAAGTTTCTATGGCTTGCATCACAAGAAATCACAAAAGGGGCAAAATGCATAACACTTTCAAAACCTATGAGATCTTTCCCTCCAAGCCATCCAGCTACATAATCACAACCCCATGGCTCTCCTTGATCAATGCTGAACCAGGACATGCCATAGAACAGCTGCTACATGAACCCATACCTCAAGTACACAATTTGTTGACTTTTTGCAAATGGACCCATACCAATCAGCTGTAGCCACAACCACTTTCTGGCCAAAAGGGTTATATTATGTGGACCAAAAGCAAGCCATAACACAACACACACAAGCCTGAATCATCAGACACACCAAGTTTCACAAAATCACCTTCAAGCTTCAAACTTTCGAAACACTCTGTCCAGCCACTCAAAGTTCAAACAAACTTCACCATTCAACTCACCATCATCAATAGAACCTTTCCCAACCATCAAACAAGCCTGAAACCCCACAAACACAAAACACGATTTCAGACCAGTTGAGGTGCAACCACTCAATCCAGCCATTCTAAACTCTTTCAAAGCATTGCAATAGCATCAGGGGATCAAGTGGAGGCCATTTGCACAAGAGAGAGGTCCAGAAAGTGCCAAACTGAGAAAGCTCAAGCTCAGGTAACCTCAAGAACTTTTTTTCCAGAAATGTAATTTTAAGTTTCTAAATGAATCTATGTGATGTGTTGATCATGCTGATGTCTTTATTTTTGAAAATGGTTGCGTATTAAGGATTTCATGGCTATCTGAAAGTTTTGACATTTTTAGGTTTTGATTCGAATCTTGTTATTGAGGAATGAGAAATGATTTTTAGGGTCAGATTCTTGTTTAGAGTGATGTAAGGATCATTTCTGGAGAGTTTGAGAGCCTGGGGTGGTGTTTTGAGGAAGCTCAGGGGAGGAGCTCGCCGGAGAAGACGACCGGAAGTCTTCTCCGGCTACCTAAGATTAATTAGGGTTTAATCTGATTAATTAGTGAACTTTGAATGTGGAGCGTAGGATCTAGGGTTCGCGCGTGTTTAGAGGGCCAGGATGAGTTCACTTAACCCTAATTATTTTAATTTAATTAATTAATTAGAATAAAGCCAGATTGAATCTGGGCCTTTGATTTGCGTGCTGGTCAATGCATCCCCCCCAGTTTGAATCTGGTCCACTGGATTGGATTACTTTCATTAAAATTCATTTTCATTTCATTTAATTGCATTTTTCTTTGTCATTTTATTTAAAATACCTAGAAAAATCATAAAAATATTTCCTTCTGCATTTTAATTCCAAATATTTTTCCTCACCCCAAAACACTTTTTTTTTGCATTAAAAAATCATTTTAAAGATATTTAAATGTTTATTTTAATTAATTAATGGAAATTAATTAATTAAAATACCATTTAGGTTTCTGAAAATTCCAAAAAAATTCACATTGCATCTTAGGACATTTAGAAACATTGTCAAACCATTCTTACAAATTTCTTTTTGGTTTTGATCCAATTTTGACATTTTTCTTGAATTTAGGTTTCATAAAATTCCCTTTTTGGAACCCTAACTTTGAAAATTATTTTCTGCCTAACCATGAAAGGTTTGACAATGATTCTTTTCGCATTGTTTTCCATATAGCATGTAGTTTCTAGGATATTTTTGTCATGAATTTATCTTTCATTTTCAAATTGATTTGCATTTTTTCTCTTAAGGTACCCAAAAACCCTAATTAACTTAGAAAAATCATAACTTCCTTTAGGTTAAGAGTTAGACCTTCTCCTTTGGGGTGTAATATTATATGGGATTAGGGTTTGTTTAAGCCCATTTGCAAATTTTTTTCATGTGAATTGTTTCTGTTTTGATCATTTGCATCTCATCCTTTCATGTAACCCTAATTTTGCATCCATACTTGCATCTCACATTGCATTGCATGAACATATGAACTTGCCATGACATCCTAAGCATTGGTATGCCATCTTAGACATCTTAAGACATTGCTTGAACATTGCTTGATCATTTATTCATACATTTGCTATGCCTTGCATCCATTTCATTTCATAAACATTCATGTGTTTTCATGTTTCCCATTTGCTTCATTTGCATTCATTCTCTTTGTATGAACATTCATAACACTTGGTATGCCATTGCATCATCTCATAACATCATTTGCATCATGTGATTGCCTCTGTTTTTGGCATTTTCCCATTCATGTGTATCATTTCACTCCATCTTTTTCTTTATGCTAACTTTTTCAGGTGCTAAGTAACTTGAGAAGTGAATTTGCCTTCACTTCTCATTTCTCTTCATCTTCTTCATATGCATCCTTGCTGCATTTTTCATTGTCTTAGAGTGAGCTTGCTCATTCATGTTCATCTCTCACTTTCTTTATTTATGTTACTTATCTTCTTCAATGAAGTAAGTAACTTATTCTTCTGCTTCCTCCTTCTTTCTTCTGCTTCTTCCATTGGTGGCTTCTTTGAAGATCTTTCTCAAGCCTTACAAACCATAGGAACATCCAAGCATGACAATAATTAGGGTTGTGATTATTCTTCCTTTAGCTTTTACCTTTGTGTCTTCTTTGTGTCTCTCTTCTCATCTCATCATTAGAGACTAAACCTTTAAGGTTTTAAGACTTTGGAATTAGGGTTATGCCTGCATCCTTCTCTTAGGATGGAGTGTATAACTTTAATCCTGAGTGTTAAACCCTTAATTTGTTTAAACCTCTTAATAAATCCATCTTAATAATCACTAAGACATTAACTTGTAACTTGGGCCTTACATTAGGGTTCTAATTCTTCCTTTATTGGTTAAGAAGGACTAACCCTAGTGTTTAATGGACAAGTCCCCCTCAAGTTGTCTTACAAACCATAAAACTCACTTCTTAATCTCATCCCTTAATTAAAATCCATTTAATAAAGGCTTGTTTTGTCATGAGGTTAATCCCTAATCATGGATTAAGTTGAGGTATCTTCCTCAGCTTAAGTGTGCTCATCTATTATCCTTCTATTAGGATGGTGTAATGAGTTCACTAATCCTTGATTATGGCTTAAACTCATTACTTAACACTAAACAAAAACCCAAAAACATATAAATCATCACAAGTAGGTTAATGATCTTAATCCTACATCATCATGGTAATTAAGTTGGGATGTTTATCTCATACTTAAGGTATTCTTATTATCCCTAATCAAAGGGAGGATATGATGAGTTTACTAACCCTTGGTTTAGGCTTAAGCTCATTAACTTATGACAAACACAAAAAAGCAATAAAAGATTGAAAACACAAAGAACAAACAATAATCGTCTCCTCCGGGATTCTTTTCTCATCATCTTCACTCACAAACGAGAACTCGCTTCTTCCGTCTAATGCAAGACAGTTAGCACTTGAGCCAGACAAGTCAAACACTTGAGCATAGACAAGCAGGCAGTTCATCAGTCAATTCTCCTTCAGTCTCTTTGAGTCGAACTACGGTGTTCTGACTTCCTCATTGCACGAGAGGATACGTAGGCATAACTTAACTATTATCGAACAAAAGTCTCTGTTTCTTCCCCCCCTCTTTCAGCATTCTTTTTTAAGCCTCATTCCTGAGCACCACACTTCACTTTTGCACTGACACTTGTATATTATTTTCTTAGCTTTTGCACACAGATAGCACATACACTACCCCCTTTAAACACAATCTTTTAAGCGTGGATCTCGTCGAGTACGACGGACAATCTGGGTTCTAATACCTTCCCAGGTTGTAACCAACCCCCTTTCTCAGTTTCTCTGGTTCGCAACTGTCTTATCCTTATCTTTCTAGGTTTATGCAGAATTACCTTTCCTTCGGGATAAAAATGCCTAGCTGGCGACTCTATTCATTTCATTTTCATTTCTCCTTTCGTTGACCATTCGCGCTTGTACCGGGATGTAAATCTTCGGGAGTGACATTAACCCTTCAAACTTAAAACATCGCTCGCCTTAGCTAAACATAGCAACACCCGACTACACTAGGTTGACTATCGAGTCTCTATGGGATCGATATCTTTTATTACTACGCGATATAATATGCACTTGCAGTTAGTAACCGTTAGACTCAAAAAGGCGCGACCAAGTGTTTGGCACCGTTGTTGTGGACTTAGAGTTAGTCAATAGTGTATTAAGTTGTTGCACCGTCTAGACTAGGGAAACAAACTTACATTTCCTTTGTCGATTGTATGCCCAGTACTCGCTCCCGAGGCGAAGACTTAGAACCCCTGATCGACGAAGTAGAATGTTTCTTAAGTTCGAGACGCCAAACCGATCCTAACAAAACTCTTATTCCTGAAACTACTATACAAGAACTAGTTGAAGAACCAACCATGGTCGAAGAAAATGGAGGACCACCTCGTTCACTTAAGTCCTATGCGACTCTAAGCCAACTAGAACCACACAACAGTATTGCCGCACCATCCATAGCCCAAAACGATTTTGAAATCAAACCTTCACTACTACAAGCTGTACAATAGAACCAGTTTTCTGGAAGTCCGACAGACGATCCGAATGAACACCTGACGAAGTTCGTTCAATATGCAGATACTGTGAAAGCAAATGGTGTAACCCAAGACGCAATCAGACTAAGACTCTTTCCGTTCTCTTTAAGAGACAGAGCATGAGCCTGGTTACAATTGTTACCAGCCAACTCTGTCACAACATGGGAAGAACTGAAGAAAGTTTTCTTATCTCGTTATTTCCCGCCAAGCAAAACAGCTATGCTAAGAGCTTAGATTAACAAATTTTGACAGAAAGATGTCGAATCACTTTATGAAGCATGGGAAAGATACAAGGACCTGTTAAGATTATGTCCACACCATGGGTTTGAAAACTAGTTAACCATCATATACTTCTATAATGGACTTCTATACAACACCAGGATGACAATAGACATTGCCGCGGGCGGTGCTCTTATGGATAAACATTACGAAGAAGCCTATAACCTCATTGAAAACATGGCTCAGAACCATTACCAATGGGGAGGAGAAAGAACACCTGTAGAGAAGAACCATACTAAGAGAGGAATGTATGAAGTGAACAGTTTCGATCATGTAAATGTGAAGATGGATGCCATAGTTCGGAAGATCGATAACTTGACCATAACACTACCAACCACTATGGCTGTCGTAACTCCAAATTGCGAGATTTGTGGAATCTCAGGACACACATCGCCTGAATGTCATCTTCTTTCCGGATTATCCACATATCAGGTAAACTATGCTCAAGGAAACCCGTACTCTAACACTTACAACCCATGATGGAAGAATCACCCGAATTTCTTTTATAAGAATAACAACGCCTTATATACATCGAATCAAGCACCAAGTGCACCACCAGGATATCAGAAAGCTGCTGCACCCAATCCTAATGTTCCTAGAAATTCAAACCTTGAACTGATGATGGAAAACTTCATAGCTACCCAAGCTCAAACGAACAAGGATTTCCTAAACCAGAACATCCATACTAGTGAACAAATAAAGCAATTGGTAACCAAGGTAGATGCTTTAGCTACTCATAATAAGATGCTAGAAACCCAAATTTCTCAAGTATCCCAACAACAAGCATCAACTGCTGCTCCAGTTGGAACTTTTCCTAGACAACCGCAACCAAATCCCAAGGGTCATGCAAATGTAGTTATACTAAGAAGTGAAAAAGAATTGGATGGACCTGCTGATCCTAGAATCGAAAACCCAGTCATGCATCAACAACCTCAACCTGAGAAATCAACTGAGAAAATCGATAAACCACAACCACAGGAAAAAGAAACCAACGAACAAGAGGCTGAGGGGAAAGAAAAACCTTATGTACCTCCGCCACCATATAAACCACCGTATTAAACATTACCATACCCTTTACAGAAGCTATAACTCAGATGCCTTCATATACTAAATTTCTAAAGGAGATCCTATCTAACAAGAATAAAATCGAAGAAAACGAAACAGTTACACTTACTGCTGAGTGTAGTGCTATTATTCAAAATAATATGCCACCTAAACTGAAGGATCCAGGAAGTTTCTCTATTCCTTATGTAATAGGAAAGTTTGTCATAGACAAAGCTCTATGCGACCTAGGAGCCATTATAAGAGTTATGCCATTATCTATTTGTAAGAAACTCGATATGAGACAATTTAGACCGACCAAGATGTCAGTTCAGCTAGTCGATTGCTTAGTCAAGTTTCCGGTTGGTATTTTAGAAAACATTCCTGTACGAATAAGCCAATTCCATATCCCGGCTGATTTCATAATCATGGACATCAAAGAAGATGCTACGACCCCTATCATATTAGGAAGACCATTCTTAGCCACAACCGGAGCAATTATAGATGTAAAGAAAGGAAAACTGACATTAGAAGTAGGAGAAGAGAAAGTCGAATTCATTCTAACCCAATTTCTCCAAGCTCCAGCCATAGACGACACTTTCTATTTCATAGACGTCATTGACGAATGCAGACAAGAAATGGAAAAAGAAGAGATTACCTATTTTGATATTATGAAGATCCCATCTCCTTTAATATTCGAAGAAGATAATTGGAAAGAACCTTATAAAGACGAAAGCTTAAATGAAAGCTTAGCTCTTACACCTGACGATATGCCATGCCCAAAGAAACCCGATATTGAACTCAAGACATTGTCTAACAATCTCAGATACAAATTTCTCGATTCGAAACTTAAAAGACCAGTTATAGTAAATGCAGACTTAGGATAACTCGAAAGAGAAAAACTCTTAGACGTCCTGAGAAAATACCCAACCACATTAGGTTATAACATATCTGATCTAAAAGGAATAAGCCCTTCAATATGCATGCACCACATTATGCTAGAGAAAGATTGTAAAACCTCTAGAGAGCCTCAAAGAAGGATTAATTCGATACTAAGTACTATAGTCAAGGATGAAGTAAAGAAATTGTTAGACTCAGGGATTATATACCCAATATCCAACATTCAGTGGGTTAGCCCAGTGCACATCGTACCAACAAAGTGAGGTATTATAGTCACTAAAAACACCATAGTCGAGCCTATAACACAGAAAGTAGCAACCGAGTACAAAATGTGTATCGATTACCGAAAATTGACAAAAGCTACCCGGAAATATCATTTTCCTTTACCCTTCATTGATAAAATGTTGGAAAGATTAGCCCATCATTCTTATTTTTTCTACCTGGATGGTTACTCAGGATTTTTCCAAATACCTATTCACCCTGATGACCAAGAAAAGACAACATTCACATGCCCCTACGAAACATTTACTTATCGACGTATGTCATTTGGTTTATGTAATGCCCCAACGACATTTCAAAGATGCATGATGGCAATCTTCGCAGATTTAATAGATGACATCATGGAAGTGTTTATGGACGATTTCTCTGTATGTGGACAAAGTTTTGAAGGATGTTTATCTAACCTGGAAATGGTACTAGAGAGATGCACAAAAGTGAACCTTGTACTAAATTGGGAAAAGTGCCACTTTATGGTCAGACAAGGAATTTTTTTAGGACATGTGATATCCAACAGAGGCATCGAGGTAGATAAAGCAAAGATAGAAGTGATAAAAGACCTTCAACCTCCTAAAACCGTGAAAGATATAAGAAGTTTCCTAGGACACGCTGGTTTCTACCGATGATTCATTAAGGACTTCTCTAAAATCACTAAGCCGTTGACAAATTTATTAATGAAAGATGCTGAATTTACCTTTGACGAAGACTGTTTAAAATCTTTTGAAATCCTCAAAACAACTCTTATTACTGCACCCATCATGCAACCACTAGATTGGACGCTACCATTTGAGATTATGTGTGATGCAAGTGATTACGCTATAGGCGCAGTCTTAGGCCAAAGAAAAGATAAGAAACTTCAGACAATATATTACGCAAGTAGAACATTAGACCCCGGTCAGATGAATTACGCCACAATAGAAAAAGAACTCTTAGCCATAGTATTCATGCTTGATAAATTTCGTTCTTACCTAGAAGGAACCAAAATCACTATTTATACCGATCACGCAACGATCATATACCTTCTAAGTAAAAAGGATATAAAGCCCAGATTACTAAGATGAATCATATTACTACAAGATTTTGATTTAGAAATCAAGGAGAAGAAAGGAACTGACAATGTAGTAGTATACCACTTATCACATATGGAAGGAACTAAACCTGACCCAATACCAATAAACGAATATTTACCTGATGAATGTCTTATAGCCAAATTAGAACAAGAGATATCTTCTCTAGACAAACAAGAAAAAGAAGAAATAATGGAAGACGTCTATGCGTAAAACACCTTGCCATGGTATGCTGACATAGTCAACTATCTAGCTGTCGGAGTACTTCCACCAGATCTTACTTATCAACAAAAGAAGAAATTCTTCCATGATTTAAAACAGTATTACTGGGACAAACCACTGCTTTTCAAGCGAGGATCCGATAGTATTTACCGTCGATGCGTCCCTGATGATAAAGCATAGAACATAATTTCTCATTGTCATTTTGCTCCTTACGATGGACATGCAAGTACTTCTAAGACCTGTGCGAAGATCCTTCAATCAGGCCTATTTTGGCCCACTCTTTGGAAAGATGTTCACCTTGTCATTCTGAATTGCGGCTGATGCCAACACACTGGTAACATCTCGAGGCGTGATGATATTCCCCAAAAAATCATTCTTGAAGTAGAAATTTTCGATGTTTGGGGAATTGATTTTATGGGACCATTCCCATCTTCGTTTGGAAATAAATTCATACCCATAGATATCGATTACGTTTCAAAATGGATAGAAGCTATAGCTTCCCCAATAAATGGCACTCGAGTAGTCATAAAGCTTTTTAAGAACATTATCTTCCTAAGATTTAGTGTACCAAGACTCGTCATAAGTGACGGAGGATCTCATTTCATATCTCGAATATTTGATAAACTCTTATAAAAATTTGGAGTAAGACACCAAATAGCTACACCTTACCACCCACAAACTAGTGGACAAGTAGAAGTCTCAAATAGAGAAATAAAACAAATTTTAGAAAATATTGTAGCTACATCGAGGAAAGATTGGTCTGTTAAATTACCAGAAGCTTTATGGGCCTATAGAACAGCTTTTAAGACACCCATCAGAACCACACCATTCAAATTAGTCTACGAAAAATCTTGCCACTTTCCGGTAGAATTAGAACATACAACCTATTGGGCGATTAAAAACTTTAACTTTAACTACATTAACGCATGTGAGAAATGTATTCTAGTCTTACATGAATGTGAGGAACTAAGACTAGACGCTTACGAGAATGCCCTCATTTATAAGGATAGAACCAAGAAATGGCATGACAAGCGAATTTCTAGGAAATAATTCAGTGTGGGAGATTTCTTTCTTTTATTCAATTCTAGACTTAGGTTATTCCCAGGAAAATTATGATATAGATGGTCCGTACCTTTTAAAATAACTAAAGTTTTAAGTAGTGGTGCTATTGAAATTAAGGGTAGGTCTAGTGTACCGTTGATAGTAAATGGGAAACACCTTAAACATTACAATTGTGTGAGGACAAAGAATATTCAATGGGTCTAAAATTGGCAGAATTGCCATCAGAAACCTTAGATTAATTTCCCTTAAGTTGTGTCGAGCCCCGACATTAAATGAAGCGCTTAGTGGGAGGTAACCCGCGCTTTTAGTTTTTAAATTTCTTTCTTTAAAATTTGCATTTTATTAGTTTTTTCAAAATTTTGATTTTTCGATGTTTTAAATTCACTAATTTTTGTGTGATTTGTTTTACTGTATGATTCCAGGATTTTAAAGTTTTCTACCTTCTACTCATTTTTCTCTATTTTTCACTGACCATGGTCATGACTTCTAAGCTGATTGTAGATTTTAGAGATGGCTTCCAGAGGCGCTGTTATGAAGCCTTAACCCTACGACCTATGTCCTTGACCAAATTTGCCCATGGACCTACCATGAAAGCTTTAGGCATATGTGCTAGCATTGGTTACCTGTTTAAATAGCTAGGTTGGCAAGAATTTGCACTTAGGAAACATAAAACCTACTATGAGCTAACTTTAGAATTCACGAGTTCATTGATTTACCATCCTAATTGCAGAAAAGGATTGACTAGAGGAAAGATAACATTTAGACTATTTGGATACCCCTGTGAGTTCAACATCCACGAGATGGTTGGCCTTTAGACTTTCCAGATGGCCCTACTATTTTCTCAGAAGCACAGGAGAATTTGTTTGCAATGGTGAGTTAGATAATTTTTAGAGTAGTATCTCAGGAAAACCTGATCATGACCAATACCCTAGGATGTCCACTTAAATACATAACCCAGCTATTAGGTATTTTCACATGATCATAGCTTACACACTGTTTGGAAAAGCTGAAAGTGATAACACCGTTTCAAGAGATGAATTGTTTATCATGTATTGTTCTTTCACTTCCAGGGAGGTTAATGCAGTCACCTTTATGTTTGCCAACTTTTGCAAAATTATTCAGAGTGATCACCGTCAAATTATGATAGGAGGATTGGTTACTAAGATTGTTGAAGCAATGGGATTTAGACCCCGTCTTGCTAACATTATCCCACTAGGAGAGTTTAGGCCTATGAGTATCACATTTTTTTTAGAGAGCAATGTTGTATGACTGCAGACCTGACCATTTTGCACTCCTAATCAATGGCGAAGTTATGCCACATTTAATATTACCTGATCATGAGTGCACTAGTGTGAATAAGAGGGATAACTGACTATTTGATTTGGATGAACCAATTTATGAACCAGGTGATGCTAGGTCTGAAGCTGATATAAATCCTAAGACTTCATCAAATTATTATGATTTAGATGATGTTGAAGATGTAGCGAAACCGAAATTGGAAGAAGGACTTAAACTTAAGACACCTACACCAATTCCAACAAAACCCGAGCTCACTTTAGAAAGTCTACAAACTGAAATTCAAACCATGAAATCCGACATCCGAGACTTACACGTCGATATTATTACTCTAAGAGATATGGCAATGGACCAGTTTGAGTATTTTAGGGATGCAGTTGATTCAATCCGCAAAAGTCGTGGCTGAATTTCTAAAATCACAGCAGGAGACTAAATAAGAGTAAGATTGAGAGTGGAAACGTTGTTCGACGAATCGTCAAAGATGTTTTTCAATGTCTTTCTTCTACATCTTGATTGTAAAGCTACAATGAGTAAGGGTAGCTAATTAATCTTTTGTTGGTGTTAGATGTAGTCGTCCAAAGGCTCATGTATCGATTGTGACCACGACATTATAAGTAATTCATCTTATACTATCGTATTGATAAATTCTTCGTGTTTAATGTTTTTCTTATTAGCTACCTAAAACTTGTTTTCATGGTTTTGATTCGATACTTGAAAGGTAATTTTTATTTACAAATCCAAGATTTTCATCTACTATAAGCTATACTCCATATATAGATTTAGGTTTAGTAACCACACGAACTATATATCGAAGCTTAATGATATCAAATTAGTTCATAGGTCGAGAAATTGTCTATTAGGCAGTACGATTGATTTCACATTGTTGAGCCTGACATGAACTATGACAGAGAGCGATGGGTGATAATATTAATAGGTCAATAGAATTGCATGTTACAGATTACAATCATAAATGAGGATAAATCAATTAAATATAACCCCAAGATTTTTTCTCAATTGTTAACACCAAAGTTCAGATTATTTTTTATTATTTTAGTTTCACAAACAAACAAACTTTCACAAATTATTGTTAAAATCAAATAAATGATAACGAGAAATCGCATCGTATTATTACTATGTTTTTAGCCCGTTTTTATCATACATTAGTCCTTTTAACTCCCGATTATTTCGAGTTTTTATGCCACATTGCAGGTACAATATGTCTAGAGCCAAAATTATGGAAAAAGATCAAAGGAACAAAATTTAGCATGAAAAGAAAAGAGAGAGCTCAATTCTGCTAAAAACTACATAATTTGTTGCTGTCACGGTCGTCACAAGGGTCTCACGACCGTGACGCGCCTTTTTGATGTGTTACGATCGTCACAATGGTCTCACGACCGTGACGCGCTAAATATGAGAAATCTGCCCGTTACACCAATGTCACGAACGTTACAAGCTTTATTTAATTTATTTGAATATATATATATATATATATATATATATATATATATATATATATATATATATATATATATATATATATATATATATATATATATATATATATATATATGAAGACGTGCAAAGAATAGAAAGAGTCTTCAAAGACTCCTATTATCTCTCAACCTCAACAACGCCCAGTCTCCTGGATTTTCTCAAACTGAAGAACCGAAGCCCACGTTCTTATTCTTCAACTGTCAAATTTCTCTTCTATAAATATCAAAGAATCAGATGAAGAAGAGTACGGAGTTTTTATGCCAATTTTATGCGAAAGCTCTGCCGTTTTTACAACCCAGTTTTATTTCCAGCTTTTGTTCTTGCTGCTTTCTTTTTAATTTCCAAACCCTTTAATAACAATTTCCAACATTAGGAAATTGTTATCTTAATTAGATTTCTTTAAGCCTCAGATTTAGTTTCTTTTATTTCGATTCCAAAGCTCCAAGCTTTCCAGATTGTGGAAGAAGGAGCCGAAGAATTTATCTGTTCAGGTTTTTATTTTGCAATTAATATTAAGTTTATTTATTTATGTTAAGTTCCTGTAGACATTATATAATGCATGTTTTAATGCCTATTAATTTCATTTTGTGTCTGTCTGTTGTTTTAATTAATATGAGTAGCTAAATTAATTGAGTCGATATGTAGTAAAGCAACCAAAACGGATGAATTGAATCTAAGCTAAAAAAATTACGAACTTATATTCTGGCTGTGAATTTTTATAATTAAAATCAAGCTTTTTGTTATGAGAGTAAGAGAAGTAAAATAGGTTAGGTCGAGACCACGAGAGTGTGAGATTTTAACCAGATAGCTAAAGTTAGGCAGTCGATTTAAATACAGCGAGAGCGCTTTAAAATGAATTAGACTTATTAAGTTTTCAAAAATTATTTTCTAAACACTTATGGGCTAGCGAGAGCAGACATAGGGCTTTAGGAGTATGATCCGAGATAAAACAACGAGAGTGTGAGTCGAGGGTTTTTAAACTGGTAATCTCTACAGAATTATTTAAGTGAAACACCTTTATAAGCTTAGACTAGATTGACCCGCATAGGTTAATATTATTACATACCGACCGCCTTATCATTATTTCCTTAATTAAGTTTAGTTCCCGTTTTTAATCCTTAAAACCATAACCGTGACAAATTTCCGCCTTAGCTAAACTAGTAAACCTTCTAGCACTAGAGTGATTACAAAGTCCATGTGGGTTCGACATCTTTTTATTACTATTGCGATAGGCTGTGCACTTGCAGTTTAGATACCGTTAGACACATCACGTCTTCGCCCATCAATAAACTATTGAATGGTGTTTAAAACTTATATAGTCCCTCTAGATATGATAAAAATTTACTCATCGTTTTACGATTGCAACAAAATGGCACCGTTGTCGGGGACTATCATTAGTTTTTGAAGACATTGTGATCGTTTTTATAATTTTAATTTTTATGTTTATATTTGTGCATATTTGTGTTTATACTTACTAACTGTAAACACCCCAAATTTGCCCTCACTTTTTCTCACACCATGTCTTATGATCTTTCATTTTTGAATAAGCATAGGCATACTATCTCATCTTGCATATTTGTTTCATCTGCATAGTCCATTTCATCTGCATAGTCCATTTCATCTGCATCTAGGGTTTGTGATCTGGGCAATCCAAGAAGTGATATGAGCCATCCCAATGGTCTTAAAGCTTGCCAAGAGGGTCCATGTGTGTTCCATGATCATAATATGCTCCCCAAAGTTCACAAAAGTCAAGGGATCACAAAGAATGGCAAAGGCATAGAGGCAAACTGAAGATTTCCTGCACAGATGACCTAAAATTAGGGTTTTTGTTTTGGAGGCTTTAATCCCAATGCTTGAATTAGAACGCTTCTTACATTTAAGAAGACGAATATTTGAATACCAACGAAAATACAACATTCCAGATCTTCAAGTTGATCCACCTAAACCAGTTGGAACATCGAAGGGCGCAGAAATGGCTGAAGAACCAAATCATCCGCTCAAGTATTACGCTAGTCCTTCACAAGCTGAGCCGCATTCCAGCATTGTTGCGCCAGCTATCAACCGAAACGATTTCGAGTTGAAACCTTCACTGATATCAGCTGTGCAACAAAGCCAATTCGCCGGAAATCCTACCGAGGATCCGAACCTTCATCTTTCGATATTTGTGCAGTACGCAGATAAAGTAAAAGCTAATGGAGTTACCCAAGAAGCAATCAGATTACGCCTTTTTCCTTTCTCACTGCGAGATAGAGCAAGAGCCTGGCTTCAATCTCTACCCTCGAATTCAGTAACTACGTGGGAGGAACTAAAGAGAGTCTTCTTGACAAGATATTTCCCACCTAGCAAGACAGCTATGCTAAGAGCTCAAATCAACGGATTTAAGCAAAAGGAAAACGAGTCACTTTTCGAAGCTTGGGAACGCTACAAAGATATGCTGAGACTTTGTCCACATCACGGATTAGTAGAATGGATGGTCATCCATACTTTCTACAATGGACTCTTGTACAACACAAGAATGATGATTGACGCTGCCGCAGGCGGCGCACTAATGGACAAAGAATATAATGATGCTTATGCACTTATCGAGAGTATGGCTCAGAATCATTACCAATGGGAAAGCGAGAGAGTCGCAACTGAGAAACCAACAAAAGGAGGTATGTACGAAGTAAGTAGTATGGACCAAGTTAATGCAAAGTTTGACCAACTTAACCAAAAGATCGACAACTTGGCCATAACACCAACAACCACCGTGGCTGCTGTAACACCTAACTGTGAGTTATGTGGAGTTCCAGGACACGCTGTCCCTGATTGTCAACTATTAGCAGGAATTCCCACAGATCAAGTGAATTATGCTCAAGGAAACCCGTACTCAAACACATACAACCCATGTTGGAAGAATCATCCGAACTTCTCTTATAATAACAACAATGCTTTATACGCACCAGGTCAAGCGCCAGCTACACCACCATTATATCAAAAGACTGCTCCTAATGTTCCTAGAAAATCAAACCTTGAATTAATGATGGAAAGCTTCATAGCTACCCAATCTCAAACAAACAAGGAATTCTTGAACCAAAACATACACACTAGTGAGCAGATTAAGCAATTGGTAAGCAAGGTAGATGCGTTAGCTACACATAACAAAATGCTTGAAACTCAGATTTCACAAGTAGCTCAACAACAAGCACCTACCGCTGCCCCAGCTGGAGTATTTCCTGGACAACCCCAACCTAACCCAAAAGGACAGGCCAATGCTGTGATACTAAGAAGTGGCAAAGAACATGATGGACCTGCCGATCCAAGACTTGACAATCCAGCCATGTGTCAAAAGTAGGATAAGCCGACTGAAAAGGAGAATGAACCAGAAGAAAAGGAAGATAATAATCAAGAGGCAGTGGAGAAAGAGAAGCCTTATGTGCCTCCACCACCTTATAAACCACCGATTCCGTACCCTCAGAGATTAACCAATTTCAAGACGATGGGCCAGTTTAAGAAATTTGTTGAACTTCTGAAACAGTTAAATATTACTATTCTGTTTACAGAAGCTATCACTCAAATGCCCTTGTATGCTAAATTTCTAATGGAAATATTATCCAATAAGAAGAAGATAGAGGATAACGGAACCGTTACACTTACATCTGAGTGTAGCGCAATAATTCAAAATAACATGCCTCCTAAGCTAAAAGATCCAGGTAGTTTCTCTATACCCTGTGTAATTGGAAAATCCGTCATTGACAAAGCTCTATGCGATTTAGGAGCCAATATCAGTGTTATGCCCTTAACAATTTTCAAAAGGCTAGATATGGGAGAATTAAGACCTACTAAAATGTCTGTTCAACTAGCCGACCGCTCTATTAAATATCCTGTAGGCATACTAGAGAATGTCCTAGTACGGATAGGTCAATTCTACATTCCTACTGATTTTATAATCATGGACATCACTGAAGACTCCACTACACCTATCATACTAGGAAGACCATTCTTAGCTACCGCAGGAGCTATTATAGATGTAAAGAAAGGAAAGCTAACCTTTGAAGTAGGTGAAGAGAAAGTTGAATTTATTTTAACACAATTCTTACAATCACCAACTATAGAGGACACATGCTATTTATTGGATGTCATTGACGAGTGTGTAAGAGAGATGGGAATGAAAGAAACTACTTATTCTGAAATTATGAAAATTCAAATCCCTCCGATTTTCGAAGATGACAATTGGCGTGAACCGTATCAGGATGATAGTCTAAGCGAAAGTTTAGCACTTACACTGGACCCCATGCCAAGCAAGAAGAAACCTAAATTAGAGTTAAAAACCTTACCTAAGAACCTAAGATACGAATTCCTAGACACTGAATGTACGCGACCAGTTATAATCAATTCCGGTTTAGGAACACTCGAAATGAAGAAACTTTTAGATGTCTTAAAGAAATACCCAACTGCATTAGGACATAACATATCTGATCTCAAAGGAATATGTCCTTCAATCTGTATGCATCATATTATGCTAGAAGAAGATTGCAAAAGCTTTAGAGAATCTCAAAGAAGAATTAACCCAATCCTTAGCACTGTAGTAAAAGAAGAAGTTAAGAAACTACTAGACGCTGGAATAATATATCCAATCTCTGATAGTCAATGGGTTAGTCCAGTACATGTAGTACCAAAGAAAGGAGGTATCACTGTTGTGAAAAACGCTAAAGGCGAATCGATATCACAAAGAGTAGTGACCGGACATAGAGTGTGCATCGATTATCGAAAACTAAACAAAGCCATTCGAAAAGATCATTTCCCACTACCTTTTATAGATCAAATGTTAGAACGATTAGCCAAACACTCGTATTTCTGTTATCTAGATGGTTACTCAGGATTTTTCCAAATCCCTATTCACCCAGATGATCAAGAGAAGACTACATTCACATGTCCTTATGGAACGTTCGCTTATAGACGAATGCCCTTTGGATTATGTAACGCTCCTGCAACGTTTCAAAGATGTATGATGTCAATCTTCGCAGATTTCATAGATAACATCATGGAAGTGTTCATGGACGACTTCTCTGTATGCGGGCAAAGTTTTGAAGGATGTCTATCAAATTTAGAAATGGTGTTAGAAAGATGTGTAAAAGTAAACCTCGTACTTAACTGGGAAAAATGCCATTTTATGGTCAGAGAAGGAATCATACTAGGACACGTTATATCTGACAAGGTAATTGAAGTTGATAAAGCTAAGATAGAAGTCATAAAAGATCTTCAACCCCCTAAGACCGTTCGAGAAATACGAAGCTTTTTAGGACACTCCGGTTTCTACCGACGATTCATCAAAGATTTCTGAAAAATCACTAAACCTCTTACCGGTTTATTAATGAAAGACGCTGAGTTCATATTCGGTAAAGATTGTCTTAAAGCATTCGAAACTCTAAAAACAGCCCTCATCACCGCACCAATCATGCAACCACCTGACTGGAGATTACCTTTCGAAATCATGTGCGATGCGAGTGACTATGCTGTAGGCGCAGTTCTAGGACAAAGGAAGGACAAGAAACTTCACGCAATTTACTATGCCAGTAGAACTTTAGATTCTGCTCAATTGAACTACGCCACTACTGAAAAAGAGTTGTTAGCAGTTGTCTTCGCGCTTGATAAATTCCGTTCCTACCTAGTAGGAGCAAAAATAATCATCTACACAGACCATGCTGCTATCAGATATTTACTAACCAAGAAAGATGCTAAACCAAGACTCTTGAGATGGATCTTACTCTTACAAGAGTTTGATCTCGAAATCAAAGATAAGAAAGGCACTGAAAACGTCGTAGCGGACCATTTATCTAGAATAGAAGGTATTAAACCCGAACAAGTGCCAATTAACGATGATTTTCCGTATGAATAGCTGATAGCACAAATAAGAAGCGACCCAACTCGGTTAGACATAAATGAACCAAAAGCCGTGGAAACAATCCAAACAACCGTAGGAGTGCCATGGTACGCTGACATTGTCAACTACTTAGCTGCAGGAGCACTTCCACCGGACTTAACCTATCAGCAGAAAAAGAAATTCTTCCACAATCTCAAGTATTACTATTGGGACAAACCATTATTGTTTAAGAGAGGACCTGACGGAATCTTCCGTCGGTGCATTCCCCAAGAAGAAATAGAAGATGTCATTGCTCATTGTCATTCATCTCCTTATGGTGGACACGCAAGCACTTCCAAGACTTGTGCAAAAATCTTACAAGCCGGCCTATTTTGGCCTAATCTATGGAAAGATGTCCACATCGCTGTTATAAATTGCGATCGGTGTCAACGCACCGATAACATTTCAAGAAGAGATGAAATGCCTCAAAGAGGAATATTAGAAGTAGAAGTCTTTGATGTCTGGGGAATCGATTTCATGGGACCATTCCCATCCTCTTTCAGTAACAAGTACATACTCGTAGTTGCGATTATGTTTCAAAATGGATCGAGGCTATAACTTCTCCTACAAATGACACACGAGTAGTAATTAAGCTTTTCAAGAATATAATCTTTCCAAGATTTGGTGTGCCTAGACTTGTCATTAGTGACGGTGGCTCGCATTTCATTTCGAAAATATTCGACAAATTACTATCTAAGTATGGAGTAAGACATCGTGTAGCAACACCGTATCATCCGCAAATAAGTGGACAGGTCGAAGTCTCGAACAGAGAAATAAAAAAAATTCTAGTGAAGACTGTCGCTATATCTAGGAAGGATTGGTCATCTAAACTTAATGAAGCTTTATGGGCTTATAGGACAGCCTACAAGACACCCATATGAACTACACCCTTCAAACTAGTGTATGGGAAAGCCTGTCATCTCCCGATTGAACTAGAACACAAAGCATATTGGGCGATTAAAACACTCAATATAAACTACACTGCCGCTGGAGAGAAGCGGATCCTCGACATTAATGAATTGGAAGAATTAAGGTTGGACGCATACGAGAATGCTAAGATATACAAAGAAAGAACCAAGCGTTGGCACGATAAGCGCCTGCCTAGGAAATAATTTAGTATGGGAGACGTTGTGCTCCTCTTCAATTCAAGACTTAGGCTCTTTCCTGGAAAACTAAAATCTAGATGGTCAGGACCCTTTGAAATAACTAAAGTGTTCCCAAGCGGAGCAATAGAAATTAAGGGTAGGAATAGTGAACCGTTCACAGTAAACGGACAACGATTAAAACATTACCATAATATTGAAAACAGAGATTATGCGAATAATTTAAAACTTTTAGAGTTGTCCACTAACTTCCCTGATTAATCTAGCACTAAGCACTACGTCAGGCTTATGACGATAAAAACAACGCTTAGTGGGAGGCAACCCATTTTATTGAATATTTCATTTTTATTATTAACTTTATTTATCTATTTCTTTCCTTATTTTCTTTATTTTTAACTTTCGTTTCCTAAATCATTTTTAAATTTACCTTGCTACAGATTTTCTAAAGTCTTTTCTACCTTACCTCTTTCTCCCCTGATTTGTTTCTCCCGCTTTAACACTAACTATGGCTAACCAACCAAGGAACTTCATGGAAACCATATTTAGAGGTAGAAACCAAAGGAGGAAATTTGAGGAATTATCACAGAGACACATGGACTTAACTCTGTATTATGATGAACAAACTATGGAAACCTTAGGTATCAATGATAGCATCTGTAACACGGTGGGAGAACTGACTTTAGTTATGTTGCGGATAGCAAGAGTCGCCACTGACTTTTATTTTATCCAAAGGAAAGGGCATAAAAGAACAGGAAAGACCTTAAAAGATTTTTGGGTTCGTGGGGTAGGTTATGTAAAGGGAAGGTGTTAGCACCCTTTACATCCATGGTTATCCATGGGCTCTTAGTTACTTAGCTCACTTTAAAATATTTTGAGAAGTGTAGTGTGTAATTAAAATTTTCTTAAGTACTTTATAATGATCCATGTACGGATATATATAAAGACTTTGTTTTGAAAATTGTTTAAAAATGTGAAGTGTTTATGAAATGTTTTTTTTTTGAAAGAGTGAGCAAGTACTTAAGAGGAACCTACCCTAATTTGAATCTTTACTGTTCTTGAATGTTCTTTCAATGGTAAGACTATCCCTATTATTAAGGAATAGGTAGTCATTACCTTGGATGTTATAAGGGACATGTGAAGGGTCATCTGTAATTAGGCAACTGTAAGGTGTCTTAGCAATTCGAAGAGACTTATCATCTTTTATTCGAAAGGGACAAGATCATTCACGAAGGCAACATTCGAAGGGACTTGATCTTATAATCGTAAAGGGACAAGATGATATTAATAATAGAAGGGACTTTGCTTTATACACCTTACTTGACCTTTTTTATTTAGGCAACATGAGAGGTATCCTTAAGAAGTGAGATGGCGATCAAAGATCGACTTACATGTGTGCGTGTACAAATTCAAATATTTATCTTATAATTAGTGATCTAAATTAATTTTAAGATACAAACATGTTTCCACTCCCTAATTTACTAACCATAGCAATTTAAATAAATAAACAATAACAATACTACGATTATTACATAGCTTGTACAGTTACATTATAATAAAACAATTTTAAATAATAATTATAATAAATAAATAAAAGGTTAGTAATAATAAAAATAAATATAAGAGAAAAAAAGGTTAACACAATAATATACAATATAGAAATCAAATTAAAATTTTAAATTTAGATAAATAAATTTTTTAAGAATTTTAAGATGAGAAATAAATAATAATAATTATTATATACTAATTTATATACAAAAATAAACATGATTTAAATTATAATTAAACAAAAATAATAAATTAAAATTGTAAAAGAAAATTAAGGTTTTGAATTATTAGAAAAGAAATTAGAGTTTAAAAATAATTAGGCTTTACATATAAAAATATTAAGTTTTTTAATATACAATATTAATTTAATTATTAAATAATATATACATATAAATATATAAAAAAAACATAATATAAGTTTTTTAAAAGAAAAATAGTTTATGTATATTGTTTAGAAAATTATTTAAATTAATTTAGAGAATAATATGAAGAAATAATAAAAGAAATAAAACAAGAAAAAACCAAAACCAAAAAAAACAGGACCTGGGATTTGAACCCAGATCCTTTACCTGAATGATCAACAGCATAACCAATGGGCTAGCGCGCGCTGGCTGATAACATATTGCATCCATTTGGTTTTGTGCTTATCCTGTAAAACAAAACAAATTGACAAAAAAAATGCACTGAGGCTGGTTTCGAACCCAGGCCATTGCCTTCACACGCGCACACACTTACCACTACACCATCAGCACCGTTCAATAATTATAATACAAATAAAACTATATAATATAAAATCAATTTTTGAATTCCCAGCTGCGCGCGAAACTTCTTCTTCTTCCTCCAGACCTACACATTTTGCTACGAATTTTCCCACAAGTTTTCCTGCGAATTTCAAATTGCAGCAAACCCTACGAAACTCAAACATCAACAAAACAACAAAATTTCATCAAATTAAGTATACCAACACAATCCAGAGGTCAATTACAGTTGATCCATGGTCTTAGAATTTATTTATGTTCCTTAAATCATGAAACCCTAATTTGGCCGAAAAACCCTAGTAATGGTGAAATCCATATTAGGTGATGAAGCTTCATAAAACCTGTCCAGAATCAATCTACAACTCATCATAAACAAGAAAATTCAATCAAAATTCATTGAAAACCAATAAATATCCAGAATCGAAAATCAAAAATAACAAGAACATAATGAATCAGTTTATGCATATGGGCTTGTTTACGATGCTTTTGAAGGTTGGGATTGGTTTAGTCATGTCCAAGGAACCTTTCCATGTCTTTAAAATACCTTAAAACCTCTTGTAATGATGAAACCGAAAATTGAATTTGGATGAAATTTGTGAAGTTTGAAAGTGACTTGGGAGGCTGTGAATTTGTCGTCTTGTACTTGCTAAATGTTCTTTATATATGGATGAATGAATTAGGTTAAAAACATTGCTCAAGACTTTGGATATTTTGATTGTTTGAGATTGAAAAAAGATAAGCTCTTAAATTTTGAATATTCTTGATATGAACTTGCTATTTTAAGATAATCCTCATAATTTTTGTATCAATTAGATCCAAATAACCTTTATGACATTCTAGAAGACAAATCATTTTAAATCTTCACCCTTTTATATTTTATTTGAATTTAAAATGATTTTTAATATAAAAAATCATAATAAATAAAAATAAAATGAATAAAATTATGAAAATAATAAATTAATTTCGTGCATGATGTCATGGAACCTATTGGGTCACAAAAAAGTCAGCCCATTTGAAGAATTATGGTTTTAAGACCTCATTTACTTCATAAACCTCTCCAAAATTTCCCAACTTTGCAAGGGCACAAATCCTTCAATTTTAATGCTATGAAGGTGTTCTTGGACATTTTGGAAATCTTAAAGAGTCCTTTAACCAACCTCTTTCGTCTCATGTCCATATCTTTTACCATTCTCAAGTTATGCTCTTTTGAAGTTGTTGACTTTTTGTTGACTTTTAAATGGACCTATAATGTCTTAGCTCATACCTTCCAAATGAAGCATTTTTGGGCTTGGCTTGTGAGACACAAAGTTGTAGAGAATTCAATTTCCTTCAAAATTAGCTTTGAATGGAAATTTTTTAATGAAGCATGTGAAAGTTATGGCTGGTCAAAGTTCAGTTGACTTTTCCTGTGAAAACCCTAATTTAGAAACTCCTGATTCTTGATGATCTGAAATCTCCTTGATGAATCATGATCAACCCTTGATCAAATGATGAATTTTACTTCATATACTTGATGTTGGAAAAAAATCATGAAGTTTGACCTTGGTTTGACCACAGTTGACCTCAGTTTGACTTTTTAACTACTTTGACTGATTTTAACCTATCTGATCATCTGACTGAGCAAATCTTTTGGGAAAGTCTTGAAACTTGACATGGGGATTATTGAACACATATAAGATGCCATGAAGCTCACTTGAAGTCTTGGAAGTCCATTTAGCCTGATAAAAGTCAAAACCCTAGTTTAGGATGCATTGCTTAGGAGGATGCATTGTCTGAGGGAATTGCCAAACTTTCTGACTAAATGTGAACTTTGTGAACCTCATGAGATGTCTTGTGAACCTTGTGAACCTTGTGAGCATCTTAGTACACAATGACTTGTCTTGTGGAGGGCAAATTTTGGGGTGCAACAGCTGCCCCTGTTCAATTTTCTGAAACCTGAGGGGTTAGATTGGTATATGTGCCAATCGTGACCTGGAAGGTTGAAGGGGATTGAACACAAAAGCCCAAAAATTTGCACTCACCGGTGCGTAAAATAACACTGATGATTGGTTGTATATGCTTGAGTGGGCTTGAAGATGCCACTTGGAAGAATTGGAGATGGGCTTAGAGATGCCATCTGGAGATGGGCTTGGAGATGCCATCTAAAGTATCAGGATGGGATGATGTCTCTATGTTGATACTGGATATCAGTACTAGGTCTTCGTATAGGCCGTCTCTGAATCATTTATGCAACATGATTTGAATTGTTGAATGGACCAGTAGAAATAAATCTTCGTGGCGATTATCTTTTCTGGAAATATCTTGGATTAAGGAATGGATCTTTGTACAGACCGTTTGCCTACTCTCCAAGGTCAAAAGAACGTCAGGATTAGTTCTTCTGAAAAATGTATTGAACCAGGGAATTGATCTTTTTACAGACTGTTTGCCTGCTATTCAAGGGCCAAAAGAACGTCAGGATTTGTTCTTCTGAAAAATATCTTGAACCAGGGAATGGATCATTTTACAGACCGTTTGCCTGCTATTCAAGGGTCAAAAGAACGTCAGGATTTGTTCTTCTGAAAAATATCTTGAACCAGGGAATGGATCTTTTTACAGACCGTTTGCCTGCTATTCAAGGGTCAAAAGAACGTCAGGATTTGTTCTTCTGAAAAATATCTTGAACCAGGGAATGGATCTTTTTACAGACCGTTTGCCTGCTATTCAAGGATCAAGAGAACGTCAGTATTAGTTCTTCTGAAAAATATCTTGAACCAGGGAATGGATCTTTGTACAAACCGTTTTCCTGCTATTCAAGGCCAATAGATTAAATCTTCTGAAAATATCTTGAACCAGGGAATGGATCTTTTTACAGACCGTTTGCCTGCTATTCAAGGGTCAAAAGAACGTCAGGATTTGTTCTTCTGAAAAATATCTTGAACCAGGGAATGGATCTTTTTACAGACCGTTTGCCTGTTATTTAAGGGTCAAAAGAACGTCAGGATTTGTTCTTCTGAAAAATATCTTGAACCAGGGAATGGATCTTTTTACAGACCGTTTGCCTGCTATTCAAGGCCGATAGATTAAATCGTCTGAAAATATCTTGAACCAGGGAATGGATCTTTTTACAGACCGTTTGCCTGCTATTCAAGGCCAGATAGATGAAATCTTCTGGAAATATCATGGATTAGGGAATGGATCTTTTTTACAAACTGTTTGCCTACTCTCCAAGGTCAAAAGAACGTCAGGATTAGTTCTTCTGAAAAATATCTTGAACCAGGGAATGAATCTTCGTACAGACCGTTTGCCTGCTATTCAAGGGCCAAAAGAACGTCAAAATTAGTTCTTCTGAAAAATATCTTGAACCAGGGAATGGATCTTTGTACAGATCGTTTGCCTGCTATTCAAGGGCCAAAAGAACGTCAGGATTAGTTCTTCTGAAAAATATCTTGAACCAGGGAATGGATCTTTGTACAGATCGTTTGCCTGCTATTCAAGGGCCAAAAGAACGTCAGGATTAGTTCTTCTAAAAAATATCTTGAAACAGGGAATGGATCTTTGTACAGATCGTTTGCCTGCTATTCAAGACCAGATAGATGAAATCTTTTGGAAATATCCTGGATTAGGGAATGGATCTTTTTACAGACCGTTTGCCTACTCTCCGAGGACATCTTGAGTAATGTATGGATCATTTCTGACCTGTTGTGAATTGTTGATATTGTTTTATCTGCATATAACTATCCTGCAAGGAGAATGTTAGTTTATGCACTATGTATGCATGCATAGTATGATGCACCTAAGTAAATGCATTATATATTTATGGATATGTATGTTATGATGTGATGCAAATGATGTATGTATGAATCATGCAATCTGAAGCGTCTGGATATCTTTGTATAACAACTGCTGGCTAGGGAAAATAAATCCCGATTTGTTGCTGAAGAATATGAGGAACTTGTTCCCGTCTCGTTTTGTAGTATAATATTCATAACCTCCCGTCTTCGTTCGTCGTACTTCTATTGAAGGAATAAGTTCCTGAGTGTCCCGACTGAGGATAAAAGAGATGCACATAAATTCAAGGGGAGATGTAACTCGAAGTATCTATGATGATAGATTTTGCCCTACTAGGGATTTGTAGCTATCTTGTGTGGATGAACCGGCGAAGCTTCGTTGCATTCCTTCCCTCGCTCGTCCTTAGTAAATACTATTACTGCATTTTTATGCATTTCTGGTAAACATCAATCATATTCAAGCATTTTATGCATTTTTGGTAAACATCAATCATATTCAAAAGCATACATACATTCAAACACAACCAATGGACGTTTCGCTTATGTAAATAGGGTAAAAGTAAATCTGGATTCAAAGATGAAATTTTATTTATATCACAAAGTGACCTATACATAGGTAAGTTTGTACAAGGAGATAGGAATCCTAGTAAGAGGAATTCGTCGTAAAATTTTTACAAAACAAAGAAAATCAGCTATGTGAGGAATAATCCTATTGAGTTTCAATTCTACTATTGCCATTATCTTCAAGTATCTCATCTTCTACTGTTGAGACGGAAACGATTGGATTGATCTGTATCTGTTCGACCTTGGATTAAGTAGCACAACTGGTTGGAGCTACATGGGTGATCCAAACGAGACATAGTCATACGCTTTAATCCCTAACTTTTTCCTGGATTGCCCTTTCAGGTTTTCAATCCACCGGGATACCCTTTTTTGGCCAAGCCGCCTTTTCAGGTTTTCGACTTGCCGGGTGTACATTTTCTTATATATATATATATCCCTAATTTTTGCCTAAACCCTTTTGGTTCGTCGGGATGCCCTTATTTGTGCCTAGGCCAGTCAACCTAGCGGGTCTCTTTTTATGCGTAGTATTTTTTAACTATGTCTGCGTTTACAGGCTGTGGGAAGTCTTCACCATCCAAAGTAGTAAGCATTATGGCACCTCCTGAGAATACTATTTTGACCACAAATGGTCCTTCATATGTAGGAGTCCACTTGCCCCTAGGATCACCTTGTGGTAATATGATACACTTGATTACCAATTCACCAGCCTGATATACCTTTGGCTTAACCTTCTTATTAAAAGCTTTGATCATCCGTTTCTGGTACATCTGGCCATGACAAACAGCTGCTAACCTCTTCTCATCAATCAAATTTATCTGGTCAAGTTGAGTCTGAATCCACTCATCTTCATCCAAGCATGCATCCTTCATGATTCTTAAGGAGGGGATCTGAACTTCAATGGGCAGAACTGCTTCCATACCATAAACTAAGGAGAATGGGGTTGCCCCTGTTGAAGTACATATTGTAGTACGATAACCATGAAGAGCAAATGGTAACATCTCATGCCAATCTTTATAAGTAACAGTCATCTTCTGCAAAATATTCTTAATGTTCTTATTAGCAGCTTCCACAGCCCCATTCATCTTTGGACGATACGGAGAAGAGTTGTGATGCTTAATCTTGAACTGCGTGCAGAGATCAGTAATCATAGTGTTGTTCAGATTAGAGCCATTGTCAGTAATAATCCTCTTAGGGATGCCATACCTACATATGAGATTATTCTTAATGAATCGAGCCACAACATTCTTGGTAACAGATGCAAATGAAGTTGCCTTCACCCACTTTGTAAAGTAATCAATAGCAACCAGGATGAAACGATTCCCATTAGAAGCAGTAGGTTTGATCTCACCAATCATATCAATGCCCCACATGACAAAAGGCCAAGGAGCAGTCAACACATTCAATGGTGATGGAGGTATATGCACTTTATCAGCATAGATTTGACACTTGTGACATGTTCTGGAATGTTGATAGCAGTCAGCTTCCATGGTAGACCAATAGTAACCTGCTCTCAATATCTTCTTTGCCATAGTATGACCACTAGAATGAGTGCCAAAGATCCCAAATTTGCCCTCACCCATTCACACCATGGCTTGTGATCATTTCATATGCATAAACTCAATCATACCATCTCATATCACATTTTGGATTCACTGCATTGGTTCTAAGTCATCTGCATCTAGGGTTTGTGATCTGAGCAATCCAAGAGCTTCTTGAGCCACTCCAAAGGCCATCAATCACTTAAAAGAGGTCTATGTATGTTCAAGTATCATATTATACTCCCTCAAAGTCAATAATGTCAAATAATCACAAGAACTGGGATTGGTATGGAAGCAGAGCCAGGCTTGACTGCACAGATGACCTAAAATTAGGGTTTTGGTTTCAGAGGCCATAACTCCAAATTTTTTGGTCATTCTTGTTTCTATTGGTGTCTATATGGTATAGGGAGTATGCATATCAATTTTCATGAAGAAATTCCATGGGGAAGTCATCTGATCAAGAGTTGACTTTTCAAGCAAGTCAGTGAAAAATCAGGGCATCTGAGGCCCCCAATGACCCAACCAAAGGTTGTTCTTCATCATTTTGAATGTATATGATCTTTATTTGATCATAGAAGATGTTGGAAGTTCACAAAATTCAAGAATTTCAAGTCTTTTGCAAAGTTTACTTTTTGGGCAAGTTTGACTTTTAATGAAAATGCCACTTTAGGCAACTTTTTCAACCCTTACTTTTTGATCCAAAAATGCTTCAAATGAAAAAACTTTGGTCATGAAAGTTGTAGAATAGATCTTTCCCTTTTCAAAAAGTACAAGAAAATGACCTAATTCATTTTGGATCAAAAGATATGGCTCATCAAAGTTGGCAAAAATCACTAAATTTCAAGTCATGCACCAAAGAGGCAAAGTTGCAAATTCACTTCTCAAGGACAATTAAGTCATCAAATGGGCTTCTAATCCACACAACATGAATGCACCCAAGGAATCACATGTTTCATGGCCCATGGACCAAGTTTCTTCCATAAAAACCAAAGTGAACCAAGTTGCAAAAGTCATGATAACTTCTCATCCACTTGCTGCCTAGTTTGCTGAACCATCCTAGCCCTTTTCCCTCACCATGCTGCGCAGCACACCCTCCTTGTACTAGGCTAGCAAGTTGCCCATGCTTCTCTTACACAAAGTTGACATTCTTGCAAAAGCACCCATACCAATCAGAAAAGCACATGTCATGTCATCTGACCAATAGCATTTGTTTATACAAAGAAAAGGCAAGCAAAACACAACAAGAAGCAAGCCTGAAACCAGCCACAACACAACATTCTCATTTTCATCCTCTTGAGCAAAAGCTTTCGAAACACATCACACAACTCACAAACATACAAACAAACTTCATGAACCATCTCACCATGCTTCACTGAACACAAAGCACCCATCATCCTTGCCTGAAAGCCACAAAATCACAAATACGATCCTCACCTGAACTTGAACAGAACTTCTGTAAACTCTCAAACTAGCCCAAGTAAATTTGTTCCAAGCCTTTCAGAAGCACAAGGGAGGTCCTAGGAGTGATTTTGCACAAGAGAGGAGGCCAGAAAGTTCCAGACTGAAAAGCTTCAAACTCAGGTAGCTTCATGAACTTTTTTTACAGAAGCATGATTTTAAGTTCTTAATCAAATCTACATGCTTCCCTGATCATGAATATGTGATTGTTTTCGAAAATGAGTGAAAAATGAGGATGTATGAATGCTCTGAAACTTTTTGCCCTAAAACTATTTTGATTCGATTTGGCTGATTTAGGAATGATAAATGTTGTTTGAATGAGGGGTTTGATTCGTTTTTGAATGGGTATGAGTTCTGGATAGTTAGTTTTCATTTTCATTGCGTGTAGAGTGATGTAGCATTTTTGACTCGCCGGAGAAGATGACCGGAACCACTGTTCCGGTCATCTGAAAGTCATTAGGGCTGGATTAGGGCTTAATCATTAATTAGTGGAATTTGAATTTGGACCGTAGGATATGGCGCCAGGTCAAACGCGCGCGCAACCAGTTTAAACTTGGACCATTAGATTTGATTACTTTTCTTTTTCAGCTTTAAACTCATTTTATTTTTCATATTAATTCATTTCTTTTATCCATTTTATTTAAAATAGCAAAACCTTTTTAAAAATTCTGATTTTTTTGTACAAACTTTTATTTAATTTCAGAAACCAAAAATATTTTTATTTTTATTTTTTGCATTTTAAAAATATTTTTAAATATTTAAAAGTTTATTTTTAATTAATTAATGAGAATTAATTAATTAAAAATGCTTTTAGGTATTTAAAAATCACCAAAAAATTCATGAAACCTTTAAAAACATTTAGAAACATTGTCCAACCCTCAAACCAAATTTCTTTTTTGATCTTGATGC